>CM021101.1:481042809-482327400 GCA_007115665.2 Sequoiadendron giganteum | reverse complement strand
TTTTTGGTTTTTCTTAGTTGTAGTTATTGTAATAGTGTTTTGACACTTGTGGGGAAATTATAACCCATCATATGTTGCTTTAGTTTATGTTTTAGGACCACTAAATTTCCATTGGGTTTTAAAACTTACAATCCTAGAACAACTAGCTTTCAATTGGGCTTAAAATTCACTTTCAAAGTTAGCTAAAATTGAACCCTCATTTCATCATCTTCTTTTGGGTTTAAAATTGAACACGTAAACTTAACATTTCATTTGGTGCATAAAAACGAACTCATCATTGCTTTGAGGTGTTAAAATTTAAACTTTTTTTGTGCCTTGATTTACAATGTTGTTATTGGATGTGTATGCAATTATCTCACGCCATTTGGCGACCTTGAGAAACAAAAACTTTCTTTAACACTTTGGAAAATCACTTACATCTTTCAATTTGGATTAAAACTAAATCCCTTTGTGAGTGTGACAAAAATATGTGGGGTGTGTTCTCTCTTTGTTCATACGTGGTGTGTGTTCTCCTTGCTATTATTTATCTTTAGAGGTTATGCCTTCCCGATTCAAAAGAGGGAATGACCCAAGCAGTAATGAACTAAAGCCAACTTCTTCCAAACCGTGATATAAATGTGTGGTTGCAATGAAAATTGTGATCAATGGGATGTGGTACATGATAGCTCTCCCCCAGTATCTTTATGATGTGTAAAGCCCTTTTTCTAAGGGTTGGGAGACATCTTAAGGGAGTTTATCATTGCACCCTCTAAAATAGAAGCCCTTATTACGAACCTGTGTTTAGAATCCAAAATGCTTAACACTTGTTGGTGCAAGAATGATTGTTCTGAAGTCATCCCACATTCTTACTATTCAATTATAGAAACAAAAAAACCCTTTTGATCTTCATATTTGAAGGATTTTGAGATTTGGTGGTCCCGAGAAGTGTGTTTCATGGAGGGGAGCTAGTGTCGCCAAATCTCTAACTATTTGCATTGTTTAGTGTTTGGAGAAATCCAAGTTGGAATTCAACAAGTATAGCCATTTCGAACCTAGGATTGTAAATGATTATGAGTCAGTTTGATACATTTCTTGGTTCCAAAATGTTACAAAAACAAACATTCACTATCTTCCTCAAAATTTCAAACACTTTGGTTTGAATATGGATACCTCTTGATTTAGCCTTGATATTACTGCTTGTCCTAAGGGTTTCTATCCTTAGTGACTTCTAAATATCTTGACTTTATCTCAATCCATATTTTCCAAAGACAACATAAGAAATTATGGCTTCAACCTCATGATTTTCATGAAATGGACATTGTGAAAGTTATGATGTTTTTGACATTAACATTTATTTTGAAAACATAATCAAGACAAGTTTATGTGGTAATATAACCTCATTAATCCAAGATTAAATAAAATTAACACCCCACATTTATGTATGTTCAAATCATTGACTCCTCGAACACAAGCAAATTGAGATAAGAAAAACATTACAAATATTGAGTCCAAAATCATTGGGTCCTATTTCCAAATTCATTTGAGTCCTATTTTACCAAAATCATTGAGTTCTTGGAGTATTATCACTTTAGAGGTATAGCATGTTTCTCATTACCTTGGTCTTGCAAAAAAAAGGTTCACTTTAGGTCAACACTGAGTCAAACATTTCATTCACCCCTTCATCAAAATTTCATCCTTCACTTCACCAAACTTTGCAAAAAAATTGAATACACCAACACTCTTTAACTTGAACATCAAATCAAACCCAACCTCTAACTTGGATACTTTGTATGTGAAATGTATCCTTTTCCATACATTTAGTAAAGCTAGTTATCATATTTGGACTATTTTATCTTAAAGGTCATGAGTATACCCTAAAGATTCTCAAGTTCATAAACATCCTTTATCCTAACATCAAAACATCAAACTCAAGTCAAAAGTGTTGTTCCAAAACGTTTGCAAATATCACTTCCCCCATATCATTCACCTTTTCATCCCCCATTATTACCATATCTCCAACAAGACTTAGAGGGTCCCTTTTACCTAAATTTAAGTCAACTAGAGAGTTCAAACATTATAAATCTCAACACACCTCTCCCATCATTGACCCATAATCTATGGTTACAAAAATATCACAACACAATATAATCATGGAGAAAATTGAAGTTTCATCTACCATCAATGATCCAAATCCTTGAGAATTTGATCCAAGAATTCAAGTCACCCCGTCGCAACAACCCTCATCTCCATCAAGACCATATGAGATAGAGGAAATCATGAATAATCTATCTGGACTTACTAGGGAAGAAATCTTGGAACATCAAGCCTTAGAAAATGTGGCTCCAATTTCCCCATATTTTGTTGCACAATCATTGACACAAGGCTTTACTTCATCTACAATTCAACCAACTCCATCCCTTGTGTTGATTCAACCCTTAACATATAGTCTTGCAATTAGGCTAGGAACCAACCTTGGTCTCACTTCATGTCTAGGAACAAACACAACTGTGGGTATTCACAACACAACCATTCCATTAACCGACAACCTTCCCCAAAACACAAGTCTGACACCAACCTTTTCCAAACCACTTACATTCCATGATGCCATAACGACCTCGACATTTTGAGTGCAACCATATTCATACATCAACACAAATACCCCAAGTATGCCTAACATTACACAAGGTAATGTGGACCAGGTGCCTCAAGCAGGACAAC
The DNA here is from genome assembly GCA_007115665.2 of Sequoiadendron giganteum. Classification (NCBI taxonomy): domain Eukaryota; kingdom Viridiplantae; phylum Streptophyta; class Pinopsida; order Cupressales; family Cupressaceae; genus Sequoiadendron; species Sequoiadendron giganteum. The sequence goes on along the minus strand of CM021101.1, from coordinate 482,324,703 downwards.
AAGGGAAAGATAACACCCTCATGGAAGGGCAACCCTTAGCAAGTGGTTCCAACAACCCCATCAACACATCAAAACAAGTGGTTACCCAAGCTACTCAAGTCAATACATCATCCACATCAAACCCATCTATCATCGACCCAAATTAAAACAACACCTTGGTTACGAACCCCATCAACCAAGGAAATATCTTGATCGCATCCCAAGCACAAGGATATCCCCCAAGCATCGGTCAAGGGAATCCTTTCAATCAATAGACTCAAGGTCCTAATGTGCCCTTAACATCACAATATCTAATGGCACTGACATCATCTTTCCCCTTGGTCCCCCATGTCAGGAAAAATCAAATGGGACCTCAAACTTACATTCCTCCACCTTAATCCACTATCCTACAAGGAATGTTGAACCAAGGGAACCCACAACCTCTCATCAACAACCTACAACCCACTCAAAACATCAACACCCAAAACACATCACAGATGTCCCAAAAACCACCTGATCCTACATTGCAAGCACATGCCTTAGCTTTATGGCAAGCACAACAGGCTTATCAACAAGTCATCCAACAATAGCAAGCCTAAAAATCCACCTTAGTCACACAACAACAATAGCAAGTAGCCTTATCAGCACAACACCATCAAGCCCAACAATCAGCCTTCACCTCATAATAACAACAACAACAATAGCAAGCTCATCAAGCAACCCTAGCAGCACAACAACAATAGGCTTATCAGAAAGCCATCCAATAGCAGCAACAATAGCATGTCACCTTAGTAGTGCAACAGCAACAACAAGCCCAACAAGCCACCTTATTCGTGCAACAAGAAGTTCAACAACAACAAACCCAAAAATGAGCCTTACTAGCTTAGCAATACGCCCAACAACAACAAATGCTCACACAACAACAATAGTAGGGTTTATATTATAACCCTCAGTAAAACATCATCAATCCAAACACATTGGGAACATATACATCAACACCACAATCACCATCATCACCTTATCCCACACCACCATACACCCCATACAACACACCATCATATTTGAATCCCATATACAACTCGTCCATCATCCCATCATATGTTCCTCCACCAAACCCACAAGATGATCCAGCTTCACAATTCAAGGCACTATCCAAGAAATGAAAGACCTTTGAATGGGCAAGACAAAGAAGTCCCATACACAGAATCTATGTCCTTGTCCATTTGACTAAAACATCACAATGGTTCCATTACCTCCCGGATTTGAAATCCCCAAATTCAATAAATACAAAGGGAGAGGAAATCTTGTGAACCATGTCAAAGAGGTTAACATCATGTGTATGGAGGTGGCCTATAATGATTCTTATTTAATGTGCCTCTTCCCTCGAAGTTTAATAGGTCTTTCCATGGATTAGTTTTCTCAATTTCCTCCAAGCATCAAAACTTTCCAAGAAATTATTGACAAATTCATAGATCACTTCTCCTTAAATCTTGACATGGATGTAAGCTTAGAAGAGTTGTATAATCTCAAACAAAACAAAGGAGAATATTTTTCCAATTTCTTGCAATAATGGAGATAAAAATATAGTAAGAGAAAGTGGACCAATCCTGATGAACAACAAGTGGGAATCATCATAGAAAATCTAGATCCAGATCTATCTTTCCACTTAAAAATGCAATTCATTACCACTTACGACGAGCTTATCCCTAGAGCTCTTAACATCAAGAGTTCTAATCTCACAAGGAAACACACAAGCATATAGAGACAACCACCCATCCACTATTTTTAACGACCAACCCCACTATTGGGCCAAGAACAAAAAATTTACCAGTGATGGTGTTGTTGATGCAAAGGTGGTCTTAACTACTCCTAGACAAGAAAACACCCAACCCATGAAGACACAACAACCATACACGTCACTATCGAATAATCAACCAATGATCAAAGCTACAAAAACTCAACGTGGACAAAAAAGAACAAACAGTGCTCCTAAACGACAATTCACTTCCTTAGGGGAACCTATGGAGGATGTGTTGAAGAAGTTGATATAATCTAATATTATCACACTCCCAGATTTCTCAAACTATCAAGAGCCACAAGTCAAACCTCACAACTATAGAGATCATTTTTTTGAATTTCATCGATACAAAGGTCATAATAGACTCAAACATCTAATAGAAGATCTTATCAAACAAGAAGACATTCATGTCGATCAAAAAACTGCGAATGAAAATTTGAAAATTTACACAAACCATATGCCTGACCATATAAAAGAAAAAGATTTGGGAAAGGAGTCAACCTCAAAAAATGTAAACGATACCACAGTGGCACATATTTATTCATCAAAATAAATATGAGGAATCAGACACACATCAAGATACTATTTTAAAAAAACTCCAAACCCATCAACAATGTTTGGCACTTTTTTATACCGTAATGACATCAAGTGGATATCAGATTGTGATAACTCTCCCATATATGATTCAATGATTGGGCATGTTGAAGAAGTTCCAAATGAGCCAGAAATATCCCTTATTGTACCCATACCCATAAAATGTTGCAAAGAGTATTTTACCGATGATATATCATCCACCCAAGGATCATGTCAAGAGGAGGCTTTTCAGGATAATGAAAGTTACTCTGAATCAAGTCAGGATCAAGAAACCTTATCCCTAGAGTTTCACAAAGAGTTGAGCAACATCTTCCACACCATTTTAAACTCCAAATATTTCCTCGATATCACTCCTGAGATGTTTCTTTCAGATGGACATATAGACATTCTTCATCCAAAACAAGACTCTTCCACTCTTGATATTCCTACACAAGAGCAAAAAATGGTCGAGATTCTTGATTCTTATAGTGATTGTGCATCATCAACATCTTTTGAATCAGCACCAACATCTTTAGAAGCAATATCAACAAATAAGGATGTCATAGAATCAGAGCAAAAATTTCATATTCTTGAACATGATTTGCATCATCGACATATTTTGAATCAGCACCAACAAATTTTGAAACATTATCAACAAATAATGATTTCATAAAACCAGTGCAAATAGTTCATATTCTTGAACAACAGGAACCTATAGCAATATCATGTGTTCACGACAAGTCCTATTCATTGTCCATGGATCAGAGGATACATTATCAAGGCAAAGGATTGGGTATTGATAATACCTTCACAACATTGGGGGAAATCTTGTCTACAGAAAACATCAACATATGTGGCATGAAGGATCCTTATGATGAAAATATTGTCAATACTACAACTAGTTGTATATTGAGTTGGAATTCACCCATCATCTCATACACAAATTGGGACCAATGTAAAAATAATAATTCCTATCAAAGCAAGGGGAAGATCATCAAAAAAAATGAAGCAATAAAGCAAAAAGGACATGTCAAGTACAAATGGATACCAAAGAAAAAAATTTAAAAATCATCCCTCCAAAACACTATTAGTCAAAGAAAATATGGGGTAAAATTATAAAATGGAAATGTATCCATCAAAAGAGTCCTCAAATACAAAATCAAGCTTCTCAAGCAAGGAACAAAGTATATCTAGTGGTTGGTCCTAATTCCATGGAAACCTCCATCCCCATCCATCATCACTCATCTTCCCAAGTTTGGAGAATCAAAGGTTCCAAACCATCAACCAATACATCTCATATTCCTTCATGCATGACACCATACACTCAATTCATGATATTTAATTCTTGCATTGACCATTTTTTGGCAGTTGCCCTTCATCATAAGGATTCTAAAGGCACTTTATCATGATGTGTGCACATAGACAAGGTTAATTTCGGTACCACCAAGGAAAATTAGAGTTCTTCAAGGTTGCATTCAAGTGCTCGTATCTTAGAAAAGTAGCTTCTTCAGGAAATATATCGGTGGCATGTTATGACAGTGGCCTCTACATCAGTTCCGCCAGGTGGTGCAACATGAGGGTAAAATCTTCAAAAAATCAAAAAAATCAAGAAAATAGTAAAAATAAAAAATCATCCTCTAGTGAAAGCCACTACAGTGGCACTTTGGAAAGTACCATGATGAAAACCTGGAAAACATGTGTCATGAGTAGAATCAAGCATCTATATGATCCTTCTCAAACATAAGCATCTAATCCTTGTCATGATAAATCCAATGTTCCCTCCATCCATCCAATCCAAATTTATCTAGATATTCCACTTTATCTTGATCAAGATTCGGTGTATACTTCAACTTTTATCATGGAAAACTCTTGATAGGATCTTTACCATTTTATCTCATGAAGTCCCATAGCCCATATCTAGCATGATAAAACTATGTTGAACTCTTCGCATATACATTACCTATCTTGGTTATCCTATCTTGGTCACAATTTCCATAAAACATTTCCTTCTATCCTAGCATTCATCTTTTTCTCTCTACCATTTCTTTGTGATTTTTATGAATTTTTGATGTTTTATGGAAATTGTGACAAATGCATGTGGATGATGCCGACGCACATGAATCCAAGGACAACCATGATTTTGTTGCTAGCCAAGCTAAATACCAATGGATAGATGACAATGACAATGACAATGTTGTTTGACGTGGGAAGGACACATCTCGAAACAACGTGAAGATGACAATGTTGTTTGACGTGGGAAGGACACATCCCAAAACAATGTGAAGATGACAATGTTATGACAAGAGTATAAAAGTCTATAGCAGGTCTAGGGACAAAGCCAAGGAATGTTCTGGATAATGTGCTAGGGTGCCATATTGTTGCATTTGGAATGACTTGGTGAGGACTAGATGGGATGATGGGGGATTGTAGGACCATTGACAAGGGAAACCAAGATGGGTGATAGGTATAAGGCAATTGATGACTTGGACTAGGAGAATTATCATGTGGCCTCCAAGGATGATGTTGTATAGCAGAAAGGAGGCTATGATGGTAATGACATGATGTTCATTGACTAAGGTATGACCAAAAGATAGACATGTCAAAAGTTTTCCAAAGCATGATTTGTGTTTGTGTCTTAGTCTTTGTCAAGATCAAAATAGGTAGAAAATTGGATGGACATGATAGAGCCAAGATGGATGAATGGAAAATGTCATGGGAAATGCATGGGAGATGAGACAACTTGCCCCCAAGTGTAATGGTCCACATAGATGATTTATTCTACACATGATGCCTATTTTCTAGGTTTTCATCATGGTACTTATCCAAAGCGCCTGTTTTCCAAGTTTTCACTATTGGATGAAATTTTTTCTCTTCACTATTTTTGATATTTTCTGATTTTTTTTGGTGTCACCAAGATGCCTGTTTGCCAGGTTTTCATCAAGGGATGATTTTTTCTATTTTTCCATTTTTTTTTGTATTTTGCATTTTTGTCGGAATAGCCTTGATGTTTTATATGACCACTGACTGTGTTGAAGCCTTTGATGATGCCGATGTAGATACTAGTGCCATGACATGCCAATAATAACCTTTTTGAAGTAGTTGCCTTGTTAGGATGATAGCACTTGCATACACCTGATTGATGTTATTGTGATCTTTGTTGATATTGGAGTTTGCTTTATCCAAATACGCACATCGCAATAGAGTGCCATGAGAGTCCTTGTGGTAAAGAGTTGTTGCCAAGATGCGACGAATTTTTGACATGGGATGTTTGGACTTTAAGGATGATGTAGGATTATGATGGATGATGTTGGACGTGGACGGGTTGGTTGGATGTTTGGATGTAACTGTTTTTACTCTCCAAACTTTGGGTGTTGGGTTAGGATGTTGTTTGGAACCAAAATTTTCATATGTCTTTCTTGATGGCCATTTTGATGGAGGTGGACATGTATTGTATGTGGGAATCCTCTTGTGCTGTGGCTCCACATTTTGATTGACTTTTGAATTTGGCATATTTTCTTTGCCTGATTCTTGACTTGATCCAATTTGTTTTGGGATCTATTTTAGCTTCTTTTGTCCACTTGAATTTTTGTCTGATTTGATGGCCGTTGACGTTTGATTTTGTATTTTGTAACACTTTTGTTGGTTCCAAATGGAAGGTTTATTCATGATGGAATGATGGTTTTGGGTGTGGAGGGAAGGGGTATTGGCAACAATCTTATGACAAGGACTACTCATGATACCCTTTTTGACATTTGTATTAGATAAAGTTGCCCCCAACATCGAGGAGGGACCATTAACATCATTTGATTTTTCGACTGGTGGATAGCCAAGACCTTGATGTTTGTAATGTGCTTGGACTTGTATAGGTTCCAAGATTCCTTGCTCGTGTAGACCTAATCCTTTGCCTTGATAATGCATGTTCTGACAGATTTTGTTGGTGATGGGATACTTGTTACTTTGGAAGCAAGATGCTAACCCATCATTATTGGGGAAATTAATGCTTGAAATCTTCTCCTCTGTAAGAAAGCCTGCTCTGAAAAACTTAGATGATCCTAATTGATAGGATGGTGTAACTTTATTGACATGTTGGACAGATTTTTGATTTATATCTTCAGTCTGATTAGGTGACATGTCGGATTCTGATGATTCTCTTGGTGCTTCCAAGTCTATGTCAAAACCGTCTTCATGGTCATTGTCATAGATCCCACTGAATTCAGCTATAGCTTGATTATTTTCAAATATGTCCATGCTAGAATATTCTTGTTCTAGTGGTAGATCATCTATGTGTCCCATGGAGGCAAGTGTCTCACTTTTGGGAGTGTCATTACTTGAAGTTTGAATGGAATTGTCTTCAAGCATTTCATTGTGAATGGAATAGAGGTCTAGGAGTGGATCATATTGGACTTCTTGATCAAAGATAGTGTCTTGATCAAAGATGGGTGCATTTTGAATGTCATGATTGGAATTAGTGTCTTGAAAGAAGATAGGTTCCTCTTGAATGACATGGTTTTGGATGGACTCTTGACCAAGGATAGTTGTATTTGGTATGCCATTATTGTCTAGGAGGACTTCTTGAATGGACACAAAGATGGATTCAAGGAATGGACTACTTTGATCTTGACATGACAATGATGTTATAATGTTATGCTTTGGACTTGCCTCTTGACATGTATCCTCAAGTATATGCAATGAGATGGGACTTTGGAGACCCTGATTAGATATGTTTTCATGACAAGATGGATTGTCTTGGAATGGATTGGTGCATGATGGATTAGGATATGACATGGAGTTTTGGACTTGGTTGAGAGATGATGGGCTAGAGTAGGACATGAATGTATGAAAAGTATTTGTCGTGGATGAAGGACTAGGATTAGGATTTGACATGGGTGGAGGACTAGTATATGACGAAGGACTAGGATATGACATGAATGGAAGACTTCGATATGACGTGGATGGAGGACTAGCATATGATGAAGGACTAGGATATGACATGAATGGAAGATTTTGATATGACGTGGATGGAGGACTAGCAGATGATGACGGACTAGGATATGACATGAATGGAAGATTCTGATATGACGTGGATGGAGGACTAAGATATGACGTGGAGGCTTGGAATGGATTGATGGATGGTTGGTTTCCCTTGTCAAAGTTAGGGAAGGTATGACTATTGGAAGCTTGTTGTGACTCAGTGCCATGGATGGTGTTATGGGACCCTTGATAGTAGATGGATAGCAGACCAGGACTATTGGACTATTGGTAAGAGGGATATATGGACGAAGGACTAGAGGGTGAGGTGCGTTTGGACTTTAATTGTAGGTATAGCATTTTGAAGTCCCTAGCAAGTTGTGCGTGACCCTGACTATTGAATTGGCATTCAATTTGACTAGCAAGCATGTCATCGTGACTTGAAGACATGATGGTGGATGAAATGAGACTAAGACTATGCAAAGGGATAATGCAAAGTGATAAAAGGGGATGCCTTATGTCGAATGATTTTTAGGAAAGGTTTTCTAACCACTCAAAGTCTGGCCAAATGTCTCGATTTGGATTTTCAAAGGACTAATTTGAAGGATACCATGATAAAATGACAAGGTGAGATTTCCACACTAGACTTATGAGTTGGAAATGGCTCACCAAAAGGACAATGACTTAGGATCGGTTTGTTTTGACTTGGTCCAATGACAATGTGTTTTTGAGACAAATGGTTTGACAAAGGAAGGAAAATTTTCCTATCCCAAAGATGTGCAATGGAGTACTTAAGACGTTTCCTATGTTAATGAGGGTGATGGACTGCAAGCTAGATGAAGACTAAAATGCAAAGATGGATGACTTGGACAAGTGCTTTGTTGGTTTTAGACAGAGACTTATGGGAAAAGATGCCAGTAAAATTGGGTTGCAAAAGTTTGGCCTCTAGTTTTTGACAGCATTAATGTTTTCCCAATTGACAGGAAAATGCGTCGTTTAAGGTCTCAAATGAGATGCAATAAAGCAGATGCATTGTAGGATTTTTGACTTGTTATACAAATTGGCAAATGTGTTGTTTTAGATTGCAAATGCGGTGCAGTATGACGAATGCGTCATTTAGCGAGGCCAATGTGTGACAGACAAGCGATTGCGGTTCTAGGACTTGCAAATGCGACTCAATTAAGCAAATGCAATTTGATACTGGAAAATGTGACTCGGTGATAGACAATTGAGGTTTGATTTCCCAATTGCGGCTCTGATTTGCACAATTGCGGTTTAATATGTCAAATGCGGCTTTGTTTTAAGCAATTGCGGTTTAATTTATCAAATGCGGCTCTGGACTGTGCAATTGTGGTTTACCAAAGCGATTGCGTTGCAATGGAAAATTTTGCAAAAACTCGAACACTGTTTTGCAGTTTTGACAAGTTTTTATTTTGACCTAGATTTGTGAATTTTCAATTTTTTCAAGTCTTTTTTAAAACAGTTATCAAACACATAGATATTAAAACCTTAAGTGTATGCTCAAGCAGACTCACTCTTAATGGTCAAAGGTTCATCGTAAGAATCACAACCCACATCTTAAAATCACGTCGACTCACACAGCCATGTCACCCCCTAGAGGGAGCCCGTGTTTTTGTCTTTTCCAGGTGCGTACTCAAGGTGACGGAAGTGGATACCGAATCCCTTGAGCAAACAATCTATGGTGATTATATGGTGAGTGTCTTGGGGGGAGATTCTTCCCTCCCCTTGCACCATGGTTGAGACAATGTCTGGCTTCTACACTATGGTTCTTAGTCAAGGTTTCTGTTCGGCGCGGCAAATGATAAACTCCCTCAGGAGACCTCCCAACCTTTAGAACAAAGGTTTTGGGGATGGTTATCTTTGCACACTGTCGTCGAATTGCGGACTTTCCCCAAATTCACTTTTGATTATAGTGGGTTGGAAAACCTGGCTTTGGTTGTTCCCACTTAGGTCGTTCCCGTAGGGTGAGTACTTTTTCCCACTACGGCAGGCCTTCTAAAGGTTGTAATAAAGCAGTAAATGCATAAATAAAAATGGGTAAGTTTGGTTTTTTGATCACCCAGTAAAGGGGAGAGCATATACCTATTACCCCACAAACACAGTAAAAAGATGTTCAATTTTAAGCCCAAATGAAGATTATCTAAACTAAGTGAAGATATTGCTTCACAACATGCATGGGATTCATTTTTAACCAACAATTAAGGTGTGGTGACTATCCTAGAGTTGGTAAATTCCAAATTAGATTGCATATCATAGGATTGATAGATTTCCAATTAGATGTCTATCCTAGGGTTGGTTCTTTTTAATCCCAAAATAAAAAAGCAAAATAAAAAAGCAAAAAATTGGTCGCGGATGCGTCAGATCCAAATTACAATTCAATAATGAAAATTACCAGGAAATTGCAGCTCAGGATCTAGCGAATGCGGTGCGATATGGCGATTGCGGCTCTAGAACTGGCAAATGCGGTGCGATATGGTGATTGCGGCTCTAGAGATAGCAAATGTTGTGCGATATGGCGATTGCGGCTCTGGAGCTAGTGAATGCGGTGCGATATGGCGATTGCAGCTCTAAAACTGGCGAATGCGGTGCGATATGGTGATTGCGGCTCTAGAGCTGGCGAATGCGGCTTAACAGAGCACTTGCGTCATTTTTGAATGTGGATGTGGCACTGTGTCATTCCGTAGACCTATTCCTACAAAAGATAATCCGAAGCCATACGAAAACCTGCAAAACGTGTTAGTGGGTCGGGTTCACCAATGTAATGATATAAATATTATTATAAATCCTGCAAGATCAACTCAAATGGATTAGTTGTACCTGCAAGTTAATAGAAACATCATACAATAGAATGCATTGGAAGTAAAATAAAGGAATTTAATAACAAGAAGGATCTCACCCATTCCTATGCTCCATGTCTGACTTCTATTGCACCTTCTCAAACTTGTTGTAATAGTATAATGCCCTCAAGTTTTGTGAGCAAGTTGTTATATGTCTAGCCTTAGCTAAGATTTTGAAGTATTTATGACAATGTATATAACTATGCAACTAGAATATAAATCCTAATATGCAAGCACTGATTAAAATAAAAGCCTATAGTATGAAGAATGCCTATATCAAAAGTCTATTAAGTAAATGATCATGGATCCGAAAATGAGATCAAGATTGTCATTTTATAGAAAATGCAATTTTGAACGGATGGACAAGATGAGAGATTTGAGGAATGCCCTAGAATCAAAGGTCAAGATTCAATAAGGAAACTCAAATTAGGGTTAGGGAAAAATACCCATAGGTGTGAATAGGATTTAATTAAATGAATTAAATCAAGACTGAATGTGACAGTGGAGATGAAATTAGTAAAAATCAGAAGACAAGAGGATGAGTTTTTAGAAAATCAATAATTTTAGAAATTACTTGATTTGTAGAAGAATATTTCCCTTTTGAATTAAATTAATTCAAAATAGAAGATTTTGTGAGATAATTAGTAATTGATTTTTGAAATTAATTACTAAATGAAGAATCAGTTAAGTATGTGAGATATTTTTAAATGATTTGTTTTATTTAAAAATATGGAAGTGTCACATGCCATAATTAAATAATTAAAATAATTATTTAATTTAGAAGAAGTAGTTAATTAATTAAATAAATAAATAAATTTATTTAATTAAGAGAGGATTTAGGAATTAGTCACATATTAAATAGATATATTAAAATATATTAATTTAATAATCAGGAGGACATTAATGATAAGGATTAATTAAATAAATTGATGACTTTATTTAATTATTAGAAGACTTTGACAATTAGTGACATCTTAAATTAAATCTATAATAATCATGAAGAATGAAAGATTATGAATTAATTAAATAATCATGAATTATTTAATTAATAGTTGAATGTGGGTTAGAAACATAATTTAAATATCATAATTATGCTAGGACAAAATGTGATAAAATATTGCTTGCAGGCCTAAGTCATTTTTAGGTGTCTACATGGGGCATTGATCATGATCTTTTCTTTTCCATGCTTGTGGATACCCTTGTAAAATAATCTTGGTGCATACTTGCTTGGTTGTGTGTAGGAAAGTTGTTTGGGGTATGTTGTTGACTACTGTGTATGCTTTGGTCCAATGTATTCTATGCTTTTGACTTGCATTCCAACGAGTTTTTTGTATGTCAAGATGTGAACAAGAACTATCCTATCTATTTGCATATTCAAATCCACTACACTAGATACAACGCCATCCTTTTTATTAATACCTTGATGCATCATGTCTATGTGTTATATCAAACAATAAGGAACAATGAAAAATACCAATTTCAATATGTGAGCAACTCATCATCCTACATTCATCCTGCATCTTGGATTGTCCCGTCACCTTCTCTAATAAAGTCTCGATGGATCATGGACTTGTTGGATTTTTGAAGTAATCATCAAAATCAATGATCAATTCATCCATCTTATTCTTCTTATTCTTCTCTCTTTACTAGAAATTATATCCAAGTATCGAATATGTTATCTACATTGACATATACATGAGGCTACCCATAGCCAATGATTTTCTATACATCATGAACTTTGTCTACATCAGCATCTAAGCTTTCTAGGAACTATTTTTCATCCTCTTTACAAAAAATCCCTCTTTCGTTGGGACATAGTGGGGCATCTATATCATCTTCAACTCAACAATCTAAAAAGTTGTAGTTCTTTGATTCAAAAGCAACGTAAAATCTCAAGCATTTCAAACATAAGTCTGATTTTCACCTATCGTGAGCTTGATCAGAACACTTTATTCTCTTATCAATCTCTCGAGGGGGAAACCAACCATCTTTCAATCATATCAATATCAAATCATCTAACAAATTTTGTTTCTAGCCTTGCTAGAAAATATTGATCAAATCTATCAAATCAACCATCATTGGCATATATCATTCCCTATAAATCCTTGTGTTATTCAACATAATCCTTGCATTGTTGTGAATCCTCAACAATGTTATCAATCAATCAATCAAATTTAGCTTGGCTATCATCATCTCAAAGAGATCATCGATTTTTTTTTTTGCATCATCATTAGCATCAAAATCTTCATTGAAATTACCATCAATCTTTGAACCAATGCAACAAGTACATTGCTTCAAAGAGGGGCAAAATGTAGACACCTAAAAATGTCTCAATGGATCACATTGGATAACTAACATCATTTCGTCCTCAATCCCATCCTCTTTTTGCTTAATTGATTAAATCAGCCTAGCTATTTAATTAATTGCATCATTTTCATCTATTAACCTAGTTCATTTAATTGGGTTAATTCACCCCCTTTCAAGCTAACATTTCATCTCATTAAATTAAATAAATCAACATATTTAGTTTAATTCCCTAAGTCATCTTATTTAATTAAATATCATTTCATCCCCCCTTTTCATTATATCATTTAATTTAATGAAAAACACTTTATTCCTCCAAATCCCCTAATTATGTGATTAAACCTTGTTTAATTAACAACTAAACTAATTTTCCTCTAAAAAGGGGAACATTCCCATGGAATATTCCTTATCTCCTTTTTTGCACAATTAAACCTTTCTTTTAATTTGCAAAATATCTTTATCCTCACCCATGCGAATATTCTTGTAAGAGATGGGGACCAACCACGTCAAGGCCCCGGGTCATGGAGGGTCAAGAGTAGTAGGCTTCCCTAACTTACCTCAACTTAAAGGAGTGTTAGGAGATGTAGGACGAGAATGATGAGGACTATAAGGTCCTTCGATCACTCTACAGACCCGAGACTTGGAATGGGGCTAGGTGAGTCAGTTTTTCAGGGTCAACTCTATGTCTCAGAGAGCTCTTTATCTGAGGATGAAAGTGTGGCTCTAGAATGACAGCACGGCACGTTGGCATTCGTATGACTAGAGGGAAAGAAAGATAAGGTCGAACACCAAAAAATAGACTAATGACCTAGCTAATGGTTTTTAAGAGAACAAAATAACACTATAAAATAAGAAATGTATAAATGAATATGATAAAGTAAGTAGATCAATACTAGGGTGACAAGAATGATCTCACAGGAAATATTGTTCACTAGCTAGCTCCAAGAAGCATGTCCACCTACACATAATGAAGAGGGAAATTGTTGGGGGCTGTATAGGGGTATGCCTCAGTCAAACCCCCATTTTGGTGTTTCCACCTCCACGAACAGCCAAGTTTGCAACAATATAGAAATGGTATGATAAAAAAAGGAATGAAGCAAAGAACACTAAAACATTACAAAATAGTAAATGTGCTTACTCAACCAACTAATAGAGGAGAGGAGTAGAAAGCTTACCACCTCCACCAAGAGCACCCAAGGCTAATGGGGGAGAAAATGAGAGGACTCAAGCCTCTACTGTGATGGTGTTGTTCTACACTTGCTCTACTAAGTTGATGGAGTCATGTAGTTGTTGCTATTGAGTGCAAAAGTGTTGCTTGAATGCTTGAAGTGAATGTTAGAATGCTTGTGAATTTCCAAGAGAGATCCTCTAGCCCTGAAATGAATGAAGGAATAGTGGATTTGAAGGAGATAGTGAAGAAAATGACCATATTCGGGTTGGGCAGTCGAAGGGGGCATTACAAATCGACCTCAAATGAGAAGTGTAATGCCTCTACAAGCTCCAACTATGAGAATCTTCTAGGGATGTAAGTGCACCACATGAACATCTACATGTCGTGCAGACGTCTGCACACCACACAAATGTTCGTGTGCCACACGGATGTTTGTGCACCGCACGGACGTTTGTGTGTCGCACAGACATATGTGTGTCACGCTAACGTTTGTGCGTCACATAGGCATTCCCAATAGTTATTCCTCTACCGACACACGAAACAAGTGCCAAGTGGAATGAAGGAAATGGATCTATGTAGAATTTATCCTTTGAATTTGGTTTTATAAAGTGAGGAAGGGTAAAAGGGGAATTTTCCTAAGGGGTACAAATTCTCTCCCATACATTTTTCCACCACTTTAGCGAGCACGAATACTAATGAGTGCTTTGGTAAAGTAGATTGAAGAAGTAGTAGGGTTAGAATTGTATACTTGAACTGTTAAGGAAGCAGACCGTGATCTGGCGAACCTGAGAGCACGGGACAAGGAAAAAACTTCATAGCTATAAAAAACTATGAAGTTGAAGAATGAAAGTGTCTTATAGGCCTGTAGACCTGCAGGGATGCAACCCCCAATATCTTTCATATGAAGGAAGCCTGAGGAAGTAAGCACCTTATAGGCTCGTAGACTTGCAAGGAAGGTATCCTCCAAGAACTCTCACATGAAGGAACCCAAAAAAAGAAAACTTTGTAGAGGCAAAAAGTGGCTTCATGGGTGCACCCATGAAGCAAGATGTTTGTCCATAGATAAAACATGTCAGGAAGCAGCCACACAAGCAAGTAAGAGGACAGTCATGCAGAGCATCGACAAGTTGGAAGACTTTCAAAGGGGTCCCTCGGGAACCCTTCAAAAGGAAGAGGGGTCCACTCAAGGGACACACTGTTTGAAAAGAAAGGTCTAGTCTGGCTACCCCCAAATTAGACATAAGGATGTGAAGTAGGTCTAGTTGGGTTGCCCCGAGCTAGATGCAAAGATATAAAGTAGGTCTCATCGAGCTACCCTCAAGCTAGATGCCACAGAACTTACTTGAGATAAAAAATTTCAAAGGGGTCCCTAGGGAACTCTGCGTGAAAATAAAGGGTCCACTCAAGGGATGCGTTGTTCGAAAGCTGTTTTCCTCTTTCTGGAATCGATTCATCATCAAGGAATTCTCCTAAAATATGTTCACTTCATCAAGGAATTCGAAAGGAAGAATATGCCTCCACATGAGGGGAAGATCAAAGTTGTTCCCTCTTCGGAGGAAGGTTTCCAAGTCCTTTCTTTACAGACCACTGATGAAGGAAACATGTTTTGTTAGGGTTTCCAGTTGAGAATTGATTCTTACTAAGAAGTGTGTGGAAATCCTTGAGAAAATATTTATTGGCAATGAACATGTTTTCTAAGGATCAAAGTGTAGATGTGTAATTTTCACACATGAGAGGGACAACTCAAGCAAAGAAGAGAGAAAGATAAAGGAAAAACAAAAAAGGAAAGAGGACACGAACAAAGGGCACAGGATTAGCCTGATATTTCAGGGTCATAATTGCTCATAAATTAATATAATTATAATAATAGTATATAAAAAAATTGTCATCAACCCCCTAATATATCAGGCCATGTGAAGAATGCACGAGAAGACAAAGTAAAGATAAAAAATTGGGTCAAAATGGAAGGGAAGCCTAAATACCCCCAATTCTTTGCATCATCCCCAATTTTCTGAAAGTCAATCACAAACATGGAAGAATGATGATAAAACTACAAGAAGGTTTACAACACAAACACCACACTTGTATCCAAGCACCAACAGGGGTGATGAGGGTCATCCAGGCACACATAGCACAATTACGAGGGAAACACATCACAACACACACATCTAATCTAAAGATAAAGAAGAGGTCTCCCCCTAAACCTGATCAACCAAGAGGTCATCAACTTCCCACTCTAGATCATCGTAGGTGGAAGGAGGATGAGTGTGCAGTGGTGGAATTTTAAGGGGAGGAGCTTCCAACCCTCTTGAAACAAGGGCTAAGGAAGAAGGACCTACAAGGTCTCCATCACTCAACTCTTGTGGGTCTAAGGTCAATGACTTTGAAAAAATCACTGACAAGGTTGGAACTTCATCCACCGATTTAAACATGCACTTAATAGGAGTGCCATGTTTCACTTTGATGGATGGAGGAGGTTGCGCCTGAGGTTCACCACTAAGCTCACTGAGCGATTCAGGAGAAGTTGGGATTGGTTTTGTTACTAGGATAGAAAAATTCATTATGGGGCCACCTTTCAAAGAAGGTGGGATCCTCTTACATCCTTTGTTGTTGGAAGCACCACCCTCTACCTTCTTCTTCGTTGAAGGAGGCGAACTCCCCATAGACGAAGAAAGAAGAATGGGGGAAAGGGATGAAAGAAGTGCACCAAATACGACCAAGGTGTTAATCATATCTATGGGATTTTGGAAAGGTGGGACATCCAGAATTGATGTCAACAAGGGTTGCTCCACTGAAGGAGTGATAAACACCTACACCTTTCTAGGATCAAGCGCATTTGCACTCACAGTAGAAGTCGAAAGTGATACAGAGTTGGTTTGAATGGAAACAAAGGGGAGGAGAGAGGACACAATAGGAGGTCCTGATACAAGAGTGATTGTCTCCTCTTCCTTCCTCTATGAGGCGGCCTCCTCATCCAAGAGATACTTTCACCGATGCTTACGCTCACATGCAAGGGGGTTCTTATGACTCTTAGAACTAGAGCTCATAGGTTGAAAAGGAGTGGAAGGCTCATGCTCAACCATGGGAGTGTCCTCCATATTTGTTTCCAGTGGAGGGATAGACTCCTAAATGGGAGGAGGGACAAGTTTAGAAATAGTGGGGGGAGTTGGCTCTAATGCCTCGGCAGTGGGCCTCTTCCCGTTCACTGCTTTAGGAGTGGAAACGGTAGGAGGCCGTGGAGGCCACGACATAAAGGATTCCCCATTAGGGGCCTTATGCCTACCATACAAGTAGTACCAAGGTCCAGGAGGCTTGGTAGGGAGATTTGATATCCTGATCTTGGGTCTACGCCAAATAGGCACCATCAGACATAGTGGGTAAAGACTAGGCTTACTCATCCAATACTCCTCCCAAGAGAGGGGGGTAGATGAGGCCACCCAAGAAGGGGCAAGCTTCTCCTTTCCCTTTTGAGAAGAGGAGGTAGTTTCCTGCTTTGCTACGGGAAGGGTCAGTTTCAGCTATCCCTTGCCCCTAGTTAGTATACTTTACGTAGTTCTTATAAAGTAGGTTCGTTCTTCGAGGAATCGAACTAATTGGGGTGGGCCAAAAGTGATCTAATGAATATCCCCATGAGACACCATGGGCTGGTATCTAAAGTCATGCACTACATGCATGACACCTTCATGGGAAAAATTTAAACATTTATGAATTACAGAGGCAATCCCATTCATGGAAGCTAGCCACGGTATACCTAGCTTCACCCTAAATAGGTTTGACTCAAGAAAAACATCGAAAATTGTGTCTACATTCCTAGGTCCAACCAGGATGGACAAAGTTATCGATCCATATGGTTTGAGAGCAAGGACATCGTGTGTATGGATGATCAACTTTTTTTTTTCATATTCTTCCCTTTGCAAGGAATTCAGCAATAGAGTCTCCTCGTGATGACATTCACTCTACTCATGGGGTCAACTAAGACCCATGTCACAATGTTGCCATTGAGGCGAGTAGGAATGTAAAGCAGAGAAGGTTTGTCGTTTACTGATAAATCTTGTGAAGTAAATGTTACATCTGGAAAATCAGTCACAAGATGAGGAGAAGGGCTAATAGTAACCATGTTAACATATGCTTCAGGTTGAGTGACAAAATTAGAGGGATTGATAATCATGTTAGTAGAATATGACAAAAATGGGTCTCTGTATATCTACAATTCACTATTAGCTTTCACCACTGATTTGTTCGTATTTTTTTGCTTCCATCAAGATGAATAGTACCTTCCTCAATGCAATATTGTATCTCATGATGTAGGCACATGCAACATTCGGTATCATGTATGTTAATTCGATGGTATTGACAATAGGTATTTTCTTTATACCAGCTAGGGTAAGGTTCCTTAACGAGTTTAGGGCTTGGCAAGTTAACGATCTTATCCTTCAACAACTTTTGCAAGATGGAGGAATAATATTTTGATAACTTTGTGAACTTTTGGTTGCATCTAAGGCTGTTGTCATCCACAGTGGCTACTACATTCACAACGGCTTTTCCTTTTCCATAGATTGACACAATGGACTTCCCTTTAGGACGGGAGCATGAGGAAGGTCCCCCAAACTGAACCACCATTTGTTGATACTCCTGCAAGGCTGCACAAAATGCATGAAAGAAGGGTATTTCATAAGGGGAAACTTCTCTTGCCAAGGCCTTTCTAAGTTCCCTATGAACACCTTTTGCACATCGAAATCAGGTAACAGGTATGATATTTGTGAAAAGAGCACTTGAAATCACACTATAAAATTGGTAATGTTCTCATTATCCCCTTGTTTACACCGGACAAGGTCAGAGAAGGTCGTCTTAGGTCTGGTGTTGGCTTGGAAGTGTTGTAGGAATTGGTTCACAAGTTGATCAACCATCAAGATGGAATTGTCAGGCAAGGAACAGTACCACTCAAGTGTTGTGTCCTTGAGAGATTGAGGGAATAGTTTTATCATCAACACATCATGATGGAATAAGTTTGTACATAAGGCATTAAAGGCAGACACATGTGTTTGTAGGTCCCCTTTTCTATCGCATTTGTTGAATTTAGGAATCTCCATCCCTTGCGGGAAAGGAGTTTAGGATCGCCACCGAAAATGGGCTATGTCAGAAAAAGGGTTGGAAGATAGGCTAGGAAGAATCTTGGGAAAGGTTCACCAGTTGGTTCTGCATCTTCCCCATATTTTGAAGAAGGGTGTTCAGAATTGGGTCATTAGAAGATATAGGGCCAGTGGAACCACCACTAGAGCCACCACCAAAACCACCACTGTGATTACCACTAGAGTCGCCACCAATGCCACCACCACCAGCCAGACCTCCGCTAAAGCCACTGCCACTTCCAAAGCCACCACTATGACCTCTACTAGGACCACTTCCACCAATGCTACCTCTGCCACCAAAAATACCACTACCAAAGCCTCCATCGATCATCCCGCTAATTCCTCCACTACTAGAGGTGACAGGAGGGGTGAAGTGAAAACCCAAAGGGGTCTTATTTACTTTGAAAATTTCAAAAAAATTGCAATCAACGGGTATATTGATTGAAGGGACCGTGTCAGCCATGTACGTGGATATGGGAGGCATCGACACTCCTAATTGTCTCTCATATTCTTTGAAGGGGCCACCTCATATTATGTTACTATGGTTTGAAGGGGTGCACGCTTTGGTTAGACTAGTGAGACTAGCCAGAAGTTCTATGCCTATTCGATCTTTCCCTACCATATATTTTATTTTGCTAATAACCTTAGCGGCCCTACCCAGCTTCAGGTTTTTCTCCAAGTGATTCTCCAAAGCACCCAACCCTTTGTTGAGACTAGCAACATAATCAGATGGGATAAGGATAGCTTCATGCTCATCTATAGATGATGATGTGGGAGACATAGGAGGAGTAGGGACGTGGTCAGTTTCATCAAAGAATATTGACTCGCCCCATGACACCTACTCCTGAGTAGACAGGCCAACCACAGAACCAGAGAAAAGACCTGTAGAGAAATTAGAAGTGACCTTCATCTTCTCCATTGGAATGTGTCATATAATTCTCCTAGAAATATAAACAAAGGTCATGGACTGGGTTGTGAAGCTCATAAACCTTCACAACACTTAGGAGTACAACAATCAGAGGGTAAAAGGGGAAAATCTCAAACACCAGCAAATGAGTAGACGTTGGTTCACATCGGGTTCACCAAAAATGTAAGAGAGGGGAACCAACCACATCAAGGCTCCAGGTCACGAAGGGCCTAGAGCAACAGGATACCCTAACTTAACTTAGCTTAAGGGAGTGTTAGGAGATGCGGGACGAGAATGATGAGGACTATAAATTCCTTTGATCACTCTATAGACCCAAGACTCGAAATGGGGCTAGGCAAGTCAGTTTTCAGGGTCAACTTTGTGTCTTAGAGAGCTCTCTATCTAATGATGAAATCGTGGCTCTAGAACAACACCATGGCATGCTAGTGTCTCTCATGTGCATTGGTGTCCATACGACCAAAGGACCAGAAAGACAAGGTTGAACTCTAAAAAATAGACTAACGGCCTAGCTAATATTTTTTAATGGAAAAAAGTAACACTATGAAATAAGAAATGTATAAATGAATATGATAAAGTAAGTAGATCAACGCTAGGGTGACAAGAATGATCTCACAGAAAATATTGTTCACCAGCTAGCTCCAAGAAGCACGTCCACCTACACACAATGAAGAGAGAAATTGTTGGGGGGTTGTATAGGGTTCTACCTCAGTCAGACCCCCGTTTTGGTGTTTCCACCTCCACGAATAGCCAAGTTTGCAATGATAGAGAAATAGTATGATAAAGAAAGGAATAAAGCAAAGAACACTAAAACACTACAAAACAGTAAATGTGCTTACTCAACCAAATAATAGAGGAGAGGAGTAGAAATATTACCACCTCCACCAAGATCACTCAAGGCTAATGAGGGAGAAAATGAGAGGACTCAAACCTCTACTACGATGGTATTGTTCTACACTTTCTCTACTAAGTTGATGGAGTGAAAAAGTGTTGCTTGAATGCTTGAAGTGAATGCTAGAATGCTTGTGAATTTCAAAGAGAGATCCTCTAGCCATAAAATGAATGAAGGAATAGTGGATTTGAGGAAGAGTGTAAAGAAAATGGTCATATTCGGGTCGGTCAATTGAAGGGGGCGTTACAAATCGACCTCCAATGAGAAGTGTAATGCCTCTGTAGGCTCCAGTCGTGGGAATCTTCCAGGGACATAAGCACACTGTGCAGATGTTTGCACGTCGTGTGGGTGTCCTTGACAATTATTCCTCTGCCAATGCATGAAATAGGATCCAAGTGGAACGAAGATAGCGGGCTTATGTGGAATTTAGCCTCTGAATTTGGTTTTCTAAAGTGAGGAAGGGTAAAAAGGGAATTTTCCTAAGGGGTGAAAATTTTCTCCCATACAATTCTAAAAAGAATATTATCTCCCCTCCAATCATTTAAGAAATGGATATTCTCATTTGCCTTCAATTTCAAGTTATCTTGTAACCTCTTGGGCAAGTCACCTTGTGAGTTGTGTGTGCAGGTCAAAAGTGTGTTTGTTTGGAACAAATGTGAACCCTTGATTGATTCTCATCTCGCATTATCATTTTTTGATGAGAATCCATGATCCATGCCTCTTCTTCCTTTCATCCTTGACCGTTGATTAATATTTTTGATCTCAACCCTCCATTTCTCATTTGCTCTTCTATAAATAGAACCCTATTTGGAGACAAATGGATCCATCT
This sequence comes from Sequoiadendron giganteum, assembly GCA_007115665.2. NCBI lineage: Eukaryota > Viridiplantae > Streptophyta > Pinopsida > Cupressales > Cupressaceae > Sequoiadendron > Sequoiadendron giganteum. The sequence continues at coordinate 482,303,277 of CM021101.1, read as the reverse complement.
TTCAATTGCAAACTTATGTTGTTGAATTAACTTGCACTTACACTCATATTTTACTCACTTTTAGCTTTTTTTAGCTCATTTTTAGTTTCATAATAGCTTAAGACATCCATTAATGGCTTCCATGCATCCATCTTAGCTTGTTTATAAGTTAGGGTTTCCATATTTTAGCTTAGAATTAGCTTAGATTAGATTATCAATTACATAGTTGAGTCCGTCTTAGCATAAAATCAGGTTAATATAGCTTGAATCATGTTCATTTTAGTATAAATCAGGGTCTTCATCCATTTATCGTAATTGTTTCATTGATTCTCTGTCATAGAATCGATTGAAATAGGCTCACTGATCATGGGATTGGGAAAGGGTCGTTGTTCCACATTAACACGACACCAATTCCAAAATAGGATTCCAAATGGGTTAGAGTGGGAATTTAACTATTTTCATAGTTTACACTTTTCAGTTTCAATAAATGTTTAGTTTAACTTTTCAATTTGAATGATCTTGTTTGGTAGACTAAGGTCTAGTGGATAAATTATGTTTCGATTCATCATGGATCAAGTGTAATCGACCTACCCTAATGATCCTCGTCTCACAGTACCTTATATAAATTATGTAAAGGATGACTTGGAAATAATCATGAGAAAATTGGAGATTAGTCAAAAGGTCCTTAGTTGAATTATTAGAAGTTAAATAGCTTATTATGTTGGCTTATTATTGGACACTACTATGAACATAATATTTTATATCGAATCAAATTAAATGATATTCAATGTCATGAATAACCAGAATGATTATGGCCTCTTGAGAGGACGAAGCCATACTAGGTATAATACAAATAGGTTGAAAATTTAATATGAAGAAGTAATCTTCAAATCAAGTTTAATACTAGATTGTTATACATATCAACATTATTGAAAATGCTTTAGATTGAGACCAAGTGTATCCAGTCAGTGACATGATGTCACCAGTATTAACTAATTATGCATGAACTAGGAGAGTTGTTACTCCTATTATTAAAAGAAAGAACTTGAATAAGAGGTATTTTTCAGTACCAAAATGTTATAGGTATGTAATAGGGTATTCAAGAGGTTGATTCAAACCTAATTGATCAGTTAAATCATTATTTGTATGTCATCACTTTGAATGAAATCTTATTTATGATATTTGAATCTTGGAATCAAACCAAGGGAAGATTTATTCACAAGCTAGTAGACTTTCCAAGTCGAGTAAGGGGGTGGGTGAACATACGACACTACTTCATAGAAAGTGGATTTATTCTATATATGAAATTTTTGGCCAAAGTAAGTGTAGAAGTCGTTGCATACAATTTTTCAATTCACTGTGTGATAGGATTGCATAGCTAGTCAAGAGTGTCATACAATGTTGGTGGGTATCCATAGTTGTATGACCATACTAGTTATGTAGGACACAACACCATACTCAGGTTGGTATTATTAGAGGTTTTCATACCAAACTCTGCATTGAAGGGTAGGGCCATTTTCCAGTTAGGAAGATGTATAGGGAACCGCTATGTCAATGGTTGTAGGAAAATTTCTTAGGTGATGCTCTCCCTCTTGCAGTCAGCAACCGAGACTTGTGGAATAGAAGGAGTGTGATCCAAATGAGGACACCTTGACCATTGAACTCTTGTAAGTTATGAATTTGTATATGAACATGATCATGGATCAATTGTAATATGTATTTGAAAAGATGAGTTTCATCTGCTTGGAATTATGTAATATTATTTCAATTATGTAATGACATGTGGAAATTATTTGTGCAATGTGCAATGTGCAATTATGTTATTGAAAAAGAAAAATTGCATTTTTTTATTTTTGGAAACTTGAGTTATTCACTTTCTGAGTTAAAACTTAGGTGAGAATTGTTGGGTAAACTTTGGGTATGTTACAACTTGGTAGATTTCCTTTACTTTATCTAAATTGTTGCTCAACGTGGCTTAGAGGTGTGTGTAGGAAAATATATAAAGTTCCAAGGCTTAGTATTTTTCATCTTACTACACCACATCACCCTTCACCCAGTAGTGAGTGAGGATCTAATATTACATTAATAAAGTTTTTAAAACCAACCCCTACCATTGTTCCACAAGTATTTTGTGGGCCCAAATGTCTTATTTTTCTTTAAATGTGTTTATTAGCAATGGACCAACCTCCTTTTTTTCTTATTTTATCTATAATTATCCCTAGTAGGTGTCACAAGGCATGCTCTTGGGACTTGAGAATAAAAGGTGGTATATTATTTTCCCTCAAATAATTGAACCATATAATCTTTCCATAATTACCCTTATATGATGGCCTACAAGGAACAAGATTATTCCTTGATATTTCTCAAAGTAATAGTTCCTGGCAACTTGATTTTGATATATATAACTTTCATAGAATAGCTCAAGACATTCCAACTTATAAAGGTACATTTTTTGTGAGATATTTAAGCTCGTATATTTTAAATTTTTCTTATAGGTACCATTCAACATTAAATAATTGTAGTCATTCCCTACTACTAGTTATGACTTGACAACCCACCTAGCAATAATGGCCTTTGTGCAGTAAGAAGTTAGAACTCACTAGTCAAGTACCCTTAATTAATTTCATAGGTACTCTAATTATCAAAAGAGGAATTCAAGGTTGTCACCTTTCTCATTTTCAATATTTTTATGTAAGGATTATAACTAGGTCCTTCCTCCTATCATTTCTAGATTTTAAATTTTAAGTTTTGGGGGAATGTCTATCATGGATTGGGTTATTTTCTATAAATAGAGATATGTATGTCTCTATTTAATTTATATTATCTTATTTAGATGTTCTTATGAGACTTATATGTGAAACATTTTTTCAATTCATTTATAATTAAATAGAGGAACGATTGTGTATGTATCCAAAGAGTAATATTTCATCATACATGTGGTTACTTAATATCATTATAATCATTTGTATTAAAGGCTTCTATTCTTGAAACTTTGACTCTTGTTTATGTGGATAATCTTTTTATGTATTTTAGGTGTTATTTTCATCATTTTTATTGATTACTACATCATGAGTTGTAAAGATTTATTTTTTATTATAAAAGGAAATCTATTTGATATGTAAGCCTTCATTTTATTTTATTTTATATTTTATATCAAGATAAATGCAAGAAGATGAGTCCACTTCTAGTGGAAGTTTTAGACTTAGAAAAAAAATTGAAATCAGGCAAAATGAAATGGGATCTTGTTATTTAGCAAACAGGATCCAGTTTCGCTTTGGGAAGTCGAGCCAAAACCGAGATCCTATTTACTAGAAATGAGATCTCATTCTAAAATGGGATCCTGTTTCATAAAAAAATATTTTTTTATTCTTTTATGAAATGGGATCTCATTTTGTAAAATGGGATCCTATTTTACAAAATGGTATCCTGTTTCCTTAAAAGCATAAAAAAAATATTTTTATGAAACAAGATCCCATTTTTTAAAATTTTGAATTTTTGGTCGGGTTTGTGATTTATTTTTCAGTTCAAGAAAGGCTTTCGGACGTGAACCTAAACTTTGGACTGGTTTGACCTACAACTTGAAGGTTATATCAATGTCACAAAAGAGTGACTTTAGACATATGTCTGAAGACCTTTTTACAAAAAAAATTGACAAAATTAAAACTCATAATAGATGAGACTATGTAAATTCCAAATATGTAAATTTTTTTACAATTGGATTATTTTTTCTATTTTTCAAATATAATTTTATGAAACTGGTCCATAAACTTGAAATATAAGGGCTTTTCTAGTATTTTAATAACTTTTTATTAAAATAATTCTTTGAAAAATGAATTATATGTGAGCGTTCTTCAAACAATTCTTTTCAATCTGAAAAAAGTCAAAAAATGATAATTTTAGGTCATCTTAAATGTGTGATGTACATGACGATTTTTCAAAACAACAAATATGGCCAGTAAAAATTAACAAAAAAATAGTATGAGCATTCTTCATTGTGTTTCAAATATTTTCCCAAAAGGATTTAGAAAAATATGATTATTTAGGTCAAAATATGATGATGTACATGTGCATGGCATGGTAAAAAAAGTGACTTTTAAATATTGGTTTTTAGACATGCCTATTGAAAATCAATTTATATCATCTAGATATTAAAATAAATTACATATTTGGAAATTGGACTCTAAGTACTACATTTTATGATTAGTGACTTTTTTTAAGATTTCATCTCTAAGTGCTTCAAATTTTAAGGTCAAATGTGACAAATTTTGAAAAATCGGGGAAAACACTTCCACTTTTTGACCAAAAAGTGGACTCAACTTGTTGCACACACACACACACATCACTTCATTTTACAACCTAAATAATTAGACTCAAGATAGAATAGATAAGGAACTGTCCTTCTAATCCTAGAGATTATCAGATATATCCCATGTTAGTAAGGAATTTCATGCTTGGTGGCCTTATGTGGTACATTTATTCTAAAAAGATATTTAAGTAATCAAAAAACTTATCACTTGACTACAATATTTTTAAAAAATACTCAATAAACTTTAATCCCACTAATGACATATATTTCTCAAAACATCAAACTAATTAACAAATACATTTTATAAAACATGGGCATCTAATTATCAAAGGATTGTTTATCTCTAGCATAGTCAGTGCATATTTTCTCCAAAAGATTAATTAATTATTATTTTGTGTTATCGTAGCTAGATAGACATTGTCTATTACAACTAAATAATCCTTTGATCAATAGAATATTTGTGTAAATATGTATGTATATCTTTCTTGATCATGTCAATATGCTTATTAAAGAACAACCAAACTTTTAAATGAGTTTATTGCATTAATTGAATTTAGTTATCCTCTCCACTTTTCAATTATTCACTTCTCTAGTTAGACACTATTTAGTTATCATCTTCAAAAGTATTTAAAAATTATTGTAAATATAAAAAAAATATTAATCATAGATAATCAAGAAAGTGTGTGGTTTTCCTACATGATCCTTTCCTTTAAATTCTTGAGATATCACATAGATCAATTTATTTATTCTTAATAATAATAAATAATTTAAAAAATTATATATAGTTATCCATAATGTCAAATTAACTAACTTATGACATATTATCTTCAATATCATATATAGATAATCAAAACATGTTTGATCCATTAATTCCTAATGATAATAAGAACTAAAATAACAATTTTACTACATGCCACAAAATCTCTCTAATAGATATTCACCATAAATTTAACATAAAAAATATTAATACATTTCTATCCATATTGTAGCACACACTAACATTTGACATATTATCTAAAATATCATTTGTAGATAATATAGAAAGTTCACTTTCTCATTAACCCTATTACTAAGTAATAACCACAAAAACTAATATAATTAGAAAAATATCTATTATAAATTCAACAAACAAAAATAAATAAATAACCCTCCAAATTTAACATAAAATAGACCTAGACCTTTAGAAAGATTACCTAAAATATCATTTTAAAATCATAAAAAAGAACGTGTATCCACATCCACCCTTTTCATAGAATGAGTTGGTCATAATTAGAAATTTATCAACCATAAGCAATATAAACTCAATAAGAAAATAATTATTACCTATCAAAATCATCATTCTAAAATTATCAAGAAAACAAGCTTTTCCATATAACTTTTTCAAACAATGATATCCACCATAAGTAACTTAAAAAAGAACTAATGGATATATTAATTGTCGAATAAATTATCTAAAATATCATTTCAACTTTATCGAGAAATCACAATGAATTATCTCATAAGCTAACATAAACTATATTTTGATAGATTATCTAAAATAACATTTCTAGATATTTGATGAATTTAATATCATGTTAGTTATATTACAATAGTCATTTAAGATGTGACACATCTATTTTAGTATCTTATAAAACTTGCAATGGCCTTCTTAATTGAGAGACATGTTTGACATCTTCAGAAAAAAAATATTTTAAGTTACATTGGGAAGAAGGTATTCCAATAGCCAATTGTCATTTGCATCTAGAGAGGAACTATTTTGTGGAAATCAAATTCTTATTATCCTCTTTCATGTGCTTTTCCAATTAATCATTAACAAGCAAGATATTGTACTTGTAGACATTGAAATCATGTATACACTATTTTTTGTAATAACATCTCATTTTAACATTTAATTCACTTACCACCTTTAAATCTATTAAAATAATTAATCTTTCCCTAGAAGTCCATTACTTTATCACAATTAAATTCACTAACAATATTCATTATTTAGTAAACTTAAAGTGAATCATTCCCCACAAAATATTTAAATATTCAAATTTAAGTTTAAATTATTAATAATTAAATTAATTTAAATCCTAAATTACACCTAATGGATTAATTATCTATAAAAATAGCTAGCTAAATAATCGATTTAGCTAATTCACCAATCAAATTTGTTGGTCTTAGATAATCTATTTGGCTAACTCAAGACCGCCAATTAATTACTAAATTCAATAATTATCAACTCACCAATCAAATAATTTCTATATAGTCACCTCCATCCAATTGGATAATTGATTGCCACCTCTCTCCATCACATCCACCATTCATGAATCAAACTCATGATCCAAGATTAAATCACCACCATTCATGGATCAAACTCATGATCCAAGATTAAATCACCACCATTCAATTTCATCTCAAAAATAAATATTAATTGAAGCTTAATCCTCTATTTTGCCATCTTGAATTGAAAAATAGATGCTACAACACTTATCAACAAACATCAAAAATTATTTCAACATATCCACAATAATTATTTGTATTGATTTATAATATTTACAATTTTGTTTAGATGCAAACTATTATTGAGCTCAATCAAAAAGTGAGTTTTTTATTTCATTTGGAGTTTTGCTTTTATTATTTAATTCTCCTTTTTATTCTATTTAATTTTATCTCCCACATTTCCAATTCCGAGTGGGACTCTATCCTATTTATAGACTCAAATTTCTAATTTGTTGTAGGTTTTGGGAAATTTTTTAGGAGGTGGTGTTTTTTTGCCTTGATTGGAGCATATACGCTTTGACCAAAGTTTGTCTATTTAACAAAGGCATATCTTTCTAATAGACAATTTATGCCATGTACAATATGTATTTTCAAGAAGTGACTTTTGGTTGTAATTCTAACACGTTTCATTGGAGGATTTCAAGGTTGTAGTTGATTTTTTCCACAAAACACGTACACTTCTTATTTGGCTTTCATCCATAGTTTACAAGTGTTGTTTTATCATTTTATCATGTCTTTTAAAATATTTTCATGTTATATTGTATAGATGCCATGAAGTTCTTTGGATCTAGGTAAATTATATCTAGATGTGCCATGCTTTGCAAATTTGTGTCATTTTCTTGTTTTCTATTTTAATTTTGTCTAACATGTTGCTAGATTTGTACCAAGATTCCAAATGATGCACTATCCTCTTAATGTTACATACCATATTTGATGATGTCTCATATTTATTTTGGGTATCATGATCTTTTTATTTTGTGTCATGTATTTATTATTTGAAATCTTTAAAATTGCTTTAGAAACCTCTTGTTGGCCACTAACCGTGACTAGGATTTATAACTAAGTTTGGATATTTTTAATGTATTTTGGATATGAGAGAATATTCATTTTATTTTGTTTGATCCAACAAAGGTAAAGGAAGAACTATGGTCTTATCATCTGTCATATTCATTGCAAATTCTATTAAGTAAAGGGGAAATCTAAATTCATTAGTACAATATAGAAGGAGAAGCAACACTCATGTAGATCCAAAATGCATGTTGGACCCTCTAATTCACCTAGATAATTCCAATTCGGAATGTATGACTAAGTCTCCATGTTGTGGTTATTATTTAAAGGCTTTACCTATAATAATATTTTTTATGGTTTCTAATTTGTTTAGGTTGTACCTGTCACCTATGAATCACTTGGGTTCACTTTAAATCATTTGTGAACTGAAGCATATCCATTCAATCTGAGGCATATACACCAAATACCCTATGTATATGCCTCAAAAAAAAATTAACTATTATTGCAAGATACGATTTGAAGACCATTTTTTATGAGACTACTAATGAGCTTCATGCATGTTTGATAAATAAAGACATAATTTTCAAACCAATCTCACACTTTATTTTGGATAATTCAAAATGAACCCTTCACACTTTACTTTGGTGCTCAGTAATTCAACTATTATTTTACATTAGAGTGGGCTTTGTCAATTGGTTGTGTAAACTCTTTCCTCACACTACAAGGTGATCTTAGAAATTAAAAGAAACTTAAACTACCACTTTGTGCACCAATGAAAAGTTATGTATCCTTTCCTCTCATGTCACAAGATGATCTTGAGGATTAAAAATAGATTAGACTCATTTTTATTATGAATTAAACCTCATCATTGAGCACTCATTTTTCATTCTTTCTAGGTCTACTAGCATCTAGATTTGATCATTAGGTCTAGTGGGAGCTCATTTACCAACAAGCTTTATAAATTCAAGGAGGATTTGTCACTAGCTAGCTAGAGATGTGTTTTAAGCACTCCATGAAATGATGTGGTTTCATCCCACCAATACCTAAGCCTTAGATAGCACCCATGCAAAATAGAATCGGGCCTCATGCACCTTTGGGTATATAGAGGAATCCTTACATTGCTTGTTTATACTAGTTAGGCATTATTTTGGTTATTTCTTGTAGTTGAAACATAGGAAAAGAGAGGGAGATGGATAGGAGGCCTAAATATGGGATATAAAATGAGTGACCTATGCCAAAAGTAAAAGGGGGAGTCCACCTAATCACAAATCCATATTTTCCATGTTCATTAGGAAGAGGGATAGTGCCACAAATGATTAGAATTGACTTGCAACCCTCAAGGCAAATCAACCCTAGGTTTGGATACTATGTTGCCCTAACTTCCTATTGGAAATTTGATTGTCATCGATGTCAAAATTTATATTGATGTTAAAGGAGATATAAGAGCTAAAATAGATCTTATTCGGGAACAATTGGTGAAAGTTGGTGAAGGAAGGAGCAGGTTTTGCAATTGCTACAAATTTTCTCAAAAAGTTGCAAAAAGTTGTAATGTTGTCATGTAATATTGTTATGGTGTTGCAGAAGTCACTTCTAGAGGTTTGCAATGGAATCTGACTACAAATTCGACATGGGTTTTTTAAGAGGAGTCAATTGGTCAGGTCTACATGATCTGAAGATTTATACTCTACTCAAGAATGGATTATTTGATCTCTTGGCCTGTATTATGTTTTGCAGATAAACCTTAAGGTTTATAGTCATGACAGATGAATAAATGTTATATTTTTATGTTGACTTCATTGGGCGATTACCTGTCATTTAAGTCATCACTTAAGTTTTTGTGCTCGTTGGGTGACCGACCCCTTTACCTAGCACTTCAGGTTGACAATGTTTGTGTGTATCACGACCTCCCTTCGCATCAATTTTTGCACTTTTAATGACCAATTCTTAATCGTGATGTATTGTGTTCCCACAAAGAATATCTAATGGTTGTGGTTGAGGCTTGAAGATCGACGACCTCCTCATCATCCCGTTGTGTATGTGGTGGGTCCTTGTTTTGTCCCACAAGATAGTGAGCAACGATGGAGATCAATGCATGGAGGATCCGATGGCTATCGCATGTGTTATGTTCATTGTGATCTATATCTACTTCGGCCAAGGCATGTGGGTGATGTGCAATCAATGGTAGTGATCAAATTTGGTTTATCAAACAGTGCTCGCCAACCCATGGCATGAATGGTGGGTCCATGTCTAGCTCAATAGGGTAGCGGGCTAAGGACACATGTATTGTGGGTCCAATCAAAGGAAATATTAGTTAAGTAGAAGGTGACATCAACAAAATATAGGTTTTGATATGCGATTGCATCACTTCATTGCTTCACATCACTATTGTGAAGCAAAACAAAGAAAGGCAATTAGCGATGCATTAGAAGGATTCGATGAGATAAGATCAATGGTGGAGATTATGCAAATGTGATTGGATGGATATCACTAAGGTTCTTCACATTTTGTATATAAGGAATGAAATCTTTATCGTGTAGCGATAAGCTGCTAGCCCGTGATGGTTATGAATATAAAGTAAATGAGATCAACAGCGGCAATTTAAATGAAAATAATCAAATGGCTATTATTTAAAGATATCGATTTGAAAGGAGAGCCAGAGGATCATGGCGTCAAGATAAGATATTGATGGCCTAGATTTGAATTTGAATATCACAAATAGCTAGGTTAGTGTGAATGCAATTTTGGAATGTAACTGACATAAAGGATGAAATTAAATGATCTACCTACTCCTATGACCAGTCAATTGTAGATTTGATTTGTAGGGTGGCGATACAAATTACTAAGAAGATCAAGGTTAAAATTAGATTGCATGATCAAGAGAATTCATTTAATGTATTCTAGGGTTAGGGTTTTTGTAGAATTCCATGATTAATAAATACAATTTGAATAGTATGGAAAATAATGAATTGGTAGCTTCTTAAAGAAGAAAGCAGGAAAACCCTTATAGAAGATCTATACAATGGTGCAAATCTCAAGGTAGTAATTGTAGGTCGATGGAGTTAAGCAAAATATGACAATCAATAAATTGTCCAAGTGTGTGAGTGAACGGTGTAGCAAGGAGAGTAAGTGAGCCTAGTTGCAAATAGAGAATGCACTAGTTCTGAATAAGTAAAACCCAAACAAAAATCAAAGATCTTTATCAAGGTCATAATTCAAAGGTGCAGAAGAAGAGTGAGGGGTAGTGTAGAGATAAAAGTTGCAACAAAGTATAAGTGGTTGCAAATGAAGTTGCAACATTAAATTGGATTCAATAGAATCAAATTGTAATATCTTGATTGTAAATTTGATTAGTGGGTGTCATCAAATAACTAGGTAGGTGCTCAGATTAGGAAGTTGATGCTTTAGTGGGTGCTCCTAAAAGTAGGGGATTTGTGTCTCCTTAAGTTTTGTGCCCTGAAACATTGTAAAAAAAATTTGATTGTGAGGTTGGATTAGGATAGTAAATCCTAGTAGCATTTATCACCATGGTTTTTCCCATATTGGGTTTTCCATGTATATCTTGTGTCGTGTGATGCTTCTTGTGCATGTATGTGTTTCTACAAATTAAACCTTAATTTGTACATAAAATTTTAAAAGGAATTAATCTGCATTGTAGGATAAGGGCTAAATTTTAATAAGTTCTACTTATTCAACCCCCCTCTCAATAGATTTTTATGTTTCAACAATTGGTATCAAATCCAAGTTCCCTTGGAGAAGCTTAATCAGCTTGAGTAGATCTTGGTAAAGTGAACACAATGGCTAGTCAAGAAGGTTCTTTCACCAACAAGGCACCTCGGTTTGATGGATCGGATTATGCATTTTGGAGAATTTTGATGGAGATATATTTGGGATCCTTGGGATTTGATTTTTGGATGTCTATGAAGAATCATTATATTCCTCCTGCTACTCCTACCAGTGATGCTATAGGAAATAAGTATTATGACAACAATGCTAAATCAAAGCATGTTATTCTTTGTAGTTTGATAAGTTCAATGTTTGTCAAAGTGATGCACTATCAAACTGCACATGATGTCTAGGAGAAGTTGAAAAATATTTATGAAGGGGATGAAAAGGTAAATCTAGCAAAGTTACAAATTCTAAGAGCTAAGTTTGAAGGTCTGAAGATGAGTGAGGAAGAAAATATTGTTGATTATCTTTTAAAAGTTGAAGAGGTTGTAAAATCAATTAAAGGATTTTAAGAAGAATTAAAATAAATATTCATTGTGCAAAAGGTTCTAAGGTCAATGACAACCAAGTATGACCCCAAGATTTCTGCAATAGAAGAAGGAAAGGAAGTAGATAAACTCACTCTTGATGAGTTGCATGGCATATTTGCAGCATATGAAATGAGGATGGGAAATGCAGAGCCATCCAAAAGAGAAGTTACATTCAAATTTATAAAAAAGGAGAAGGACAAAGCACCCAAGAAAGGTAAGGCAGAGGAAACTTCATCTGGGCATGAAGAGACTAATGAGGAAGAAGAAAACTTCATCAGAAGGCTAAGGAGAGGCTCTAGCAAGTACAGAGGTAAGTTACCCTTCAAATTCTTTGATTGTGGTAAAGTAGGTCACTTTTCTTCTAAATTCCCATACAGTAAGAAGGATAACTTTGAACAAGGAGGAGATAGTAAGATGAAGAAACCCTTTTATCCTAAAAATAAGAGCATTGGAAAGAAGAAGAAGAGCCTATACATTCAAGAGGAGATTGATTCGTCTAATGCTAAAGATAGTTCAGATGATGAGAAAGATTATGCATTTTTAATGGAGGAAGAAGGTGAAGAATTTATCTTCATGGCCAAAGACTCTACAAAACAAAATCATGGTATGGGTAAACATCTTGGTGAAAAGGAAGCTAAAATAGATCTTGAGGGATAACTCAACAGTGCCTTAGAATAAATTGACAACTTAAGAAAAGATATATGAAGCTTGAGGTAGAAGTATTTTCCTTAAGAAAATATATAGAGAAAGCCAAAGAGTAGGTTGAAAAATGCTTGAAGCTAAAGGGAGGCTCAAAGATTCTTGATGGACTTTCGAGCATACAAAAGCCTGCTAACAAAGAGAAATCTCGTTTAGGGTTAAAGAAAGGAAAGAATCCCTTTGTCAATGCTTTTGCAAAACTATGAAATATTTAGAGAAAAATAAAAGTCAGGTTCAGATGGTGAGAAATCATACAAAGAGGATGTCTTTGGAGAATAGAGGGACCCTATTGAGGTGAAGAAATTTGATGAAGAAAATAAGTCAATTGTAAAAAAGAAGAATAATCAATCAGCCCCTAACCAACAAAAGAAGTGGAACACAAGGGTGAGAGACCTAAGGAAGCCTAGAAAAGAAGACCCCCCCATCCAGTTCAAGGAAAGACTATGACTAGGTACTCCTCATACATCTATGGGTATTGCTATACTTTTAATCAATTTGATCATAGGGCTAGAGAATGTAGAGTAGTTCCTAAAAGAAGTATGTAAAATTTGTTAGAAACAATCCATTTTCTCCTTTGGTAAACATGAATGTAATGTGTTACAATTGCAATAATTTTGGTCATATAACTAGGAATTGTAGAGAAATTCATAAAACCAAATGTTCAGTTTGAGAAAAAGGAAAACCCACCACCTAAAGCAACCAAAGAACCTATAGTCTGTGAGAATAAGGAAGAAAAGAATGAAAAGAAATCTAAGAAGGTGTGGAAAGAGAAAGAGTAGAATCCCACACAATTAGTGATTGCACAAATGATATTGCATGTCAAAAAGAAAAATTTGTGGGTAATTGATAGTGGTTTCTCTAAGCATATGACTGGAGATAAAAGTAAACTTATTCAACTCAAGAAATGCAAAGGAGGATTAGTCAGCTCAGGTGACAACACTATAGTTAAGATATGTGAAAAAGGGATGTTGAGATGAGATGGTAAGAATCCTACCAAATATTCCTTGGATGTTGAAGGATTGAAGCACAACCTACTAAGTGTAAGTCAGATGTGTGGCAATGGTTATAACGTCACATTTGATTAAAAAGGTTGTAAGGTAAGGAGGAATGGAAAAACAATTGCACAAGGAGTAAGAACTGATTCCAATCTTTACAATCTTTGTGAGATAAAAGGTCAAAGTTTTCTAATAGTTCAAGCTGATGAAAGTTGGTTGTGTCATAGAATATTGGGGCATGTAAATTTTAATCATCTAGTGAAAGTAAGTGAGGAGTGGTAAGACACCTACCTAGGATAACTAATCTGCAAATATTATTTGCAAAGAATGTCAACAGGGAAAACAAACAAGGGTTAAGTTTCAAACAAAAGAATATTCAAGCACAAAACCCTTACAATTGGTTCACGTGAATCTATGTGGTCCTACAAGGACAAGAGGATTGAAAGGAGAAAGATACTTCATGCTACTAATTGATGACTATACAAGAATGGCAGGGGTAACCTTTCTAAAGGACAAGTCTCAAGCATTTGAAAGATTCAAGATATTTAGAAAAATGTTTGAGAAGAAAGTTTCAAACAAAAGAATATTCAACCACAAAACCCTTACAATTGATTCACATGGATCTATGTGGTCCTACAAGGACAAGAGGATTGAAAGGAGAAAGATACTTCATGCTACTAATTGATGACTATACAAGAATGGCATCTGAAGGACAAGTCTCAAGCATTTGAAAGATTCAAGATATTTAGAAAAAAAATTGAGAAGGGGCCTGGAAGAAGAATCAAATGCTTAAGATCATATAGAGGAGGAGAATTCACATCAAGTGAATTTTTTGAGTATTATGAAATCCATGGAACTAAGAGACAATATTCTCTACCAAAAACTCCACAACATAATGGAGTTGTAGAGAGAAAGAATAGGGTAGTCAAGGATATGGCCAAAACAATGTTGAATGAGGCTAAATTGGCAGACATGTCTTGGAGAGAAGTAGTTCATACAATAGTGTATTTTAAATAGAGTTCAAATTAGAGCACACGGTGATAATACTCCCTATGAATTGTGGTATGGCAAGCCTGTGTCAGTCAAATACTTCAAAGTATTCGTTAGAAATTGTTATATTAAGAGAGAAGAAGATAACTTCGGAAGCTTTGATTCTAGATGTGATGAAGGAATATTCTTAGTGTATTCCACTCAAATCAAAGCTTACAAGTGCTACAACAAGAGGCTACACAAGATTGTGGAAAGCATCAATGTCAAGATTGATGAGTATTAAACATATCAAATCTTATAAGAATAATTTTGAAGAGAACTCAGATTATGAAGAAGAAGATGCAGCTAATGAAGAAGTAGAACAAGAGGAGGAAAATGAAAAGGCACCTACAAAATATGTGCAAAAATATCACCCTCTGAATCAGAATATTGGCAATAAAAATGAAGTGTTAAGACAAGGAGAAGACTTGTAAGAATAAGGAAGAAGTAAATTTTTCTATCTTGTCACAAATTGAGCCTAAATCCTATATTGAAGCCAGTAAGGATGAGAGCTAGATAAAGGCAATGGAAGAAGAGCTAAATCAAATTGAGAAGACCAAAACATGGGAATCAGTTCATAGGCCCCCAATCAAAAATTTCATAGGTACTAAATGGGTGTTTAGAAACAAGTTGAATGAGGATGGTGTTGTAGTAAGAAACAAGGCAAGCTTGGTGTGCAAAGGGTATGCACAAGTTGAAGGTATTGAATTTGAAGAAACATTTTCACCTATTGCTAGATTAGAAGCAATAAGGATTTTTCTTGCATTCTCAGTGTATAAAGCATTTAAAGTATATTAAATGAATGTTAAATCTATATTTCTAAATGGATATTTTGAAGAAGTATACATAGAACAATCAAAGGGGTTTCAACTATTAGAAGAGGAAGATTATGTGTGTAGATTGAGAAAAGCAATGTACAGACTAAAAAAAGAACCTAGAGCATGGTACTCAAGATTGATCTAGTATCTACAACAACATGGATTCGAGAAAGGGTGTGCAGACAAAAAGTGTATTTTAAATATGAAGGTGAGCACATGATTATTGTTGTAGTTTATGTGGATGACATCATATTTGGTGGTAGCAATGATAATATGTGTAAAGTGTTTTCTATTCACATGCAAGATGAATTTGAGATGTCAATGCTAGGAGAATTATCATTTCTCGTTGGTTTACAAATTATGCAAATTGATGATGGGATATTTATATCTCAAACTAAGTATGCTAAGGAAATGCTTAAGAAATTTGGAATGGAGGATAGAAGACCATTTAGTACTCCCATGATACTGGTTGTAAGTTGAGAAAATCAAATGAGTCCCCAGATACAAATCATACAATGTATAGGTCAATGATTGGAAGCTTGTTGTACTTAACTACATCAAGACCAAATATTATGCAAGTAGTATGTATGGTTGCAAGATTTCATATTGCTCCAAAAGAGTCTCATGTCAATGCAGTAAAGAGAATTTTTAGATACATCAAAAGCACTGTTGATTATGGACTGTAGTATCCCAAGAGAAAAGATTTTACTTCAACAACATATACAAATATTGATTGGGTTGGATGTGTTGATGATAGGAGAAGCACTAGTGGTGATGCATTTTTCCTAGGAGATAAAATTGTTTCCTAGATGAGCACAAAGAAAGAATTGATCACACTCTCCACTATAGAAGTAGAATATGTAGCAATTGCAGCATGTTGTACTCAAGTTTTATGGATGAAGCAAAATCTCAAAGATATCATGGTTGAGTACGGTGAACCTATCTCTATTCTTTGTGATAATTTAAGTGCAATAAACATCTCTAAGAATATAGTGATGCATTCTAGGAAAAAGCACATATCAATTAAGTATCACTTCATCAGAGAGAAGGTGTCAGCTCAATAATTTAGCATGGAATATGTACCTACAAAATAATAGGTTGTTGATATCTTCACAAAGCCTCTTCCAAAGAATCAATTTGAATATTTGAGGTGGAAATTGGGAGTAATTGATCCCATTTCACATCACTAAATCTTAGTGATTAGGAATGGATTCAAGGGGAGCTTTGTAGCTACTTCATTTATCCCTTGAAATGGAGAAAGGAATCAAGTTCAGTAAAAATGGTTTTACAAATTTTTAATGATTTGATGGTTGTAGATTCAAAAGTATTTTCTTTCTCTTTGAACTATTTGTCAAAGAGGGAGAATACACTCAGGGGGATTTTATGTACGAGTTCTAAGGATGACCCTTTGTCATTGATGTCAAAAGGAGAGAAATATATATTATTAGAAAATGGTCAAGAAATTGAGCATGGGGAAGACAACCAAGCAAATGTTGCAAACAATTGGTACAAAGCAGTGAAATGGATCATTTGGTATAAGGCACAAATTGAATTATCTATCATTGGTATCAGACTATTATTTATAGGTTGAACATTTGGTTTTTTCCATCAATGACAAAGAGGGAGATTGTTGGAAATTTGGTTTTCATTGATGTCAAAGGAGATATAAGAGGTTAAATAGATCTTATTCTAGAAGAATTGGTAAAATTTGGTGAAGGAAGGATCATCTTTTGAAATTGCTACAAATTTTCTTAAAAATTTGCAAAAAGTTGCAATATTATCATGCAATATTGCTATGGTGTTGCAAAAGTCACTTCCAGAGGTTTGTAGTAGAATCTGACTACATATTCGACATGGGTTTTTTGAGAGGATTCAATTGGTCTAGTTTGCAAGATTTGAAGATTTATACTCTACTTAGGAATGGATTATTTGTTCTCTTGGCCTATATTAGGTTTTGCAGATAAACCCTAAGGTTTATAGTCATGACGGATGAACATATGTTATATTTTTATGTTGAACGTGTTGGGTGGTTACTAGTTGTTTAAGTCATCACTTACTTTTTTGTGCTCATTCGGTGACCAACCCATTTACCTAGTACTTCAGGTTGACAGTGTTTGTGATGTATTGTGTGCCCACAATGAGGATCTAATGGTTGTGGTTGAGTCTTGAATATCAATGGCCTTCCCGCCATCCCATTGCACCTGTTATTGGTCCCTATTTTTTCCTGTGGCATAGCAGGCAATGGTGGAGATCAATGCATGGAGGATCCAATAGTTATCATGTGTTTTATGTGCATCACAATTTATATTTACTTCATCCAAGGAATTTGGGTGATGTGAAATCAATGGAATTGATCAAATTTGGTTGATTGGATGATGCCCGCCAGCCTCCAATGTGAATTGTGGATTTGTGTCTAGCTCAGCAGGATAGCAAGCTAAGAACATGTGTATTGTAGGTCCAATCAAAGGCAAGCTCAGTTAAGTGTAAGGTGACATCAATAGAAGACAGGTGGCGATATCCAATTACATCGCTTCATTGCTACAGATCACTATTGTGAATCAAAACAAAGGAAGGCAATTAGTGATGCATTAGAAGGATGTGATGAGATAGGATCAACGACAGAGATTGTGCAAATATGATCAGATGAATATCGTTAAGGTTCTTGACGTCACGTATATAAGGAATGAAACCCTTATCATGTAGTGATAAGCCACTAGCCCGCAATGGCTATGATTATAAAGTAAATGAGATCAATGGCAGTAGTTTAAATAAAAATAATCAAACAGTTACGTTTTAAAGAAGTCGAGCTGAAAGGAGTACTAGAGGATTGTGGCATGAAGACAAGAGATCAATGGCCCAAATTTAAATTTCAAGACCACAAATGATTAGGTCAATGTGAACATGGTTTTGGACTAGTAACCAACACAGAGGATGAAATCAAATGATCTACCTACTCTTATGACTAGTAGATTTTAGATTTGATTTGCAAAGCAGTGACATAAATTTCCAAGAAGATCGAGATCAAAATATGATCACATGATCAAGAGAATTCATTTAATGTATTCTAGGGTTAGGGTTTTTGCAGAATTTCATGATTAACAAATATAATTTGAATAGTATAGAGAAACAAAAAAATTGAACTAGTAGCTTCTTGAAGAAGAAAGTGGGAAAACCCTAATAAAAGATCTGTACAATGGTGCAAAGCTCAAGGAAGTAATTGCATGTTGGTGGGGTTAAGAAAAATATGACAATCAAGAAATTGTCCAAGTGTGTGAGTGAATGGTATAGTAAGGAGAGTAAGTGAGCCTAGTTGTAGACAAAGAATGCACTAGTTTTGAATGAGTAGAACTCAAACAAAAATTGGAGATCTTTATCAGGGTTAGAATTCAAAAGTACAAAAGAAGAGTGAGGTGTTGCAAAGATAAAATTTGCAAAAAATTATGAGCACTTACAAATGAAGTTGCAATATTGAATGGGATTCAATAGATCAAATTGTAATATCTTGATTGTAAATCTGATTGGTGGGTGCCATCAGATAACTTGGTAGGTGCTCAGATCAAGGAGTAGATGCTTTCTTGGAGTGGGTTCTCCTAAAATCAAGGGATTGGTGTCTCCTTAGGGTTATTTCCCTTAAACATTGTAATAGAATATTTGATTGTGAGGTTGGATTAGGACAATAGATCCTAGCAGTATTTCTCACCATGGTTTTTCCCATCTTGGGTTTTCCACCTATATCATGTGTTGTGTGATGCTTCTTTTGCATGTATTTGTTTCTAAAAATTAAATCTTAATCTTCACATAAAATTTTAAAAGGAATTAATCTGCATTGTAGGCTAAGGGATAAATTTTAATAAGATCTATTGATTCACCCCCCCTCTCAATAGATTATTGTGTTTCAACACTTCCTTATGACAAAAATGATTGAATAGAAATTTTGGGATAAGAATAAAAGTGCATTAAAAATCACTTATGAGATATAACACTTGAAATAGGAGGCATTATGATAATACTTATAGAAAAAACCATTAACTAGCATATTTGAGAAGGCTAATATGGTGTGTACCCAGCTCCAAAACTAGTTTTTAGGCTCTACAACAAGACAGGTTTTCCCAAGGGCGAATGGTTCCTTGCATCCCTTTCTGGAAAATCAAAATTTGATCCTGTAGCCCTTTGTCTGCACTCTTCTCCTGTACCTACAAATCTTCAGTCCCAACTCCAATTCTGTAGCAAAAACTAAAAAAATTGGTTTGTTTGTATGGGGATTGACCTTAGTCAAACCCCAAATTTGATAATTAAACCTTGATGGAAAGAAGAAAATCTGATAAATAGCAGTGTGTGCAAGCCCTAACCTTAAGTGAATCTAAGGTGTTAAGAGCTAAAATTAAAAAGAAACCTTATTCAAGTGTGTTTGAATAAGATCCCTAAATGAACATGAAAAATGACAAAGGCCTAGTTAGGGAGAAGTCAAATCACCCCAATAGATCTGAAATCTGATTATACCTTGCTTTAGGTGACTAGTATAATGAAGATTGAAGATAGGAACACTTAGGAAACAAGTCATTAGGTTAGGGATAATGGTTGGATTCATTTCCAAAAACCTAGGATCCATCATGATCCACCATTGGCATCAACCTTTAAATCATGAACAATGCTTGATCTTTCTTGGCAAAATGAGCTTGAAGACCTGCAAAAACAAATGGAATGTTGTTCCAAGACTTCAACCTTGCTTGCTTGAATTTTCTCTCCTTGCTCTTGAGTGCTAATCTTGTGAATATCTTCTCAATATCTTATCAACCTAGTTTGAAATGGTGAAAAGACTAGGCTTTATAGGCTTCCTCTCTAATTTCTTAAATATTAGATCTCAACAGCCAACCTTTGCAACTTAAATTTTGAACATTAAAATGCTGCCAAAAACATATTTTAAATTGGGTTTTGGCACCTAAAGAGGGAGAATGGGTCCTACCCTAAATTTCAAAGACTCATTTATTTCAGGGCCTTTAATTCATTAAATACATTTGTTCAATGTGTGTTGTGGTGTCAAAAAATGATAAAAATAGGCTTTGCAATGCATAATAAAGGGAATTAGGCACCTATTTTGAAGGGTAAAAATGCATAAATGGTAGGTCACTAAAATAGGTCCAAATTAAGTGTGAAATTGTACTTTCACTTAGAAAGGAGTACAATTTTCTACACTACATTTAACCCCCACTTTAGCAACCATATGACACTACATGCATATGCAATTTAAAGTACTTTAAAAGTGAATTATTCTTTATAAAAGGATACTCATATGGATTCATTTACAAATAGGGAGAATGAAGTCCCCAAAGTAGTCATCTGCAAAACCACAATGTTAGGAGCTGCATCCTATAAAACTGATTTGTTAGGCATTTAAAATCATCTTATCAAACTTCTACATAGAATCAAATTCGAGGGTAGATGTGTGCCCCCTGATTTCACTTGCTTTATGGAGGTGGAATTAGGGTAGAAATTTAACCTCATCAAATTGCTTTGTGTGTGATGAGAAAATTATACAATATGGTATTGAAAGTATAATACCGCATATTGATATACATTAGATAAGATCAGGGATGGAATTAAAAATCCAACACAATAAACGGCATTGAAAACAGAGTTCTCTAGCCCCCATTATGTTGGTTTGAATGAAATATGCTTTGAATAAAATATGTTTTCTTTAATAAATTTGACTATATATGAATGAAAATGACAATTTTAACTATCATTTTGGCATTTACCTTTTGAAAATTACAGTATTGTAGAGAATAGTAGACATGCCCAATCAATGAGCATATTGGCCCCCCAAATTGGACGTTTTATGAGAAGAGGTTGTGCAAGGCAAGCTCCAGCTTACGATGATTCCACTGTACACTCTCTTTTGATTTTTTTTAAGTTTTATATGCTTTTTATGCATTTTTAGATGTTCTAGGACCCCGTCCAAAATTTTCACAAAGCATCCCATTTTGGCGCAAAGCGTCTTAGAATGGCTAAAGAGTCCTAGACCCCTTGTCCAAAAATGGCCCAAGCATCTAGTTTTGGCCAAAGCATCCCATGATAGATTAATTTTACTTTTAATGGTTCTATTGACTTTTTCAGGTGTATTAATAATGATTTCTTCTATCTTTTTTAGGTTCCACCACGTGTGCAGCGCCTAGGTGACCATCTATAAACCCTTTTCCTCAGGAGCAAGCAAACCAGCTATCTGAGGGTGAGGAGGAGATATTATATGATACAAGCTTATTTTGGATTTATCTCATACCTCCCATGAGGTATCATTATGCCAGATTGATGGCACTCGTCAAGATATGAATGTCAATTCATGCACCTTCCATCTGCCTTCAAGTGAGATGACGGTCACATTGGAGGATGTCCATCAGATCTTTAGGATACCTATTTTTTGATATGAAGTCTACTTTGAGGAGGAACAGACATATCGATAGATGCAGGGAGACATTTAGTCTTGTCTTGGTCGCCCTACAACTACATAATGCATGGGACCATACATCGAGCTAGAGTGGATGTTGTACTCCTACAAACCCTTGTTAGAGTGTATTATGGTGATCACAGTACCCTCAACATTAGTTTTAAATAGATGAATAACTCACTTAGATGGAGGCCTCATTCATACCATTTGACATATGGAGCAACATTGGACCATCTATTCTTGGGGTCACAATATGTTAGCTCATCTATACTATGATTTTGGGGAAAAAATTCATAGAGAGTTACATAGCATCATGCACTATACACTATTATAGGTGTGGGCCTTTGAGCATATCACGTGCACGAGGCCAACATGTTATCCCACACTAACGGCCATTGGTTACCCTTGGGCTTTCAGCTACACACTAAGATGGATTTGGCAAGTTGGGGACCTGTGGTTCTGGAGGGTTATGTTTGATCAACTTGATGAGGATGAAATAGTATGGAGACTCTATAGGACCATACCCTAGTGGTCAGAGCACATAGCATCTTGTTAGGATGCAGTAGGACAAGCTCTTATTTGGGTGACATGATTATATACTCTTTTCATTCTACTATGATTGTGCCATGAGATAATTTACATAGAGGTAGCTACCTCCTTGGCCACAACCTACATACCTGAGAGTAGTATGGAGTGGTGGTAATCCAAGGGACGTCTGACGGCCTATTATTGATGATGTCATTTCCATTTATTCTAATTAGGATACTCACATGCCCCTAGCATCAGATCAAGAATATGTAGGTGCTATGATAGCCTATGAGTAGTTTTGGATGGGAGCATGACCTACAATAGTCTTCCCTATGCACCACCCCATTAGCAATGTTGGACCTCATCTGGGTTACGGGGAGGAGAGAGAGGATTTTTTTAGACAAATCATCAAAAAAATGACCCCCTTCCTACCCCATAGTAGGCTATATGAGTAGAGCATGGACTACCACCTATGTCAAGGCACCACGAGGACCTATTTGAGCCTTTAAAATGATGGACTTCCTATGAGGAGGCTATGAGGGCCCTTGATGATTAAAAATTTCAAGAGGAACAATCAAGCGTTGCATTTATAGAGCTTTAGGCTATATATAAGGAGCTCTGAGCCACCTAATTTTATCAAGACTTCAGGGAGAGCTAGTGGTTGTCATATAGGCAGAGCTCGGTAGACTTGAAGGAGAGCTTGCTATAGTTTGGGAAAATCAAGCGAGACTATAGACAAATAGGGGTCAAGCGAAGCAAGAATGTGGCACACTACTCATACGCATGGTTTCTACGAAGGCCGAGCTATGAGGCCTATGAGAGTGAGTTAGTTCCATGAGTTGCACATGATCCACCGTCTCTTGGCAAGCACCACCACCAGGTCCCAAGGGATACATTTTTCATATGCCCACCTAGATGTACTTATGTTTGTATTATGCCACATTTTGGTGATCATGTATATAAAAAATTTGTGATTAATATGTAAGCATTTTATTTCTATATGTTTTTTGTTTAGATTAGATGTATATGTGATCTATTAAAAAATCTTGGGATACATTATAAAATAAATGTATCCATGATCTAATTTTATGTATGTGATCTAACTTAAACACTTATATTTGTTTAGATACAACACATGGATTAAGTGTAATCATGTTAAATTAAATTCTCTTATGATCTAATTATGAAAAATTAAATCCATGTAATGATCTAATTTAACCCAACACACATGAAATTGAATAGCATGTAAAAGAAAGTAACAATCCAACTAATAAAAAATTACTCTATAACTCAAGAGACACAAGGAATGTTTGTCAAGAATGAAGCAATGCAAGATAAAATAGAAAACTATCTACTAAATCTAACAACATGCTTTACTATTCAAAATATATGTTAAGTGTAATATCTACGCAAATGTGTAGCATTTATAGATTCTATAAGAGGTGTATCATCCATTTCTATTAATGTATATGCACCAGACCCATAGCTCTCTTGAATGATGTAAGGGCCTAACCAATTTGGCCTAAACTTTCTTTTTTCACCCAGGGCAGCATTAACATTGCATTGATTTTCATATAACACTAAATCACCTTTGTTAAATGAGTGTAGAATGGAATTATCGTTGTAACTACGCTACATTATTTTTAAATAAACTTGAAGATGCTCGAGAGAGTTAATGTGTTGTTCATCAAGCATTTCAAGTTGTTGTAACCATTTCTCTTTATAAGTAGTATCATCAATAAGTCCTCGAAGAGCAATTCGCAATGAAGGAATTTCTAACTCCAAGGGCATTATTGTGTTAGTGCCATAGACCAAATTATAAGGTGTGTTTCTCGTAGATGCTTGAATACTAGTGTGATAAGCCCACAATGCATACAATATTTAAGTGTGTCAATCCTTACTATGTAAATACTTACTATTTTCTATAATATTTATTCAGGCATTTTATTTGTTGTTTTTTCTTGTCCATTAGATTGTGGTTAATATGGTGTTGAAAAGCAATGTTGAATGTGAAATTTTTCCACAAAATTTCTTCATATCATTGTTCTTAAATGGTGTACCATTGTTTGAAACTAATGCGAAAGGAATACCAAAGCAAGCAATAATGTGTTCCAATATGAAATGACAAATTGCATTAGCTGTTGTGGAACAAAGAGGAATGGATTCTACAAATTTTGTGAAATAATTTGTGGCGGTAATGATAAACGTATGTGCAGAAGAAGAGGGAGGGGATGTCTTTCTAATGAGATCTAAACCCTAAACTAAAAACAAAAAAATAGGAACTTCGGCACGAAGTTCGAGAGTGGGAGTGTGAATCAAATTATTTTGCTCTTGACATTGGTGCCATTTCTTAACATAATCAAAACAATCTTGTTCTATATGTCTCTAATAATATCCTATGCGGGCTAATTTTTGAACTAACAATCTTCCCATAAAATTCCTAGCACAAGTACTAGCATGAGCTTCCTCAAGGGCTATAGGGATCTCTAATTATTTAAGACATCTAAGTAAAATACCATCAAAGGATCATCTATATATTACATCTGCTAATATTACAAATCTAGTAGCAAGCTTTTGAATATGAGCTCTAGTGTTCTTAGTGGTTGGTTCAGAAAAGGTACCTTATTTTAAATAATTAAATATCAATATGTACCATTCAATAGAGGATTCAATATTGGTCATTAACACTTCTTTCATTTTTTCATTTATTGATGGTTTGATAATCGTATGGATGATAAATGTGAAATCCATAGAAGGATCATCAGGAGATACAAGGGAAGTGACACTTGTCATTGCATCTGCATGTTCTTCTTGTTCATCATCATCAAGAAACTTTCCTATTTGAATCACTTTCTCTTCATTAAAGATGTGTCCATTGGTATGTTAATTGTATCTCCCATAAGTAATGTACTTTGATTTGGAATTTTAGGAATTTGTTCTTCATCTTGTTCAATATCACTTGTTTTCTTTTCTTCACCAAAGTATCCCTTACTTGTTAAGGCACAAGTGAATCTTTGTTTATGGTGATGAGTTGGAAAATTGTCATAAACTCCCAAAAAAAATTCCAAAGCTTCATCATGTTGAAATTAATCCAATGATTCATCACTTGTGGTATCTATTAAATCAGGATGCTTCAATGTGAGAATTGTCTTAGGAGAATCTTGCATAATGGTGTTGATGTTAAGTGAAGGCCTTTTTTCTACTTTTTTTATCTTATAAGGACAATATTCTAGACCACTTTTTGTTTCTTGTATGTTAGGCTCTATAGGGACATGAATTCCTTATTCATTCACACCAAATCCTTTTCCACTATAACCAAGTTGCTTCAAGAGTTGATATCCTTTCCCACAAAGAGCTTCCATATCTATTAAAGATGGTGGTTGCTCATGATCAACCTCATCATAAATTTTTGTGTAACTTGTGTATTCTTCTAAAATTGTTGAGTCGGATATTGTAAATGGTTTCGCCATGTGTTGTGTTGACATCACTATTGTTCCTTTTTATTTTTTTGATTATTTTGTTGTGATTCTATATTCTCCCATAAACATAGGTCTGAAATCCAATGAACCCTAATCATCATCCAATAATTTTGTAATTGTTGCAAAAAAAATTATTTTTCTTCCTCTTCCCCAGGTTCTACTTGTGAGGTTGGTATTAATGTTTTCAAAGGACTCTCTTTATTTTTCTAAGTTTGCAAGAAACTTTCTAATTGGAGATTAGCTTTGATTGTTAGACCTTATTCTTATAAACATACTTCATTAAACAATGCAAGGTTGAAGGGACTCTGACTATTTCATGAATCCATGGCCTACCCAGAAGAATATTATATGAGAGATCTTAAGGCATGACATGGATAGGAGATTACAATGTAACTTTCCAACTTTCACAGGTAATGTTATCACACTCAAAGGTTGCTTTGCCACATTGTCCAAATCACAAATAGATAAGAAATCTGGTTCAATCTTAGTCTTATCCACTCCAATCTTATCTAAGAGGTTTATGCTACACACATTAAGGGTCAAATGTTGTCAATGAGAGTTATTTTTATTCCACATCTATTAATAACAACCACTATCATCAAGGCCTCATTTTTTTTGTTTCCATTGGAGGTAACTCATCTTGATGAAAGATAATATCCATATTGATTGCATTCATACCTTGGAATAGGGCTATTACATTATTTGGTTATGGACTATGAGGGGCCACTACTTGTTGTAAAGAACTTTTAAGCATGCTATGGTAATTAGGTGATGCTTGAATGAGATCCCATAAAGAAATCTTAGTAGGAGTGTTGAGAAGTTGTTCCACAAGATCATACTCCTTTCCACTATTCAAAGGAAAATAAGGAGCACTAGGAAAGATAGGTGGAGGGAACTTGGTAATGAAGTAGGTGTGGTTTTTGGTTGCCTTTTGTTCCTTGTGTTGTATGTATTAGAAATATTATGATAATTAGATTGTTGTGAAATATTGTTACTAGTGAGTTGTATTACAAAGTTAAAGATACTTCCAATAGGTTTAGACGTGTTTTGAGGTGGTCTTATGATAAGCACAAGCTTGGTTTTGAATTGTGGTTGTTGTGAAGGTGGGTAAATGGAAAGTTGTGTGATTGCATTTACTTTCATTTGTTTTGTTTTTTTATGACAAGCTTTAGTGGATGAGATTTGTGAGATGAAATCCTCAAGGGCTTCATCTAACATGTCAAATTCATCACTACTAAAAGGCTTAAGGGATATGTTAACTTGTAGAAGGAGATCTGACAGTGTCAAATAACTATGCTTTCTTGAAGTGTTATCATTTGATTTATATTTTAAAGGCATTTTATGGTTTCCAATGATTGTAAAATGTAAATTGATTCATCTAAACTATGAAATGATACTGAGAATAAAGAAAATGTATAAAGATCTAAGACTATCCACAACTGAAACATGCAAAAAAAGTCCAATTTGTTTCAAGATTTAAGCAAAATGACAACTATCTTGAATATGCAAAATAACTATTTCATAAATGTAATTCTAAAATTTGATAACAAAAATAGAAATCACA
Organism: Sequoiadendron giganteum; assembly: GCA_007115665.2. Classification (NCBI taxonomy): domain Eukaryota; kingdom Viridiplantae; phylum Streptophyta; class Pinopsida; order Cupressales; family Cupressaceae; genus Sequoiadendron; species Sequoiadendron giganteum. Next base: position 482,275,909 of record CM021101.1, on the reverse strand, counting down.
AACATAGGCAAAAAGGCTCCCAAAATTCTAGTAAGACACCTATACAAGGACAGGTTTTCCCAAGGGCGAATGGGTCCTTGTTCAAGGTTATGAAAAATGAAAGATGCTAAGTCTGAGTTACTATTGATTTTTTCTATTTCAAGTTGCTAACTGTGATTTTTGTGACAAAATTTTCCTGTTTTAGGTGTCTTAATGCAAGTTTGACTAGTGAAAAATAGTGAACAAAGTGACAACTTTTGGAAAGCAATTTTGAACTGAATTTGAATCTAAATGATTGAAAGACACTCTTGATGCAACTACAATGCAAGATGTATGTAAATTTTTATTTTTTTTATGAATTTCAATGATGTAAACATGAAAAATTAAACCCTAAATGCAATGCACACTAATGCAAACCTAGATATAGGGTTTTGAATGTCTCCAAAATAGAATTTAAGATGTACAAGCTCAGGTTCACCAAAATGAAACATAGGAAAAGGGGGGAGATGGATATAAGGCCTAAAAATTGGATGTAAAATGAGGGACCTATGCCAAAAGAAAAAGGGGGTGTCCATGTAATCACATATCCACCTTTTCCATGTTCATTAGGAAGACGGATATTGCCACAAATTATTAGAGTTGACTTACAACCCTCAAGGTGAGTCAACCCTAGGTTTGGATACTATGCTACCCTAACTTTGTTATGATAGAAATGATTGAACAACAGTTTTGGGAGAAGAATAAAAGTGCATTATAAATCAAACTTATGAGATCTAAAACTTGAAACATGAAGCATTATGATAATACTGACAGAAATAACCGTTAACAAGCAGATCTAAGAAGGTTAAGATGGTATTTACCTAGCTCCAAAAGTGGTTTCCAATCTCTACAATAGGATAGGTTCACCCAAGGGCAAAAGGGTCCTTGCATCCCTTTTTGGAAAATAAAAATTGATGCTATAGCCCTCTGTCTACACTCTAATCTTGTACCTACAAATATTTAGTCTCGACTTCATACCTGTAGCAAAAACTAAAAAAAATGGTTTGTTTGTGGGGGTTTTCCTTAGTCAAACCCCAAATTTGGTAATTAAACCTTGATGGAAAGAAGAAAATATGATAAATAACAATGCATGCAAGCCCTAACCTTAAGTGGGTCTAAGGTGTTAAGAGATAAAATGTAAAGAAACCTTATCAAGTGTGTTAGAATAAGATCCCTAAATGAACATGAAAAATGACAAAGACCTGGTTAGGGAGAATTCAAAACATCCTAATAGATCTGAAATCTAATTATACCTTGCTTGCGATGGCTATTAAAATGAAGATTGAAGATGGAAACACTTAGGAAATAAGTCATTAAGCTAGGGAGATTGGATAGGTTCATGTCCCAAAACCTAGAATCCATCATGATCCGCCATTGGCATCAACCTTCAAATCATGAGCAATGCTTGATATTTCTTGGAAAAATGAGCTTGAAGACCTGCAAAAACAAATGGAATGCTTCTCTAAGACTTCAACCTTTCTTGCTTGAATGTCCTCTCCTTTCTCTTAGTTCTAATCTTGTGAATATCTTCTCAATATCTTTTCAACCTAGTTTGAAATGGTTAGAAGACTAGGCTTTATAGGCTTCTTCTCTAATTTCTTAAATATTAGATCTCAACAACCGACCTTTGAAACTTGAATTTTGAACATTAAAATGCTACCAAAAACATATTTTAAATTGGGTTTTGGCACCTAAAGGGGGCCAATGGGTCCTAACCTAAATTTCTAAGACTCGTTTATTTTGGGGCCTTTAATTCATTAAATACATTTGTTCAATGTGTGTTGTGGTGTTGAAAAATGATAAAAATGGGCGTTGGAATGCATAATAAAGGAAATTAGGGGTCTATTTTGAAGGGTAAAAATGCATAAATGGGAGGTCACTAAAATAGGTCCAAATTAAGTGTGAAATTGTACTTTCACTTGGAAAGGAGTACAATTCTCTACACTACAATAGCACACCAATCCACAAACTATTATATGGAATTACTCATATATTAAACCATTTTTTTAATAATAAGTCATGATACAACCAATGTTAAGGCATTAACCATCTAAACATATGATAGGTTGGCAAGCTACCTATTGACCCGAAGCCAAATAAAATGGGTTGAGGCTACCCACATTTGGACACATAGTATATTTATGAGTGTGCAAGGAGTGATGCACCTACTTGTCTACCTTAGGCTTGTTCATGTGAATTATATCTTTTAATGTTTAGATCAACCCTCCTTGCTTCAAAATAGTCCATAGGGAAAGCTTATCAATCATAAGTATTATGATTTTTTTTTATCCTTTCTTTGTATGAGTCAAAAACTTGGCCCAAAAATAAATTCATAAGCTTAAATAAAACTTGGTCCATAGTCAAAGTCATAACCATACTACATCCTCACCCATGTCACCATTTTAGGCTTACCTAACACTAGGTCTTGACCAAACTAAACGATTATCCAACCTAACATTAGATCATGCATACCATAGTCAACCAAACCTAGGTTTACCCCATCCTAGTTAGTTTGACTCAAATAAAATTGAGCCATAGGTCAACCCAACCTTAGTTAAACTTAACCATAGTCTATCCAACCCATGGTTAAGCAACCCTAGGTTTACTCCACCCTAGTTAGATTAACTCAAGCTAAATTAAACTATAGGTCAACCCAACATTAGTTTAACTTAACCATATTCTATTCAACCCATAATCAACTAATCCTAAGCTCACTCAACCCAAGCTTAACTCAAACTTAGTTCAACTTAACCATAGTCCATTCAACTCATACTCAACCAACCATAGGTTAAATCAACCCCAAGTTAACTCAACCTTAGTTTAAATTTAAAACATGGTCCAAAATCTGAATTTAGCTCAACCTTGGTCTAGATCAACCATAGATTACCTCAACACTTGGTTAACTCAGCCTTAGCTGAATTTGATTGTAGCCTAAATTCAACCCATAGTAAACTAACCATAGGTTAACTTAACCTTGGTCTAGGTCAACCTTAGTTTAAATTAACCATAGTCTATTCAACCCATATTTAACTTACCCTAGGTTCACTTAACCTTAGTTTAACGCAACCTTAGGTAAACTTAACCCTAGTTTAACTTAACTCAAGTCAACCTTAGTTCATAATTAATCATAGTTACACTTAATCATAATCTAAATGATAGTCTTAAAAATTATCTAACTTTCATGCTCATGTTAGATTCATCTTAAATCTAGGCAACATCCAACCTTAGCCATAACTCATTACATAATCAACCCATATCCAAGTCATAGGTTAGATAACCCTTAAATAAAATTAAACCATCTTATAAAAAAATAATTTTATAACAAGTTATAGCTCATCCATAGTCATAGCACACTTATATTTTACCAATTTTAAGTCTAGATGTTATCTTTCATTAATCAAGTTTTGATTCCAATTTTTGTCCTAGTATATGTTTGTCATATCTAACAATTATTTTAATCCATACAAACAATACTCCAAGTTTTACAAGTCCCCAGATGTTATTCATAACCAAGAAAGTCCCACAAAGTGGATATCCAATATCACTCTCATGTACTAGCTCAATATGGAGATGATAATGATATTCTCCACAACCATAGTAAATGTGGATATGATATTGGGGTGATCCCACAAAACTAGTTTACAATTACATTAAGAAAGGAAAATTGCAAAAATTCTCTCAAAAACAAAAATTCGAGTTTTTAGGGGTTCACTTGAAGGGGGGTGTTTGAGCGAACCCCAAAAAGGGGGGTTCACTTGAATCCCCTTCGAGCGAACCCCTTTTTGAAGACAAGTTCAAGTAAACCCATTTTGGCAAGGTTTCTCTTATGAAATAAAGGGAAATGGCAAAGAAAAGGGGGTTCTCTCGAACGCCCCTTGTAGCAAACCCCCTTTGCTTGAAGGGGGTTCGCTCAAAGGTGGTTTGAGCGAACCCTCCTTATTTTCCCTTCTCCCTCTCGTCCACCAATTTTTTACAAAATTTTGCCTTTCGAAGCTCGGGTTGAAGATGAAAATGGAGGCAACATCACAGACCCAACTAGATGATGGTATTCCTCCAAACGAGCTATCCATCGAATATAATCTTAATATATTTTAGTTTTATTATGGATTTTTTTTAGTTTAATTAAACATAGGTTTTTCACCAAAAAACAAGCTATTTGTTATGCACATGTGGAAAAATAGAAGATTATGAAAATATATATATATATATTTATGCACTAGATATTGATGTCCCTAATCCAAAAAAAAATATGAATTTCGATACATACAAAAAAAGTTGTGTTACAAATAAACCTATGTGTAAATTGTAATTGGTTTGAATTCAAAACTTAATTAAGAAAAAATATTCAATGAAATGCTATAAAACCAATTACATGTACTAGATATCATATTATGAATCTAAATTCAAAAAAAATAGAATTTTATCCTTCAGAGAAAAAAAATTATGTGTTAGCAAGTACACGTCACTCTTTAAAAATGGTGTTTACTGTTAAAACTAGTTTTCAAAGGAGATGGAAAAAGAAATACAATTTGATTCCAATTTTAAAAATATATATATTTAAAATCTACAGATAAAATGTCGCAAATCAAGTTAGTTTGCATCATCTTCAAATTCCTCATGGTTTAGTAGCTATAGGTGCCCAAAATTGAAGATTTATTTAAAAAATATCAGTTCAATTTCTAGTTTGGCCAAAAATTGTAAACCAGTATTGTGGGATCACCCATTTCTAAGCTTTTTAAAACAAAACAAGTTTAAAATTACATTGAAACATGTTGAGATTGTATCCTTTAAGAAATAATTAGAATCAAGAGACTTATTACCAAGTGATTTCAACCTTGAATACTTAAGAGCACAAGAACCCCCTCCTACAAAAAATGATGAATACCTTGAAGCATGTGAAATTAACACTACTGGTGAGAATTCTAGAACTAAAAAAAATAAAGGGATAGAGTTTAGTGGAAATTATCATCATGATTCCCATACAAATACTTCTAAATATACCAACCATCTTTTTGATGGCCTCCTTGGTTCATCTAAACAATGTTAATCGTCTGAACATTCAATGGATCAAGAATTGATCGATATAAAGGAAACCCTTAAAATTATTTAATTAGGTTCACCTTCCACTAAAGGATATAAATTTTAGGAACCATGTCCCTATCCCTTTTAAATTTTAATTATAAATAAACACCTTTTACTTCACACTTTAAAATACCTAAATTTGATAAATACAAAGAAAAAAGTGATCCAAAAAATCCTATGCATGAATTTTACATTGTTTTCCATTAGGTGTCCTATAAAATTTGATTAGTATCTATGTCACCTCTTCTCTTGTAGCCTAGGGAGGACAAATTTTAGATTGGTTTACTCATATACCTAAAGGGATAATTAAAATATTTCCAAAACTAATAGAGCCTTTTTAAAACACTTTTCATACAATGTGGGGCACTAAATACCATACTTGATCTATGCAATGTAAAACAAAATATAGTAAGATATTTTCCACTTTCTTTCAATTATGGTGAATCCTAGCTAGTAGGTTTCCATGGTTTGTACCGACAAAATAATTTGTACATAATTTTGTTATGAATCTCAAATGCCAAAATGGCCTTCTACTTACAAGTACATTGTGTATCCACCTTCGATGATATCATTAAAAAAAGATGTTCAAATTGAGAAGGCATTGATCACTAAAGGTTTGCTAAAAATTATTACCAAGACTTACAACTATAATAACTAAAATAAGAAGCCCAAAATCTTTGCAAAAAACAAAATATGGTCAATGATAGAAACATTGATTCCAAACATGTACAAATGGTTAAAAACACAAATAAATAGGAGAAACATCCACACATTTGATTACTCCATCAAAAAAAATAGCAAGTGACCATTTATAAGAAAATGAAAGAGTATATGGTTGGACAAAAGTAAGGATATTTGACACTAATATTCCTAAATATATTTATGCATACTCCAAAAAGGCCACAAATTGATTTTACTAAGATATTATTGATTCAAAAAATAGAGTTAGGAGAAGCATTCAACATAGTGTGAAGTATGATATAATGCATAAAATATTTATACTAGAAAGCATAGAAAAGATGCTCAAAATGATATAACAACACTACCCAAAAATGTGAGTAGATTCATCAATTGCCACACCAACTCAAAATTAGAAGGATCAATACAAATTTTGTTTTATTAGATGAGCAATTGGGAACAAGAGAAGAAAAATCTTGAGGGACAAATAATCTTTGATTAATAAATATAAAAGGTAATCCACATTTCAAAAAATAGAGAAATGGATATAAAGATCTCAATAGATGATACTTACAATAGTGTTCCCACATTATGTTAGTATTATATCAGTTGGCCATAGGTCATGTAATACAATAGAAAACTTAGGTAGACCATGAGTCTCAAATATTGAAAATATAAAGGAGTTACAAATTTATGGTTGAGTCAAGGATGGTTCAAAATACAAAGAAGCAAGAAGTATTATATCTCAACATGGTCAACTAAGTGAGTAAATGATTAATTTAATAACACAAATGAAGGAGTTGGAGTTGGAAATATATATCTATATGTCACTATTGTCAACACTCCATGAGATCTAAAAATCGATGCCTATATTAATAGATCCAACTATTATAAATAACATAGAAAGAGCTTAAAATAAAAATTTACCTTGGACTCAACAAATTCAACATATGGTATTGACTTAGGAGAATGTATATGATAAATTCAAGATATCATACAAATACCTACCAACTTAACTACAAATTTTGGGGAAGATTATGCTATTTTGAGTCTCTTTTTTACTATAAGGGAGTATCTTGGGATAATACAATAAATTAGGTCATGGGAGGATGTTTGTGTGTGCAGGTGAATTTTCGTATTCTAAAATTGCAAAACGAAAGGAAATGCAAGCAAGGAAAAACACAAACAACACCTCAACGATTAGCCTAGTCGAACTTGAATAAAACAAAAGACAAAGAAAGTGTATTTACCTTGTCCAATTTGATGAGTTGGTTGGCCCTATTGATCTTTTAATTTGTGTGCTCCTTTTGATGGAAAACAATATAAAACCTATCTCTATATGATCATGAGTGGATGGAGAATGCAATGGTGCAAATGGGTATTGTAATGGATGCTCAATATGGATACAAAGGGTGTTGCAACAATGGTGATTTTGGATGCTTGAATTCTTGTGTGTGTGTTGATTGAGTGCATGAATGATTGATTGAATGGGGAAAAATTCCTATAATTTTAGGGGAAGTGCCACTAAACTAATGGAGGGTTGGGATGAAACCACCATGGACAAGATCAAGGGCCAAGGTGAGTTGAGAACTCACCTTCCCTCACCTCTCACCATGTAGCAGGTAAGGTGTCAAAAGGGGAGATGAGGTGGAGGTACTACATAGTACCTTGGGAGTGGGACAAGATCTCCTCATAAAGGAGGTCCTTGCCCACATGTGGGTGATAAGACATTCAAGGAATTAAAAATTCCTTAAAAGACCTAGGGGGAATAAATGTGAATTTTAAATTCACATGGAGAAGAGGTTGCCTTCTCCAAAAGGAGAAAGAAATTAATAAAAGGTTGACTTGGGGCTATGCCATAAATGGCATAAGGATTAGATTGACCAAATTAGGTGACTGGGTTGTGCAAACAAGGGATTAGATGAATTAATGACAGATTAAGGGCAAGTGGAGGGTTATGGAGGATGTGACGCTAATCTTGATTAAGGGGGTGTGCACATCCTAATTACAAGCTAATTACATTAACCTAAATTAGAAAAGGATTAGGGAGGATGGGACAAAGAGAGAGAAATAATAAATTTAAAAATTAATTTAAATTCATAAAGCCAAAGTGACTAAATTAAAATATTTATTTAATTTAGAGAGGAAAAGGGAATAAAGGATAAAGCAATTAATTATTTAATTAAATACTTTAGGAACTTTAGAAAAAGAGGAATATTAATTAAATAATAAATTATTCAATTAAGGCAGATGAGGGATGCAGGACAGAGGAATAAAAGGGGAGGAGTTTGATCGTATGGGGGTGGTCAAATTATGATATCTACATTTTGCCTCTCTTTGAAATACTGTTAAAATAATAGTGTTTCAAAGAAAAAAATACAGATGACTCAATAAAATGGAGTAAAAAATGATGCCCTAGGATGGGAAAGGCGGTGTAGACTATCTAATCATAGAAAATGAAAGGAGATGCCTCGGTGTCGTAGGAAAATGGACAAGATGGAGGAACGAAGGAAAATAATAGGGTATGCCCCAAAAAGGGGTCCCAAGCAACTTCTCGATATGGAGAAATGAAGGGTACCACATGATAGAGCGTGAAAAACCATGAAGGATGGCTTTTGAAAGGAGGAAAATGGACAAACGGGGTGCAAATGGTGGCCCGCGGAAGAAAAGGGGTGGATGAATTAAAAAGAGGTTAAATAAAGGGTAAAAATTACCCAAAATTTAAAAGGCTAAAAAGGTGAAAAAGTGAGAAATTATAAATAGTAAATTTCAAAATTAGTATTTACCATTTGCACACTTGGCACTTGACTCAACAAAAGAGAGAGAGAGAGAGAGAGAAAGAGAGTGATGAGGATGGTTGACGAGTCAAGCAAGGATGAGGGATTCGTGGATGATGAGCTCATCCACCAAGGCGAGGAGGTGTGCAAGTTCTACCACGAGTCTGTGGTACCTCGCCAAGTAAAATTCAAAACCCTAGCTTGTATTTAGTATGATTTTTAACATTCTTTTATGCATTTTAAATTTGGGTTTTTGGGAATAAGAGGTATAGATTCACCGCGGCTAGTGAATTCACCCGTTTGTAGGGCGAACTCGCCCTGTGCAGGGGCGAATTCACCTGGGAAAGGGGCGATCGTGCAAGGGAAAATTTGATTTCACCTAACAAGGGAAAATAAACCCATTAAAGAGCAAGAAGAAGTAGGGGCAAATTCACCTAAACAACAAGCGAATTCATTGACTGGGCGGGAAGGGGCAAATTCGCTTATAAAATAGGTGAATTCGAGGATGAACTAGAGGAAGGGAAAAAAAAATCAAGAAAAGAGAGGAATTTTTTGGCGATCCGAATAAGGGTGAATTCACCACCAAAAGGGGAAAATTTGACAATCGAGGAAAAAAGGTGAATTTGTCGCCAACAGGAGCAAATTTGACGAGATGAGAGAAAGAGGCAAATTCAACACCAATAGGAGCGAATTCAATCGGGTGAATACAAAGAGGCGGATTCACTACCAAAAGGGGCAAATTCGACAAGCAAGGAAAAGAGGTGAATTCGCCACCAACAGGGGTGAATTCGACAGGATGGAGGAAAGAGGTGAATTCGCCACCAACAAGGGCGAATTCGACGAGAACTTGGGGCGTGGGAGAAAAATAATAGAAAAAGAGATAAAATTGATGATAAAAAAAACTGAGATAATATTTTGTATGGACGTAGAACATCAAGATGCTGAGGACTTGAGAAAGACATTCAGCGATGTTGGAGGTGACCATCGGGGCAATGAATTCCCAGGACCATGCAGCATTGGCGCAGGCAGGGCTACTACATATGTTGGGATACCCCAACATTAGAGCACATTGAGCATTATTGATAGCACTGATGGAGAGGTGGAGCTCAGAGACCTCTACATTCCATCTCCCGACAGGGGAGATGACAGTGATGCTAGAGGATGTATGGAGGATATTGCGACTGCCCATCGGAGGGCACCTGGTTAGCTAGACATGGAGCCAAGGGAGAGAGCGAGATAGTATCCTACGAGCAATATTCAGGTAGGCGGATCTCCCTATCTAGGGGGGAGAGTTGGACTTGGACTGATGTTTAGGATTGGAGGTGCCTGCACTACCACTATACCTTTGTGGGTTGATTAGCATGATTTTACTACCAGACAGGAGCGGGAGATTTTGTAGCCTCAAGATTATTGAGGTTTTTCAACACATTATGGAGAGGAGAGAGGGGGAGTTTTCTTGAGGAGCATGCATGTGGTCTGCTATAGGAGAGCCCTCAACATTACACATGTGACCCTACTTCAAGTATGGTCTTGGGAGCACATTAGTGTGGAGAGGCTAGGGATATTGACAGTGGGGGCACAGGATAAGACACTACCATTATCATACTAGTATGGGATAGAGTATAGTTGGCGCCTACACTACTTGGATGTGAGTGGCCTGGAGGGATGGAGGAGGAGATTGGATGACCTATAGGGGGATCATATTGTATGGAGACCATATCAGGAAAGATAATTTTTCAGGTGGAGAAGGGATGAGAGGAGACATAGAGGATACTTTTTTACAATGTGCTACCTAATCAGGCGGCTCCCACACATTTTTGAGCTCCACAGACCAGACAGAGTGATGAGATAGTTCGGGGTGCAATAGGATATCCCACCAGTGCCTCAGATATTTCACCGGATTACCTGAGAGTGCCTATGGGGTGATCCAATCACGACAGACTTTTTTAGACAGATGTGGGAGGATTTGTAGCTAGTGTTGTATCCAGAGAGAGTAGGGGAGGCAGATGCAAGGATGATAGTGTGATACTTTGCATGGTGGACAAAGCATAAACCATGGTGGATTATGATGATGCGCCTAATTTTAGAGGCACTAGGCTATGGTTCAGAGGATGAGAGGAGGCTAGCAGGACGGTGATAGAGGGGTAGGAGAGGAGGCCAAAAATAGAGGAGAGGCAGGGAGGATGTAGATATGGAAGATGCAGAAGAGCAACACCAACCCATGGATATGGATGTTGTACAGGTGGAGCCACTTGTGATGGTACCATACATACCACCATCGCTCGAGGAGCCAGTAGTACTACTGATAGGAGCTCTGGAAAGACTCGAGATTGCAGAGTAGAGGCTCGAGGAGTCAGAGGCAGATCGAGACAAATTGCAAGTGGACATAGAGAGGCTATAGGAGGAGGGATAGAGGGATTATGGTGCCCTCATAGATGAGGCTTCTAGGATGTCAGAGGAGAGGGATTTCATGCAAAGGGATAAATATGAGGCATGATAGGAGAGAAACAAGACGAGGAGGGAGAGGAATGAGCTGAGGTGGGAGAGGGATGAGCTCCAGGACAGGACAAACTATGTAGAGGTAGTGATGGGGGACACAGGGGCCATCTTAGAGAGAGCAGAGGAAGTAGAGGCATAGTTGCAGGCTCTACAAGGGGAGAGGGATGGGGCAGTGCAGGAGATGTCACAGATGTAGGCACAAATAGACCAGTTGATGATGGCACAAGATGTATGGGATCAGGAGAGGAGATACCTGCTTGGGTTACAAGATAGGTACAGGGTAGAGCAGGACACAACAAGGGCACAAGTAGCAGAGAGGGATGAGTACATGAGAGAGGCCAACTACTATATGGGGGATTACTTTAGAGAGGTGTCAAATCCCACTCATCATGTACTTCCATATATCTGAGCGATACCATAGATGTCAGCACCATCATGTTTAGGGGGGACACACACACGAGGGTACAACAGCTATCGAGAGACCCCCCAGGTAGAGGACCAGTGCCAAACTTGCCTCAAAGATCAGATGGAGCCAACACAAGGTACATAGGACAAGGGTGACAAGGTTTCAATTTTGACAGGTGTAGAATGTATATATAGGGGACAGGGACAGAGGCCACAGGTTCCACAACGTAGACCATACATGGAGCATTCTAGTCATTGACGTGGTTCCTATATTTGAGCAACACTTTTGTACCTGTGTTTTATTCGATGATTGTTGATGGACATGTACTTATGATTTATGATGGACTTTATTATGGACATGATATTTTTATATCTATATACTATGTGATGGCCCTTATTTATACTATGTGTTTATGATGTGATGGATGTATATTTATGTATGTGTGTATGAACATTATTTATTATGGGATATGCATATAGTTATGATATATGTATGCACCTATGATGATTTATGTAATACACCTATGTGGTTGATAGGGATGAAATGTATTATGCCTAATACTTTGTGATGCATTATGTGATGGATTATATGCTATGATCATGTTACTAATGCTTTGTGATGTAGGTGGTGATGTATGCGTGTACACTGTATAATCAATTTGATTTTAATTTCGGAATGTGTACCATGGATATGTTATTGTGATATGGTTATGAGATGGAAATGCAATATAATGCAATGAATGTAATGAGATGGACTAATATGTAATGAAATGATAATGAAATGAACCTAACTTGATATTCTTAGAATAAAAAATCTATGTCAATCTAAATAGCTTAAAATGCACGTGATAATGATAAATGCAAAATGAGATGAAATAAAATTAAGATGCTTAGAATAACAAATATATGTCACTCTAAACAAGTTAAAATGAACATGATAATGATAATGCAATGTGAGATGAAATGCAATGCAAGATGAGATGACATTGACACCTTTTGGGATGAAATTGTACTTTCTGTGTTTAATATGACATTGCTCAAGATTAATTAACGATTGGATCCACTTGTTTCTATAATGTCCATATTTTTCCTTATAGTTATGTATCAATCTCATTTACTTTTCTCATGTTGCACATCATAGAATAGGGATTTCACTGCAGAGATGACCTTGGTATTGTCGACGTTATAAATGACATGCAAGCCTACATGAACGACAGGTGTAATTAAATTCCTTAGAAAAATTAATATCTAAATTTTAATTAGCATGGGAATGAGTTTAAATAAGGTCTTGCATAGTAATGGAAGGCGTGGATAGGACTCATTTATTTGTGGATCAGGATTGGTTGAGCTTATGGCAAGTACTTTCCCTGTAATCACTTTCAAAATGAGGGATGATGGATGAGGTGGTAGACGTGATACTGCACCTATCAAAACCATATGAATCCTGAGAAGAGAGGAGAAGGGAGATGAGATTTTGTACAACCAAAATCACTAGTCATAGGCTAGAGAAAGATGGGGGGAATAAATGTAATGCAATGGGATGAGGTATGAAATGCAATCCTAATTTTGTTTTTCCATATTATTGGAGCATTGATTTTTGCTATAGCACAAGACACGATACACCAAGGTATGAGGAACCAAGGCAAATTAGTGTCTAATTCATGAGACAAACACAACAAACAAGGATTCTATCCCAACACCCCAAAGTCGCCAGGACTTTGTTTGAGCCAGGCATTGGGATAACCACAAGCACAAAGGATTCCCCAGCGTAACACAAGACCACACAGATCTTGGTGGGTACTATGTGGGACCACCAAAAAGATAGAAGCAAACAAAAAGATCAAGCTATGCCCCTATGTTTTCCAGTCAAAGCGCACCATGATATGATGGATCGTGGAAACCCTGATGAGGTATAATAGGAGGTTCAAATGATAAACAAAATGTCAAAAGCATCGAAAGATCACAATAAATCTCAAATTTCCTTTGCCATAGGATCAAAAGGGTGGATGGGATTAATGTGGTCTAATGTAGGAAGGATGCATCCTGTTAAGACCAAAGATGGAGACTAAACTAGGTGATCGACATGACTTAGGATACTCGAAACTAATTGGATCTCATGATACTAGTGAGCTTTTTTTTTAAGTGCCAATTGGATAGGGTTATACTTGATGACACGATAAGACAACAAAACACACCCTAAAGACCTAGGCGCTCAAGGGTTGATCAAAGATCAGCCTTTCCTACGTGAAATCACATAGCCCTTGTAGTTTGATAAAAGACCGACAAATGACCATGGATAAAAGCAAAAAGAGGACAATGGAGACCTCGATGGACAATGAAGACCAGATGGAAAAATTCCCTAGGGGATGATCAAATGATCGACCTTGCCTACGTGAAAGCACAGGGGCAACATAGTTCGACAAAAGGACCAACGACAAAAGATGGGACCAGATAGATGAATGATGAGGGACTGACACAACCAAATCCAAATCAACCTACAGACCGTACTATTTCAGATATTGGCAACTAATAAGGATATTAATAACTTCTTGTCTTGTCATGAACAATGAATTTGATTACTCACACCTTAATGTAAACTAGATGAATGAAAACGTAGGATGAGACCTAAGGAGGACCAACATGATGAAGGACCCTAAGTGATGACACAAGACCAACAATGGGACATGATATACAGGCGATGACAAGCTCAGATTAAGGATAAAAGCTCAAGATTTTAGATAGCATATTTGGATCCTCCAATGCTCAATCACAATATACCAGGTGACGGATAACGAGATGCTGATGGGAGGATAGGATCAATTGGATGTAGGATAGGACGTGAGGATAGAATGGATGGAAGCATAAGTAACTAGGATGCAAGGTAGATAATGATTAAGCCCTCTACAAATGGTGTTTGTTGCTAGGTTTTCACCAAACGTACCAATCCAATGCACCACAAAGAATGGTTTTCACCATAAGATGAATTATTTCTCTTTACTATTTTGGAATTTTTTGACTTTTTTGATTTTTTTGTATTTTTGACAATTTTTTACTTTTTTATTATTTTCTTAGGAAAGGACAACCCAATTGATTTACGTATAAAACCTTTTCAGGTGCATGATGTTGATAGGCTCTTCTAGGGGTTCTCCTTCAGGTGTAGTGAGCCTATATGCACCAAAACCATATTTAGCTATGACAACATAGGGACCTAGCCAATTTGCCTCAAAATTTCCCTTTTTGTCTAACTGGCTGAGTACATTGATTCTCCTTGAGGACTAGATCACCAACATTGAATTGGCAAGGACAAATCTTTTTATTGTAGCCACTCTTAAGGCGATGTTTATATTCTTGTAGATGATTGTATGCTTTGATCTGATTTTCATCTAAGAGTTCCAACTAACTGAGTCGTGCAACCCGAGCATCTTCATCACTTATGAGGTTCTTCAAAGATATTCTAAGTGATGGGATCTCAACTTTAATCGACAAGACGACATTGGCACCATAAATGAGAGAATATGGAGTGGTGCCAGTGGGAGTTTTAATGGATGTGTGGTAGGCCCAAAGGGCAGGATGGAGATGGAGATTCCAATCTCGATCAATATTATTAACCACCTTTTTAAGGATCTTGATCAAATTTTTGTTGGTAGATTCTTCTTGACCATTACCTTGTGGGTAATAAGGAGTGGACCAACGATGCTAAATGTGGTAAGTTTCACAAATTGATTTTTAAAAGGCTTTCTATTATCCGTGATGATGGTGGATGGGATTCTGTACCTACAGAGGATATGGAAAAGGGTGAACTTGGAGATCTAAATACCTATAATTTGAGAGAGTGGAATTTATTCCACCCACTTGGTGAAGTATTCAGTAGAAGTGATGATGAAAGTGTGGTCATCAGAAGATGGAGGGTATATCTTGTTGATCAAGTCAAAACCTCACTGAGAAAAGGGCCATGGTGCTATGATTGGTTGCAAATCTTGAGCAGGAGCATGTATCAAATCCTCATTTTGTTTACAAGGGAGGCACTTCTTCATGAACTGGCAAGAGTCATGCTCCATGGTAGGCCAATAGTAACCCGCTCTGAGAATCCTTTTAGCTAAGGCCATGCCATTAGAATGGGCCCCACAAACACCACTATTTACTTCCTCTAATGCAATGTGAGATTTTTATTCTTTCAAGCATCTAAGGAGAGTTCCATCATACCCATGATGATAAATCATATCTCCTTCGATGGTATAGCGAGAGGAACGTTGGATGAAGGACTTATGTTGGTTTCATGTAAGATCGGATGGGAGGATATTATCATGGAGGTAGGTGTAAATTTTGTGGTACCAAGGGGATTTAGGGCCTAAAAATGTCACACACCATCTCACTCTTAGGGACATCATATGTTGGGATTAGAAGCTTTTCAATGAGAAAATCACAATCTGTTTGATCCTTAGGCATATCAATAAGGGAACTGATTGTAGCCATCGCATCCGTTGCCTTATTCTGAACTCTGAGGATCTGTTCAAACTAGATGAAGGTGAAATAATTTTTAAAGTCATCTACCATGCACTTGTAAGGCAAAAATTTGTCATCCTTCATCTGAAACTCATCATTGAATTATTTAATAATCAGTTGGGAATTTCCAAAGACTCGTGGATGAGTGGTGTTCCATTGAATCGAGATCCTAAGACCAGTGATGAGAGCTTCATACTTTTCTATATTGTTAGTGCATGGAAATGTTAATCTGAATGACTTCAGTATGTAGTCACCTTGAGGGGTTACAAATAAGACACCTGCTCAAGCTCCATTATGTGTATAGAACCCATCAAAATAGAGCATCCATGTATCTGCTTCTGCTACCATGAGGACTTCTTCATCTGGAAACTCAACTACCAAAGGATAAGTGTCAACTAAAAGGGCCTCAGCCAACTAATCTACTATGACTTGTCCCTTGATCACCTTACGGTCCATGTACTCTATATCAAATTAACTCAGTAACATGACCCACTTGGCCATGCGGCCAGTCAAAGAGGTTTTGGACAACAAGTATTTAAGTGGATCAACTTTTGATATCAACTTGATAGGATGACTAAGCATGTAATGACGAAGTTTCTATGAACTGAAGATAATTGCCTAACAAGCTTTTTCCATTGGAGAGTAATTGAATTTATAACCCACCAATGTTCAACTGATGTAATAAATTGCACAATCTTTAGAAGACTCATCATGTTGAGCTAATAGTGCCCCTAGTGTAACTGATGTAGCCGAAATGTACAACAGGACTGGTTTACCCAAAATAGGAGGCATCAAGATGGGTGGATGAGCTAAGTATTCTTTAAGTTCATTGAAGCCTTGCTGAAATTTAGGATCCCACTTGAAGGTAGTGTCTTTATGTAGCAAATGTGTAAATGATTGGCATTTGTCAGCCAATTGAGCTATGAACCATCTGATAGACTATAACTTCCCTTGGAGGCTTCTTAATTGCTTGAGGTTACACAGCGGGGGCATTTCCATTATAGCTTTAACCTTTGTTGGATCTACCTCTATACCCCTCTTGAAGATGATGAAACCCAACAACTTCCCAAATGTGACTCTGAATACACATTTCTTTGGATTCAGACAACTTATAATGCTCTAGATGCTTAAATATTTTCTTCAAGATCTTAGGATGTTCTTCTCTTGTTCTGGACTTCCCTAATAGGTCGTCAACATAATCTTCCATTATTATATGAATGATTTCATGGAAGATAACAGTCATGGCACACTGATAAGTAACACCTACATTTTTAAGGCCGAAGGGCATGACGTTGTAGCAGAAGGTGCCCCAAGGGGTGGTAAAGGCAGTCTTATGTTGTTCATCTACTAAAATTTTGATTTGATTATAGCGAGAGAAACTTTCCATAAGGGATAGCATCTTGTGTCATGCTACAAGATCCACTAGCATGTCAATGTTTGGTAGATGGAAAACATCTTTAGGATAAGCTTTATTGAGGTCCCAAAAATCTGTGTAGATTTTGATACTCTCATTTGGCTTAGCGACAAGCACTATATTGGATATCCAATCTGAATAGTCAATTGGCCTAATGAACCCAACGTCTAGCAACTTTTCTAGATCTTTCTTGACAAGGAGAGCTATTTGTGCATGCATCTTTTTTAGCTTCTATTTGACAAGTTTTGCATCTGGATGAACATCCAGATGGCGTACCACTAAGGTGGGATCTAGACCTGGAATGTCTGAATAAGTCCATACAAAATTGATTATTCCTTCTTGTAACAGGTTGACGATGGTAGCATGCTCTTCCTCTGATATTGACTTGGCTATATATGTAATCTTAGGATCTTCTTTTGTTCCCAAGTTGACTTCTTGAGTTTCTTCAATCAATATAGAGGACCGCTCAAAAAACTGAGTTCCAACAAGGGGAAGATGAACATCCCCATCCTCCAACACCTCATCGAGGTTTTCACTGTTAGATACACACTTTATTTTGACTTTTGATGAGTCAGGAAGTGCCTCAGAGAGGTTTTCACTAGATGACCCTTTTTTATTATGTTTCTTCTTACTTTTTTGGTTAGGGTGCTCATCTTTCCCAAATCCCATAAGATTTACATAGATTTCCACCGAAGGAAAGGTATCAATTGGTGCACTCCTTTGTAAGTCCCAATCAACAATCTCATAATGGTGAAGGGAAAGGCTAATGGAAAAGATGGATAAGCAATCAAACATGGATGAGAGATCTACATCATTGTATGTGAGTATGATAGACTCTTCTTTGGGTATGTCTTCAAGGAGACCATTATCCACACTAATGTTATTAGAAGCACTAATGGAGGGTGTGAGACCTTTTTGTTTCCTATCATAGCCTAGGCCTATACATCTTGGTCGCACAGATGCTTCAATGGGATTTCATCTTCCTTTTTCTTTTATACCAAGACCTCCACCTTGATAATTGCACTTTTCAGCCAACTTTGATGCATGTGGATAAACCTCCTAGAAATATTCTACAAGAGGAGGTGATGGTTCAGGCTCTTGTCTGTAGACCCATTGGTTGATGTCATCATCCATTTGGTCTTGAAGTGTGCCCAAATCTCATAATTTTGTGAACCCATGTTCTTAGAGCTGAGAGTGATTGTCTTCTCTTCTTCATTTGTTGTGGACTGAGGAGGTTGACCATACATACGAGAAGATGTTGGCATGGTTTCCACATTTAAAGTTGTGCACATCTCGTACTCACCACAAGCTTTGTCTATGATCTTGACCTTGGTGATTGTGGATTTAGAAGTGGAGGATGGAATGGATGGCATAGTGGATGATGGGTTGGAAGATGAGGCCTGAGATGCTCCCACTTCAACTCCTAGACAATAATGAGAGTGGGGGAACAAATCTTCCAAAGTGCGACAATATTCAAATGGTTGTGGATCATCATGTATAGTTACTTCCATCCCGTTGAATGGGAACTCCAAGCATTGATGGTAGGTGGATGGGACGGCCTGCATGGCATGGATCCATGGCTGGTTGAGAAAGAGTTTGTATGGAAGATCCAGATCAAGGGCATGACATGTTATGTACTGAACTACAAGGCCAACCTGAATGGGAAGACAAATAGTTCCTTTGGAGTCCCTTTCTACATTTTCATATGCTTTTATGGTGATAACCTAGTTTTTCAAGTCAGCATGGGTGAACCCAACCTATTTTATGAATATTTCAATGTACAAAGCTTAAGGGCAAAGCCATTATCTACTAGGACCCTTTTTACCTTATGACGGGCTATGAGGACCTCAATGTGAAGGGTGTAGTTATGATTTTAGTCAATGGAAGGCATGTTGTTTTGACTAAATCCCAATTAATAGGTTGATGGCAGGTGTCCTACTAAGCCTTGGAATTGAGTAGGATCTATGTCATTAGGTACATGAGTATCTTGTAAGGATTTGGTTAGTATTTCTTGATGGACAGGATAAGACTTAAGAAAATCCAAGATGGATATTTGAGCGAACATCTTTCTTAGGTGATCAAGAATATATTATACTGAGAACTTATAGGAGTTGGTTGGGCTGATGTGGAAGGACTGAGAACAAAGATACGGGTGCGATGAGTTGTAACAACACATTGTGGATCTTTACCTTTAACATGAATCATGGATACACAAGGTTCGACCTAGCTAATGCACATAACTATACCATCATATTTATAAGGCACATTATTTTAGTTAATGTTATTGGTGTTGTTATTACTTGACCCGGGATTAGCATTAGACGTATTGGTACCCTGGTTGTGTTTTGGGAAGGTGTTTTGGTATATTTGTAGCTGAGCTTTGGGCGAGGCTACCTAATTAGCATCCACTGATATATCTTTGTGATCGATGAGATCTTAGACATATGTTTTAAGTTCCTAACACTTGTTAGTGGAATGACCCTTGATCTTGTGAAAGTCACAATACTCATTCTCCTTATACCAGGCTGGTTTTTGTTTAGACTCATCAAAAGGCTTAGTTACGGGATGTGTGATCGGATAACTCACTTGCAGAATCCTATTGAAGATGGCACTTAAGGGCTCTCCCAAAGCAGTAAAGGAGCATTTATTGTTGACTTGATTATTTTGATTGGATCGTTGAGGAGGACGAGGTGCACCTTGTGGCACATATATGGAACTTGGGATTGATTGTTGTGGAGGGTATATTGAGGCCTTTGTGAGGTATTAGCTACTTGAACATGTTTGGTATCTGTGACATCATCATTGACTATGTTCTTGTTTTTGTTCCAGTAGTGGGACTTATCTCTAGATGACTTATCCTTATTTGGATTATATATTTTGATCTATCCCTTAGCGACAAGCACTCTTTCAATGATAGGACCTTTTTCTATGACTTCCATAAAGGTTGTGACATAATGAAGATTGAGATTATGTGTCATGTTTGGGTGAGCGTTCACCATGAAAAGGGTTACTAGGTCTTTCTCACTCAATTGATATTTCATTCGACTAGCCAATGCACGCCACCTTTGCAAGTAGCTAACAAAATTTTCACCCTCACATTGTTTTTCTTTCAGAAGATCTAGGGAATCAATATCCTTTTCCAAATTCAAGGAGAAGTGCATGACAATTTTTTTTGAAAGATCCACAAAAGAAGAGATGGATCCCTTTGGAATACCCATAAACCAATTTAGAGCCACCCCCATTAAACTCCTAGGGAATAATTGCAAGAGATAATTATCGTTGTGGAGGACTTCTTGACAATGTGAATAGAATTCTTGAAGGTGGTTCTTAGGGTCTTTAGTTCCTTTATACTTGTCAAAATTTGGCATTTCAAAATGCTTGGGAAAAGGAACCAATGAGATCGAGGGATCGAATGGATAGGGACAAATCTCTTCAAACTTGAAAGAATTTTTAGAGGTCCCTACTTGTAAGTCTTTCAACGTGGCTTTTACCTCTTCCCACTCCTTATTAGCGGTAGCTGATGAAGATGGATTTGATGGATTGGATTGATTATAAGGATCATACTATTGATAAGATAGTGGGGTAGACATGGTTTGATCATATGATGGTGGAGACGCATACGAAGGATTCAACTAATATTGATTAGTATAGGTGGATTGTGATGGCACATTGGTATAGAATTGATGATAAGATGATGGATTTTGATAGTAAGAAGAGGAGGCCCCTTGCTGATGTGATGGAGGTACTTCATAATACGAGGTAGAAGTACCCTATTAATATGACGGTTGTTGCTACGAGGCATAATATGGATTGCACTGATAGTTGTAGGCTATGTACTGTAGAGACGCATATGGAAATTGTTGTGGATTAGGCTATTGATAAGAGGTTTTTTGTTATGGTTGTGAATCGGTAGCATAAGATGGTTGTGGATTATGATAGGGATACCTAGGGTTTGGATTGGATGCAGCAGGTTGCACATCGAAAGCACTTTCTGGATGGTATAAGTATTGAGCCATGTGGCTAGGAATTGGCTAGTGGGATTGCTAAGGTTGTGTTAGGATTTTGGATGTTGAAGAGGTTGTTGGTAAAGCGGTCGAGTTGGAATTTGAGGCTTTTGGGTGATCTGCAATTGTTGAAAGGGTGGAATTTGTTGATGTAGAGGACCTTGTGGCTGATGAGGGGGTTGCAATGGATTACCCTGTTGTTGATGAGCGGGTGGTTGGTGTTGCTATGAGGGAATCAGGATTTTTTTTGTGGAGGTTATTGTTGAATTGGTTGAGATGGAATTGGAATGTGTTAAGGCCTTTTCTATGGTATTTGTTGTGGGGTGCCTTGCGGAGGCTGCGATGATGGAATGTTGCTTTGGGGTGGTTTTTGAGAAGTAAATAGAGGTGGTGGTAGATTGGAAGTGGGTGTTGCTCCCAAAGGTGGTGGTAACATAGCAAAAGGATTGCCCCTAGTATTCATTGGTGGTTGACCTGGTGATTAAGTGGGAGAGGCGGTGTAGATAGTATTGGGGTCAGACCTTGCGAGATGTTTGAAGGTGGTGGAGGAGGTAGATTTTGTGGCATACCATAAGCAAGGGGATCATTCAGAACATGTGATGCTCCTACTACTATAATTGGGACCCGAGGGGGCGTGTGACCTGATAGAGCATGACATTACCAAACCCAGGCTAATACAAATTATCTACGAGGGGAACCCTCGGGGATGTAAGAATTCCCAAGAGCGTTTTGTGAGTTTTGGGGATCTTGAGACACGGGAGGCGCGGGAGGTGGCATATTGACATATTTGGATAACTCAAATCTTGATAGTTGTTTGATGCCCTTCATGATCAATGTGGTGAGGATTTTATCCCCACACTCATTAAGAAGGTGATCTGTCATTTGGAGATTGGTGGGATTGTTGAGGTACTCGTTGACTGTGACCTTAGGTTGATTGACCATGATTTCATCAATAGGAGGCGATGTGGTTTGAACCTCAATGTTGGATTGCGATGAGCCACCATTATTAGGATCCTGAGGGATGTTAGGTTGGGCACCTTGAGCCTGTTGTTCTACCATGAGTTTCTTTGTTTATGATCGATTAGTAATGGGCATGAAAATGCAAACTACAAGGTGACTAGGATGACACTACATTCTAAGATGCAACGAAAGGATGACCTAAATGAGGATGAAAGGATTGATTGGATATAATGATGAATTGATCAACTGATTAATTGATTGGATAGAGGATGCGATTGGACTCGATTAAATCGATTGATGGGATGAGACGATTAAAAGGATTGGATGATCAATTGGATTGGGCTAATGAAACTAATTCTAAACTAAGTTCAGAGGTTTGACTAGATGATGTAAGGTGTTGATTAATCAGATTGAACTGCAAAAGGGATGATTATGGAACTGAATCTGCCTCAAGATGGAAGTAGACTGATTGGGCTGAAGATAATTTATTGACTCGGGATGGATGGCAATCCTAAGAAGGTGTAGATGATGACAATCAGAGTCAAACACCTAAGACAACTTGGATAAAAACCTCTAAAACAAAGTCTAAAGGATTGGGATCGATAAACTGATGATGAAAATGAAACCTAGGAATGCTCTAAGATCCAACTATGTGATTTGATCGATGAATTGAATTTTTTTGGAAAATGTAGATAGACTAAAGTGACAAATACGAGAATAAGAATGATGATAAAAAAATTATGATCATAAAAAAGGACTCAAAAAACAACAGGCTTTCAGTGGCTAGTAGGATTCACTCTTTAGAATTTGTATGAGCAGCACATACGCCTCTGTCTAACGTAAATTCACCTCTATAATTCACGACTTCGCATATTAAGGGAAGGAAAATTCACCACCGTGTTGATCAAATTCACCTAACTGGATGAATCGAATTTACCTAAGTCTAAGGGTTGGACAAGAAACAGGAAAATTTGTGAAGCAAATTTTCCTATATCTGAAGGAGACACAAAAACAAGTGAACTTGTGATGCAAATTCGCTTTTCCAAATGCAGGTTCACCCAAACTCTGACAAAGTCACCTCTAATTCAAGTAGGATCGCCTAAAACCTCAAAAGACCATAGGAGAATGGGTGGAATTGATTAGAAAAATCACCCAACGGGTATGACAAATTTGTTTATTTCTTGAACTATACGGACAGGGGAGACACAGGAGAAAACAGATTCGCCTCTATGGACAACAGGTTCACCTAACTAGGGGGATGTATGGATGGGAAGACTCAGACAACAAGGTCTCCCCTATGGACAACATGTTCGCCCCTGAAGATGGAAACTTTGCCTATTCTATGGAAACAGGTGAATTCAATGGGTGAAGACTGAAAAACTCACCTAAAGGATGGACAAACTCGCTTATTGCAGGGAATGAGAGAAAATGGGGTCGCCTAAGAAGGGACCCACAAGAAAATTTTCCTTTGATAGAGACAAATTCACCTAAAGGGATGACTGAAACCTGACTCAAACATGAAATCACCCTTTTGTAGGGAAAAATCGCCTATCCATAGTGTAAATTTTCATTTTTATGAAGCAAGTTTGCCTCTGAGGGAAGGGGTTGACTGTCGCAAAGGACAAAAAACATGGAAATCAACAGGAAAAAAGGCCAGACTAACTCAACTAAAAATAAAAGCACTGGTATTGCACAATGAAGACACTCCAGGCAACACAATCCTAGAATTAGTGATAAGGGTTTACAAACTTGATGTAGGCCCACCACCTTGGGTGGACAACCCAAGGTTAATACTTTGTGATACCGAGGTGGTTCTCTGGATCACCCTTTCTTGTGAAGGCAGATAGCTAGCGTTCTAGTGGCATAGGTTCATCAATAGATGCCACGAGCTCATCTTCACACTCTCACTCGAGGACTATCATAGTCCACCACAAGGATTTTTATCTCAACCCAAGGGAGTACGTGGTGAGTAACTTCGGAATACAATCTGCATCCCCTACACTACATCAAGTCATGGCTAAAACATGGGTCTCTATCTAGGCTATACAAGGCTATCTCATGCATCCTTAATATGCGCAAGGTACATGAGGCACAACCGTGAACACCAACCCATCACAAGCATGAGTCGAGATCCCCAGCGAGGTACTAGAAACTTGGACCAACTTTGTACGTCTTATCTAGGTACCCTAGCTTCGACACTTCACTAAATATGACATGACTAGATTGGGTTACAACTTTCATTCTCCCCCCTTTATATACCCCACTGACAAAACGTGGTTGGAATCATCCCTCGGGTGATGAAATATCAGGTAGGTCCTGCTAAATGAAGAAGATACTAGACATTTCAGCTGGTCCCCAGGCTTGCACGTAGCGCAAGGGGAGATCTTAGATGCACTAGCACCTCCTGGGTAGACTGGACAGGAGTAGAGCAAGTCATGATTGCTTGTCACCCAAGATTTCCTAAAGGCGCAAGGGGAGTGGATATGTCAATAGCTTACTCTGAAGCAAAACAAACAATGTAAATTGACCCTTTAATTAATCCTACATGTGCCTAGCTAGTATGGAAACCAACAAATAGACTAACTAAAGGGGTCTTCGATCGATCATCCTATAGAAAATGCGTCAGTAATTTAACACCACTGGTCTTGGATAAATGAGGACAAGTTGCACAACTCGTTAGTGAAATCACACTCTCACAAACAGCAAAGTTAGCAAATCACTACCCGAAAACTAAATCAAATTAAAATTGTAAACTAAAAAATCAAGCTTTTGAGTATACCTCAAATTCACCCTTATGTATGGAAAATTTGCCTATTTGTTCTATCAAAATCACCCATCTAGGAAGACAGGTGAATTCTCCCTTTCCTCTATAACTTGAGAACTCTTGCCTATTTGTTGGAAACTTTCATGAATTCACCCCTAATTCAAGCAAATTCGCCCCTAGTTTCAAGTTTTCCCCTTTTTGCAAAAGGACGAATTCGCTTACGCCTCTATTGATTGCGGATTCACCTCTGTAATAGGCAAGTTCGCCCGTCAAGGCGGATTCACCCTTGCGTGTAGATTCCAAACCTACAAAATTCAAACAACAAAAAATGTAAAAGTGTAGAATCGTGACGTGAGTCCCACCGAGTGTGCTAGAAATGTGTGCAGGTGAATTTTCCTAGTCTAAAATTGCAAAATGAAAGGAAATGCAAGCAAGGAAAAACATAAACAACACCTCAACGATTAGCCTAGTTGAACTTGAACAAAACCAAAGACAAAGAAAGTGTTTTTACCTTGTCCAATTTGATGAGTTGGTTGGCCCTGTTGATCATTTGATTTGTGTGCTCCTTTTGATGGCAAACAACATAAAACCTATCTCTATATGATCATGAGTGGATGGAGAATGCAATGGTGCAAATGGGTATTGCAATTGATGCTCAATATGGATACAAAGGGTTCTGCAAAAATGGTGATTTTGGATGCTTGAATGCTTGTGTGTGTTGATTGAGTGCATGAATGATTGATCAAATGGGAAAATTTCTCTAATTTTAAGGGAAGTGTCAGTAAACTAATTGAGGCTCAGGATGAAGCCACCATGGACAAGATTAAGGGCTAGGGTGAGTTGAGAACTCACAAGCCCTCACCTCTCACCATGTGGCGGGTAAGGTGTTAAAAGGGGAGTTGAGGTGGATGTAATACATAGTACCTTGGGAGTGGGACAAGATCTCCTTATAAAGGAGGTCCTTGTCCACATGTGAGTGATAAGACATTCAAGGAATTAAAAATTCCTTAAAAGACCTAGGGGAATAAATGTGAATTTTAAATTCACACAAGGAAGAGGTTGCCTTCTCCAAAAGGAGAAAGAAATTAATAAAAGGTTGACTTGGGGCTATGCCATAAATGGCATAAGGATTAGGTTGGCCTAATTAGGTGATTAGGTTGTGCAAACAAGGAATTAGACGAATTAATGATAGATTAAGGGCAAGTGGAGGGTGATGGAGGATGTGACACTAATCTTGATTAAGGGGGTGTACACATCCTAATTACAGGTTAATTACATTAACCTAAATTAGAAAAGGATTAGGGAGGATGGGACAAAGAGAGAAATAATAAATTTAAAAATTAATTTAAATTCATAAATCCAAAGTGACTAAATTAAACAAATTAGAATATTTATTTAATTTAGAGAGGAAAAGGGGATAAAGGATAAAGCATTTAATTATTTAATTAAATACCTTAGGAACTTTAGAAAAAGAGGAATATTAATTAAATAATAAATTATTCAATTAAGGCAGATGAGGGATGCAGGACAGAGGAATAACAAGGGAGGAATTTGACTGTATGGGGGTGGTCAAATTATGATGTCTACAGTTTGAAAATAAGGAATTGGAAACAAGACAAGCCTAATTATAGTTGTTTGCAAGACTATTATGGTAACATTTGAAGATGTGTGGTGTCGATTGAAGGATAAAAAGTATAAATATAAATAGAGTGACATATCTACCTTACACAAATAGGAGCTTGTATGAGCACCTAACCTCACCAAAAGTAAGAGAAATAATAGAGAAAGATATTCCGATTGAAGGATGATAAGTACAAATATAAATGGAAGTACATATCCTTACACAAATAGGGGGTTGTATGAGCACCTAACCTCACCACAACTAAGAGAAATGCCAAAGAAAATAGGAGAGAAAATAAGATAAATAATAAAAAGAGGAAAAGAGTAGAACATGGTATAAAAGGAACTAAAGAATAATGAATGTAGTGTAGGTAATTACTACACTAACATATACGATATTTATATTTATGTAATTTTTAGTATAAAATATACATTGTATGAAGAATATATAATATGAATATATGAGTGAATTGGTTCTATGGTGGATATGAATGTATAAAATTCTAGTTTTCTTTATATTATGTATGTTTTACCTACCATACTATTCTAATTTCCTTCTTATTTGGTGTTAATTTATATAACATAGATAATATAGAACTTGGGTCCATATTTTAATGTCACTTATAATACATTTTCATTTTAAATAAGTAGTGTGTAATCTTTTCAAATAAATCCATTTGAAATTTTTTAATTTCTTTTCATTGATACAATCAGATCTATTTGTATAACTCCTTATTTATTAATGTAGATATAATTAACTCTTTTTTAATCCAACATATTAGTTATTTCAAAAGAATAACAAGCATCATGAATACTAAATGAATGTAATACAAGAAAGGATAACAAGTCTACATAAAACACTCATGTACACGTTTTATAGGTTTGCAAAACATAGAAATCTAGAATTGACACCAATTTATATCAAGGATTCATAGGGTTATATGGGGCTCATATTGTAACTTGAATATATTGAGATAGGTAATTGCAGCATATGCATTCGCCTACATCAATTATCTCCATATTAATCACCATTTGGGAAACATGTTCTTATATGCTCATTTAAAAAATCAAGTGTATTTGCATAATACAAGAATAGTTAAATCACACCCTATAAATAACCAAAATGATATATTCCACAAGATGGCATAAAATAAATATATTGAATTAAAAATCATCTAAAACTACCATGATCTATATAATATACTCATAGTCGCATATGAAGTGAAAATAATGAAGTTGAAACATTAGTAGAGTTCAAACATATAAAATCATAACATATGCATCCAAAATACATCATTAAACATATTTATGGAAATACAAAACATTATCGATAAGTATGGTATCAATATTAAAATAAAAAACAAACAAAAAGATAGGGCACATGCACTTATGGGTATTACACTTTTGATCCCAAAGTGTCATGTAAACTTGCTAAAATAAACCTCCCATATTAGTTTCTATCTCTCTACCTCATATGGAATGCATAAGTTCCTAAGGTACTATATGATTCCATCCTACAAGTAGAAATTTAGAACTTAACTAATATATAATAAATTTTGATATAGATATCTATAAAATCCATGTCAGATGGATACAATTCTAACCATACATTGACTTCATATCCACCTGTGTGAAGAAAATAAACAGGAGCTTGAGATGATATATGAATTAGATAATATATGATTATATTAGCAATTTTTTCCTTGTGATTGATGTTAAAATAGAATTATTGAAGATAAGAAGACCAATTTTTATGTTTCTCTTACTACAAATTATTCTAAGTCTACAAGAATCGAATTATCTTCTTGTGATCTATGTGGATCATAATCTCCTTACCTAAGATATAATGATTCTAATACTTACATGATTGAACAATAGCATAAATTTCTTGATCATAGGTTAGGTAGATCCTTATTAGTGTGGTGAATGTTTCATTATAGTAAGTAGTTGGGTGACCATGTTGAGTGAGGACTACTCCAAATGCATATTTAGATGCATTGGTTTCAATCTTAAAATCTTGCCCAATATTTGGTATTATAAGTATTGGTGTAGAATATAGTTTACAATTATATTCTTCTAAATATTTCTATTATCTGACTATCTAGATGAACTTTTATTTAGTGCTACATAACTTGGTTTAAAAACCACATCATGTAATAAAAAATAAGTGCAAATCCCTTGTAGAAATTTACTAATCTTGAGAAGTTGTAGAGATTTGTGAGATTATTCAAGGTTATGTTCATTCTTATAATTCTCAAATCTCGGTCGAGTCCATATACTCTCTTTGTGCATTTACAATGTATCCTAAATACTATACCTCCTACTTGGGAAATGAGTATTTTTTGTGTTTGCATACAACTTATATTTTTGAAAAGTTTCAATCACTTGCTCTATTTGGCACTAATGTGCATCTCATTTATTACTAAATATAAATATGTCATTTTTTGGCATATGGCTTCTAGTGTTGTCATTGATGGAAACCTAATTAATTCATCTGATCCACAGTCTAGTTTTGGTTTACACCGGCAAAACAGAGTGAAGAACATGACATATGGGTAAAGGCAAAGATGTTGATCCAATTACTTCACCGGACTATTATTTTGGGTTATGGATCTCAGAGAAAGGTTTTTTGATGTTTTTAATACCTTATTCAAGAAGTATATTGATGTGCATTCATTGGTATGCGATCTAGGAGATCTAGTGCACTAATCTTTTGGTTATTTGTGCTAGAAAGTTGACTTGTCAAATATAGTAATTGCAGATGTATAAGGAGTAATTAATTAAAAAAATTGTGTTCAGATATGTTTTTTTGGGTCCCTACTATGTTTAGGATGACTATATATGGTACACATAAAGATTTATTTAAGGATCTAGCTGACAGTTGAAAAGCACTTGATGTTTTATGAAGCCGATATATGAATGATCAAATCCTTGATAGAGGATATATATATGAGATTGGTTTTATCATTTTGATAGAGAAAATTAATGGAATATGAAGTATACTATTGTGTGGTGTGAAATTCATAAGGGTAATAGTTTGAATTCATTTGTACATGAATTTATGATGTGAAAAGCAGAAAAGGGCAGAGCAAAGCAAAGCAAAGTGCAGAATCTGATAGAGGATCCAAAATCTAATCTATGAGCTTAATCAGAACTATAACTTGGCATGAATAGATGATACTACTTTATTTCAACCTTCAGATGGTTTTAATCTAAACTTTTGTAAGGCAGTGAGCCTTCCCTTTGAGCAATGAGCTCTAGGCAGTGTGCCTGAATGCAAGTGCATTCTTTTTTGTAAAACTTTTGTTTGAGTATTGTGGATTAACTTCCACCATGGTTTTTCCCCTAACAAGGTTTCCATACAAAATCCTTGTGTTATGGTGTTGTGGATGATTACTTTGTGTGTTTTCATCTTTCTTTGGTTTAATGTTCAAATGGTTTTAATATCAGATTAATAAAGTTAAGATTTGCAGAACACTGATTCACCCCCCCTCTCAATGTTACCTTGAGTCCAACAATTGGTATCAGAGCATCTGGTTCCTCAAAATAATTTTAGCAGATTGAGGTGGATCTTGGAATGTGATGGACTCTGGTAGTCCTCAACAGTAGCTTTTGGTGGTACTTGATGACCTTCATCAGTCTAAAGCAGAAAGAAGTCGAGGAATTGAAAGCAAATCTTAGGGATGCTGAGAAATTCATTCAGACATTAAAGGATCGGATTATTAAATCCATGAAGAAGAGAAAGGATCTCTATGATCAGATCAAGCAACAAGAGAGCGAAAACATGGATGATGCTCACTTGAGTCAGACTTTGAAGGAAATAACTGAAGAATGTGAAAAGCTTGTCAGATACAATGCTACCCTAAAACATGAAATGGAATCTATGGTGATGAAGTTGACTAAAGAGATTGAAAAAAGGAAGAAGAATGAGAAGAACCTTGCTTAGTCATTAAAGGAGAAATTTGATGAATGCAGAAGAGTAAATGGAGAATTCGTTGAGATGGAAAGTGAACTACTAAAATTTAGAAATGATGGAGAAGAACTTGAAAAATAGATTGTTATTCTCAGAAATGAACTTACTACTAAAAATGAATATAAGGAGAAGTTCAAGATCAATTCAATGAAGCTTGATGAGTTGACTCAAGGACAGAAGAGTGGAAATGACAAGAGAGTTCATGTATATCAAAAAAGAGAAAGTTCCAGATCAAGACAAAAGAATTTCAAAAAAGGAAACTAGATGAACAAAGGTGGAAGGTATACGATAAGACAACCTAATGCTCAAAAGTTTAATGGATATTGTTTTACTTGCAATAAATTCAGTCATATGGCTACTCAATGTAGAAGTAATATGAAATCAAGAGATTCATCATTTTCTGGTCAGTATTTCAAATGCAAAAAGTTTGGTCATAAATCAAATGAATGCAAAAAATTTTCAAACTATTTTGTCAATAGAAGGAATATTGAATTTTATACATGTGGAAGATTTGGGCATATTGTTAATCAATGCATATCAAGAAGAAATCAATGGAATGATTGGTCTAGACAAGTAAATACTGTGTGCTTCAATTGCAATAAATATGGTCACATTGCAAGATTCTACAGAAACAAAAATGTGGATAGAAGAGGTCTGGTATACAGAGGCAGAAATATATAGAAAGATGACAAAGGAAAAGGAAAAGTGATTGCAAATGAGATAAGAGATCAGATGAAGAAGACATGGGTAAGGAAGAATGATTTTGATGCTAGAAATGGTTCTGCATCGGAACCTGCTTTCGGTAATTCTTTCATAAATTGATTTCAGGCCATTGGCCTAGGGGGAGTTGCACAAGAAAATATTTCCTCCCCTATCCATAGTTGGTACTGAAACATGAAGGATGGTCAAGAAGGTGTATTAATAATATACAAAGGTTTTTGGAGAACTTTCACAAGAGAATTCAAAGAATCATAGGTCCGCAGAAGAATTTTTCTATCGTTATTTGAGAAAATAGAGTATCCAGAAAACCTAGGGCAAATGCATTTATTACAAGTGTGTGAACTATAAAAGTCAAGTTGGAACCCTCATTTGTCACTTTGGATTGAAGGAGAAAAGAAGGAGAGCACTCGGTAGCAAAATTTCAAAGCAGTGAAATTGACTTGTCAGCAATTCTCAAAATCTATCAGGTATTTTAGTTGTTTTCAAAATTTTCATATAATTTGGTGTGCAATCAATAAACGTGAAATACGAAAGGAAAAATGGAAAAAATCAAAGGGTCAATCATTTTGGATGAATATAACAGTGAAAATATTAGGTCCATGAGGAATTTGTTATTACCCAATGAATTGAAGCAATTGAGAGAAGAAAAACACTATAGTTTGGATATTTGGAATGAGTTTTTGTACTTTGAGAATGCGAAATTCGTTAAATTCATCTTGAGCAAATTGCATGATGACACTTTGATTCTAGACAAACCCTACATCATTTCAAAGGAAGTAGTTGAAAATTTGACTGGATTATGCAAAGTCAGAGACATACCAAGGAAGAAATCCATCTGAAACAAAGAAGTTGAAACCCTAACTGGAATAATTGGAGATCAAAGGGCACTGATAATTTTGACAATCAAGAATCATGTTACAAATTACATTACGCATGAAATTTCATATAAAGTATTTTTCAGAAACAAAGAAGGAGCAACTTCGGTTGGTGTAGTTTATATCTCTCACAAGATGATAATGGAAGGTCAGGACTTTGACCTATGTTGACTAATAAAGGATCAATTGATGGAGAATGTGCAACTAACAAAAGAGACAGGTTACCCTTTCATGTTCGGTACTTTGATCATATGTTTAGCAATGTATTTCTTGAACTATTTTCCAAAAATCAACAATGTGGTGTGGAAAATAAATGAACCAGTATGCAAACAAATATACTCATATTCTAAGAGCTTGGCTAATTGGGATCAAGAACTTGCTTGGAAAGTGTGGTTCAGTTGGTATTTCTCTTCTGGTAAGAACATTTGAAGTTGGTTCCTCTTCTGGTGGCATGGAGAAAAAGCAGAAAAGGGAAAAAGAAACTGTTGAATATCCCCTTTAGAATGCAAGATTCCTAGAATTGAAGGAAAAGGAAAAGAACAAGAAATTGTGGATATTCCAAATGAAGAATCTGATGAAGAAACTGAGGATCCACAGGGAAATGAACAAGAACTAGAAAAGGAAATTTTAGAGGCAAGTGAAGAAGAAGGTGACCTAACAAAAGAGAAGCTACAACAACTTATTCAGGAAGAAGGTGGGATGTACAAAATTGCTAAGTTATGGTCTGTTAGACCATCATATGATCAGGATATGATTTTGAGTGTACTAAATGCTCATGTTGAGCACTGCAAGATCAAATTGGAAAGTTTGTAGAATATTATACCTGAAGAAATGATTGAATGCAGTAAAGAAACAATGAACTCTGAGTTTCAAGACAAAGAAGAAGGTGAAATTATCTCACATCTGAAGGGGCATTTTAGGCTATCACTTACCAAATTGAAGAAGAAAATGAATGAGTTGAGGCAATGCATAAGTGCAAATAATAACATCTATAGCCATTGCATCCATTGGCCTCGTGCAATTATAAAATACAAAGAGAAATTGGAGCATATTGAAACAAAGTTGAATGGGATTGGAAAAATCTTTGATATGCTTCAGGATTAGGATGGTACAATCAAGAAAAAGATTTGAGAGCTATAGTGTGAACACAAAAAATTTCAATTCACCAAGAACACACTTGTGGACACTTTTTGGAAAGTGAAGGATCTAACTGAATGCAGATTGGAACAGATGGTTGAGATACTGAGAAAAGGTGAAAATCTAGAGGAAGCAATTACAATTATGGAATCTCTCACTGAGATTGTCAACAGGACATCCAAGAATAAAAACATGATTATAATCATTGGGATCACAATAGATTCTTGGAAGAAATTTCTTCCAAAAATGAAGGAAAATCATAAGATAATTTTCTATCTTTGTTTACAAAGTTTTCAATCAGTTTTGAAGTTTTGGAGATTTTGAACACATGTTTTGTCATTTTTTTCATATGGTTTCTATGCTTTTTCATTGATGTCAAAGGGGGAGAGAGAGCAATGAAAAATTTCTTATCAATCTTAGGGGGAGCTGTGTTTTGAAATTTTTGAAGCTTAAGGGAGACAGAGCTATAAAGTTTGGTAGCGTACTCATAATGATTCTGACACTTAGTCATTTTTTACTAAATGTTGCCATCAATGCCAAAGGGGGTGATTGTTGGCATATGGCTTTAGTGTTTTCATTGATGGCAACCTAAGTCATTCATCTGGTCCATAGTCTAGTTTTAGTTTACACTAGCAGAACAAAGTGAAGAACATGACATCTGGGTAAAGGCAAAGATGTTGATCCAATTATTTCACCAGACTATTATTTTGGGTTATGGATCTTAGAGAAAGGTTTTTTGATGTTTTTAATACCTTATTTAAGAATTATATTGATGTGCATTCACTAGTATGTGATCTACAAGATCCGGTGCACTAATATTTTGGTTATCTATGTTAGCAAGCAGACTTGTCAAATATAGTAATTACAGATGTATAAGGAGTAATTAATTAAAAAAAGAATTGTTTGGATATGTTTGTTTGGGTCCCTATTATTTTTAGGATGACTATGGATGGTATGCATAAATATTTAATTAAGGATCTAACCGACAGTTGAAAAGCATTTAATGTTTTATGAAGCCGACATATGAATGATCAAATCCTTGATAGTGGATATATATATATATATATGAGATTGGTTTTATCATTTTAATAGAGATAATGAATGGAATATGAAGTATAATAGTGTGTGATGAAAAATTCAGAAGGCTAATAGTGTGAATTCATCTGTACATGAATTTATGATGCGAAGAGCAAAAAAGGACAGAGCAGAGCATAGCAAAGTAGAGCGAAGTGCAAAATCTGACAAAGAATCCATAATCTAATCTATGAGCTTAACTGAAACTGTAACTTGGCATGAATAGATGCTACTACTTCAATTCAACCTTTGGATGGTTTTAATCTGAACTTTTGTAAGGCAGTGAGCCTTCTCTTTGAGTAGTGAGCTTTAGGCAATGTGCCTGAATGCAAGTGCATTCTCTGTTGTAAATTTTTTATTTGAGTACTCAAATTGTGGATTAACCTCCACCGTGGTTTTTCCCCTAACAGGGTTTCCACGCAAAGATCCTTGTGTTATGGTGTTGTGGATGATTACTTTGTGTGTTTGCATCTTTCTTTGGTTTAATGTTGAAATGGTTTTAATATCAGATTAATAAAGCTAAGATTTGTAGAACACTAATTCACCCCCCCCTCTCCCCCCCTCTTAGTGTTCCCTTGAGTCCAACATAATCAAGGTAGAATTCAACAAATGAAGTGGTTAATGGCTTGATAATACCATTCATCATCTACATGGATTTAGTTTTTTGTTGTTTAAGTCAAAAGGAATGACTAACCACTTGAAGAAACCTTATCTTACCTTGAAAATTGTCTTCTAGATGTTAGTAAGTTCATCATGAATTTGATGATATCCATACTCAAAATCAATTTTAGTGAAGAAATTTGGATTATAGAACTAGCCTAGCATGTCCTCAATATGAAGAAGAGGGAATTATTTCTTCACTATGATCTTTTTG
Organism: Sequoiadendron giganteum; assembly: GCA_007115665.2. Lineage (NCBI taxonomy): Eukaryota > Viridiplantae > Streptophyta > Pinopsida > Cupressales > Cupressaceae > Sequoiadendron > Sequoiadendron giganteum. Next base: position 482,240,532 of record CM021101.1, on the reverse strand, counting down.
AGAGCTTTGTAATTGATGCATAACCTCCATGAGTCAATTTTCTTTTATGTTGGCACAATTGGACTACAACACAATTAGGAAATTTTAGATGATGGGTAAACCCACAAAACTAGTTTACAATTCTAGTGAGGAAGGAAAATTGCCAAAAATACCCCTATGAAAAAAAAAATTGGTTTTTGGGGGTTCGCAAAAACATTTGGCTTGAGCAAACCCAAAGGGGGTTCGCTCAAACCCCCCTTCGAGCGAACATATTAAATGTTGGTTCCCACCATTGTTCTCATTTCTTAGGAAAAAAAAAGGTAAACTTTGTGGAAAGGGGGTTCGATCTAACCACGGTTCGAACGAACCTCCAAGTGGGATTCACTTCAACCCTCCTTTCCCCCTTCTCCCCCTCTAGCACCAAAAATCTCTAGAATTTTTCCCTTTGAAGCTCAAGTTAAGGATGAAAATGGAGGAGAATTCATAGACCCATCTGGATGATGGTAGTCCTCAAAACGAGCTATCCAAAAAATATAATTTTAATATGTTTTGGTTTTATTATGTATTTGTTTTTTTAGTTTGATTAAACATAGGTTTTTCAGCGAAAATCAAGCTCTTTGTTCTGCACATGTGGAAAAATAGTAAATTATCAAAAAAAATTTGAAAAATATCAGTGCACTAGATATTTATGTCCTTGATCCAATAAAAAAAATAAAGTTTCAAAACATACAAAAAAAATTATGTTGTATATAGTCTGCCTATGTTTGAGTTGTAATTGGTTTGACTTCGAAACTTGATTAAGGAAAAAATATTCAATAAAAAAATATGAAACCAAATGAAAGTGCTAGATATTGTAGTTAAAAATCTAAATTTGAAAAAATTGGAATTTTATCCTTCATAGAAAAAAATTCATTTTGTATACGGTGAGCATCACTCCTTAAAAATGATGTTTACTGAAAAAAATTAGTTTTCGAAGGAGATGGAAAAAGAAGTGCAATCTGATTCCAAAATTTTTGAAAAAAAAATATTTAGAATCTACAAACAAAACGTCACAAATAACTAGTTTGCATCATATTCAAATTCCTCACGATTTAGCCGCTATAGGTGCCCGAAAGTGAAGATTTAGTTAGAAAAAAATAATTCAATGTCCAGTTTGGCCAAAAATTGTAAACCAGTATTGTGGGATCAACCTTATATATGATGTGTCATTTCTCTATGATTTCATAGATCTATTGCTTGATTTCATCATCCTCCAAAAATATTTTTAGAACATAAAATCATTAGATAGAGTTAGTACATAAATCAAATCAATAGTATGTCTTACCACATAGTTTGTAGGCACTTCCTTTGGTGAATACAAAGATATTCTTGTATTCTTCCAACTTGTGGATAAACTTGAGTTATTTTCCAATATTGTTGGAGGAACTATAATATGAACTATTATAATAAGTATGTTCTTGCATTCATGTCTCACCATAAAAATCACACTTCTTACTAGAATTAAATAGATTTATACTTTTTTAGTGCTAATAAGTGATAGCTTGATGACTAATTTTGGTATGTTGTATCTCTTATTACCAACGTCAATAACAATATTCCTTAGATTTGTTTCATAGAATACATGTTAATAGTGAACATATCACTATCCAAGTAAAACATAATATACATCTAATGAAACGACACTATAAAAAACTATATATTGAAAAGGCTTGATTGTGTACACTAAGATATTATTGATTAACATGCTTTTTAGATCATATACTAAACCATTTGATGGAGTATGGTTTTGGGTGAGTCACTAGCGACAAGTTCAATCTTCAAACTACTTCAAGAGAAATTAAATTCTTCTAAAATTTATTGTCAACAATGAAGCGTACATGTTGACTATTGATCCACATGTGGGAATGGAACAAAAAAAAATTGCTTCCTTTGTTTCTATAAGGTAAGTAGAGATATTTGTATACCAATCATAGCACTAGGCTCATATTCCATGATTTACTTACCCTTATCTAGCATCCTAGTTCTATTTCTCTTTGCATTAAGTTGTGTTAGTGGGGTTTTTTGAGTACAACATTCTACATCAAAATGAGTGTCGGAGGTGTAAATTGAACACCACTTGCTACTTTGGGATGAATTTTCTAATCATTTAATTTTTATTGCTTCTATTAATAGCACTATTAGTCATTCCCTAGTTTGAATTCTTCTTAGAGATCTTAGACTTTCCTTTGACCTAATACTTAGAATCTTGTATCTTGATCTTAATTTCGGTTAGCTTTTCTTTTTAAACTGTAAGAAAAATTATAGAATTTTATGATTAAAGAGACGGATATAAGAAATCAATATTTAATTGGACATGTGGTTTTGCTCTAAATCTTGAACACCCACTCTCGACACTAGAGTATGAAAAATATATATATATATATATTCTTAAATCAATTGGTCTTGGCCTTGGTACACATGAGATAAATTGACATATTGGCCATCATTATTTAAAAAAAGGTAATATTTTTCTTTGAGGGCTACTATGGAACAACTCTATGTGTCTATAATTATGTTTAATTCAACCTCATGTGTGCCATATTTTAGTCATTAAACCATTTCTTTCTAGATTAATGAAATTTCAGAAAATTAAATGTAATCTTTTCTTTGTAGGATGATTAACTGTATATTAGAAATATATTAGGTTAAGACAATTATCTAGGGAATATACATCTATGTTTCCTTCAAAAATTTGGATGTCTAGATTGGCATGTACATTGTATGACTCGTGATCACTAAATAATTACTATAATTTTTAAGGCTTCTAGACCTACTTGAACGAGAATTGACCCACTCTTTCATGTGCATTACATTTTTTTCCAATTCTTCCTATTGTCTTTGTACTACATCCTTTATAATTTCAAGGAACATATTTGAAGTTGGTGTCGTTGGTAGGTTATCTCTTATATGAAGGAATGTAGGAAGGTATACCAAAGGGTTAAGAGTCTTGAACCCTAACTTCCTATATTCAAACCTTATATGAGTGTGCATGCAAAATGAGATAGTTTTTAGATACACCATGATACCACTCATAAATAATATAAATTTAGATTCCACTAATCTAGATCCCAAGGGAAAGACCTAATGGATAACCCCAATTAAAGAGATTTAATGAGATTATGTATGGAAGTAGTTTATGAAGTTAACGGGGTTTGAATTATGCAAAGTGAAAATAAATGATAAAATTAAAGAAGAAAATTAATAACATGTATAGAATTACAACATAAAATTTATTTTATGCTACTTCTATACATTGTTTATGTGAATAGATTTGGTATATCTATCAATATATAGAGAACAAGGAATACAAAGCATAGGTTGGAACCAAACTATTTCATATTGATCTATAAATTATTTTCTAGAATCTAAAATGTTGAGAATTAATATTGTTCTACTTAATAGTAAAATTTACATGACAATTGTAGTAGTTTAGAAAGAGAGGAAAGGAGAATTAAACACCGAATTTATCTTGAAAACCCTCTAAAGAAAAGAAAAAAAAAAACTAGATTTTGGTAGTGATAATTTCCTACTAACTATATTATGTAGGAAATGGCATATATAGTGAAGAATTTAAATAATAATATGGACATAATCTACACCTTTCTTCATTACTTGTATATCTCCCTTGTCTTCTTTATGCTTTTGTGTTCTTTTCATTTTCCTTTCATCTTTATAAAATATAACACATGATTACTCTCCTAAATTATAGAAGAAGAAGATGCAACACATTATTATATTCTCTCCTAAATCCTAGATGAAGAATATGTAACACATGATTGCATTATCCACCCCTCAATATAGTTGGGTATAATTTACAATTACCCTCTTAATTCCTTTTCACAACGCAATACAAGCACACATTTCTAGAAACTTATACATGATAGAGTTCTCCTGGGTCCAAGAATAATTTATACTACCATAGGAAGCCATAATAATTCTTGTTCAATTTAAAATTCCAAGTTTAAACACCTATACTATGATATATACTAGCACATTTATGATATAGTCTTAGATGTTAATAGACCCATACAACAATCTTGTATGATGACACACTTATGATAAAATCCTCTATTTCATACAGTTTTACAACAATGCCTAACACCTACCCATAAAAAAGGATATTTTAGGGTAACTTTCATGATCACCTTTGGATTGTGCCAATAGTTGCATGGAGTGATGGTTAAGTTGTGTTGTTAGTCTTGTCATCATGGTTCAAACCCTATTGGGGTGTAATTGTTGATAAATTATATTGGGGATGAGGTCCCCCATTTATGACCTCACTGGTTCATAGCTCTAAGTCAAAAGCGTTTACCCCTTTAAAAAAAAAATATCACCTTTGGATTGCACCTCCCTCATTAAATGATAGTTTGGTCCCACAAAAGATTATAATCAAGATGAAAAGCACTCTACCATTTGTGAGATCTTTGTGTATCTTTATAAGGAGCTTTTCGTCCCACAAAAACTTACAATTAGGACCATTTTTTCTCTATTTGTAAGATATTTATGTGTTGATATTATCTTGTGTTGAAACCTCAATAGTTTTTGTGAGCTCAAATTATGTTACAATGGATGATATTGGTTATGTTTTCACCCCATTTTTTGTGTCTCACTTTTTCCATCTTTTTCTCTAATTGTCTATTATATGTCTTTGCTTTCCCATTGTTGATAACTAACTTGAGAAATCATAAGTGGGAAGTATTGAGTGATTTTTGTGTCTTTAGCTATTAAACTTGGACCTCATATTGTTGCCTTGGTCAAAAACCCAAAGTTGAAACCCAAAAAAACTGACTAAGTTAAAAATGAAGGTAGTTTTTTATAGTTCCTACTTCACCCTTGACACACAAGCAAAAATGAACTAAGGCAAAAATATGTAACAAAAATTTCAAGCAAAGTGAACATGAGGAAGGAAGAAAGCATGTGTCAGGCTTGAAGCCCGACCCCCAACAAGGCAGTGAGGTGGTATGAGGTAGGTGTTGGGCCCAAGGCCTGATGCCTTACTATGGCAAGGGTGGTGAGGGTGTGATTTTTTAAATGTTTCTTCATTTTTCATGCACGCAACATGCAATTTTCCTAACCCTCTATGATATTTAATATGGTGGGGATGTAATGATTTAATTGCTACCTCCTCATTCAACAAGCCTAAGGATTGATCCCTAATAAAATATAATGAGTGGTTAAGTTTGAGAAGTAAAATCTCGATGTCATGCGGGAAAGAACATTGAAAGTCCTAAACGTAATTGTTCATCCACCAACCCGCCTCTCTTTTCTTGGCACCATTAATGACCAAAAGTGAGATTAAAAGATGGGAGATGGAATCATATACTCCACGGGTATTGTAAGGACGTTATTGGGTATGCTCTTAGATGTAGAAATAATTGTGATGTTTGACAAAGGACATGACCACCACTTGTAGCTACAGGAAATAATGGATCTTCAAGGGGCTTGTGTGAGTTTGTATGTTTCCTATTATGTGAGACTTGTTGAAGGTTATATGTAGAGCATGCTTCATTTTTTTGGGAAAAGGATAACATTTTTGGATGGAGGAGTGTATCAAAGAGAATAATTTACATAATAGAACTAATAGGGTTCATAGTTTCTAGCTCTGGGTATAGCTATTTTTACACTATAATGATTTGGGTTCATCCAAAAATTTGTAATAGCACTTGTAACTATTGTAGATCAAGTGATTAAAGGAATATTCAACCTTGATTGAGTGTCTTCATGTACATGGTGTCCATTTCTTGATGTGTTTCTTATTATTTATCCAACCAGATGATTGTAAAATTCTTATAAATATTTTGCAAGATATCTTCTCAAAATAATAAAGTGTATGTGTATGTTCTTGGATTAATAAGTAGAATCATTTAATATTTTGAAACTATCTATGGTTTTCTGAATGTATGTGTAGAGCCCAACTTTCTTTTGCATTTTGGAAAACCTAGTCTTTCGTGGTGTGTTGATTAACGCATCACCTTGGTTTCAATTGTTACATGTTTTTGTATGAAAAATGAGATGTTTTTGCACAAATAGATAAAGGTATCAATATTTTATTGGATTTCTCTCCCCATCATCCTCAACGCACTCAATATCAATCAAATCAAAAATATTTTCAGCTTTATTGATATAGTGTGTTCCAACTACCATGTTTGAGTGTTTATAACATCTAAGGGGTTATCAAAAAACACATTCTTAGAAACTCATATGGAAAATAATCTATAAGAAGGTACTTAACCTTGAGTCTCCCAAACCAACATATAGGTATGAAGTGACGACTCAAATGGGATACACTATGTAATGGATATGGTTTGTGTCAAGGTGAATATTATGCTCTTTTATTAAAATCTATTACAGTACCTTAGGAAAACCCCCCTTGGTCTTGCAGATCCAAAAGTTAAGGAGGTATTATCCACATCAATGGTTGGTCCTTAGATACTCAACCTAAAGACAATTTTATGTTAATCTTCCTAGGTTTTACACCCATGGCACTTAGGAGATTATCAAACCTCAAGGGTTTGGGGTCTACAACTCAAAACACCAACAAATTGACATTATTTCCAAGGATAATCTAAATCAATTATTATCATTTATACATCTGAAAATTAAATTAGTGAAGTTATCTTATGTGGTATATGAATTTTTAGCTACTTGTAAATTTTGTGTCTTCCAAGTGAAGAGTGGTGACTTTGTCTCAATCAACCCAGAATTAATAATCAAATCATGAGTCTTTGTGATGGAAAGAATAAGGAAACCCATGTAACAATAAGGATAAGATGAATCTTTCACCAATGCATGAAGACATCCATCATGGGAAGCTCAAAGTAATGGTAAGTCGTTCAGACCTACTTATCCAATCTCAAAAGTTAGTTATGCGGGTAGAAATAATTTATGTATGGATTTTAAAAATCAAAATTTGTACACTTCTAAGGATTCAAGTAGCAATATAGTTAGGAAACGTGGACAAATCTCTAGGATTGATTATGAAGAAATAAATGATATGATTGTTGGTAGAAGGGTTAGGGATAAATATGCATACCTTATATACCACTATTCCCCTTCTCTTAGTATTTCATATGATGATAATGATGAATTAGATGAATAGATAGATCAACTCAAAGAGGAGGAACATAAACAAATGAAAATTATTGAGCAAGAAGAGGTTGAATTCAAAAAAATATATATGCTTCTTGATAGGATATATGGATAAACACTATAATACATAAAATATTGGCACAAGTTATCAGGATATATAAACATATGATACTAGCCAATATCCTCTTTGTCCCAAGATATCATGTAGATAAGTAGTTGAACATCATAAAGTGTTGTATCACCTTAAACAAAAGCATCAAAAAAATATTATAGGGATTAGGTTGCATGAAGCTCAACTTGTCGCCCTTAACAATCCAAATTCCCTTTCAGTGAGTAGAGAAGAAGATCTTCCTTATGAGGAGGATTGTTCTCGGTACTATGAAGAAGCGAATAATCAGTATGATGCATCAAAATATAGATTCATGGATGGAGAAGATGAATACATTGAATATAATGTGATTGATATAGGTTTTTGAGATATGCATAGTCTCGATGAAGAACAATATGAGTTGTTTTCTCACAACATAAAACACCCTAAGGAACTCACTCAACCATCCTTATAGTATAGGATATCATTTTAAGATGGAATAGAGGCATCACAGTCCAATTTTCTTGTTGCTATAAAATAATGGTTTACTCAGTCCCTTATCATTCCCTTTGATTCTCTTTCCAAATAGCTAGCCATGTCTTGGGTTGATTATGAAATGAAATTCATGACAACCAAGGTCTACAACCATGTACCTATATTTGATAGGTATGATATTAGAAAAGGGGACACACATGTTGTTAGGATAGGTGACATTAACCTTGTAATCCTATGCCATTCATATGCCTCCACATTCCTTGGAATGTGTTCTAGGGGACATGAGAGAAATTCATTAAATATTAGCATTGTTATAATTATATTTTAAAGAGACTGTTTAATATCAGTGGAGGTTACATAAAATAATGGATAAAGTCTCTCTCCTAGGAATCCACTTTGGGAATATTGTAGAGCTTCCCCTATGTCTAATCAACTTTTTTAAATAGCATACATACAACTTAATGGACCTACAGATCCTAAATTAAGTAGTTCATTGTTCTAAAGGTGCTTCATTAAATTATCAACCAGGGAATCATAATCTTGAGATGATGTTGGCACTGTATGTGTAGTTGAGAATCCTAAACCCTCCTAATCGATTGAGTATAAATAAATGAACAAAAATAATTTCATCTAAGGGATACTTAACTTGAAATAACTCCTATTTATAAAATAGAGTAACTGAATACTAATTGTTGTAAATAAATGTAATAACTGCTACAGGTAACTATTCCTACATAGATTGTAACTTATAATCTCTATGTTGTAGCATGATTCAATAAAATCTATTTGTCTAATAACATTCAACATAATATAAATAAAAAATTAGAAATTAGAAATATAGTTCATAACTTAACTAATAATCTAAAATAACATGGATTTTGTAGTACCTCAAGTGGCCCTTGCTTGAGTTGCTGCAATCCACAAAATCTTCCTTCAAATCCTAACTCAAAGATTCATGAAAATTGATGTATCCTTCATTTTGTAGTTCATACACAAACTTAAGAAAAAAGTATCTAATAACAAAATTATATTTAATATAATTCATATAGAAATCTAGTTGTGCAATCTCTCACAAGGTCATTCATATATATAGGATTTGTGAGAGTCATCTTATTCCATAATTGAAAACAAACTACGAGTAACTATCAAATCTCCCAAAAACATAGGAAGGTACTAGGTATTTAGCTTAAAAAAAACCTAAAATAAAGTGGAAGTAAGAGTGTAAGAATCTAATAAGGACTCCACACCAATTAAGAAGATTGTTGTAATTGAAAGCGTGCCTAATAGGACAAACTTTATTATAAGCCACTATCCACTATTTAGAATAAGCCTCGTCTTTCTTCCATGATTTATTAATAATAGAGAGTGAAAATATGGAGTGATCCATGAATATTCATGTTCACATTCTCAAACTATCACCTACATCAACTTCAGGGAAAAATGCACGTACTATAGTTGATCACCTCCTTTGATTGTGGCGGACCGATAGCCTTCCACTACGAATTGATCACAAGTCCTTCACTATAAGGGTTAGTCTTATTTCAAAGACATTTTTTTCATTATTAATAACTATAATTAATCATAAAGCTCTACTAAATTCCATATGCATTCAAAGATCACACAATCATTCATCAATATAGTTTATCGTCTTCAATGCTTTTAAATACTTAAAGTATATGAAAAGGTTTGGAAATGTCTTTGAAACTTAGCATAAATAATATAAAAAACATGAAACTAAAGCAAAGAAATTGGACATTTCTAGGTCTCATCAAATATGAAAGGTTGTGAATGGGGCACCCAATATTGGAGAAGAAAGGTTGTTCGTTGGTGGTCCATTGGGAAGTGGAAGAGTCATCAAAGCATCCAGAAAGGAAAAGGTTGGAAAGGCTATTAGCTAAGCACCCATGTTGAAGACTTGTGATTTTTATTTAATATTTTATCGTGACTTTTGGTTGTCTGAGAAGGATTGTGGGTTTTTGCAAGTGGTTTTTTGTCTCTTGTTTTGGTTTACCATTTATGGTTTTACCTCCCATGAGTTTTATAAATTGGTACCATTGGATGGTAGTATTGAGTTGAGTTCTTGTAAGTAACAGGGTGTTGTCGATTTGATCAAAGATTAGTAGTGAATTGTATTATGGTGTATATCTCTTTTGAAGATTAATAATTTACTTGCCCTCTTTTCTCATGTGGAATTTTTTTCCCTAAAGGGTTTCTCCACGTAAATCTGGTGACACATTTTACTTTCTAATTTTTCTATTATGATAAATGTTGCAATCGCATACTTAAATATAATTTGGTAATTTAATTTTCATATCTGAATTCATTTGCATAAGTTAATATTGTATCTTTACTTCACCTTGTTTTTAACATCAGGTATTAGAGCTAACAGTTTTATTGACAAGGGGACTCCTTTTTCTTAAGTGTTGAAGGATTTTTTGGTTTTAGTGGGAGCTTTTGTTTTGTGGTATATTACATATTTGTGAAGAGGATTGTATACCATGGATTCTAACTCTCATCAGGATATTGATAAATTTAATAGCATGGGATACAAGACGTGGAAATTGAAGATGGAGGATCTCCTTGAAGAGAGAGATCAGTGGTTGTTAGTTTCACAAGAAAATAAACTAGTTGCAATGATAAAGATTGGAAAAAGTTAGATGAGAAGGTATGAGGAACCATTTGATTGTGTATCATGGATTATGTCCTTTTGAATGTATCCATAAAAGACACCACATACAAGTTGTGAAAGAGGATGGGTGATATATGTCAAACTAAAAGTTTATGTAATAAGTTGTATCTCAAAAGATGATTATATTCTTTAAAAATGAAAGATGGTGATTCTATTGCAGATCATTTGAATGATTTTATTAATCTAATTATAATTCAACTTGCATTAGTAAATGTTAAATTAGAACATGAAGATAAATGTATCTTGTTTCTTTGTTCTTTATCTGAATTGTGAAAATCTAATTGTTTCCATAAGTAGTGGTAATGCAGGGCCAAAGATGGATAACATGATTTCCATACTTCTTTCTGAAGAGATGGGGAGAAATTCTATGAATTTTGGCTCCCAATATGCCTTGCATGTGCAAGGTAGGTCCAACCTAAAGGGGATAAAAAGAGGGATAAGTATAAAGGACATTTTAAAACCTCCAAAAAGAGTAGAGTAAAGTGTTGGAATTGTGATAATAGATGGCATGTGAAGGAGTGTAAGAATAAGAAAAATAATGTTGATTCCTCCATGGAAAATTCCTCCAATGATGATTTTGATGTTTTGTTTATTTTAGCTAATATAGTTAGTAAGTATGCTTTGCTTATTGATTCATGTTGCTCCTACCATAAAACTCCTCACAAGTTGTTTAATACTTACAAAACATATGATGGGGGAGGATTTTTCCTTGGTGATAACAACACTAATAATATTGTTGGTAAGGGAAAGGTAAAGTTATGTTTTCGTTATGGGAGGATTAAAACTCTTGCTAATTTTTTACATATTCCAAGACATGTGAGATTTTTACTTTCAACATCCAAGTTTAATGATTCTAGAATGCATGTGACATTTTACAAGTCCAGTTGCAGGATGGTAAGAGGAAGTTTAGTGATAAATAAAGTATCTTAGATATGGACTTTGTTTAGGTTAAATTCCTCTATTTTTTGTAACTCTTCCAATGTAACTAACACTAAAAATTTATATATGTTGTGGCACCATAGATTGGGTCACATTAGTGAGAAAGGTCTTAAGATAATTCTTAATAAAAAATGGTTGATGGTATTTCTGATTATTTTCTTGGTGAAAATGATTTATGTGAGCATTGTGTGTTTGGTAAACAAAACAGATCATCATTTCCTAATGGAACTAATAAGGTAATGAGATTATTAGAGGTCATTCATTTTTATATCCAATAGATGTTGACTCTTTGGGTAAATCTTAGTATTATGTTTCTTTCATTGATGATATCCAAGATATACATGGATTTATTTTATGCATTCTAAATCTAAAGTTTTTACTAAGTTTTAAGGAAATTTTAAGGCCTTGGTTGAGAATTAATTAGATTATAAGATAAAAGTGTTGAGATTTGACGATGGGGGTGAATATTGTTTTAGGAAATTTGATGATTTCTATAAGCATGCAAGTATTGTTCGAAAAAAGACTACTCAAACTTAATGGAATCCACTAATGTTTGTAGGGGATTTACAAATCAGAGCATTAGCCTCTTATATCAGGAATGAGCATCAGAGAGGTGAAATCTTACAATAATAAAATAAGAGGGAGAAATCTATTGCTCTATAGCTGAGGAAAGAATCACAAGACCCAACATAGTCATTGATCAGTGGTTAGAGCTCTTGGATTACAGAGGTGTGGGAAGAAAAATAATAAGTGTCATGGAACATGACTACACGAGGATAAAGTAATTAGCTACATGATTCATTAATCAAACCTTCCAGTTTGTAGAAAGATATGGGAAGAACTAACCCTTGAATTAAAGAAAAAGGAACCACACTCCATGTATAATTTCATAGCCATTATTAGAATATATCAAAATTATATGGTCAATGCAAGGGATAATGGACTTAAATGGTTTCCACTCACCTTTCATCCACCTCTTATCCTCTATCTAGTGCCACATTAGATAGGGAGGAATCATGATGAAATTAAAACAATAAAGAATATGAGGCTGGAAAGGATTTCATATTAAAAAGGCTACTATCGAAGATAGGAAAGGGGAGTTGATGTGGTAACAGATTTCAGGGAAATGACTCCAGTACAACCTCTAATCTTAAATGTTTCTTGAGGACAAGAAAGTACTCTAGTTGGGGGGAATGATGGGCCTAGGAAATAGCTAGTTTTCTTCCTTTTAGTTTATGTCTTTTAACATTTAAGTTTTCTTATCTCACAAACAATCGTGGACCTTATATATCTTTTATGTCTTTTATGCATCCTAAACCAAACTTTACCATGTGGAAATATAATTATGATATGATTGTGTTTGCATGGATAAATGTGCGAATTATTATGAAATTAAATACAATTTTTTGTTAATTAATGGTTAATTAGTGATGTGTATAGTTTAGATGAAACTAATCTCTTGCAGGTAGAAGAATTGCAACCCACAACAACTGGATTGATCAGCCCACAACCAAAGGATTTCACGAAAAAAATTGTAGGGGAAAGTACAGAATGTTGAGAATGTGATAGTTCCAATAAATAATGAACGCGGTCATTGAAGTGGTCAATAGTGAGTCACCAAATAATCCAATAAGATGATAGGAGGAAGAAGAAGTTTGTATTGATAAGGAATCCAACGTGACAATTCTCACAGAGTATGTTTGTCAAACTGTTAGGGCAGAGTGTGAATCCTATTTGTCTTCTCCTATCTTTTTCAGTTATAGTTTCAGTTGTAAAGACTTTGTCTCTCTCTATTTTGAAGGAGAGTGGACATCTACATTTAATTTTTGTTTTTAGTCCTTATGCAAACAAAACTTCTCCTGAGCCTATATAGTTAGATTGATAGTTGAGGATCAGATCTAGTTAGAGATATATGTTTTTATAGTTCTAGTTTTGTTTCACAAATAATACTTCATTGTTAGTTTTTAGTTATTTAGTTGTAATGGATATGCTCTCATGAATGAGAGATTTTTGAAGGTTCTTGTCATGTTGTGAGAGTTCAGTTATATGCAATAAAGATATTCTAGTTTACTGTTATGATTAGTTGATTCTCGTAGCACAGATTTGATTTCCCTTATGGGCATAGCAACTCAAGCAAGGGCCACTCGAGGTATTATTTGCCCACCTTAATTTATGTTATTAGATTAGAATATTACATTATTGCATTCATTTCAAGTAGATTCTCAATTACATGCACATGAATGATATCTTGTATCATGAATTAAATGCTCTATAATATATCTTTGAGTCATTCTTCAGAGAGGTCAAGTAGTTAGAAGTAACAATCAATAGTGTTAGTGAATTGCAAATTTTAGGTTTAGAAATTAATAGTTACAGTGTTAAGATGAAGGTACTCGTAGCAATGATGGAAAATTAAGTTATTTCCTATGTTTTGCAAGTTAACGCTTTATTTACTTTTCCAACCTTTATTGTTTTCCTATATGTGTGTAAATCGCTTATACTCACTAAAATAGGTCGTATAGATTCCATGAATGCACATACAATTCCAACATCATTAAAATCTTACGAAGCCCTAACTGATAATTAAATGAAGTCTTTGTGAGGGTTTAGTGAATTGTTCATCTAGAAGTCTTCTGAATTGTGTGTCTAGCACCAAGTTGATTGAGCATTAGTCGAGGCCTTACATTTTGGTGTCATTGTCAGGGATGGTGCTACATTCAAGGTCCTCTTGTGTAATTTAAAGCTTTCCTAATTTAAATTTTTTGCTTTTAACATTAGGATAATTAGGTTTTAATCCATTAACACAAAAAAGTTTTACTAACATTATGTATGAGCATATGATCCAAAGAGTTACAACTATTATATGTGGAGGCAGTGAGATGCTTTGAGAGGATTTCTCCCCTCAACATGTAAAGCTTTAGAGGATATAGTGATCAAAGTGAATAGAGTGAGGGTATTCCTAAAGAAGAATTGTCCCTAACACCAATATCCACATTAGATACAAAAGAAACTTCCCATACACAAATAATGACCACGGGTGATTTTGTGGTAGAAGACCCACTAGAGCATGTGACTTTTGAGTTCCCCATTGCCAACCAAGAGAGAGAAATTGCCCTAAAAATATATCACCTTCAGCATTACCTATCTTTTATGGGTTGGTCACGAAGGATCCAAATACCTTCCTTTTTTATTTTGATGTGCTATGTAGAAGTTATGATTATATTATAGATGCACATAGGCTCAAAATCTTCCCAACAACATTGAATGATGTTGCTTTGAGATGGTTTATGGGTTTGGAAAGAGATGTTATTCCAAATTGGAATATTGTGAAGACAAAGTTCTTGGAGAAGTAACAAGACTACTATAGAGAAATTGACAGAAAGAGAGATGGAATCTTTAGGATGTCATAAAAGGAGGATGAATCCCTAGAAGACTACATGGAAAGATTTTAGTTTTGCCTTAAGAAATCTCACCAGAAATAACTCTCTAATGAGTCTTTAAAGTTGATATTATTAAGGGGGATTAATGAGGATTGCATGGATGCACTTAACCTCGTTAGGGTAGGAGATATCTCTCAAACACCATTTGAGGAGATCTGCAAGGCATGTAAGAACTATTCAAGGTCATTCACAAAGAAGGTTAGAGAAGACATGATATCTTCCATCAACAAACCATCTGATGGAGTCCCAAGAGTTGAATTGAGTAATCTTCTATAAAATATGAAGGAGGATATTATCAACCATCTTGCTACACAGTTAGATAGCCTCCATATCAAAAATAAGCAAGAAGAGGCAAAAGCAGCTCTTATAAAATACTACCCACATTGTAGATAAAGAAAGACTAATTGCAAGTGTAAGAAGGTGGCTAGTATATATGAAGATAAGCAAGGGAAATCAAAATTTCATGCATTGGAAGGTGAATATGGACAATTATTCTACATGGCTCAAAGGAAACCATGGCAGAAAGACAAGGTATGCTCCAAGATCCTTTAAATTACAACATGTCATATCTTGGTAATAATTAAAATCTTCCTAATTGGAATCCCCAGTCTTGGGCCAATATGCAAAACCAACGGTGGAAAATTTCTCAAACCAATTGGGATCAACAACAAAAAAACATGTGGCCATCACAAAATTACCAAGGATATAATTCTCAATGGCCACCCCAACAAAACTAATGGCAACCTTAGTGGAAAAGAGGTCACTAGTGGCAAAATCAAAACATGAATTATCAGCAACCATAAGAAGCCTTGTAGCCACAACAATAGGCCATTATACCAAACCCAACAAATCCAATACCACAACCACCTAGAGAACCTTAACTGCCATCCTAACCTGCACCTAACCCCAATAACATGCATGTTCAATAGGCTTATGCTAATGAAGTTGTTCAATACCCTACTTATGGGGTAGAGGTGAGTGATCTCCACCTTAGATGAAGGAAAATATTGGTTGGGCCTTCATCCCCTCAAATCACTAAATTGGTTGATGAGGAACCCCTAGTGGAGACCTTGGACAAGGAAACTAAGGAGCCTAAGTCAAATTAGGTTAACCAAACTAATCAAAGTACAAAGCCTCCATTCTTTGAAATATTAGCAACCCAAAAGCATCAAACACAAGTTGAAACTAACATATTGGGACAACTTAAGGATGTTTATATCAAGATACCCCTTATCCAAGCCATTAAGGAAGCTCCTATATATACTGAAATAGTGAGAAAACTATGCCTTAAAAAGCCAAGTAGGAAGAGAAAAGATCCTCAGGTTGTGCATGTCCTGGGACAACTTGCAAATATTATGTTGGGAAATATAATTGTCCCCAAGTATGCTAACCTTGTGAGTTTTGTAATGGATGTAAAGATAAATGACACTCTCATTAAGAACACCTTAATTGACTTGGGAGAAACTATTAATGTAATGACTAAAGAGATAATGAAGTTTTTATAGTTGATAGAGCTCAAACCTACACCTACTATTCTACAACTGGTAGATAGGTCCACAAATAAACCTAAGGATATAATTGAAGACTTGGTAATAACACTGGATTCATGGGAGTACCCTATAGATTTCATATTAATATTGCAGCCAAAAGCTAATCTTGCAGGCTACCCCCTCATTTTAGGAAGACCTTGGTTGGTAATAAAAAATGCCTCTATAGGTTGTAGGTTTGGGAATATGATTATCTCTAACAAAAATGTGACTGAGAAACTAGTCCTTTATCTACTAGCCCAACCACATGCAAACCTAGAACAAACCTTTTGGTGTACCTTAGATGAGGAGGATCATTATCACTTGCAAACCTTGATGACTATTGAACATAATCCTTTGTTAGGACACCAAGGTGAAGATGAATTGATAGCAAACATCATGCAAAATGACTATGATAGGGACCCACAACATCAGGATTGTCTAACTTATCTATAAGATCCTCTATAAAATATGATTCTTAACAGCTCATCTGAGTCAATTTACCAAACATTTCACACCTTGTTACCACACAAATGTGTCCCAAACATAGCATCACTTGACATCTCATCAGTTCAAACAACATCAAATACTTTAGAGATAATGTCAGGTAAATAATTGAATGTTAACAATCAATTGACTGATATACAATAGACCTTATTGATGAATGTATTGTAAGCACACACAACAACCTTTGCATGTGATTACCATGACATGAAATGGATATACCCTGACTTGTACATGCATATGATTTATATCAATGATGATTTTAAACCCATAAGATGTAGAATGTGAGTGGACAACTGCTTGTCAACACTCTTTTGAAGCACTCAAGGTAGTATTGACCAAAACCCCTGTCTTAAGAGGACCAAATTGAACCTTACCTTTCCATATCCATATAGATGCTTTTGATTTTTCTATAGGAGTTGTACTTAGACAGAAGGAAGGCAACAAAGAGTATGCCATATATTACATCGCCCAAAGTCTACAAGGGGTAGAACTCAATTATACAGTGACAAAGAAAGAGATGTTGGTATTAGTATATGCAATAAATAAATTTAGGTATTATATTACAAGATATGCAATGTTCATACATATTGACCATATAGCAATAAGGTATCTAATGAACAAACCAATGGTTGGTGGTAGGATTGTTAGGTGGTTATTGTTGCTTCAAAAAATTGAAATTACCATTTGGTTAAGTCAAGTAAATAAAATGTAGTGGTATATTTTCTATCTAGACTACCAACCAAATCAAAAGAAGAAGTTGTTGATGATTCCTTCCCAGATGAGAATTTATTTTCTTTATCTTTGCATACACCTTGGTGTGTAGATATTGCCAACTATCTTGTAGTAGTACATACACCACCCCATTTCTCACCAAGAGAAAAGAGAAAATTAGTTCATAAGTGTTTTCCTTACTCCTGGATAGTTGGATACTTATTCTACACATGCCCAAACAACATAGTGAGGAGATGTACCAGAGAAGATGAAGTATATGATATCCTTAGACCATTCTATGATGAACCTTGAGGGGGACACTTTGCAACAAATATGAAAACTCTTAAGCTTCTCAACACTGGCTATTATTTACCAACTCTTCATAAAGATGCAATGAAGTATACTAAGGTTTGTGATAGGTGTCAAAGAATGGGAAGGCCAACAAAATTAGATGAAATTCCATTGCAACCATAGTTAGCAATAACACCATTTGAAAAATGGGGATTAGACTTTATTGGCCCCATATCACCAACATCAAGCAACAAAGAGTACATACTAGTATGCATAGATTACCTTACAAAATGGGTGGAGGTTAAGGCTCTACAATTTTCAAGAGATGGTAATATGGAAAATTTTATCTATGAGGACATATCGACAAGATATGAAGTTCCAAGAGAGATTGTCATAGACCAAGGACCCCAATTTACATCAGAGTTGATCACAAAACTGGTTCAAGAGTATGAGTTCAAACATAGAAAGTCAACACCTTACCACCCTCAAGCTAATGGGTAAGTAGGGAAATTGAAAACATTCTCACAAAGACAATGCAAATTCATAGGAAGGATTGGGCAGCCAAGTTGCCTAAGGCAATTTGGGCCTATAGGACAACTTGGAAGACCACAACTAGATTTACACCATATGAATTGGTGTATGAGAAGAAAGTAGTACTTCCTATTGAATTTGAATACAAAACATTGAGGAAAACAATTATATTGGGTATGGACTTGTCCATAGCTCAGTAAGAGAGATTACACGACCTAAATGCACTTGCTGAAATCATAATGGAATCCATACACCACATTGAAGTTATCTAGAATCAAAGAATTAGATGGAATGATTAGTTTATAAAGATAAAATAATTTAGTGCAAGCTATTGGGATCTCATTTATGACTCTAGATACAAAGACTACAAGGGGAAATTACAAACTAGATGGTTGGGTCCACATTAGATAAAACAAGTGTTTCCAAATGGATCAGTACAACTACATACAATTGATGATATCAAGTTTTCATTACTGGTTAATGGACACAAATTGAAGCTTTACAAGAAACCATTGAAGAAGGATGACTCCCTTATTTCATTAATTCAATAGTTTGAACCTACAATTGACAATTCACTAGTAGAGACTACAAGTTCTACAAATAAATCAATGGATGAGCTACACAACTCACCAATTATGTTTCATAGGTATAATTCCACTAACTCTTTCAAATGCACACACTGCATAGGTGACAACAAGAAACATTCATTTTCTAGAATAGTCAACAAAGTAGCAGGGACCTGTAGCATAATGACTGAAGGTGACCAACTTTCAGAAGGGTCTTGTTACTGCAAGCACCTGTAGCACTTTTTTGATGATCATTTCATATTACCACCACATCCATCACATTTCTATCATTTCAAATTCAATCCATACGTACATGCAACCGCATATATTTCATTATATCCATTCACACGTATCATTTCCACCACCTTTCTCAATTACCACATACCATACATTCATTTCACCTCACCTATTTCGTATACTCTATAACCTTTTCATTCCATTATTCACCATGCATCATTCATTTATTGTCATTCATTTCAAATTGCCTTTGCATGATTTTCATTACAATTATGGCAAGTCATTTCATATTCACCCACTGGCTATCAACAATCACTTCACACATGTTCAGTTTCATTCCAACACATTTCTACAGATACACACATTAACTTCTCATAATTAACATACTGATTATTGATTTTTAATATATTTATACATTACTTCGTGCATGCTTCATATCTAAATTTATTCCCCACTATATTTCATTTAACCCCCCACCAAAACCGTACCACTAAGTGAGGACACTTAGTATCTTTAGTTGGGGGGAGGTTTCCTTATTTTCTTGATCTTCAAAAACTCTCTGCAAGATTTTTGGTTGCTTTATTTTTCCTTCATTTTTCAAACAATACAATCTCAGAGGAGAGAAAGAGGATTAAATGTAGTTGAATTGAGAGGTTTCAAGCATATAGATATTGTGAAGGTGGTACAGTTGGAGTGATAGATAGATAATTAAGGAATTGTAGAACAACAACAATATTATGGGAGGTGAAATTATTTGTAAGGAACTAGTAGCACATACTCAATTGTTGGAAGACAGGTTAGTATTGCCTATTTTTTGACAATATGGCTAGTTGGAGTACTTCTTGAAGCTTACAAAGTATAACAAGGTCATGACACAACAATTTTTTGCCACATTATAAAATGATGAAGCAATAGTGAGAGGCTTAAGGATAGATGCCTCAAAAGCCACCATTGCTAAAGTATCTGATTTTTCATGGGAAGGAGAAGAATTTTCAGCTAGGGTAGATGCTATTGTTGCTAGGGATGAATTCAGGCAATGAGGAGAGAACTTCGACTCATCTTCTTAAGGTACTAAAAGATTATTCTTACCTTGGGCCTGAGCTTCAATTGCTTCTTACATAATCAAGTATTTAATTTGTGATGGTACACAATCCTTGTTGTATATAGTCCATTTTAAGTTATTGCTTCATCTTCATCATGATAGGCATGTGAATGTTCCAATTTTTTTATATAATTTATTGAAAAGAATGAGCTTTGAGTATAAAAAGAAAATGAATAACACAACATTGTCATATTTTTGTTTAGTCACATAGTTGATAAAAAGGAGTTTGA
Organism: Sequoiadendron giganteum; assembly: GCA_007115665.2. Taxonomy (NCBI): domain Eukaryota; kingdom Viridiplantae; phylum Streptophyta; class Pinopsida; order Cupressales; family Cupressaceae; genus Sequoiadendron; species Sequoiadendron giganteum. The sequence goes on along the minus strand of CM021101.1, from coordinate 482,220,073 downwards.
GAACCACATTTTTGATGGAAATTTTTCTTAAATTGCAACCATATCAATAGTGTCCTTGAAGAACTTGTTGTCCCAAAAATAGAAGAGGAACCTATTGTTTTAGAGAGGGAATTTCCCTCTGGCTCCCCTGCTACGTCACCTACCCGCAACATAGGAGAGCCAAAGGAGTGGGGTTTGCAAGGCACTCAACATGCAACCACTATTGAGCAACCCACAGTAGATGACAAGGAAGGAACCCCTATTTTTGGAAAAAAAATAGAGAGCTGAAAAAAGGAAAGGTGGATCTTCTTATGCACCTTCCACAGGGTAAAAAATACCCACAAGGTGGTCACATCATCTCTGAGGAAAAAGGCCAATGAGGGGCACATGTAAAAGACAAAAAGAAGATGTGGTTACAATTAAAATAGACTTAGAACCAGAGGGGAATTCCCTTGGTAATGTAAACAAGCCTATTGCAGAGTCATGGTACTATACAAGTACTTTTGAATATGACTCAAAGGATGTGTTTCTTACAAGGAAAATGAGAAAATGAACCCCAAAGAGCCTTGATTCAAAGGGTAATGATTATACAAGTGAGAGGGATGAACAGTTTTTGGAAAGAAATGAAATATTTTTTGTTGAGAAAAAGGATATTGGCAAATAATTATAGGGGGATATGGAAAGGATAAAAGAATTAGAAAATTTGTTGAAAAAACACCAACAAAAAGATAGTGAAATGGACAATAGAATTAAAGAGTTGGAGGAAAATATTTATAAATTTGAGCATGGGTCTAGGCTGGATGAATTGGCATAGCTTGCTATTAAAGAAACATAAAACAAGGAACTAGTACCCCAAGGTCCAATTCATCCACTCATAGTTCCCTCTATGCTAACTATGGTGTCCTCGGGTGTGAAATTGTGGAAAAGAACCCAAGAGCTCTTGAAAAGAAAAAGTAATGGGAAAAATAAAAAGCTAAATTGATATCAAAACACACTAGGACACTTGAATAGAAAGATGTAGAAATAAAAAGGTTGAAAGTGAAGATTGAAGAAGTAGCAGACAAGGCTGCACAAATTTTAAAGTGTAGACCTCATGCAAGAGTTTATGCATTATTTTTGCAGGAAAAGTATTTGTGTTTTTAGTTCAACCAAGTGATTAGTGATTTTCCAATGTCAATGAATATATATTTTTTGTTTTTAGATACTTTATCTAACTCTACACTGAATATGCAAGACTTGTTATATGATTTTTACTTGCATAAAATTGTTCTCTCAGATTAGACTGAATGGAATCCACTAATGTTTGTAGGGGATTTACAAATTAGGGCATTAGCCTCTTATGTTGGGAATACACATCATGTAGGTGAAATCTTACAAGAATACAATAAGAGGGAGAAATGTATTGCTCTATAGATGAGGAAAGAATCACAAGACCCCAACACAGTCATTGATCAGTGATTAGAGCTCCTAGATTATAGAGGTGTGGGAAGAAAAACAATAAGTATCAGGGAACATGACTACACGAGGATGAAGCAATCGATTAAAGGATCCATTAATCAAACCTTTTAGTTTATGAAGAAGATATGGGAAGAAATAACCCATGAATTAAAGAAAAAGGAACCACGCTCTCTATATAATTTCATAGCCATTATTATAAAATCTCATAAGTATACTGATATTTCCAGGGATAATGGACTTAAATAGTTTCCACTCATTGTACATCCACCTCTTCTCCTCTATCCAGTGCCACATTGGAGAAGGAGGAACCATGATGGAATTGAAACAAAAAAGAATCTAAGGCTAATGAGGATTTCATGCCAAAAATGCTACTATCTGAGACAAGAAAAGGGAGTTGATGTGGTGAAATATTTCAAGGAAATGACTCTCTAGTACAACCTCTGGTCTTAAACATTGCTTGAGGACAAGCAAATACTCTAGTTGGGGGGAATGATGGGCCTAAGAAATAGCTAGTTTTCTTCCTTTTAGTTTATGTATTTTAACATTTCAAGCTGCTTATCTCATAGACAATCTTGAATCTTATATATCTTTTATGTCTTATGTCTTTTATGCATCTTAAACCAAACTTTACCATGTGGAAATAAAAAATTATGATATGATGATGTTTGCATAGATAAATGTGTGAATGTTTATGAATTTCAATATAATTCTATGCTAATACATGATTGATTAATAATGTGTATACTTTAGATGAAACTAATATCTTGCAGCCAAAATAATTGCAACCTACAACAATTGGATTGACCAACTCACAGCCAAAGGATTTCAAGCAGATTGCGAGGGAAATTCCAAAATTATAAGAACGTGATAGTTCTAGGAAATAATGAAGGTGATTGTTGAAGTGGTCAATAATGAGTCACTAGATCATCTAATAAGACGACAGGAGGAAGAAGAATTTTGTATTGATAATGAAGCCAATATGACTCTTCTCACATAGCACATCTTTGTCAAACTATTAGGGCAAAGTGTCAATCCTACTTGTATTCTTATATCTTTTTCGATTATAGTTTTAGTTGCAAAGACTTTGAACCTATCTATTTTGAAGGAGAGTGGACATCTACATTTAATTTCTATTTTTAGTCCTTATCCAAATAAAACTCCTCTTAAGCCTCTATAATTGGATTGATGGTTGAGGAGCAGATCTAGTTAGAGATATATGTTTTTATAGTTCTAGTTTTGTTTCACAATTAATACTTCATTGTTAGTTTTATGTTATTCAATTGTAATGGATATGCACTCATAAATGAGATATTTGTGAAGATTCTTGTCATGTGAGAGTTCAGTTATATGCAATAAAGATGTTCTAGTTTACTGTTATGATTAGTTGATTCTAGCAGCACATATTTTATTTCCCATGTGGGTACAACTTGAGCAAAGGTCACTCGAGTTACTATTCACCCAAATTAATTTTTTTTATTAGATTAGAAGATTATATTGTTGCATTCATTTCGAGTAGATTCTCAATTACATGCACATGAATGATATCTTGTATCATGAATTATACTTTGTAATGTGTCTTTGTGTCATTCTCTGGAGAGCTCAAGTAGTTAGAAGTAAGATTCAGTAGTGTTAATGAATTGTAGAGTTTAGGTTTAGCGATTAACAATTATAGTTTTAAGCTAAAGGTACTTGTAGCATCGGTAATAGATTAAGTTATTTCCTCTGTTTTTCAAGTTAATGCTTTATTTAATTTTTTGACCTTTATTGTTTTCTTATACATGTGTAAATCACCTATACTCACTGATATAGGCCATATAGAGACCATGAATGCACATAAAGTTCCAACATCATCAAAAGCTTACAAAGCCTTGTTGATAATTAAATGAAGTCTTTGTCATGGTTTAGTGAATTGTTCAGCTAGGAACTCCTCCTCTGAATTGTGTATCTAGCACCAAGTTGTCTGAGCATTAGTCGAGGTATAAATCCTTATGTTTCAAACTTAAGGGTCTTTGGTTGTGAGGATTTTGTTTGTGTGCCTCAAGAGAAGCGATCTTAACTGGATCCAAAAGTACATAAATGCATCTTTGTTGGTTACAGTGAGAATGCAAAAGGTTATAAGCTTAGGAATCTTCTAACCTATAAAATGATCTTTTCTAGAGATGTGATTTTCAAGGATTTTAAAGCTTTCTCAAGAGAAGAACAATCAAAGGAGAAATATTAGACAAGGAAATTGCACTTTGAGACAAAGATTGAGAAGCAGTAAGATGTACATGTGGAAGAACAATCAAATGGATTTGAGGATGAAGAAGAAGAAGAGGGTTCAAAGATTTTAGAGGGTGTGTAGGATAAGCACACTAAAGAAGAACAGGTAGAGCCCATTACTCATACCTTGAGGAGGTTCACAAGGCAACACAATCCAGTTGATAGGTATATCCCACCTGATTTTTGTTGTGTATTTTCTTTTTTGAGTATTAATGATGAACTTAGATCTTTCAAGAAGGCTCTCTCTTAAGAGGAAATTTAGTCTTGGTTGTAGGTCATGTAGGAGGAGATGATGGATTGGAATATTTGTGACACATGAGATCGTGTTAGTTTTCCCAAAGGAAGGAAGCCCATTGGTTGCAAGTGGGTATTTAAAAATAAATTTGGTGTAGACAGTTAGTTAGAGCAATACAAGGCCATATTGGTGGCCAAGGGTTAGAATCCAAGAGAGAGGGGGTTGATTTTGATGAAATTTTCTCTCGTGTTGCTAAACTAACTTCTATTAGATTCCTATTATCTATCTATTGCTACTACTTGTGATTTTGAGATAGAGCAAATGGATGTAAAATTGCTTTCTTGCATGGGGATTTATGTTAAAACTACTTTCTTGTAGGTTAAAGAGATCTTTGTATGGTTTCAAATAGTCACCAATATGTGGTGCCAAAATTTTGATGCTTTTATATTGAAGTTGGGTTATCTTAGGAGAAAAGAGGATCATTTTGTTTACATAAAGGCTATTGATGATAAAATTATAATTATTGTCTTCTATATTGATGATATCATGTTTATTGGTAACAACAAGGTGATGATTAGTGAGATTAAGACAAATTTCTGGAACATTTGATATGAAGGACTTGGGGGCTAAAAAATATATTCTTGGGATGGAGACGAGGAGAGATAAGGGTCACATAAAGCTCTAATTAATTCAAAGTAAGTATGTTGATACCATTTTGTAGAGGTTTAATATGCATGACTATAAGCCAATTAACATTCCATTTCCGATTGGTATTCATTTGAGCTTAGATATGTGTCCTAATTTTGATGATGTTTTTGAGGATATGTCTAAGGTTCCTTATGCTAGTGTTGTTGGTAGTTTGATGTATGCAATGGTTTGCACTAAACTAAATATATTTGAAGCAATGGGAGTTTTAAGAGGGTTTATGTCTAATCTTGGTAGAGAGCATTCAATTTTTGTTAAGAGGGTGTTTATATATTTGTAAGGTAATTCTTATTACTATTTGGTTTATCATAGTATTGATGATGTGGTCAATTCATTCAATATATAAGGGTTTGTTGATGCAAATTGGGCAAGTAACTTGGATAGTTGAAGGTCCATTAGTGGCTATGTATTTTTTTTTTTGGAGGTGTAGTGAGTTGGATGAGTAAGAGATGACCTACAATTATATTTTCTACCATTGAAGCAAATTATATGGCCGCTACACATGCCTTTAAGGAAGTGATATGGTTACATAGACTTGGTATTGGTATTGGTTTTGATTGAAAAATAGTAAGGATTGGATGTGACAATCAGAGTGTTCTTTGTTTGGCCAAAAAACCTATGTATCATGCTCATACTAAGCATGTTTATGTTTAATATAGATTTGTATGAGAGATGGTTGAGAATGGTAAGGTCTTGATTGAAAAGGTTGACACTTTAAGTAATGTTGCAGATTCTCTTACAAAGCCAATGACCATAAATGAGTTCTCTTGGTGCAAGAAGGCCATGAGCCTTTATCATTGTACTTGATTTATTATTTATATATATTGTATGTAATTACAATGTATAATTTCAAGTGGGAGAATGTTAGGATATGTGACATTAACCTTTTAATCCTATTCCATTCATATGTCTTCACGTTCCTTGGAATGTGTTTTAGGGGACATGAGAGAAATTCATTAAATATTGGCAATATTGTAATTGTATTTTAAAGAGACGATTTAATGTTAGTGGAGGTTACACAACATGATGGATAAAGTCTCTCTCCTAGGCATCCACTTCAGGTATATGATGTTGAACAAGACAACTGAGAGGGGGGGATGAATCAATTGTCACTAATTTAAACCTTAATTCATTCACTCAAACTAATCCTTAACACTGCTTAAATGATCTAAACATTAAGTGCAAATGTAGAAATTGAAAACCATCACACAAACACAACAACACCAAATTTACGTGGAAAACCCAATGAGGGAAAAACCATGGTGAGGATTAACTCACGCTATAGAGAATATCAAAACCGATTACAAAAGGTTCACTACTTGAGAAGTAAGGCTCACTGCCAATAAAAGGACTCATTGTCTGAATCATGACTCATTTTCCAATAGGGCTAACAACCTAGAGGGCTCACTTCCACATAGATACAAATAAGATAGAAGAGATATGTTACGGAGAGAAAACAATCTCAATGCAACAGAGAAATACACCACAATTTGCTCAACCACTTGTAGACATGCATGAATGGTAGAGTACATTTTTGACTCACTGCTTTCAGAAACTCAACATTTAGGCTTTGCACTGATCTTCCACACTCTCATCACACACACTCATTGATTCACATCAATCTCACATCTATTTGATCTATTTCTTTGCACTTATCTCTTTCCTTCTCTTATCTTTCTTCACCACTAATGCATCTTGAATTTATACCATCTTCAACTTTGAAACATATCCAAAGTCAGCCATCCAACATTAAATTCAAACTAGGTCAGCACCAAAACATCCTAGGGTGGAATTAGAATGAGGTCGACCCAAGCACATGCTTGATAAGGATCCAAATAGATCCAACATGCTTCATCAACTCCGAAGATAGTGTTCAACACAAGGTCGGCCAAACCAGTGTAAAACGCATTGAGAAATTAAGCACAAAACTTTTAGATACCAAAATTATCTTCAATACAATCATAAAAACTCATCTCTAGAACCACAAGTCATAAGAATTTACCAAAGAGAAATCTGGACCAACAATATTTCTGCCAAACCTCAACCAGAACCACAAAAAACCATAGTTCACAATTGGTGAACACAACTCGCACTGTACAATGAATCAACAACCAAAAATATGGATATAGTAGCTTCCAAAAACCATGATCAACATATTTAAACCACACAAACATATGACCAAATCTCAGAGCAAAATTTGGGGCAACCACTAAACACCTGCAACCTTTCTTCAATATAATTTTCTCAATATCCTCGACATACACAGCCAATAACTTGCAACCATGACATCAATGACAATAGCAACTAGTTGATAACCAATTGACCAATTGAAATCAATGACAACACCATCATTCTTTTCATTCTTGCAACATATTAAAGGCCATGGATGAGGTGCCCAATATTGGAGAAGAAAGGTTGTTTGTTGGTGGTCCATCACAAAGTGGATGAGTCATTGGAGTTTCAAAAAAGGTAAATTTTGGATAATCTATGAGCTAGGAACCCATGTTGGAGCCTTGTGAATTTTATTTAATATTTTATCATGAATTTTGGTTGTCCAAGAAGGGGGTGTGGGTTTTTGCAAGTGGTTTTCTGCCTATTATTTTGGTTTACCATTTGTGGTCTTACCTCCCACAAGTTCTATAATTTGGTACCATTGGATGGTAGTATTTAGTTGAGTTCTTGTAGGTAACTAGTTGTTTCTGGGTTGATAAAAAATCAATAGTGAAGTGTATTATGGTGTATATCTCTTTTGAAGATTAATATTATACTTGCCCTCTTTTATCGTGTGGAGTTTTTTCCCAAAAGGGTTTCTCTAGGTAAATTTGGTGTCACATTTTGTTTGTTGATTTTTCTATTGTGATGAATGTTGCAATCACATACTTAAATATGATTTGGTAATCTTATTTTCATATCTAAATTCACTTGCATAAGTTAATATTGTAGCTTTGCTTCACCTTTTTTTCAACATGTGTCAGGGATTTTTTAGAATTTTTTAAATTTTTAGAAAATTTTCAATTTGAAGATGAGGACACCTGGATGGAATTTTTTGTTAGATCCTTGTGTGGGAAGGCAAGAGCTTGGTATGATGGTTTTTCTGGCCCATTCTTTTTCCTCTTGGAACCATATTGTGGCTACATTTAAAGAAGAGTTTGCATCGTATGTTGACCATGTTTTTCTTGTCCAAGAATCAATAAATATCAAATGGAAATAAGGAGAGTCAAGCAAGGATTTCAAACACACGTTTATTTTTCTCTTTCCAAGATCCCAAAAGAATCTAGACCTAACATACCTACATGTATTGATATGATTTATGGAGCCTGTGATGTTTTTATAGGAACAAGTTCAATACATGAAGAGTTTAACTTTGTAGACTTGCAACAAGCATACAAGTTCCTTGATTTCATTAACGAATTGAGAAGGGATATGATTGCATAGTCATTATTCTTAAGAATAAAGACTAGTGATTGTGAGCATACTATTTCAAATGATAATTGTGGATTTTTCATCTAGTAAAATCACAATATCAAATGATGATTGTATGTACATACAACAAGAGGAAGGTGTTGGTGCAACATACAACAATACCAATGAAAGTGATAGTGTTTGCACTTATCTTCAGTTGGATCAATCATTTGTGGATGATTATATTGAAGAAATAAACGATGATATCTAACTTGAGAATGGTGATTATGACCCTATTGTTTGTTGCAATAATATGCATGAAAGCAAGGAAGTTAAGGTACAACAATTTTATTTTTCTTTTAATTCCTCTTCCTATTTTGTTGATCCGGATGATGTTGAGGCCTAGACACTCCTTGTTGAAAATGAGGAGAAGGATTGTGGGGGTGTGCATGATTCAATTGCTCCTATCCATGAAGATTTTGACATGGGAAATTTTCTAGAGCTTGGATTTGAGCTTCTTTCTTTTGCTAAGGTGGAATACATTAAGGATACATTTTTGAGCTCATTGGTTGAGAATATAGGCATTGAGGTTATATGTCCTCAATTAAACCAAACAGTTGATTTACAATAAGAACAAATCATTTCTTGTTTTCTTTGCAACTATTTTTTTGTAGTAGACGACAAAGAGAAGGATGAAATAATGAGAAAATTTGAAGAATTCAATTCTTCATTTGAAGTGTGTCATGATTTGAAAATGATTGTGCTATTGAAGATTGCATCAACATAAATGATAGTGAGGAATGTTGGTTATTAGTTATCCTAGAGCATATATCTAGTGATGGTGTTGAGCAACAAAACATGTTTCAAGAGGAAGATAAACATGTTGCTCAAATTGGTGGTGTGCTAGAGTCCCCAAAAAATTAGTTTGACATGGTAGAGGGAGATTTTATTTACTCAAATCAACAATGTAGCTAGGCACAATTTTATTTTCCATGTGAATTGGAGACATTCTCTTTTTGTCTCAATTCACTTGAGGAGGCCAATGGATATGGTAATGGTGTGTTCATGTGTAAGGGGATTCCATTTCCTTCCATGAATGTCATTTCTTTTAATGCTGACCCAACTTCATAAATTTTTGCCCCTATCACTGTATGTATGCATGGTGTATTATGAAATAGATCCAACACCTATTATATATGGTTGTCTTACAATGGTGATGTTGAAGGCACACTTTTCCCTCATTTTTGGGAAACATATGTAGGTGGATGCATATAGATACAAGGCCACATTAGATTCAGTTGGGTTATAATGATATTATTGGTTTGAGGGAGATTGGCTCCTTCGACGAGCTTGTTTTTTATAGAGGCAAGAAAATGCAATAGTTTGTTCATGGCCATGTGCCATGGGTATATTACAGGGTTTGAATTATAATAGAGTGGTAAAATTTATGTAGTCATATCTTTAGAATTATGCGCTTTCATGTCATTGGATGTGATTTTCCTCATGTATGTAGTTTTATTGTTCACTATGAGTCAATCTTGGTCCCTGTTTTCTCATTTTTGGTCTACTCTTGAAGATTTGGATTCTCACTGTGCTTGCAAGAGACACACGTTCCTAATTAGAGCCAATGTTGGCACCCCATTTTGCTGTCTCATTTTTTCTCTCTTCTTCTCTAATGGTCTATTTTATGTCTTTGCTTGTCCATTTCCTATAATTGACCTGATAAATCATAAGTGGGTAGTATTGAGTGCTTTTGTGACTTTGGCTATTATACTTGGACCCCATGTTGTTCCTTTGGTAAAATACCCCAAAAAAACTAGCTAAGTTAGAAAATGAAGGTGACTATCAATGGTTCCTAATGTATTAGGAACCTTAGGAACCCCCAATAGGTTATTGGTTCCTACTCTACCCCCAACATATAAATTTTTTTTGACTAAGACAAAAAGATGTAGCAGGAGTTTGAAGCAAAATGAATGTGAGGAAGGAAGAAGGCACACATTGGGCTCGAAGCCCAACCCTTGATAGGGCATCAAGTTGGTATGAGGATGCGTTGAGCCTAAGGCCCAAGGCTTGACTATGGCAAGGGTGGTGGGGGTGTGATTTTTTTAATATTTTTCTTTCATGTACACAAAATATAATTTTCCCTACCCTTGATGATGTAATATGGCAGGGGTTGTAATGGTTTTATTGCTTCCTCCCCACACATGGAAATGCTAAGTATTGATCCTTGAAAAATGATAATAAGTGGTTAATCTTGAGAAGGAAAATCTTGATGCCACATGAGAAAGCACATTGAAAGCCCTAAATGGAACTATTCATCCACCAACTCAATTCTCCTTTCTTGGTGCCATTAATGATCAAAAGTGATGTTTGAATATGGGAGATGGAATCCTATACTCCATAGGTATTACTAAGACATGATTGGGCATGTTCTTAGACAAAAAAGATTTGTGATGTCTAACAAAGGACATGGCCACCACCCTCAATTGTAAGAAATCATAGATATTTAGGGGGCTCATGCAAGATTGCAGAGTAGGTTATATGTAGATTATGTTATATATTTTGGGAAGAGCTAGATAATATTTCTTGAGAGAGGAGCATAACAAAGAGAAGAACATACACAACAAAATTATAGGGAACTCATAGTTTCTAGCTCTACACATAGTTATTTTTGCACTATATTTATTTGGGTTCATCCCAAAATTTATAATAACACATGTAACTATTGTAGATCGAATGGTTAAAGGAAGATTCAACCTTGACTGTGTCTCCATGTGCATAGTATCCATTTCTTGATGTGTTTATGATTAGTTGGCTAACCAAACAACTGTCAAATTCTTGTAAAGATTTTAGAAAGATATCTTCTCAAAACAACAAAGGAATTATATGGGTATGTTCTTGGATACCTAAGTAGACCCATTTAATATTCTACAACCATCTATGGTTTTTTTGAATGTATGTGTAGAGCCTAGCTTGCTTGTGTATTTTGGAAACCCTCCTTTTGTGGTGCATCACCTCGGTTTCAGTTGTTACATGTTTTTGTATGAACACATAGACTCTATTTACCAACTAGAAAAGGCAAAGATCTGTTACATTATTTCTCTCCCCATCATCCTCAACATATTTAAAATCAATCAACCCAAACATCTTTTCAGCTTTATTGGTATAGTATGTTCCAAATTCCATGTTTGAATGCCAATAACATCTAAGGGGTTATCACAAACACATTCTCATACACTCATATGACATATTATCTTCTATAATAAGGTACTTAACCTTGAGTCTCCCAAACCAACATAAAGGCACAAAGTGGCAACCAAAATTCGGGTGCACTATGCAATGGGTATGGTTTGTGTCAAGGTGAATATTGTGTTTTTGTATTAAAATCTATTATAATACCTTAGGGAAACCCCTTGGTATTACAAAGCTAAAAGTGAAGGAAGTCTTTCCCACCTCAACAATTGGTCCTTAGTTGCCCAACCTAAAGATAGGTTTGTGGTAATCTTCCTAGGTTTGACACCCTTGAAACTTGGGAGATTACCAAGCCTTAGGGATTTGGGGCCTACATATTAGATCTCCAATAGATTATACATTTATAAATTTCTCCCCACTTGCTACACACAACAGGTAGTACAATTTTTTACATACTTTCTTGAGGCCGAATCAATTTTCTTGAATATTAATAGATTCACAACAAATCTTGAAGTGTTAATCAAATTCCTAGACAAGTGACAAAAATATCATTTTCTTTCCTTTTCACAATTCCAACAATACTCTTTGTGTCTAGCTCCACAAATATCAAGGTTTCATAATATGCTATGTAATAAAATTGAACTACATATCTTATTTGGAATATATATAATTAAGAACTAATATTGTTATAGTTAATTATAAAAAATAAATGATAGTTGTAGTAATTTGGAAAGTGAGGAAGAGGATATTTAAACACCATATTTATCTTGAAAACCCTTTGAAGAGAGAAAAACTAGATTGTGGTAGAAACAATTGTCTTCTACATATATTATCTAGGAAATGACATATACAACAAGGCGTGCAAATAATAATATGGATACAATCTACCCCTTGTTCAATTAAATGAAACCTAACTATGGATGTAAGTTTCCCCTTGCTCCATTAGTTGTATATCTCCCTTTTTTCTTTATGCTTCTGTGCTCTTTTTATTTGCTTCTCATCTCTCAGAAAGACAACACATGATCGTTCTCCTGCATTATGCAAGAAGAAGATTGAACACAATAATTATATTCTCTTCTTATCCTTGGATGAAGAAGATACAATATGCAATTACTTTCTCCACCCTTGAATTTGGGGAGGTACAACATATAATTGTCCTCTCAATGCCTTTTCACAACTCAAAACAAGCACAAATTTATATAAACTTACATGTGTAATAGAGTTCTCTAAGACCTAATAATGCTTTCTACTATCACATGAAGCTAAAAACACACATGCTCAATTTAGATTCCAAGTTTGAAAACTTGTATTGTTGGTGGACACTACTACATTTGGAATACATTCCTAGATGCTAGTGCACATGTAGTGTAGTCTTAGGTGATTATGCCCTTGTGGTATAGTCCTTTGTTTTATAACATTGTTAAACACTTACCCATAAAAACTCATCTTTTTCAATAATTTTCATGTCCGTTTAGATCACATATCTTACCTCTCAACTATTCATAACCACTTAAATTGTAAGATGACTTCAATCTTGTGGTACCACTATGATCAAGTTAGGACTCATAGTTTGACACATGGGCATTGAATAAGATGATGAACATAGTGATGAAACTATCAAACACCACTCAAGATGTGTGATGTGATCTAATGACCCAAATCCCCTTGAATCGCACAATTTGATACTGTAATGTTAATGCTTTATGATGCTCCTTTAGTGATAATGTGAAATAGGATAAAATATTATCAATTGATGAAATTAAATTAGAGTTTATCCTTAAACACAACACCTTAGCACATACATTAACAAAATTCATGTTCAAGTTAGCAAGTAGTGACTAGTTGGAGGAAGTCATCTTGGGTTCAAATGTTAAGTTTGAATTTGAAAGTTTTAGGGTCATTTCTATATGTCATTTGAAAATTTGACCTAGGATAAGGAATATATAGATTAAAAATTAGGACCAATCCTTGAGGATGTGTGTAGATGAAATTAGGTTATTTGCCAGCTTTTATGTGGAAACACATCACTTGTACACTACTCATTTCATTAAGGACCACTCAAACAAAGCGAGTCCAAATTAAAGATAAAAAGTGTAGGATGCACACTTTTCATTATTATGACAATTTAAAAGGGGATGATAGTAGTAAATAAAGTTTTTAAATATATTTAATTTTAATCCAAAATTACTCTAAAGTAAAATACAATACCTCTTAAGTAAATAAAATAAAATAAATAATTTTTAAATAAATAAAATAATTTTAAATTGATATATTTTTTAAAATTTTAAATACATATATTTAACTAAAATATTTATCCTAATTAATTATATTTTTAAAATCAGTGTAATCATTAATACTATTTTTGACTAATTATTGAATATATAATTAATAATAAAAAATTATATTAAATATTGATAGAAAAATCTCTTTATTGTTGTAAGATTTTTTTTGCTCCAAGTTCCACATCATGGATAAAGAAAGAATTTTAATGTTTTTGAAAAGAAGATAAATGAATGAATGAATGAATAGTTTATAATGATGTCCATGAGACCAAGCATCGAAATTTTAACCATTTTTAACTTCTTTTCCATGTCCGCCCTTCTATTATAGATCTTGACCAGGATACCAACAGTTTGAAGAACCTAAAGGAGAAAACTAGAGGATATCCCTCCCCTTTAAAAATATGTACAAAAAGATTTATTTTACAATCTATAACATAATTAACATTAATAAATAATTAAAAAACAAAAAAATTACCAAGAGTGAAACCCCAAGAGAAGGACCTTATCCCATCCTAAAAACACTAAAAGACACAGACAACATAGACACAGACAACATAGAAAGTACCATTTAATGCGACACGATATAAGTCCCAGTTCCATTACTAATATCCCTTATAGATGAAAGCCAGATCGGAATTAACACTACTTATGTCACTCCTATCTTTTGGAGGATTTGACATGTAGAAAGGCATCATCACATTGTCCTTAATAGCACAGCAGAGAGGGCCAGGCCAGATGCTATGATGCACGTTCACTTGCATGATGCTCTTGTCTAGTGTTGACCCTTTTTCAGTTGGACGGATATCGATTTGAAATCACTCATAATACAAGGCCCTCGACAGTAGTATAACCCATTTTAGATGGACCGATATAGACTGGAAATCACCCATAAGAAGCAGCAGGTGAGGTGAGCTAACCTATAACTGGTAACGGAGCATCTGTTGATTCATCATAGTTTTTATCTCCCTTTTAAGCAGAAAAAATATAGTTTCCAGGTGGTCTGTGTTTAACATACTGTATTTAAGATCGGGTTGGATGAGGAATAACAACTGTATCATAACATATATTGCTAGGTTTTTAACTTGGAAATGCGTAGTAGATGAGCCCATGTAAGGGCATTTTAGTAACATTTTTGAAATTAATTGCCACAGCTATTGGATGCTACTGATTTTTCATTTTAAAATGCAACGATATGCCTTACAACTCTCAGGTGGATGCGCAAAACTGTAATTGTTGAGTGCACTCAATGCTTGGAAGTTCAATAAGGTATAGACAAAAAATGGGTTCACATTGACTGTTTGAAACCATTTATACCTAATGCGTGGAAGGTCTTAAGGGTATTGAGCGGAATCGGTTCCCATTGATTGTTTGGTGCCATTCAGGGAAAACCCAATCATTCATTTAGGGCATATTCAATAACCGGAGGCTGTAAAGTGAGCAGATAAAATTTGGGTTTCAATTAGTTTTTCGGAAGAGTGGATGAAAAAATCAGCATTGTGTTCCCAGTTGGAATTCAGCATTGATGACTAGAAATGCCAGAGGGTACTTATGAAATATAGTGATGAATCGGAGTTTGTCTTTTGGTTCAAGGCTAGAGCTTAACTCTAGGCCAGATGTTACAGCCCTTAGGAGATGGGTTGTGGGTTTCTGCATCATACGATTTGATTTGGAGCAGGGTCAGGTTATTGAGGAGTGTTATCCTTCGGGCGCTCTCAGCCCTGATGAGGAGCTGGACGTCGCCTTCAGTTCTTTTCCCGATTCTATGTCACAGTCTCACAACCGGTCCAGCATTCATGATTGTATGTTCTTTTTCCGGATTCGGAGGAGAGGAACAGTTTCTACTACCACCCCTAGGTTGAGAAAGTCTATTTCCACCGGTCTTGGAGGAATAGATGAGATTAATTCATCTTCAGAGGTTCCTGGATTGATCCGTGAAGAAGAGGAAAGGCCTGGACAAAATGTTGCCTCCAAAGAAGAGGAAAGAATTTCCAACTCCAGTGAAAATTCATTAGGGGAGCTGGAATGTAAAACTTCTTTTGCGGAGTCTGGAAACAATTCTGCAGTCCAAGCTGATGGAACTTTGGATACTGACGGTGGAGCAGGGTGGCCAAAATTCTATGTTCCTAAAATTCTTGCAGGTGTTTTATCTCCCAGGTTGAGGGATGAAGTTGTATCAGAAAGAACTCATCTGGGCTCTCCACAGTCAAGCATCTCCAAGCTTGGGCCATCTCTGTCCACAGAACAAAGCAATGCTGACTTATGTGTGAGTGAGAGCCCTAAAGGTATTGTAAGGACAAGCAGTAGGGGCGTTCCAGGGAGTGGAGGCCCTAGATATTTATATGGATATGTGTTCAACAGGCAAAGACAAGATGAAAAACTGAAACGAGGCGGAGAGCAAAAATCCGTAGTTATTCTATCACACAGACCTTATTTGAGTTTATTTAAGCCTCTTCTACAGATCTTAGCTCCCTTATATTTTGATGTTGGCAAACGAGCACTTGAACATGTTGCTACATATGTTTCACGGTGGCCTACACCTGTTCCTGGGAAATTCATGGAACTTCCAATAGGAAATGCAACCTTGAAAGTTCACCTGCCTCCCGCACACACATTGCCTTCTGGATATGGGAACTCCGAGGATGAGTTTACTTCAGCAATGGCTCCTGTAGGTCCTTTGAATCAATCTATTCCTCAAGGAATCTTCCACGAGGCTGATATATTTGGAATCTTCAGAGGGATTCTGTTGCAGTTATGGGTGCTCTGGGAGCTGCTTTTGATTGGAGAGGCATTAGTTGTGATTGCCCCAACTCCATCTCAGTGTTGCGAAGCTGTTGCTGGTCTCGTGGGTTTGGTGGCACCTCTTCCTTGTAATATTGATTTTCGTCCATATTTTACTATCCATGATCCAGACTTTTCCTTGCTGAATTCACTGAAGGAAGGCGAACAGGCTCCTCCCATGATTCTGGGTGTCACAAATCTTTTTTTCTTGAAGGCTCTTAGAAACCTTCCTCATGTTGTATCAGTAGGTAGTTCTCTTTCAAATGCTAACAGGCTTTGCCTTGTTCCTAAACCATCTAATGAAAATAATGGCAATCGAGGAAGAGCAAAGCTACAGCTTTCACCTCTGGGAAGATTCTCTCCTGCAAATTTGCTGAAGGTTGTAAAGGTCAGGAGAGATGGACCTCTTAGTCTCATGACTGAGCACAAAGAAGCAGTTTGGACTAATTATGTGGCCACAACCAAGCCAGACACTTCCATTTTAAATCGACTTGTTGATGCTGGCATGTCTCCAAGAATAGAGGAATCAATGTCAGTTGTAAACAATGAAATTTTGCGGCGCCATTTTTTGGAATTTACAACAAACTTTCTTGCTCCCTTTGGTCCATTCTTAAGAGCCACTACGCCTCCAGAAGGAGTTTCCCCCTTTCTGGATCCTCCCCCGCTTCCTCCATTTGATGCTCATGAATTCCTGGAGGGGCTAGCCACAAGAGGACCAGGAAAGTTCTTATCCAAACGGATGAGAGCAAACTGGTTAGATCTTTACAGGTAAATATTATGGAAATTGGATTAAACTGCTTTTTGGTCATCTTTTTAACTTACTGGTAGTTTTCTGGATGAGATTTATATGTGGCACTCCTGGTGATCAGCATGTTTTGTTCTCGGCTGTAAGATCTCCAAAATTTTGATAGAATTCCAGTCATTGAACAGACGTTTTCTCAAGGGTCCAAATTTTATGCCATGGTTCCAAAGAAGACGGTCAGTTGCTGAACAAGAGCAACACAGGATATGGAGGCAAGCTCGAGCCAAGGCTGATGTTCGACAATTCCTCTCAAATATGTCCGAGGTGGAGGTTATTGATTCATTCAATGCTGTGGAGCGGCATCTTATGGCAGAGATACAGGTATTTAACAGTTTTAGTATAATATTGAAACATTTTAATGTATTAACATATATTTTGTTACTTCTTTCAGCCATGATGTTGTGCATATGCTGTACCTTTCATAAACAGCATATGTTTTCTGTACAATATAATGCTATGTAGTTGCATAAGGTGGTGAAAGTTTTCCCTTCATTTAGATTTTACAGTTATTAATGAGAAATTACTCAAGTTCTAATTGAGATGCACTCTTAATTCACATTATTCTGAACTTCTATCTAGTTCTAAGGGAAACATTGAAAGCCTACATGGATTAAAAGTGTGAATTCTAATTTATGTATTCTTTTAAGCTTTTAGGCATTTGTATGAACATTCACTGCTGAACTTGTAGAAAACTTGTGGTTCCTAAGGGACCAAGCAAAAGATGCTGCTTTTCTTTGGCTCAAAAGCATATTGGCCTAGCCTATTAGATCATCTATGGAAGGAAACAAGGAGTTCATCATGTTAGTTGATTTGTCCCAAATTGATTCTCGCCATCTTATTTTCTTTTAGACGTTTTCTATTTCTTGGTTATGTGCCAGTTAATGATATATTCAAGTCAAAATGATTTTATTAAGGAAATTTAAATTTTAGGATTATTTTTTAATGTTATAAGTGCATTTATAATAGCAATGAAATTGTAGTACTAGTACCATTTGGACGAGGTGACATCATTCTTGATATTAACACCCTTGAGGGCTAGTTATGATGCCACTCATGTTCTCTCTCTTGGTGCGGTTATTGGGATATAACTAAAAGAAAAACAATCATTTACTGTTTAAAATTTTAAGTCAAAAATTAATCTTTAAAGTTAAATTTGAAAAGCTAGAATGCCCTAGTGTTGGCCCTAAACTAAAAATTTCTGATCTTCCTGTGCTTTTATTTTTCTTCTCCTTGGTATAAAAATGAGCCAAAAAAGGAACAGTATACATCAAAAAATTTCAGAACTACTTATTGAAAAACTTGGGAAATGACATGGCAAACGAGGTGGGTGGTGATTACTCAGGGTTAATCATGGGTTTTTGGAGTGTAATGCTACTTTGGATGTACCTATGCCAACTGTATTTTGAATGGGTCATGATTACTCAGGGTTAATAATTGGGTTTTTGGAGTGTAATGCTACTTTGGATATACCTATGCCAACTGTATTTTGAATGGGCCATTTTATAATATTAGCCATGATCTTCAACATGTTCCCAAGTAAGTGTTCACTAGAGAATATAACTTAACAAAGAGGTCCATTAGTTGCTGTGCCAATGCATATGCGTCAGCAATTCAAGCATCTTTACTAAGATCATTATACTTGCTTTCTAAATCATTTGACTGAAACCATAGTAATGTTACTTTGAATTGAGATTGACTGAACAAATAAAAACTACAATTGAAATTCAATTAGTTGGAATTTAATCTGGCACAACCCCAAATAATTTTATTTCTTGGCCTTTTAAAACTAGAGTTAGGGTTTGGAGATGGCAACTCCTAGCAAGTTTTAGAGGCAGTACCCCTCATGGGGTTGGGAGGTAGCTGATCTATACAATTATTGGTTTGACTTCATGGCAAGAAGGAAGAAGAGGTTCTAGAATAGAGGCAAGTACTTGGATGCGAGAGACTGCTTAGGATGGTAGCTGATCTATACAATTATTGGTTTGACTTCATGGCAAGAAGGAAGAAGAGGTTCTAGAATAGAGGCAAGTACTTGGATGTGAGAGACTGCTTAGGATGGTATGGGACATTTAGAGCAAGCTTTCACAAAAGAGAAAACTAAGAAAAATAATTGTTTTTGGCTTTTGGGTGAAATTGGCAAATTTCAATATGCGGAGGTATAAGCATTTGAAAATTATCATCATAATTCATAAATTGCTTATTACAATATTTATATCTTTCTTTGCCCTACTCTAGTGAAAACTAGTGGAGAGGGTCTAATCTTTGCACTCTGTTATAGCACCTTGCTCGGAATTGAAGGTTGTGTTTGTGGCTCAATAACTAGTGGGGATCTGGGGGTAGTGCCCCTCATGGGGGTTCGGGGGCAACACCCCCAACAAGGTTGAGGGGCAGTGCCCCTTGTGGGGATTTGGAGACAATGCCCCCAACAAGGTCAAGGGGTAGTGCTCCTAGTGGGGTTGAGGGGTAATGTTCCTCGTGGGTTCTAGGGGCAACGCCCTTGCCACCAAGCCCAAATTGAGGCCTTCAAAACCACACAAAACTTCATGTTACACATCATTTTCACAATTTTATCAGTTAAGGGAGAAATTAGGTATTTGGCACATTTTTATAAAGAATATTTGTGCTTCAAGTGTTGCATGAGGAAGTGTCAAGGGCATTTGTGCATTTAAAGGGCAAAATTGCAACTTTTTTGATTATTTTTTTTGCTTTTTTCTCCCGTGTTTTTTTTTTCTCATTTTGCATTTTTAATGCATCTGGTGAGTTTTTTGTTAGACTTGCTAAGTTTCTAGTGAGTACTCGCTAAAATAACAACCAGTACTTGCCAAAAATTTGGTGACTTTTCTTGTGAGTAACTCAACAAGGCACAAAAATGGTGAGTACTCGCTGAATTTGCCAACTATGCATGCATACATATGCTCTGTGATGCTGGGAATGAATATTATTCTTGAACAGTAAATGTTGTGCCATTTTATTATTAGTATTGAAGTTTCATTTGGTGCATCACCTTAGCGTGTAGTTTTAAGAATTGTTTTCGTTCCCTTTTCTCCACAAGCTTAAAATCAATAAGGATCCTTATGAAGAGCCAACTTCTAAAAGCTCGGAAGTTATCTTGCAAATCACTTCCCACATTTGTAAGATTTCCCATTGTTGGTGAAAGTTTAGAGGTGGGTGTAGAACTAGTCATCAATAGGAAGCCAGTGTTTTAGGGCAAAAAATAGAAGTATTTCAGGATTCTATACCAAATTATTGGTTCCTACAAGGGAATTATGCAATTGCCGGTTTTGATAGGTGGCAATTACAGAATTGTTGGTTTGTTGAAAGTGATGCTTTTGCCTGATCAAGGAAATGACCATGGCATTCTAAATTTTGCTTTTTTCTTTTTCCTTGCATTTTTTCAATTTATAGTTGAGCTTGTAAAGGTATAAATATCCATTGTAAATATGAATTAAGCATTAGAGGAAGCATCCAAATGATGTATAGGTTGAAATTTTAGTCATAGAGTGAGCTAATGAAGAGGATTTGAGTGGAAGTCCACAAGATTTCATAGTTTCGAGCGAACAATTTGCCATTTTAAGCTAATTTAATATGTAAGAGAGCCATGTTAGAGGTCTTAAGGATTGAAATTACAAAGATCAAGCTAGTTATTTGCCCACATGGCCAAGGACTATATTTTCCATCAAAATTATGGATTTTATGTGATTGATAACTTACATTTTTCTCCCACACTTGGGTTTCTCTAGGGTAAACCCCATGTCTTCTCATTTACTATCTTTTGTTTAGCTTACTAGTTGGTAAGCTTACAACACTTGATTTCTTTTATTTAATTTGTTTTTGATGAATTATAGTATGAAATATCTATCTTAGTTTTTGGATCATTTTGTGATGTCAATGGTCATACCAATGAAACCTATCAGAAGCTACATCCAAAAAAGTGTTCACATGGGATGGGTAAGGAAGGTAAAATAATCACTGTGCCTACCTTTAGGGGAAAAGAAGTTGGATTTAATCTAGAGGTTGATTCACTATGTTGCACTACAAAGAAGGTTCATTTCCTTATTTAGGCATAAGAGGAAGAGGAGCCATACAAAGTTGTTTAGCATTAAAATTTAGACCAAGAATGTTAAAAGTTGATGCAATATTTGATTCTTCTTCCCAAGCTAACCTTATTTCTCAAGAATTGAAAATCTTGGTTTAGAAACTTTACAGCACCCATAACCATTTTGATTTTGGTTGGACAGGAAGGGTGCTAATTTGCTCATTACTAGGCAATGTAAATTGTGATTTGGTGTGAACTAGAAGTTTAATGATGAAGTGTTTGTAGATGATGTTCTATTGAATGCATGTGGAGTTGTTTTCCCCTACATGTATGAAAGAAGTATTGCTTATTACACATGGGAAAACAAAAAACACTTGTTTAAGAATGATGAAAACTTCATTTGTATGCTCACAAAGGCAAGTCCAAGCAATATCAGGCCAATAATATTCAAGAAAGGAGGATGCTCGACGGATGCACCATGATCATTATCCTTGAGTGGAGGAAAAAGAGTGCTGATACAACTACCCTATTTAGTTCAAGCATAATGACAATTTAGACATCTCTAGGTAGTTAGAGACAAATTTTCAGGCTCTTGGTTAGATAGAGTGGTGTGGCATTTAGTGGCAATGATATCATTTGTTGATGGGTTCAATCCTCTTTTTTTGAGTCTACCTAGCTTTTGAGGACCAAAAGCCTCTACTATGGAAGTGTGATTTGCAAATGGATAAAAAATTGAGTTAGTCACACTATGACTCTATGATGAAGAGGGTCATAGCTCGGTTTACACTTATGATGAAGCAGGCGTTTCAAGGAAGAAGAAAAGGTATTTGAAGCGTTTGTATGAAATCACTGGTTTCGACAAGAGTGATTACAAAAATTGATGATCTATTGAAAGTGGTGGTTTTGCCCCATATCAAGAAAATGACCATTGTGTTTTGAATTCCATATTTTTTCGTTTTTGTGTGTATCTTATGCACTTCTATTTGAGCTTGTTCAAGCATAATCAACCATATTCAATGTGAAGTAAGCATTATAGGTTGAATTTTGGGTCATAGAGTGAGAAATTGTGACTTGAAGTGCGCTGTAATAGAACAAAGAGGGAAGTGTGACAGATTGTTACTAATCTTGAGAATAGAACATTGAATGTTCTTGTTTGTTGTATGCCTAAGAGGCCAAAGATTGTATTCATATTGTAGATAGTTGAGGAGGAGGCCATTATACCTCACTCTTGGCGAAGTTTTCTCACAGAATTTAGGTTCTTTAGGGTAAATCCTTGTGTCTTTTGTTCTTGTGTGGTTTGCTTTTGTTTCTTCATGTTTAGCTGATTATTTAAATGTTGTACTTAAATTCCTCTTTTTTAAATTTAATTGTATAATTTACAAGCTATGGTATGGAATATCCATCCTAGTTTATAGATCAGCAATCTTGCTGCAATTTAAAAATATGCATAGTCTATGATTTATAGACAACAAAATTGATAGGCATTTAAGATTTTTTTGGAGATTGTATTTAATGTTTGCAGTCTTGCTGCCATGCATGTTTAGCAATTCATGTTTCAATATTTGTCAACCGTTTTGCACATCATGTTGCATAACAAGAAATGCAGTAGAGGCTAGAAGGATGTTCTATTAAAGCCCAAAAACTTTAAAATGTTTAGTACATATCATGTGGAACTAGGGAATGGAGATTTAACTTCATGAGAGAAGATTAGGGGAAAATATTTTTTTTCTGGGAATGCTTTCTTTTGAGCTGCTTAATTTGTATTTATGTTCAAAATGATATAAACAAAGCCACGTCCTAGAGGTGATACCATGAAGGTAAAAAAATAGTCTAATTTTCCATCAAAGTCTTGGATAATTGAGTGCCACCTTAAGGTGCTTACCTTTTCGAATGGTGAGGAGAGACTAGCTAATTATCATGTGGCCTATTGACCATTCCATCCTTGCATCAATCTCTTGTCATGATAGGATTGGAAGATTCAAAATAGTGTTTATGGTTTTAAAGATATTTTTTTTCCCAATTGTGTAATGGGTATTGATGCCTATGGTGGGTTGCAAAATGTATTCTTTGATTGTAAAGCTCTGATTAGGATACATTTCAAAATAGTAACTTTACATGCATTGCATTTTTTGCACATTACAATCTATTAACACAAAGGACAACGCCTTTTCTTTACCTCTATAATTTTTGGGAGAATTATAAACTATAGATTTGATGCTTCAACCATCTTTTATACCATGGTTCACATACTTGGATTTGATTGAGACTTGGTGATCCAATTTTTTTCAATTTGTCAAAAACTTGACAATTTAAAAAATCATGCAAAATATAGTCACAAAATGTATCAAATGAGTTTGTAAAATGTTGGGGAAGTTTCTATTAGATTTAGATTTGAATACAAATAGAGTACAAAATGATGTCATCATGTAAATACAATAGTTAATTGATAACTATAATGAATTTATGATGACTATCCTTGGAAATCATTATCATAAATTGCATATTTATGTGAGTTACAAGTTACAATTATTTACAATTTTCTTTTCCCCATTCTAGTGAAAAATTGGGGAGTGTCTAGTTCTCACTCTTGGTTGCAACTCCTCGATTGGCCTACAAGTTTGTGTGTAAGGCTCCCCCTTGGTACTAGATTGTAGTGATTTCTTTGCCTTATGTTGACATCATCACTAATAATGTCATTCAATGCAATCTTTCTTGCTTCTGGCGTACCTTCACCCTCCATAGCTTTCCTTTTGAAATCAACAATCTCATCCTTTGTGAACAAGGGGGTCTCCTCATCCCGTGTAGTCTAATCTTTGTAGGGATCAATGTCATCCAAGTTTATAGTCTCTTGTGTAGATTTGTCCTCCACCTTGTGTGAAGCCAAAGGGTATATTACTCAAAAGCTAAGTGATTGAGGCATCAAGTCAACATATTGCACTTCTTTGTGTGAATGGCCTCAAATAAACTCTAGTTGCCTCACATCTAGAAGCGCTACAAAGTTGAGACAAAACTCAAAGGGCTAGCTTTTCAAGATTTGGGGTATTTCCACTCCAATCATTCCGCTAAGAACTCACAAATAAGATAATCAAAATTTTGTAAGTATGCAATATTACTAATTGTAATTTGTAACTTGTAAATAAAGAATCCAACATTTTTACTTGATGTTTGGGTGGATCTCCCTCGGATAGCTAGTGAAAAAGAAAAGAGCTTAGCCTTAGCTTGCTTGTAATTTTGCAACTTTGAAATGATAAGTCCTTCACCTCAACCTTATGTTTTGTCCTTCCAATACATGTTGAGAGGCCCTCATAATCTTCCCATTAATGCCTATGAAGCTATTATAGAAGAAAAACTTGGGTTTGTGGTAGCACCATGTTGCATTAATGGGTTGGTAGAGTTTATTGTTCCACCTATTAGTGATCTCCCAAATGCATTGAAATCTTTCTCTACCCCCTTTGTAATATTTTTGGATGACCTCATTAGCTCTATCCATTGCCTCATAAATGTATCCCATTGGGTTTTGCGCCCCATCCACCAAGTTCAAATCCCTCTCCAAAGGCTTTGACACCTACAAAAAAATTGAAGTTACAATTGAAGTAAATACATTTAAAAATTGAAATTAAAGGTTTCAATTTGGAAATTAAATTGAAGTTTGAAGTTACCATGATGATATCTACAACTCTTTTTGCAAAGTTATTATAAAAAACTGTCTTTGCTGTCCTCTTTCCATTAATCTTCTTTGAATATGTTGAGTCTAGCCATGCTTGATTCACAAACATCTATTTCATTTGGTGTGAACAAATTACAAATGCTTTGCAATGTTGGTAAGTTAGTTATGAACTTTGTGACACCTACTTGCACAAGCTCTCTCCTTAGTGTGGTCCCTCATTGAGCCAAGAACCCAAGGGTGATTATGAATGTAGTTTGTGATGTTTTTGACATCTTTTACAGCCAGTCTCA
This sequence comes from Sequoiadendron giganteum, assembly GCA_007115665.2. Taxonomy (NCBI): domain Eukaryota; kingdom Viridiplantae; phylum Streptophyta; class Pinopsida; order Cupressales; family Cupressaceae; genus Sequoiadendron; species Sequoiadendron giganteum. The sequence goes on along the minus strand of CM021101.1, from coordinate 482,194,985 downwards.
TCCAATCAATTTTGCTCATGTCCTGCCAAAGAAGGTCAAGGCAATGGGCCACACAAGGGGTCCAAAAGAGTGATGGATGCTTCCCTTGGAACCATCTCCCAATGGCCACATATGTTGCTGCATTGTCAGTGACAACTTGCACAACATTCTTGATGCCCACATCTAAGACAACCTTCTTTGGCATTAGGCCCAAAGTTTTTGCATTCTTTACTTTATTAAAGGCATCAATTGATGTCAGAAATCCATCTCATCATTTGAAGCCACTCAAAAGTGTTGATGTTGTAGCTTCGGGCTACATACTTCCACCTTAATTGTTGAACAATAAATTCATATAGCCTAATGGCTATTCATTTATTGCATTTATTAAAGTGAAGAGGTGCTTCACTTGGCATCTAATATAATATTTAATTATTGTGAATAATTAAATAGGGCCGACTTCATTAAAGAAATAATATTTATTTCTTTATTATTGCTATGAGGCCGACCTCATGAAGAGTCACATTGTTTTTTTTAAATACAAGGTGATGATCATCTCATTTGATCATCAAGTTCATTCATTTTCATATTCGCACTCCTAGAAGAAGTTCGCACTTGAGTAGCAGATTGTAAAGTTCGCACTTGTGCAGCAGATTATCATCTTGAGCAGCAGATCATCATATTGTGAAGTTTGCACTTGTGCAGAAGATCATTATCTTGATCAGCAGATCATCATATTGTGACAACAAACATATTTCAAGGAGAAACATGTTCATTTCTGTATCTACGCATCTAGGAGAGGTGCTATTATTCATTGTATCAAATTTGGCCTTGTGTTGGGCCTGAGTTGTAAGCAGATTTCTGCTCTTATTCTTGAATATATAAGTGATATATTTGCTGGGTTTTTCCCCTTGAGTTGGAGGGTTTTCCCAGGGTATCTTGTGGTGTTCATTGTCTTATGTGTTGCATTTTCTGATTGCTTCATTTCTGATCCTAAAACTAACATGGTATTAGAGCGGGGTTATGAGAAGATCCGATCAGATTTGTTAAGCAGTCTTTATGATGGCCATAGCCCCTGAGATGGCTAGGCAGTAGGTTGAATCCTTAAATGCAGTGGCTGATGAATTTCGTGTTAGTTGCCACCGCTATTATTAAAGGTTATTCATATGATATTGAGTCCATGCGATAGATATACATGCAACTTAACTATTATTTTTTATCAGGCTGCAGATGATTGAATGTGACGGATGAGTATATACATGCATACAGTTATCGTGCTTTGATGCTAAGATGGAGTTTTTTAGTCCTTGCTGAAGACAGTGTTGCTTATGGTGTATGCAAAAAGAGGACGGATATGTTATAATCATTTTGTGTAAGGAGATTATGAGCTTTCTAGAGAACGCTATCATTTACATCTGGCTGCGTTTTGTTTTGGGACTCTGAGTGAAGTCTGAAGATGTGTGGAGAGCCGTTTATTGCATAAGTTTCAGTCCGGTGTCATGACCTCATGATATTTTAGTTCCTTCTTGACATACTTATGGTATTCATCTTTAGAATACTCAACAACAGAGGCTGTAGTTCCTGCTCTTTACCAGTGCTATTCAATTCAATTAAGAGATAAGTATTCTTTTCTTTATACCTTTGAAATTTGGGGTAAAATTCAGTCTGTAGATCTAAGATCAGTTATTTGAATCATACTTTGTGTTGTCTGGTCATCGAGTCTATGCAGATTAGGTGATGGTCCTACACAATGTTCCGGTCTCGTGAAGATTTCAACTCCAATTTTGTGTGATCAGGCGAGTTGAGCAGGCATAGTGCCCATTTCGACGAATTGCATTACAGTTGAACATCTTGACAGAGAAGTTGCCATCAATACTTAGAGCAGAAGTATAGATACATATGTATGGTGAGGACCTAGTGAAGGATGCTTAAGACGATGAAGATCTTCTTTTGGTATTCAGTTGCAATCGAAGTCAAGAGTTTGCATTGAGAGCAACAACGATCGATGCTACTGAAAGGGCAGAGAGAGCAAATATTGTGATCATTGTTTGTGGATATCGATCCCTCATTTTTTGCGTATAGGATTCTGATTTTAATGAGATAAGTATTTCATGGTTGAATAATGTTCATGAATCTTTATGTAGTTATTAATTCATGCTATAACATTGAGATATTAAATCATGTATGCTTCTAGCATTGGTATTTCTCTTCGGAATAGTTGAGTTCTATGAACTATTAGTAATCTCTCCTTAATGCTTTCAAGACGGAACAAGAAGCGTAAGAGATTGCTTTCAAGAGAAGAAGAGCTTGATGCATCCTGTAGGCTGAAGAATGGAGACACAATTTGCAGCCATAGGACTGAGTTGGTGGCTGGAGACATCTCTCAAAGATGAAGAATCTATTCGAATTGTCTTTGTGATCAGTTCTTCGAAGAGGAGGAATTAACATTAAGAGGGATTTTTGTGACTCGTTGAGGTTGCAGTGTTGCAAGAATAGAGTGATCTGGGATGAGGTCGAAGAGGACAACCCTGAATCTCTACAGAGGTGTGCGCTGGAAATCATTTCTCTAAAACAAGAATTGCAGACAATCTTGGACAAGGAGGTCAGAAGGTTGATGCAAGTACTTGAGATTCAAAGGGAGTCTACTGAACCAAAAGAGGATGGTGATCCAGTTGAGTTTTTGGAACATACTGATGGGCCAAGAGATATTGTCATAGGTCGAAAGAGACCTCTATGAGCTAGGCAAACAATGCAGGAGGCATAAAGGTTTGCAGCTCATAGAAAGCAAAAGACGTTAGCAGGTTCCAAGTCATGCTACATTGATGAGTCAAATCATTGAGTTTGAACCTTCTAGTGTTGAGGAAGCTACAAGTCAGCAAGTATGGAGAGATGCTATGGCTGAAGAATATCAATCTATCATCAAGAACGATGTTTGGGACATTGTACCTAGACCAGAAGGCAAATCTGTTGTATCTTCTAAGTGGCTTTTCAAGATCAAGCATGCGGCTGATGGAAGCATTGAGAAGTACAAGGCTAGATTTGTGGCTAAAGGATTCTCTCAGAAAGAGGGAATAGACTATGAGGAAACCTTTGCTCTAGTTGCTCATTATACCTCCATCAAGACTAACATTGCCATTGCAACAACTAAAGGATGGAAGTTACACCAGATGGACGTGAAGACAACATTTCTAAATGGTGTAATTGAAGAAGAAGTATACATTGAGCAACTTGATGGCTTTGAGGTTCATGGGAAGGAGTCTCATGTTTGCAGATTGAAGAAGGCTTTGTATGGCCTTAAGCAGGCTCCTCGTGCTTGATATGAGAGGATTGATACTTGATGAGCTTGGGTTTCTCCAAGAATGATGTTGATTCTAACCTGTACTTCAAGGTAGTTAATGGTGAGGCATTAATCTTGGTTCTTTATTTTGATGATCTATTTCTTACTAGAGAAGAACATCTCATTATCAAATGCAAGGAGTTAGCTTCTGAATTTGAGATGAAGGATCTTAGCTACATGCATTACTTCCTAGGATTAGAAGTATGGCAGAGGCCTATTGAGATCATTCTAAGTCATGGGAAGTATACAATAGACATCTTGAAGAGATTTGGTATGATGGATTGCAAATCCATGTCTACACCTATGGAAACCAATTTTTAGAAGTTAAAAGAGGTTGCAACTAGTTTAGATCTGGTGGATCCTATTATGTATAGGCAGTTGATTGGATCATTGATGTTTCTAGTCAATACTAGACCAGATATTTGCTATGCAGTGAGTGCACTAAGTCAGTTCATGTGTGAACCAAGGCAAATACACCTAGTTGCAGCAAAGCATATCCTGAGATACTTGCGTGGCACAGTTGGGTATGGCTTGAGATATTCTTCTGATGTGGACTTGAAGCTGCATGGTTATTTTGATTTCGATTGGATAGGGTGTGTTGCTGATCGAAAGAGCACCTCTGGATGTTGTTTCAGTTTGGGGTCTGCGATGATATCCTAGTGTAGCAGGAAGCAGTCTTCAGTGGCATTGAGCACCGTAGAGGCTGAGTACATTGCAGCATGTGTGACAACTCGAGAAGCAGTGTGGCTTCAGAAGCTCTTTGCAGGATTGTTTGGACAATCATTGGAGCCAACTGTCATTCATTGTGATAATCAAAGCTATGTGAAGCTTTCTGTCAATCCAGTGTTTCATGACAAAACAAAACATGTTGAGATCAAATACCACTATATCAGAGATATGGTATTGAGGAAAGCAATCAAGTTGAGATACATTAGCACTGATGAGCAGACGACCGACATTCTCACCAAGCCCCTCTCCAGAGTGAAGTTTGAGTACTTTCGAGACAAGCTTGGAGTTGTGGAGAATGAAGCCCTAGCTGAAAGGGAGACTCAACTTCAGTGATATGTGATTTTCTCTAATGCATCTTTCTCTATAAGAGAAATTTGAGGTGTAAGCCCTTGTTTAATGCATCTTTCTCTGTGAGAGAAATTTGAGGTGTAAGCCCTTGTTTCCACCCTCTGGGAGTAGCCATGGTCGATGTCATGTTGAGTGACTCCATGACAACATCACGTGAGAGAGTCCGTGATGATTTTCTTGTACTCGTGTTTATTCACCCTTTGGGAGTATCCATGGTGAACATCATGTTGAGATGAGGACATCACGTTGAGTGATTCCGTGATGGGCACTTGTGCACATATGCTTTACCATACATGGGAGTAGCCATGATGGTTGATATCACAATTGAGTGAATCTGTGATGAGCTCCTTCCACATATGTGTGTAGCCATTGTGGGTGTCATGTTTGAGAGATTCATGAACTTGTGTATCAAAAGTATTCCTCCCTAGCTAAGAGGGAGTGTTGATGTTGTAGCTTTGGGCTACATACTTCCGCCTTGATTGTTGAACAATAAATTCATATAGCCTAACAACTATTCATTTATTGCATTTATTAAAGTGAAGAGGCGCTTCACTTGGCATCTAATATAATATTTAATTATTGTGAATAATTAAATAGGGCTGATTTCAGTAAAGAAATAATATTTATTTCTTTATTATTGCTATGAGGCCGACCTCATGAAGAGTCACATTGTTTTGTATAAATACAAGGTGATGATCATCTCATTTGATCATCAAGTTCATTCATTTTCATATTCGCACTCCTAGAAGAAGTTTGCACTTGAGTAGCAGATTTTGAAGTTTGCACTTGTGCAACAGATTATCAGCTTGAGCAGCAGATCATCATATTGTGAAGTTCGCACTTGTGCAAAAGATCATTATCTTGATCAGCAGATCATCATATTGTGACAACAGACATATTTCAAGGAGAAACATGTTCATTTATGTATCTACGCATCTAGGAGAGGTGCTATTATTCATTGTATCAAATTCGGCCTTGTGTTGGGCTTGAGTTGTAAGCAAATTTGTGCTCTTATTCTTGAATATATAAGCGATATATTTGTTGGGTTTTTCCCCTTGAGTTGGAGGGATTTCCCAGGGTATCTTGTGGTGTTCATTGTCTTATGTGTTGTATTTTCTGATTGCTTTCATTTCTGATCCTAAAACTAACATAAGCCCTCGTTTCCACCCTTTGGGAGTAGCCATGGTGGATGTCATGTTGAGTGACTCCATGACAACATCACTTGAGAGAGTTCGTGATGATTTTCTTGTACTTGTGTTTTTTCATCCTCTGGAAGTATCCATGGTGAACATCATGTTGAGATGACGACATCACGTTGAGTGATTCTGTGATGGGCACTTGTGCACATATGCTATACCATACATGGGAGTAGCCATGATGGTTGATATCACGATTGAGTGAATCCGTTATGAGCTCCTTCCACATATGGGTGTAGCCATTGTGGGTGTCATGTTGAGAGATTCATGACCTTGTGTATCGGAAGTATTCCTCCCTAGCTAAGAGGGAGTGTTGATGTTGTGGCTTTGAGCTACATACTTCCACCTTGATTGTTGAACAATAAATTCATATAGCCTAACGGCTATTCATTTATGGCATTTATTAAAGTGAAGAGGTGTTTCACTTGGCAGCTAATATAATATTTAATTATTGTGAATAATTAAATAGGGCCGACTTCATTAAAGAAATAATATTTATTTCTTTATTATTGCTATGAGGCCAACCTCATGAAGAGTCACATTGTTTTGTATAAATACAAGGTGATGATCATCTCATTTGATCATCAAGTTCATTCATTTTCATATTTGCACTCCTAGAAGAACTTCGCACTTGAGTAGCAGATCATCATCTTGAGCAGCAAATCATCATATTGTGAAGTTCACACTTGTGCAGAAGATCATTATCTTGTTCAGCAAATCATCATATTGCGACAACAAACATATTTCAAGGAGAAACATGTTCATTTCTGTATCTACGCATCTAGGAGAGGTGCTATTATTCATTTGATCAAATTCGGCCTTGTGTTGGGCCTGAGTTGTAAGCAAATTTCTGCTCTTATTCCTGAATATATAAGCGATATATTTGCTGGGTTTTTCCCCTCGAGTTGGAGGGTTTTCCCAGGGTATCTTGTGGTGTTCATTGTCTTATGTGTTGCATTTTCTGATTGCTTTCATTTCTGATCCTAAAACTAACAAAAAGTTGATGAGGGTGCAGTTCTTTCCATACATCCACCCATCTAAAAGAAATGGTGCATTTACACTTTTGCCACTTTCTTTTATTTTTCGAGATTTCATTTTTGCTAGGAATTAGAATCTTAGCTTGTTAATGAGTACAATTGAATGTAAATAAATAATATGAGATGCAATATACAAATTAAACACATTACACAATATATATACATGGAGAAAACCCTTTTGGGTAAAAAATCCCAAAAGTATTATTTTATTGTAGAACACTTATAGAATGGTTTATTAACAAATAGACCGAATGTAGGTATTCCACTTCTCCTCACTTCCACATGGCCAATAATACCTCTTGATCATAGTGATGGATTCATTATAAATCTCCAAATTCTAGCCTCCTCTTAATGAGAGGGAATCTCCTTAAATGTTAGAGAAGAGGTAGCAAGATACATGAAGGGGTATTAGTCACACCTATTCAAAACTACCATTTATAAATAATTAATATTCTAATAGTTATTAGACCATAATTATTTTAAATGGGATATGCTTAATAAAACATATATATATATATATATAAGATTTTATAACCTTATATTAAAACAATATATCAATGTTATAAGGGTATGAACTCTAATAATATTATGTTCTAACATATGCAACAACACATTGAAACAACCACCCACTTAAGTCTTTTGGAGAGTGCCTTGTACCCTCTTCTTGCAATGGTCAATGTCATGACTAAATACTCTTGGAATGGGCTAGTTGGCATGTTAAAGGGAATGTTGTAAACCAAAAAATCATACGTCTAATTTGCATCCTCATGCATCTCCTTAATCCACTCTATACCTTGTAGTGAAGGAAGTGCTCCAAGTGTGTTTCTAGGTTCAAAAAGTCTTGTGATTAGGCTTTGCTTGAGAGAGATGAGGTGGATGTGCTGCATATATGTGGACCACAACTAGAGCCACAATATCTGTCATATCTACCTTCATTTCTGCTGCCATGTTGCGATTAATGGTTGATGCTATGGCTCTGTGTTTCATCACGCTCTCTAGTTTCTTTTGATCTAACAATGTAAGGGATGCCTATCTTTTGTTTTGCCTCATTTGTGGTGTTGGGACATGGTTGACATTGTAACAAGGTATGGATGTGACATGGTATTTGAGGCAGTTGATGCCTCCATAAACCTTTTTCCTATTAAAGTTGCAAACCACTTTCCCTTGTATTGGTCCAACTGTGGTATATTTCCAAGCAGCGTCATGACTCGCACTTCCTGATTTTGAGTGTGATGTAGAGTTGGATGCTATTTTATGCTAATATGCAACATGTTTAATACAAAATACAACACTTAAAAAACAATGATTTGAACTCAAAAAATAAAATAAAATTCACATAAAATTCTTTTCGAATGTAATTAAATAACAATAATATTAAATAGTTTAACCAAAATAATAGTTCTTTGTCTCTAAACCATAAACCCCATGTTAAAAAAAAATCCAATAATTTTGTAATAAAAATTATAGAAATTGAATTCAATGCATGTAAAGTCTAAATCATGTTTATAAACCCGATATTAACATTTTAGAAAGCATTAACATACTTGGAAAAAATGAAAAAAAGAATCAACTTGGAAACCAAAATTCTAAGTTGCAAGGTTTGTACCCACTGGGTACGACCTGGTTTGGGTACGAACCCAGTTTGGGTTCGCCTGTGGGTACGTGCTGGGTGTGCACAGGGTGTGCGCACCCAACACGAACCCAAGCCTGTGGTGCGTGGACCCGGGCGTATCAAGGGCGAACCCAGGAGAACCCACAACCCAACACTTAAAAAGTGGGCCCAAACACTTGTCAAATACATTTTTTTTATTATTTTTTTTCTCCTAACTCTAAAACACCCCAATATGAGGCCTTTTAACACTCAAACATTTCATTTTTACCTCTCATTTTGCTCTCACCATATTTTCTCTCCATCTTGGCATTTTGAAGGGAGGTGATTATATTCGAAGGAGATCGATTGTGGAGTGCCAAATAGCTTCCACAAAGGAGATTTAAGTGTTTAAGGTATGCATTTAAACCCTATTCTTTAGTCTTTTGATGAATTTTTTTCAAGTTTTTTGATGGATTTTTTCAAGTTTGTGAAGAAGTTTTTGAAGTATGTTTTTTTTTAGATTACAACAATGGCCAATAGTCAAAGTTTAGTGGGTGGGGAGGGAAGTCAAAAATACAAAATTGATAAAGCATCTCCTTTATGGAGACATACCACAAGAATTTCACAACTTTCTGGAGGTGGGGGGCTTGTTTGGAAGTGTAATTTTGCAATGCACAATATAATAGCTCCTATTACCGAGTGAAACTTCATTTTATGGGCCCTAGTGGTAAAGGGATTAATATGTGTGAGGGCCCAAATAAGAAGGGGTTGTTTGCTGTACAAATAGTAGGGTTTATAAAAGAACAAGAAGATGCTGACAAATTGATTGCAAAAGGAAAACAAAGTGGTTACTCTTCTAGAAAGAAAAAAACACTAACATTACCCTCTTAGACAATTAGGGCCTTCAAACATCCCTTCTTGTCTATAACCTCTACGAAAGAGGAAGATGAAGATGAACAACAAATCACCACCCACAAGAGAGGTCCATTGGAGAGGGCATTTAAAATGGAGGCAAGTGATATTGTTGAAGAAAAAATTGCACGTTGCCTCTATGCCAATGGTCTTCCATTCAACTTGGTGAGATCACCATATTGGCAGGACATGGTGTCAGCAATAAATAATTCACCTCCTGGTTTCACAAGTCCTGGGTATGAAAAGGTGCGTACTACCTTATTGCAAAAAGAGAAGAAATCTATAGAGGCCCAACTAAAACCAATTAGAGATTCTTGGATTGAAATAGGTGTATCTATTGTTTTCGATGGATGGAAAGATTGCAAAAACCGTCCATTGATCAATGTTATTGCAGTGTCCCCCAAGGGGGCAATGTTTTTGAGGGCGGTTGACTGTGAAGGGGAAGTGAAAGATTCAGAGTTCATTTCCAGGATTCTCATTGACTCCATAGAGATGGTGGGTAGTGAAAATGTTGTCCAAGTAATTACGGACAATGCAAAAGTTTGCAGGGCTGCAGGTGCTTTGGTAGAGGCTAGATATGAGCACATCTTTTGGACACCTTGCACCGTACACTCCCTCAATTTGGTGATGCAAGCAATTGGCAACCAAATAGAGTGGGTGAAAGAAATATACCAGGAGGCTGAGGAGATCCAGATGTTTGTGACAAACCACCATATGTCACAAGCAATTTTTAGAAATTTTTCAAGTTTGGAATTGTTGAAAGTAAATTTAATATATTTAGTTTCATTTATGTCATGTTTTACATAATTGAATAAAATATATTTGTTATGTTGTACCCAAACCGAAATTTTTGCTTCATTAAGGCATTTGCTTAAAATGGTCTAAACCTTGTAAAAGTGGGGTCAAAACTCAGTTTTTGGGCAAATAAAGTATGGGCTTTTAGTCAGTGTGATGCCAGGAAGATACTGGCAAAATTTGAAAATTTTGAAAATTAGGGTTTCTGAAATCTATTTTTAGCCCGAAACCCTAAAAAATAGGAACTTGTCCGAATTGGCTGAAATTAATTTTGATTGGCTTATTTCACATCACAATCACAGTGGTGAAGTCAGTTTCAGTTAAAAGTCAGTTTAAGGCTGGTGGGTAGTTTTCACTTTTTCAGGAGAAAAGTTAGGATCTTCGGGGTCATCAATGGCAGTTGGCCAGTACCAGGTATCAATATCTAAGCCTGAAACTCAAAGAGGAACGCTCTACGATAAAAGATGTTGGAAATAATGCTTTTTGATGGAGGGGATTTTCAGATTGGCAAAAAGTGCTAAAATATTCTAAGTCTGGGAACTTTTCACTATGTAACATAGTAAACACTTAAGCAATCAACGTGCAAATCAACTTTATAGTGTCCATACATGTGAAAATGATGAAGTATAGTCATCCACACACCTCAGCAGTCACAACGCTTCGACATGGTCAACCGCAGGGATGGATACAGCGTTTGCAAAGCATAAAATGGTGAAAATCAATGAACTCAAAACAAATCCGCTCCCCTGTAGCCTAGGGGCGCCCTTCCATTTGAAGGTCAAGATTTGAGTGTTTTGGATAAAGGATACATTCATTATGTTCAGTTTTCAGTCAGCTTTTCGATTAGCCATGAAGCAAGATTATCCGAGTTACAAAACTCCGGCAAACGAAGACAGAAGCAGAGGTTGCGAAGAGTGTTTTCATCAAGGAGGCAGTCTAGAGATGCAAATCCGCTCCCTTCTAGCCCAAGGGCGATTTTCTTTTTGAAGGCCCAGATCTAGATGCATGTGTGTTTTGATGGTTTCAGTCTTTGCAGAATTAGTTTAGCTTTTCAACGAGCTATCAAGTGAAAGCGTATCCAGTACAGAAATCCTGTTATCAGCGTTAGAAGTGGAAATTGCAGGCAGGATACATGTCAGAAGAAATGAATTCAAAGCAAATCCGCTCCCCTGTAGCCTAGGGGCGATCCTGAATAAGACATGTTTGATGGATGAATTTGCAATTGAGGTCTTCCTGAGATCTCTTCCAGCTCAGTCGAGCTTTGCAGTGCACCCGTTCACAAGACGATTCGGCATTCTGAGTAACTATGACAGAGGTCCTACCGAGCACGTAAAACAGAGGATGGTGAAGCGTAGCTACACAAAGCTGCACAGCTGTAGGCTAGGGGCGATTCTCCTTTAGGCCTGCCAGACGGGGTTATTTGCAATTACAGTCTTCACAAGACTTGTGTGCAATTACTCAAGCTATCCAACGAGTCTAGCCGACAGCCTCCGGGATTTGGCGAATGCTCGTACGTGCGAGGTCAAGATGATAATGCTGTGAAGAAGAGTTGATTGAAGGCAGTTCAAAAAATGACTAAGTGTAAGAATATTATTTTCTTTGAAAAAGGCGATTTTCTTTTAGAGGCCTTAAAAGCAATTTTTTGGCTTCGTCGTCTCCAAGAACATCTCTTGCAAGTTGACCAAACTGTACAGCAAGACAGACGGCACGCATATCGGAACATTCCAGTTCCCGGTATCAAGGGTCAAAGTATGGTGTTCAGATGAAAATCACACTTTTGTCAAAATGGTGTTTGAGCTATCACAGAATAGGGGCGCTCATTCTTTTGGGGTTCTTAATACAATTTTTAGATCCCTCACATACAGTCATTGGATGCAGAGTACTTCTAGTCACGCAATGAATCCATTATTCAGTCAGTGGAGTTCATTATTCACTGTCAGCGGCAGTTTGAAGCATCAAAAGGCAAAACTAAGAAATGGCTAAGTCTGGAGTCAAAACATCAATTTAATCAGAGGCGCCTAATTTTCTAAGGTATCAGATGATGATTTTAGCAGTTGTTGCTCCCAGCAGACATTTCATCCTTGTCATGTAAGCTTCGCGGTGGATATCTCAGCACGGTCGCAGGATCATTCAATCATCCGGAGATCAGAGTTGAACAGGGTCAGTTGTAACTTTGCAGTCAACTACAAAATAGGAGATTCTGAAAAATCTCATAACTCTTGCAAATGGAAGCCTAAAAGATCAAAATTTGACTTTTTAGAATCAGGGAAGTGTGTTGAACACAGCAAGATGCTATTTTTGGCAAAAAATGGAAAAAAATATTTTGCATGCAAAGCATTGAAAAGTGACGAATTTCTTCAAAGATAGATATTGGCGCCATTTTTAGTTTTTTGCATGTTTTAAAATTAAGATATTTTTTTTTTTAGTCTGAAGACTCAGAGACAGTGGCAGTTCAACTGGAGAGAAGCCAATCGAATTTCTTTTTTCTAAATTAGGGTTGCATTATGCATGCATGATGGTACGAATTGTTTATTTAAACAAGCATGGCGCCTTTCATCATTCACACAGCTTTGAAAGTTCGAATTTCTTCAAAGACATTGGCGAATTTTCATCAAAGGATCAAGTTCGAAGGTGATAAAATATTCTTTTGCAGGTACAAGTTCAGATTCAGCATCAGATTCAAGGCAAAGTGGCGATTTTGACAGAAGAAGATAATAAATAAATAAAAAATTAAAAATATCTTTCTTCTTCTCTATATTTCTTCCATCTTCTCGTCTTAAATTCTCTTGCATGTTCGAAGTGTTGGCAGATTTTGGCAAAACAAAATATCTGGGTTGATTCAGAAGAGCTTTCTCAGCAAAACCCATGTGCCAGAATTTTTCAGGAAAATTTGTTCCAGAACATCTGTTCTTGAAGCTTTAATTTTCTCAACCGAAATTCTTTTGCATGGCTGAGTAAAGGGTAAATTTTTGCATTTCTGATGTTCTGGGTTGTCTTAGAATCATTTTCTGGACAAAACCCATATCTCATATTTTTTCGTAAAAATTCTCATCCGACAAGCTATTTTTAGCCTCAGCAGGCTATTTTTGGCTTTCCAGAAAAGTTGTCAGAATATAGCCGTGTGCACAGTCAACAGGCAAGTTTTTCAAAATGCAGTTCACTCAGCTCGAATTCAAGACCAAATCGGTTTTAACCCATGACTTCATCGGAACGGTAGATACAGATCTACATAAGGTGTTGCCGGAGGTAGTTTTGGATCCACTCAAAATCAGGGATTCAGTTATCAAGAATATTCAACACTCCGGGTTACTTGAGGCCGCTTCCATACCTATTTCGGTGCATTGTGTGGAGTTTGTAATATCTTGCATCAAGCATTACAATTCCGCTACACGAGAGATACGGTCAATAGATGGACGTGTCATATGCAGTCTCAAACCCCTTGATATCGAGCGAAGTCTGGATATTCCTCAACATTCGGATGGGATGGTTATTTCCATGAGTCAGAGCGAGCAGGCATTCAATGCTGGACTGGATAAGTGTCATAACAAGATGATAGAGAGGTGGCTGAAACAAAAGAAGAGCAAGTTGCCAAACAACTTGGGTCGTGGCGAGTGTAAGGATGAATACAATATTTTGATTACATTGCTTAATCGTGTCTCAGGTCATGCAGATGCAAACAAATTTCACCCGTGGATGTATTATATCATTGGTAGAATCATCTCTGGGCAAGACCATTATGACTGGGCATCCTTCATCAGCGATGCTATTCACGAGCAAATCACCGGTTTCCTAGTTGCGCATCAATTTCATATGTGTTCTTACCTGGTGTACTTGATTGCTTATCAGAATCAGTTTAATGGTTTGAATACGGTGGGCATACTCAGTGTACAAAAAGTCTATCGTTACTATGACCAACTTGAGTTCACGAAGGCTGAAAGTCATTTTAAACGTGTACAAGAGGCTTTCTTGACTTATACAGTGAGAAACTTGGACCGGGAGTTGCATATTCGCATCTCGACAGTTGCCAGAGCAGCAATGAAGAATTGGGCAGATTGGTACATTCAGTTCCCTACATACACCTATATCCGTGTCTATGGATACACAGGAAAACCAGCTATGTTACCACGTTATCCTTCGGATAAAACAATATTCATGGAGTTCCTGAGGCAGCTATATGAAGTTCACAAACGTTTGCGCATCAAGCGTAAACCAGCTGCCGAGTTTCCTTTGCAATTCGGGATGTATTGGTGTAGGACGGCAGTTGATGCTAAGACCGTAGGTCAAGAGTTAGAAAATTGCAAACTCAAGTACCCGGTGGATACACGCACATATGATCCTTGGGGTCATTACGCAGCTCGCCTGGGTAATCTCTCTTATCACAAACCTACGATGGAAGATTATTGGGTGAATTGTGAGGATGATTTCGAGGTTCGCAGACGTAGCTATAGCAGGTTCTCTCTTCCGCAGGTTTCTGTTTTCTTGGCAGAAGATGTGGAAGGATTGACAGAAGATGAGGGAGATACACTTCCTCAATTTTACAGAGAGCAGGTTGATGGACAACCACTTCCGTTAGTGAACTGGTATGCCAAAGAGTTCACATCAGTAAAGGAGAGATCGAGCAGGGTCATCCAAAATAGTACGCTTTATTTAGAAAGCAGAAGGTTGAGAAAGGCATCCATGCCTAGAGCAGAGCCGCCACCAGAAGGACTTGTATTGCCTTCTTCTTCAAAACCTAAGCAGAAGAAGAGGAGTAATCCTCCTAAAAAGAATCCAGCGCCTAGTAATTCGAATGGAAAAGCATCTGTTGCGATTCCACATGTAGAGCCAGTCAGAGAAGTTATTTAGACTTCTCCACAGCTTGAGGTTCAGCCCCGTATGCCGTCACCGACACCATTAGAGCAGCCTCCCGTTCCAATTCACATTGATTTGGACGTAGATTCACCTCCTCGCAGCGATTCTTTTGCACATTCACATTCATCAGATCCTCCTGCGACTAGTACAGATCATTCCAATGGGATTAGTCGGGATTCATCTTGGCTTGAGAGTCAACTGGGAAGAAAAAGGAGACAACCATCTTACATACTTGATCATTCAGATTTTGATCATGACCATCAAGATGTGCCTGAAAAGAGGATCAAGAAACAGATACATATTGGGAGAAGTGCAGATAAGGAATTCATTGTTGAGACTGCTACACCTCCAGAAGATAAGAGTCTAGACGAGATGGAAGCTCAAGACTTCAAAGTTATCACAGTTCATTTCGGTAAGAGTACTCGTCAGACAGATATTGATCTCCTTCAGGTTGCTACAGATAGCGTCAAGGATAGGATGGTGAAAGATGGTGAAGATAAATTAGCTCTCAAGGCTGAAATACAGCAGCTTCGCCAATACATTTCTAGCCTTGTACACAGGACAGGGGATGTTGTCACCGCGCTTCCACATATGTTAGAACCACCAGCAGAGCAGGGCCAGATTGATCTCTTGGTTGCATATGGTAGGCGATTGGAGGAATGGGAAGAGGAGTTTGTTGCTAGAGGCCGCCTTGTACTTACATAATTGTATCAATTGCGGTATAATGCACGTGAGCTTCGTCTGTGACTTCAAGATGAGGAACGTGATTTGGCCATTAGTAGACTCAGGGATGAGATTCTGATTGCCAACTTGGGAATGTCATTTGATTCAGTCACAGAGGCAGAAGATAAAGAAGAGGTCTACATTTGGAGAACACAGTTGATCTTCAAGGCAGAGATAGAAGGAAAGATCGCATCTGAGGTGGCTGAGAGCAGAGAGCATGTTACTAGTGCACTCCGCTATATAAGAGACTTTGTGTCTCAATTACCATGTGTATATCAGTGTGTGGGTGGTGACTATGTTGAGCTTGCTGACATCCAGTTAGAGCTCCAAGCACTTATTCACGGTATTTTCAGTGGTGAGACCGTTGGCTGTAAGATGAATCAGCTTACAGCCATGTCAACATTGTTTGATGAGGCAATCAGGAGAAAGGGTGAGTTCCAGTGTCAGATGACTAATGGAGAAGACATGCTGCACAGACATAGGATTCTTCGCCAGAGCTTCAGTTCCCCAGATGGAGATGCAGTCAACGACCTCGTAGATGGGTTAATTTCTCAAGATCAGGGCCAGTAGACTTCAGTTAAAGGCGTCCCACCTTTTCCAAGATAGACATTAGACACAGGAGTTAAACTCGAGGCTTCTTTCCGAGTTAACTGGTTGTTACACATTGCATGCCATGTCTTTCTTGGAAATATCTACAAACACTTGGAGTTTAGATTAGATCTTTCAGTCAACTGATGATAGCATTCCAGTTGACTTGCTTTCAATAAGGACGTGCATGTTGCACCTTGTCCATTTAGATTAGATGTTTCAGTTAACTGATGATAGTTTCCCAGTTAACTGTATAGTTTCATTCAATTAGGGTTTAGGAATAAGATCTTGCATGCATTGCAAGACTTTAGTTGACTCAAGGTGATTTTAGGGTTGCCTACACCTTGAAGTCTATAAATAAGAGCTTCAAGCTCATTTGTAATTTAACTTTTGCTTGATAGCATACATGCTGCGCCTACCTTGCCTGTAGTATTGCTATTATTGTATCTGTTCAAAGAGTAATTGCTGTTATAATAAATTGTTGCGCCTACCTTGCCTTCATGTTATTGTCATGGTGTTTATTCGACCTTAGTTAAATGGGGTTGCTGGTTTGATCGTTATTGCATGCGTGTTGCGTCTATACAATCTACTGTCCCAGTTGCTTACCTTTTGTTTTGTTTATTATAAGCCTATTCAAAAGAGCAAATAGTTGCGCCTACCTTGCCTTCATGTTGCGAAACTGTACTCAAAGCTTATCGTATGATGTGTGTTATAGTAGACTCATTCAGCCAAGCAGATAGTTGCGCCTACCTTGCCTTCATGTTGTAAAGCTGTACCAGGTTTACCGTTCATTTGTTTGTTTTAATAAACTTCTTCCCGGATTAGCAAATAGTTGCACCTACCTTGCCTTCATGTTGTGAGCCCGCACCTGGAGTTTATCGTACAATACATTCCTGCTCCATTTCCTCATGCTCTGTTTCTTGAGGAAATTGGATAGATATTAAAGAAGTTAGCTTAGTTGTAGTTACATGATCTGCGAAACCAGAAAATACTTAGCTGCAACGTTCTAGGTTTTCTTAACCTTGTGCCTCTACCAGCTGAGAACAAAAAGATAGGACATTAGTTTAGTTTTCTATTTCATGCATTCCAGCACAACGAGGGAGCTTCCCCTCCTAATTTGAAGAGCACTCATTACGTAGTGTGCATAGCTGTCCGTACAAACTCACACTCCAGAGGTGTTAGTTCTTACGCCAACATGTTACTTATTTAGTAATTTACATATTTCAAATGTGTTATTAACTTACTAGTAACATGTTCTTAGGTTGCTGAAACCCAATTTGCATCTCACACAATTGTTCTGAGACGACTTGTGAAGGTCAAAGAGGCATTGAGTCAAATGGTTATTAGCAACCAATGGGGTATATGGAAGCAATCAAATTCAGAGAGGGCTTAAAAGGTCAAGGCATTGATCTTGGATGATGATTGGTGGGGTCGTGTGAATTATGTATTGAAGTTCACCAAACCTATCATGTCTATGCTTCGGTTTGCTGATATAGATGAACCATGCTTGGGGGATGTCTATGATAGCATGGACACAATGTTGGAGAAAATAAAAATTGAAATACAAAAGAGAGAGAATGATCTTGAAGACACCTTTTACAAAAGGGTGGAAGCAATCGTTCTTCATCATTGGAACAAGATGACAACACCATTGCACCTCATTGCATATGCCCTATCTCCAAGGTACTATACCACAGAAGTACTTTCTATCCCAGGGAGAATACCGCCATATAGAGATTCTGAAGTTGCTAGAGGGTATAAGAAGGCATTTAATAAACTCTTCACTGATCTAGAAGTGCAGACAAGTGTTATGAAAGAGTTTGGAATGTTTATCTCAAGAAAAAATCTTACCCCTTTTGTTGTTAGAGACCAATACAAAATGGATGCTATTACGTGGTGGTACCTCCATGGTCAAGATTATATGAACCTCCAACCTCTTGCAATCAAAATCCTCTCACAAGTAAGTTTTTTTTTTTTTTGGCCATTTGTATTGTAGAATTTAACACTTAACATTCTTGAATTTATCTTGCTTTTTTAATTTTTAATTTTGTTGGTTTTCTCTCTAGGTTGCAAGCTCTTTTGCTGCTGAACGAAATTGGAGTACATACTCCTTTATCCACACAGTGAAGCGTAACCGGTTGGCTGCAAAAAGAGCTGAAGACTTGGTGTTTATTCATTCCAATTTGCGTCTTTTGTCACGAAAGGAGCCTCAATACAAATAGGGGGGAGCGAAGCTTTGTGATGTAGCACCTGAGTCTGCTGACTTGGATGCAACCATTCAGGATCTTGCTAGAGCCACTATGGATGATGCGGATGATAATGATGATCATGACATACTACATGGTGCTGGAAGTGGAACCGCTTTGGGTTCAAATGATGATGATCTTGAAGTTGAAGCTGGTGAAAATCCAAGTCACGATGATTTTTTTGACAATCCTTTTGATGATTGATGAACATTGAATAATGAACATGGAATCATGTTTCAACTTTCATGAACTACATTTTGTAATGTAGTAATTCAAATTGTGATGATTTCCATATTTCCATCATTGATATGGCGTATTTGAATATTTTTCAACTATCAATTGACATTTAATATTTATCTTTGGCATTTGGCATTGATCAATGATCAAGTATCATACTATGAGATGATTTAGTTTTACAATTTTGTATATTTCTCTTATTTTTTTGTATATATGATACATATATATATATACACACGTACCCATGCGTACCCAAACCCCTAAAAGATTTTTTCACGTACCCACGTACCGGGTTCTCGTACCTGAAACCGTCCCCAAACCGGTAACTTAGCTGAAATTCCTTAAATCTGCTCTAAACTCACTCAAGGAATCCTGCAAGTGTTGTGTGAGGAAAAGTTGTGGGTGTGTAGGCTTAAATAGAAGAAAAGTTAATGTCTGTTCAACATCAAACCCACATTTCCATGTCCCAACCCATGTCATGACAAGTTTGATTGTTGAACATGCCACGTACTCATGAGTACTTGCCATGAGTTTGATAGTGGGACTCATGAGTTTTCATTTTCTCAAACTTGTGAGTTACTAATTGAGTATCTCAAGCCCATTTTTTTTGCAAGTATTTGTTGATTCACCGAGTATGCGAACTATGCTTTATAGTTTATACTACTTCAAGCCACAAAGGAATGATCAAGGAATTTAAATAAGGTTATGCTTTATAGTTTATAGTTTATACTACTTCAAGCCACAAAAGGAATGATCAAGGAATTTAAATAAGGTTTGGCCTAAACCAAGGGCACAAATGATGGGTACTTATTAAAATCTGGTGAGTATCATGGTCGGCAGCCTCAAGGATGGACTTTGTGATTTGGTGGTTCATGTTGCCTTACAATTAAAATAATAATATGCTTTGTGAACTAATTAATCTACAAGTGGCTATAACTCATTTGACCCATTAATATGCTTTGTGAACTAGCCACCCTATGCTTTGTGAGTCCAATCATTGAAATTATCTCAACCCAAGATGGAAGATTGTTTCCCTTGTTTGAGTTGAGGACCTTAGTGAAAGGTTGTGGTCCTGGGGATCCCTATTGAATGAAGGTTTATGTGTTTTCCATGGCACAATCCTTGCCCTAATTTTCTTTTTCTTAGAGCAACATATAATCATCAAATGTTGGGTTATGAACTTGTGAGCAAATAAGCTTTTCTGAAAATGAGCTAGAAGATTGTCTTCTTAGCTTGTAATAGAGGATTTTTAGTGTGACCTTGGTTGGATCAATATGCTTCATTGAAGCTTGATATGCATCCGTTATGGGTCAGCCCCTATCCCCATAAGTACACACACCAATAAAGTGTAATGATGGAAAAAGAATCTCAGTATTGTTTGAGAACAAAAACATGGAGGCTTAGCATGGTGGATGGCCATCACCAAATCCAAATGTAGACATACAAAATTTCACTTGTGGTGCTAGGATGGCTTGCTGTAATAGCTTATTAGCTCATTAATTAATAATTTGGGACTTCGACAGATTCCTCATTGCTATCCTTTAAACAGATATAAGTATAATAACCCAGGTATGAGATGAATATATGGTGCACATGACATGCAAGGAAGTTTACTGCAATCTGTATTTGTGAATAGAAAGAAGACACATTTGCAAAGTTGGTACCTGACCCGGGGGGAACTATGTTATGAGAAGATTAATATATGTGTTGTAAACATTAAGCTATATGTTTTTGATCTTGATGTAAAAACTAAGATGGAAAGAATAAAATATGATAAATTAAGCAAAACCTAAAGGTCCAAGCCTTATTTAATGGGGAATTATGACATGAATTAGAGAAGAGGATCTACCACTTGTACTTCATGCAAATGAGCCTTTGCATGCATGTCACTTTCCTTCTCTGAAAACAAGCATCTTATATTTGTTGGCATCTTTTGACATATTGTGTAGAGAATATGTAATTCCAGTACTTTTGAACCCACAGCTTGCCACTTAGTTTCAAGATTATGACTGTCACCTCCAAGATACTATTTTAAGCCCTTCTATAACAGCAGTGATAACACCTCAAACTGTATGACCAGCAGCTATCCTTCTAACAGTGCTCTACATATTAGACTTATCTCAGTCTTAAACATTAATTAACTGAATAATCTGATAGATCAGTTCCTAGTAGTACTTGATAGATAACACTCTAAATTGCTGGAGCTTGGATGTGTTATAAGAGGAAGCAAATCACAATAACAAATGCAATATAAATAAATTTTAAAACTAAGTTGTAAATGAATGAAGAGCAGAATAGCGCAAGAGCTGACAATGTTTTATAAGCTATTTTTATCATGTTAACTCTGTACATGAGAAGACTGCATGCCATGACAGCTTGGTATGTATGTGCAAACAGATATTATGGAATTTATGTGTACCATTATTGGGACTTGCCCCAGGGGTTATGAGTGAGTTCTCTTAACATGTGAGTGGGTTGCATATGTGATGTCAGTGTATATTGATCTCTCAACTTAAGGAGGGGTGATGAATTTTGTATGCAATGTTGCAAAACTTACTGTGGATGAACCTCTCTCTGGTCTGTTCTATTATACTTTGCCATAAGAGGTGTATATATGTTATGGAAGATGAAACATTTGCTCTTCCACATGTGATTCTTTGTTTTCTAGTGGTTAGTGATAGCAATTTTACCAAATTTTGATTGGTTTGTTTCTGTTATAATTCTGATTTTCTATTATGAACCCACCTTGGAAATGGGAGCTAGGTGACATGTTTAATAAAAGAAGGATTCTTCCTTTTTCTTGAGTGCTTGGATGAATCTGACGTTAGGTCATCAACCCGCAAATTTGTATGTGAGTCTCATATCTTTTCAAGGCGTGAATCATACCCAAAAAATAAGAAGTCATTTTTCATCATTTTAAAGAGATTTGTGAATTTCCTCACAAAAGATATGGATGTTGTGGAATGGGGGCAGAGCTGCAGATTGTAAGATGAGTTTTCTTATCTTTCTCTTATCAACATAGTCATCAATTCTTTGCAGTTTTCTCCCAGTTCGGAATTTTTGAAAGCTGCATTTTTTTCCTAATTCTCAAGATCTGCAAATTGCAATGAAAAGATTCTGTGATGAGCCCTGCTGGCTCTCAGCTCCAAACCCTTATTTTCTTAAGTCTTTATGTGTTATTTAATTTTTTAGAGAATGTTTGATAGACAGAAGAGAAGGGGCGCACATCATAATTGCTCATAAAATGTGAATTTGCTCTAATTTCTTCAAAAAGAAAGTACAGAAGATATTATTTAACTCCAACAAATAGATTGAGAATGATAAACATACCGAAATATCTCCAGATTATTTAATTAAAGATATAAGCCAGTTTGACAGCCGGAAATGAGGAATTCAAGCAAATAAGCTCGCCCAAGCTCCAGATCTGGATTCTCCCACTCAGAAATGAGATACAATGGCCTGGTAGTGGTAGACGCCAAAGTAGAAGCACAAAGAAGAGCAAAGAGGAAGGCGTTTTATCAAGTTCCCTTCACACGCCTTTTCCAGAGAAGCACAAAACCCAAGGAAAAAGGTACGGCCAAGTCAACTGTTGAAGAAACAAAGATGATAACTGAAGAGTTGCTGAAGAGGACGCCTCATGATGAAGAAACCCTCATTTATTTGCAAACAATAAGAAATCTGAATATATAAAACCTCTGTTTGTATCTGTAGAACCTCTGTGTGAAGCTCTCAACTGTACTGATTCAGCTGATCTTTCACAGCCTCAAAAGCACTCAACACTGAAGAGTTATCGTTCCTCAATGGACAAATGTTCAAACCTTGGTCACAGGAGAATGCACAGGAGAAAAATAGCACAAGGCAAAGTGAAATTGTCAAAAGATGATTTTCTATTGCCAGAGAAATGCTTTATACCCAAATGGCACGCATTTCAAGAAAAATACGCCTTTTTCAATCATTAAAATCTTTTAATATTGTATTAAGTCTTTTTCAATAGTTTCCACTTAATACTTGAGCGCACCTTTTTTAATATTTTAAGTCATTAAAATATTAAATCCCCTTTTGAACATTTTAAGTGATATAAAATATATTAAAGTCGATGTGACTTTAATAAAAAAGGCATTAAGTTAAATAATTAACTTAATCACTTAAAATTCCATAACTCGCTCAAAACTCAGAATATTCCCGTACCGTCAGAAGTTGTGGACTCCTGAAATGCCAACGCCTACTGTGAACCAGTCACTGAGCTCTGAAAACCAAAACAATCAAACTCTCCAGAAAGTATCATTGACCCTCTAACCAATCTGGCTAGCCCACAAGGGTCCAATAAAGGGCTAACTCACAAAGGTATAACCACCTCACCCATGCCTTCTGCTGTCCTGAACTATAATTTCGCAAGTACCCTTCCACCCATTTGTTGACGATCTCAGTCTGCCCATCTATCTGGGGGTGGTAGCTGGTACTCGGGGTGAGCTCTGTCCCGCAAAGTTTGAATAACTCCTGCCAGAAGTTACTCATAAACCTGCTGTCCCTGTCACTGACTATATTGCGAGGCAAACCGTGAAGCCTAAATACCTCTCGGAAGAACAAATCTGCCACCTGGATAGCCGTATGTGTAGTAGTGATTGCGAAAAAGTGTGCATATTTCGTCAATCGATCTACCACCACGAAAATACTGTCCTTCCCTTGAGCTTTTGGCAAGCCCGTGACGAAGTCCATGGACAAACAATCCCACTTCCTCTCAGGAATAGGAAGCGGTTGGAGTAAACCTGCAGGGTATGTGTGCTCTTGCTTGTTCTGCTGACAAACAAGACATTCCCTGACATACTGGAGAACATAAGACTTGAGACCCTTCCAAGAGAATCTCTCCCGTACCTGCCTATAGGTCTTAAAGTAACCGGGATGTCCTGCCATGGGTGAATCATGGAATGACCTCAAAACCCTGTCCCTCATCTCAGAACCTGGGACCAATAAAATCCTCCCTTTGTAGATGATAAGGTCATCTACAAGTGAATACCTGCAATCCTGTACTGATCCATCTACTATGCTAGAAGCCCATGGGTCCTTAGCATACTCTGCTACTATCAGATGTCTCCAGTCCTCTGAAACCAGTGTAATAGAGCTCAAGTGAGGACGGCGAGATAAAGCATCAGCAACCACATTCTGAGTGCCCTTGACATAGGAGATGTCAAAATCGTAGGACTGAAGCTTGCTGACCCATTTTTGTTGCCTTTCATTAAGATCTCGCTATCCAAGAAAATGCTTCAGACTATTATGATCGGTTTTCACAGTGAATTTACTACCAATCAAGTACTGCCTGAATTTGGCCATGGCGTGCATGATGGCCAACATTTCCTTATCATAGATACTATAACTCCGTTCAGGACCTCTTAGCTTTCTGCTCTCGAAAGCTATAGGGTGTCGATCCTGCATGACAACTGCACCAATACCCTCACCACTGGCATCGCAATGTAACTCAAAGGGTTTAGTGAAGTCCGATAGAGCCAAAACTGGACACGTAGTCATGAGAAGTTTGAACTTCTCAAAGCACGCTTGTGCCAATGGTGTCCACACAAAAGCACCCTTCTTAGTCAAATCAGTTAGTGGCGCAGCATGCCGCGAGAACCCACTAACAAACCGACGATAGAAGGCACACAATCCTACAAATCCCCTGAGCTGTGTCAATGTCTCAGGTGTAGGCCAATCGATGATGGCTCGAACTTTCTCTGGATCCATGCTGACTCCTGCACCGTTGATGATGTGTCCCAGATATAAAAGCTCTGCCATGCCCAAAGCACACTTGGACTCCTTGGCGTACAAGGACTCCCTGTCAAGTATACTCAGTACCTCATCCAAGTGAACCATGTGTTCCTCCCATGATTTGCTATAAACCAGGATGTCGTCGAAGAACACCAATACAAATTTCCTCAAGTGAGGATGGAAAACCCTGTTCATTGTAGACTGAAACGTGGCTGGAGCATTGGTTAACCCAAATGGCATAACCAAGAAATCAAAGTGTCCACAGTGACATCTGAACGCAGTTTTCTCTATGTCCTCCTCTCAGACTCTGATCTGGTGATAACCTGTTCTCAAATCAATCTTTGAGAAGTAGCAAGCTCCATGAAGCTCGTCTATCAACTCATCTATCCGGGGAATAGGATACCTGTTCTTTATTGTCTTCTTGTTGAGCATTCTGTAGTCAATACACATCCTGAGTGTACCATCCTTTTTCTTCACCAAAACAACTGATGAAGCAAAGGGTGACTTACTCGGCCTAATGTGCCCCATAGCTAAAAGCTCCTTAATAGTTTTCTCAATCTCATCTTTTAAACGCTTGGGATGCCGGTAAGGAGTAATCATAATCGGTTTCGTGCCCTCATCCAGCTCTATAATATGCTCAATACCTCTATCAAGAGGTCTGCCTGGTGGAATTGCACTGAACACCTTCGCATGTTTGATTCGAAGTTCCTACACATCTGGATGGTAAGAAGAAGCTTGCTGCTCCAATTGTGAAGGCATTAGCTTGCACTCAGCAGCCCACTCTACCATATCATTACGAATCAAACGTTCCATTCTCCGGAGTGAAATTTCTCTAAGGTTGCTGTCCTTGATGGCTTTTAGAATATGATTTGTGCCATCAATGTTGAATTTCATCTCCATGTCACGCAAGTTAAGCGTGAACTCTCCTATTGCATGAAGCCACTTCATGCCAAGAACTATATCCGTTCCTCCCATGTTTACAACATAAAAATCTGCCTTGAACTCAAAATTGTTAAGTTTCAAAGGCAAGTCAGGTATCATACTCTCACAGTTGAGAGTGTATCCATCTGCAACCTTCACACGTATGCCTTCAAACTGTTGAGTTTGAATTCCACGCTTATCCACTAATCGTGAATCGATGAAGTTGTGGGTTGCACCTGTATCTAGAAGAGATATGACCCTTTGACCAGCTAGGATCCCACGGAGTTTGAAAGAACCCTCTTTCTGCATGCTGGACATATGAGCCTCCTTTAGTTCTGTTTCCACTACAATTTCTGCCTCATTTTCTGACTCTTCTCCATCTGTATCATAAATTGGAGCTTGCTGATCAGAAAAATCAGTCAACGCTTCTCCCTCATAAAACCACTCCATGTGCTTGTTTTGCCCTTTGGGTTTGAGGGGACAGTCATGATTAAAGTCATACGGACCTTTGCAGTAAAAACAAAGTTTCCTTCTTCGTAAATCATTCATTGTTTCTCGATCTAAAGGGGCTGTAAATTTCTTCTTTTGATCTGCATTATCAGCCTTCTTTGGATCTGATTTATTCTCCGTGTATGAGGTAGTAGGTTTCGAGCCAAATGGCTTACGAGGTGTAGATAGCTCCATGCTGCGAGCTTTCCTCATTGCCTCCGGTAAAGTAGGTGGATCAAATGCTTTTATCCAACCTTTCATGGGCTCAAAAAGACCCTCAATGAACAATATGATCAGCCTTCTTTCTGAGATCCCTGTCACCATCACAGATAGTCTTTGGAATTCACCAATGTACGATTCCAAGCTACCTAACTGTTTCAGTTGTGCCAAATCTCTGAAGAATAGCTCAGGATCCCTTCTGTCAAATCTCTCTACCAGTCTATCAGTAAACTCCTGGTACGAGGTAATCCTGTCATGATGAAGAGTAGCCATACCATGTATCCACCAGTCATGTGCCACGCCATCAAGGTGAAGTGCTGCAAAACGAATGGCATCCTCCTCGGGCATGGGGCGTAGTGTCAAGAATGTGTCAAGCTTACTAACCCAGGCACGTGCTGTAACTCTACCACTGCCATCAAAGTTCGCCAAGATAAGCTTATTGGTAGCCTGTCTAAGATCATTATGCGTGTATCTAGGCCGCCTATCATTCCTGTTTCTGGTGTGTTCTCTCTTCTGGCTCATGAATCTGTCGAAGTTAAGGTGCTCCTTAACTCTCGGTGGCAAATTATCCCACTCATCATGCATAGCCATAATGTTATCTGCAAAATTAATCTCGCCACCCTGTTCAACTTCGTCCACTTACTCAGCATCATCTCTGGTAAAAGTAGGACATGTAGCTCTCTCAAAGGTGCGTGCTGGAGCTATGACTCTCTGAGGCTCTTTGTGAATACTGCCATCACGATCTGGATCCAAACTATGAGCCCTATTAATTGTCAAATTTTGAACATTCGTGCTGAGTTGTTGAAGAATAGTCACCACCTGTTCTTGCCTTGCAACCATACCTCTGAGCACGTCTTTAGCTTCTCTGTCCTCATCATCCCAAGGATTCCTGTGAGAACTTTCTCCTGCCCTGTTCGCCATATTATCCCAATCTAATTCCTCCTCCTGTTCTGCAAACGGAAATGGTGGGAAAGGATTTGGATCACCTCTCTGATTTCTAGGACCCCCTTTGGAATAAAACTTGTCAAAACCCTCTTTGTGTGACTTCATAAATTTCTCTAACCCCACAAGCTGGCAGGATCAGTGCTCGGATACCACTGTGATGAGCCCTGCTGGCTTTCAGCTCCAAACCCTTATTTTCTTAAGTCTTTATGTGTTATTTAATTTTTTAGAGAATGTTTGATAGACAGAAGAGAAGGGGCGCACATCATAATTGCTCATAAAATGTGAATTTGCTCTAATTTCTTCAAAAAGAAAGTACAGAAGATATTATTTAACTCCAACAAATAGATTGAGAATGATAAACATACCGAAATATCTCCAGATTATTTAATTAAAGATATAAGCCAGTTTGACAGCCGGAAATGAGGAATTCAAGCAAATAAGCTCGCCCAAGCTCCAGATCTGGATTCTCCCACTCAGAAATGAGATACAATGGCCTGGTAGTGGTAGACGCCAAAGTAGAAGCACAAAGAAGAGCAAAGAGGAAGGCGTTTTATCAAGTTCCCTTCACACGCCTTTTCCAGAGAAGCACAAAACCCAAGGAAAAAGGTACGGCCAAGTCAACTGCTGAAGAAACAAAGATGATAACTGAAGAGTTGCTGAAGAGGACGCCTCATGATGAAGAAACCCTCATTTATTTGCAAACAATAAGAAATCTGAATATATAAAACCTCTGTCTGTATCTGTAGAACCTCTGTGTGAAGCTCTCAACTGTACTGATTCAGCTGATCTTTCACAGCCTCAAAAGCACTCAACACTGAAGAGTTATCGTTCCTCAATGGACAAATGTTCAAACCCTGGTCACAGGAGAATGCACAGGAGAAAATAGCACAAGGCAAAGTGAAATTGTCAAAAGATGATTTTCTATTGCCAGAGAAATGCTTTATACCCAAATGGCACGCATTTCAAGAAAAATACGCCTTTTTCAATCATTAAAATCTTTTAATATTGTATTAAGTCTTTTTCAATAGTTTCCACTTAATACTTGAGCGCACCTTTTTTAATATTTTAAGTCATTAAAATATTAAATCCCCTTTTGAACATTTTAAGTGATATAAAATATATTAAAGTCGATGTGACTTTAATAAAAAAGGCATTAAGTTAAATAATTAACTTAATCACTTAAAATTCCATAACTCGCTCAAAACTCAGAATATTCCCGTACCGTCAGAAGCTGTGGACTCCTGAAATGCCAACGCCTGCTGTGAACCAGTCACTGAGCTCTGAAAACCAAAACGATCAAACTCTCCAGAAAGTATCACTGACCTTCTAACCAATCTGGCTAGCCCACAAGGGTCCAATAAAGGGCTAACACACTGTTCCCGAGAACTGTCTAGCGAGGGGACATCACAGATTCAAGAAATATTGCAGATGGATGTGTAAGATTTGAAGTTGTTTTCTTTCTAGGTATAACTAGTATCTTCACAAATTTTCAACCTCCTTAAAATATCTCTCATAGTTTACGTTTTACCGTGAATGTGACCTTCCTAAAACAATTAATTATTTGGGAATGGGTACAAATTTAATATATGAAGTTGTGAAGTGTGAAGAATAAATTAGTATTTGAACATCATAAACTCCATGAAAAATCTTAGAGTTGCATAATAAGTAGTGTTTAAAAGATTTGAGCATTATTGTTAATTTCATTCTTTCCCCAAGAGCTAAGAAGTGTATGAAAAATGTGTGAAATGAACATATGATATTTTTAAGTTCTAAAGATGAGTTGTGTGTTATGACCTAAGAAAAAACCATACAATTTTTTGTAGGCATTATCCAAGCTGGTTTCACCCAACTCAAGAATACTGTGTTACAGTATTTTTCCACAAACTCAAGGAAAACATAGCAGAAAGAAATAGGGAACTGCATGTATGTGTTGATGATTACTTGTTCTACCTTTGATAAATTATGAACCAAATGGGTTCATATTTTCTTTTGTTGGACCCATAGTAATGCTTGATGACCTCTCCGGATTTGTCCATGGTCTCATACAGATAACCTATTGGGTTTTCTCCCATCAATCAAGTTTGGAACCTTCACCAAAGGTTCCATCAACTAAAATAAAATATTATGGACTTTTAAAATTGAAATTAATAAATATTTGAATGATAACAACAAATACAAAGTAATTGAAAAACTAATAATGGGTTGAGTACTTTGTAAATTCCTGAACTTTAAGTTCAAGGTTACCTTGAGGGTCTTGTTCGTGCTTTTGGCAGACATTTCGTTAGTCATAGTCTTCACGACCTTTTCCCCCTTGACCTGTTTTGAGAAGAAAGACTCCACCCACTTGGTTCTTGCAAACATCCTTAAGAGATGTTACTGATCTTGAACTTCCTTGTAATGTGATGAAGTTGGTGGGAAATCATATGGCCCTTGATTACACAAACTCCTTCCCCTTGGTATACTCTTTTATTAGGACAAGGCCTAAGCACCTAGGACGGTTTTTGATGTATTTAGTAATGTTTCTTGTCTCGTCCTAACATGGTTTTCACCTATCCAAGTTTTGCCTATATCCTAAAGTAGAAGATCAATGCAATGTGTAGACAGGGGCTCCAAAAAATGGCAGGGTGTCTCTCCTTAATAAGTCTTCCTGCTGCTATGTATGTTGTTGCATTGTGACCTAGCCAGTCACATCATGAATGCCATTCTTCACATCCACTTCCACGATCACCTTGTTCAGAATATTGCACAAATTCTTACCATTTTTCACTTTTTGGGAGGCATCAATCAACTTCAAGAACAACAATTTGGTAGGCAAGGGCTTTGAAAAATAGTAGGGTGCCTCTCCTAAAGAAGTCCTACTGCTACCAATGTTGTTGCATTGTGACCTAGTTAGTTACAACATGAATGACATTCTTCACTTCCACTTCCATGACCACCTCATTCAACATATTGCACAAAGACTTAGCATTTTTCACTTTGTGGGAGGTATCAATCATTTTCAAGGACATCAATTTTCCACTTGAATTCAATAGAAAATTGAGCAACATGTGGTTTTGTTCATCCTTCCATCCACCCATCAGACAATTTTTCGCTCCTTTTGCACCAAATTCTCATTTGGTCTTCTCCTATGAACTCAATGTCTTTCATAGCTTCATCCAAAAAGAGTCCACTCAAATTATGTGCACTAGGTGCCTTGAACCCTTTTATAACAATAATCAATGCATTGACCCATGACTTCCAAAAGTGGTTCCTTGCAACATGGAATAATATATGGTTACAATACCAATATTTATCGCATTGCATTCTCTTGCCTTTAATCCTTCTCTTAGTTCCTTGAAGTAACCTTGAGTGAAGGTTGTTCACCAAAAGTATTATGAAGGACAAGGGAGCCCTATGATTGCACCCAACTAGAACTATTACTACTGGATGAGCCTTGTATGCATGGGCCAAGACAAGAGCCCACTTCATTGGTCTCCAAGTCAGGATAATTCATCACAACTACAATTGCTTCAGTTGTCCTCTTTTCTATTTTCTTCTCCTTATCAAGGACAACCTTCATCCCTCATGTAAGATCCGGATCCACTGAATTACATAGCTTTGTTGTGGACATTAAACTCATAAAAAAAAACATAATTTTGGTTTTTTGAGAATTTTAGGATTTTTCAATATTTTTTTTTATTTTGTAATTTTAAACTTTTCCATTGTGCTTTTTAGGAATTATGGTGTCTCAAACTGAAGAGGAATCACCTAGAAAACAAATTAAGCTTTCAAATGCATCTTATCATTTTAGATTTCAAGTGCTGGTAAAGACATTGCAACCAAGATAAGGTGATTGTCTTAGACTCTTAAGTGGAGATGCCCTGGACTGGCAGCTACAACAATGACAAGTATTCCCTTGAGAAGGGAAGAGGTCTTGTTGTGACATGCAATTCATTAAACATTAGATTTTTTTTTCTACATTTTCTTATTCATGATTTTGTTGCCCTTTGGGGCATATTTTAGAGTTGATACTTCAGCATCCAAATTGTTGGTTTGTAACAAATCATCCTGGTTGGTATGTCTAGAACATGGCTTAGACTTTCTGACACATCATGGCTTTGAATTTAGTAGACTGTTGAAGAAACAATGACTAGGTCAAGGTGACTTACTTGTCTTTTTGTATTTTAAATATATATTTTTGGTTTAAGTTCTTGGACCAATTATGGGGATGTTCTTGAATTTGGCTTCTTTTGAACCATTTACTTCGGCAAACAAGCTGACCTGCACTGACAACCCCATGGAATGGAATGTGTTGAACTTGGGTTGCTTCATCTTTGCATCTCATATCTCAGCTACTGTAGCTGGTGTTATGCAATCAGGATTCAACTTTCTGAGCTTCAACTGTATTACAATGTCAAATGTTGTTTTCAACAAAGAAGGGAAATGCAACTAGAGGATTTCCACAATGAAATCTAAGTACAAACAAAGATAGGTTGGGAGGTTGAGTTCAAAGGCATTTCACATTATACTTACAAAGTAATGGCACACCAAACCAAAAGTGTAAATGGCATTCGATTATGCAGGTTTAAAACGGGGAAAACATGGCAAATTACACGATGCTAAAATTCTCATAGAAACAGGAAAAAATAAACTACAAGTGTTCTTTCATACCAAGTAGAATGCATAGAAGGAGAAACAATTTCCAAAGTTCAGATTCAATGTTGTCAATTAATCTTGAATTCTCGTTAAGTATCAATTTTTCTGTGAAATAGTCTCGTTACTAATTAGTCATATACAAAACAAAATTGGAGAATACACTTGAAGAAGCTTGGTTTGCACGAGAGAATCTCCTCAGCATCTTAACACAGTCCTTGCAAGTGAAGATTAGAAAACATGCTTCCAACTTGTACATAAGATCTGTTTGAATGAAGAGTTAAATGCACTACAGTACTAGGGCATAAACAGTGATAGGACAACAATTGTAAAGGATGAGGAGCAAGGTATTCAATCATTCATAATGAGAAGATAACAGAAAACCTGCCTCCAGCAGCTCCAAATTATGGTCCATACATTTTGCCAGTATCAAGGTAAATAGGCTGTTACTCATAATGAGAAACATGGGGTTAAAGAAAAGCTACCTCTAAGTGCTCCAAAGCATGGTCCATCCCTTTTGTGAGATGGAATACAATGACATCCATTACAATGCCCTGATCTCCTCTATGATCCACAGTTATGGCAATTGTATCCCTATGCTCACATGCCATAATGCCCTTTACAACAAGGATACCAACCTCTCCCAGAAGTTGCATGGAATTACTTGTATCCATTACCTTTCCACGGCAGTTAATTGTTGTTCTTCATCCACAAAAAAGAACTCCACATAGTCTAAAGGAATTAAAGGCATGGCTTACTTAATTCATGGAAGTATTTTCTCTATTGCTTGGGTTTAGTGTTCAAATGTGGAAGCTACATTCATACACAGCCTTAAATATGCATGGATACCATTACTTGAATATATATACCTGTCTGCTACTTAGTGCCAGCTTGTTCTCCTAGATACATGGGATTAGATGGTGATACCCCCATGCATGTGCCTGTTTAAGTTTCTTTAGAGAAGACATGAGTAAAATGAAATTCAGACAGTTTCATAACAAGTATGCCATGAAATAGTATGTCTCAATAGCTTCCAGCAATATGCAGCAGGATCCTTTTGTTAATTTGTTATATAGTAAGGAATCAAAGATATTTTTGAACTTGCTGTAATTATTTTTTGTTCTAATGATATCTGCCAACCAATATGATGAAATCATTTGACTTGCATTTAATACCATTAGCCCCACATATAAGTTATAACTTATAAGTATTTAGCCATGAAGCATATTTTGTGTGATTTACTCCATCACATGCATTACTTTACAGATTATTACATTAATTTTGATAGACCTAGATTCCCATAAGATGAAGGAATCATGCTGGTTGAAAGTGAAAAAATGAGGAAAAAAATCAATTGTGAAGGTTTTATAGGGAAAATCCATGGCCTTTGTGCAAAAACTGCATGTTTTTCAACCACAGGCATTTTAAATTTGTTTGTCTATTTACATGCATTTTTTTTTCAAGTTTAATGGTTTATTGAAAAACTCAGCGAAAATGATTTAGAATGGCGCGGCATAGGTCACAAGTACATTTAAAATGCAAGTGTTTGTGTGTTTTTCACATTTTCTGTTACTATGCTTGAATCTTCTTGATAATCATGTACAACTTGTATCTAGAATGTTTGAGTTTCCTTGTTTGTTTTACTTAGCATTTCTGCGAACGTAACCATACCTTGTTACCAACTTGATAATGATGTAGTTCCTTGTATTGGTTGCAATGTTTCCTGTGCTTGGCACTGTGTTTTTTGCAGAATGCTGTGTACCTACTGCTAAATGTGTCAAATTTGGCTGACAAAAATTTCTGTCTTTTTTAATTCTTTTTGTATGTAGGAGAGTCTTATATTGAGGAAAAAGACAGAGCTTTGTCAATTGAGGTTATTGGTTGGAAACTCGAGACACATCTCAAAGGGATTGTGTATACTTGGGTTGTGGAGGGATAGTTTACAAATGTGTTGAATATATGGTAGACTCATACCACGTGCATTGATGTTTTGCGTGGTACATCCATGGGGTTGTATAATAACATGGCTGACTAGCTTTGTCTATTCATTTCTTTGTGGATGAAAGGTAGTTGATTTGGTTGGTTCAGTATCTATCATAGACCAAAAGATACTTAATTCTTTGTCTTCCTTAATATGATACAATGGTTGATGGCATCCCAAATTGAACCTGCATGTGCTTGAAGATCTTGAAAGTACCTTACAGTAAGATGTCCTTCGTACAATTTTTTATAATTGCCATCTTGGGAAACTTACCAATCATAGACAATCAAAATTAAGCTTTGTTGTAGAAAGGTCCAATGTGAAATCTCTTGAAAGTAATTCCAAAGGTTTGCTAGGCATTGGCAATGGGTGGACAACCTTTTTTCTTGATCACTGGCATGACAATGGCCTATGCCATGATGACTGCAAAGTTAAGTCCTGTAAAATACTTATGCAATACAACCACAATCTTCTCCACCTTGAGGTGGCTTGCCACATTATTGTAGTGTTTGTTCAGTTTACTGGATGCAAAGGTCCTAAATGACATAGAACTTTGTCCTGCAGTTCAAGGTTAGAACCTTGTCTTGTAGTTGAAGGTTAGAACCTTCAAGTTACAACCAACGCTTGATGCATGCCAACAAAGTTAACATCATTGCCACACAAATGGAGCCATCTCAAACTCTTATGTCCATAAGACGTGATGATTGTTGTTAGTGCAAGGAAGGATTGGATTTAATGTCCTCGAATATTTGGTTTGAGCCTTGAATAATTAGGATTTTTTTTTATGGCTCGATTATTTTATTTGGCTTGGTGGACTTGGAGGATATTTTCCCATGATTTATTATTAATTTTTATGGCGCCAAAATATTTTTATGATGCTGGGTGGCCCTTTTTGGAGGATAAAAGGAGGGAAAACATAACAAAAAACATATTTTAATTCATGAAAAGTGCGCTCCATTTGGAGAATAAAAAAGAAAATAATTCAAATTTAAAAAGTGAATTTGGGAGCCCAAATTGGGTTGGCCAAATTGGAGGGAAAATGCAAGTTTGGTATAAATACAAGATCATTGGGAGGCATTTGATCATCGTGCATATTATCTTCAGTTTGAATCAGCAACTTGCTGCATCTATTCCAAGGACGAAAACCCTTATGAATCGTGGGTGAGTTGGATGAAACTTAGCTCATGTTGGGAAGGCTTTATAACGAAGTTCTACTTGTGCTTCATTGTTATTTGGTAAAGGAGAAGAGCAGAATTCCAAATCAGATTTGTAGATCAGAGTTGAAAAGACATCATTTGGCGAGATTTGTTGCATATTGGTTAGGGTTTCACCCTAGGTTTGAGTGCCACTACCTAGAGAAGGAGAACCTTGCTTTTGGAGTGGAGGGCAATTGTGATGTTTGATGGGAGTTAGGGTTTGATAACATCTTCAGATTTGTAGCAGCAGCAGATCAGACCTAATTCGCCATTGTTTGTGGAGTGATTTTTGGTGCTTATTGCCATCATAGCTTAGGGTTTTGCCCTATATTTTGAGTACCATCATTTGGAGTTGTTCGGAGGGTTGTGCATCAATTGTTGTCATTTTGGAGCAGCAAAACCCTAGTAGACTTATTGCAGACCTGAGTGATCAGATCTCTTTGTTTTTGAAGAGTGGAAGACGTAGGATTTCATGCCTTAATTAGAGTGCTGCCCTTGGGAGATCATTTCTATCAATTTCTTGGGTCATTTGCTATTGATTTTTGGTATGTACAAGCCTAATTTAAAAGCTGATTTGTAACAGCAGAGATCTGATGTATTATTGGGCATGATTGGCCTATTGTTTGAATATAACTTGCATATTTCAGAATTCTGATTTATAGCAGTAGTTGTTCAACTCAAAAAATCAGATTTTGTTTCTTGTTTATACTTGCAATTTGATGATATTTTGGCTGGATAAGTTTCATGTTTGGAAATACAATCATAAGGATTCATAATTGCTTTGTTATTGGAGCCTTTTGTTGCTTTTGTGTTCGCTGTCCTTGTTTGATTGCAATCAGAAAATCAGATCAGAATCTAGGGTTTGAGCAGAAAACAAAAATTCAGAAAATTAGGGCAGTATTCAGAAGTTGGAAATCAGAGATTTAGGGCAGATCCCATTGGGGATATTTCATTGGAGGTCAACTCAGACATTTGATAGCTCAATGAACATTTCTCTCCTGCTTGATATTGAAATGGAACTAGTGCAGGTAAATGGAGTACTTCATGTTGATAAACAAGGTAAAACTACTCCAAGAATAACTTCTACAAGCATATGCAAATATCAAATTTGTTTCTATAAATAAGGATTTCCATAAGATTAAACTATGTAATTGCACAAATCAACAATGAGAAATAAATCATTAAACCTTATCAACATAAGATTTATGTGGAAAAGCTCTTTCGGGAAAAAACTCCACATGAGAAAAGAGGACACATATGTTCTAACCTTCAAAGGAGAGATACATCCACACACAACACTCTCTACACTTTGACAACACTCTGACAATACCTATGTAGCTGTAAACAATCTCATTATAAAACTACTATCTCATATCTCCAATTTATAGAGAAATATGACTCTAATTGTCACATCCGATTCTAACAATCCTTCAATCAAAACCTATACATGTATCAAGTCTTTGTAACCAAACCACCTCCTTAGAGGCATGTGTAGCAACCATATAATTTGCTTCTGGGCTGCCTTTTACTCATCCAACTTGTTGCATCTCCAAATAAAAAGAACTCATATCCACTAGTGGACCTTCAACTATCTAAGTCACTTGCCCAATTTGCATCAACAACTCCCTATATATCCAATGACTTGTTCACATCATCAATACCATGATAACACAAACAATAATCAGAAGTTCCATGCAAATATTTGAATACCCTTTTAATGAAAGTCCAATACTTTCTACCAGGGTTAGACATAAACTTGCACAAAACTCCCATTGCTCGGGCAATATTTGGTCAAGTGCAAACCATTCCATACATCAAACTACCGATAGCATTAGTACAAGGCACACTACACATTCCATCAAAATCATATTCATGACACATGTCTAAAGTAAGTTTATATCAATCATAATAATACTAATTGGCTTACAGTCACATATAATGAATAGTTGCAAAATGGTATCCACAACTTTGACTCAACTAAAGATTTCTATGCACCCAATCCCTGTTGATCTCCATTTTAAGAATATATTTCACAACCCCCAAGGCTTTCATATCGAATGTGCTAGAAAGATGACTTTTGAGCTCTTTGATCATTGCCTTGTCGTTACCAACAAACAACATATCATCCACATACAAGACAATGATTTGTATTTGATCATCAATAATTTTAATATAAACACAATGATCTTCCTCACTCCTGACAAAACTCAATTTTAACGTAAAGGCATCAAACTTCTAGTGTCGCATCCTGGGTGACTATTTTAGACCATACAGTGACCGTTTCAACTTGCAAACCAATTGTTCTTTTCCTTTAACTTTAAAACCATCTGTTTGTTGCATATAAATCTTCTCAAAATCTCCATGTAAGAAAGCATTTTTAACATCCATTTGCCCAATCTCAAAATCACAAGTTGCATCAATGGATAAAATAAATTTAATAAAAGATAACTCAACAAGAAGAGAGAAAATTTAATTGAATCAACTCTCTCTCTTTGGGAGCAGCCGTTGGCCACCAATTTGGCCTTTTACTGTTCTAGTTGATCGTTTGCTTTGAATTTCTTTTTATACACCCACTTGCAACCAATGGGTTTTCTTCCCTTAGGCAAACTAACAAGATCCCAAGTATCACAACTATCCAAGGTTATCATCTCTCCCAATATGGCTTGCATCAAAGACTCACTATCCTTCAGAAAGAGAGCCCTTGAAAAGACTAGGTTCAATTCTAGTACTCAACAAAGCAATTACACAACAAATATTTGGTGGGTTATACTTGTCAATTAGATTTCATTGTCTTGTGAATCTTCTCAAGTTAGGAGTAATGGACTTTGCTTGTTCTTTTTTGTGCTCGTCTTGAATATAATCATTTAAACTCTCATCTGACCCTCTTCTCCATCCTTTGATCCATCTAATTGTTCTTCGACATGTGCATCTTCTTGCTTTCTTATTTTTATTTTGAAGTGCATTATTTTTGTTCTTTTTTTTTTGTTGTTCTTCACTCAAATAAGCTCTAAACTCCTTGCAAATCATCTCTTTAAAAAAATCATTTTTTTGGTTTAGAGGATTCCAAAGCTTGTAACTTTCAAGATTCTCACCATAACTAATGTAGATGCGTTTTTGAGCCTTTGGATCCAGTTTATATCACTTTTCCTAAAGCACATGAACATAAGCCTCACAACCAAATATCCTTAAATGTGAAATTGAAGGCTTTTTACTTGTCCACACTTTATAAGGAGGTTTATCAAAAAGAGTTGAACAATGAGATCGTTTAAGAAAACAACTAGTATTTGCAACCTTTGGCCAAAATCACCGATATAACTGCATACCATTTATCACACTTCTAGTTAATTCCATTAAGGTTCAATTCAACCTTTTTGCTACCCCATTTTGTTGGGAAGTATAAGGTGTAGTCTTTTGTTGAACATTGCTTACATGCTTACAAAATTCATCAAATTTCTTGGAACAATATTTCCTACCATTTTTAAATCTCAAAACCCTTATCTTATAATCTATTTGCTTTTCAACTAAGGCTGTAAATCTCTTCGCTCTATTGCTTCCAACAAGAAATGTAGATCTATTTTATTTTCCAAACACACAATGCTCACATAAATCATTTTACTAATTGAATAATAAAAAAATCGTCAACCAAAATTTTATTATTAATGGTCTTAAGCCTTTTTTTCACTTATGTGACCCAAATGTTGGTGCCACAACATACATGCATTTTTAGTCCCAATTATGTTGGCATAATTACAAAAGTGGAGGCATTTAACTTAAACAAATTCCCAATATGAGATCCTCTAGCAATCATCAAGTTACTTCTTACCAACCTGCAACCAGACTTGCGAAAGCCACATGCACTCCAAAATCCTTTAACTTGGATACATAAAGTAAATTCTTGCTGTAACATAGAATTAAAATCTCTGGATTAGGATATCTGCAAACTAGAATAAACAATGTTAATCTAAATCTAACCAATATTAATCTAAATCAAACAACAAAGAACGAATAAGTAAACATAATAAACTAAACAAATTAATGGAAAGCTCTCACCGAATATGCATTCACTCATTCGAATTATCTTGATTGCTCTTCTCCATTTTGCCTTTTTAGTATTCTTGCCCTCAGATTTCTGTGTTTGAATGCAAACATAATTTCGTCAAGTGTCTAAGCAAAATATTGAAAATAAGTCTCTTCTCAAAAGTGTATGATTTCGGGAGGAGGAATAATGATTATGACAGGTCATTTTATAGATTTTGGGTTTTCGAACGATCGACTTAGATTGAAAGAGACATCGACGGATGAGATTGATGAATGCCATGCGATGTGAGTTCTGTGTCAGATAAAACGTGAGTTAGAACATGAGTTAGAAAAGACTGGAGGATAAAGACTAATTTAGAACGTGAGTTAGAACATGAGTTCAAGATCTTAATCTTCAGTTAAGAGTCTTCGAAAATAGAAGAAATAGACTTTGAATGTCAAAGACAAAGTTAGAAGTTGAAGAATAATGCATTCGAATGCAAACATGAGTTAATTAATTTGTTGGCGTAAGAACTAACACCTCTGGAGTGTAAGTTTGTACGGACAGCTATGCACACTACGTAATGAGTGCTCTTCAAATTAGGAGGGGAAGCTCCCTTGTTGTGCTGGAATGCATGAAATAGAAAACTAAACTAATGTCCTATCTTTTTGTTCTCAGC
This sequence comes from Sequoiadendron giganteum, assembly GCA_007115665.2. NCBI lineage: Eukaryota > Viridiplantae > Streptophyta > Pinopsida > Cupressales > Cupressaceae > Sequoiadendron > Sequoiadendron giganteum. The sequence goes on along the minus strand of CM021101.1, from coordinate 482,155,582 downwards.
TGGTAGAGGCACAAGGTTAAGAAATCCTAGAACGTTGCAGCTAAATATTTTTTGGTTTCGCAGATCATGTAACTACAACTAAGCTAACTTCTTTAATATCTATCCAATTTCCTCAAGAAACAGAGCATGAGGAAATGGAGCAGGAATGTATTGTACGATAAACTCCAGGTGCGGGCTCACAACATGAAGGCAAGGTAGGCGCAACTATTTGCTAATCCGGGAAGAAGTTTATTAAAACAAACAAATGAACGGTAAATCTGGTACAACTTTACAACATGAAGGCAAGGTAGGCGCAACTATCTGCTTGGCTGAATGAGTCTATTATAACACACATCATACGATAAGCTTTGAGTACAGTTTCGCAACATGAAGGCAAGGTAGGCGCAACTATTTGCTTTTCTGAATAGGCTTATAATAAACAAAACAAAAGGTAAGCAATTGGGACAGTAGATTGTATAGACGCAACGCGCATGCAATAACGATCAAACCAGCAACCCCATTTAACTAAGGTCGAATAAACACCATGACAATAACATGAAGGCAAGGTAGGCGCAACAATTTATTATAACAGCAATTACTCTTTGAACAGATACAATAATAGCAATACTACAGGCAAGGTAGGCGTAGCATGTATGCTATCAAGCAAAAGTTAAATTACAAATGAGCTTAAAGCTCTTATTTATAGACTTCAAGGTGTAGGCAACCCTAAAATCACCTTGAGTCAACTAAAGTCTTGCAATGCATGCAAGATCTTATTCCTAAACCCTAATTGAATGAAACTATACAGTTAACTGGGAAACTATCATCAGTTAACTGAAACATCTAATCTAAATGGACAAGGTGCAACATGCACGTCCTTATTGAAAGCAAGTCAACTGGAATGCTATCATCAGTTGACTGAAAGATCTAATCTAATCTCCAAGTATATGTAGATGTTTCCAAGAAAGACATGCATGCAATGTATAAAAGCAAGTTAACTCGGAAAGAAGCCTCGAGTTAACTACTTTTGATGACTCATCATTGTAAACAACTGCATGATCTAACTGAAAATCTACTCCAAGTTTATCATCTCCTCCAGGAATTTATCAATAGTATCATCATTTGGCACTTTGACGCTGTCCACGATGATTAACTGCTTGTCCAACTCTTTGTCTCCATCTCGGATCTCCCTCTGACTATCTCTAACCTCTGTGGTTACCTTTTTGAAACTGATAGTCAGCATTGTAAACTCCTCCATCTTGAACGCCTCTAGTCCTCCACATAGGTTATCACGAACTAATTCTTCGAACTCAGCTTGAACTGCCTCTAACTCGGCGTAGGTACCATCCTCATGCCGATAATGACATGGGATCTGAGTGATGTACTCGCTGATGAAACGAAGAGCTGCAACAACCTTTTCCTGAATCATGCTCATCTTAGCAGAAATCCTGTCATATGTCTCCACCTTGCAAAGATATAATTCTCTCCAAGTGAAGACCTTCTTCTGATCTCCATCTGCTTCAATGGCGTCATAGATTCCTGCAAGCTGTGATATCAAAATCAGGTCCTTCGGCTTACGCTCGGCTATGCAAATCTCGAGCTTCTGAATTCTCTGGCGAAGACTATGTGCGTCAACCCTCAATCGATATAGCTCTATGAGGAGGTGTCGACCAGCAATGATAAAGTCTTCAATCCAGGTATCCAGTAGCTTTCCTCGATTAACCAAGTGTTGAATCTTTTGCTGTTCTGCGGCGGTTTCTCGAAGTTGTGGAAGTAAAGGTGCTTGCCCCTCGTTGCCATGAAGCAAACCCGAGATGTACCTGCGAAGTTGTCTGATTTCAGCCTTGAGAATTGCCTTATCCTCACCATCTTTCATGACGCGCTCCTCTAGATTACTCGCGACGACTCTGAATAGATTCACGTCGGTGTGTCAAGTATTCTTACCCAGATTAGTTTTGACGAAGGTAAAATCACCAACATCAACTTCATCCAAGTATTTGTCTTTTGGAGGAGTAGCAACCTCTATGACGATCTCTGCCTCAAGATTCTTCTCAATATTTATCTGCTTTCCGGCCCTCTTATTCAACCTGTTCTGATAAGGCTCACCAAACTCAGACAAATCAAGATTATATGAAGGCATATGCCTCTCCCTCTCCAATGACTTCTCGAGCCAAGATGAATAAGGAATACTGTCCTCTCGAGGTGGAGTCGTTTCTACTGTATTAGCTGTTGGCAAATCCACTGGTATGCAGGTCTCATGTATCGAAATCTCAGGCTCCGAATCAATATCTATGGGAGATGAGTGCGTTGAAAAAGGTGAACCTGGAGATGACAACCCGACCTCAGTCTGAATAATTGGTTCCGATGAAATAACTGGCTCTAGAAGTACTGTCTCCGTAACTGGAAGTGTTGGCTCCTTCTCAACTGGAAGTGTTGGCTCCTTCTCAACCTATTTCCTTTTGGTGATGCTTTTTCCTTTTGAATTAATTCCCATCTTAACCCCTTCAGGCGGCCTCATAGTAACCTTGACTCGAGGTTTAGCTCTAGAAGTAGAAGGTAAAGAAGAAACTACCACTGCTGGCGGCTCTGTAACTGGGATCACCCTTCGCTTCCGCTTGCTCTCAAGGAAGTACATGGTGGTTTTGATAACAGACCTGGATAAGTCTTTCACTGAAGTGTTCAATGGAACATACCAATCAGGTTGGCGAAGTGGCTGGCGAGCAACTTGGTCTCTAATGAATGAATGAAGTAGTATCTCGCCATCATCATCAAACAAACCTTCCACATCCTCTGACAAGAAATCAGCAATCTGTGGAACAGTAAGCCTACAATAATGACGACGGCGCACCTCAAATTCATCCTCACAATTGACCCAAAAGTCCTCAAGCGCTGCCGAATGTGAAACATTTCGCTCCAACCTTGCTGAATAATGACCCAACGGATCATAGGCACGCTTCTGAGGAAAACACCCAAGCTGAAGTTTCTCTAACTCGTGTGCCATTAACTTGCAATCAGCAGCTGTTTTGCATTTGTAAATACCTAACTCAAACGGAAAGGTGAAAGCTGGCTTATGTCGATTGCGAAGAAAAGTGTGAACCTCATGTGCCTGTCTCATGAACTCCATGAAAAGAACCTTATCCGATGGGTACCTCGGTAGCATCAGAGGCTCTCCTGTATATCCATATACACGAATATATGTGAAAGTAGGAAATTGGATAAACCAATCTGCCCAACTCTCCATTGCTGATTGTGCCTCCGTGGAAATCCTCACATGCATCTCGTTATCTAAATTTCTGACTGTTCTCATAAGAAAGTGATCATTCACTGCTGTAAAGTCCTGTTCAGCTTTCGAAAACTCCAACTGAGGGTAGTATTCGTACACTCGCTGAACACCCAGAACTCCATCGGTCTTTAATAATTTAAAGCTGCCTTGAAATGCAACTAAGTAAACCAGAAAAGTTACCATATGGAATTCGTGAATCTTTAGGAACTCTGTAATCTGCTGGTGAAGACACTCGCTGATAAACATGGCCCAGTCAAATGTTTCTTTTTTATCAATAACTCGTGAGATGAGGTAGAACATCCATGTTCGGAAAACGCTTGCGTCTTCAGAACCTGCTAACCGGTTAAGGAAAGTTATCAAAATAGCAATCTCGTCCCTGAAATCCCCACATGCAATCTTCCTTGGCATGTTGGTTTTCTGAATTTTCAACCACCGTTGAGCTACTTTCTTCTGTGATCTATCCTTGTCCTCCTCCCATATTCTGTCACAATTTGAAATGGATACGGCGAAATGATCTAAACATGGAGGAATAGAAAAACATTTTTCTACATCCCTCGGCTTAAGGCTACAAATAATCCTTCCATCTGTTGATCTGATTTGTCTGGTAGACGAGTCATAATGCTTGACACAAGCAAGTACGAACTCAAGATCAAAGACTGAGATAGGAATGGACGCCGCTGCAAATATCCCTGAACGTTCAAGATTTTTGATTGTAGTACTGCTGATACCCTCCAATGAGTTCAGATTGACGATGGGAAAAACATGACTTAAGTCGGTATCGGTAGTTTTCAGAAAGTTATGAAGAAAGACCTGTTTGGCCTTATAATCTATGGGATTATACTGCATTCTGAAAAACTAGACTTTTGACTGTAAAGTCGGGTATGTTTGGACAACTTTGGAAAAACTAAAAAAGCTCGAGGATAGGCTAAAAATAGCAAGGGGAAGTGAATTTTTCCGAACAAATTCTAAGATATGGGTTTTGTGCAGAATCAAATTCTAACACAACCCAGAATGTCAGAATTTCGAAAAAATGGGATTTAGGCTTGCATGCAAAAGGTTTTCGGTTGAAATTTGAACTGGCAGTTAGGGGCACTGGGGGCAATTTTTTCCGCGAAAATCTGGAACATGGGTTTTGTGTAGAAATGGATCCTAAAACAACCCAGATCAACAGATTTGCGAAAAAACGTGATTTAGGCCCACATGCAAAGAGAATTTTGGAAAAAAGCACAGTGCTTTTAGAAAAGAGGCAGCAGGGCAATTTTCACAAAATAATCTAAGACATGGGTATTGTTGTTGATGCTGAAATACTCGAACCCAAATGATGCTTTTCTGAAAAATCTGCCGTTTTCTTTGACATGCGAAGAAAACCTAAGACGAGAATAGAAGAAAGTAAGACAGAAGAATAGAAGTTTTATTTTTTTTGTTTTCTCTCTTCTTCTGTAAAAATTCGCCTATGCTTGAAGTAGAACTGATAACACCTGCATGCAAAATAGAAACCAAGTCTGAAATAATCTTCCCTTGAACAATCTGAATCTGTAGCTACGAAGAATACTGAAATCTAACACCTGTAGCACCTGCAGATCAATTTTATGCTCAAGAAAGATGTTTCTTGTCAACTCGGATGAAGAATAATGGACGCCATTAGCAAAATATATTGCAAAATATCTTCTAAGGCGTGTGAAATGCATGTCAAGCATTGGAAATGGCGCTTGAAGTACAACTGGTGCTTCAAAACTCACGCATGGCCTATATTTGGCTTCAAACTCAGTTAACTGGATGTAGAACAACCCCAAATTAGGGCGCCATCTTGAAGATTCTGTTAACTAATGCATGCAAACTAGTTTAGCCAGTTATGACTAAAAATAGGTGAAATAGAAGTTGACATGCAAAGAGTTTAACTGAAGATCTAAATTTGGTACATTGAAAACTCTCTTCATGCGCACTTCTACTTTTGAATTTCAAAAAAGTCAACCTTTGACTTTAGGCGACCTTCCTTACTAAGACATTTTCTGAAAATTTAGAATCTAAAACCTCAAACGAAGCTCATGTTCGATCACTGATTCTGGTTGACTGTCACGTTGGATCAACTGGCTGACAATCTCGATGAAGAGCAGGACCAAATCTGACAAGAAGATTCCTTGAGGTGGCAATTCAAAATTCAACCATCTGAGGCTTCAAAAAGATGGGCCAGGGGCGCTTTTGACCTCAGTGTTAGAGAATATTTTCAGGCATTTTCATCATTTTCACTGATAACTTGACCATATTTCACTTGACGTTTCCCGGCATTTGACAAAACTTCAGAACATGCTGACTGACTCACTGCGGAGCAGGCTGAATCCTGAGTAAAGGCTCCTGATGAACACTTTATATAAAAACATCATTTAACCTTCCTAAATCATGGGCGCCCCTGGCCTCCAGGTGCTCTTTTCCCAACCAATGTCATCCATTACTTCAACTGGCAAAAATTACTCAACTTCCGACTGCGGATTGCCAAGACATCTTCTGAACCGGCTGAGACAGGGAACGGAAAGCTGAAGCTGACACTAACGAGATGAGAATCTGAAATCATCAAACAGATTTCATTAAAGGTCTTAAAACCTTGGGCGCCCCTGACCTCCAGGGGCACTTTTGTCCTTTCTGAATAGTTTATGATCAAGTCTGGAACCTCAAGTTTGACCACTGATGGCGGCAACTCGGCAACTCAGATTCACCTGCTGACAGATGCGTCGCGGAGCTGGACCAAAAATAGAAACAAACTTCCTGGGTGTCACTTGATCAAACGACTTCATCTGAATCTTCCAAAAGATGGGCGCCCCTGGCCTCCAGGGGCGCTTTTTCTCTTCAAAGTCATCTACTTTGCATTTCCCTCATTCTGTATTGAATTTTCGTTTTCAGGCGTTTTACTCCTTCGTCGGATTGGCTGGCTAGCTCATTGCGAAGCTATCAGGAAACTGAAGAAATCATCTTGGTAGAAAATCTCACAAAAAGTTGAATACAACTTCCATAATGATGGGCGCCCCTAGCTGAAAGTGGCGCTTTTGACCTCCAGACTTAGAATATTTTCAATCCAGACTTAGCCAATTTCACAGTACTTTTACCTCGTTGAAAATCTCCTCCGTCAAAAAGCATAATTTTCAACATCTTTCATCGTAGAGTGTTCTTCTTTGAGTTTCAGGCTTAGATATTAACACCTGGTACTGGCCAACTGCCATTAATGACCTCAGAGGTCCTAACTTTTCTCCTGAAAAAGTTATAACTACCCACCAGCCTTAAACTGACTTTTAACTGAAACTGACTTCACCACTGTGATCGTGATGTGAAATAAGCCAATCAAAATTAATTTCAGCCAATTCTGACAAGTTCTTATTTTTTAGGGTTTTGGGCTAAAAATAGACTTCAGAAACCCTAATTTTCAAAATTTTCAAATTTTGCCAGAATCTTCCTGGCATCACATTGACTAAAAGCCCATACTTTATTTGCCCAAAAACTGAGTGTTGACCCCACTTTTACAAGGTTTAGACCATTTTAAGCAAAATGCCTTAATGAAGCAAAAATTTTGGTTTGGGTACAACATAATTAAATAAAGATATTTAATTAATAAAATAGATCATGCATATGAGTTGGAACTAGTTAATCGACTAGTTGTGACAGAGAGTCCTCTCACAGAGATAACCAGATGTTGAATCCGGAGATAACTGGAGAACTAAAAATAGATCTTGAGTCAGAAGGTGAGTGAATGATTAGTCAACTGATTGACAAAAGAATGTGACATAAATAATTAAATATGAATTAAATGTTAACTTAATTCAACATTCGAAAGTGAAAGATTTAATTAAATAAAATAAAGATATTTATTTAATTTGACTGTTGTAAAGGTAGAATTGAATAATTAAATAATAAATATTTAATTATAGATAAAAGGGGTTAAATGAATAATTAAATAAAGATATTTAATTATAGATAAAGTATGACAAAGGGGGTGGGTAATTAAATAATATTTAATTGATAGATAAAAAGAGAATTAATTAGTTAGCGACATAATTAAACAAATATGATTTATTTAATTAACCAAGGTTGAATAAAGGTTATTAATGAATTAATTAAAAAGAGGTATTTAATTAATAGAGGAAATATGTATTAGAAATGGTAATTGAATAATAAACATTATTTAATCATGACCACAGACTATAGAAAATTATGTCGAATGTGTACTCGTAGGCCTAGACCAATTTTCGATGTCTACACTTGCAAGACTTGGAATATGCAAAACATGATCAAGGGTTTTAATCCTTCCATCATTGAAACATAATTGTACCTTTCCCTTACCAACTATCCTCTTCGTACTATTGTCTCCAAGGAAAACCTCCCCTCCATCATAAGTTGTATATATAGAAAACCATTCCTTGCGATGAGTCATATGGTAAGAGCAACCTGAATCAGTACACCAAGAATCATCACTTATAATGTTAGCAAAAATAAATAAAACATCATTGTACTATCAATAGAGGACTTTTCCATGGAGGAATTTGAAACCTTTTTTTTGTTTTTGCATTTTTGTTGGGTCCCAAAAGTGTTGCTTACACTCTTAGAGAAATCAATCCACTTCAAGCCATGGAAATGTTGTTTTAATGGGGGATTGACCAACTTATCAATAAAATGTGAATGATTAAAGGCCAATTGTTGAGAGTGGATATTCTTTCTACTTTGGGCTCAACTAGACCCACGAGGGTATTCCTAGATGTATCCTTAACAAGATTGATCACAGGTAAAGATTAACAAACCAAAAAAATTGTAGCAGTATCCAATCCATACCTGGACCCAAAAGTTGTCACTAGACCAGAGTCTAGCCTGTTAGTGTTTCTTAGATCAGATTATTTAATCAATTGAACGAAAGAAATGCAACACATAAGACAATGAACACAACAAGATACCCTGGGAAAACCCTCCTCTTGAGGGAGAAAAACCCAGCAAATATATCTCTTATATTTTGAAGGAATAAGAGCAGAAATCTGCTTGAACTCAGGCCCAACACAATGCCTAATTTGATACAATGAATAATAGCATCTCTCCTAGATGCAAAGATACAAATGAATATGTTTCTCCTTGAAATCGGTCTGCTGCTACAAAATGATGATCTGCTGTTCAAGTATGAACTTCTTCTAGGAATGCGAATCCAAGTATGAGCTTCTTCTATGACTGCGAACCCAAGAATGAGCTTCTTCTATGACTGCGAATTCTGCTCTGCCAAAATAGCGAACTTCTTTGTGTATTCGAATGTGTATTAACATCAAAAGGTAACCTTGTATATATACCTTCTTGGCGCCTCTTCATATAGGTCGGCCTTTTGATAAATATTTAATAACAAATAAAGTCGGCCAGAATAAGTACATGATATAACTTAAATATAAGGTCGGCCCATGTATTTAATATGTGTCTAGTGAAGACCGACGCTGCATTAACATCAACACTCCCTCTCAGCTAGGGATGAACTTCCATCTGCACAAGACACATTATGTTAGAATGAAAACAAAATAAAATATCACCTCAACGTGATATTAACCATTATGGCTACTCCCATAGATGGTAAAAACTCATCACGGATTCTCTCACGTGATGTTGTCATGGAGTCACACACATGACATCCACCATAGCTTCTCCCAGAGGGTGGAAACAAGGGCTTTCACCTCAACTCTCTCTCATCAGAGAATTGCATTATCAAGGACTTACACCTCAACTCTCTCTCAGCAGAGAATTGTATTAACAAGGGCTTGCACCTCAACTCTCACTCAGCAGAGAGTTGCATTCTCAACAAGGATCACTGATTACTGAGACTCTTTCTCAGTCAAGGCTGCATTCTCCACCATACCAAGTTTCTCTCGGAAGTATACAAACTTCATCCTGGCGAGAGGCTTGGTGAGAATGTCTGCCGTTTGCTCTTCAGTGCTGATATACCTCAACTGTATAGCTTTCCTTTGCACCATATCTCTAATATAGTGGTACTTGATCTCAACATGTTTTGTTCTGTCATGAAACACAGGATTGACAGAAAGCTTCACACAGCTTTGATTATCACAGTGTATGATAGTAGGCTCCATTGATTGACCAAACAATCCTGCAAGGAGCTTACGAAGCCACACTGCCTCACGAGCTGCCACACAAGCTGCAATATACTCTGCTTCAGTTGTACTCAAGGCCACTGAAGACTGTTTCCTGCTACACCAGGAGATCATAGCAGTCCCCAAACTGAAGCAACAACCAGAAGTACTCTTCCGATCTGAGACACATCCTGCCCAATCAGAATCAGTAAAACCATGCAGCTCCAAATCCACATTTGAAGAATATCTCAACCCATATCCAATTGTGCCACATAAATATCTCAGGATATGTTTAGCTGCTACAAGATGTATTTGCTTTGGTTCACACATAAACTGGCTAAGTGCACTCACTGCATAGCAGATATCAGGTCTAGTGTTAACTAGATACATCAATGAACCAATCAACTGTCTATACATCGTAGAATCCACTGGTTCTGAACTAGCTGCAGCTTCTTTCAACTTATCTAAATTAGACTCCATGGGTGTAGACATAGGTTTGCAGTCAAGCATACCAAACCTTTTGAGAATGTCAACAGTATACTTGCCTTGACTTAGAATCATCTCATTTGGCTTTTGCCAAACTTCTAAGCCAAGAAAGTAATGCATAAGACCTAGATTCTTCATCTCAAACTCTGAAGCTAATTCCTTCTTGCATTTTAGTATTAGATGTTCTTCACCAGTAATGATCAAGTCATCAACATATAAAACTAAAATCAATGCTTCACCATTTACTACCTTGAAGTAGAGGTTAGAATCTGCATCATTCTTTGAGAAACCCAAACTTGAAAGGTACTGATCAATTCTTTCATACCAAGCACGAGGAGCTTGTTTAAGACCATACAAGGCCTTCTTCAACTTGCAGACATGAGATTCTTTCTCATGTACCTCAAATCCTTCTGGTTGCTCAATGTAAACCTCTTCTTCTATTATGCCATTCAGAAAAGTTGTCTTTACATCCATTTGGTGAATCTTCCATCCTCTAGATGCGGCAATAGCAATGATGGTTCTAACAGACGTGTAACGAGCCACAGGAGCAAAAGTTTCTTCATAGTCAACTCCCTCTTTTTGTGAGAACCCTCTAGCCACAAATCTAGCCTTGTGTTTCTCAATGCTCCCATCAGCTGCATGCTTGATCTTGAAGAGCCACTTAGAAGACACCACAGATTTGTCTTTGGGTCTAGGGACTATATCCCAAACATCGTTCTTAAGTATAGATTGATACTCCTCAATCATGGCATCTTTCCATACTTGTTGACTAGAAGCTTCTTCAACATTTGAAGGCTCTGACTCAATAATCTGACTCATCAAGGCAACATAGCTAGAGAACTTGTGAGGTCTCTTGCTTTCTCTGAAGGCTCCTCTTGGAGCTACAAACCTTTCTGCTTCCTGCATTGTCCTGCGAGCCCAAAGAGGTCTTTTCTTTCCAATCACAATGTCTAGAGGCCCATCAGTAGGATCCAAAGGCTCAGCTGGATCAATATCTTCTTTAGGTTCTGTATCCTCCTTCAGATTCTCTGGGATATGGTCAACTTCCATATCTTGAGGAGGTTCTTCTTCATCGACCTCCATCGGAGTGCCTTTGGACTTTCTATAAGCAACATCTTCCTCAAATGTGACGTCTCTACTAATCTCAATAGACTTCTGTCCTGGAATGTAGATCCTGTAAGCTTTTGATGTCTCACTGTAGCCTACAAGAATTCCTTTCTTCCCAGAAGGTTCTAGCTTTGTTCTCTTTTCCTTTGGAATATGAACATAGACTGGACAGCCAAAGATCCTCAAATGACTAACTTCAGGCTTCACGCCTGAGAATGCTTCTTCAGGAGTTTTATTCTCTAAGATCCTGTGGGGACTCCTGTTTTGAACATAGACGGCTGTTCTTGATGCTTCAGCCCAAAAAGAGATTTGTAAGTCTTGATCATGGATCATAGCTTTCACTGCTTCCACAATAGACCTATTCTTCCTTTCAGCAATACCATTTTGTTGTGGATTATAGGGAACACTGAACTCCCTCTTAATCCCTGCTTCAATACAAAAGTCTCGAAAAGTGCCAGAAGTGTATTCTCCACCATTATCAGATCTTAATACTTTGATCTTCTTCCCAGACAGATTTTCAATCTGCGCTTTGAATTCTCTGAATCTTACTAATACTTCTTCTGATTCTTTCGATCTCAAGAAATAAATCCAAGTCTTTCTAGAGTAATCATCAATGAAAATAATATAATACAAGAAACCACTAGATGATGCAATAGACATTGAACCACACAAATCAGAATGAATGAGATCAAGAATACATTTAGATCTACTTTCACTGGAATGGAACATACCTTTTGTGTTCTTGCCTAGGGCACATCCCTTGCATGTACCTTCATGTTCTTGATCGAATTTCGGAAGACCGGTGACCATCTTCTCCATGATAGGTAGAGCACGAAAGTGAATGTGAGCCAATCTTCGATGCCAAAGATCACACATGCTGGTACTGTTATGCACAAGTGCTTGAAGAGGACGAGTGCACAGCATGTAGAGACATTCATGTCTAACTCCAATCACTTGAGCAGATTTGAAGCTGGAGTTCTTTGCCCATATAAGAACTTTCCCTTTAGAGAAGGCAACTTGATAACCTTTGTCTTCTAATGCTGAAATTGAAACAAGGTTCCTCTTTATCCCTGGTACGAACAATACATCATTCAATTCCAAAGAAATTCTAGAATCCAAGTGAAGAGTGGAATTTCCAAACCCTTTTACAGAATATCTAGCATCATCTCCAATAACAACTTGATCACTAGAGTTGCTTTCCATTAAGTTTGAAAGGTGACTTCTGAATCCGGTGATGTGTCTAGAGGCACCACTGTCAATCAACCAAGTGTAAGAGTCAGTAGAAACATTGCTAGACAAGGCTGAATAAAATAGATAATTACTGGAGTCCTTTTGTGGAGTGACTTCTTCAACATCTGCAGTGGCAACTTGAAGCTTAGGTCGTTGAGGGCACACCCTCGCAAAGTGACCATACTTATCACAACGAAAACATTGAATCTTGGACATGTCTCGTTTTCTTTTGAAGGTAGGAGCATCATCATTTCCATCTTCTCGATTCCTTTTGAAGAATCCTTTCTTAAGGCCTTTTCCTTTGTTTGATGAATGAGAGGTAAGAACTTGTAATTCTTCATTCTTTGAGCTTTGACCAATCCCCCTTGCTGTTAGTCTTGACTCTTCTTGAATGCAATCAATCCTCAATCGATCAAACTTAGGAAGTTCGGATCTTGCACTGATTCCTTGGATGAATGCCTCCCATGAAAGCGGAAGACCATTGAGAGCAAGCATAGTCAGTTCTTTATCAGCAATCATGTGTCCAATAGTGGAGAGCTGATCTTTTATCTCTGAAATCCTCATGAATTATGTAATAACAGATTCTCCTTTCTCCATTTTCACATGATGAAGTTGTTGCTTCAGAGCAAGGGCACGACTGGTGTTGTTGATTTCGTACATCTCTTCCAAGGTTGTAAACATCTCTCTTGCTGTATCCAACTTGAAGATAATTGGTACAATATGATCTTTGACGGAATCAACCAATGCTTTCTTTGCCCTAGTGTCTTTCTTCCTCCATTGCAGCTTCTCTTCTTCCCCCTCAGGTTCGGGAACTTTTGTTTTCACAAACTCAGCCAAATCATTCTCTTCCAAGGTTAGCATGAACCTGAATCTCCATGATATGTAGTTCGAGATCCCTTCGAGTCTATCCTCGATTTTCAGACCGTTCACCATCTTGAGAAATTTGGAAGATAGACTGAAAAAGAATAAGTGTTGCGAACTAAATCTGATCACGATCTTTTTCACACCCGCTCTGATACCATGTTAGTGTTTCTTAGATCAGATTATTTAATCAATTGAACAAAAGAAATGCAACACATAAGACAATGAACACAACAAGATACCCTGGGAAAACCCTCCTCTTGAGGGAGAAAAACCCAGCAAATATATCTCTTATATTTTGAAGGAATAAGAGCAGAAATCTGCTTGAACTCAGGCCCAACACAATGCCTAATTTGATACAATGAATAATAGCATCTCTCCTAGATGCAAAGATACAAATGAATATGTTTCTCCTTGAAATCGGTCTGCTGCTACAAAATGATGATCTGCTGTTCAAGTATGAACTTCTTCTAGGAATGAATCCAAGTATGAGCTTCTTCTATGACTGCGAACCCAAGAATGAGCTTCTTCTATGACTGCGAATTCTGCTCTGCCAAAATAGCGAACTTCTTTGTGTATTCGAATGTGTGTTAACATCAAAAGGTAACCTTGTATATATACCTTCTTGGCGCCTCTTCATATAGGTCGGCCTTTTGATAAATATTTAATAACAAATAAAGTCGGCCAGAATAAGTACATGATATAACTTAAATATAAGGTCGGCCCATGTATTTAATATGTGTCTAGTGAAGACCGACACTGCATTAACATCAACATAGCCTACTACACATATAACTTGTATTAAACGAATAAAGACATCATTGCATGATTGCAAACTACAAGTATGTAGGACATGATCTTCTAGGATAAAACCTTTAAGGTTCGCTATAGATATTTCCTTGAATAAATCATTGAATCATAAAATGCATACAAACTAACATTCTTACTCTTAGACTATTGGTGAAATATATTTTTGTTTTGATTGTATGAAGGGTCATGGGTTTCAAGGATTGATGCCTTATTTAGTGGGTTATAGAGTCAAAGGAAGAGACCACTACAAACAATATCGACATTGATTTAAAGTATTGTGACATTTATCAAATTCTTATCCCAATCATACTAGCATGTGGCAAGAGAAAAACCTAAGCTAGAATGTTGTCACAATTCTTCACTTACAAGTTCCCTTTTTTAATGGTCAAGGATATAGTCAGTTATAGACATCTGCTACAAATGAACTACCTCTTTGAGATTTGCAAAATACACTTCTTGATAGGTAATTGGACTTGCTAGAGTTGAAACCCTAGATTATCTTGAACACTTGTCGTATGGAAATGTAAAAATGGCTGACCCTTGTTTTGGCAAAAGAGTTGATATTTATAGAGCTTTGGTTGGTCTTTGAATTGCTTGTGGGAATTTGTCTAAGAACTAGATATTATTAATATGACTCGTGAAACAAGCTGGAATCCTATGAAATCCGTTGAATAGGTGGCTTGAAATGCCATAGGATCATTGGTAGCTGGAACTTCAACCATTGCATTCATGGCAGCATGGTCGTTTTTTATCATCTTCCGTTGATTTTGCATAAAGATGCCTTTGGAGATAGACATGGGTTTATGGGCAAGAAAAATCCTTTTGGAGTAGTTGCAAGGTCAAATTGGGCCATAAATAACATCTTGGGAGGTTTAGGGGAGTAGTTAGGACGAACAAGGAAAATTGTGGAAATTTAATGAAGGTTGGGAGGTTAGAAAAGGATGTAGGAATTCAATGTAAAATTGGACCTAAAAAGTGGACTTAATGATGGAAGTTTGGAAGTTAAACATAGTTTCATAAATGGGGTGAAAGAGTGAAGGAATCGGTATGGAGAAATGCGAAAAAAAGATGTGGAGGCGGACATTTGGACTAGACATTGGATTGAAGGTCTGGATATCTAATGGAAAACTGCAAGAAAATCTCAAGGGCAAATATGGGGAAAGGTAGAAGAATCAGATGTCCATTGGGATTTCACAAAAGGAGGAAATGAATGAAAGGGGAAGAAACGAAGGGTGCAACGAACCTTGTAAGGAAATTGTGTAGAATAGGAGGTCAGGATAGGACATTGGACTAGCAAGAAATGTCTGGTAGTCCATAGAAAGTTTGCAACTTTACAAGAATGGTAGAAAATGACCAAAACACTCTCAAACTTAGAATTTTCATGGATTTTAACAACTTATAGCATTTGATAAGGACAACGGAGGATTAAAAAAAAACAACACTTAGGCAATTTTGATTTAAGGGGGACCCATTAGAAGATTTTTGAGATCGGTTATGGTTGATGGGTGAAATGATGCCTAGAGTATAAAGGGTGTTAGGACTAAAGCAAATTTTGGCACTATTAGATTGAATGCCAATAGTTCCAACACTTTACTTTGCTCTTCTTGAGGGTTTTAGAACGTCCTTATACTTAGATCTATCCTTCTTCTTATCCCTCTTAGGTCCCCTATTGTTTATGGATCTTACCCATACATGCAAAGCATTTTTCAAGCCTTTGTTCATGAATTTTCTTTTCATTTCCTTTCAAAAGAGAGTAGCAATAAGATTGTCCATGTTTGGCTCCATACCACTTACACTAATTGCAACAATTCAATTTTTCCAAGTATTGGGTAAAGAGAAAAGTAATAAGATGCATTCATATTCTTCCAACTTAACATCTACATAAGTAAGCTGAATCAAAATCAATTTAAAAACATTTAAATGGTCTGCAATAGAATCACCATCTTTCATTTCAAATGAGTATAACCGTCTTTTGAGATATAACTTATTATTAAGACTTTTGGTTTGATTGATATCACCTATCCTCTTCCATAACTTGTATGCAATAGTCTCCTTAGGAACATTCAAGAAGACATAATCAACAAGACACAATGTATGGTTCTTTGTGTTAGTTTTAGGATCAGATTTAACAGAAAGCAGAAATACAACAACACATGAACAATAGAACACAACATATACTCTGGGAAAACCCTCCTTCTCGAGGGAGAAAAACCCAACCAAAATTTATCTCTTCTATATTGAATTGAATGAGCAGAAATTTGCTTACAATCTTTAGGCCAAACTCAAGGCCAATATGATGCAATGATAAATCGCACCTCTCTTAGATGCAAAATACACAATGATACTAATCTCTCCTTGATATCGATCTGCACTAAGCAACATTATACTCTGCTATAGAAGTACAAACTCCTTGATGTCTTGCAAATGTCTTTAGAATTATATATCATGTAAGAATGAGCATCGCCTTCTTTATATACAAGGTAAGGTGCCTCTTCACAAGCAAGGCGACTCTTCACAAGGGTCGGCCTCATTCAAGAAATATAAATATAAAATATAATTAGCAATATGAAGGTCGCCTGCCTTTAATTAAGGAGAAAATATCTCCCGAAGCTACTAAACACTCACTCCCTCTTAGCTAGGGAGATATTTTCCAGATATCTACGTCATGTAGTCTCTCAACATGATGTCCACAATGGCTACACCCATTTGTGGAAAGCATAAAGGTTCATCATAGAGATTAAAGGAGAAAATATCTCCCGAAGCTACTAAACACTCACTCCCTCTTAGCTAGGGAGATATTTTCCAGATATCTACGTCATGTAGTCTCTCAACATGACGTCCACAATGGCTACACCCATTTGTGGAAAGCATAAAGGTTCATCATGGAGTCTCTCAACGTGATGTCATCATGGAGTCTCTCAACATGACGTCCACCATGGATACTCCCATGTGTGGAAAGAAACACATGTACAAGTGCCCATCATAGAATCTCTCAACGTGATGTCGTCATGGAGTCACTCAACATGACGTCCACCATGGCTACTCCCATGTGTGGAAAAAACACAAGTACAAAGGATTTATCACGAAGTCTCTCAACGTGATGTCTCATTTTAGTCTTAGAGATGAACAAGGGCTTGCACCACATATTTCTCCGTCTCAGAGAAACATACACTACAAGCGCTTTCACCTCATACTTCTCTGTCACAAAGAAATATACACTAACAAGGGCTTTCACCTCATACTTCTCCCTCA
Organism: Sequoiadendron giganteum; assembly: GCA_007115665.2. Classification (NCBI taxonomy): domain Eukaryota; kingdom Viridiplantae; phylum Streptophyta; class Pinopsida; order Cupressales; family Cupressaceae; genus Sequoiadendron; species Sequoiadendron giganteum. The sequence continues at coordinate 482,138,479 of CM021101.1, read as the reverse complement.
CAAAGAAGTATACACTAACAAGGGCTTTCACCTCATACTTCTCCGTCATAGAGAAATATACATTATAACAGATCTTCATGATGATGTGATTCCCTTTGAAGCTCCAAGTTCTTGCATCAACCTCCTGACCTCCTCATCCAAGGTTGCCTCTGTTGGTTTGTCAGACTCCCTCTAAAAGTTAATTCCTCCTCTTCAAAGAAATTGATTGCAATGACGACCTGAATAGGCTCTTCCTCTTCGAGAGATGTCTCCAGTTATGTGCCACCAACTTAGTCCCATGGCAGCAAGCTGTGTCTCCATTCTTTAGCCTGCGTGACTTCCTCACAGGATGCATCAAACTCTTCCTCCTTGAATGCAATCTCTCATCATCCTTTTGCTCCTCGATCCGTCCTGGAAGCATTTTATAGAGAGATTACTAACAATTCAAATTATCTTGAAGAGAAATACCAATGCTAGAAGCATACATGATTCACTATTCCAATGTTATAGCATGAATTAATAACTACATAAAAATTCATGAACATTATTCAAACATGAAATACTTATCTCATAGAAATCAAAATCTCTTGCATTGATGCCATGTAAATATTTTGTCACTGCTCCAGTTCCAATTTCATCACCAGCAGGCCCATTCTTTTCCACATTTGATTCTTCCATGCCAAAAGCACTAGCACAGTCCCCCTAAGTCCTCAAACATATTTGTTCTAATCGAACTCAATCCATCAATGATATTACATTGCCTAACCTGGCAACAACACTAGCATGTAGGAAGTGCTTGAGCACGTTCAACTCCAAATATATATAGAGTCAACATGAGGGGCCCGCCAATTCCTGCTGAAAGGTTACGCACAGATAGAGACTTCTGAAGATACACGGCTTCACATAAGAGATATACTTAATTGAAAATAATCTTCCATAGAGGTAGCAAACCCGACTTTCCTCCAATGCCTTCAACAACTATTGATTAACAAAACTCATATGAGTTCGAGTCTTTAGATTACCTTGTGCCTTCAACATCGGCCTTCTTGATGTCTTCGCGCAAATGAGAATGGTGCCAAATATTAATGAAGGTTTGACAATATCGTGACTATTTGTGTAGCTCAATGTCCACTATACTCGACCCGATCATAGGTGTACATAACAAGTCGCTCCCATCGCGATGAAGTTGTAGACATACAATAAGTCGGAAAAATGTAAATATCACAATGTTTGCAATTTTCAATAATATTCAGCCTATATTCAATATCATCTGCTGCTTCCTCCAATATCAATGCAATATAGATATATCAAGATTTTCTTTGACCTGCGAAATTTAAAGATAATATCGTTTCTCAATCTACTCCCAACCTCCTTTCTTGTTCGATGCTTGCAGTGCTCTAGAAGTATTGTTCGATGCCAGAGGAATCCCGACACTTCAAGGTACAATGCTACGGGTAGAGAGCGGTGACGAAGAGTGATGTGCCTCTCACGAAAATAGAAACATGATTTGCTAATGGCGGCCAGAGCTTAGGCTCGGCCAGATCGGATTAATAATTGCTTCCCTCAGTGCCACACTTTTTGGAAACCAATAAGGTTCAATGCCCAGTGGTAGTAGAAGCGAACGCTAAAATTCTCCAATAGTCCAAATTGTGATTTCCACCAGTCGTCTTTAATGCCTTCCAAAATAAACTTCATGGAGAATTTGCTTAATTAAATCTGATTGGATCTTTTGAACCCACTTTGATACCATGTTAGTTTTAGGATTAGATTTAATAGAAAGCAGAAATACAACAACACATGAACAATAGAACACAACATATACCGTGGGAAAACCCTCCTTCTCGAGGGAGAAAAACCCAGCCAAATTTTATCTCCTATATATTGAATTGAATGAGCAGAAATCTGCTTACAATCTTAGGCCAAACTCAAGGCCAATATGATGCAATGATAAATTGCACCTCTCTTAGATGCAAAACACACAATGATACTAATCTCTCCTTGATATCGATCTGCACTAAGCAATATTATACTCTGCTGTAGAAGTACAAACTCCTTGATGTCTTGCGAATGTCTTTAGAATTATATATCATGTAAGAATGAGCATCGCCTTCTTTATATACAAGGTAAGGTGCCTCTTCACAAGCAAGACGACTCTTCACAAGGGTTAGCCTCATTCAAGAAATATAAATATAAAATATAATTTGCAATATGAAGGCCGCCTGCCTTTAATTAAGGAGAAAATATCTCCTGAAGCTACCAAACACTAACACCTTGTGCCTTCATTTCTAGTTTTAACCAAATCTTCATCAGAGACACTTGATGGCTTCTTTTCATTTGAAACAGACAATCATTGATCTCTTTCTTCAAGGGGATCTACCATCATCAATTTCCACATCTTGTATTTGGTACCATTGAATTTCTCAATATCCATAGGAGAAGTAGAAGCCATGGTATACAATCTGTTTCTCAAATTTGCAAACCACACAATGGAATAGCTCTCATTGTAGCCAAAAAACTTTCAACCTTAATAGAAAGACGTCGCTCTCTATGTAGAATTGTTAGCTTTGATATTAAATGTTGATAACCAAGGTGAAACTATTGCAAGGATAACTTCTACAAGTGTATGCAAATTTGAAATTTATTTCTTTAAACAAGGATTACCATAAGATTAAATTATGTGGTTGCACGAATCAACAATGAGAAATAAATCAACACTCCACATGAGAAAGAGGACAAATATGTATATATCTTCAAAGAAGAGGTATATCCACACACTAACACTTTCTTCACTTTGACAACACTCTAAGAGCACCTATGTACCTGTAAACAATCTTATCATAAAACTACTATCTCATGTTTCCAATTTATAGAGAAATGAGAAAGGAATATTACAAATGGTTTCCCAAAACAAAGTACCATTAAACCATGGTAAAATGCAAAACCTCCCATGTCCAAAATGAAGAGCCTCTTCTGAGAATAGTAAATGTAACTCCCAATCAACCATGAATACCAAAAATAACTTTCAAACAAATAATGGACAACATCTTTGACATGTAATTCCTCCATAATGGTCCATATCCTAAGATAGGCATCCAAAGTCATCACCCAGCTCATATGGGACCATCAATACTGTTAAAGATGCTGCACTACTCAATTCTCATGCTCAAGTTGAGAAATTTGCAAAATAGGTTTGTAACCACCACTGCAACTCCACTTCTTTTATGAATGCAAATAACAACTAATCTCAAATTTCTGAGAGAATCTAAATTACAAAATAATTTCCAATTCCACTTTAGGCTTCCAAGAACACTTTTTAAGAGTTTTGGAGATACCTAAGTAATAATAGGATTGCAAGGTAAATGGCACCTTAATCATAACACTTCAAAAGTTCAAATGGTAATCTTCCTGCAGTTTACTCTTTTTCTCTTTTGAAACAAATTAAGTCTTTAACTAATAAAAGGTAAGATGTACAAATTCAACTTGCATTACAAGGAACAAGATTATTAGTTGGCAAGCAAGCTCACAAAAACTGATCAATTTTAGTAACAGAGCTCCAGCAAGAGTAAACATGAAGTAAATGAAGAAGACAAAAAGACCTTGATCTATGATCACTAAGACTGCAGCTAAAAGTTCAGAAATAGAAGATCTATGACTATACTGTATAAATATGCATCACATCCTTCCAGTTAGACCTCTGTATTACAACCAAAATTGGACAAAAAGTTGTTTGTAAGAACTTCAGTCCACTGGATCAAAAAAGAATGAACTTCTCTCAGTTTACTTTGGGACTGCAGGAATTGGAGAAGCATGTGATCTATATGGATATTTGTCTCTTTTCTCATAATGTAGCGCATTCATTGCAGACAGGCCTGGACAAAGGTGTTGATCTTTGTGTCATTTTTTGGGTGTCTGAAGCATGTCAGGGAGAGTCTCACCTTGATAGTCCACCAGGTACTTATGCAGAGTGAGGAAAGTATTGAGAGCATATGTCAAAGCATCCATCTTGATCTTGAATAGCTGCTGCAGATCCAGAAGAATATAAACTGGTACCATGCAGAGTCATGCCTCAACTCATCAAATGAATGTTGCTGTGCACTTGGTCCAAATGAACTTGGCTTTTGCACATTTCATTGCTCGATTCATGGACCATTCAATGTGAAGGAACCCAACATAAACTTGTCGTAAAGTATGCTATATCCAAGAAGTGTCAGAACTTCAGGAAGGTCCAATGGAATATATAATTGCTTACTAATGATTTGCGTAGGGTCCAACTAGATCAAAATCACAGGGCAAAGGTTTTAGATGTCTATTTTTATTTTCATTAGTTCTGAATTAAAATAATGGTGGGCTTTCTTTCCATGCCCAAAATTTGTCTCAACCGATCAGATAAATTTAGCCATCAAGTTTGTTGTTTGTTGCTTTCTTTTATATGGATTGTCCTTAGATTTGTGTTCACATTAAAATTCATTTTTTGCATTTTCAGTATTTGGCTCCTGAATAAATGGAGTTTAATGACAACTGTATAATTCCAATTACAAACTGTTTATTGGTAAACATTCTAATAGAGGACTCAGGAGAGTAGATCCATTATTTATATTAATTTTTATCTTTATTCTAAGAGTATATCATTTGATTAATAGGCCATTCAATGTGGAGGAGGCCAACAAAAACTTGTGGTAGAATTTTGCTAGATGTAAGAAATTTCAAAACTTCAGGAAGGTCCAATTGAGTATGTCATTACTTACTGATGGTTTGGTAGGGTCCAACTAGATCAAAATCATAAGGCAATGGTTTTAGATATCTGTATTTTTATTTTCATTACTTCTGCAAGTAAAATAATAGTGGGCTTTCTGTTTGTGACCAAAATTTCTCTCAACAGGTCTGATAAGTTCAGCCATCAAGTTTGTTGTAGTTGCTTTCTTTTATTTGCATTGTGCTTGTAGATTTGTGTTTGTGTTAAAATCCATTTTTGTATTTTTTTTGTCTGACTCCTGAATAAAAGGAGTTTAATGACGGCTTTATAATTCCAATTACAAGTATTTATTGCTAAACATTCTAGTAGAGGGCTCAGGAATGTGGATCTATTATTTATATAAATTCTTACCTTTTATTTTAAAGGTAGTGTTGGGAGCAACCTATTTGCTCCAAGGCCAAAGGCATATTTATAAAACTAGTCTATATAGTGTTGCATACAAATCAATATAGAACAAATATTTCATTATTTTTATGCTACATTGGATTGAACTAGTCATATATACTAGGTTGAAATGATTATTGATATTCATAATTGTGTGATTACAAAAGGAGGCGAAAGCCCCTTATAAAGAAAATTACAAGACGATGTTTCTATAAAGAAAACTACAAGACGATGTTTCTAAAAAGAAACAATCGTTAACAAAAGCAAACTAAAGCAATAAATTGAAAGATGCTAAAAACAACTAAAGCGTAAGCATAAGTTACTAAAAACTAAGTAAGTTAACTAAAGTAAACCTACGACTAACTAAAGCTAAGATGACCATTAATATTACATTTAATATTTTAATACCTTCCTTTAATGGTCATCCTACAAACAAAAACTAAGTCTACCCATATTCAAATGGTTTGCTGGTCATCAAAATGCATAATATCCAGACTCCTCAGTATACTCCACCACTTGAGCACTTTGCTAAGACACTTCCTGGTTGGCCTTCTCATCAGCCAACCGCTTTTTGCAAAACTTCTGGATATGACCAATCTTCCCACAAAAATGGCAAGTAATAGACTTCTTGGAGCCCTCCTCCGAATTGCCTCGTTCATTTTGTCGAGTAGACTTGCCTTTGCTAACGTCCTTGGCGGTAAATGCTTTTTCAACATTAGGAGACTCACTGCTGCTCCCAAACTGCTTCCTCCACCTATCCTGCTGCAAAAGCTTGCTGCACAGCTCATCAAACTTCAAGTCAATATTGGTGGATGTAATGTTGAGTGTTTCAATGAAGTGCTTATAGGAATGTGGGAAACTTTTCAAAGTGATCACCACCATATCCTCCTCTTCCATCTTACAACCAATGGCTTCTAGTCAAGGTTACCCCAAGTTTCTGAGACGGGGACGACAGGGGACGGCGGGACGAGTCCCCCAAGTTTCCGATTTTTGAGTCCAAATTTAGGGACGGTGGGGGATAGCTATATAAAATATATAGGGAAATTTTAAATATTCATATGAAAACATGGATAAAGCATACATAATATACATTATAGAACCTTAACATATAACATTTGTGTTCAACATTCTTTGTCAATACTCAATACACATTGAAAATTCAGAATTATCACACATGAATCATAATACAACCTCCAAGTTATAATTCATAAACTTATATCAAATTACATAAGGTTATTTCCAGCTCACAAATTGGGAGAACATTTGTGATTACAATGAAGATTGTTTCACCTAGGTTATTGATTACTTGGCACATAACAATAATGAATAGTTGAGGCGTCTGAAGGCAGAATTATTGTAGTTTGCTGGGAGTGTGGACTATTGGAAGTAAATTCAATGCTGGTGTATTGTCTGATATGGATTTGAACAGTTAAATGTGGGGACAATTGCTGCACTCAAGGAGTTTTGGGCATCAAATTGCCTTAATAGTCAGCCTATTTCCAATTGTGAAGAAGTAAGAACTATTTAAAAAGGTCAAAATCCTAAGTCTTTGTCTCTAAAACCTGTTAGTGAACAGCAAGCAAATAAATTCAAGTTTACACACTTTTGGAATAATTTTTTGTTATTTTTATATATCTCTAATAGAGCATCAAATATTTATCTTGTGAGTGTTCTAAATATTGTGAAAGATATATGAAAACAATTTAAATGAACAACTCATAAACCAAAAAATTGAAAACTATTATTATGTTATATATATATATATATATATATATATATATATATATATATATATATATATATATATATATATATATTTATTTTAAAACATGCTTTGACGTGGGGGACTCCTGGGGGACAGTTGGGGGACGACTCAGGCGTCCCCTGGCCGTCCTCGGGACTGGTCAACCGTCCCTATTTGGTCAATGCTGTCCCCCTGTTTCAGGGACGTTTCCTATTTTTTTGCAAAAAAAGGGGATGGTCCCTTGTCGTCCCCCAGCCGTCCCCCTGTACCCGGGACGTCCCGGGGACCAAGACGGGGCATTTTAGGCGGGGGGGGGGGACGCGTCCCCAGGTTTCCCCGCTTCCAGTTGATCGTGAATATTTTTTATTTTCATCAAGTGCTCTTGCAAAGACACTTGGCCATCCATCATAATAGAGAATAGCATATTTTTGAGAAAGCAAGCCTTTCCCTTATTTGAGGTGTCATGAAGATCTTTCAAATGCTTCCAGATCTCCGCAACAAACTTACCAGATGGTATTTTTGGTAACATCTCATTGGTGACAAATGATTTTAGAAGCATAACTGCCTCCCTATTACCTCCATCATACTTGTCTTGATCCATCCCAGCAGTAGTGGGACAAACTTCTGTACCTAGAACAGCTCATCCAGACACCGATACTCAAAGATGGTAAGCATCCTCTGCTCTCACGTGTTGTAATTCTTTCCATTGAATCTCTACGTATTTTCCAACATAAAATTGGACAAAGATGCCATCCCTCCTGTTTTCCATAGCATGAAAAACGACGTAACTCTATGATCAGCTGGCACAAACCGTGGACAAACAGCTGACACAACTCACAATTCTTCAAAAATCATCTAAAAACGAGGTTCAGAAATTGTAAGATATTTCAGAAAAACCTTTGAAAACACTGAAAGTAAGATTTTTTTTAGAAAAAATACTCAAAAAATTTTCATAGAATTTAAAAAAAAAACTCTCCTTTTAATGTTTTCAATTTTTTTTTTTTCGAAAAAACTCTTTACAAGAAATTTTTATTTTTTCCCAGAAAAATTCTGTCAAAAATTGGCTCAATTCTTTTTTCAAGCTGCCATAAAATCAGAAAAAATCCACAAACTCAGACCCACAGGTACGAAACTGCAAACCCTAGGTCGAACAGGGAATAGACCCATGAACTAAAAACTAGATGATTTTTGCAGAAAAACGTCACAAAACTTTAGGAAAACCCTGGTATTTTGCAGAAACAAGTCCATGAGCTCCACAAAAAACCATGAATAGTAACAGGTTGGAAACAAAAGACCCACACGAATTCAAAAATCTGCGCCTTAAAACAGCTCATACACAGCCAGAAAAAGTTGCAGGAAAAAACCACGAAGATCAGAAATCCACCAAAAATCCTCAGTTTGTGATTTTCACAAGGAACAAGCGCTTTTATATTCCAAATCCGTGATTTTACAGAGCTTGCGTGCACGCCAAATACAACCACAGTGATTAGAAAAGCCCTTTTGATTTTGGAAAACACAATTTTTAAATTTTTTTTTTTACAGAGGAAAAAACACTTCACAATCTTAGGAACAAACACAAATTTTATACAGAAACAAGTCGTGAACTTCTGCAAAAAGGACCCAAGTGATTTTTCTATGAAAAACCGCGATTATGAGATGACAAAATCTGTGATTTCTCTGATGAAGAAAACCCTCGAAAATCCAATATCAAAGAGAAGACACGATTTCAAACTCGAAACCTTAAAAAAATCTCACGAAATCTTCTGTGAAAAAACGGCTTAAAAAAAAACTTTCGACTCTGAAAATTTTCTCCAATTTTTATTAAAAAAAATCGACTTAAAAAATCTAAGGTCGAGCCCAAACTTTGATACCATGAGCTGATTATTGATATTCATAATTGCGTGATTACAAAAGGAGGCAAAAACTCGTTATAAAGAAAAATACAAGACGATGTTTCTAAAAAGAAACAATTGTTAACAGAAGCAAACTAAAGCAATAAATTGAAAGATGCTAAAAACAACTAAAGCGTAAACAGAAGTTACTAAAAACTAAGTAAGTTAAACTAAAGTAAACCTATGTCTAACTAAAGCTAAGATGACCATTAATATTACATTTTATATTTTAATATAGGTGAGCTGATATAACTCCAGATCTGCAATTTTCTTTACCACGTTCACCCATCTATTCCATAACATTTTGCTAGTTATCCTGCCTTTGGTCTGTCTTTTGCCCTGCATATTATTTTTATAGCAAGGAATTTGCATGGTGTCCATAGCACTGGAAATTTCATCCTGCTGTCATTTTCTGCTACCCCAAGTTGCCAGTTCACTTTGTACTCAGCCCGTAAATATATTTTTAGTGTATCATATTACATGTTACAGTTGATCATCAGGTATAGCTTTCTTCAGTATTGTGCAGTGACCTACAAGTTTTGTCACCTGGAAGCATTATTGCCATTTATGGGTCTGCAAGTGCTCAACTTCAGGTTATAACATTCAGATGTGGAGTTCAGAATGCAGCACTCAAGTTATAATATATGACTTTTGACCTACTGATACAACTAATCTGTGGTAATCAAATCCCTCCTCTGGTGTACAGCAGCAACAAAATCAATGTAGATACACTAATCGCACCTATTTCAGTTGACATTTATTTCAAATGTTACGCTATTCACAAATACTACCAAGCGCCCCCCCACCTTGCTCCAAGAAGGGGCACAATGTGGTAGTGCTTCTCAAACAATCTGCCATTTCAAAGTGAGAAGCTAGCTTGAGATGGAGAAATTTCTCCAATCTCCAGTGCCTCTAACCTTCTCTTTGACTTTTTTACTCTCCAATCTCCAGTGCCTCTAGCCTTCTCTTTGACTTTTTTACCCTCTATCCACTAATGCCACATGTGAGTTTTGAAAAGCTCTGTAAGGTGTAGCGTGAATGGCCCCAAGAGTACAAGCAATATTTGATACATGTGTGGCCTTATTAAGACACAATATATTGGGTGTTGGATTTCCACATATATTGCACCTGATTACAATTTCCTTATTTCTCCATAGAAAACCAAAATATCTCCAATGTTACCAACTAGGTATGATTCCTTTTACAAAGATTTGTGTTTATACATATAGAAATCTCCACCAAAGAATGGGCCTCTAAACAAAATAAAGAGATGACTCCAAAATGTTTGAAAATCTAGAATTTCAAGGAAATCTATGGATTTGCAAAGAAACTAAATGTCATATTCAAAAGACTTGGAACCCAAAACCTTCCTCATTCATATGTTATTCAGATGATCACTTGACCCGCTATACTACTTCTAACACTTGGGCAATTTAGGCTATCAAAACAACTTAAATAAATTTCAATGATAATCAACTCAAGTCAGCAAAATGAGAACTTATTTCTTATGTGAAAGTGAGAAAATACTGCATATCTGCTGAAGAGGAATGTGCAGTCAACTCCAACCAAAACCATGAAGCAAACAAAAAATTTATGATCAAATGAAACAATGGGTCAATCTTCATCTAAAACAAAAATCTGTCTCTCCTTGTTGAGCATGGTCTGCACATTTTTCGACTGCGTGTGGCATGTGGATGCTGATTAATATGCACCCTTGTTCTTCGGAATTCTGTCTTGGATTATGGATTACGGATCCAGAGACCTCTTACCACTTTTTGTAGAAGTTAATCACAATTGCCTATCATGGGTGCACTTAAAGATGCTTATTCTACATTCATCCAAATGCCTTCACCAAAGCACATGTTTATGGATAAAAATATCACATAGTGACTGGGAAATATAATTCTGGTGTATATCACAGCCTCGTTCAAATATTACTAATGCCCTTTATTTTTGACAAAATTACAGGGAATAAAAAACTGTCAATGGTCTTGTGAAAAAACACCATCATCACAGACATTGAAAATGTATAGATTCTCTCCCTTCCAGCACCTTATTCAGACAGTTCTCTTTCATGATTTCATGTTGCAGCAAACACTTATAAATAGAATATACTTCCCAGCAATTTGTAAAATCTTCTTTTCGTGTCCCGGCCACTTTCCCAAATTAGCCAGTCTTCTGCATATTGCACAGTATTTCCTTTCTGAATAAATGTCACCAATGAAATGATTCTACTGTAGCTGCAACAGTATTTTATGCAAGCATTCGAAAGTAATTATATTTATCCTCCTTCATTTTCTTAACCTAGCTTTGGTACCATATTGAAAAATGGTAGAGCATGCAGAAAATAAATTATAGATTACCGCATTGCTGCAAATATGAAAAGTTACATATAAACATTTTTTCTATTAACTACCCAAACTACCCTATGCAACCTTCATATGGGAATGTGACTCCCAAATAACTATTAACAAAAGCTAGCATGATTATTTGTTGTAAACTAACCTAATACTAACCATTTATTTATTAACTTACTAACTATACTATAGATGTAATCTAAAAACCCAACAAGATTAAGGGTAAAGTTGGCTTTTTGTAAGGGCCCAAACCCTTTTACAAAGAGAAGATCAAATACAACATTGAAGCTCCACAGACAACCGAGAAATAATTACATGGACTGACAGCACAAAGACTATAAACCTATGCTCCCCCAAGTTTTGGGGATGAAGACAGCAAGGGATGGTGGGATGTGCTTCCGGTACGGGAGTACTTTTTGGCCATTTTTTAGGGGATGATAGGGGATGGCTATTAAAAAATAAGGAATTTTTAAAAAAATATAGAGAAATTTCAAATATTCATAACATAACATTGATAAAGCATTCATCATAGACATTATAGAAGCTTAATGCATAACATTAGACTTTAAATTGAGATTTCACATGAGAATTGACAAACAAATTAACAAATTTCTAATGCTTTCATTGTCAATGTGCAGACATATTATATAAGAATTATAAAAAAATACCCAAGGGCTGCAAGTTTCAACTATAAAATGACAAAAATGTAGAAAATATATGGTTGTCCATGATCTAAATCAGTAGATGCAACGGGTAGGTTTGTATCAAAATTGGAGCTCAAGTTCGAGTCACTACCAATATAAGGGGCTGCCTTAGCCAATGGAACCCTGACCAATCCCCTCAGTGTCTCCTCCTCGTCAATTTGTATAGCATCTTTGGGATCAACATCCCAACGTAAGGCTGGCTGAAGTTTGATGATACTTAGGAGTCTGTGGATCCTGTTGTCACAAAGCACTATGTACAACCACCAACTTCTTCGATTGTCTAGAGGTAAGGTTGTTCCTTGTGTTTAATTGGATGAAGCTATATGTGGACCAATTCCTCTTTGCAGTAGAGGAATTGACAACTTGTGAAAGAAGACGAATGGCAAATACCCTCAACTCTGGTGCATCCTTGCCATGCCACATCCACCATCCAATAGGGTCCGTTTGAGCCAATGTAACTCTATCCAACCTCGCTTCTAGCTTGCTGAAGGTTGGACCATGAAGATTGATAAATGCAAGCCATTGTGTGCGAAGTAAAGTAGATTCCTCTTTAGTATACATTTTCTGAAGGGCCTTCATTATCCCTTCTTTCATCTCTTCATCATGAGATGGAGGCACTCTTCCAAGCTTAGCTACATACCATTTGGGATTTAGAGCATAGACTGCCATATAAAGCGGGGTGTTCATAATGTTCCATTGTCGTCACAGTGGGCCTCAGATGCTCCTCGTAAAATTCCAAAGTAGGGTCCTTGTTATGAATTGTTTGCTTCATTTGCCCAAGCATGCTACCAAAGGTCTCATAAATCTTTCCAAGGCTAGGAGAGTCAGTATCAACATATCTCATTACTTGCACAATAGGCTCAATGAAGGAGCAAACATATCTACAAATGCAAACAAATTACAAAAATTAAAATCGTTCCAAAAGAACGAAAATATTTACAAGCTAGAAACATTAATAAATTATTAATAATTTAAATTAACACTTAAATTAAATAATAAAATCAACAATTTTCTTACCTCATTGTGGACCACCAATCATCATCAAGGATTTTTTATTTCACATTTCTTCCCTTTGGTGTGCTTTTCTTTGACCATCTACCCCACCTTGAGTTAACCACCATTAATTGTAAAGCCTCATGAAGTAGTTGATGTTGGCATATTGTTGTCATTGATGTCAAAGGAGAGATCAGAGGTGAAATGGAGCTGATGTCAAAAGAGGGATCAAAGGTGAGATGGAAGTGATCCTGCAAGTGAGGATGTTGGCATTAATGTAAAAGTGTCATTGATGTCAAAGGAGAGATCAAAAGTGAGATGGAATTGATCCTATAGGGAAGATTAATGGCATGATGACAAAAGGTGTCATTGATGCAAAAAGGCAGTTCAGTGGCGTGCTTGGATGCCATGAAGACTAGAGGATCAATGTTTGGAAGAGTTGGTGCTGAATGATGAAAGGGGCATGTATCTGCAAATGTTGCAAAGTTGCTTAGATGTTGCAACAATGTCATGAAATGTTGACATACTATTGTAGAGGGTTCTTCCAGAAGACAAAGGTGAAACAAGCAACAAATTTGATGTGGGTTTTCTATGTACATTCTAGATATGTATTTTGCAGGTTCAGATGATGTGTTGAATGCTCATAATGGTTTTATATATGCTCTCGGTCAAAATTACGTTTTATTAGTTAAACCCTAGGTCTAACAGTCATGGCGCTTAATCAAAATTTCTATTTCGTCGTTAACTGTCTATCACAAGTTGCAAGTAGCTTAAGTTGTGACTTAAGCCTTTGGAGTCGTTTGAATGATCGACCCCTTCACCTTATGTTTACCTGTCGAGCAAATGTTTGTTGATCTTAATATTTCCTAAGTTGAGCGACAAATATTTGGCACTACATCAGAGAGACTTCACCATATTGGTAGGAGTTATTTTAAGGTCCCTCCGATAAATCATCATTGAAGTGACAAATGGAATTTCGAAGAGATAGTGTTTTAAGTCCCCTCAACATAGCGATGAAGCTTAATCAACAGTGGAGATCAAGCCTGGGAGATCGGATCGTGCTCGCCAACCCGTTGAGTTTTTGGTGGGTCTCGGCTAAGTCCTGCAGGACAACGGGGAATAGTAGAGATTGAATGGCGTTGATCGAACAGTGCAAGATGTGGTTCTGGTGGGACCTACGAAGGCGACATACAAAGTTAGTGGAAGGTGATGTCATGCTGACAGGTGGCAACAAATGATTGCATTGACTAGGGCTATCAGGGATGAACTTAATCAACGGTTGTGATTGAACTGGTGATGATCGAACAAAGGCACTTCATCGAGGAGACACATGAATATCGATGAGACAAATAATTGGTCCCTTTGACATTTCGATAGAACTTCATCGAAGAGACTTTTGGATATCAGAGTGAGTGGCTTTAGAGTCCCTTGGACACAACATGACAAATTAATCAATGGTGTCGATTCAACTATGATGATCAGACGGTGCACGGTGTACCTTGGTGGGACCCGATAGGAAGATGAAGTTAGTGGATGGTGATGTGTGATGATAGATGGCAGAGGATGATTGCTCGGTATAACAATCCATATCGTTGTTGTGAATTGCGTGGTGATGATGTGGATGACAAACGGCGACAAGTCCGCCAACTCGTTGAGAATTAGTAGGCCTGTTGTCAGAGCCCGCAGGACAACAGGCTTTGGATGCGTGTATTGGTGGAACCTGCGTATGGCAAGCAATATGTGAAGGAGATTTGTGGTGACGATTTAATGGACTGTTTATTTGATGCTAAGGATTTAAGTGTATGAGGATGTGATGGTCATTAATAGTGCCCTAAGGTCAACGACGCACGTTTAAAGAAGATGATCTAATGATCATGTTTTAAAGATGCCGAGATGAATGGAGAGCCAGAGGATTGTGGCGCGAAGATGAGAGATCAATGGCCCAGATTTGAATATGAAGATCACAAACGGCTAAGTCTGTATAAATGAGGGTTTTTATTGGTAATTGACACAGAGGATAGAATTAATTGGTTCAACTGCTTTAGTGACTATCTCATTGGAGATTTGAATGGAAAAGCGGCGACACAACTTGCAAAGGAGATGGAGAGCAAAATCAGATCACATAGTAAGAAGAATGCATTTAATGCAATCTGATTCTAAGGTTTGTAGATTGCTATTCTTAGCAAATTCTCTATATCCGAATTTAATGTGGATGCGGTTTGATGTAGAGGTCGTGTGACAAATAAGATATCTGGTAAACACTAATAGGTGTTTCTAGATGAGCTGGATGGTGGTGCAAGGCTCAAGATGTACTGATAGCTTGTTGTAGAAGCTTGGGTGTAAAGGAAACCCTAACAGAGGATTCTAGTTGATCCAGACATGTGTGAGAATCTTGAGGCAGTACTTGCAGGTCGGTGAAGAAAGAAGACAATAAGAAAATTGTCTAAGTGTTGTGTTTGTATGAGTTGAGTGTGAAGAGTGTGTAGTGCAGCAGATAGAGAATGCACTAATTTGAATGATTAGAACCCAAACAAAAAGCGGAATATCAAGGGTTTGTATTCAAAGTGCAGAGGTGCAGTGTAGCAAGATAGAACATAGAATGTTCTAAGTGCACAAGAGAAAAAGGGGAAAGTGCAGAGTAGAGAAAGAAAAGAAGATAAGTGCAGAGGGATGTGTTGATAAGATTGCAACATCAGTAGAAGAGAGAATATTTGCATAATTGCAAACCAAAGATTGAGTAGTTACAGATCAGACTTGTAATAGAGAACTAGATTCATGTGAATCAATTGTATTTTCCATTGTAAATTTGATTGGTTGGTGCCATCAGATAATTGAGTTGGTGCTCAGTGTAGGGAGTTGGTGCTCCTAAATCAAGGAGTTTGTGCTTTCTTGGAGTTGGTGCTCCTAAATTAGGGGATTGGTGTCGCCTTACGATTGGTGTCCTTAAACTTTGTAATTAATGATTTCTTTGTGACGCTGGATTTGAGTAGTAGACTCAAGCAGCCTTTGTCACCGTGGTTTTTCCCATCTTGGGTTTTCCACATATATCATGTGTTATGTGATGTGTTGTGTGCTTGGTTATATCTCTGTATCACATGTTTTAATCTGCATATTAAGGGCTTAAGAAGTTAGTCTACACAAAAGAGTTTAGGGGTTAAAATTTTAAGATCTACTGATTCACCCCCCAACTCCCCCACCCCTCTCTCAGTAGATTGTTGTGTTCCAGTAGCTGATATATCTAGTGTCACAAGCTTGAGGAATTTCTTCCTTGAAAAAGTCTTGAACAAAGCAAGTGAAGTGTAATGGTTGCAAATGAACATTTGCACATCTGTAGTTTTTGACCCCACTACCTTCACCCAATCTATCTTCCCAATGTCCTTCAAGGTATTGTTCAATGCATGAATACATAGGGTCCAAAAAATGTGCTCATAAGCATCCTCCACCATCAAGCTAGCTAACTTACACACATTGACTGAACCGGTCACTATTTGTACAACATTAGATCCTCCAACTTCTTCTATGACATCTTTCATTTTGAAATTGGAAATTTGCATCCTTCCTTTTCCTCGAATAAATCAATAGCTCTAAGAAAATAAGAGCCAATTGAACTAGTGACAATAATATTGATGAGCAGCTGATGTTTGATATCGGTCGACCCATCCATGATGATGGAGCATCCATCCCTTATCTAAATTTGTCTCATATCTTCCATCAACACACTCACCTTGGAATATTCACTATCAAGGAGGGTGGTGTATAGCTTATGTTCTCTAGGTGGAACAAATGAGGGACCAACAACTATTACATCTTTGAACGTTTGTTTTAAAATATGGTGAACGTGCCACATGAAATGGTATGGTACGAGCATAAAAAAACTTAGTAATAGAGAAATCAGCCTCATCTCGTAATTGTATGTTAAAACATATCTGCAACAATAGTAGTGTTCTTCTTTCCCCTAGGCTGCAAGCTCTTCAATGGAATTCCTTTCTCTTGCCTCCTTCATATGCAATCTAGTTACCACAATCTTCTCAGCTGAAGTTATTTGTTCACAACCTTTTCACCCCTTGACCACCTATCCACAAAAGATGACAATAAACTGTCATATAGCTGCCCCTATATTCTTTTTCACACAAAAGGCAATGCCATACTCTAATCCCCTCTGAACTTTTTTCTTGTTCTTATGAACTTGTGTTGCAAATTGTAATAAAGTTTTCTTGGGGTTAAATGGGCCTTTTGCATAGATTTTGAGGATTTCGGAAGGACATTCAAATGGGTTTGAGCTTGCTGGACCTTCTACACTCCCACACTCTGAAGAACCTCTAGTGGCTGCCATACTTCTATGAGTTCTAGCTCTACTTCTTTCTTGCATTTGAACTTCAACCTCCTCACTATCGCTACCCTCACTGTTGCTCATGATTTTTTTGGTTAAGAATTTAAAAGAGAGCTGCAAGTTCAAATAAAAGAAAAAATAAACTCACAATGCCCTCCCTATGTGTTAAAAAAATTGATTTTTTTTTTTTGAAAATGCAAAACAATTTGAAAATACAAATGTAAGATGAAAAATGTACCTCTAATGTAGTGGATTTGATGCCCTAGTTTCCTCTTTCAACTGCTGCTCTTTTCTTGCTGCTCTCCAACACAAGTTTGCAAATGTCAAAATGAGAAAAACTTTTTGGTTGTTTTAATGCATGAATTAGGTTTAGTTGTTTTTTGAAGAGGGGTGGGGAGAGGGGCAAGGGGTGAAAAGTTTGTGAACAAATAAGCAACTGCATAGTTGCTTGTGGGCCTGCCCATCCCTTTTTATTTAATTTAAAAATTTGTTTAAAAAAGAAGCAACTGCATAGTTGCTGGGCCGTAGGGGATGGCTAGCCGTCCTTGGGATGGTCAGGGGATGCCTAGACATCCCTTGGCTGTCCTGGGGATGGCTAGGCATCTCCTATTGTCCCTTGTCTAATCCGGGGCAGTTCCAGAACGTCTCTGGTTTTCAGGCATCAAAGGGGATTGGGGAGGAGGGGGGACATTTCTTGGATGTCCCTGCATCTCTGAAACCTTGCCTGCTGGAAATAGGGGTCCCAGGGCAGGGGATGCATCCACAGGGAGCACTGCTATAAACTGACAGCGCTATACTAACAGCTCAGAGTCACCTCATTCTATAAATTTTTTCTATCATTAATCTATTTTTATTTTTTTGCATCAATATTTGCAGTAATGTATCTGTGGAATCATATTTGATGGGTTATATAACATTTCTGAATTTTTATATTTCACTGCTTTTTATCCATTTAATTCATAAAGCTTTGGCTTTATTTCTATTTTTAGTATTTCCAATAAAATCAACAGGTTTGACTTCTCTTTGTATTGTCAGATATGCTGTTTCACTAATAATTTTTTCTTTGTTCTAGCTACAACGCACGGGAGCTGGGACTTCAGAATCATCAACCATATGCCAGAAACTAAAGGGTGATTTGAGGATAATTTTCAATGCACTGCCAAATGATATGCAGCAGTTGTTACTTTTCAATCCCCAGCATGCATCTCTTCTTCAGAATAGTTCAGAATTAACAAAACTGCCTGGACGACCTTCTGTTCAGATTGGTCGAGTTTCAGAGCCTGCCTCTCGTAACAAGTAAATGTGCAATTGCATTTGTGGGATATAAGGAAATGATAGACTGTAGCTTGCCCAAGTGAGCCGATTTTAATATTAGATAAAAATGGAGTCATGAGCTTATATTTTATGTATTTGGAGCTTATGATAACCAAGTAGTGTTTTAGATGGTTCATTTGTGTCCTTGATTCGCAGGAAAATTGCATAATAAAAGCTGCTTCTATTTCGATTTTGGGCATTTGACTGAAGTTGTTTGCTTCTTTTTGGATCAAGATGTGTAAAATCTTCTGTCCTTTATGGTGTTTCTTATATTTTATGCACCTTTTAGTATACTATTCTATTGATTTTGGGCATTTTAATAAGATTGGTTTTATTCTTTTGGGATCAAGATGTGTAAAATACTTCCTGACCTTGCTGGTATTTCTTATGTTTTCATGCAATCAGTTTTTATTTTCTTGACAGCCTTTGCATATTTAAGAATATGTTAAAATCATGTGTAGGACTTAAAAGATCGACTGATTATTGTACGAGTTTTAGGACAAAAAACTAAATTTTCAGACATTTTTTGTCAATTGGGACATCATATAGAAATTGTTATATATTTAGAATATTTACATGCTGACACAGCTATCATCCAATGGAACACCACATTTGGTTTCTATTTTTAAATAATTGAGATGTCCAAATGAAACAAGTTCAGACTTGATTTTACATTCATGGAAGGTGCTCTCAAAGTAGGGCTCACATTCCTCACATCCCCATTTTCCTTTCCACGTTGAAAATGCAAATTGTTGAAAACAAGTACTTGCATTAACTTAAATATTTAATTTGAAAGTAGATGTCTTATACAAATTTAAGAAACAAAATCACATGCAGAACCAGTATAAAGTGACTTTGATTTTGTAGTTTTCAGGAAGCTACTACATTGTTGTCGTGCCAAGATAGGTTTGTCTTTATTGATATTGGTTAAAGGGGTTTGAACCTTAAATTGAAGTCTACTAATCGAAGATAAATGACCACATACATTGCTCCAAGGTCATTGAGCTTTCAAATTGAACCTAGTTAAGTGAAAGGTGAAATGAAAGCTATTGGGATTGAGGGAGAACACCCTGGTTAATCAGCACCAATAGGTGAAAATTCCGTTTTTTACGAGTGGCACTTGATCAAATTAACTTGCAAATTGGGCATTTTGGGATAAGAGGTGCCTGAAAGTCGAAAGATGACATTTCATGAGTTTCAATTCCAAAGATGAGAAAAAAATTGCATCTAGGTATTGTTAAACCTGAACCTGTCTGCCAATTGAGTTGAGAATTCCAGGGGTAGAAGCAGGTGAGATAAAGTAGGTTAAAGTTTGGTGGAGGAAGGTTCAAAAGGCAACAAGGGTCCTTTCAGTTGCATTTAAATTTTTTTTTATAAGTGACAAGTTTGTCTTTCTAGGGTTTGACAGGGCGATAAACTTACAATACCCATGATTTGGTCCTATAAAGTTGAAATTGGACATCATTTTTTCAAAAGTTGGCCACTACTTGAAACATATGACAAATAGATTAATAAAATAGCCTTGGCAAGTGGGAACATCTAAAGGACAACTGTTATCCCCAAAACTGATGATTATAATTAGGACATAAATGTTTAAGACATGGAATAGCTAAAGTTAGGTTTTACCTATGGGAAAGGTAAGCATAACTAAGCTATAGTAGCCTTCATAAAGCAATAGGCAAAGCCATAATGGGATAATTGATATGTTATAGGTTTAAAATGCTTGGATGTTCGAAGTTTTAGGTGAACATAGTAAAATCAATGATGAACACAGAAAAGTAAAAAATATGTGTAACTTCAGTTGCAAACAAGAAATAAAGAAATAAACTATATTAATGTTCATAGATGACCAAAAGTAAGTCAATAAGAGACACATTTGAAGAAGGTTTTCTGTATTTTCCTCATTATCTTCTAGGTCAATCTAACTCGATATGTTACATTTAACTATCCTATCAAAATATAAAATGATGCGTCATTATAAAAGTCTCATATCAATTAAGCAAGATTTTATTTTGTCTTTTAAGATAAATTACTAGTATAAATGTGGGTGTGGATATGATTATGGATGAACGATTCAAAAATGTTGGTATGATAATTTTTTTTATTGGATATGAGTGTGGATATGGTGATTATCTTTTTTCGATTTATTTATATTTTACTCAAACAACCAAAAATACAAAACATGTATTTGTAAACAATCTCATAAAACAACTAACAAAGGTGTCTTGGTAATCACTAACAAACCTTTTTTTTAGAGGTCTATAACTTTATTGCTTTGTAACTTTTTGTTTGAATTTCAAGCGTGGAAGTGATTTGACTATTCGCCCCCCTCCCCCCACCCTCCTCCTTTGGGTATTGTTGGTACTGTCTCAAGTAGTCCCTCAATGACCTTTTTCAGTGACTCAAATGGTGGGGCTAAAGGTTAGAAGAATACCCTCATGGGAGACAACCATAAGGAACATCTGCATGGGAAAGTTAGCCTAGTGTTATTGGTGTCGGAAGAAGAAACAACTATAAAGTTGCTTGATTCAACTATCACTAAGATTATCTCTTCTATGGAGAACATGTTGGCGGGGAAGTTCTTTTCCTTACATCCTAACATTGATTTGGTTAGAAAATGGGTCATGGCCAAATGTCAGTTGAAGGGTGTCTCTATGAGCACAATGGTGGGAGGAATGTTCTTTAAATCCATTGCTTAGGATGACCTTGTGTGTGTTCTTGTTGGTGGACTATGAATTTATGGGAAAACTCTCTTTCCCTTTGTAGATGGAAGTTGAACTTTAACGTTGAAGCGGACCTGAACAAAGCTACTCTTGTTTGAGTTGGATTGCCTAGACTCTCGCTAGAGTTTTGGGATGAGGAAATCTTTGTCTAGATAGCTAAATCCTTTGAGCACTTCGTCACCGTACATAAAGTGACAAAGGAGAAATCTAGGTTAGTTTTTGCTACATTTTGTGTTATTGATGATATGTTTAAGACTCTCCCAACCTCTATAACCATTAAATCTAAGTTTGAGAAATGAAACCAATTTATTTTGTGTGAAAACTCAACAATATTTCTATCCAAATTGTAAGAAAATTGGTCATGTCTTCACTCAATGCTCGACCACTAAAAGTGGGAGCCAAAAACTCAAGGACCTAGTGGAGAAACTCAAAAATCTGATTGATAATTAAGAGGCTTTCCCCTTATGATAAGACCTTATCAATATTATTAGCTCGCTTCATGGCTCCTTGATAACACATACGTGTCTTGGGATTCTCCTCTTGACATTGTAGGATGTGAGAAAACTGCTTTAGAAGACAAAGATAAAAGAAAAAACATGGTAGTCAAACAACAGACGAATACTTGATCAGATTGCTAGTTGAAAGTGGCTTTGAATTTGTAGGATGAAAATGAGGGAGTTGAGGTTCTTGGGTTCCTTATTAAAAATTTGTCCTTGGAGGAGGAAGGGGCGATCCCTCTTTAGATGGATCAAGAAAAATCAGTTCAATTGGACAACACAATCACTAACTCTAGTCCCAATGTTGTGGTGAGGGCACTCTTAAAGGTTGATCTAAACAATCCTTTAAATCATAAAATTGGGGACGACGAGAGGGATCTCAAAAAAATGCCTTGCCCCTATCTAATTGAGATTAGAAATCAACAATGCAAAGAGTTGGGTCTAGCTCTCATAACATTTTACAAAATATTGGGGATAGTGATCTACAAGGTTAGATAATCCCTAAACAGAAGGTCAAAGGTCCTTGAAAGAAGGTTGCTGATGTTGTTGGCCCCATGGTTGCCGTTGCACCAAAAGATCGACTTGTTAATGCCCAATACAACCACCAGAGTTAACGGATCCATGGGAGGCGGTTAAGCCATGTTACAAATCTCGAGGGGAGTGCTGACCATTTGCCAACAAACTCCCCCTCAGTGTTATTCAAGGGGATTCGAACCCATCACCTTTGGCTTTGATACCAATTGTTGGCCCCACGATTGCCGTTGCACCAAAAGATCAACCTGTTAATGCCTGATACAACTGTCAGAGTTAATGGATCCATGGGAGGTTGTTAAGCCATGTCACGAATCTCGAGGGGAGCACTAACCATTTTCCAATAGATGTTGGAGTGGATATTAAGGCTATAAGGCCACTCAATAGGAAACTAGACAAAAGGAGATTGCTTGAGCAATTACCAATGGGAGACAAAAACCTAGAAGTTTCTTTCGAGAAAAGTTGTAAATAAAGATTTTGCCATGGAACATTAGAGGACTTAATAGTCCTCACAATAAGTTTTTACTCAAAAGTTGCATCTATGTGAATAAGATTGACATTTTCCTTTTGCAAGAAGTCAAAATAACTGAAGCCAACTTTAAAATCATTGTTAATAACATGTGGCCACATGCAAATTTTTGCAATAGTAAAGCCCATGGGGCGTTAGGTGGGATTGTAGTGATGTGGTATTAGAATAATTGTTGTGGTTCATACTTAAGCCATTCAAGAAATAGTTTGGAATGAAGTTCGTATTTGCTAATAAGAAGTGGATTATTGCTAATATTTATGCTTTGAATTCTAGATATGCTAGAAAAGATGTTTGGGAGACTATCTCTTCACTTATAAATGCTAACAAAGAAGCTTATTGGATGGTGGTGGGAGATTTTAATACCTCTCTTTATCCTTATGAAAAGATGGGGGGAATAATGGACTACTTAGGTAGTATGTCATGATTTGCTGATTTCTTGAATGTTGCTAATCTGATGGATATAAACATTAATGGTCAATTGTTCACTTGGAACAATAGGAGAGTGGAAGAGCATCTTATTTAGGTTAAGCTAGACAAATTCCTTATTTCTTCAAATTTGGAAATTGTAAACAATGCCAAACTCTTTGCTCCAAGGATAAAGTAATCAGATTCATACAAGAGTGCATTACTACTGTCAAATCCTCGGTGAGCTAGTCAATATAATTCCTTGTGGCTTCTTCAATTTAGGTAGGGGGCTAAGGCAGGAGGACACGTTGTCCCCTCACCTATTCATCTCGATGACATGTTATTGGGAGGAATATAATGAATATTACTAGGTCAGGGGAGCTAAAGGGGTTTAAAGTTTCCACCTCAATCCGATTGTTTGCTGTTCAACAATTTGTGGATGACAATTCTTTTTGGAAGTGCTTCTATTTTGGAAGCTAGGAAATGGAAACAATTCTTAAAGGACCATGCTTTTACTGTAAGTCAAAGTATTAATTACGAGAAAAACTAAATTTACTTCTTCAATACCTCCAATGAACTACAACGAAACATCAAAGCTATTTTGGGGTATACTTATGCTCAACCCTTAACCACTTATTTGGGACTCCCTTTGACGGTTAAACAAGTTACCCCAACCTTTTGGAACTTAGTGCTTGAAAGAATTCAAAGGAAACTTGTTGGATCAAAGGGTAAAATCTTAACCCAAGTTGGTAATTTCCAATTGCTCAAAGCCTCATTGCAAGGTATTCCTATTTACTTTATTTCTCTATTCAAGATACCCAAGTATTTGTTAGAGAAATTTGAGCGAACTTTAGAAAGGAATTTTTTTGGACTAGGGTTGAGGAAAAGAGAAGAATTGCTCTTATCAATTGGGACAAAGTTTTCCTCTCGAAATTGCATGGAGGTCTGGGGATTAAAAAAGTTCAATTAACTAATAAGGCCTTAATGGCTAGAGTTACTTGAAGCTTAATTAAGGACAACACACATTGGGGTCTGTTATTGCAAGCCATATATTTAAGAAATACTTTGGAGAATAATTTTCTCTTTGATGTTGGTGTCCTAAAAGGATTGACGATTTGGAAGAATCTTCTCAAAATCAAGAGTCTTATACAAACAAAAACCAAGTGGAAAATTGGAAATGACAAAAAAATATTTTTTTGGAAGATATCTAGATGCTTCAACATCACTGAGGTAGTCACCAAACCTACAATAGATTGACTTCCCATGCTAGTAACTATTTTGGCCCTTTGATATGTGACCACGTCTTAAAGAATAGAGTAATTAATCAATGAATTTTTTTGTTTGATTGCTACCCTAATCAAAATGATTTGGTTATGATTCTTAGGGATCTTCAAAGGAAGCTACATGATCTTTGAATTCCCATTTTCCCCAAGGAGGATGAAATAATTTTGATTTAGAATAATAAAGGTTTCTTCATTGTCAAATATGCTTACAATTTGTTGTTATACCCTTACTAGAACTAGATTTTGGGAAAGAATTTGGAACCATAAGCTAATTCCTAAAGTCAATTTTTTTTAGTGGACCATTGCCCACAAAAAAATACACAATTTTTTTTTACAAAAGAGGTGATTTATACTCTCTAAATGCACTCTTTTCCAAAAGGAAGAAGAATTGGTGGCCTACATGTTTTTCCATTGTGAGTTTGCTAGAGTAGTTTGGGAAAGGTGCATGCAAAAAATTGAATTGTGATGGATCATGAATGAAAACATGACCTCCTTTGTTGATGGATGGTACTCCTGTTTCTCTCACCCTATTATCCGATAGATTTGTAATCAGACTCCACATCTTGTGTGGAGCCTTTGGAAAGAAAGGAATAACTGAATTTTCAAGGATTCAACTAAGAATGCTAAGGAGGTCTTATTTTCCTTCTCAAAACTCCTCATTGAGAATGTCTCTATTTGTAAATTGAGTGTCTCATAAGTTCTCCCTACCTCCATGAAACTAACCATAAATAACAATTGGGCCATCACCATGGACATGAAATAGGTTGAAAAAACTAAAAGGATAGTCGATTTTTTTTTTGAAGTTCCCCTTATGGTTGGAGTAAAATAAACTTCAAAGGCGTTGCAAAAGGGAATTTGGGACTTGCTAGTGAGGGTGGTGTTTTAAGATCTCACAAGGGTGATTTCGTTGTAGCATAATTGAGTGGACTAGGTGTGAAATCTAACAATGAGGTTGAAGCCCTTGTAATGTTCATGGGGAGTTAAAATGGCTGTCTTTAGGTATTAAAAAATTGCAAATAGAGGTGGACTCCAAGCTCATAATTGAAACCAATTTAGGCAAAGTGGACCCAACATGAAATCTTGTTGATATTATATTGGATATTCAAGGTCTTATCAATAATCTTGAGGAGTTTGAAGCTCTCCACATATATAGGTAAGGGAACCAAGTGGCCGGTGGTATGACTAACTAGGGTATAAGCATGAATTCATGGAAGTGTTGGAGAAGTCTTGGGAATCTTCCCAAACCTATTCCCTTGCTTCTTCATAGGGACTTAATTCTTATGAATAAAGGTGCCTAATGAGTAAAATGATG
Organism: Sequoiadendron giganteum; assembly: GCA_007115665.2. Classification (NCBI taxonomy): domain Eukaryota; kingdom Viridiplantae; phylum Streptophyta; class Pinopsida; order Cupressales; family Cupressaceae; genus Sequoiadendron; species Sequoiadendron giganteum. The sequence continues at coordinate 482,112,749 of CM021101.1, read as the reverse complement.
AGTTGGTATAATTTTGTGATTATCATGTGTTGATCTAATTATTGGAGAAAGGTTGTATGTGTAGATTTACTTCATATTTCTCAATTTTCCTCGAATAATGACATGGTGTATGGCATAATGTTTATTATGTTGATGAGACAAAGGGTTTGTAAGGGTGACCAAATGATGCAGTCGAAGGTTAATAGCTCTGAAATTGGAGTTTTGACCTCCACAACCATACAAAAAATTCCCAATTCCTTCACTCAAATAAACACTTATAAAAAAATCAAATATAATTTCAATGGAAAGATTTCATTCATTATTCCTTAAAAAAATTGCATAAGTAAAACTTGTTCATAGACCATTTTTTTGAAAAATATTTTGAACCAACAAAAAAAACCCCTTGCCTTTGAAAATTTCCACAAAGTTCTAATATTCATCTACAAGGATGCATAATCAAATTTTTTTTTCCTAAGAACATATTTTATCTTAATCCAAAAACTCCAAAAAACCTTGTTTGGGCAACGAAAATACTCCAAGCATTGTTTCCATCATCTCCATAAAATATCTAATTCCTTACTTAGGCATTGGATTTCATATTTTCATATTTTATTTTTAATTGTATATTAAATATGTATTTAAATAATCAACAGTTACAAATATTGTGAACCAAATAAATTTAGACCCCTTATTTCACCCCATGGGATTGACATACAAAGCATAATAATTCCAAGAAAAAATAAATTTTAAATCATTGCTTTGAGAGAGTTGAACCAGGAAACTTGCTTGCAACAAGCCAAAAATCAAACAAAACAAGAAATTAAATTAAATATATTTTTTGGGATGTAAGATCGCTTGACACCCCTAGATGCTCTTGCATCAAACACCTAAGATAAGTGAAATGTTTCGCTGTCAGAGCTTGTGAACACTTGAAGATCTTGTGCTTGTTTTTCATCCATCATTCTTTCTTGTCTACTTGATTTTTATTTTTCTCTACCCTACTCTAAAATTTCCTATCTCTTTCATCTTTCATCCTTCCTCTCTTTCTCCCCCTCATGAAATTGATCTAGTTACACCATGGTTCATCTTTCCATTCTTTATCATCTTCAACACTTGCACACAAATCAACACTAACAAATTCATGGGAATCAATGAATTCCATCTACACATATTTCTCGAATGTTTCTCCATCCTTTTCTTCCTGTATGTCAACAAAAATCATCACACCTCTCAATCTTTCATCCTTTAACCTATTATTTCTGCACCTAACTATATCTCATTTTTCACTTTCTTTCACCATTTCATCAAAATACAAATCAACTTTAACATCAACATCAATAAATTTTAAAAAACAATCAAATATCTTTATTTTCTCTTCTTTCCCTTCTAGTGTAACATCCATTTTAGTATTCTCATATCCATTTTTGTTAACCATGTCATTTCATGTGAATCAATTTCATCTTTTATCATCAAAGAATTCTGAAAATTTAAACTTTACCTCATTGTCTGCTGCAACTCTTGTTTCACTTGCTATTAATGCTATCCACTCCTTTTCAACTGCTGCAGTTTTTAGTAACATGTCATTTTCTTCATTTTTTTCTTTTATCCCTTCATTCTTCTCACTTTTCATCCACTCCATATGTTCTTTCTTATATTGCTTTCCCAAACTTATCACTAATTCTATGCCCTTCAACAGACCAAAACTTGCTACAACCTCATTGTTATCTTCTACAACAATACTATCCATTTCATCTTTTTCCACATCCACAAATCTATTTATATCCTTTTCAAATAACTTAACATCAAATTCACTTTCATAAATCTTAGATAAATAATCAATTACCTATGTAATTTATTGTTTCTCTGCTTCTCCCCCAACATTTTCTTCTTGATTATCTGCTGCAATCTTGTTCTTTTCTTCTTCTACCTCCAAAAATATTGTGTTGCAACCAATAAAATAATAATGTTATTTTTTTTTTCATTTATTATTATTACTTGGATAATGTTTTTAGGTCCCACTTACTCAATAGCCTATATAAGAATTTTAGTAATAAATTATTCATGTTTCACATTCCCTTCATACACCATGTCTTTAAAAAATATTGCCTCTTTAGGAGACACTACAATAACACTAATCAATGTTTGATTTTTAGTATCCTTTGATCCACTAGAAATTTACTCCCTTGCCTTGATCCAGAATCCTTAATGGGATGTAGTGAATCATCTACATGTTTCAACTCCTTTTCTAATAAGGTGTTTCACACCTCAAAACTTGGGCCCTTGTACCCTTTTAAAGTTTCATTAAATTTTTGCACTATTTCTTGCCAATATAACATGATTGAACAACTTTGAAAAATAATCCATTTGCATAGACACATCTTGAAATGTGTTAATTGATAATATCTCAAGGTTTATTTTGAAATAATTTTTCTAATGTTCTCTTCATTCTCTCTTATGTAGTGGGCTCTTCTTGATTAAGATCCTCTCTTTGTCAATGATGACATGATTACAAGAAAATTGTTACTTTTTCTTGTTCCTAGTCATAGATATATTCCAACTCTAGATGTTGGCACATGTGCATCCTTCTTATTTAAACAAGATTTGATTCCCATACTAGGAATACCACATAAATGGGCTTTTCACTTGATTTTATGAGCTTGCATATCTCAAACTACACCCATTACAAATACAACATATGTCCCACCACCTAGAAACCACTTTATCATGTCAACATACCTCCACAAGGGTGAATTTGGTCTATATTGAAGTTAGGTTGGCCCAAAAAACTTGAATTGGTTGCCATTATAATGATAAGATTTGGTATAAAATACTCTATACCATGTAATATTTGGAAATGGAGGTAGCCACCCAAGATCTAGAACTTAAAAAAAAACACGAGACCAAACATGAGAGAATAATTATATTCTATTAAAGAATGCAAATACACAATATGTATACATGATCACATGAATGCGATTACAGTAGAAAGGCATTAGTTATATAGACCAAGGTGAAACGTAGGACAACATAGTATTATGGAACATGTGTCAATCATATGAATTGAAACATAAAGTGTAATTTCCCTAAGTAAATTTAAGTAAATTAGTGTGAATCTAAGACCTAAGAGGTAAATTGGTTAGATAGAATACCATTTTCACACCAACACTCCCCTTAAGTCCAACTTAGGGAGAATGGGAAAACATGCAAAGATATAATGATGGGTGTTCACTAAGAGTAAAAGCTAGGTACCCGTGTACAAATGAATCTCTCATAGATAAAGAAAAGGAGAAAATAGAGAACACAATATGCTCTCTAGAAGAATGAGAAGGAGAAAAACCCATGTGAGGAAAAATCCCCCCCCATAAGAGAGAAGAAGAGAGATCATGCAACCCCCCTCAAAGTATAATCTCCTATAGTGATGGAATTTTTTTAATGACGAATATTGAAGATGATCGAAAATTGATTTAAACAACATTCCTCCCCATAAAAAGAACCAAAACCAAGAATGCATGCAAGAAGTGTTTCTATTCCTAGAATGAATATAAATAGGTTAAAACAACATTCCTCTTATAAGAGAGGAGAGAGACCATGAAACCCTCTTCAAAGTATAATCTCCTATATTAATGGAAAGTTCTTAATACTGAATGTTGAAGATGATTCAAAATTGCTTCAAACATTCCTCCACATAGGAAGAACCAAGACTGCGAATTTATGCAATGTCTTTCAATTACTAGAAGGAATAAAAATCTAGATGTGAGAATTCTCTGAACTCTGCTCAAATGTCACCATGTTTCTAAAAGGGTGCCACTATCAAGTGTTTCAAGACACATTGGTGAAGGTGGAAATCTAAAACCTTGTGGAAATGGATGTAGAACATAATCCAAAGATGAAGATGAATCCTTTAAATGTTGCTCAAGGATCTCCAAGAAAATGCCAAATTGTGATAAATAGACATGTGGAGAAAGAATATGAGGGTCTAAAGGCTCTCTCACAACATGCGAAGAAGATGATGCAAATTTGTTGGAGAAAACATCATTGATGAGATGAATATCCTCAATACCATCCTCCAAATTTGCAAGATAGAAAAAAAAGAATCTATAATATGTCTATCAAGTACTTATCACATGTAGTTATATCTGAAAGATGATGGATGTCCTATTGCACTTAATAATTAGAAGCCTTGGATGTAGTGATACTAGTCTCATTAGAAGCAATAGGAGATGAAGGAGGTGAAATGTTAACACATGCATATCTAGAACCTTGTTGGTGATAGAACACCAAGATTCAAATGACCATATTGTATATACTCAAAGGTGTCCACACTAGATGCCCGAGTGTCTACATCAACCAAAGGAATATAGGAGCAAAATGTGAGTACACCTAAGACTGATGATCTAACTTCTCAACTATACTAGTATCTCTATTATGATTTTTTTGAATAAGCACATACTCTAGTTTGAAATCAAGACTCTTCCTTGCTCCACCATGTGTGATCTGATAGATAGAAAGGATATTGGTTGACAATTATGACACACAAATAACATCACTAAATTATCCTTCGTCAATGTCAATAGAATCTTTCCCAAAAAATTCCTATATGTGTTATTTTCCATCGAGATGTGTGAAGAGAACATACTTTATGATAAATCCATATGATGTGAAGCTTAGTATTTATCTTTCTAAATCATGATTTTTAAATACAATAGGTTCTTTCCTTTTCTAAATCTTTGAATTGGAAGAAGAAGATGAACCCCCTGGCATAGTTGAAGGAAAATTGATTTGATTCTTTTTAAGAAGCGCTTCAACTCATTAATCTATTTTGAATAATATTGATGTTCACAATGTCCCAATTTCTTGTAATACACACATTTGGGCTTCTCTTTCTTAGATGATTCCCCTTTGGGAGAGGAATTATTTTGTTCTTATGTGGAAGTTGGATGTGGATTGTGTGTTCTTGTTAGGCTTGTTCTTTTTCTTCTCTTTTCCACTACAAGCCTTCTCATACTTCACAATCAAGGCTTTTGATTTTGAATACTTCAAGGTATCCATTTGAATAAGCTTATCTTGATCCCTAGTGAGTCACATAGAAAAATCCTCAAAGGAAGAAATCTTAAATTACTCCCTAAAGCACTCTTTGTAGCATATAAAGTAGACACAAACACTATTTATATTCATATCATATCTTGGAGAGAACACTTTAAATCAATTGTATATTTTAGTTTACAATTTTAAAATCTTACAAATGTAATCTTAGCGACTTGAATTAGATGATGAATTATTATTTAAAATATAGTTCACATAATCATAGGTGTATCCAAGTGCTCAATGTGAAATTTTTTTTTTAGGAGAGACATACAAGCACACATAGCCAATGAATTATTCAAAACTATTTAACCACTTATTCGTTTAATTTTATCATTAGTTGGTTCAATATCAAGCCCATGAATTATCCTATATGTAACCTCTTAAATCTTAGTAATTTATTTATTTTAGATGTCCACTTAGGATATTTACAAGGAATTGGAACCAAAGATTTCTCCTCGATGAAGCACGAAGAAGATAATATAAATCAAGAGGGATATATCTAGGGTGTTGGAAAAAAGTTGAGTCCACCTTTTGGCCAAAAAGTGGAAGTGTTTTTCCTGATTTTTTCAGAATTTGTCACATTTGACCTTAAAATTTGAAGCACTTAGAGATGTAATCTTAAAATAGGTCATTGATCATAAAATGTAGTACTTTGAGTCTAGTTTCCAAATATGTAATTTATTTCAATACCCAGATGATACAAATTGATTTTCAATAGGCATTTCTAAAAACCATTGTTTAAACGTAACTTTCTTTTTACTACACCATGCACGTGTACACCATCCATATTTTGACCTAAATAATCATATTTTTCTAAATCCTACTAGGAAAAGATTTGTAACTCACTGAAGCACGCTTTCCATACTTTTTTGTAATTTTTTATTGAATATTTTTTTGTTAATTTTTTATTGGTCATATTTGGTGTTTTGAAATATTGTTGTGTACGTCATGCACAAGATGATCTAAACTTATAATTTTTGATTATTTTTTAAATTGAAAAGAATTGTCTGAAGTACGCTTTTGTACAATTTGTTTTTCAAAAAAATATTTCAATAAAAGTTATTAAAATACTAAAAACCTTGATAATTCAAGTTTATGGACCCGTTTCATTAGAAATTTATTGAAAAATAGAAAAAATAATCCAATTGTAAATTTTTTCACATATTTTGAAACTACATTGTCTCATCTATAATGAGTTTTAATTTCGTAAAAAAATTCTACAAAAAAGGTCTTTCGACATATGCCCATAGTCACTATTTTCTTGTGACATTACCAGGACCTTCAACTTGCAGGTCAAACCAGGTCCAAGGCTTAGGTTTGGGTCCCCAACCCTTTTCCCAAACTTGTTAACAAAGCAAAAACCTAGCCTAAAATTCAAATTTTACAAAATGGGATCCCGTTTTGTTTATAAACAAGATCCTGTTTCCTATTCTGTCTGTTGAAAAGGGTTCAAGATCCTATTTAGTAAACGAGATCCTGTTTACTAAACGAGATACCCATTTATAGAGCGGGATCCCGTTTATTAAACGAGATCATGAGTTATTTTTGACTATTTTTTAAAATTTTTTATTGTCAAACAAGTACACTTTGGGTTTGCAACTTGTTTTGTATGGTCAAAAACAACATATTCCCTATTTTCTATCAACTTTTGTGTTGTAGAGGCTCTTCAACTTGAGATATTTTTTCAATTTTGAAAGGAGGCATCCTTGGGACGCTGTTTGAGTGGAATTTTGTTCAATTGCTACTTTTTTGAAGGAGGAATAAAGAAGGAAGACTTTCAAGTTTTTGACATCCATTTGTACATACTTCATAATTTTTTAATCATGGGATCACAATGCTGTAATAAGAGGAAAGATAGGAAGGTATTGACCCCTAAAGAAATTGAAGCAAATAGAGAGGAGGCAAAAATAGAAAGAGATAGAAGAATGAGGATTCAATCAATGAATAATGTTGAAGCATCCAATTCCACAACTATTGAAGATAAAATAATTGAGGAGACCATGGATGTAGAAGATGAAAATTTGCAAGAGGTGAATTTGGAAACTAATATGATTATACAAACTACTTCTGGTATGTCTTCAAATCCCCCTTTGAATGCTATGGAAAATGTTTCAATAGGCATAAATCCAGGTACATCTTCAAATCCACCTTTGAATGAAATGGAGATGAGAGATTTAAAAGAAGTTGGATATAACAATGTTGAAATTGATAATATTCATAGAATTCAAGATTTGAGTCAAATTATTGTTGAAAATGAAAATGAAAATGAAAATGAAAATCGTTTTGTTGATGAAAATAAAAATTGTTTTGAAGTTGAAAATGAAAATGAAAATCCAAGATGTGATGTTGAAAGTGATTTTAAAAAAATAAAAAATTGAAAGAGATATTTTGGATAATCTTCTTGGTAAGATTTCTTGGAGACAAATAAGAACACATGCCAATAGATTACACAAATATTTTTTTATCGTAAAAAAATATCATTTGAATGTCAACTAATGATGCAATTAACGAGAATGTGAAAAATGAGAAAAGTAATGAAAAATTTAGGCATTTTGTTAAACCAAGAAGAAAATATCAATCACTAAAACATGGTATGTCTACTGTTGCTAGTGCCATTGAGTCAATTGGAAAGAATAGTCAATCTAAATATAAGAATGCATCAAGACGAGCTATAACAATTGCTATAGTTAAAGAATGGTAAGCAATATTGGTAAAATTCTAAAAATACATCCTAAAACATTGGTAAGAGCTGCAAAGAGAAGAGAAAGTATAGAAAATGATCCAATCAACCAATGTTGGAGTTTTAGTGGCCGAATCCCAAGATATAACATAAAACTAAATGTTTAAATCAAATCTTTGATTGAAAAATATTGGCATGATAATACTAGGGTATCATATAATGCTAGAGATGTTTTAAAATTAAAAGTGGGGTCCAAAGTTTGTGATCCTCATCCAAAACACCTATTAGATACAACGCAAACTGAATTTTAATTTTTTTTGTGGTGATTTAGTGTTACCTAGTAATATTAGAATAAGTCAAAGATCTTTTGAAAAATGTAAACCTTGGTATGTAAAGATTAATAAGCAATAAATATCTTGTTGTAAAATGCATGTTCAATTTCATTATTATTATGATGTGTTTCAATATATATGTTGTAATTTACCTACTAACATGATTATGCAGGAATGTGGTATTAATATGCCACCTGAAACAATAAAGGAGTTTATATCAAGTTTGTTCTGTGAAAGATCTAATGATATATTATTTTATTTAAGTTCATGTATGTTTGGACAATGCACTAGTTGTGGCAATATTTCTTTCTTAAGAGTTTGTATGCATGAAAGTGTTGGAAATTATTGTGGACATTAGTGGATGTTAAAAGATTTAAGAATGTTGACTATTCTTTAAAAGATGGAAAAATTGGAAAGCATTGTGATTTAATTACAAAAAAATTTAGTGTACGTGCATTCATATCAAAATTTAAGAGTAAGATTGTAACAAAATATGTCAAGTACTCTCAACATGCTCAATGGATTGATGGAAAATTTAGCGCATGTAGAAACACATTTCCAATAGTTACTATACCATCAATGATTGATTTTTCAAAAAACTATACTCTAGCTTCACAAGAGGAAATCCAATCACAATATTACAATTCAGTGCAAGTGGCTATATTTGTTCATATTGTTTATAGAAATACAGATGATTGCACAAAGCATGACATAAATTTTTTGAGGGAGTATTATTTCTATTTGAGTAAAAACCGGTTACACTCATCAGAGTTTGTTCAATACTATTTCAATATATTTTATACAAATTTAAGAGAAAGAGGAGTTCAGATGATAAAGCATCTCATATGGTTAGATAATTGTACGGGGCAATCAAGAATGCTCAAATTTTCTATTGGTTAAGTAGGGTTCACAAGGAACATAATGTCCAATATATGTGGAGTTATTTTGAAGCTGGACATGGTAAAGGAGAACATGATGGAGCTGGTATGTGTGTTAAGAGAATTATTACTAGAGAGCAATTGAAATTTGAGGATACAATAAAATTTAAAGATCCACGTGGGATTGTAAATTGGTGTAATACAAGATTATCTACACTTGGATCAAGCGAGTACTCTACAGTTTGTCAATTCTTTTGGTTGGTTGAAGAAGAGAACATTCTACCTAGACTTGATTGCGAGACAATCAATGGATCTAATAAATGGCATTCATTTAAGAGTTCAAATGCAAGCACATGGACTATCTGGAAAAGCGAGCTTGCATGTTTTTGTCATTAGAGTTTGTTCAATACTGTTTCAATATATTTTATACAAATTTAAGAGAAAGAGGAATTCAGATGATAGAACATCTCATATGGTTAGATAATTGTATGGGGCAATTCAAGAATGCTCAAATTCTCTATTGGTTAAGTAGGGTTCACAAGGAATATAATATCCAACATATGTGGAGTTTTTTTGAAGCTGGACATGGTAAAGGAGAACATGATGGAGCTGGTGCATGTGTTAAAATAATTCTTGCTAGAGAGAAATTGAAATTTGAGGATGCAGTAAAATTTAAAGATGCATGTGGGATTGTATATTGGTGTAATACAAGATTATCTACACTTGGATCAAGTGAGTACTCTACAGTTCACCAATTATTTTGGTTGGTTGAAGAAGAGAAAATTCTACCTAGACTTGATTGTGGGACAATCAGTGGATCTACTAAATGAAATTCATTTAAGAGTTCAAATGCAAGCACATGGACTATCTGGACAAGGGAGCTTGCATGTTTTTGTCAGTTTTGTATTTCAGGAGATTAGGAAGCATGTGAGAATACAAAATGGGTTGAAGAGTGGAAGCAGAGATCGTTGACACCTGCACAAGCACACAATCAATATGAAACAAAAATTGAAGACAATGATCAAGTGTTTGCATCAGACGATTATGACTATGTTTCAGACGTTGTACAAGAAGGTAATTTAATTTAATTAATTTCATTTTATTTCACTTTATTTCTATTTTGTAGTGCTTTTATTTATTTATATACATATGAATGCATGTATGTAGATAGGTCAAATTATATGGACATGTGGAAGTTATTGAATCAAATTTTGATGACAAGTCTTTGATCTCCTTAAGAAAATTTTGAGAACTTATTTGATGATGGCTATCATTATCCAATAGGTTTGGTGGTGGTTGTTGGAACTTGGCTACAAAAATACCTAATAAGGAAGAATATTTTGCTTGCATTCAAAGATTATGAAACACATAAGAAGATTGTACACTACTCACATTTGGTGATGACAAAAAATATAAAACTAGCGAGGTATGGGGGGATACCTACAAATAAAAAGCTATGGACAATTTCTATGGAAGAGCATGAGAATCATAGATGCATTGAAAAAAAGAGAGGATGCAAATGGTACAATGGAATAAGTAAATACAAGTAAATATAGTTTAGTTTTATATTATCATTTTAAATATATTAAATATATGTTTTGATATTACTTGTGCGTTATTAGTTGAAATTGATTTAAATTTTACTTTTATATCCTTAGGCCATCATCACAAATTCATCACATAATTTGAGACAAAAAGGAGAGTCCATGTATCGATTCAAACTAGATAACATGAAATACTTGGTAAAAATAGGTAATTATTAGTTAAAATATATTTAAATACATGTTTTTATTATATATTGATATTGCTTGGACATTTAAAATAGTTAAAATAGATTTATTATCCTTTTTTGTATCCTTAAGCCATCATCACATTGATCTAATGCTTTGAAATAAAAAGGAGAGGATGCAAATTAAACCTATACATGTATATGTGAGACACTTGTAAATACAGGTACAAGTTGTATATATAGATAGTTTTATATAAATTAAAATACATGTTTTGCTGATATATTGATATTGCTTGTATCATTTTGATATAGGAGGTGTGAAGACTTTCTACATTTCCCACAAGTTTCAGATTTTCTTGAGATGACATATCCATATTTTGTAAAAAATGTTTTGAGTTGGCATATATCTACATACACAATTACACAATTACACATTTTGTACAAATTTGTATACATGTACATACACAATTATACTCTACACTTTTATATATGAAAATCAATATTCTATATATTTTGTTATGATGGTTGTGCATGTTTTGCTAGTTTGAATTTACTTTAAGTTTGATTATATTATTGTTAAATTTGGTTTCCTTGGGAAGCTTCACAAAATTTTGAGAACTCCTTTGATCCCCTTAAGACATCATATTAGGACCCCTTAAGACATTCTATTACGACATAAATTAAATTAACATTACATCAATTGTGATTAGATAGGAGACATGCACTTTGAAGTATTTGATCCCCTTAAGATGTCTTATTAGGACATATCCTAAATATTTTTACTTAATTATATCATTTATTATGATGAGTCACTCTAAAGTCTAATACTTAATTATCTCAATTGTGATCCAACATGAGACATGTAGTTTGAACTCATTGATCCCCTTAAGAAGTCCTATTAGGACCCTTTAAGACATCCTATTACGACATAAATTATATTAACATTACATCAATTGTGATTAAATATGAGACATTTAATTTGAAGTATTTGATCCCCTTAAGACATCCTATTAGGACATATCTTAAATATTTATACTTAATTATATCATTTGTCATGATGAGTCACCCTAAAGTTTAATACTTAATTATATCAATTGTGATCCAACATGAGATATGTAGTCTGAATTCTTTGATCCCCTTAAAGAGTCCTATTAGGAACCCTTAAGACATCCTATTACGACATAAATTATATTATCATTCACATTGTTTTTTTTTAAACTTTTGTGATTGTTAAATTATGAGTCATCCTAATTTCCACTACTTAATTATATCATTTGTTATATGATGAGTCTCCCTAAAGTATAATATTTAATTATATCAATTGCGATTAAATATGAGACATGTACTTTGAAGTATTTGATCCCCTTAAGAATTTTTTTGAGAACTTCTTTGATCCCCTTTTGCAATTGTAGTAATTAAATATGAGACATGTACTTTGAAGTAAATATGATCCCCTTAATTAATTTCTTAAAAACTTCTTTGATAAGTTAATGTCTTGACTATGAATCACTAAATTTGTAAAGTATAAATATTTAAATATCCTATTAATTTTAACTTTAATTCCATAATTGTATTTAATTTCACATTAATGTCTTGACAATGATTTTTTTGTAAAGTACAAATTTATGTCCTATCAATTTCATATTAATTTCACATAAAATGCATAAATGCACATGTGTGTAAATTACTATTTAACAATAATAGAGCATAAAATACTGAAATGAAATAAAATCCATGAAATAATATATATTAAGTCGATGATCTAATACAACCCATGAAATATAAAGTCTATGAAACAATATACATTAAGTCCATGATCTAATGCAACCCATGAAATATAAAGTCCATGAAACAATATATAAAGTCCATGAAACAATATATAAAGTCCATGAAACAATATATTAAGTCCATGAGAAACAATATATGTAGTCCATTAAATAATGAAATACAACCCATGAAATAAGATCTATCTCATATCGTCTCTATAATCAAGAGACCTCTTCACACCACACAAACTACCTAGATGACTTGAATCACTCTGTATAAGAGAAAGAAAGATGAAATTAGATTTAAGATGATAACAAATGATTTAATGAAAATTTAATTTATAACTTATCCTAAAATTACATTATTGTGAGAGGATTCTTTGCATGCTCTGGTGCACCTAGACCTATCTCTACATGCTTTAAATCAATCTACATACAAGAGAAAGAAAGTTGAAATTAGATGTAAGACGATTAAAAATGATTTAATTCAATTTATTTTATAATTTATCATATTTAAATTATACTATAAGAGGTTGTGCATCTTCTCTTCTAGGACCTATCTCTGCATGCTCAACTACATGACATGTCTCATGCTATAAAAGAAAAATAATTTAATGTATGTATGAGCATATATATATTCAATTTTAAACTTAATTTAATTTATTCACAATGTATAATTTGTAATTGACTAAATAAATAAAATAAAAAATTAAATTACCATATGAGGCTGCTCTGCATGTCCTAGTTGATTTGGTGTGATCTCTTGAGTGTAGAAAGTGGCAGTAATAAAGTCCTACAAGGTCAAATTTAAAGCACATGTGTACTTAAATTAGGTTAAAATATATATATTCATGTGAGCACACATTGTGTAGAATTTTTTTCAAACAACCTAAAAGTCAGATGCCTCTTGAGTTTCTTCCACATCAAATGTGTGTCCAATCCCCATTCTCATTGTTGTGTCAACCTACATACATAGAAATAATACTTATAATATTTACTTGTACATGCATGGTTGACATATAACGAATTAAAAATACAAAATTGTAAGTATAGTAATGTGGATTTTAAAATCCTAGTAATGCAGATTTAAAAATCCTTAGAGCTCTCTTCGGGTTGGTATTATTAATTTTGCATAGCCCCGTCCCACACCATGTATGTTTAAACATCCCCGACCCCCTTTTGCAAAGCCCTCGCTTGGTTTCTCCACGTGTCTGCCGTGCGCTCCTTGAAGGGGATTCTCCCCTTGCTTCTCTATCGAGCCCTACCCTTTTTCCACAAGTTAGAAGCACGGGCCTTTGGGAGCCCTCTCTCCTTTGTTCCTCCTTTGAGCTCCACCCACGTTCCACGTTGCATCATTCCAAGGGTAACCTTTTGGCAGTCCCCACAGCCAATGTTCGAATGCAGACTTCTCCATGTGTCTTATCCACAAGGATTTTAATCAAAGGAGAGGAACAAAAGGGTATGAAGCTCTGTCTCTTCACCAAATTTCCTAACTAACTCTATGGGTGAGTGACATGTGTCGCCTAGAGAATTTCACTGCTTCTTCCTTAGGACCACATTCATCATTTTCTAGGGAGCACATCTTGTTTGAAGGTGACTGTGTGCTATGTATCAAATATTTCTATTGCAACAAATTTGAGAAATCATGGTGACAGATATCAATACTCGTACTTGGGAATATTTTTAGTTACTGGCTCTTTGGTGGTGGATGATCTATATATACTGCTCTTGCTCTTTAAGAAAGGGTTTAGAAAAATCACAGAAAAGAGACTGAAAAAGCTCTAAGACTTTGTATTATTTTTTGATTATTGTATTAAGACTTACAAAGTGTGCCAATTTTTCAACCTCTCTATTTCTTAGTTAATATAAGACATTATATTGTGCTACTTGTTGTACTAAGTAGTTTATTTGCAAATTTAATAATTTCAATAGAAATTCACTATTCGGATAATGTCTCAGACTCTTCTTGTTCAGTGGATGTATGAGAAAGTTATATTATGTCACTTGATTAACTACTTAGGATTTTCATCTTTATTTTCTGTTATTCCTAGACATGCAAATTGTTGAATGAGCCCTCAAATCGCATCCAAAAGAAAGGTTTTCCATGCCTATATAACTAAATCTTGGCGCGTCGCCTTAGGGATTAAAATTTATTTGTTATATCTAATTCCTTTTCCCATTCTAAACCCAAATTATAGAAGGAGCTAACTTCTTTAAAAATCCAAAGGTTACTCAGTTTAGTGCAATTGGTCCCCCATTAACCGAGTTTCCCATAAGGCTATTTGCCTAGCAACATTAGGCATCATCAATTCTTTTTCTGGCACGCCCAATGAAACTTATTAAATGTATCTAAATCTTAAGTGGGTGTATGATCCATAGACAACTTGTTACTAGATCCCGAACCACGGATAACCTTGGTCTACTAGTGCCATCGTTGGTAACACTATGAACAAGAACCTGTCCAGTGAACGTCTCGATCCCTCCACCAACCATGTTTCCGATTGCTAACAAACATTATGTGGCATGAGATGCTAAAGCCCTCTCATAGCACTAGTAGCACCAGTCATTTGGGCCCCTATCCCAACCTCTACTTTGAAAGCTATACCAAAATTCACTGAGGAAGGCTCAAAGACACCATTTGAACATCTGTAAGAAGTGGCAGACGTGTGTTTGGTGCATGGTATGACTGATCCAAATGTAGCGCTAAGGCTACTTGCAACCTCTTTCAAAGGAAAGGCCCTTGATTGGTACTGCACTTTGGGAGCTAATACCATCGATACTTGGGACCAACTCAGAGATCCTTTTTATGAGTGATTTTTGAACAATGAAGATCGGTCCTCGCTATTCCAACAACTGGTGACCATCAAGCAGACCCCTCAAGAGGCCATGACTAAATTCAATTCCAGGTTCCATATGACTTGGAAAAGGATCCAAACCACAATCCACCTGCCTCCTGATTTGGAATTCATGTTCTACCTTAAATCTATCAACACTGAAATCTTTATGATGATTCAGTCTCTTGTTGGGAACACCTTGTCAGATGCATATAACATTGCTGTTACAGTAGAGAATAATTTGATTGATGCCAGAAAGCTACCACCTCAGCCTCTGATTCCTGTATTTGTAGAATTATCAACTCCCTCCCTAGCTTCAATCAGTGCACATGCTCTTCCTCAATCTATGTATGCATATCTGAGTGCACCGCAAAATGCTGCTTCTAAATCTAACTCTTCAAGGGATGAGATGAGCGATGTTAAGGAGTTGCTACACAACATCTCAAATGAAATAAATACCATCAAGTGGAATCAGTCCATGCCCCAAAAGCTAGCTTACCAAAACGACCAAGGTGAAAGACCTTCCTCCCATCATAACCAATTCCAAGGAGGCTCATGCATGAGTTTGCAGGTTCAAACAAGTAATCATATGGTCTTGGTGCCTACTCCACCACCTAATGTCTTACCGAGTTCAAATAGAGAGTTGGTAGCGGGGCAAAATAATCTCGTTGATGCTATCAATCCCTAGTGCTTCTCCTGCAACAAAGCACATATACCCCGAAATTGTCCATTGTGGAAATCTACAACAAAGAGTGGTAGAACAACACAGTCAAGGTGTTGCATCAACATTAGGAGGTTATGCATACATCTTTCCACAAATGGAAAATGCAGTACTCATCACACAAATTCAAGGGATGTCCCTAGAGTAAGAAATGTATATAGCTCCCAACCACACACACTTCTCATGGATGGAAGAAGAAGAAGAGGCGGTGTTTGAAAATGAGGCATCCACATCAGAGGCCCCGCAAGTGCAATCAGATTATAACACTCGCTGAAAGAGGAGATTCATGAGCGAACTAGTCACTCCACAATCCAAAAATGTTCCTGACCAAGCTTCTGGTACCTTCGTAATCGCACAACAATATCTTCCTCACAAGGATATTTTTGTAAGAAAGTCTAAGAATAGAAGTCTTTGAATCCACTGCCATTCAAAGAAAAAACCATTGCTACAGAAGTCCCTACTAGAAGATACGAGCACGAAGCTGACAAAACAACTCTCCAAAGGAAAGGTCATTGATTTCCCATATTAGGCTAAAGTCCTCACAAACAGTGGAGAATAAGTCTCTACTAAAAGTAAAGGTAAGCCTAAACTAAAAACCTTCTTCTTGACCCTCATTGTGGGTAAGAAATTGTTACACAATTTTGTGATTGAATCTGGTGCTAGCACCACAATCATGCTCAAGCTTATAGCCGAAGCCTTAGGACTTAGCTATGAACCTTTAAATAAAGGGGTTATGCAGCTTGATGGGAATAAGGTTGAAAGAATAGGTGTCATAAAGAACCTCCCCTTGACTCTACTCTCCTGTCCTAGCATCATTGTTCCACAAGACATTGTGATTATTGATGTTCCCCCCATGTTCGGTCTTTGCTTATCTAGAGAGTTCACTTCCATGATAGGCGGATATCTTTCCCTGGATTGGTGACACTTAATCCTCAGGACCAAGCATGGAGCTAAAATGAAGATAGTATTCAAACCTTTACATTTGAAAGATGTAGCAGATGAAGCCATTATCAACTTTGAGGCTACTCATACTTCTATCACCAAGGATGAGACGTATTGTACCGAGTTACTAGAAGATGAGAAGGTCACTAGAGATCGAACCGATCAAAAAGAAGTCCTATTGAGTGAATTTATAGACATTGATTCTTTCGGCAATTATCATGCCACTGGGTTGGCAACCTATGTCATCTATGATGAGGATCAAGTGATTTAGAGGGTCATGAAGACACTCGAGAGTGGTCAAGCCTCAAAGCTATGGATGCTGCATTTTGATGGAGCAAAATGTAAAGTTGGTGCAGGGTCCAAGATATGTTTGACATCCCCATCCAATGAAAATACACTCAAGTCTTTTTTGCTTTTAGTTTTCCTGTTTGAAAAATGAAATTGAATATGAAGGCCTAGTGCAAGGTCTAAGCCTTGTGGAGCAAATGGGATTTAAACAAATAATGGTATTCAAAGACTCTGAGTTAAAAATAAATCAAGTTTGGGGAGTCTCCATAGAAAGAAATGTCTGCATGTGATCTTATAGACATAGGGTCTGGGACCTAATTGAAGTTTTGAAGCTTTCAACATTCAGGCGGTACCCAAAGAGCAGAATGCAACTACATATCACATGGAAACAATTAAATCCAAATTTGACCTTTCTTCCAAGTGATGGAGAACATATACTCTATGCGAGTAATCATCTGACCTATAATCCTAGATAATGACCAAAGCTAGAAAGTGTTCGAAAGTGATGAACACATCGCCTCATTCATTCAACATTCAAGAGAGTTCGTTGACCAACTAAAATTACAGAGGTCTATGAAGGGAAAATTATTCAACTCAGGTCCAACAAGCTTCCAAAAGGGATTGTCACTCTCGAAAACCTATTCGATTGTTACGATGAAAAGAATGACAAGAGGAAGTTTGTAGCACACAAAAGAGATTATGTAGATCTTTAGGTCAGAGATGGAAGGAAGCCTTGAGACCATATGATTATTTGTTTGAACTTGCAAAACAGACTGAACTAGAAAACCCTAAGTTTTCTCCAAATATATATGTTTCAAACCCAAATCCGAGCTCTTGAAAAAAGCTCAAGGAAAAGGTCCCAAAAAATGTGCAACAAGTCAGCATAAAAGTGGAAAGTCACACTTTTTGCATGCATCAACTATCAAGCCTCTAAAAAAAACAAAAAGCTGCTTTTAAAGCAAGAAAAACACCTTATCTCTCCAACTGAAAACCCAATTCCGACCAAGAAGAAAAGTCAACCTTAACTACTAAAATTAACAAGAAAACAAAGCAATTTATAAAGCATTTCTTTGCTTCTGCGTTACATGATGCAGTTTCTCTATTATTCCATTTTACAATTAAAAGATTAAAAAATCTTTGCATATATGCCTTATATCTCCTTTACAAAGTTTGATTTTTCTCATAAAAAATCATAAAAATATACAACTCCTCCTTACATATTTTAATTTTTTTCTCAAAAAAAATTAAAATAAATATTAATAAGCCTAGGTACTAACCCTAATCCTAGGGCATATTATTCTCTCAATATCCTTCATGAATTTCATTTGATTTATATGCCTAAGGAAAAAAAGTTTAATTAATTTCTAATAATTAATCAAATATGTCTAAGGCATGAAATACTTTATCAAATAGAATAAAGACTTAGAAAAAAGCTCCCATTCAAATGGTCGACCTAATCCATGAATGAGATTTCGACCACATAGAAGGAAAAATACTCTAGATTTGAATTAGGGCAAGCATGACAAAACCAAGGTGAAACCCTAAAAGCACTTCATTTTGCATTTGACATTTCAAAAGAATGTTTCTGCTGAGAGGAGATGCACCACTATGCCTATGCTTGACCCTAGCTTGTGAAGGCTTTGGAACTTCAGACTCTCCTCCATTCTGGTCGACTTTTCTCCACTCTGGCTATTTTTGGCTTCCAAGCAATGGTAAGTGCGACCTCATGGTTGTTTTTTTTGATAACTCTTCTCATTGTTTGAAAACAAATGATAGGCCATAAGGCCGCGACTTCTCCACCATTCTTCTATGATTTCCTTTACATTTTTACTGTGCTTGCCTTGTTTCCACCTTGGGCACCATGAGAGGGCTCGACCCAAGCATTATGAGCTCCAAAATGAACTAGGCATGGCCTATGAGTTCTTGAACAACAACATAATTGGTAAGTTCTTCCTTGCTCACTGCTTCTATATTTTCCTCCTTCACACCGAAACCCACGAGCTTTATTTTGAGAAAAATGGTTGTTATTTTTAGAAGGAATGCAGGCCCATTGACTAGCCATGCCATGATATTAATTAACTGGGGCTCTCCATAATGAAGAAATGTGAACTCCCAGCATACTGTGTTTTGATTTCTAATTTAGAATGTAGAAACCCATGTGGGTATTCTGGAAACTACACCGTTTTTTGCTAAATTTAAAAAACCCCCATATGGGTAACTGAAAAAGATGGTAAATCTGCATTTTGATGTAAACCCATTGTGGGTATCTCTGTATATGAATAAAATTTATTCCTTAGCAAAAATCTGTATGTGGATTTTTTGCCATTTGTGAAGAAAAAAACATTTTAAATAAAACCCCAATGTGGGTATTTTCCAAATTTTGAAGAAAACTGTATTTTAACCTACATTTTCTGTTATATTTGAGCTCGAACATGGGAGCTCTATATAAAATATTATTTTTTGAAAAAACCCCACCTGGGTGTATAACATTCTGAGAACATATCTTGCTGCTCTATAAAAAAAATAACCATGTGGGAAACTTAGATCATTGTAACCTTTCATTATTATGATGGAAACCTGAGACTCTTCACATATCTCCATGCATTTTTATGCTCTATTTATTCTGGAAACAAAATCTTCATGAATTCACCTGTCCTTGACATAACCCCCATAAATTTCACTATTCACTATCATTGTTAAAAGATAGGACACTGTTGTTCCAAAATAAACGACACTACCAGACGAACAGTCTTAAAAAACAACAAAATAGTATTCGAAACAACAACTCGAAAGCATGATAGATTGATAAATTTTACTAGAACAAGCTGTCTAATTAGCATTCTTTTGCAATTTTCACTTCTATAGGTTGATCTGATTAAGCGGATTAAACCCACTGTTCACTTGTAGCTTTCAGAAAGCATTTACCTGATTGTTATGAAAGCACAATCAGTTTAATGGCTTGACAGATAAATTTTCTTTACCCTCTCAGTTACACTTCCTTTCTTGATGACTATGATGATTGCAATTACTATCCTGACCCTCTTGTAACATATAAGGGAAGCATGTCGGGCTCTACCCTTGTGGGAGTCCGTTTTTCCCCACATGCTTGGTCTTCGAAGATAAACAACTACATGGCTTTCCCTATACCTGCACAAGGAAACAAATAGTGTTAGCATAAAAAACAATATATCATGATCGTGTTGATGTTTCTCCTTCAGCTCACATCTCTGTACTTCCCTCTATTGTTTCAATGCATGATCAGTAGCATATTATATTATCGTTGATGGTTCATATAGGTATATTCATAGTCGGAGCCTCTGACATCCCTCTCTTCCTTCCTACAGGTCAACGAAGCTCGAAGAAAGACAAATGGTGCACCACTTTTGCATCGGTCATCAACCAATCAGGAAATGATGATTATGTTTATACTTATGTGATTTTTTCCTTATGCATCTTCCATAGTGTAGTGTGCTGCTTATGATGCTTTGTGACAGTCACATCCACAACTTGTGTGGATATTTGATTTTATTCCTTCTACTTTTCATTTGGAAAAGAAAAAATGCATGTTAATGCAAATTTGTATTAGCATTTGTATTCTTGCAATGAAATGAAATGTTGTAAATATGAATCACTTTATGAAATAAATGAAAGCATTTGAAGAGCTTTATTGTTTAATGCTCAGTCCCGTACTTCATTTGACTGTAAAGAATTGAATAGAAATTTCTGAAACTCTAATTCCTCTCTATAAAGAATAACTGTCACTTAATGAACTGAAACGAAGTGCAAAACAACACTCAAGCATATTAAAAAATAACTGCATTTCACTTTTAAATATAACAACATTTAATCAGCTCCAACATTTGAGTTGTAGCGAAAAATTGGTAACAATGACATTAAGGTCAGGCCCACCAAGAAATTGCGAGGAAGAGGATTGTGTGAGTATATAGCGCACGATGAAGAAGTGACAACCGAGGAGGAACAACTCGAGCTTGTCCTAATGAATGAACTTGAACCCTAAGGCTGTTGGGTAGTAGACAAAATGAGATTCATGCACATTGGGAAATATCTGGCGGGCCTCCCATCTCAGAAGAAAATATTCTATAGGTTGTAGAACAAAAAATATGTGCTCATTGAGGAGATCCTTTTCAAAAGGAACTTCAACAATATTTTTATGTGGTGTGTCACCTCAGAGCAGGTGAAGAAAATCCTAGACGTATTTCATAGTAGTTTGATGGGTGGACATTTCTTTGCAAAGACCACCGCCATCAAAATTATGTGTGCTGGGTATTTATGGCCTATGATTTTTAATGACTCACACTCTCTTGTTAAATGATGCAAAGAATTCCAGTTCTTCATAGGAAGGAGGGATAACTCAATAATGCCTGTAAATACAATAGTGGTTGAAGAACTCTTCACATAGTGGGGATTGGATTTCATTGGGATGATTAATCCCACCTCCAGCATGAGACATAAATGGATCCTCATGACCACAAATTATTTCACCAGATGGACTAAGGTCATGCCCCTGAAGAATGTGATAGAGGCAAAGATTGTGAATTTCCTCGAGGAACTGGTAACAAGGTTTGGCCCACCAAAGACCATTATCTTTGACAACACAAAGGCCTTCCTGGGTTCAAAGGTATGCCAATTCGCACTTAAGCATGTCATATTCCTAAAGGCATCTTTGAACTATTACCAACATAGAAATGGTCTAGCCGAGTCTACTAATAAAAAAATAGTCCAAATCATTAAAAGAATCGAGTTGGAGCATCAAAAGGAGTGGCATCAAAATTTAAAAATAATGCTTTGGGAAGATTGAATGACTCCCAAGTAAGTCTTGAAGACTTCTCCATATGAGGTAGTATACGGGAAGGAAGCACTATTGCCTATATCTATGGAAATTCCTGCACTACAGTTGCTTAAGTCTTTGGAGGTGGAACAAAACGACGCCATGGAGGTCTAGTTGGCTGAGATGTTGGAGGTGCAAGAGAAAAGAGGAAAAGATTTGAAATCCATGTACAATCACTAATAGGTAGTTAAGAGGTGGTTCGACAAGAAGACCTCCGACCAGGGTCTTAAGCACATAGACTTAGTGCTAAAATTCAACAAGAGAGCCGCAAAGCTTGGCCAACACGAAAAAATTTGATAGTCTATGGGAAGGCCTTTTTTTGTATTATTCAATGCAAACAACATAATGCATTTGAATTAGAAAATATGAAAAAAGAAGCATTGGGAATTCCAGTCAACAAAATTCACCTCAAATTGTTCAATTAGCTTTGTTAATATTTTTACCTATGTAAATATGTAAATATTTTCTTTATGTTTTTTTTGGCTTGGGCTTTGGTATGGAACCCATGATACAGAAAGAAGAGAATGCAAAAGAGACAAATTTGACAAAAAGAGCTTTATATTCATTAGATGATACATATATATGCTTTGAGATATTACAATTCAAAATGGCTCTCTAGCCATACTTTTCGAGTATATGTATTAAACACCTTTCTGAGGCATATATACAAAAGGGAAGAAAAAGGAGTTTATTCTTCAACCAAGGCAGCATCACCATCAGTAGTAGCAGGTGCATCAAAAATTGCATATAAAACAACATCAGGAGCAACAACAGAAGCAGGAGCATCCATGGAAGCAATGAAAATTGAAGGATGAAACACTAGGTTTTTAAAGTCGGTGTACCAATCCACATCATAGAAGAGCACTACATTGTAGCATCTCAGTAGGAAGTTGCAAGCATGAGAAACCCTTTGGTGGTGTTCTCCAATCCTCATAAGGCAAAATTTGGTCAAGAATGGCACCCAGGGAACTGTAACGTTTTCTTCAATACGTTAGTGGAGATCACTTGCTTTGAGAGAGCAAGGCCATACACCGCATTCATCAAAACTTCACCAAGGCCTTTGAGATAACACTTTAGAAATATTTCTTTGATGATTCTCAGTATCATCCACTTTGGTGTGTGAATTTCAAGAAAAGATGCAACAAAATGAGAGCAAATGTTAGTATTAACTCTATTATTGTCCTCATTCTCTATGCAATCCCTCCTTAGTACCCATTTCATCACAATTATTGCCAAATAATGCTTATTCTTGGTCATACGCTTTAAACGTCTACTAGAAATATCCCCTAGAAAAGATACTTGTGACTTATTTCTAGTGAGCCTAATAGGAGTATCCATTGCCTTTATCAGAAAACCCAATTACCAATATAAATTTTGTTAATATCCTTAGGTCTATTTATAGACCTCGCCGGGTACATGTGTGCGATAAGCATGATGACGATCAAGAAAAAACTCAAGAAATCCCCTTGGGTTGCAAAATTGAAAAATCCCACCAAGTTGCAGTTGCTATGTATGAATTGCTGCATGTAAGTTAAGAAGAGGTAATTAATCAACTTAAACTAGTGGCAGGCGCAGGTGATGGTCTGCAGCGCCAAGTGCTAGATGTCACGCTATGGACATTTTTTTGGTCTTCAAGGATGAACTCAAATATTTTTGAGTAATTATTACGCCCCTTGCTTTAAAACTCTTTTCAAAGTTATTAAGTGCAAAAGCATGCAAAAAATCTCGCATCTCTTTAATTTGCGGCTCAATTTTCCAAGGGATGGTACCATAGGGAATGATGATTAATTATCATCATGAATTATTGTCTTTTCAAGGGAGTGGGAATTCATTTTGCACGTATGAAAGAGTTGTCGATACATGCTGAATTTATTACAGAAAGGCAACCGTTGTGTACAACTCCAAGACGAGAATGACAAGTGTTGCATATACAAGAATAACACTAAGGAGTTTTGAATACGCAGTTCATTGCGAGGAATTTTGAGTACATAGGTTTTTGGGAAGAACCTAAGTGAATTACAAAAGTTTGAGCATCACAAGAATCCACAGAGTCCTGAAATAACTCAGAATCTTCAAACGGAAGCACAAGGAGAGGCAGTCCAAAGCTTGATGGATGCCATGCTAGTAGCACTGATGACCAATATTTTTGATGCCGTCTCTTATGCCTCGCTAGGATTCCCTGGAAAGAAAAAGTGGCCTCACACGTGGGCCCCATAAAAGAAGCCTAATCATAGAGACAAGACCCTGATAATGGAGGAATGTGATAATATTCATGACCCTATCCTCAAAATTAACCTTAAGAATCTTAGGGAAGCTACCTACGAAAGGATGAAAAAGACTAGTAGCCAAGATTCTTTTGTGCAAAAGATGTGGTTTTGCAGTCTCCCACAATATATGGTCACCTTGGTACACCATTACCCAAAACTTATCCACGAGTGCACTCAAAGTTTCAACCTAAATACTGACGCCATTGAAGGTTGAGAATTGAAGATTGTGATGAGTGTGGAAATTATTATAAATATGCTATAATTCCTACCAGAAGGAGCTCTAGAGAAAAGGGCATGAAGATGTTCACTATAGAGA
Organism: Sequoiadendron giganteum; assembly: GCA_007115665.2. NCBI lineage: Eukaryota > Viridiplantae > Streptophyta > Pinopsida > Cupressales > Cupressaceae > Sequoiadendron > Sequoiadendron giganteum. Next base: position 482,088,083 of record CM021101.1, on the reverse strand, counting down.
ATGTGGAAAACTTTTGGAGGACCAAAAAATATGCTTTGGAATTTTATAACCAAGAAACAAAAAGGTCCAAAGAAGATGCAACAAAGCTGCCACAGTTGCTGATTGCACACAATCCTTTCAAATCGGACTTGAAGGAAGCCTTCTCCATGATGGATTTTGTTTGCGGCATGGATAGTGATCAATAAATTGAGGAGTTTCAATGGGCCAGGGTTTTTAGTTGAGAAGAAAAAGCTATCTATTATGGTATGACTTTGCTGAGGTCATTTTTTGGGAGACACTGAACCAATTCAAAGAATACAAGATGCAACATAAGTTCAAATTTTCTTCTCTCCTTGCTCACATATTTTTGCACAAGAATCCTGATTTCTTTAGAAACTATATGGCTTTGGATATGTTTGATGAAAATGGGATAATAAATTTGTTTATGTGTGGAATCCCCTCCTTTCCATGACTCATGATTACTATGCATTCTTCGAGTTTTTCCTAACTTCAATTTTGCAAGATTTTCGTAAGGAGGGTGAGGGTTATTGTCTTTCTGGTTGAGAAAACGAGATGGATGTAGTATTTTACTCCTTGTGGTTGGTTCCTGGGAGAGGATTTATCATTTTTCAGGATGCATGGTTTCATCGAGGGAACCATTCCGGCTCCTGGTATGCGTCACAGATCGAGTGTTGGCCCTTGAGGTATTTCAGCAACTGGCGATTATTGATGCTAAATTTTGTGGAGGAAATAAGTAGAAAGGTTTTTTCATATGCCCTTTTGAGATTTAGACCGATAATAATGTTAAAGAAGTAGACCCATGGTTTGTTAGAGGCAAAGCTAGCTCATCTAGGGCTAGTGTTAATCAATGACAAATGGAATTATAATCCTGATAATGAATTAGTGGAGTTGAATGTTAAAGTGACTCATATCTCCCATCCTTATTGGGAGGCTCGATGGAATCTGCAATCAAGAGACCAGGATGATCTATTTTTGGACCTGGCCTTTGATTCTCCACCCGTGAAGAGGCCGCCATGGTTCTATTTATATTTTCCTTTGGCCAAGCCTAGTGAAAAATGTAGAATGGGGGCTACCCTTCAAAATAAATTGGTCAAGCACTAGTAGTGGAGTGAGGAAAAGATTGCACAAATTTGGATTTATCATCAAGAGACCTAATGCCTCGATGCCATTTTTGAGGAGGTCGATATGGATGAAAAATTTGATGATCTCTAGAACTGGGCACATGATGACACTGATGCAAGTGGAGATGAGAATGTGGATCAAGAGGAGGTGATTGTGATAAGCAAGATAAAAGAGGTGAAGAAGGCATAAATATAGAGAACTAGGAAGGCAACAAAACAACCCGACAAAGCTCCACTGAACACACAAGTGACTACATATCATTCAAAGACCTCATTGCAACATAAATGGGTTGTGAAGAAACCCAAGGTATCCCAACACACTAAGGAGGTCATAAGGGTGGATTATTCTCCACTCGGGAAGAGGCCGCACATGGATGAAACTCCCAGAGAAGGCTCACAAGTACTTGCAATGAGCCATGGATTGGTCTCTATGGCAACTCATGTATATTTCTCTCCCTCTCTTCTCGCTTCATATTATTTTTATTCCCCTGTAACCTTTGTGTCTCCCATCACATCGAGTGTTGGCCTTTCCTTTTCTTCTTCTACTTCCACGTGAGTTTTCTCCTAATTCTCCCAAGTTAGAAAGACAACTTTTACTCCCCCATGATTTGTTCCACCCTTTGTCAGAGTCCAATCTCAACCCATTACTACAAATCCTTTTGCTCCCACCACGTCGACTCTAGTTCAAATCAACCAACAAATGGCATCCTCTACATCTCCACTTCCGCCACCACTCCCTATGAGTCCCCCTACCACTTCCCAAACTAGACCTTGGCATAGAATTACCCGATTATCCCCATTGATGGTCTCTTTGCCAAAGAAAACATCTTTTGAGACCGTAATAATTTTATTCCCTTTTGATATTCCTCCTAGTGAACCCTTCACTGGTGAACTGATTAGGTCACTAGCATAATTCATTGATCAAGGCAACTAAACTAAGGAAACACGGGCTATCAGAGCCCAAAAAAGAAATGAGAAAGATGCATCAAAGCCAGCTAAGCCATGCATGCAAACCATTTTTAGTGAAGTGTAGGGGTCATTGAAATTTGCAACCATGAATCTAAACAACATCAAACTGCAACGAGAGATGCAACCTAAAGATTATACCATCCATGATGTGGAGATCGATCTACACATGGCTTAGTCACAAGACAAGGTTGATCTGATGGAGGAGACTCAAAGAGTGGTGACTACCAATTTTTTGAAGAATATTATCCAACTAAAGAAGTAGGAGGAGGAGCTCAAGCACATCAAAGAAAGAATGGAGATCCTACAGAAAAAGGAGAAGGCAAGGGATGCCAAAATTGCATGCTTGTCCCAACAAGCACTGGCGAAAAAGGCCAAAATTTAGGAGGAACTTGCAAGGGTCCAGTCCCAAGATTCCAATCTGGTTACTGGAATATAATAGAAATTCTAGGAGATCCAAGGTGAGTTGATTCAGACAGAGCGAGAAATGCAAAAAAAAGATGAGAAGCTTCAGGGAAAGCAGGATCAGTTCAAAAAGGAAATCTAGGAATTAAAGCTCTCTTTGGAAAACGAATCCATGACTCGAGGCTAGGTTGAAGAGTTATTGCAAAGCAAGGATGCCGAGTTGGAAACTCTATAGGAACAAATCTTTGCAGCAAGGAAAAATATTGAAGAGATGATGCAGGATGTCGGGTCGAAAGAAATGGAGATTGGTCTTTTGAAAGATCCTCCCCAACCCCTTGCTCCTCAGTTGGATCTCCTTTTGGTAGCCCAACAACTATATATCTCCTACTAGGAGAGATTCAAGGAATCCTATTTGACCATTCAATTGGCACTCCAATTCATTGTTGATGTAGCAGGTTTAAGCAAGGAGTTGCATGGAACTATGGATCAAGTTCCATAGTTCATTGTGGAAAAGGTGCCCGAGGTAGAGAGGTTGCTAGATAAGTTATACATGGTGGCAGATGCTGATTTAGTGAATGCAGGGATTGAGGATCAAAATTCAGCTACCAAGGTGAGAGAATTCATCTATTATCATGTGGCCATCCTCTAGGCTAGCAATTTCTAGGCAACACTGGGTTAGACTATGAATAAAATGCGGATGCAATTATCCTTGTTGACTCAAATGAGCTTGCCCTCACCTTTTCTCTTCGATGAATCGATGGCCATGATAGAACACATTATAGTGAGGATCAAGGAAAATCAATGAAATTTATCTACCCTTCAAGATTTTAGTCAATCTCCCACTTCGACGAAAATAAAAGGTGCTACCTATCACATCATGCATCTACTCTTTCAACTTGAGTCTAAGACGAGGATCTCTATGGAACTTCCCTTCAAAAAATTTATCGATCTACATAAGGCAAGAGAATATGTGTGCATCGAGGTTGACTGGTTGCCTCTATAGACCATAGTCTCAAAGCTCTAACTCCATTGCCCAATGGATAAGGCTATGATCTACAAATTAGAAATTTTGGGTTCCCATTCCGTAGGCGAAATTTCACTGATAGTCGCTAAAATATGTGGATTTAAAAATAGTTAGAGCTCCCTTCGGGTTGGTATTATTATTTTTGCATAGCCTTGGCCCATGCCATATATGTCTAAACATCCTCGACCCCCTTTTGTAGTGCCCTCGCCCACTTTCTCCACGTGTCCCCCGCACGCTCCTTGAAGGGGCTTCTCCCCTTGCTTCTCTATTGAGCCTCACCCTTTTGCCACATGTCAGAAGCATGGGCCTTTGGGAGACCTCTCTCCTTTGTTCCTCCTCTGAGCTCCACCCATGTACCACATTGCATAATTATGTGAGCAACCTTTTGGTGGTCCACACAACTAGCGTTTGAATGCAGACTTCTCCATTGTCTTCTCCATGAGGATTTTAATCAGAAAAGAGGAATGAATGAGTATGAAGCTCCATCTCTTCGCCACATGTCCTAACCGACTCTATGGGTGAGTAACACATGTTACCTAGAGAGTTTAACTGCTTCTTCCTTGGGACCACAGTCATCATTTGCTGGGGAGCGCATCTTGTTCGAAGGCGATTACGTGCTATGTATTGAATCTTTCTACTACAACGACTTTGAGAAATCATGGTGATGAATATCATTACTTGTACCTAGGAATATTTTCAGTTACTAGCTCTTTGATGATGGATGATCTATATATACTGCTCTTGCTCTCTAAGAAAGGGTTCGAAAAAATCACAAAAAAGAGATTGAAAAAGCTTTAAGCATTTGTATTGTTTTCTAACTATTGTATTCAGACTTACAGACTGTGCCAATTGTTCAGCCTCTCTGTTTCTTAGTTAATATAAGAAATTATACTATGCTACTTGTTGTACTAAGTAGTTTATCTGCAACTTTTATAATTTCAATATAAATTTACTATTTGGATCATGTCTTAGACTCTTCTTGTTCAGTGATTTATGCAAAAGTTATATTATGTCATTTGATTAACTGCTTACGATTTCATCTATGTTTTATGTTATTCCCAAACATGCAAATTGTTGAACGAGCCCTCAAACCTCATCCAAAAGGAGGGTTTCCCATGCCTATATAACTAAATCTTAGCGCATCACCTTAGGGATTAAACTTTATTATTTGTATCTACTTTCTTTTCCCATTCTAAATCCCAATTATATAAGGAGATAAATTCTTTAAAAACCCAGAGGTTACTCAGTTTAGCACAATTGGTCCCCCATTAACTGAGTTTCCCATAAGACTGTTTGCCTAGCAACATTAGGCATCAACAAGTAATCTTTAAATTTAATTTACAATATACATGTACCTACACCTCATGCAAGAGTCCTGACAATGGAGGAGCGCTGAGTGAAAACCCCCAGGTGGAATTGACATGGAAGTCAATTTACTCCCTTGAACCAACATAAATATTTAAAACATATGTTCATGATTGAATTACAAATTTAAAAAGTCAAGTTAAAAAAATATTTCATATTATTTAAATATTTGAAATTAAAATACCCCATGAGGGTTGTTGACTGGCACTGGTGTCAACATATAAACTCAAGGAAAAACTTATTCCCTTATGCTCGGTGTCATCTACACCAAACAATTTGATTGTTAAAACATTACAATTTTTTTGATATATATGTTCATTAAAAACACATACATGCATATTTATATCCATCTGAAATGGTTTGCAGGGTGATTCTCTATAGTAAGAAATTGAAACATTGCAAAAATTTCATATTTATACCCGTCTTAACACATGCTAAACAATAAACTTAAAATATCACAAAAAACTCATTAATGTGATATGAAATCTAATTAAAAATTACATCATTAATAATTTTTATTAGGAGAAATTGTGATGGCTTATGGGGTCCTCGTATGATGGCTTAAGGGGTTGTAATAGGATGGCTTAAGGGGATCTATGGATGAAGGTCCTAGGAAAAAATGATGTCTTAAGGGGATAAAATTTAATTGTTGTCATTCAAGGTAACTGAATAATAATAATAAAAAAAATTCTAGGAAAAAATGATGAGTTTAGGGTTTAGTATATCAAAACAATTCCAAGTATCACAAAATAACTATATCAAAACATTTCTAAAATGTTCAAAATGTGTGAATGTAATCCATCATAGACACACCTCTAAAAATTAGAATTCAAAAACACCAATTAACAAGTTGATAAAATATTAATTAATAGATCCATCCAACCAAAAATATCAATCCAACCAAATTCATTATAAAATATCCATCCAAGGTCAAATTATTTATAAAAATAAGATCTTTGTTAGCGTGAATTGCAAAATTCAATAAAATTCAATATCATTGTCTTAAAATAAAGTGTTGCGGCTCTCTACTACATCTCTTCATTTATTTGTGTTTTCCTTTTCAGAATAAGACTGTCTCCTCTCCTCTAGCCATTGTTGATGCTCCTCTAAGACCACATCCATGGACCTAACAACATCAACAATATTTTGTATCGTAGATGTAAAACACATCAAAGGTGGTGGAATACATTCTTCAATTTGAATAGAGTTGATTTGATCCTGAATGGATCTTTCACATCGATCTGTGCTTGCAAGTGAGTGCCATCAGACTTAGGTGGTGGAGTTGGAGGTGAAGGGGGTGGAGAGGAAGGGAATGGAGGTGGATTACTGATGCAGTCGAGGATGGGGGGTTTTTTCAAACAACCCATCCAAGGAACCAAAACATAAAATTCATTCTCATAAATAAGAATCCAATGAAAAATATTTTTAAATCTTCAATTTCAACAACACATTGAGAAAATCAAATCCTCCTTGAAACAATCTATAGGCAAGAATTCCTTCAAATTTTACAAATATGATTTACAAAACTTAGAAATCAACTACAAGAATTATCAAAACAACAACAACATCACCTCTCCAACTTCTGAGCATGGAGAATGGGGCACCCAAATACTCTCCTTCACACTTCTACTTTCCTTTTACTTATTTTTGTCTCAAAAGTTTTGAAACCCGTCACATTCTGTCTATCCATGCTCCCTAATAATCACAAATCATTTAAAATGCCTTCTGGGTTTCGTGCACCTCATCCTCAACTTTCCAGATCATTTTGAAATTATTAATTTTGATTTTGTATGAGAAAGTTATGACTCTGGTAATCTCCCTTTCCTAGTCAAACCTTTTGACTTCCCTTGACTCTTTTCTTGGCATGATTTTTTCTCATTCAGGTATGTGCATTTATTTTTCATTCAAAATTGTTCTTCCCACATCACAACCCACTCTCTCAATGCCACTACATTCTATTTCTTCAACAAAATTCAATTTTTTCTTCTTCCAGAATGGAGTTATAATTCACAATAAATGCCCACTCACAGGCATGGGCATGAGAATTTTCCTTTTTTAAAAAAAATTAACAAATCTCAAAGATATTTAAATAATCAACAAGTGAATCAATTTATCCATTGATTTTTCACATTCCAACATCAAGCCTTAGTGTGCTGGAGGAGTTGATCATTTAAATAAATTGGGTTTGAAAGGAAAACCAAGACAGAAACTCAAAATTAAAATTAAAATATTTTGGGGATGCCAGATTTCCTAGTACCCTGGATGCTCCTGCATCAATTACGAATATCGTCAATATTGAATTGATCCATGATTTCTAAGATATAAGTGAACCTACATTAAATTTGTAATTTCAAAATGTAAGATACATGTTTAAAAATCCCCTTAAACCATTCAATGTAAATGACCTAATTGAATACTAATGGAAAATATGTAAGGCTCATTTATGTCTAAGGCATGTAAATGGAAAAACAAATATAGGTTAATGTGATATGTGAAATCTCATTAATTGTCTAAGGCATGGCTTAAGGGGATCTATGAATTAAGGTGCTAGAAAAAAATGATGGCTTAAAGAAATAAAATTTTGTGAATTTTTTGAAGGCAACCAAATTTCATTAGGGTCCTAGGATTTGAAATGATGGATTTAGGGTTTAGGGTTTAGGGTAACATGATAGCTTAAGGGGATCTATGAATTAAGGTCCTAGAAAAAAATGATGGTTTAAAGAAATAAAATTTGGTAAAGTTGCCCAAGGCAACCAAATTTCATTAAGGTCCTAGGACTTGAAATGGTGGCTTTAGGGTTTAGGGTTTAGGGTAATAGGATGGCTTAAGGGAATCTATGAATTAAGGTCCTAGGACAAAATTATGGATTTAGGTTTTATGTTATAGGGTAATAGGATGGATTAAGGGGATCTATGAAGTAAGATCCTAGGACAAAACATTTGATGGCTTAAGGGGATAAGATTTGGTGAAGTGCAAGATAGTACTTCTAGCTTTAACTAATTATTTTTACATCAATGTCAAATTAAATATATGGTAAATCAAATGAAGCACTATCTTTCTCAACTCCGTGTATTTACTATAAGTTAATATTTTAAATGGTTATCAAATGGGTTATCAAAAGGTTTATTGTAATAGGATGGCTTAAGGGGATCTATGAATCAAGGTCCTATGACAAAATGATGGCATAAGGAAATCAAATTTTGTGAAGTTTCCCAAGGCAACCAAATTTCATTAAGGTCCTAGGACTTGATATGATGGATTTAGGGTAACATGATGAGTTAAGGGGATCTATGAATTAAGGTCCTAAGACAAAATGATGGATTTAGGGTTTAGGGTAATAGGATGGCTTAAGGAGATCTATGAAGGAAGTTAAAACATACCAAGCTTTGCAATAACCATAATTTGAACTTATCATTATGTTCTATGTAGTGTATAGTGCTACATTTTGCCTATATTAACCCACTTTTGACAATTTAGGATAGTATCTATGGTCTACCATTGAATTTATAGAAATGAACCTATAATTAGGGAAATTCATTTATTGAATTGTTTTAAAAAACATTGGAGTTCTTCATTTTGAGTGTGATGACAACTAGAACCTGAAAATTTTGAAGCTTGGGTGGCCCTTAGAATAATGGACTTGAAATTTAGTGAAAAAGGTATTGTTCATGAAGGAATGAAAAAGATGCGGAGAGCCTTTGAATTATACCCATATTGTTCAATGGAATTGAATCATTTAGAAAACCATTTTTATTTACACATGACAGCATTTTATTGTGGAACAGTTGATTGAGATAACTCTTGTTTCGATTGACTAGTCTCTCATGAAATTTCATTCATATTATAATCTTGCACGATCTTATTATGAGAATCCTTCATCCCCCCCTTCCATGAGAAGCCTCTGTTGAAATTCTTGAGTCCTTAACACCCCTATCAAGAGGAAGGTGGTTTTTAAATTCCTCATATCTTCCCTTACAAATGTGGTTATTTTGTAGGAAACCAGGTTGGTTTTTAACTAAATATCATATATATTATAATTGTTTAAAATTTTGGTTGCCTTGGGCAACTTCACCAAATTTTGAGAAATTATTTGATCCCCTTATGATAGATCATATTAGGACCCCTTAAAATGTATTTATTTTGTAGGGAACCATGTTGTTTTATGAGTATACTTTTGGTCTTCTTTCTTAATGGGAAGGCTCTAGTCTATAGTCGAGTCTACTACTCAACATGCATCTAGTGGTATTTACATGTTATAATTTCAATATATTAAAATGTAGGAGCATCCCTAGGCAGTATGACCTAGAATCTTGCATCATTTTAGAAAAAGTGAGATCTTAGTTTAGTTATTCATATTTTATTAATTTATACTTACAAACATATATACATGTATACCTACATATATATATACATATATACAATTTATACACATATATATACCCATACATGTGTATGCACATATATGTATCTACATGTACATGTATGTATGTATGTGTATATATGTATGTATGTAAATGTACATATATTTATAAACATGTATTATAAATAAAAAATGGAGCTTCTATGAACTATCTCATAATGTAATCAAATATTGCATACCATTATCCTATAATTTTTTAATATTTAAAAAATAATAATTTAATGAAATGACAAAAAGATATATTCAAAAAAATTTTAGGCAATGACCTATTTCCTAGAATATCTATACACATGCACATTATTAGGGACCTCCTTCTCCTTAACCATGAAGGTGTTGAGTCATTTCAAATAATGTTGCTTGATATTCATAAGTTCATTAACCCTTGAGCGGAAAACAAAACTAAGTACATTATCAATATCCATGTAACTAATTTAAAGTGATGATTGCTAATAGTGGTACATTGACATGTAAGGAAAATATCATAATTTTATGGTTTCCATGGGGGATTATGCTCTACAATCTAACATGTTTTTTTCCTTTCAATTTTGTCATGACATGTAATATTGGGCATTGAATGGGTCCCACATTGGATGTCATCCCACAAGATTTCACTATTTAATATGGATCTAATTGAAGAGTTGTAAGTCATTGTAGACACCTAAAAATGTACTAGCTCGTGAACTAGCATTTTGGCACTCATATTCATCTATTAATTAAGTGATTCAACATAATTTAATTAATTAATTATCAAAAAACATCAAACAACATCGAAAAACATCAAACAACATCAAACAACATCGAACAACATCAAACAACATCAAAACGATATCAAAACAACATCAAAAACCCTAATTCCGCTATTAATTGAATAATACAACTTTATTTAATTAATTCACTTTTTCATCATTTCAAATAAATTTCATTTATTTAATAAAGTCCTAAAAACCCTAATTTTTCTATTAATTAAAGAAAACAAAAGTATTTGATTAATTCACGTTTCATCATTTTGACCAATTAAATAAATCATATTTATTTAATAGTCCTAATCTCACTTTATTTCATCCCAATTGATTAAATAATGCCAATTATGTAATTACATCACTAAATTACCTTATTCCTCTAAGTTGATTAAATATTAAATAATAATTTAATTACAACACTTTCCCTCCAAAAAATTGAATAATTAAATCAAACTATTCAAATCAATTATCAAAAATCAAATCAAAATAATGTAACTTTGTTTGCAAAAGTCAAACTTGATTTGCACATTCAACTCCAAAAAGGACTTAATTAATTAAATCAATTAATTTATATTCGTCACCCACATTCTGATTGAGCAAATTACGATTTTTGACTAAGTAATCTAATCTGTTAACTAATCAATCCAAATTGTTAACTAAACAATCTATTATGTTAAATAATCAATCACACTCCTAACTAAGTCATCAAAATCCCGACTGATCAATCTAAATCTGTTAACTGATCAATCACATCCCTCATTAGCCAATCTATTTCTCAATTACCCAAATTGTGCAATCAAATTTGCACAATTTTCTCATGTCTAATTCCTCTCAACACACTCTAACCATTGATCTGGATATTCTTCAAAATGATCTTGATCGTCCATTTCAAATCTCATTTTCTATATAACAAACCTCTCTCCTCACAAAAAAGGATTGGAGAATCAACATACATTGAGCAAGAAAGTGCTATCAAGATCACCCTTGAGAGAGCTTCATTCCTTCCTTCGATCAACCAAACACAACAAGCATTCATCCACACTTTGTACATGAACTTTTGAGGCTTCACTGTGATAAGAGCAATGCAACATCAAGCGAATACACTCCGCTATGGGATGGTAAAAGCTATCTTTTGTTTTCAATTTGGTAATCAGTAGGTTCCTCATCATGTTTGTAATAAATAGTTCAATTTCATATGTGTAGGAGTTTTTAGATTTTAGATTTGTGCATTTTGGTTGTAGAGTAGATTCTTTTGTCAAATTGCTTTCATGTTCTTCTTGAATCGATATCTAATATCCTATCTCACCCTCACACATTGTGGCATGCCCAGTGGGACCAATAGTCCTCAATACTAATGTTTTCATGAGTTGAATTGAAGCAACAGGGCTTCGAAGGGTTTCAGAAAGGCGTTTCATGCCATTGCATAGAAGAAATTCGCTCTTTCCAGGCCTAGAAACTCACATTTTCTATAAGGTCACATTTTCTCTTAGCATGTCTTTTTTTCCCACCGGAATGGTGCTTTTGCTGTAAGAACCTCACATTTTCTTCTGACAAGAGTGCTATTGACTGGTATTCAAGACCTTTATTTACCCTATCTTAAAATGACCATATATTGGTCATACGAAAGTATTTTTCAATGCTTTTATTTTTAAAATGGGGTATAATTTCATGATCTTTGCAATGTTGTAGGTGTTTTTCAATTTTTATGCATTTAAATTTTTCATTGGTGCGCTTAAAGTTAACTTACCTCACAATTTGGTCTAGGTTGTAGGGTTTTTTATGCTTAATCAATTGTCTAACCCTAACATTTTATTATGTATTATGTTTTGAAAGTTTCTAACATTTCTTGGGGAGATCTTGCAAGATTTATGGTGCATTTTTTTTATGAAAACAACTAACACCTTTGTTATAGGGAAGACAACCAGTTCAAGATTTTTCGATCCACAAACATTTTTTTATTAACTTAGGAAAATATTTCATTTGGTGCACTAAAATGAACAACAAAAAACTCACATTTGATTTTGGTGCTGTTAAAATAAACCAATTTTAAGATTTCTAAGTTAGGAAATTTGATTTGGTGCTCTAAAATGAACAAACAAAAAACTCACATTTAGTGTTGGTGCTATTAAAAATTGAACAAAATTTTAATCTTTTCTAAGTTAGGACTTTTCATTTGGTGCATTAAAAATGAACAAAAAACTCACATTTGATTTTGGTGTTGTTAAAAATGAACCAATTTTAAGCTAAGTTAGGAAATTTCATTTGGTACTCATAAAAAGAACAAAAACACTTCAATTTTGGGCTTTAAAAAATATGAACACATTTCATGTTTTCATAATTAGGAACCTTTAAATTTGGTGCATAAAAAGAGAACAAACATTTTCCATTTTGTTGATGCATGCATGAATTTCATTTGTTGACCAATTAGAGACAAGGACTGCTTTTCTTAGAAACACTTCTATTAGAGCTCATAAAAATGAACAAATGTTTCTTTATGATTTTCACCATTGCTATCTTAGCTTCTTGATGTCCTAAACACTTTGTATTTGTGCACGTTAAAAATAAATTTGTTTTGTCTTTCTCACAAATTTTTGGGGATAACATCGCTTGAGGTGTTTAAAATGAATCAAATTGCTATGGATTGTTCACTGTGTATTCATTGATTGGCAAAGCTAGAGTTTTTTATCTTCTCCCCTCATACCTTTTGGCAATCTTGGGTTAGAAAAAGAACATTTTTGAGCATTGCACTTTACTTTTAAAGTTTACCTTAAAGAGGGGGCTTGCCTTGAGATACATCCTGTGCTAGAGAACTCATTGCAAGGTCTCAAAGCACATTTACTGGTGGGCTATATTAAAGGTTGTGAAATCATAAGAAAGTAGCTTCAAGCTGTGCTGACAATAGACTACACCTAATCCAATACCTTAAGTGGAACGAGAACAGTTGAAGAGCCTTAAGTGGCCAGTGGGTGAGTGTCAAAGTTCTGCATTCACAGTTATCACTAAGAGCCAAATTATTTTAGAAGCCATCCTATTATCCAAATATATTCTTTGAAAATATGTAACCCTTTTTTTATTTTTTCTTCAAAGTCTATAGGACATAGCATAGTGAGCCGATAGTTTATTTTGGGCAGAACATTCATGATGAAAATGTTAGAGTAATAATTTATTATGCTTAATTAATTACATCATACTGGTTAATTAATTAAGTCACTTATTCCTCTAGTTGCTTAAGCTAAACTTAGGCACATTAATAATTGATTAATTATTAAGTGTGCACACTAGGGTTTCATTTAGGGTTTCCCTTTTAGGGTTTCTTGATCTCCTTCATAAGGATTGATCTCTTTGTAATAACAGAGATTCTCATAATGCATTTTACACTTTGAGGTTTGCAGAACATCTTGTTGGTTTTGCATGTCTTTTGCATGTGACAGGTATCCATTTGCATGCAGGTGATCTTGGATTCTAACATGGTATCAGAGCTCCAGACTTGCCGCTGCCTGTTCGTGATCTGAAGATATGGCTTCTCTGTGAGTTTCAAGTTCAAGGGTTTCCACAGGCATCTTTTCTGCAAGATCTGGGGGTAGCCAATTTTTCGGCACAGTATGGGCTCAAACGGACATCACCATCGCGTTCGCAGCGCCCGAAAACCCTAGAAACGCCTATCAAATTGTTCATTTTCAAGCAGTTGGTTTCTGAGGCAAATTTTTTTTGCCAGAGAGGCCGTACGACCTCCCCAGCACGCATTCCGAGGCACAAAAATTGAATTTTTTTTAAAAAAAAGGGCGATCTCGGGTTCTATGCCGACGCCTCCAGTGCAAACGGCTCCCACCGCCCGACGGCCATCGGCCCGCCACCAGGCGGCCACCGGCCCACCACCGCCACTGGCATCCTCCGCCAACTGGCCGCCGGCACCTCCAGCTCTGCCAGCCCTTGAGGGCTTCTCATCCTCGGCCGCCGGTCCCATGGAGAACCAGGGGCTCCGCCCCAGCCCCCTGCCCAATGCCTACGATCATATGGCGACCAAGGGCCGAAATTTTTTTTGCAGGGGACCGATTTTTTGCGACGATGACTTGCAGGCCATCAAATTTATGCCCGTGAACCGCTGACATCAGCATGACATCAGCGTCCGTACGGCCCCTCCTTGCCCCTCCTAACCCTAGTTTGCCTTAAAAGAGCAGTTTTTTTGTTTTTGGCATAACTTGGGCATACGGTATTGAAATCGGGCAAACGAGATATTGCCGGAAAGCTGGTTCTAAGCACTATCCTGTGGTGTAGTTTATTTTACAGTATTTTCCTATTTTTCTGCATTTATTTCTGTTTGAAGTCAGATGTACTTTTTATGCTTCCGAGCTCATAACTTTTTGCCACGATCTCCAATTTTCGCTATCTTTGCGGCGTTGGAAAGGTATTGAGGAGCTTTATGTTGCTGTCCATGCACTTTTTTCTGTATCTGTCCCAGGTTTTTCGTTAATCCAAATTTGGCCCGATGGGTGTTTTGGAGATTACTTGGATATTTTGACAATTGGGAGAGTGCCACTTGCATCTTTGCACTTCATTTTCAGTGATACATCATTTAATAATCGACTGCTGCTTCATAGATTCCAGAGTTGTTCCCGTTTGGAGTTTTCGAGTGTTCCGTGGCATCGGGTCTGCTGTTGCATCATTATGATTTCGATATGGTTTCGTGTAGACAGAAGTATCTTTTCTTGCTTGCTAGATTGCGCTTCCAGTGTTACTCTATAGTATTCTTCTAGTGCTTCTTTGCAGCATGTCATATCATTGTAGGGGGGTTTTGTCCCACTGGGTTTTCCTCCTCTACCTCTTTCTTGCATTTGTAAATGGGTACCTGATCAGGCCTAGTTGTCGGGACCCATCTTTGCTTGCATGCATCTTATTCTAGTGTTTTAGCTTCTTCCTAAGTTCATCTTAAGGGGGGGGGGTTAGAGTAATAATTTATTATGCTTAATTAATTACATCATACTGGTTAATTAATTAAGTCACTTATTCCTCTAGTTGCTTAAGCTAAACTTAGGCACATTAATAATTGATTAATTATTAAGTGTGCACACTAGGGTTTCATTTAGGGTTTCCCTTTTAGGGTTTCTTGATCTCCTTCATAAGGATTGATCTCTTTGTAATAACAGAGATTCTCATAATGCATTTTACACTTTGAGGTTTGCAGAACATCTTGTTGGTTTTGCATGTCTTTTGCATGTGACAGGTATCCATTTGCATGCAGGTGATCTTGGATTCTAACAGAAAATATCCACCAACTCCTTGTCAGGAATTGGCCATTTGCACCGACTCACTTTATGTCTCCATCTTTGCAAGTAGGAGGTGAAGGAATCTCTTGGGTTCTATTTGATCATGGAAAGACTCATGATAGTTACAACTTGTTCTATGTTAAACACAAAGTGGGTTATAAATTTTCTAGACAGTTCATCAAAAGTTTTGATTTCGGGTTGCAGATAGGTGAACCACTCCATAGAATGACATGTAAGGTTGCAAGGGAAGAGAGTCATGAGATAGGAATAATTATTTTGTACCTCCATACATGATACCAATAATTATCATACATGCTCTATTGGATATTCTACTCTATATTTTCTTTCAAATCTGGGTATCTCAAAGTTTTTTGGAAAGGGTAGTGTCGTGATCGAACGATCGAATGGGAATAGAAAAATTTCCTGCATGGTTTAGGTCTTGTTTTGTTTTCCTATCTACATATCTTCTATTTTTTGGAGTAAAAAATCTAGCCTTAGTTCCATCTCCATTTTTGGTACATGTGTTTGCAAACCCTGCATGTGATAACCTTGTTGTCTTATCAGGTTTTGGTTATAGATCAGGTGTTGTGAAGTTACATGACCTTGATAGCTCAATGGGATGTAAGGAGGGTTAATTGCTTGTTGTTTATAAGGATGGTTAACTCCTTATTGTTGGGGTGGAACATACATAAGGCTTCCCTGATGATGTTTTGGCAGGAATCCTTGTTGTTGGGGTGACTAAATTAGGGCGCTCTGTAGCACACCCTATTGGGTAGGACTAAAATGAAGGTTACCCCGGTGATGCATTGGTGGGACACCTTGTTGTTGGGATGACTTATTAAGGGCACTCTGTGTCACACCCTGTTGGGTAGGACTAAAATGAAGGTTACCCTCATGATGCATTGGAAGGACACCTTTTTTTGGGATGGTTGAATTAGGGCACTCTATGGCACACCTTGCTGGATAGGACTAAAATGAAGGTTACTTTGATGAAGTGTTGGTGGGATACCTTGTTGTTGGGATGGTTGATTTAGGGCGCTCTATGGCATACCCTACAGGTTAGGACTAAATTGAAGGTTACTTTGATGAATCGTTGGTGGGATGCCTTGTTGATAGTATTGTCGGTTTGGAAGGAGACCCTGTGTTCCACCTTGTTGAAGATACTAATTGTTCAGAGGAGGACCTTGTGTTCCTACCTACTAATGGTGCTATTTTTTTTGAGAAGGGTCGATGTTGGATTTTTTCTGAGGTATGTATTTAGATGGCCCCCCTTGGTACATTTGTGCTACTAATGCTTATTCAACCTGAGTTGGTTTTTTGAACAAGGGGTTCTCTTTGGGTTGATCATTATTTTGTGAGAATATGGGTGGCATGTTTGGAATCTCTAGAGGTTGGTTTATTTTTCTCACAACCAATTTTTCCCCTAAGGTAATAAAATTGGGTTCTTTGAGAGCTTCTAAATTGAAATCCATGGGTAATTTAGCATTGCTTTGTGCTAGTTTGAAGAAATAGGAGCTTGGTTCCTTTCTTAACAACCTATCCATTAGTTTGAGAACCTTGGGGTTGTTGAAATGTTCAAATAGTTCTTCCTCGTTTATCTCTTCTTCATCATTTACCTCCTCTATAATCACTTGGTTTAGGTCATGATTACCTTGTTTCATAACCTCCCTTTGTTTGTGGCTTATTTCTTCCTCAGCGAAGTGTCTCTTATATTGGTCTCTTATGGGGAGTTTCAAGGTCACTTGGCCTATAGACCCATGGGATAATCTCATCATTCATAGAGTTTTTTTGTGGGATACTGGTGGTATTCTTGTTGGCTTCCATATTTTTCCCATGTTGTGATCTCGTGGTTGTCATAAACAACTTGGGTCTCCTATGGGAAAGTGGTGTACTCTCTAGTTGACTCAAATTCAAAAGACCTGATGTTTCCTTATAGGTTATGTAAGATACTGAAATTGTTGGAATAGACCTGGATTCTAACACTAGTAGAAGGAATACAAGTTCATATTTTTTGTGGAAGCTCCTTTGTATAAGTTATATACCAACCTAGTTCTAGTTTTGTGAAGTGCCCAAAGGTGTTTCTTGAGAGTTTTCAGACTTAGATGCCTAATTATGAAATGATAGCATGTGGTCTTTATCTTGGGGATCTTGACCTTATGTGAGATCATGAAGGGGATATTTATTGCCATGCAGGTGGTGGTAATACGGCTCTCTCTATTGCTATGTCATCTTTATCTTCCTCTTCATCTAGGACAATTGATGCGGTGAGAAACTGGCAGGGTGTTTCATTCTTCTAAAAAATGAAGGTTCTTAAGTTGCTTATGATTTCAGTTTGTTCACCTTCAATATATGTGAGACTAGGTTGAAGGATCAGTGCTACAATATCTAGTTGATGAAGTGGGACAGTTGATCGCCAGATGGTCATAAATTTGATGGTGTTATGGGATTCTTTGTTGTGAAGCTCAAGACCCTAGGGTTTGAGTGTTGTTTTGAATTGATACAACTACTTGGAAATCAAAATGTTGAAGAACTAAGGTCTATATTCCACTTCCTTGTCCAAAGGATATGTTGCGAGAAATTTTACTTGTACTATCTATGAGTCCCAAGTAACTGTTGATATCATGGATGTCTGAGTGGAGGAATGACCTTAATGGTTTTTTTTATTTTGATTTCAAATAGGTAGGATGAAAATAATGGATGTGGGACTATCCGACCTTTTTTATTTTTGATTTGTTTTGGTTCGAACAATGAACCTATAAACAAATTTCTCTCAAATTTTTCTTTGTGTTTGAAGTATGGCAAGTGATAAGACAATGCCTAGACTGACATAGCAAGCATGGAATTATGTGACCTTCATGTCTATAACTTAGGTTGTGAAATCACAACACCCAAGCCATAGTTCCCAAATGTTCACTTTGATTAATGTACCCTGAAATCAAAGCGAGAATGTTTGGAAACCTTTAATGAAAGATCCTTTCAAAGGGGTGAAAACATAAGGCTTCTCTCACAAGTGTGCACTAAATCAAATGGTTTGTGGTTTAACCATCTCGTTTAGTGTTTGTTTTGAATGTGTTCTTTTTCTTTAAATCAAACACATAATTTGATGTCAAATTGTTTTGAATGTAATGGGCCAACTTTAACATAGACTAGCAATTACAACCCTAGGAAATAGACACCATTCTCTTAGGTAGGCTTGCCTCATGCTCTGAAGAGATTATTTTACATGCAACTTATGGTGCAAGCCTATAGTCTAAAGGGCCTAGTTTGGACCCCCATGATCCTACATTAACCCTCTTAAAATATCATATCAGATAGATTAACATATCCATTAGGTTGGGATCGACTGAGAGAGAAAGAGAGATTTCATTCCATATGACCCATGTCTTGGGCCATTAGGTCATCATTAGAGTTATGAAGTATTCCTATCCATTTTAAAGCACTTATACCTGTTCTAAAATTATTTTTGTCTATGAAATATAGGTCATAGTGCCTCTTAAGCTAAAGATTCCAAAATTACATTTTTCCCTCTATGACATCATTAATTATTATACATAATAGAAATAGGAATTTCAAGAGCTTGATACTCTTGACGAGAGATTAATAAACACATTAAATAGTCTACACATTGTAGTCATGGAAAATATACAATTCAATCCAACACACTCGATCTTGATTACTAACGTCATTTCTTCCTGAATCACACTCTCAACTTATCATCACCTTCCATCTCTTAATTAGATAAATCATTATTTATTTAATTAGGTCTTTCTGCTCTCTTGATTAAATTAATCAAGTTAATTCAATTAACCCTAAATCCATCTTTAATTAAATAATTCATATTATTTAATTAAATCCCTAAAGTCTTCCCATTAAATTGAATAAATTGAACCTTATTTGATTTAATCTAACATTATCCCCTTTAGTTAAATAAATAAAAAACATTTATTTAATTAATCACTTTCCTCTCAATTTTGATTTAAATCAACTCATAAATTTGAGTCAAAATTGTCAAATCATCTAATCTCTCATTAAATTGATCAAATCTTGATTAATTAAATCTCAATCACTAAAATCCTCTAGAGAATGCAAATTGCACAATAAATCAATTACTTTGATTTATTAAATTGCCTATTTTTTCTCAACATGGAATAAAGGAGGAATATTCCCTCAAAATTGAATTCAAAATCCAAGTGGATTTGTACATCCAACAAAGCATTCACTCCTCTTACATGTCCTTGTGCATTGAGCCAAGTGGCATTTATTTCATTCATTTTTCCCTCTCACATGTCATTTCCCCAATTTCAAATTCCACCTAATGGCATTTATCATGCATAGTGACCAAAATGTGTACAACCTTCAACCATTCACATCTTGACAAGTGGCACTTGGCCATTGGATCTTGAATGATCCCACATTGCTCAATTCCACTCTCTCTTCCATTTTGGAAATCTATAAATGAGAGACTCTTCCTCTCATTCTGTCATCCACAATTTGAGTAAACTTACTATACTCAACTTCATCCTCATCCACCATTTTAGCAAAGTTACTCTCTTCACATTGAGAGTTATTTTTGTCCATTTCACCTCAAGTGTTCACGACTTTCATAATTTCATAGCTAGGTTATGCCAAAAATCTCATCAAGGAGATTCAATCATCCACAAAAGCATCACATTGCAACAAAGGAGTTGGAAAAGGGCCAATTTTGACACACCAATTCCCCCAAAGGATCAAGAGTTTGCATACTTAATTAGGATTTCACTTTTCTTTCATGTTTTCTTTCTTCATTTTCCTATTTTGAGTATTTGTAAATGGATTTCATTGGGAATCCCTCTTTTATCTTGCATATGAACCTAAATATGTGTTTTATTGTTGTGTTTGTGAGGGAATATGATTGGGGTTCACATTTTGGCATTAAAAGGAGGGCTGATTTGGAGAAATTCATCATGTTTTTCCAAAATTCTGTTGTTTTTTTTATGATTTTTGTATTCATAGGAAAATGCGCTGCTTACAGTCATACGACACCATATTGCACCACTTTCATAGATGCGGTGCCATATTGCACTGCTCTAAGCTCAAACTCCGCCACACCTATTTTCTTGCTCAGGAATTTCAAAATTTCAAACCTCGTTGCAGATCTCTTGAATCCAAACTATGTCACAGGCTCAAACTGTGTCGCATTTGCGCTCTCTGTTTTTTGTAGAGTGTCGTACTCAGTCTAGGTGCGATGCTATATTGCACCGCGAGGTTTCCAAACTATGCCGCATTTGCTGATTGCGCTGCTAGCTGACAGTGGAAAGTTTAATTTAATTTTATTTTTTTAACATGTGTTTTTGTATTTCTAACTTTTTGATCTTCTGACTTATTTATTATCTCTGCATCTTCTGGTTTTTTTTTTTGCGAGTAAGAGCAAGGAAGGAAACAACATGGAAGGCTCTATTGTGACATCAATCTCATACTACACAAAGTGTTTTTGAACACTATAGCGTTGTTTAACACTTTTAGGGGATTCTTAATCTTCTTTTAAGAAATTTGTTATCTTTCATGCTTTAGGGAACAATAAATTTTCTTTTGGGGTTCTAAAAACAACACAAATTTCCTTTCAAAAGTTTGCAAACAAAGGCTTAAAAATAACCCTAGAAACAATTTTACTTGATTTGGTTGAGGTTTAAAAATTGAACAATACAAATTCCACACTTCATTTGGTGCTTTAAAAAGAATTCACTTTTGCTTTGTGGACTTAAAATAAACAAGTTTTGTTACTATTTATTCAAAATAATATCATCAAAAGGATGTATGCACTTCTCTCACGCCTTATGATGATCTTGAGAATCAAAATCTCTTTTGGTGATCTTAAGTTGAGTAAAATAATTGCCTCCACATTTCATTTTGGAATTAAAATTGAACCAATCATGCGAGTGTGAGCATGGTATATTGTGAGTGTTCTCCCTTTGTTTTTCAATGAAGGTCGATTGAACTATGGGATATGCTAGCTTGCTTTTGTTTATCTTAGCGGGCCTCTTGTGTGAAAAAGTAATCACCCAAGGGAATGACCCAATCGGGAACATGCTAAAGCCAAGCGACTTCCATCCAAGATATAAGTGTGGATATTGGAACAAAAGCCAATATCATGAGGATTATTCTAATGAGAAGGCAACAATTGTCTCTTGCCGTACTGGATAGTCCCCCACGAATGAAATGCCTGCATTAAAACCCCTTGTTTAGCAAAGGCCAAATCCTATCTATTTATTGGTGCAAAAGGTCATGTCCTTTGAAGCCGCCCCATGTATACATGCGGTTATGTTGTAGAGATGAAAATTATGCCATGGGAGATTCATGGGTACTGATGCTTGGTTGACCCGAGAAGTGAGTGCACTGTAAGGGGGAGCCTGTGTGGTCAAGCATCTAATCATTCACACTGAATATGCGTAGTTAGATTCCTCCAAGTGGGAACCCAACAAATATTGTCTTTTCAGCCTAGGGATTGTACATGTTCTTGAAATCAAAACACCTTGCTTGGATCTAAAACATTGAGAAAAAAACATTCACAAAAGCTTTGGAATTTCAAACCCTTTGGAGGAAACAAATACCCTTGACAAATCCAAGTGCTCTTGCTTTCCCTAGGGATTCTATCCTTAGAGGTTTCTAAGTAATTGGGTTTAATCATCATTTGTTTCACTAAAGTCAATCTAGGAAACTGTGCTCTTGAAACCTTGATTTTCACATAATGGAACTTGTGGAATGAAAAGGAATTAAGACATAAACATTTAGTTTGAAATCATACATCAAGAAAGTGTTTTTGGTAAAAGGAACTCATTAATCAAAGATAAGGACAATTGGACCTCACATGTGTTCTCTCATTGTCTAGGGTCAAGTCTAGGATCAAAATCATCACTCTCATCCACCCCTCCATCATCAAAATCAAATATCATCTCACCAAAAAAATCTTGAGAACTTTGAAACATCATTCATGCTAAACTTAAAGGCAAAATCAACATCACCTTGTTTGACTTAACGCACTTAGTCAAATTGGAAATCCTCTTGAAAAAATTTACCTCTAGGATAACACAACTTCCTAAGGTCTACTAGTTCATGATCATTTTGATTGGCTTAACACACTTAGCCAATTATTTCTCTTGTACAAGTCTTCTCTCGGATAACACAACTTCCTAGGGTTTACAAGTTCACCATCATCTTGTTTAGCTTAACACACCTATTCAAACTATAAAAATCAAATCAATTCAATCCCTAAAGAAGTTTAGCATCACCCCCCTAATATTTCTTCAAAATTTTCAATCATCCGCAACATCAACTTCAAGTGACCTAAGTCAAGAAACTTCTGAAGTAAACCTTACGGGATCAAGCAATCCCCCAAACAGCTCCTCTCTACCATCATAAAATCCTCAAGAGGAAGGCTGTGAAGAGGACATCATTCATGATGACTTGGGAATGACGCAAATGGAAATAACTGAAATGATTCAAAATATAGAAAATCATAGAATTGTCAATGCCATGTTAAAACTTAACCCCTCTCTATATATACACGCGTTAATGAAAGGAGGGTCCCAACTCCCTTCTGACCTTGACATAAGTACCAATGTAGAAAGGCCTCTTGCAAGCATACCCCCAATTTCAATTCCAAGCATCACTTAGTAAATTCCACAAACCACATCAACCTCACCAGTTGTTAACAAGGGAAGCACCATATTTCATGAACTACAAAAGCATCGCCTTGTAAACAACAGAGAGGTAAACATCAACACCACACTGGGTAACTCCTTCCCAGTGAATCCATCACACCTCTATGTCCTGATTACTTTCCATAATCATGTGGACTCATCCTCATTCCATACAACGCCAACCTATCCGCTAAACATACAAACTTCTCTCCGCATGATTTCACAAGGAGAGGATGGTTTTTTCGAAATAGGGGGAGTCATTGACGTGTTCTCATCATCAATTTTCCAAGGGATCATACCATCATTCCCTCCATTACCACTCACATCTGTATCACCTCTTGGGTTGGGTCTTCCCCCCTAATTGCCGCTAGTTTCTCAAATCAAGGCATTCTGAGCATCACATCAAATCCTCTCCTTTTGCAGTAGTATCACAATATCAGGTGGCAAACATTCAAGCTACCACGGTCAATACATCAACCAATCCCCAAATCCCTCAAAACATAATGTCGCAAGGACCAAGCATCTCAATCTCACCACTAACAAACCAAGTCTCAGCTACCAACATAACCCCTCCACCCACCACAACATTTAGCACCATTCCCAATCCATCACCAATACCACCAAAAGCTAAAGTGGCAAATTCATTCATCACCATGATTCAAGCAGTCCAAAAGGCCACCCATCAAAGGGTACTTCAACAAAACCAACAATTTGCATAGCAGGCTGCCCAACAAGCACAAGCTCAAGCTCAAGCCCACACCAGGCTCAACAGGAGCAAGCACAATACCACGCACAAATGTAAGCAATTCATCAACAAGAATACCAACAAGCCCTGCAAGATTTTCAGGCACAACAACAAGCTAAACAACAAGCTTTGTTGGCGCAACAATAGCTAGACCAACACCAATATTTTTTGGCACATCAAAAAATAGACTGACTAACAAGCTTTATGGGAACAAAATCAACTAGACCAATAACAAGCTTCGTTGGAACAACAACACCAAGATCAACAACAAGCGTTGTTGGCACAAATTCAGGAATACTAGCATGCCTTAAATGCGTAGCAGAGCTTGCAGCAAATCCCCACCAATAGTCCTCTCATCAATCAAACACCTTGAAACACATTGATCCCACCTCCTGATCCATAAAACGATGTTGCAACACAAATCAAACTACTCTCGTAGCAAGTGTTGGACCTCCAATCAGGAAAAACAACCAGAATGTTGGGAAAATTGTGCCCCTATCCATTTGACAGAGGTCTTACAATGGTACCATTCCCAAAGGGATTTGAGATCCCCAAATTTGATAAATATAATGGGACGGGAAACCTTGAAAAATCATGTCAAGGAATTCCAAGTACATTGCATGGAGGTTGCATATGATGGCACATATCTAATGCGACTTTTCCCCCAAAGTCTGACTGGTCCTGCCATGGAATGGTTCTCTCACCTATCCATAGGCATCAAAACATTCTAGGAAATCATGGAAGCATTCCTTAAAAACTATGCATTCAACATGGGTGCAGATGTTAGTTTGGAAGAACTATCAACACTTAAACAAAGAAAAGGAGAGTTATTCACATCCTTCTTGCAAAGATGGAGATCCAACGCCAATCAGAGCAAGTGGACCATGCCATAAGAACAAAAATTTTTCACAATCATATCCAATCTAGATTAAAACTTGGCGTTCTACCTAAAAATGCAATGCATCACAACATATGATCAATTGATCCCAAAGGCGCTCAATATCGAAAGAGCCCTTATTACGTGAGGAGGCACATCCACATTTCCTGCACAACAAGATAACCACCCATCCACCAATTATAATGATAAACCTCGAACATGGTCGAGGAAAAAAATATCACAAACAATAGAGTGGTCGACACTAAGGTGGTCATCAATGCTCCTAAATAGAACATCCAGACCCATCACCATCCATGTAATCACAATCGAAATAATGTGAAAACTAATATAGTGGCAAAACCACAACCACTTCCTAACAACCAAATCAATAACTTGAGCAATCAAGGAGTACCACCTCCCCAAAACAAGTATCCTCCCAAGCGGAAGTTCACAACCCTTGGAGAATCAATTGAGTCCATAATGAAGAAGTTGGTTAAGGAAAACCTTATCAAAATCTCCAACTCTGAGCAATATGTGGAACCCATGAAAAAACCACCATGGTACAACAAAAATCTCCTATGTGATTTTCACAAAATCAAAGGGCACATAACCGCAAATTGCATGAGGTTGAAAAACATCATCCAAGACCTCATTGAGGACAAGATCATAAATTTTGAACAACTAGCTGGAAATCAAGACCTTAAAATATACACGAATCCAATGTTGAATCATAATCAAGGGAATAACCAAGGGAACAACAAAGGGAAGCAAAAGTATGCTAGTGCAAACCTTGTATACGAGGAGATTGTCACATGCGTGGACGAGATGGTCACTATAATTAGTGTCAAAGGAGCCAACACCAATTATGGAGTCACCACACGTGGTATAAAAGTTACTATTGTGGGGGCATCATAGCCATCTAAGACCCCCATTTCAAATCCAAAATTTGTTCCCTAGGATTATAGTGTCATTGACTAGCTAAAAAGAACCCCTGCCCAAATCTCCATCATGGAATTATTGAAAATTTATGTCGCCCATAGGAAAATCCTTGATGAAGCATTAGTTGCGTCCACTGTCTTCACTACCCTTGATACATAACAATTTCAAGCTATGGTTGGTAGCATCATTACTCCAAACCTCCTCACCTTCTCTGACCAAGATTTCCCCACCCAACCATCTCACAATCGTGCACTTCACCTTCAAGTGTTGGTTCAGAAGAAGAAAGTCAAAAGGGTCATGGTGGATGGAGGCGCAAGCCTCAAAATTTGTTCACTCAAACTCATAAAAAACTTGGGATTCTCAGAGGAATCCATCGACAAGAACAAACGCATCACCATAAGGGCATATGATGACCAAGAAAGAGTGTCTCAAGGCACTATCAAAATCCCAATCCAAGTGGAGCCAACTACCATGGAAACCACATGTCAGGTCCTTGACCTCGACCTGCCCTACAACATCCTCGTAGGACACCCATGGATCCATGGAATGAAGGAAATCACCTCAACATTCCATCAATGCATCAAATTCATATACAAAAATGAGGAGGTCACAATACATGGTGTTTCCTATTGCAAAAACTTGGAAGCCAAGTTTTACAAAATTCCCCAAGTACCAAAAAATTATGAAGGCTCATCCACTCCTTATATAGATCCATCTAACCTTGCCTCCACCTCTACGATAGAGACACCCTACATCCCTGAAATATCCGATATCAAGCTCATGATCCAGGATAATGGGTGTGGAGATTACAGAATGAAGAAAAATGTGTTTGTTGTAGGAGAGTTACCACAATCTCCTAGGTCGCATGGGCAACCTCAATCGGTTGAAACACCTGTCCACAATTTTAGGGAAGACCCTTCTGGATTCCACCGTTGGGGGGACCTAAGTCGAGAAAATGTGGATGAGGAATAAATTTCAAGCATGCTATACCATGATGAAAGACCTACACCCACTGTACCCATGGATGAAGCCAATAGAGGATTGCAAATAATGCTTGGTATGGGCTACAAAAGGAATGAAAGCCTTGGAAGAAATAGTGATGGACGACTGGAGCCCATCATTGTAGAAAGAAGAATGAGAAACCTTGGCCTTGGATGTACCCCTCTGAGTATAACCATACATGGCAGAGGTACCCCTAGTAGAGTAGTTAGGCCTCCTCCTCAATTATCGAAAGTCACCCTTCAACTACCCATATCCATAGGTCTGCCCCTAGATAATTTCACTTTTGATATAATTGATGTATGCACCAGTAGTGATGATGAGGATACCATAACTGGCCTTCCCTTTCTTTTTGAGAATTCCTCCTTATTGATGATTAGTGCCTCACCTGTTGAGTCAAACCACCAAACTTACAAAGTAAACCTAGTTTACCCACAACTCATTGACTATGACCAACGAGGACCACCGATTCTAAACACATTTGAAAATGATGAGGCACTCTTAGAATTCATGGGAATAAGGGATACAGTTCCATGCGGAGATCACAAGGCTAGGTTTGACATCACACTAGACACCCACGCCTATTATGGGGAGACGATTGAGTCCTTCAATTACAAAAGAAAAAGAATGAGAATAAGCTCAGGTTCATTGAGTGAAAACCACACTATGGCACTCTCTAACCAAAGAATAGTAAAAATAAACGATGCATCCAATGATGAAAACCTCTCTAAGGCACTGTAGGATGAAGGATTCAATCTCCCCCCTACTGCACTTCATCAGGAGAAATCAACAGTCTTGGTAGAAGAGTGCAATCCTGTCAATCTAGGAATGGAAGCAACACCATAGATCACTTTCTATGCCGAATCACTTCTAATAGAAGAACAAGAACTATTGGTGTCATTTCTAAAAGAAAGAAAAGGTGAAATCTGCATGGACCTATGTCGACATGTCGAGTCTCGATCCGGAAGTTGTGGTTCATCATTTGGTTGTTTACCTTGGAGCAAAGCCAGTAAGACAAAAACTAAAAAAAATGCACCCTCAGATAGCCTTGCTATTCAAGTTGGAACTATAGAAGCTCTTGGATGTCGGCTTTATATGCCCAATTGATTATCCAGAATGGGTATCCAATCTTGTACTAGTTTCAAAACCAAATGGGGGCATCCATATTTGCACTGACTTTAGAGACCTCAACAAAGCATGTCCCAAGGATGATTTTCCACTACCTAACATTGATATGATAGTGGACATGACGGTCAGACATGAGATGCTATCACTGATGGATGGCTTCTTCGGGTACAATGAGATAATGATCACAAAGGAGGACCAACATAAGACAACATTTACATGTCCATGGGGCACCTACTACTGGAACATGATGCCATTTGGGCTAAAAAATGTAGGGGCAACATATCAAAGGGCCATGACACTAATATTTCATGATATGATACACAAAACTATTGAAGATTACGTGGATGATATTGGCCAAATCAAAGAAGAGACAGGATCACATAGCAGCCCTAAGTACCATTTTCAAGAGACAGGAGCATTACAAGGTCAGACTTAACCCCAAGAAATGTGTCTTTGGGGTGCAATCAGGAAAGCTTCTAGGATATATAGTATCAATGAGGGGAACATAAGTGGATCCCACCAAGGTCAAATAAATCCTTTACATGGAAGCGCCAAGGACACTAAAACAACTCAGAGGCCTACAAGGCAGACTCCAATCCATTTGAGGATTATAATGTAGTTGGCGGATAAATAGATTGCATATTCACATATACTCCACAAGGGAGTAGCATACAAGTGGGATGACAAGTGTGATTAGGCATTTGGTAGAATCAAGGAGTATCTACTCATGCTACCATTGTTAATGCCACCTACCCTAGGAAAACCACTGATTCTAAATATTTCAGCAACCATGGCAGCTTTTGATGCTTTGTTAGCCCAACATGATGAAAATGGAAGAGAGAGAGAGTGATATACTACATCAGTAGGAAAATGGTAGGGCATGAGCTCAACTACACACCAATATAAAAATCTTGCCTAGTATTTGTTTTCGTGGCCCAAAAGTTCAGACACTACATGTTGGCTCATTAGATCAAGCTGATCGCAAAGTTAGATCCACTAAAATACCTGCTCTCCAAGGCCACTCTCACAGGATGAACAACCAAGTGGGTCATGATATTAATAGAACATGATATTGAATATGTAGAGCGCAAGTCTATCAAGGGGCAAGTGATTACAGACCAACTGGCAGAAGCTCCAATCTATTCAGAGAATCCACTCATATCAGAGTTCCTAGATGAATCCATCTTTAATCTCCGCATAGCCAATCACTGGAAACTCTACTTTGATGGCTCATACACACAACATGGATTAGGAGTTGGTGTATTCTTCATCACCCCATAGGGGGATTATATACCTAGATCCTACAAATTGGCATTCCCCTGCACTAACAACATTGTGGAGTATGAGGCTTTAACCATAGCTCTCAAGATTGCAGCACAATGGAGGATCATGGCACTAGAGTTTTATGGGGATTCACAACTTATTATCAACCAAGTCAATGACGAGTACCAAACTAAGGATGATAAGCTAACACCATACAAAAATTTAGTAGAGAGCCTTAAAGAATCATTCATTGACATCACCTTTGAGCAGATACCAAGGGCTAACAATAGAGCAGTTGATGCCATGGAAACAATTGGATCCTTATTGGATATCCCTCACAATGCCTCAAAACATGAATTCTTGGTAGAGCAGCTTCTCGTACCCACATTCGAGGTACCAGAGTCAGAATATGTGTACAAACTCATTGGTCTCGACGATCCCTGATATCACGACATCTATACCTACCTAAGAATAGGATTCCTCCTAGCTGACATAACCCCAAACCTTAAATGGGCCTTTGTCAAAAGGTCGTTACATTTTGTCATCCTAGGAGAAACCCTTTATCATAGGAGCATTGAAAGAACCCTATTACATTTTTTGAATCCTAAGGAGGCCCTAAATGCTCTAACTGAGGTACATAATGGCATTTGCGGTTCACACTCGAGCGGTATGACCTTGGCCAATAATTTTTTGATAACCGGGTACTACTGGCTAACAATGGAAAGAGAGACACATGAATTTTTCAGAAAGTGTTTACAGTGCCAGTAGCATGGAGACCTTATTCATGCAACAACTCAAGAGATCCATCCTATTGTTAAAACTTGGCCCTTTTCACAATGGGGGCTTGATCTCATAGGAAAAATCACACCCACCTCATCCAACGGCCATAAATTCATCATCACCACCACAAAGTACTTCACAAAGTGGATCAAAGCAATTCCAATGACCTACATAACAGGAGAACAGATTTCCAAGTTCATCCTAAACTATCTCATTTGTCGATACGGTGTCTCCCAATCCATTATCTCTGATAATGGGACACCTTTCGAGAATCAGGATGTCCGTGAATTATGCGACAAATTCAAAATCCTACATCACTTTTCCACTCCATACTATCCCCAAGGCAATGGCCAAGCAAAATCTACCAACAAAAACATTCTTAAAATTCTTAAAAAGACAATCAATGATTCTAGTCATGACTAACATCTGTAGCTAAATCCCACCTTATGGCCCTACTGCACTAGTATCCACATGCCAATAGGTGCCACCCCATTCTCCTTGATCTACAGATCAGAAGCCACCTCCCAATCGAGATCGATCTCCCATCACTGAGAATATCATTGCAGAACCTCATCACAGATGAAGAATACAGGGTCTCACGACTAAATGAGCTGGAGTTATTAGATGAACGGTGCATGGATTCCCTCAACCATCTATAGGTCTATTAGAATTTCCTGAAATGTAGCTATAACAAGAAGATCAAGAAGCGAACCTTCCAAGTCGGTGAACTTGTGCTAAAAGAGAAACAAAAGAACATGTCAATTCCAGAAAGCAAAGGCAATCTGAGCCCAATTGGTTGGGACCTTTCATTATCACAACCAGCTATAAATCAAGAGCCTATTAGCTATCAACACTAGAAGGTGAGCCTCTATAGGAGCCCCTGAATAACTCCCATCTAAAAAAAAATTATGCCTAAAATCTTGCAAGGTATAGAACCAAAAATACAAAAAATTAGAAAAATGTCCTAAAAAAATGGTCACCTTGATGAAAACCTAGCAAAAAGGCATCTTTGTGACAAAAAAAAAATCAAAATATACAAAATCCAAAAAAAATCAAAAAAATGATTGAAAACAGTAAAGAAAAAAAATCGTCCTTTAGTGAAGACCACTTCGGTGGCGCTTTGGACAAGTACCTTGGTGAAAACCTGGAAAACAATTGCCAAGTGTAAATAAAGCACTCTCTATCCACCAGGATCTTTATGGCCTATTATGTATACTCACTTATCCATCACATCCCATTTATCCTCCCACCATCCGTTCACATCTGTACCATAGCCTGATCTTGTGCTCGTATCATATTCCACCATGGTACTACTTGGCATATTCCTAAGGTCAGTTTTTCCATCCTTTATCGAAGTCTTCTATCGCATTATGTTGGGGGCATGTTTCTATACTTGCATCAAAATGGATTCATGTATATTCTTGGGGATCTTCCTTAAAATCAAAAAAGACCAAAACATTTAGAAAAATCTCAAAAATTCCAAAAACATCGAAAAAATCTTAAAAGTCTTCAAAAAATTCATCATTGAGTCTTGTCAATCTTTCACCTAGTCAAACTACATCATCTATGGGATTGAACATAGGCAAGGTTGATCTTTGATCATCCCCTAAGACACCCTAGGTTAGTCCTTTAGGCATCTGTCGCAATAATTTGGCAAATTGTTTGCCCATCTTTCTCATCATCGAATCAATTTTGTCATTAGTCAAACTACGTGGTCTCTGCATGTATAACATAGGCAAGGACGATCTATGGATCAGCTCCTGAGACCCCTAGGATAGGTGTGTAAGTTAGTCTCCTCGTCATAAATCTCAAAAATCCAAAAAAGTCAAAAAAATTGAAGATCAAAACATCTAAATATCTAAAAAATCCAAAATGGTGCATCTGCCTCATCTCGCTTTCACCCGTGATAATCATCACCCATAATAAATCAATCATCGCTTTCATCCTTTGGTGAGTCAGTCGAAGGCAATTTCAGCAGGTTCCAAATTGAACACCTAATCGTTAAAGTCTCAAGTCTAGGTCAGTAAGCAAGCAAGTTTATCAACTCGGAGTATCAATACCTTATCATCTAATCAATCTCATCAAAACCCTGATCACAACATGTCCTAGGATGTATCTTTCCCATGATGGACATAAGCATCAGGTATCTCACATTAGTTTACCCTTGGAAAGGGGTATAAAGAAAATTTTCTTGTTTGTTTGCTTTATCTTGGTCTTTTAGACTTATCTTATTTTGCGCTCATTCCAAGGACCTCTCATGGATACCTAAACAAAGCAGGTTTAGAGAGAAAGGAATGGGGGCAATGATCATTATCTTTTTTATCTGTTGTGCTTGTGGATTACTCTTGTAAAATAACTTAGTCATGCACACTTTGTTCAGTGTGTGGAGAGGATGTTTTAGATATCTTGTTGACCACATAGGAAAGCTTGCTTGCTTTCCTATGTTTTGGCCTGAGATGTTTAGAATGTTTGAACTACATTTCAAATGAGGTTTTGTATGCTAAGTGTGAGCAAGAATACTCCTAGCTGATTATCGAGTCAAATTCCATCGCACTAGGTACAACGCCATCCTGGTTCTTTATACCTTGATGCACATACCTATGTGTGTTATCAAACATAACATAATTAGCCCTTTGAAAATTCTGACTCCTGGTAAGCAAATCACCATCATTCTAATGACTTGTGGGATCTCTTTTTCTTCTATCTTTGTTCCATACTAACATGGTATCATGACAGTTAATTAGAACATTGCCAATGCATACACCTTGCATCCACCAAATCATCAACATAAGTGCATATCATATTATATAGATCATAAAACATTATTATCATCTTAAGTTATGAGGAATAATATAGATTCATTATTCTAAGTACCCTAAGAAATAATTGCATAAAATTCATTTTACATCATACATGAATCATTAAGGACATAATAAAAATCATTAGCATCCATTATCATCATTTATCATTAGCATCCAGTATCATCATTTATCATTTGCATATCAGTACATTAACATACATTGCATCCATGAAATCATCAAAATGCAGAGAAAAGACACAAAAAGAAATACATCCATCATATAGAAGCATAAATCATATCACATGGACATAGAATAGAAGCATCTCATAACATCTCATAGGAAATTTAAAATGCATCCATACATGATACATCATAGGACATATAATAAATCGAAACATCTCATATATATCATCAAAACGTATGACTGGCATGATAGAAAATCGGATCAAGTGTACATAAAAATTCATGATATAATAGGGGCAATAATCAGAGCCCATGAATAAAAAATGGAAAACTATCTATGATCAAAGGCTAGCCCTGTTGGCTATTGCTCTCTCCTATCTGCCTCTCATGATGACCCTCTGGCAACCTCATCCCTTTTTGTTGAGAGTAGTTTGGTACCCGATTTGCTGCTAGCACGACTTGTCTATAATGTTGTTGATATTACTCGGCCTCTCTAACTACCTCTCTATAGGACCATAAGGAAACTGATCGGCCCTGGGATGATGAGACCGTACTGTCCAGCTACCTCCATCGACCAATCTCCTAATCCTTCTTGGATCGAACTTGGTCCCTCTCGGTAGTAACTGTCAAAACCTACTGTCGAGCTTGATCCCTCTCCATAGTCAATATCTGAACTTGACCCTGCAACTACTAGATTAGTGCATCTCGGTGATCTGGCTGCCCTGGTGGTTGCTGCTGTGGGACTCCTCTGTCCCCATCTTTGGGCTGGTCATCTTGTGCCCCTACCCGTGGAGGTGCCTATTGTGCTTGATCTTTGGGAGGTGTCTGATGAGGAGGTGGTCCACCTCCTCCTCTATCCTCGTCCCCATCTTTGTCGTCTTTGCCCCCTGTCCTCTACCTTTGTCAGCTAATCTGCCTCTGGGCCTACATCATGGAACTACTACACCGAGAACTGTCAATATCAAGGGAGGCCTAAACCAAGCTCTGTACGCCTGGGTCACTCCCACATCTGTTGGCCCCTAATCATACGGCCACAATCAGGCCACTAGCTATCTAAACGAGGACACCACCTCAGCTGTCGAGATGGGTTGGCCCCATGTTGTCTCTCTATTGCTATAGGTGAAGATCATCACGTACTGATCATCCAGCCTGTCTTGAATCTCACCAAATTGACAGGCCACCCTGTCTGGGAGATACCGCTCTATCATGGTATGCTCCCGACCTTGCATCCATCTCTCCTTCCGGGTGAAAAATAGTTGCTCTATATCATCGTACCATGGACCTATGCCCATCCAAGGCCTCCAAATGAACTCCCTCATCTCA
Organism: Sequoiadendron giganteum; assembly: GCA_007115665.2. NCBI lineage: Eukaryota > Viridiplantae > Streptophyta > Pinopsida > Cupressales > Cupressaceae > Sequoiadendron > Sequoiadendron giganteum. Next base: position 482,054,065 of record CM021101.1, on the reverse strand, counting down.
TCGAGAACCCGTCGCCAGTGGGCGATCCCACCTATGCTAGTGTGAGTAAAGTGGATCTGGGCCCTGCCGTATCGCCAAACAATGGGGTCATCAATATCAAGGACAATCAGTGTGACATTTGGACGAAGCACTAGAATCTTCTCCCATGCCCAGATGTGTAACAAAGTAACTGCAACCCCGAGGGCCTGGCTGTCTAGATAAGAAAACTCAATTAAATCCCTATATAGAGAGGCTAGCATCACTGGCCCCCAAGCAAAGCACTCCCAACGGACACACATCCGCTCCCATGCCAGTCCCCCTGCCTGGAAAAAAGTATCGGCCCCGTCGATCAGGTGCCACATGACTAGAAACAATAGCTACAACAATCAACCTATAGGTGGGCGCTCTACCCCAGTATCACTCCAAGTCAATATGTCCATTAGAAAGGATGAGCTCATCAACACCCATTACATCAAAGCAAGCCTCCCTGCCCTCCCCTGGATCATAAATCACTCTGGCTCTATGGATAGGCAATCAGAGAATACGCCAGACATCCTCAAGAGTGATGGTAGCCTCGTCAGTAGGAATATGGAAGGAGGAAGTCTCACTATGCCACCACTCGGCCAAAGTTGTCATCATACCCAAGTGCATCTGAACAGGAGGGAGTACACAACAAACTAGAGGCCAAGAATACCAAGCTGCTCCTAAAGGTACACATGCATACCCTACAATCTATGGAGCACCGACCATATGTGCTCCCTCGAATGAAGTATATCGAGCTCCTCCTGCACAAGGAAAGCCATTGCGTTAAGTCTCATAGAGAAATCTACCTCTTGCATCATATTTTCACATTTGAAACAACAAGTGCAGTGTAGTTTGAAAAGTTCTAAACTGTGTTGCGCGATGAACTTTGATAAATCTAAAACCCAAACTACGCTACGTAGCGCTATTTTTGTGCGCGACCAAGTTTGACTAGCATACCCTAATCTCCTAAACTGCACCACGCGACACTATTATCATATGCGACCTAGTTTAGAACCGCGCGACATCGACCGAGCATTTGCAGTAGTGCTATATAGCACCGCTCAGCCTAAAGTTATTTTTTATCCTATTTAATGCACGAAAAATGAGAAATTAAAAGTTGGGTTGGGGGTACATACCATGGGCCCTACGTCGACTGGCTGTTGGTGTACTTGTACTCTCTCTGACATGTGCTTGGGAAGCTGTTGTTGCGCCATCTCGATAGGGGATCAGAGCTCAAAGTGTAGAAAATTATAAAGGCTAAATGTGCAAATGTATTGAAAATGACCCCTCAAGATCTATTTAAGTCAACAAATTAGGGTTTTTTTGACCTAATTTGGGTCGTCTAGCTAGGATTTTGGTCCCCCGATCCCATTTTTGTCCAACTATGGACCATTTCACATCTTTTTTGATGTTTTAACGTGCTTTCTGACATCTTGGGGCATTTTTGGACCTATCGGGCACCTGCTCCTCTTTTTTCATGAGATCATCCAAAAATAAAATAAAATCATTCAATCTCGAGAGGGGGCAATATACTAGCATGATCCTTCCGCTGGGGCAACAATGGGGCATCTGAAAAATCGAGAAATATTGAACTATGATCACAACAATTTTATCTTTGAATCAATGCAACAAGTACATTGCTTCAAAGAGGGGAAAAATGTAGACATGAAAAATATACAATTCAATCCAACACACTTGATCCTGATTACTAACGACATTTCTTCATGAATCACACTCTCAGCTTATCATCACCTTCTGTCTCTTAATTAGATAAATCACTATTTTTTTAATTAGGCCTTTCTCCTTTGTTGATTAAATTAATCAAGTTAATTCAATTAACCCTAAATCCCTCTTTAATTAAATAATTCATCTTATTTAATTAAATCCCTAAATTCTTCCTATTAAATTGAATAAGTTAAACCTTATTTGATTTAATCTAACATTATCCCCTTTAGTTAAATAAATCAAAAATATTTATTTAATTAATCACTTTCCTCTCAATTTTGATTTAAATCAACTCATAAATTTGAGTCAAAATTATCAAATCATCTAATCTCTCATTAAATTGATCAAATCTTGATCAGTTTAATCTCAATCACTAAAATCCTCTAGAGAATGCAATTTGCACAATAAATCAATTACTTTGATTTATTAAATTGCCTATTTTTTCTCAACATGGAATAAAGGAGGAATATTCCCTTAAATTTGAATTCAAAATCCAAGTGGATTTGTACATCCAACAAAACATTCACTCCTCTTACATGTCCTTGTGTGTTGAGCCAAGTGGCATTTATTTCATTCCTTTTTCCCTCTCACATGTCATTTCCCTAATTTCAAATTCCACCTAATGGCACTTATCATGCACATTGACCAAAATGTGCACAACCTTCAACCATTCACATCTTGACAAGTGGTACTTGGCCATTGGATCTTGAATGATCCCACATTGCTAAATTCCACTCTCTCTTCCATTTTGAAAATCTATAAATGAGAGACTCTTCCTCTAATTCTATCATCTACAATTTGAGTAAACTTACTATACTCAACTTCATCCTCATCCGCCATTTTAGCAAAATTACTCTCTTCACATTGAATGCTAATTTTTTCCATTTCACCTCAAGTGTTCACCACTTTCATAATTTCATAGCTAGGTTATGCCAAAAATCTCATCAAGGAGATTCAATCATCCACAAATAATCACATTGCAACAAAGGAGTTGGGAAAGGGCCAATTTTGACACACCAATTGGCACCAATTCCCCCATGGGATCAAGAGTTTGCATACTTAATAAGGATTTCACTTGTCTTTCATGTTTTTTTCTTCATTTTCCTTTTTTGAGTATTTGTAAATGGATTTCATGGGTAATCCCTCTTTTATCTTGCATATGAACCTATTTGTTATATTCTTGCAGGAATAGGATTGGGGTTCATACACATACACCAATAAAAACTAAGAAAATGTATATAACAAAGGAATTATTCAACAATATTTTTAACTAGGAGACCTAGTTCTTTGTGTAAACCCAATAATCAAAATAATATAAAGGATATTCATTGTAAATTTTTACCTAATTGATGGGTGCTTTTTTTTCATTACTTCTTAGTTTGTTACCAATGGATGTAATATTTCCAATCCTAAGAGAAAACTAGTTAAAGACACAATTAACATCATACATTTGAAATGCTACTATAGTTGACCATTATATGTGGGGGTAAATATTAAAATTGATCAACATTAGCTTACACCACTTTGAATTTATGAGCTTCGTCATGCTATTCTACCCATTTGGAGGTAAGTAGCTTTGCACATGCCTTGATGATCACATTATTAATTTTTTGCACGTACACACTTCTCTAGATTTGTATTATCACCAATTAGTGATTATCACATGATACTTATCAAGTTGACCAAGGCTATCATACATCACTATCTATGTGGTAAAACATTTTTTATAATACTTTATCATTATTAATATTTTCTCCTTATCACATTATATTTTCTATGTGAGGGAAATTACATTGACATCTACTCTCATGATCATATTTTACATTGATGTACTTGCATGTCCTAACCATGGTCTAAGAGCCAAATTATATTTTTACACATTGTTCATTATTCCTTCCCTATCACATTATGCACCACATGACCTAATTATATTCTAAGAGCTACACTTGGAAAACTAAAAGGAATCCCTACATGTTATGTTGTGTATTGAGATTCTTATTTCACAAAGGAAATTATGATCCTTTGTTTCCTTATTGATTACATGTTATTTCATGTATTGATAGATTCCTCACCACTAGGGACCTATTGCATTCCTCTTATGTGGTCATTATACTAGGTCATTTGGGGCATACACATTTATTAGCGATTGATTCATGGATATATGATCTAATAAAGGATTGTACAACTATGCAACCTAGACAAAAATACACACAACTAATGGATAGTGATATTAAAAACCAATGTATTTTTATAGTAATTAACTTGCTTTAATATATGTATCATCAATAATTAGAACTACATATTTAGTCTCTACTATAATGGACATACAACATATGAGGCCTCAACCATTTGATTACAAAGGAATATTAGCACATTCACATTATGTGGTCATGAAAACCAACTTACTTGGGCTACTTGGACTACCTTTTTACTCTACTCTAAATTATGTAGACATATTCTAGGCCTTGGATATTTTTCTACCCCTTGCCCCTCTTCACAAATGAATTAGATAGTGCATATTTGGTGTAGAAGGTTCTTAGCCAACCTAGATTTTAATTATGGTTCCAAAATTGCTAGTGTTAAACATGTCCCTATTAGATCCAATAAGGACCCTTCAATGATTAAAATTTGGTGTAAGGCCCTAAAACTTAACCCTAATCTCTCTAGGTTGATATGGCACACCACGTTATCAAATAAACAAGGAATACAAAATAGTCACATGGGCATGTGTGTGGTACTCTATTGATGTTTTGGGTGAAACTACAATTCACAAAGGCCAACTATGATACTATACCAAAAGCCTCATTCTATTGACTTGAATTTGAAAGGTGACTTAATTAAAAACTCAAAAATAAATAAGATAAAAAAGAAAAAATAATTGAAAATTGAATTATTTTTCATTGATGCAAGATGACATATTGGCCTAGGATACTTTTGCATCACTTAGTGTTATTTATTCTTACATGGGTGTTCCAAGCCATTAAGGGCCACATCATCACTTTTAATTTTTCATGCTAGGGTCAACCTCAAATTCCTTGATATTATTTATAACCAATATGATTAATATGATTTTTTTTTATGTTCTTTACTTGCTTCTCACATTATGCATTTATTTAAAATGATTAATTTACATGTTTACATGCTTATCTCACATTTACATTTCATTTATTATTTTTCACTCTCTTCCAATTTCTTGTATCCTATAAATGCAACCAATTGTAGCAGCCATATATTATCACTAGCATTCTTATGATTTATCTTTCATTCTTATGATTTATCTTTCATATAGTGGCAAGTGCTAAAAAATGACACCACCATGACCAAACAAATCATTATCATATGATATGTTTCATGTCACTCTCACATAACACGAATAAATAGTTAGTGTTTATCAATAATAATCTCTCTAACAATTTAAATAATAACATGTCAATTATTGAGTTGTTTACATAGTCTCCAAGATAATTTTTAAACAATAATGATATAAATAACTATAATAGCATTAAACTTAAGGATAATTAAATCAAACAATTATTGTTAGAGTAAAGGTTTTAACTTAATTGTGTTGATTAAGTTACTTTTATTCCCTTCTTAAGATTTCACATTAGTTTGCATTTAGTGACATTTAATAATTATATTAATTATTAAATGTTTTCCTATTAGGGTTTCTTTTAGGGTTTTGCATGATCTCCTTTTATAATGATTGATCCTTTGTATATTATTAATTCCTTTTGTTCTGATAAGATAATTTCTCCATTTTTCAGAGTTTCAAACCCTTGTTTGTTTTCTCCATCCATTCTCTTCCTTGTGACAGGTATTCATTTGCATGCAGGTGGTCTTGGAGTTTGAAGTTGGTTTTGACAACTTCTACAATTATCTCATCATCATACTTAACTATAAACATGTATCTAATCATTTAAATATATGAACTAGATTATGATTATTGTTTGACGTTCTTTACTTGCTTCTCACATTATGCATTTATTTACAGTGATTAATTTACATGTTTACATGCTTAGCTCACATTTACATTTCATTTATTATTTTTCACTCTCTTCCAATTTCATGTCTCCTATAAATGCAACCAATTGTAGGGGGGCATATATTATTATTAGAAACCCTAGATCAGATATGCAAACCTAAACACCTTCCACAGAAGAGAAAACATCAAAAAAGCAGAACTTGGCATGTAATGTGCAAAATATTATTACTCAGGAATTCAATATTACAATGAGATGATTTGCCTTATAAAGGCAAAGTATGCAACCCTAATGTTGACCTAAAATTAGCTCAACCTAAGTAAAGTTATGCAAGTGTAATTAAATATTAATTACACTAACAATTATTACTAACATTCTTATGATTTAACTTTCATACAATGACAAGTGCTAAACAATGACGCCACCATGACCAAATAAATCATTATCATATGATATGTTTCATGTCATTCTCACATAACATGAATAAATAGTTAGTGTTTATCAACAATAATCTCTCTAACAATTTAAATAATAACATGACAATTATTGAGTTGTTTACAAAGTTTCAAAAAATGATTTTTCAATAATAATGATATTAATAACTATAATAGCATTAAATTTAAAGATAATTAAATTAAACAATTATCTCATCATCATACTTAACTATACATACATATCTAATCATTTAAATGTATAAACTAGGGGAAAGGGACCAATAGTTGTGTAAGGTCTAATAGTCATGTAGTCACTTCTGATTATAATACCCAATCTTATCTTTTAAAAGTCAAATTTTAGACACTGCTCAATAGATGTGTAGATGTGGCAAGTTGCATGATGAGTCACACCTCCAAACCTTAGTTATAGATAGCTAAGAGACCAGTCCACATTTAAAAAAAAAAACCAAAAGTTCTACAATATTCCGTCAATCGTTACATGCTGATAAAGTTAACCTGCATGACTACTCACCCCTCTCCCCTAGATTGTGACACATCCTCTTCTTATCTTATCCCTTTTCATATTATTTTTCAAAATTAATATTCTATATTTCAATTTCTTAATATCTACACCTACAATTCTTATTAAAAAAAATTCTTAAGTTAATTTATGCATATGTACACATATTATTAGATTTTCTTAGGAAAGTTACTTTCCTTTACAATTATAACCTAAAGAAATTCAATCAAAAGATTTTTATTTATTAACTATTGTCTGATGAGACTCCCCAAATGCTTCGTAAAGAGTATCTCCAAGGAACCCAGAAGAAAAAAAATGGCTTCCACCTCACATTTTCAGGTTCATACGTGTGTGAAACTGGACTCAACTTTAAAAACTTGAATCTTGCAGAGACAAGATTATGCAATCAGCGACGACTCCCAAAGTAGCCTGAGCAAGGACAAATTAGAAAAAAGGGCACTGACAACATCGTGGAGTTGTTGATATTCCACATAAAATTATGCATACTTATAACAGGAGCATATTTTTTTAAGAACAAGAGCATATATTTGTCGCGGATCCGAAGTTCCCAAACTGTGAAACCCATATGATAATGGGAAACCGAATCCGCACTATCCTAGGCAACCAGGCCTTGAGATCTTGCTGCGGACAACTGGCAGGCCTACCATGCAAACAAATTAGAAAAAGTAAATACTTGATAACGACTACCCAACAAAGAAACTGAACCATTCATGGCAGATTTTGCCCCCCGTAATCCACATTTCTTTCAAACGGAATGTTACACTACTCCCCCTGGAAACTGGTGTACGGTGCCCCATAGATTCATTCCAAGCAGCTTGGGAAAAATCTACCCGCTCCCGTACACCACCAAATAGATACAACTATTCCCTCCGTACCAGAACAACTGTTGCCATTAACGTGATGCCCACTTGCTTCTTTCAGCCGTTCTATGCGTCGTTACGATTCAAACGACGGTGGAAATCAATGCTTATTAGGGGCAAAGAAAGCAATACGAAGGGACTAAGAAGCCCGAATCCATTTCCTGTTCAGTTATGGGTGTAGAAACCGAGGATCCATTAAGACCAGACGTGGACCCGTCGTTAATACTTATGACTACCGTTTGGCAGCGAAGAAATGTATTAAAAGGAAAACAGCGTCCCCTCGGTACCCGTCCCGGGTGGGACCCGGTCCCTGGTGGGTCCTGTGTCCCGGGTGGGTCTCGGGTCCGGTTCGGTTGGGTTCGAACTGGAAGGGAAAGGTTTTGGCGGGTCAACCAGGTTCCTCGGTTAGCCCGAGACCAGCTGTGAGCGGAGTGAAGGGATGGATGGACGGCTCTGATGGGCGCCTTGTACTTACTGCGGTTTGCCCAGGAGGCAGCACGTGGTCGAATTTAATACCCACGGTACCTGCATAAGTTTTTGGAGTTATTTAAAATATAGGCATTTCATGGGGACGTGAAAGAAGTAGTCATTTCAGCAGGGGGTGTTCACGTGCATGATTTACAGGGGGCAAGAGTTAATGTGCATTGGAACTTGGAAGCCATTACAGAATTGAATACTGCTTAGATTATTGGTTTCCTTTGACCTGCTGAAGCGGGCTTTAATGAAAACACTGTTAGGGCCTCGGTAATTGAGATTGATTGGCCTACACTAGTGTTTCTACGTGAATTATAGCTTAATCATATGCTTGCATGGTCTTTTCACCATGCATGGGATTCGTCCTCCTGCTCCTCCTCCTCTGTGTACTGAATTGACACGGCTAGATGGCCAATGCTTTTGACCCACTTCCTGTAGACCCTAGACACCTTTTTAAAAGCTTTCATAAAGCCTAAGTTGACTAGTACAGAGGAAAGGTTTGTCAAAACATAAGCTGTTCCCTTAAAAATGAGTGGCCCATCATTTTGACCTTTTTGTGGCTCACTCCAGTGGGTCTGGTAAGGTTAATCATGAGTTTGTCAACTGAACCACTAATTCAAATTCCTATGGATTTGATTGATGGGTCTTTACTGTGGGCCAAGGGGGGCACCAATTACCAAGGGCATTTAATATTTGGGGCACTGTTTGGAACCCAAGAAAAAGCACACTGTTAGACTTATTCCAACAATAAGAAGAAACAAAATAAATCCTATTGGCATCTGCTCACCTGAGGGAAATGGAAATAGATTATGTACACTCTCACTGCTTTCTTATGGGGATTCTCAACAATAAAACTCTCTTGAAATGGCAACCCTGAGTTGGTTGGCTATCTTCATTTACAGGAAGCTGCATCGTTTTTCAGAATTGCAGTTGAAAATCACTACACAACTTACAAAGTTCCAAAGCTAATATAAATTATATGAGGACAAGTGATCTTCATCATTACATGATTAAGAAATTCATAGATGTTAGTGTGAGTCTGCTGAGAAAAGACAAATGCTAAATTTGGTTCTTGTCATCTCTTCACATTCCTTCAAGTTGTACTATTCTATATCGACCAACACGCAACCTTTTGGACTCTACAAGAGGGGAGTAATATGCCAGCCTTTGCATATGAGACAGTACATTTATATATTTTAAAAGAAACAAAATAAATTGTTATAAAAATATAATGGTGTGTAAACTTTGATTTAGTTATATTTAGTGGTATCTATGAATAGTAAATAAGTTGTATAGTTGGTATGAGTTTTCCACAGTCCATCAGTTTGAATTGTGCAAGTGTTTGGTTTAAATTGTGTATGTTCTTTGCTCGACACTCAGTGATCCATTATCAAGAAAAGGAATAAAAAGAGTGTGATCCGAAACGTCGAGCAAAAACATACACAGTTTAAACCAAAAGCTTGCACAATTCAAAATAAGTTGTATTTTAATGTAAAGTTTCGTAAAATAATTTGAATTTATTTAGGGGAGAGGACATACAAGTTGAGCACCCTAATTTTGCACCGTTCAAAATTATGTGGTGATTTAAATTACTACAACAATTTATTTGACAAGGTCCCTACTTATAACTAAGGTTTCATATCCACATTATCAAATATAATGTCACATTAGCATACTTTTGTTTAGCTGTCAAAAAGACCCCTCCAAAGAAAGGTGTACCAATAGTTGTGTACTAAGCTATAGTAATTGTGTATTAAGCAATGTTTTATTGGTACGTCGATGTGCATCTAAGAGTGCCTTAGTCTCCATGCAAAAGGTATCCAGACCTATTTCTAAAGCAATCAATTTATCTATAGTGGAATTTAATAAGTATGTATTCATATCATCACTTGCATAGATGAAAGCAACAAGGGTGGGGACCATTGTACTAAACATGCCTTCCATTGCTTCGATAATTTTTATTCGAGCCATTTTCATCCAAAATGATGGGCATGACCTTCATCTCAATACATTAAAAAAAATTGAATTTGGTTTTTATTTTTTGCACTAGCTTCAACATATATGCTTACACTTCCCCTAATAACTTGTTCATTTCCCAAGCAGGTATAATGCTATCTGGTATATTAGGTTCAAACCTTACACCCTTGTATATCCCTTTCAAACTAGCAATCCTTGGCAGTCATTTATTTATTACTTGTGCAAGATTCTCTTGATCTTTTGTGATTATTTCATAAGCATCCTTGAGATGAGAGTAAGTCAAATATGAATCCCTTAAATTTCCAAGGATTTTTGATAATCTGTGTCCAATCATGTCATCCATTATGTCATTTATTTTATTCTTCTTTTCCTCTTGCACACCCTTCAATTGTTCCTCCATTTTCTCTATTTTTGAATCCATGGCTTCATTTCCCTACATAAGGATTCTTGAGAGACTTGGAATGGATTAAGTAACTACCAGTGTAGTGCTTGATGGTGATGATGATGGTTTTGGCTCCTACACTTTCAATTTATTGTATTCAACACTGAGTCTAACATGATTTTCCATTAGTTTATAATAATCTTCTTGCAATTTTTTAAGTAGCTACTTCACTAAACATAGTAGTGTGAACAACTAATGACATTTCATAAGGGGATGTGGTGTTTGATAATCTCTTGATAATCAAACTCCCTTTTATCTCCTGCATAGAACCTGTTTTTTTTATTATTATTTGGGGCTAAATCCTAAATAGCTAGGGTTTCCCACTTTGGATTAAAACCTGATCCAATGTATGCCTTCTAAGCCTACTCGTCAAAAAGAGAAAACCTTTTTTATATTTTCCTTCTAATAGTGTCTAGAGCTATTATTGATGTTATGTTTCATTTAGGTAATAGAAGTAATCCACTCTCCCTTACCAATTTCTTTCCCTACTCTCGTATAATATTTTTAACATCAAAGTCAATTTCCTTTAACACTTGTTGAGTGACCTCCTCATATTTTGAGGGCTGGACCTCCCCTTTAGCCTTATTTAGCTTCTCCTAAAATTTTTCTCTCCTAATCCTTTATACAAAGTGCTTGAATTATTTGGACTTGAAAAAGTCATCACCGAAGATGAATTGAGAACATGCTAGGGCTCTCATGTGATCAACTTCATCTCTCCCACTTCCTACATTTATTCCCATTTGGCCTTGTGGCATACCAACAACATTTACCCTTGGTGATGAAGGAAATGCCTCGCTCACTTCTTCCACTATGACCCTATTATCTCTAATAAATTTTGACTCCTCTACCTCAACAACAACCAAAGGGTAATCAACCAAAGATGGTTGATGCAACCTTCATTTATTTTGAGATTACTCTTGGGAAGCATCTAATGTAGGAGAATGCTCCTAATAAGAAGCAATTTTTGTAGGTGGATGCTCTTGAGAAGGTTTTTATATTGTTGTCCCTTTATCCTTACTAGCATAAGAATAAATTGATGGGTCCATTGGTGTCTAATATTTCGGTCTTTCTTCTAGCATAAGGGCCATTCTAGCTAGTTTCCAGTATTATTGTCCAATATTTTTTGAATCTTAGCAATGGGTTCTTTTATTTCTACAAATTCCTCAAGGTAATTTGCAATCTTCTTTGACCTTTTCTCTTCTCCCTTTCTGAAAGATACCCATTTTACTCTTCTTTCTTTTACTTCGTTAGCAATCAAGTAATTTTTTATTACATCTTCACCAAGACGTAATTGATGCAAAAATCCAAATCTTCTTATGCTTAATCTTATTTGATTAATAAAACCTTCACCTTCGAAAGTTCTGGTAACTTCATGGCCTTCCTATATTCTCGAAGCACAAGATATATCAATCTAGGCCCTCCCTAACTATTGTGAAGTCATAAAATACTATGGTAAAGGGAAAGAAGGAACCTTGCTTTTGTCCTTTCAAGTGGCTTTTGTTAGATTCATTTAGTTTCCACATTATTTCCAGATATGAAAATATTTTTGAAATATATCTTGGAAGAATATGAGGCCTCACAAGGCATCCATATACCCTAATTACAGTTGAGTCTGAATGGAGATACCAATCTCCCCAATTATGTTGTATGCCTAGCTCAAGTACTCTCTCCTTAGGCCTTAGGAAATCCAAACTTTCCTTATGTAGTCTCCCCTCTTCTCCACCCATGAATTCTATAACCTTTATGATGAAATGGTCTTCAAAGACCATATAGTTGGAGTTCTCACAATGTATATCCCATACATGCATCCAACATTGGATAGGAAGGGATTTCCACTATCATCTACCATCCTAACTTGCATGCCTTTGTCCCACTTCGTTAAGCCCTCACATAGGAACATGTGGAATAAGAAAGAATAATGTGCTTGAAATTTACCATCTTGTTATTTTCCTTGATTTTTGCCAGTTGTTTATGGATTCCATTGGTGATGTAGGAGGCAAAGCCAAGTTTATTATTTACTAAGGTATTTTGAATATCTACATGCATGTACATCAATAGCAAAATATTTTATTTTTTTTGCATCTCTCCTAAGGAATTGACATAGAGAATGGTAATTTTTAATGAAGTAGGATTCAAATAAGTGTACATTGAAATGATCGACTTCATTTGGTGGGATTCTAACATAATTTCTATCAAATCCCTTCAATCTATGTCTAGGCAACTAGAGGATTCTGAAACTATGTTTGTCTTGTTGGTATTTATGTTGAACATGTCAAAGTCCATAGTTTTATTTGAAGCTAAATTTAGGCTAGATAATTTAGAAATGGAAGCTTTGTCAACTTGCACCAAAACCATACCATTTGTAGCCCTAATTTCTTCTTAAAATCAAGGTTTCCCTTCTTGAGTTCATCTTGTTGATATCAGACTTGACTAGTAAATAAACTATACATAGAGACATGTCTATTTCAGACCTCCATCATTTTAGTTAAATCTCATGCTTGCCATTTTCACTTAGATTAAAATTGCACCCATAGGTTTAAAGCTTAGATTAATTGCATCTTTTGGTCAATCATTCAAATCCCATATTTTGCACATCACTCATTCAACCATTATTGGACCTTGGTTAGCCTTGGTAGTCTTGAAATCTCGTGTCTTGTCTTATTCATAATTGCCCCTAATCTTAATAGCCTAGTTAGGGTTTAAATTTATCTACCTTTGTCTTAATCATCATCTTTTTGAGATTTTAGACTATCCTTGTGGTTACTTGGGTCTATTGTCACCTTCACTATGTTATTTTCATTCACTCACTATCCTCCACTAATTTTATCCTAGTTCGATTTTGATTCAACCTTTCCCATCCTTCAAGGGTGTTTGGGATTCAACCTTGACCATCCTTCAAGGGTGTTTGGGATTCCCATCTTTTAATCTTTTAATCAATAGTTGGCTTTAAACCCATAAGTCTAGATTAAGGTTAACTCTTGTCTATTGTCTTCTTCAATTTCATCTTTTGGAGATCTAGACTTCCCTTTTGATTGCTTAGGTCTATTGTCATCTCCCAAGGTCAAAATCTAAGGACCCATAGTCATACATCATTTATCCTCACTGTCTTCAACCATCCAAGATCCATAATCATTTACCATCTATCATCCTTCATTTGCATAATTATTAAAAACCCAAAACCCAAAACATTATCCTTCTTTGCATAATTAGTTCCTTTTAAAACACCAAAATTCAAATAAATAAATAAATAATAAAAAAATTAAAAAAAATCCTAAAAAAATAAATCATCAAAAATCCAAAAAATTTAAAAACTTATAAAAATCCCAAAAACATAGTCTGATAACCTACTAGGTCTTATATGGTTGAAACTAGGTCTCAAATTAGGAAAAAGAAAGTGGATTCCACCATGGACCCTTAATTTAATTCAACAAATATTATGCAATTTGAAACCTCAACAAGTAACCAACGCATGCATGAACCAGAATATGTCGTACTCTCTAAAGATGAGAAAGACTATGTTGAATGTCAAGATGAAGGGAATTATTCACAAAAGGATCTTAAATAAGCATTAGAAGATCCTAAGTTCCTAAACATAATGGAATCAGTGATGGATGAAGACCCCACTAGACATCTCATTAAACTTATACAAAAGGGGGGCAAACCTCCCATTGGTTTTGATATTTCAACTATAGTGGAACCCATAACTAAGGAGTTAACACAAGAAAAAAGTCTCATTGGCATGCCTCTATTAGATAACCCTCCTTCACAATAATTAAACATGGGTATACCAAATATAAGGGTATTTCACGAGGTGACCAAGTTTTCTATACCTCCACACCCTACCTTTGAACAACAATTTATCATTCCACTATAATATGTCACCAGTTCCTCAGGTAACCATACAAGTGAGTATTGTGACATTTGTGCAACAAGATACCACAAGTCTAAGCCTACCATTAAATGTCATACAATCTATTTCACAAACGAACACATCCAATCCTTTCTTGTAAATAGACACAAATATTGCTACATCTTTTAATACTTCACTTCCACCAAACACAACATTAAGTGGTCAAAATCTAAACACCACATTGAGAAATTTGAATCTAAACAGGTCAATAAGGGGTCAAGATATGAGAATCCATATTTCATTAGCGCAAATTCCTATATCTTCCTAAATAAATCAAAATGCAAGTCATGTTTCAACACCAAGACAACTCCCTTCTTCTCTAAACATATGTTTTAGGATGATGTGTGGTACCTAACCAACAAGCTACTCATACATTGGCATCAAACATTGTTCCTTCAAAACATGTGGTGCAACATCAATAGTCAAACATGATAAATCAATGCAACCCATTTTCTCATCAAATACCCAACTATCAAATGGCTAATCCATGTGTCGGTCCTATTATGAATCTAGTTTCCAATCCTCCAGCTAATACCATTCCAACACTAACAAACCTGTTGGTCAAAAAAATACACACTCTCTAGCAAAAAGTAGCTAATATGGAAACCCGTGGATCCAAAAAGGCATATAACACAGAGGACATATGCCCTTATCCTTTTGATAAGAATTTGCATATGCCACCTTCCACCCAAATCTCAAAATTTTTGTTTGATAAATACAAGGAGAAGGGAAGTCCAATAGATAATTGCAAAGAATTTTATACAACTTGTTTGGACTTATGACATGAGCAAACATATCTAATGCATCTTTTTCCATGCATTCTTAAAGGACAAGCTATGGGATGGTTTTCACATTTACCTCCTGGCATAAAGACATTGGAAGAATTAGCTCACAAATTTATCACCCACTTCTCCTATAATGTTGATCATAAGATAGAAATAGTAAGCCTATGCACCACTAAATGGGAAGAAGGGGAATCTTTTGTATCCTTTCTGCAAAGATGGAGAACTTTGACAAGTAGATGCCCTTGTGAGATACCTCAAAAATAGCTAGTGCAAATCTTTATTGATAAATTGAATTCAAAATTAATTTTCTAGCTTTGAGTCCATTGCCCTCCTACATTTGATGAAGTTTTTCAAAAAGGGTATCCCTAGATCGAAAAGGCTCTTGTGGTAAAGGGACCCATGAAAACTTTCAAATGACCAAATAATAACCCAAGCACTTCTAGTGAAAAATCCAAATCTTGTTCCAACAACAAAATGTGATGAATGATGGTGTTGTAGACACCAAAATGATAAAAAAAGCTCATATTATCCTAAATATTAAAGTACCTAATCCATCTCGTATGTCAACAACCAATTCTCATTCATCATTAATTTATTTCATAACCGAGCAATGTTGTTAAAAAAAATCCACAATGTAGTTTCGTTAGACCTAATCTCCCTTCGAAATGATAATTTACACCTCTTGCAGTCTAATGTTATTCAAATCTTGAAAGTTATACTTTATGATCTCGACCCTAATAAACTATCCTGGTGGAATAATAATGCCTTTTATGAATTCCATAGGAACAAAGGACATAGATCTTCTTCATGCTTTAGATAAGAATATCATCTAGGACCTTATAGAATAGGGGGGCATAGTAATTGATGACCCTACTAGATACTTAAATACAAATCATACTATATTCAAGAACCCTTTGCAAAATCATGGTCAAGGATAAGCCTCCAACTCAAGATCAAAAACCATACCAATATACATTATAAAAATGTAGCTTGAGTACACAATTAATAATATCTGACAATTTGATAACAATTTCTCAACCATAACTATCAAGGGCAAGAGTCCTCAATGTGTTGTAACTACTCATAGATCCAAAGTGGTTCTACAAGGAGCCACTTATAGACTCCAACTAATTAATCAATACAATCTTCTGGATCCCCAAATGTCTATTCTTGATCTATTATGTACATCACCGCACATAGAGCTATACTAGATAAAGCATTGCAAGAGTCATATGTTCCCACATATCTAGATGCTAATCAATTTCAGGCCATGGTTGGGTATCTGTAGACATGTAAAAATGAACTAACACTTATCACACATCCTAAATGACATTTTCTCATCATCGACATCATTATCACCTAATATCACTACATTTTATATCAATTACATCAAAAACCCTACTTTCCTCTATTAATTAAATAATATTATATTATTTAATTAATTCACTTTTTTTTAAAATCATTTTTGACTAATTAAATAAATTTCATTTATTTAATAAGGTCCTAATCTAACTTAATTCCTCTTGATTAATTAAATAACACCAATTATTTAATTATGTCGCTAATTCAATCTATTCTCCGAAATCAATTAAATTATTAAAACAAATAGTTTAATTAGGTTACTTTCCCCTAAACATGAATAATTGAATAAATTATTCAAAAATCATTCAAAAAGGTCAAAAAAACAAATACAACTTTGTTTGTAAAAGTCAAACATGACTTGAATGTTCAACTAAAAAAGATTCATTAATTCAATCAATTAATTAATTATCCTCACCTACTTTCATAATTGAGCAAATTATGATCCCTCGATTGCTCACTTTGATTGGCTAACGAATTCATCTATTTCCTATTTGATTCATCTATTCTTCAATCCCATTGAAGGCTCAATCTATTTCCTCAATTCCACTGAACACTCAAATTGATTTCATCAATCACACCAATTACGTAATCAAAATCCATTGATTCTTCCAATCTAATTCCTCTCAACATCTTTCGACCGTTGATTAGGATTTCCTACTACACAATCTTGATCATTCATTTCGAAACACAAAAAATATAAAACAATCATCTTCATCCTAAAAAATGATCAGAGAATTGACATCTTTTGTACAACAAAGTAATGCTCAAATTACAATCAATTTCTTGGAGAACTTTGACACATATCTTCGATCAACACACATACATTTGAAGCTTTTGCAATGCATCATTGGAGGCTTCACATTGATACAACAATCCAACATCATTGTGAATACACTTCGACATGGGATGGTAATGCTATATTTTAATGAATTCATTTTATGTTCTCTCCTTTGATTGCATTATTTGATTTCGTTTCTTCATAGTTTCATTTCATGAGTAATGGGTATGAATATACATCTTTCATTTGAATTAGATTATTTTTAGTTTAATTCATGTTTGATTATCTTACACTTCCCGATTTTCCCCTTACACACTTGCTACCACCCACCATGTCACCTTCACTGAATGCAATTTCCCTTCTAACAAACCTCAACACAATGACGCTCTCCATCTACTCTTTCATTTGAATTAGATTATTTTTAGTTTAATTAATGTTTGATTATCTTACAATTCCCGATTTCCCCCTTACACACTTGCTACCACCCACCATGTCACCTTCACTGAACACAATTTCCCTTCTAACAAACCTCAACACAATGACGCCCTCCATCTACTCTTTCATTTGAATTAGATTATTTTTAGTTTAATTCATGTTTGATTATCTTACACTTCTTGATTTCCCCCTTACACACTTGCTACCACCCACCATGTCACCTTCACTAAACGAAATTTCCTTTCTAACAATTCTCAACACAATGATGCCCTCCATCTAGAAATATTCATTAATAAGCACAAAATAAGACGAGTCTTGGTAGATGGCGAAGTTGGCTTGAACATTTGCACAATGAAATTGGTTACTATACTGGGATTTTATTAGGCAAGTATTGATGCTTCTAAAAGGATTGTAGTAAAGGATTATGATGATGCAAAGTGTTCTTCTAAGGGTGTCATTACCCTTCTTAGTGGTCCATGGATTCATGCCATGAAGATGGTTCCTTCCACCTATCACCAATGCCTTATATTTCCTTATAATGGAGTGGAAATAACCATATTAGGAGACCCCAACCCATTTCAATACTGTAACAATTTGGAGGGTATTCCTAAATGTCAAGTATTGATTAATAGAGAAGATTCATTGACCAAATCCTCACATTACATTGATCCCTCATTTCTCACCAAGTCTTCATTTCATTCCATATCCCTTCCCAAACACAAGGTCCAAATCCAAGATAAGGGATGCAACGAGTATAGTATGGAAAATTCCTTTTACATAATAAATTTTCATGCTTCTCCTAATTCTTATGGTAAACCAAGTCCTATTAACAAGGACTCAAAGACCACCATCCAATATCAATCTCCCACTACCTTTCCTAAGTGGGGAGAACTAGCTAATGATTTTGTTGGTGAGGATATTTCTACATGGTTATATCAAGATGAAGAAGACTAGGATCAAGTTTAGTTGCTAGTAGACCAGTATGGTAAAGGCTTCTCCATTATGCAACATAAACGATACGATGGTCATAGTGGTTTGAGAGAATAGAATCAAGGAATTATAGAGCTGATACAACCTAAATGTTTGCCTAAAAATAGAGGGCTTGGGTATGTACCACTGAAAATGAATGCTTCGAGTATTCAATTACTCTCAAGTAAAAATGTTAGAATTTTTTGATGATGGTGAGGTTTCTAAGGATAGTGATAATTAAGAACCTAATCCTTGCAATTTAACCAACATGCTGATAACTGAGCCTGGATCGAGACCTTCTAGGATCCTGAAGAGTCTTCGATCCTTCTTTTATCTGCCTTGCCCTCATCTAGGAATGATCAACCTTGGACTGATTCTCCAGTCCTTACCCTATCTACCATGTATCTCACTTTTTAAATATTGATGATATCATGCCTCTCATCCATGATCAACTTATAGATTGGGACCAACAAGGACCTCCAAGTTTAGATCTCTTTGAAAATGATGAAGCCATAGTCAAGTTTGTGAGACTTTGAGAGACTATACCTTGGGATGATCACAAAGCTAACTTCACTATAGATATTGATGCTACATCCTACTTTGGGGAGTCTACTCCACATTCTAGTTGCAAAAATGAAGATATAAAAGAAAAAATAGGTCTTTAGGTGAATACCAAAAGGTACCTTTAGACCATGAAAAAGTAAAAATAAAGGATGTATCTGAGGGTGAAAACTTCTCTAAGGTGCCTAAGGATGGAAGGATAGATTTAACCCCACATGTCAAGAGAGATCTCCCCTATTGGTGGAAAAATCTGAAGAATTCAACATTGGAACAACAAAAGATCCAAGAATTATACATTTTTCAATTTTCTTGACTGAAATAGAAAGAACTGAAATCATGAGCTAATTTTCTGCAAGACAAATTAATTTTACCCAATCTTATGTTGATATTCCAGGGCTAGATCTAAAATTGGTTCTTCATCATTTACCTCTTCATCTAGGTACAAAAATAGTGAAGGAAAATCTAAGGAAAATGCACCTACAAATTGCCTTGTTGGTTAAATCAGAGCTGAGGAAATTATTAGATGTTGGCTTTATTAGACCAATTGACTATGCAAAATGGATATCTAATCTTGCACTAGTGACTAAGCTGACTAGGGGAATTTGCATATGTACAAATTTTAGAGATTTAAACAAGGAATGTCCTAAGGACTATTTCCCCTTTCCAAATATTGATCTCACAATGGACCTTATTGTCAGATATGAAATATTGTCCTTAATGGACAAGTTTTCCAGATATAACCAAATAAGAATTGCTCCTGAGGATTAGCACTAAATGGCTTTCACTTATCCTTGGTGTACCTAATACTGGAATGTGATTCCCTTCAGTCTTAAAAATGCAAGAGCCACTTATCAGAGGGCTATGACTATGATCTTCCATGATATGATGCACACTCTTATGGAAGACTATGTTGATGATTTGTTAGCCAAATCATTCATAATAAAATTTCATCTAAATGTGCTTGACAAAATCTTCACCAGATTGGAAAAATATAAGGTCAGGATAAATCCTAAAGTTTTGTCTTTGGAGTGACTTTTGGGAAACTCCTTGGGTACATTGTGTCCCATAGTGGTAGTGAGTTTGATCCTACCAAAGTGAAAGCATTAATAGATATGCCTCCTCCATCAAATTTGACTCAAGTATGAAGTCTCCAAGGAAAAATATAGTGCATCCAAAGATTCATTTCTCAATTGACTGATAAATTTCACCCTTTCTAACATCTTCATAAGGGTGCTCCTTTTAAATGGACTTAACACTGCCAGCAAGAATTTCAACAGTTAAAGGATTACCTAATGTCACCACTAGATATAACACCACCAATTGGTGGGAAACCATTGATTTTATATATGTCTGCTACATCTTCGGCATTAGGGGCTATCTTAGCACATCATGATGAATAAGGAAAAGAGATATATTTATAACATCAACAACAGATTGGTGGGATATGAGCTAAATTATACACCAATTAAATGTGCATGCCTTGATGTTGTTTTACCATACAAAAAAATCAACATTATATGCTAAATCATTAGATAAAGCTCATAGCTAAGATAGGTCCTTTGAAGTACTTCCTTAGCAAAGCAGTGATCACTAGAAGACTTGCAAAATGGGTAATGATTTTAAGTGAGTTTGATATTCAGTATGTTGATCAGAAATAAATAAAAGGACTAGTAATTTCCATCAATTATCTGATGCTCCTAATACAACTGATCATCCCTTGGTATTAGATTTTCCTAATGAGGCAATGTTTATGGCAACAACTCGTACAAAATGGAAATTATATTTTGATGGCTCTTACACCTAACATGGATCTAGAGTAGGAGTTCTCTTTGCCACTCCACAAGGAGATACCATTCAAAAGTATTACATAATTTCCTTTCTTTGTACCAATAACATTGTTGAATATGAGACATTGATTACAGGACTTAGAACAACCATTAAGTGGGAAATCAGGGACCTTCAAGTATATGGCGATTCTCAGCTGATTAGCAAGCAAATCAATGATGATTATGAAACAAAGGATGAGAAACTCACACCTTACACAAAGATGGTTGATATTTTTTTAAAATATTTTGATGTCATTAGATTTGAATAGATTCCTAGATCATGGAACAAAGCAGTTGATGCCCTGGCCACTATTGGATCTCTGCTTGACATGCCACAAAATATACATCAATGTGAGTTCTTAGTGGAGCAGCTATTGATCCCTAATTTCAATGTTCTTGAATCTGAACTCGTGCAAAATTGTTGGTCTTGATTCCCCTTGGTATAACGACATATATTAGCACCTTCATGACCAAACCCTTCCTCTAAATTTTTTTAGCACCCAACGAAAAAAATTCATCTGTTAAACCTTTAAATATGTTATCATTGGTGATACCCTTTACTGTAGTGGTTTGGATAACACTCTTCTTAGGTGTCTCAACTCTGAATAAGCATAAACAAATTTATGTGAGGTACATGATGGTATATGTGGATCTCATTCTAGAGGTCCTGTTTTAGCCAAGAAGCTCATCGGGGCTAGATATTTCTAGACTACGATAGAGAGAGATGCATATTGATTCATCAAGACATGTCGTCAATGTCAAATTCATGAAGATTTGATTCATGCACTGGCATAATAATTTCATCCTCTCACATCCCTATGGCCTTTCTCTTAGTGGGGACTCGACCTCATAGGGTAGATCCATCCCACTTCTGCAAATGGCCATAAATACATTCTCATTGCAACAAGGGTGGGGACCATTGTACTAAACTTGCCTTCCATTGCTCCAATAATTTATATTCGAGCCATTTTCATCCAAAATGATGGGCATGGCCTTCATCTCAATACATTAAAAAAATGAATTTGGTTTTTATTTTTTGCACTAGCTTCAACATATATGTTTACACTTCCCCTAATAACTTTTTCATTTCCCAAACAAGAATAATGCTATCTGGTATATTAGGTTCAAACCTTACACCCTTGTATATCCATTTCACTAGCAATCCATGGCAACCATTTATTTATTACTTATGCAAGATTCTCTTGATCTTTTGTGATTATTTCATAAGCATCCTTGAGATGAGAGTAAGCCAAATATGAATCCCTTAACTTTCCAAGGATTTTTGATAATTTGTGTCTAATTATGTCATTTGTTTTATTCTTCTTTTATTCTTGGGCACCCTTCAATTGTTCCTCCATTTTCTCTATTTTTGAAGTCATGGATTTATTTCCCTACATAAGGATTCTTGAGAGACTTGGAGTGGAAGTAACTACTAGTGCGGTGCTTGATGGTATTGGCTCCTAGATTTTTAATTTATTGTATTCAACAATGAGTTCGATGTGATCTTTCATTAGTTTATGATAATCTTCTTCCAATTTTTTGGTAGCTACTTCACTAAACATGGTAGTGTGAACAACTAATGGCATTGCTTAAGGGAATATGGTGTCTGATAATCTCTTGATAATCAAACTCCCTTTTATCTCCTGCATAGCTTTGACAACCTGGGTTTTTTTTAATTTGGGGCTAAAGCCTAAATAGGTAGGATTTCCCACTTTGGATTAAAACCTTATCCAAAGTATGCCTTCTAAGCCTACTCATCAAAAGAGAAAACATTTTTATTTTTTCATTCTAATAGTGTCTAGAGCTATTGTTGATGTTATGTTTCATTTAGGTAATAGGAGTAATCCACTCTCCCTTACGAGTTTCTTACCTCGCTCTGGTACAATATTTTTGACATCAAATTTGATTTCCTTTAAAACTTGCTGAGTGACCTCATATTTTGAGGGGTGGACCTCCTCTTTAGCTGTATTTAGCTTCTCCTAAAATTCTTGTCTCCTAATCCTTAGTAAAAAAGTCCTTGAATTATTTGGACTTGACAAAGTCATCATCGGAGATGAATTGAGAAAATGCTAGGGCTCTCACGTCATCATCTTCATCTCTCCCACTTCCGAAATTTATTCCCATTTGGCCTTGTGGCATACCAACAACATTTACCCTTGGTGATGAAGGAAATGCCTCATTCACTTCTTCCACTATGGCCATATTATCTCTAATAAATTTTGTCTCATTTTCCTCAACAACACCCAAAGGGTAATCAACCAAAGGTGGTTGATGAAGCTAATGGAAATAACAATACCCCTCTTACCAAAAACACATATATTCTCACAAACAAGATTGTAATATAACAATTACTCTAAATTATATAACAAAGACTCTTCGCTCACATACTCATGGAAATACACACAGATTTCAAATTGCAATGAAGATTTCTTTATTCATTTACATTAAAATCAGCAACCAAATTACATCAATGGCCTTCAAAGGCATTTCTCAGCTCAACCACACTCAACTACCTTGCCTTAGCAGCCTCTTTACTTTCTTTTGCAGCTACACTACTCAGGGACTCACCTCCCACACATTGGTGCCTTCTCTTTCCTTTTACTAGTGCTGCCCCAAACCTGCAACCAAAAACCCCCTTTGAATACCTCTACAAAGGTTTTTTTCTCCTTCCCCTTCCTCACAAACTTCTTCCCACGTTTTTCTTCAAAAACCTTTAAAAAATGTATTGAAAATCATCATAATTTCCCTAGAATGGGTGCCCAACTCTCCCCAAGCATAGCTATGCATATTATAAGTTTATGCAGCATTAAATGAGATGTTTTAAGCCTCCATTAACTCCTCTAGGTGCTATCTTTACTCCTAGAGGCGTTTTTCTCTATTTTGGGCATTTTAAAATATCTAAAATTTTGATTTTCTGCCTCTTTTATGCTCCAAATGCCCCCGTATTATTTTTGCAATAGATAAATAGTTAATGAATGAATAAAAAATGATATTTAATTTCCATGGCCTCCATAATACCTTTCCAAAATAAAATTGATCAAATTGGTGCTTTGGAAATGTGGAATTGGTGCCGACAACTGAAAAAAATGAAAGTTCTCCAATTCATATGAAAATTGGCATGCAAGCTTGGAATAGCACCCCATGGAATCCTGCAAAAGGATATTACTCCAGCCTTCCAAAATCATGAGATATTAAACTTTTCGCAATTCGCTAACAATTTTTTTAACAAACTTTCAACATTAAAATCTTACAAAATGAAAAATGTATGACTTTAATTATTTTTGCATATTTCATATGCTACCTCCATGAATTCCCCTACCAAAGTATTCTACTTTGATCCTTACAATTTTTCCAGAAATAATTTTTGAAAACTGCCTGTGAAGCTTAAAATAACAATTTCACAAAAACTGATTTTATGTAAATTTGAATGCACCAAGAGTTTTTCAAAGCTAATAGATGCCAATTGAACCCCAAAATACACCAAAATATAAATCCAAACCAAAATTTTGTTTTTGGTTGATGCTAATTGCCATTCTGCCTAGATGCTCTTGCATCAGAAGCCTTCTTTTATTTTGAGATTGCTCCTAGGAAGCATCTAATTTAGGAGAATTCTCCTAATGAGAAGAAATTTTTGTAGGTGGATGCTCTTAAGAAGGTTACGATATTAATGTCCCTTTATCCTTTGTAGCTTATGAATAAATTGATGGGTCTATTAGTACCTAATATGTTAGTGTTTCTTCTAGCATAGGGGCCATTCCAACCAATTTGTTAGTATTGTCCAATATTTTTTGAATCCTAGCAATGGGGTCTTTTATATCTACAAATTCCCCAAGGTAATTTGTAATCTTCTTTGACCTTTTCTCTTCTCCCTTTTTGAAAGATACCCATTTTACTCTTCTTTCATTTACTTCGTTAGCAATCAAGTAATTTTTTATTACATCTTCACCAAGAAGTGATGCAAAAATTCAAATCTTCTTACGCTTAATCTTATTTGATTAATGAGACCTTCACCTTTGAAATTTTTGATAACTTCATGGCCATCCTATATTCTTGGAGCACAAGATATATCAGTTTAGGACCTCTTTAATTATTGTGAAGTCAAAAAATACTATGGTAAAGGGAAAGAAGGAACCTTTCTTCTATCCTTTCAAGTGGCTCTTGTTAGATTCATTTAGTTGTCACATTATTTCTAAATATACAAATATTTTTGAAATATATCTTGGAAGAATATGAGGCCCCACAAGGCATCCATATATCCTAATTACACTTGAGTCTAAATGGAGATACCAATCTCCCCAATTATGTTGTATGCCAAGCTCAAGTACTCTCTCCTTAGGCCTTAGGAAATCCAAAATTTCCTTATGTACTCTCCCCTCTTCTCCACCAATGAATTTTATAGCCCTTCTAATGAAATGGTCTTCGAAGACCACATAGTTAGAGTTCTCACAATGCATATCCCATACATGCATCCAACATTGGATAGGAAGGGGCTTGCCACTATCATCTACCATCCTAACTTGCATGCAGTTGTCCCACTTTGTTAAGCCCTTACATAGGAACATGTGACATAAGAAAGAATACGAATTGAAATTTTCCATCTTTTTATTTTCCTTGATTTCCACCAATTGTTTGTGATTTCCATTGGTGATGTAGGAGGCAAAGGCAAGTTTATTTTTTACTAAGGGATTTTGAATATCTACAACCATGTACATCAATAGCACAAGAATATTTTTTTTGCATCTCTCCCAATGAATTGACATAGAGAATGGTAATTTTTAATGAAGTAGTCTTCAAATAAATCTACATTGAAAGGCTCAACTTCATTTGGTGAGATTCTAATAGACTTCTTGTCAAATGCCTTCAATCTATGTTTGGGCAACTAGAGGAATATATAACTATGTTTGTCTTGTTGGTATTTATGTTTGAACATGTCAAATTCCATAGTTTTATTTGGAGCTAAATTTAGGCCGAAGACTTTAGAAATGGAAGCTTAGTCAACTTGCACTAAAACCCCACCATTTGTAGCTCTACTTTCTTCTCAAAATTAGGGTTTCCCTTTTTCAGTCCATCTTGTTGACATTAGACTTGATTAGTAAATCAACTGTACATAGATACATGTTTTTTCAGACCTCCATCATTTTAGTTAAATCTTATGCTTGTCATTTTCCTTTAGATTAAAATTGCAACCATAGGTTTAAAGCTTAGATTAATTGCATCTTTTGGTCGATCATTCAAATCCCATATTTTGCACATCATTCATCCAACTATCATTGGACCTTGGTTATCCTTGGTAGTCTTGAAATCTTGTGTCTTGTCTTATTCATAGTTGACCCTATTCTCAATAGTTTAGTTAGGGTTTTACTTTGTCTACCTTTGTCTTAATCATCATCTTTTTGAGATTTTAGACTATCCTTGTGGTTACTTGCGTCTATTGTCACCTTCACTACGTCATTTTCATTCACTCACTATCCTCCACCGATTTTATCCTAGTTGGATTTTAATTCAACCTCGGTCAACCTTTGGGTGTTTTGGATCTCCCATCCTTTTGTCTTTTAATCAATAGTTGACTTTAAACTCATAAGTCTAGTTTAAGTTTAACTCTTGTCTATCTTCTTCTTCACTTTCATCTTTTGGAGATCTAGACTTCTCTTTTGATTGCTTATGTCTATCATCACCTTCCAAGGTCAAAATATAAGGACCCATAGTCATACATCATTTATCCTCACCATTTTCAACCATCCAAGATCCATAATCATTTAATTTCTATAATCCTCCATTTGCATAATTATTAAAAACCCTAAACCCAAAATATTACCCTTCTTTGCATAATCATTTCCTTTTAAAACACCAAAAATCCAGAAAATATTGAAAAACTTATAAAAATCCCAAAAATATAGTCTGATACCCTACTAGGTCTTATATGGGTAAAACTAGGTCTCAAATCAAGAAAAGAAAATGGATTCCACCATGGACCCTTTCTTTAATTCAACAAATGCCATGCAATTTGAAACCTCAACAAGTAACCAACACATGTACAAACTAGAATATGTCGTACTCTCTGAAGATGATTAAGACTATGTTGAAGGTCAAGATGAAGGAAATTATTCACAAGAGGATCTTAAACAAGCATTAGAAGATCTTAAGTTCCTAAACATAATGGAAGAATTGATGGATGAAGACTCCACTAGACATCTCATTAAAATTATACAAAAGGGGCCCAAACTTCCCACCGGTTTTGATATTTCAACTATAGTGGAACCCATAATTGAGGAGGAAACACAAGAAACAAGTCTCATTGGAATGCCTACATTACATAAACCTCCTTCACAACATTTAAAAATGGGTATACCAAATATAAGGGCATTTCACGAGGTGTAAAAGTTGTCTATACCTCCACACCCTACCTTTGAACAAAAACATATCAATCCAATCTATAACATGTCACCAATTCCTCAGGTAACTGTACATGCGAGTAATGTGACATCAGTGCAACAAGATACCACATGTCTCCTTGCAAAAGGTATTCAAACCTATTTCTAAAGCAATCAATTTATCTATAGTGGAATTTAATAAGTATGTATCCACATCATCACTTGCATAGATGGAGACAACAAGGGTGGGGACCATTTTACTAAAACTTTCCTTCCATTGTTCCAATAATTTTTATTCGAACCATTTTCATCCAAAATGTTGGGCATGACCATCTCAATACAATCAAAATATTTGAACTTGGTTTTTATTTTTTGCACTAGCTTGAACATATATGCTTACACTTACCCTAATAAATTCTTTATTTCCCAAGCACCTGAATAATGCTATTTGGTATATTAGGTTCAAACCTTACACCCTTGTATTGTTGGAAGAATGAAGAACATATGATTATGCAGCTTTTGTGTTGTCATTGATGTCACCATGTTATATGAGTTACAACAAGTTTAAGTTCAAGGTTGATCTGGTATTCTGAACTGGTATGCAGGGATTATCCTCCAATGTTTTTGTCTGTGACCCTCCATCATTAAACATAATTTCTTGCGGTTTTGGGAAATGGTTTTTGGATGTTGGAAGCTTGCAAGTTCAGAATCTCATGTGTTCAAGTGCTTGTACGATGAGTTGGCATTACTCTATTGTTACATTTTTTAATTAGGTCTATCTCTGGTTGGCCTAATGTATAGTTGATGGTATAATGGATTAATTTTTGTATTGTAGATGTATGTGTGACCTATCTTAGGTCCATGTTGACATGTTGTAGCATGCTACATGCTTGAATTATTTTTGGAAAGATTTTTACATACTTGAAGCCGACAACTATATTTTTGGTGAATAACGGATGCATCTAATTAGGCTGACCTAATTGATGCTTACAAACGAGTTAGATATATATATTGAATGGTTTTGAGATTGAATTAGATGGAATGAATAAAAATGAAAATCAAGGCAAATATATGTCTTCTGGTGTGCGAGTTGATTGAGCATCAAAGAAACTAAATCAACACCTGTTAAGGTGTAACTTCATCAGTTCATACTCTAGTTGTAAGCCATTTTGTTATTGTATCTTTTGTAGGTAGTGAGACACCCTTTGTAATACATTATAACCGGTTATACTATATTGTGAGCCAATTCTCACTGCAGTTTTTCCCACTTTGGGTTTTCTACATAAAAATCTTGGTGTTCATGTGTTGTGTGATTTTATGTTCTGTTAATTCTCTTACTCATTCTTACTGTTATATGCATTGGAGTAATTGGATGGTGTTTTTTCAATAAGTTTAAGAAGATACTGATTCACCCCTCCCTCTTAGTATCTTATGTATTCAACAATTGGTATAAGAGCTTGGTTCCTTTGAAGAATCCTGATAGCTTGAGGAAGATCTTGAAGATTGAAAAAATGGATGACAAAGAAGAACTTTGGGCTTCTCTTGAAGATATTGACAAGGATGAAAGTGAAAACAAAGATTTGAAAGAAAATCTTGATGAGGCAAATGAATGCATCTGGAAATTGAAAGAGAAATTGAAGAAATTCAAATAAAGACACAAAGAAGTGAGTGAGCAATTAAAACAAGCAAATGAAGAGATCACCAGATTGAAGGTGCAAGTAGAGGAAAATAAGAGAATTGAAGATTGTTTGAATATAGTGGTACAAAGAAAGTTTGATGAATGCTCAAGGATTGAACAAGAAGTGGTAAATCTGAGAGAAGATCTGGAAAAAGAAAAATTCTATGAAGATAGCTTCAAAACAAGCTCCACCAAGCTTGATGAGTTGATTGTAGGACAAAAACCGACTAAAGACAAAGGTGGTTTGGGATTGGAAGCAGGTGAAAGCTCAAAAGCTATGGAGACCTCAAACACTGTGAACAATCAAAAGACTCGAGATAAAGGGAAGTAGACAAGAAATCCAAGAAAAATTGATAGAATAACGCCTATCAAGCAACCAAATTCCCAAAGTTATCCATCTTTCAATGGTGTTTGTTTTCCATGCAAAAATTTTGGTCACAAGGAAATAGAGTGCAGAAGTAGAATAAATCAGTATACTAGTCCCTTCTCTAGACAATTTTTTGCATGCAAGAAAGTTGGACATAGAGCTAGTGAATGTAGAACCTAGATGATGAATTGGTTTAATGGAGGTAGAATGAATCAATCTTCTGTTGGCTATTGCTATACATGTAATAAGTTTGGACACAAAGAAAACCAATGCAAATCAAGGGTTAATGGAGGTCAAACAAATCAAATAAAATGTTGTTTGCTACAACTACAATAAACATGGACACATTTCAAGAGTATGCAAAAGTAAAAGGGGAAAGGAATCTAATCCGGTAAAGAAGAATGAACCAGTGAAGAAAATTGATAAGAATGAGGTTAGGGAAGAAATGAACAAGATATGGGAAAAGAAAGAAGAGTCAAAACATCAAATGCATCTTTGTCATCATCTGGTATAGATAATTCCTTTAGGAATTAGAGCCAACATGGTCTTAGGGGGAGCTTTAACAAAAAAAGATTTGAACCCGTGGATATTTGGTGTGTTAGTCTTTGTCATGAAGATATGTTGTAAGGAATAGATAAACAAAGGTTATGCAAAAGGAACCATAATTTCAAAGAAGGCTAAGATGTCAGAAGAGGTGTTTCCAGACCAGGAAGAACAAAAAGCCTCTCTGATAAGACTTGGTTCCCCTCTCAGATTAGAGGCTTTAGTAAATAGATTGATATATTTTGAAGATATGTTGCAACCTACAACCAAAATTTATGATCAAGTAGGTAGAGAGGACAAAAAACATTAATTTTGGCCATTATTCAGTATGTTATCACTTTGGAAGTCAGTTGGGATTATGTTAAGAACAATGTGCCTGAGAAATTGTGGGAAGCCCTAATGAAAAGGAGATCAGAGGTTGCTGAGTTGGAAGAAAAGATAAGAAATGATGCATTTGAGAATATTAGGTCCTCTTTGACCCCAAATGATTTGGAAACCCTGAAGAAGATTTGTTCAAAGATGTTCTGGATTAAAAAAGAGTAAATACTTTGATGACAAAAGATAAGAAGTAGATAAAGAAAATAAAGAAAGAAACTATAGAAGCCATCAGGGGTATGACTAAGAAATATGGCATGCTTGGTGCACTTCCATTCGGTTTTGCACCTAAGTCAGGATAACATTTTTTTGTAGAGGTTAAGGAAGACATTCCTTCTAGTACAGGTGACACAAACATTCCTCTGGAAACAAATGATGGAGATATCCCTCTGGATATAGGTGTTACAAATGATCCACAAGAGATAAAGAAACAAAATGAGAAATAAGCTAAATCAAAGAAGCATGATGTTGTCCCTTCGTAACATACTAAAGAAGAAAAGGATAAAAATGAAGGTGAAAGAGATGAAGGAGAAAGAGATAAAGATAAGAAAGAAGGAGATGGAAAAGGAGAAGAAGAGAAAATAGAGGAAGAAGAAAAGGTAGAAGAAATAGAAGAAGTAAATGCAGAGGAAGGAGAAAGAAATGGGGAATCGACGTGGAAGAATGAAGAAGATCAAAGGCAGGTTGTAGAATCTCAAAAGTCCCTTGGAGAATCCTCCTCTGGTGATGATGTATTGAAAGGATTTTTATCCAAGAAGATCAGTTTCCAGCTGGTGATTCCTCCAGAACTTCTACAACTCCCCATGATTCAAGGCAGTGTGGATCTGGATAAGATTTCTCCTGTTCATAAATTGGTGTTAGGGGATGCATTGCATGCATTCAAAAGAAGAAAAATTCTAGAAACACATCATAACGGGATAGAAAGTATTGATGATTCCATCAAATAGTTGTAGGAGGCCACCCCCAGTACATCATTGGATACTTCTCTCAATCCAGTAGAGAATATGAAACTTCTATTGGACTCCTTTAAGGAGTATTCCTCCAGACTTGGTGAGAAGACAAGGCAAGCGGTTGAAGAAAAATTGGGAGAGAAAAGGATATTGGTACTTCATGATAAGTGTGCTCTGGCACACACCAATGTTGAAAATAATCTAGAAGTTGTGTAGGCTTGTGACTCTGAAGCAAATACTATGTTTTCTTACTGCATTAAGTGGCCAAATGCCACTCAAAATATCAAGGATCTCATGGAATCCATTAAGTCCCAGTTGACTGTTGTATCCAGTACATACTTTGCATCCAAAGATAGAGACAGGACAACCTAGAATTCCATCTTTACTCACAGAGAGAAATTCTTCATGCTATAGAAGCAAAAGGAGGAAATCATCAAAAAATTTGGTTTTTTAGGTGATAGTGTGAGAATGGAGTACACTTTGGTTGCCAATGCCTTGATGAATGTAGAAAAACTAGAGAAGATCAATCTGACTCCTGGTACTCCGGATGACACAGAAGAAAGCCTGATAGAGTTGGGAGAATGGTAAGGCCACATAGCAAGGTATTCTCAAAGAGCTTCAAAACTCACCTTCCTCTATGTAATACCTTTTACACATTTTTGAAACTCCTAAGGGGGAGTTAATAATTTTGATTCTTTTGATCATGCAATGTTTCAGACCATCCTTGTATATACATGCATATTCATACTTTTTTTGGACTTCCCTTTGTCCTTGAAGTCAAAGGGGGAGAGAAAAGGGAGAGAATGTTATAGAGAGAAAAGTGGAAAGTATTGTACATAGGAGGTTTGTAAATTCTTTTGGCACATGTTGCCATCAATGAAAAAGGGGGAGATTGTTGAAATAATGAAGAAGAACATATCATTATGCAACTTTTGTGTTGTCATTGATGTCACCATGTTATATGAGTTACAACTACAAGTTTAAGTTCAAGGTTGATTCGGTATTCTGAATCGGTATGCAGGTATTATCCTCTGGTGTTTTGGTTTGTGACTCTCCATCATTGAACATCATTGCTTGCAGTTTTGGGAAATGGTTTTTGGATGTTGGAAGCTTGCAAGTTCAAAATCTCATGTTTTCAAGTGCTCGTACAACGAGTTGGCATTACTTTGTTGCTACATTTTTCTATTAGGTCTATCTCTGGCCAACCTAATGTATAGTTGATGGTGTAATGGATTATTTTTTGTATTTCAGATGTATGTACGACCTATCTTAGGTCCATGCTGACATGCTATAGCATTCTACATGCTTGAATTTTTTTTGGAAATATTTTGTACATGCTTGAAGCTGACAATTATCTTTTTGGTGAATAAGGGATGCATCTAATTAGGCTGACCTAATTGATGCTTGCAAATGAGTTAGATATATATATTGAATGGTTTTGAGATTGAAATATATGGAATGAATAAAAATTTGAATCAAGGTGAATATATGTCTGCTGGTGTGCGAGTTGGCTGAGCATCAAAGGAATTGAATCAACACTTGTTAAGGTGTAACCTCATCAATTCATACTCTGGCTGTAATCCATTTTGTTATTGTATCTTGTAGGCAGCAAGCCTCCCATTTTGGACAGTGAGTCTTGGCAGTGAGTCACCCTTTATAATATCTTATAACCGGTTATACTATAGTGTGAGCTAATCCTCACCATGGTTTTTTCCACTTTGGGTTTTCCACGTAAAAATACTAGTGTTCATGTGTTGTGTGCTTTTATGTTTTGTTAATGCTCTTGCTCATTCTTACTCTTATATGCATTAGAGTAATTGGATGGTATTTGTTCAATAATTTTAAGAAGATACTGATTCACCCCCCCTCTCAGTATCTTGGGTATTCAACATGTATATCCATTTCAAGCTAGCAATCATTGATACCAATTTATTTATTACTTGTGCAAGATTCTCTTGATATTTTGTAATTATTTCATAAGAATCCTTGAGATGAGAGTAATCCAAATACGAATCACTTAAATTTCCAAGGATTTTTGACAATCTATGTCCAATTATGTCATCCATTATGTCATTTATTTTATTCTTCTTTTCCTCTTGGGCACCCTTCAATTGTTCCTCCATTTTCTCTATTTTTGAAGTCATGGCTTCATTTCCCTACATAAGGATTCTTGAGAGACTTGGAGTGGAAGTAAATAACAATATAGTGCTTGATGGTTTTGGCTCCTAGATTTTTAATGTATTGTATTCAACAGTGAGTTTGACGTGGTGTTCCATTAGTTTATCATAATCTTCTTGCAACATTTTGGTAGCTACTTCACTTAACATGGTAGTGTGCACAACTAATGTCATTTCCTAAGGTTATGTGGTGTCCGATAAGCTCTTTAGAGTGAAACTCCCTTTTGTCTTCAACATAGCTTGGACAACCTAGGGTTTTTTTATTTGGGGCTAAAGCCTAAATACCAAGATTTCTCACTTTGGATGAAAACTTAATCCAAAGTATGCCTTCTAAGCCTACTCATCAAAAGAGAAAACCTTTTTTATTTTTTTCCTTCTTATAGTGTCTAGAGATATCACTGATGTTACATGTTTCATTTAGGTAATAGGATTAATCCACTCTACCTTACTAGTTTCTTTCCCTACTCTTGTATAATATTTTTGGCATCAAAGTCAATTTCCTTCAACACTTGTTGAGTGACCTCCTCATATTTTGAGGGGTAGACCTCCCCTTAATCCTTATTTAGCTTCTCCTAAAATTATTCTCTCCTAATCCCTAGTACAAATTCCTTGAGTTATTTGGACTTGACAAAGTCATCATCATAGATGAATTGAGAACATGCTAGGCCTCTCATGTCATCAACTTCATCTCTCCAACTTCCTACATTTATTCCTATTTGGCCTTATGGAATACCAACAACATTTAACCTTTGGTGATGAAGGAAACACCTCTTCACTTCTTCCACTATGACCATATTATCTCCAATAAATTTTTTCTCCTTTGCCTTAACAAAAACCAAAGGATAATCAACCAAACATGGTTGATGAAGCCTTCTTTTATTTTGAAATTTCTCTTGGGAAGCATCTAATATAGGATAATTATCCTAATGAGAATCAATTTTTGTAGGTGGATGCTCTTGAGAAGGTTCTGATTTTGTTGTCCCTTTATCCTTTCTATCATAATAATAAATTGATGGGTCCATTGATGCCTAATTTGTTGGCGTTTCTTCTAGAATAGAGACCATTCCAACCAATTTGTCAGCATTTTCCAATATTTTTTGAATCCTAGCAATGGGGTCTTTTATTTCTACAAATTCCCCAAGGTAATTTGTAATCTTCTTTAAGCTTTTCTCTTCTCCCTTTCTGAAAGATACCTATTTTACTCTTCTTTCATTTGCTTCGTTAGCAGTGAAGTATTTTTTTGATTACATCTTCACCAAGAAGTACTTGATGCAAAAAATTCAAATCTTCTTATGCTTAATCTTATTTGATTAATAAAACCTTCACCTTCAAAAGTTTTGGTAACTTCATGGCCATCCTATATTCTTGGAGCACAAGATATATTAGTCTAGGACCTCTCTAATAATTGTGAATTCGCAAAATACCATGGTAAAGGGAAAGAAGGAACCTTTCTTCCATCCTTTCAAGTGGCTCTTGTTAGATTCATTTAGTTTCCGCATTATTTCCAAATACACAAATATTTTTGAATCTTGGAAGAATATGAGGCCCCATAAGGCATCCATATACCCTAATTATAGTTGAGTCTAAATGGAGATACCAATCTCATCAATTATGTTGTAGACCTAGATCAGGTACTCTCTCCTTAGGCCTTAGGAAATCGAAAATTTCCTTATGCAATGTCCCCTCTTCTCCACCCATGAATTCTATAACCCTTTTGAATAAATGGTCTTTGAAGATGACATAGTTGGAGTTCTCATAGTGCATATCCCATACATGCATCCAACATTGGATAGGAAGGGTCTTTCCACTATCATCTGCCATTCTAACTTGCAAGACTTTGTCCCACTTTATTAAGCCCTCACATAGGAACATGTGGTATAAGAAATAATACCACTTGAAATTTACCATCTTGTTATTTTCCTTGATTTCCAATAGTTGTTTGTTGATTCCATTGGTGATGTAGGATGAAAAGCCAAGTTTATTGTTTACTAAGGGATTTTGAATATCTATAGCCATGTACATCAATAGCACAAGAATATTTTATTTTTGCGTTTCCCCCAAGGAATCAATATACAAAATGGTAATTTTTAATGAAGTAGTCTTCAAATAAGTCTACATTGAAAGGCTCAACTTAATTTGGTGGGATTCTAACATGCTTCCTATCAAATGCCATCAATCTATGTATAGGAAACTAGAGGAATCTGTAACTATGTTTGTCTTGTTGGTATTTATGTTTGAACATTTTAAAGTTCATAGTTTTATTCAGAGCTAAATTTAGGCCGAAGACTTTAGAAATGGAAGCTTTGTCAAATTGCACCAAAACCCCACGATTTGTAGCCCTAATTTCATCTCAAACTCAGGGTGTCCCTTCTTGAGTTCATCTTGCTGATACCAAACCTAACTAGTAAATCAACTGTACATAGAGACATGCATGTTTTAGACCTCCATCATTTTAGTTAAATCTTATGCTTGCCATTTTCCCTGAGATTAAAATTTCACCCTTAGGCTTAAAGCTTAGATTAATTGCATATTTTGTTCGATCATTCAAATATCATATTTTTCACATCATACATACATCCAACCATCATTGGACCTTGGTTATCCTTGGTAGTCTTGAAATCTCGTGTCTTGTCTTATTCACAATTGACCAAAATGTCAATAGACTAGTTAGGGTTTGACTTTGTCTACCTTTGTCTTAATCATCATCTTTTTGAGATTTTAGACTATCCTTGTGGCTACTTGGGTCTATTGTCACCTTCACCACATCACTTTTATTCACTCACTATCCTCCACTAATTTTATCCTAGTTGGATTTCGATTCAACCTTGGTCATCCTTTGGGTGTTTTGGATCTCCTATATTTTTGTCTTTTAATCAATAGTTGGATTTAAACTCATAAGTCTAGTTTAAGGTTAACTCCTATCTATTGTCTTCTCCAATTTCATCTTTTGGAGATCTAGACTTCCCTTTCGATTGCTTAGGTTTATCGTAATCTTCCAATGTCAAAATCTAAGGACCCATAGTCATACATCATTTATCCACACTGTTTTTAACCATCCAAGATCCATAATCATTTACCGTCTATCATCCTCAATTTGCATAATTATTAAAAACTAAAAACCTAAAAAATTATCCTTCTTTGCATAATCATTTCCTTTTAAAACACCAAAAACCCCAAAAAAATAAAAATTAAAAAGCAAAAATTTAAAAATCCCAAAAAAATTTAAAGCATAAAAAATCCAAAAGATTTAAAACTCTTATAAAAATCCCAAAAACATAGTTTGATAACCTACCAAGTCTTAGATGGTTGAAACTAGGTCTCAAATCAAGAAAAAGATAATGTATTCCACCATGGATCCTTTCTTTAATTCAACAAATGTAATTCAATTTGAAACCTCAACAAGTAACCAAAACATGCACAATCTAGAATATGTCATACTCTCTGAAGATGAGAAAGACTATGTTGAAGGTCAACATGAAGGAAATTATTCACAAGAGGATCTTAAAGAAGCATTAGAGGATCCTAAGTTTCTAAACATAATGGAAGCAGTGAGATGAAGACCCCACTATGCATCTCATTAAACTTATACAAAAGGGGGTCAAACTTCCCATTGGTTTTGATATTTCAACTATAGTGGAACCCATGACTGAGGAAGAAACACGAGAACAAGTCTCATTGCCATGCCTCCATTAAAAAACTCTCCTTCACAACAATTAAACATGGGTATATCAAATATAAGGGTGTTTCATGAGGTGACCAAGTTATCTGTACCTCTATGCCCTACCTTTGAACAACAATTTATCAATCCACTCTATAATATGTCACCAATTCCTTAGGTAGTCATACAAGTGAGTAATGTGACATCGGTGCAACAAGATACCACAAGTCTAAGCCTACCATTAAATGTTAGGAAATCTATTTCACAAATGAACACATCCAATCCTTTCTTACAAATAAACACAAATATTGCCACGTCTTCTAATACTTCAATTCAACCAAACACCACATTAAGTGGTCAAAATCTAAACACCACATAAAGGGTTCAAAATCTGAGAATTCATATTTCATCAGCATGGGTTCCAATATCTTCCCAAACAAATCAAAATGCAAGTCATGTTTCAACACCAAGAAAACACCCTTCTTCACTAAACAAATATTTTTCAAGATGATGTGTGGTACCTAAGCAATGAGATACTCATACATTGGCATCAAACAATGTTCCTTCATAGCCTAAGGTGTAACATCAATATTCAAACATGATAAATCAAGGCAACCCATTTGATCATCAAATGCCCAAATATCAAATGACTAATCCATGTGTCGACCTATTCTGAATCTGGTTTCCAATCCTCTAGCTAATACCATTCCAACACAGACAAACATGTTGGTCGAACAAATACATAATCTCCAACAAAAAGTAGCTAATATGCAAACCTCTAGATCCAAGAAGGCATATAACAGAGTACATATGTCCTTATCCTTTTGACAAGAATTTGCATATGCCACCTTTCCCTCCAAATATTGAAATTCTCATTTGATAAATACAAGGGGAAGGGAAGTCTAATATATCATGTTAGAGAATCTTCTACAACTTGTTTGGACTTTTGACATGAGAAAACTTATCTAGTGCATATTTTTCCATGCAGTCTCAGAGGACAAGCTATGGAATGGTTGGCACATTTACCTCCTATCATAAAGACATGGGAAGAATTAGCTGACAAATTTATCACCCACTTCTCCTATAATGTTGATCATGAGATAGAAATAGTAAACTTATGCACCACTAAATAGGAAGAAGGGAAATATTTTGCATCCTTTTGAATATAGAGAACTCTGACAAGCAGATGTCCTTGGGAGATATCTCATAAACAACTAGTGTGAATCTTTATTGACAAAATGAATTTAAAATTAATGTTCCAGCTTTGAGTCCATTGCCCTACTAAATTTGATGAATTTATTCATGTTGGAGTGAAAAAGACACTGGGAGGGGGGGGGGTGAATCAGTGTTATTAACAATTTTCACAAATTTTAATAAAACTGAAATAAACCAGATGTATGCTCTCATTTATCAATGATAAACTCATTCATGTATTGAATGCAATCACATAAATTGAAATGAGAATTATAATAGTGAAACATAACATATTAAAGAATTCATGCAATGAATCAGATGAACCACAAACACGTAAATAGACACAAGATATGTCGAGTGGAAAACCCTCCTGGGGTAGAAAAACCACTCCTAAACTACTGCCTTTTTAGGCTTTCATTTTAATAATCATTTTTGACAATGCCTCATAGGCTGATTTCTGAGCAACAACCCCTCTTTTAGAAACACCAATTTCAAGGAGCACCAACCCCTTTTTTGTTTTCAGTAAGACATACAATGATATAAAGGATCTCTCTATT
Organism: Sequoiadendron giganteum; assembly: GCA_007115665.2. Taxonomy (NCBI): domain Eukaryota; kingdom Viridiplantae; phylum Streptophyta; class Pinopsida; order Cupressales; family Cupressaceae; genus Sequoiadendron; species Sequoiadendron giganteum. The sequence goes on along the minus strand of CM021101.1, from coordinate 482,015,133 downwards.
TCTCTAGTTTCTCTCAAGTGCCTCTTGATGGACAATGTTTACAATCCTCAAGGTTCAAGCATGACCCTTCAGAATTTTAACCATTGTCAAGCCTTAAGACAACTTGATAATTAACTCAATTTTTTTGATTTTCAATCTCAATGCTCAACATTTCTTCAATACAATCATAGTGATATTCTCACACTGGTTTTTCACTTTCTTTCTCATACATTTCTCATGGTACCTAAAAAACAGTTACCTCACTCTTGTTGTTTTTCCCAGAAAACTAAGAACCCTTGTTTCTCACTAACTTTCCAAATAGAATCTGAAAGCCCTAATCTCTCGGTTTTCCATCTAACACATATTTCATCATTACATTTCAAGGAAAATTACAACAGTAGCTCGTATTTATTTTCAAAAACAAAACAAAGGTGATTATCAGAGTACCCACTTTCTATCGAACAACCTTACCATATATTCCTGTGTTCCTGAGAGATAGATCATCATGAAGGTTTTCTTTTGACAAGAATAGTCAAGAAGTATCCAAATTTAGAAAGGAGACTGAACCCTGTCCACACAAGTAGCCTGCATAGGCAGTACTTACCCAAACAATATTAAAGCATGTATATATTCCATGAACAATAGCCTCTAAAACTGTTGCAACAATAATGTAACTGAAACCACAATGTAGTGTAACCGAAACCACATAATAATGCACCCAAGAACAATTATCAACGAATCTAGGTGAGAAACTGAAAATATTTGCAGACTTTGTGATTACCCACAAACCAAAAATACCATCCCTTAATTCAGGAGAAAAAATTAATATGGTAAACTAATTTGATATGCATTTCAGAGTAGGTGAAATCGACATGCATCATTTTTGATCACAAACAAATAACCCCAGTTTACCATTTTCCAGAAAGGATCAAACACATGTCTTCAACAGTTTGTGCCAGTAGAAGTAACGATTCTTCAAAATAGTTAAAAAGATGAATACCTGAGAAGAACATAAGAGATTTTGTCATGGAGTAGTTTACCAGACTGGCAGAGCAGCAAAGCAACATGAGCTTCTTCCAATTTAGAGCTCTTACCCAGTGACAAGAGACTGACAGGAGTATCGACCATGGTAATGGTCTTTCATATTCCCTCATTCACTATCCAAGAAAGTCAGAAATTCAACAAACATAGTGAAATGATTGAGAAGAGATCTCCATGGTGGCGACCAAGATCGGGTTTGAAACCCATGAATAGTGAAACAATATGATTGCCCTAATATTTCCAAAGAAAAATAGTCGATGACCTTTACCAATTTTGATAAAGTTTGAAGTCCAAAAGGACTAAATTAATAATTCAAAACTCATAATGCATTTTGAAATCCGCGAACTGTCCAATTCCTTGCATGCCAATCAACATCATTACCATTGAACATTTATTGACCAAGTGAAATACCGACCAAATAATTCCTTGTATTATTTGACATGACCACTTTACAAACTAAATGCCGATTACCTTAGTCTTATTTGTTTCCAAGTAATCAAGGCCCTACCACTTCCATGGTGACATTTTAAATCAACATAAACTTATACCTATTGTCAGCCTTAAGGCCTAGTAATTTGTTAACCAAAATACCAGATAACATATGCACAAGTAATGATCAAATGTTTGCAATTATTCAAAGTCGATTGCCACCATATAGTTCCATATATACCCAATGCCTTATGAAATATAATAAAGGCTAATTTTCATGCTAAATTCAATATACCCTATGCCCAAGCCATTATCACATGTTTCATATACCCATGCCAAAATTATTATATCATATGCCCATGCCATTAAAAATTATTTAATGAAACCCGATAGGGTTTTCTTAAGACTAAGAACCAACTGCAATTGAAAAAACCAAGAACCAAGATAAATGAAAGCATTACCTGAACATGGGAACATAAACCTGTAACCGAGATTCCTTATGATCTGCACATGGAGTCAAGAGATCAGTGCCACCAAAGATAATATCATAATATGAAGTATGCCAATGAAAAAATGGAAACAGTTCAACTAAGTAATCAACCACCAAGATGCCAAACTGAAACAAATATTGTCATGAAGGACAAATAGAAAAAGAGAAGCTTAACAAACTCCCCCTTTGTCCTTGATGGAAAAAACTGAGCCACCAAGCCGAAATATTGAACCAAAACCAAGAGTTCATAATTCTCCCCCTTTTTGTCACAAGGATAAAGGGAAGACAACAGTGAAATGCCATGAAGCTGAAGATATATTAATGGAGAAACAAAGTATGAGCTGCAAGGAGAGCTGACCAACTCCCCCTATCACCAAGATATAGTATTAAGATAGTAAGGATTGAGAGACAACTCCCAATCTAGATCGAAGTCTTTCAAATACTTCTTTAGCCAAAGGCTTAGTAAAGATGTCAGCAACCTGTGCTTGTGTAGGAAAATATTGCATAGAAACCTCGTTAGCCAACACCTTTTCATGAAGAAAGTGAAATTTGATGGCAATGTGTTTAGTGTGAGAGTGCATAACAATATTTTTGGAGATATTAATTGCACTAGTATTATAAAACATAATAGAAATAGGTTTAGGAATTTCAATACCCATGTTAGATAGAGTTTGTGACATCTAGATTACTTGAGTATAGCAAGAGGTGGCAACAATATATTCTACTTTTGCAGTGGAGAGTGAAATAGATTCTTGTTTTTTGTTGTGACATGCCACTAATCAATCACCAAGAAAGAAAGCAACACCACTGGTGCTTTTCCTATCATCCGGACAACCAACCCAGTCAAAATTAGTATATGAAATTAATGAGAAATCATTGCTTCTAGGATACCAGAGTCCATAATCAAGAGTGCCTTGAGCATATTTAAGAATCCTTCTAACAACATTAATATGAGATTCCTTAGGAGATGACTGAAATCTTGCAACCATGCTAACAACTTGCATTATGTAAGGTCTTGAGGTTGTTAGATATAATAGGTTGCCTATCATTAACCTATAGTGAGTTGGATTTACAATAGGAGAATCATCAACCTTGCTGATTTACAGCCGGTAGCGATTGGAGTGCTAACTGGATGACATTCATCCATTTGAAATTTCTTTAGCATCTCTCTTGCATATTTTGTTTGAGAGAGAAAAATACCAGTTTCAAGTTGAGAGATTTGAAGACCTAAAAAGAATGATAGTTCTCCCAACATTGAAATTTCAAACTCAGATTCCATAATCTATGAGAATTTTTGACTCAAAGCAATATTGTTGCAGCCAAAGATAGTATCATCAACATAGATTTCAACAACTAGAATATCAAAATCTTCAATCTTAACATAAAGATTGTTGTCTACACCTCCTATAATAAAACCTTTTGAAAGTAAGTGACTATCTAGTCTGGAGTACCAAGCTCTAGGAGCTTGTTTTATGCCATATAAAGCCTTTTTCATCCTGCAAACATGATTGGGATTTTTTTTGCAAGTAAACCCTTCAGGCTGTTCTATGTAAACTTCTTCATCCAAATAACCATTCAGAAAGGCAGTTTTTACATCCATTTGATATTAAGTAAAGTTTTTGAAAACAGAACAGGCCTATAATATTCTAATGGATTCAAGTCTAGCTACAGGTGCAAAGGTTTCACCAAAGTCAATACCTTCTTGCTGAGCATATCCTTTGCAGACATATCTAGCCTTGTTGCAAACAACATGGCCATTTTCATCATGTTTGTTTTTGAATATCCATTTTACTCCTATGACATTTTTGTCATCTGGTCTTGGGACTAGCTCCCAAGCCTGATTTTTCTCAATTTGATCAATTTCATCCTGCATTGCATTAAGCCAACATTCATTAGTTAGAGCTTCATCAATTTTTTTTGGCTCAAACTATGTAATTAAATAGAAAGCAGTAAGCTCAACAATGTGAGATTTTTCATCAGAGTTAACAGTTCTTCTTCTTGTTTGAACTCCTGCAGATTTATCTCCAATAATCAGATCTTTAGGATGGTTTCTAGCAAGAGATTTTGAAGGAGTTTTAGTTACACATTTTTCAGAGCTAGTTTCAACATCTTTAGATTTTGCTTCAGCTAGTTTAGGAATTACTGATTCTATTTCAAGATTTGTAGTTTCAAAGCCTTCTGAATTAATTTCAGGTTCAAATTATTCCTCCTCATCATCCTACATAGGTTCAACATCTAAAAGAGGATTTTCCTCAAATTTGACATTAACAGATTCAATAATCTTATTCAACCTATTATTAAAGAATTTATAGGCTTTGCTGTGAGTAGAGTATCCTAAATAGATACTTTTGTCAGACTTAGATTGAAATTTTCCTAAGTTATCATCATCTCTCTTGATAAAACATTTGCAGCCAAATATTCTGAAATATTTAATTGAGGAAGATTTACCATACCACAATTCATGTGGAGTGAAATTGGATTTCACTCTGATTGTACTCTATTCAAAATATAGATAGTTGTATGAACAACTTCTTTCCAGTACATGTTTGGTAGTTTTTCTTCATCCAACATAGTCCTTGCCATCTCTTTTATAGTTTTGTTCTTTCTCTCAACAACCCCATTCTGTTGAGGTGTTCCAGTAGCAGGATATTTTTTTTTATGCCATGCCTTTCACAATAGTCAATGAATTCTTGTGAGGTGAATTCACAACCTTTGTCAGATCTTAGACATTTGAATTTTAAATCTGAATCCCTTTCTACCATTTTTCTAAAGACTTTAAAACGTTCAAAAGCTTCAGATTTGTGCTTGAGAAAGGTAACCCATACCATACGAGAGTAGTCATCAAAAAATAGCATGAAATATTTCTCACCTTTGATAGATCTAGTCCTTGTAGGACCACATAAGTCTATATGAACAAGTTGCAGAGGTCTAGTAGAAGAATATTCTTTAGATTTAAAGCTTACTTTTGTTTGCTTTCCTTTGAGACATTCTTTACAGACTGCATTTTCAAGTTTTCTTAGAATAGGCATACCTCTTACATTCTGATTCTTACTAATCCTAACCATATTTTCAAAATTAATATGACCTGGTCTCTTGTACCACATCCAAATTTCTTCAACATGACTCATTAATCACATACCTTGATTATTTTCATTTCCAGATGTGTCAAGGAGATTGTAGACATTTCCCTTAGTCCTTCCAGCAACAATAGCTTTTCCAAGCTTATTTTTAATCTCACATCCCTATGAAGTGAACAAGACCTGATAGCCACTGTCACAAATTTGACTGACACTCAAAAGATTATGTTTTAATCCTTCTACATAATACGCATTGTAAATAGGATCTTCATTCAGAAGAAGTGAACCTCTATCTTTGATTTTTATACCTGAGTTATCTCCAAACTTCACATATCTAGATACATAATCTTCAAGATTATTGAATTTTTCTTTGTCACCAGTCATGTGGTTTGAACAACCATTGTCCAGGACCCATAAGTCCTTTTTCTTGGAGTGGAAAGCAGTTTGAACTAACATAGTTTGTTCTATGTTGTTGACAGTTTTAAGTTTCCAAACCTTTTTAGTTTTCTGCTATTTATTCTGCTAATCATCTTTACATTGATTAGCAAAATGACCCATAGAATTGCATGTGAAGCATTTAATCTGTTTTGCAAAGCCAAGATTTTGACTATAACCAAATCTAGGTGTTCTAGGATTTATAAATTTTCAAGAGCTCACTTTGTGGCCAAATTTTTTGTAGAAATAATAGTACCCATAAAAGAAAGAGTTAGAATTATATGATATTCTGTTATTCCTAAAAGGATGAACATGATCCTTATCAGAATTAGGATTTTTAGATTCAACACTTTTGTTTCCAGCAACAACATTATCCTTTGCACTATCATTTGAACATTCACCTTTCATAAATCCAATACCTGTTTTGTCCTAGCTCAATTTCTGTTTACTGAGCATGTCATTCAGTTTAAGAGTACTCTCATATTTCTCTATGGTCTTCTTGAGATCAACAATCTCATGTTCAAGTTTTTGAATTTCTTGATCTTTAAGATTTATGCCAATATGAAGACAATCTTCAACTCTCTTGGTTTCTTCAAGTTGAGTTTTCAATGAGACAATTTCAAGATTTGTGAGTTTCTCTTGAGCAAGAGCTTGAGCAGAGTTTTGTTCTTGAACAAGCATTTATTTTTTGAGTTTTCTCAGCTCTTTTAATGCACATTTCAGTTTACCTTCAAGATCCACTTCATCAACTTCAGCATCGTTGATGTTAGTTTCTTCTTGCTAAATGATTTCAGCCATGAATATATTTTCATCCTCTTCATCTAAAGAATCTTCAGATTCAGAGTCTATTTAATTTTTGCTAAATAGACTCTTCTTCTTTTTGAAGTTGAATTTCTATTTAGGTCTATATGCCTTTTTCTTAGGGAATTTTTCAGATTTCTCGTTGTCACTATTCGGATCACCATAGGGGCACTTTGCAGCAAAGTGGCCTATTTTACCACAGTTAGAGAATTTGAAGGGAAGTTTTCCCTTATACTTTCTAGAGCCTTTTTTGAGCTTCCTAACAATGTGGGATTCTTTGGAATAAAAAAATTCTGATTCAGTAGCGGCAACTTTTTCTTTCCTTTCAGTATTAAAGGCAGTTTCTTTTGCAGAGGAATTGTTTTTACTTATTCTCATTTCATAGGCAGTCAGAGTCCCTTGTAGGTTGTCTAGGGTAAGCTGGTCAAAGTATTTCTTCTCTTCTAGAGTAGAAAACTTAGCTTCAAATTTGGTCGGTAAAGTTCTAATGAACGTATTTACGACATCAAATTCTTTCACTTCTTCTCCCAGACCTTTCATAGCATTGAAAGTTTCATCAACTCTCAAGAAGTAATCAACTAATTTTTCATCAACCCTCATTTATATTTCTTCAAACTGGTGTTTTAGAGTGAGGAATTTTGACTATTTTACTTTTTCATTTCCTTGATAGATAGTTTCAAGTTTAGTCCAGATATCCCTAGTAGAGCTGCAGTGCATGATTTTGGACATCTTTAGTCAAAGCACACAAGCGAGCATGTTTTTCTCTTGCATTAGTTTCATATATTTTCTTTTCATAAGAAGTTGTGGGCAATGTAGTTGGTACAGTGTACCCAACTAACACTATGCTCCACACATCGAGGTAAATAGAAGTTAAATAAGTCTCCATTCTAATTTTCCAGAATACATAATCAGTTCCATAAAATAATGGAGCTCTAGTCATGGGTGTGCCTTCATGAGCTTGAGATATTTTGAATAGACTCCAAGGCCAAAATCAATTGCTCTCGTTTATCAATGATAAACTCATTCATGTATTGAATGCAATCACATAAACTGAAATGAAAATTATAATAGTGAAACATAGCATATTAAATAATTCATGCAATAAATCAGATAAACCACAAACAAGCAAATAGACAAAATATATGTCAAGTGGAAAACCCTCCTGGGGTAGAAAAACCGCTCCTAAACTGCTACCTTTTTGGGATTTTATTTTAATAATCATTTTTGACAATGCCTCATAGGCTGATTTTTGAGCACCAACTCAAGGAGCACCAACCCCTCTTTTAGAAACACCAATTTCAAGGAGCACCAACCCCTTTTCTGTTTTCAGTAAGACATATAATGATATAGAGGATCTCTCTATTTCTTTAGTTTCTCTCAAGTGCCTCTTGATGGACAATGTTTACAATCCTCAAGGTTCAAGAATGACCCTTCAAAATTCTAACCATTTTCAAGCCTTAAGACAACTTGATAATTAACTCAAATTTTTTGATTTTCAATCTCAATGCTCAACATTTCTTCAATACAATCATAGTGATATTCTCACACTGGTTTTTTACTTTCTTTCTCATACATTTCTCATGGTACCTAAAAAACAATTAACTCACTCTTGTTGTTTTTCCCATAAAACTAAGAACCCTTGTTTCTCACTAACTTTCCAAATAGAAACTAAAAGCCCTAATCTCTTTGTGTTCCATCTTACACAAATTTCATCATTACATTTCAAGGAAAATTACAACAGTAGCTCGTATTTATTTTCAAAAACAAAACAAAGGTGATTATCAGAGTACCCACTTTTTGTCGAACAACCTTGCCAGATATTCTTGTGTTCCTGAGAGACAGATCATCATGAAGGTTTTCTTCTAACAAGAATAGTCAAGCAACATACAAATTTAGAAAGGAGACTAAACCCTGTCCACACAAGCAGCCTGCACAAGCATTACTTACCCAAACATTATTAAAGCATGTATATATTTCTTGAATAATAGCCTCTAAAACTACAACAACAATAATGTAACTAGAACCACAATGCAGTGTAATCGAAACCACATAATAATGCACCCAAGAACAATTATCAACTAATCCAGGTGAGAAACTGAAAAGATTTGCAGATTCATGATTACCCACAAACCAAAAACATCATCCCTTAATTCAAGAGCAAGGTAAACTAATTTGATATGCATTTTAGAGTAGGTGAAATCAACATGCATCATTTATTATCACAAACAAATGACCCTAGTTTACCATTTTCTAGAAAGGAGCAAACACATGTCCTCAACAATTTGTGCCATTAGAAGTAACGATTCTTCAAAATAGTTAAAAAGATGAATACCTGAGAAGAACAAAAGAGAGTTTGTCATGGAGTAGTTTACCAGATTGGCAGAGCAGCAAAGCAACACGAGATTCTTCCAATTTTGAGCTCTTACCTAGTGACGAGAGATTGACAGGAGTATCAACCATGGTAATGGTCTTTTGTATTCCCCCATTCGCTGTCCAAGAAAGTCAAAAAGCCAACAAACACAGTGAAACAACTGAGAAGAGATCTCCATGGCGGCGCCCAAGATAGGGTTTGAAACCCACAAACAGTGAAAAAATATGATTTTCCTAATCTTTCCAAAGAAAATTATTTGATGACCTTTACCAATTTTGATAAAGTTTGAAGTCCGAAAGGATTGAATTAATAATTCAAAACTCATAATGAATTTTGAAATCCATGGACTATCCAATGCCTTGCATGCCGATCAACATCATTACCATTGATCAATTATTGACCAAGTGAAATTCCGACCAAATAATTCCTTGTATTATTTGACATGACCACTTTACAAACCAAATGTTGATTACCTTAGTCTTATTTGTTTCCAAGTAATCAAGGCCATGTCACTTCTATGGTGACATTTTAAGTCAACATAACCTTATACCTATTGTTGGACTTAAGGCCTAGTAATTTGTTAACCAAAAGACCCGAAAACATATGCACAAGTAATGATCAAAATGTTTGCCATTATTCAAAGTTGATTGCCACCATATAATGCCATATATACCCAGTGCCTTATGAAATATAATAAAGGCTAATTTTCATGCTAAATTCAATATACCATATGCCCAAGCCACTATCACATGTTTCATATACTCATGCCAAAATTATTATAGCATATGCCCATGCCATTAACAATTATTTAAGGAAACCCAATAGGGTTTTCTTAAGAATAAGAACCAACTGCAATTGAAAAAACCAAGAACCAAGATAACTTAAAGCATTACCTAAACATGGGAACATAAACCCGCAACCAAGATTCCTTATGATCTACACATGGAGTCAAGAGATCAGTGCCACCAAAGATAATATCACAATATGAAGTAAGTATGCCAATGACAAAATGGAAATAATTCAACTGAGTAATCAACCACCAAGATGCCAGAGCGAAACAAATATTTTCATCAAGGACAAATAACAAAAGAGAAGCTTAACAAATAGGCATATAACATAGAGTACATATGTCCTTATCCTTTTGACAAGAATTTGCATATGCCACCTTTCCCTCCAAATCTTGAAATTATTGTTTGATAAATACAAGGGGAAGGGAAGTCTGATAGATCATGTTAGAGAATCTTCTACAACTTTTTTGGACTTCTAACATGACAAAATTAATCTAGTGCATCTTTTTCCATGCAGTCTCAGAGGACAAGCTATGGAATGGTTTGCATATTTACCTCCTATCATAAATACATGGGAAGAATTAGTTGAAAAATTTATCACCTACTTCTCCTATAATGCTGATCATGAGATAGAAATAGTAAACTTATGCACCACTAAATAGGAAGAAGGGGAATATTTTGCATCCTTTTTGAAAATATGGAGAACTCTAACAAGTAAATGTCCTTGTGAGATATCTTATAAACAACTAGTCCAAATCTTTATTGACAACTTGAATTCAAAACTAATGTTCCAGCTTTGAGTCCATTGCCCTACTAAATTTGACGAAGTTATTCAAAAAGGCATCCCTATAAAAAAGGCTCTTGTGGTAGAGGGAACCATGGAAATTTTCAAACGACCAAATAATAACCCAAGCACTTCTGGTGAAAAATCCAAATCTTGGTCCAACAACAAAAATGTGATGAATGATGGTGTTGTAGACACTAAAATGATAAATAAAGCTCATCATATTTTGAATTCTAAAGTACATAACCTATCTAAAACATCATCAACCAATTCTCATCCATCATTAATGCCTTTAACAACTGACCAACATTGTTCAAAACAATCCACAACGTGGTTCTGTTAGACCTAATCTCCCTCTGAAATGACAATTTACACCTCTAGGGGAACAGATCAAATCAACTCTAAAGAAACTCTTGTAGTCTAATTTTATTCAACTCCCAAAAGTTATACATTATGATCTTGACCCTAATAAACCATCTTGTTGGAAAAATAACCCCTTTTTTGAATTCCATAGGAGCAAAGGACATAAATCTTCTTCATGCTTCAGACTCAAGAATATCATCTAAGACCTTATAGATTGGGGGACATAGTAATTGATGACCCTATTGGATCCTCAAATATAGATCATACTATATTCAAGAACCCTTTACAAAATCATGGTCAAGGATAAGCCTCCAGCTTAGGATCAAAAACCAATACTAATACCAATTATAAAAATTTAGCTTATGAGTACATGATCAATAATCTCTGACAGTTGGATAAAAATGTCTTAACCATAATTGTCAAGGGAAAGAGTCCTCAATGTGTTGTAACTACCCTTAGATCCAAATTGGTTATGCAAGGAGCCACTTTTAGACCCCAACTGATTAATCAATATAATATTTTGGATCAACTAGGAAAAACTCCCACCCAAATGTCTATTCTTGAGCTGTTATGTACATCACGAACACACAAAGCTATACTGGATAAAGCATTACAAGAGTGATATGTTCCCATAGATCTAGATGTTAATCAATTTCATTCCATGGTTGGGTATCATTTTAACACCCACCATTTCACCTTCACTAAAAAATGTCCCTTCTAACAAACCTCAACATAATAATGCCCTCCATCTCAAAATCTTCATTAACAAGCACAAAATAAGACTAGTCTTGGTAGATGGTGAAGCTAGCTTGAACATTTTCACAATGAAAGTGGTTACTAAACTAGGATTTTTTGAGGTAAGTATTGATGCTTCTAAAAGGATTGTAATAAAGGCTTATGATGATGCAAAATATTTCTCTAAGGGTGTCATTACCTTTCCCATTAGAGCTGGTTAGATAGTAGAAAATATAGCATGTCAAGACTTGGATCTGTACCTTCCCTATATTCTACTCCTCAATAGTCCTTAGATTCATGCCATAAAGGTCGTTCCTTCCACCTATCACCAATGCCTTAAATTTCCTTATAATTTAGTAGAAATCAGCATATTACGAGACCCAACCCATTTCAACACTACAACAATTTGAAGGGTATTCCTAAATGTCAAGTATTGATTAATATAGAAGCTTCATTGAACAGCTCATCACATTACATTGATCCCTCATTTCTCACCAAATCTTCATTTCCTTCCATATCCCTTCTTGAAAACAAGGTCCAAATCCAAGATAAGGGATGCAACGAGTATAATATGGTAGATTCCTTTTACATCAAAATTTTTCCTACTTCTCCTATGTCTTATGGTAAACCAAGTCCTATTCATAAGGAATCAAAGGCCATCATCTAATATGAACCTCCCACAACCTTTTCTAAGTGGGGAGAACTAGATAATGAGTCTGTTGGTGAGGACATTTATACATGGTTATATCAAGATGAAGAAGACCAAGATGAAGTTCAATTGTCAGTAGATCACTATGGTAAAGGCTTCTCCATTATGTAACATAAATGGTATGATGGTCATAGTGGTTTGAGAGCATAGTATCAAGGAATTATAGAGTTAATCCAACCTAAATATCTACCTAAAAATAGAGAGCTTGGGTATGTACCATTCAAAATGAACACTTTGAGTACTAAGTTACTCTCAAGTAAAGATGTTAGATTTTTTGATGATGTTGAGGTTTCTAAGGATAGTGATAATCCAAACCCTAATCCTTGCAATAACCAACATGTTGATAATCAAGCCTAGATTGTAACACCCCTCTGTTTTGCTCTTATGTTAGATTAAGATGCTTTTTTATTTTATCATTTCTTATTGAGCAATAAGAACTATGTGTGTTATGAGATGTAATTTATTTGATGTAATACTTGACATGCTTTGATTAAAAATAATGTTGGTTTATTATGACATGATTATTGCTTATGATTTTTATTAATGATGGAAGTGTCAGTTTGGTGATATTGTATTGGTGAAGGGGACATGATTGCATCACTCGCTTGCGAGCACCCTGCGATTCTATGATTTCCTCTTCATGGTGTATTTTATAATGATTTTATATGCATGTGCTATTGATGCCTTGGATACAGGTTTGCAAGTACATGACATCGACTCCACCTGGCTTCACAGGTTTGAGCGTGTTGACCCAACGGTATGATGATTGGGAGATAGTAGCTAAGTTACCTGTGTCAAGTCTACAACCTAACCATAGTGTGTCATCAGTTGAGTCCGTGGTGTCTTTGGTGCTTGTTTTAATATTATTTAATTTGGAAGGGCTCTTGAGTATGAAAATAAATACTTAGAGTTATTGCTTTAAATAGTGTTGATATTTATTTAAATTAAAATTTTACATTGTGATAGAAGTTTTTATTTAATTAATTAATTTTAATCCATTGGGTTGAATTTATTTAGTAAATAATTAAAATTAATTAATTAAATATGTTGTTGAGAAAATTAAAAGGAAAAGGGGAAATTAATTTAATTGTAAATTGTAAATTTCAATTAGTGTTAATAATTTCAATTTGGAATTAAATTGTAATTAGAAATTATTTCAACATGCAAAAGGCTCTGAGAAAATATCTAGTTGTTGAGAAGATATTTTGAATGTGACATGTGTGTGAGTAGAATTATTTATTTATTTTTTGGTTGAGAAATTATTCAAAAGAGAGGAATTTAATTGGAAAAAGGAGAGAAGTTTCTTCACGGGAGGTTTTTGGGAGAGGAAAAGATATTATTTTTGAAAGAGGTTTTTGGTTAAAAAATTGAAAAAACTCAAAGGGGGTTTCAAGAATTTTGGGGGTTTTTTGTATTTTTACATCTTCCTGGAAGTGGTGATTTTGGGAGAAGCTTTGGAAATTGATCTCTGAAGGGGAGGCTCTGCTTCAACTTTCTTTTCCTCAAGCTTCAGGAAACAGGTTCCTTCAAGTTTTATTTTATTTATTTAATTGAGATTGAAAGATTGTCTATACAAAAGTTAATTTTGTAGAAGCTTTGCTTAAAATGGTTTAATTGAGATTGAAAGATTGTCTGTGTAAGAAGTTTTCTGAGTTTTGTTTGTAGAAGCTTTAAATTGTTTTCAAAATCTGTAAGGCTTTCTTTATTGTTGAATTGTTGTGAAATAACTCAGAGGAAAACAATCCATGATTTAGGAATTTAGTTTTAGTTTTAAAAGCCTCTGTATAAATTTAGAGAAAAGAGATTTATGTAATCTTCTAGGATTTGTTTAAATTTGCCTATAGAAGTTCTGTTAAATTTTATTGCGAGGAAGTCTATGCAACTTTTCTTTTAAAGGATTGAAATTGAAACCCTCTCATAAATTTGGAAAATGGTTATTGTAATTGTGAAAATTTTCTTGAGAAAAATTGATTGCCAATTAAAATTTGCCTATAGATGGCTTTCTTCAGATTTGTTTTCCCCAATTTAAACTGTGGATTGAAATTCTTTAATATATATATATATATATATATACATTATATATACATATTTATGAATATATATATATATATACATTATATATACATATATATGAATATATATATTATTTATATATATACATTCACATATATATATATACTAGATATATATATACATATTATTATTTTAAAAAAAATCGCTGTACGATGGAATTCATATAAAAAAAGAAAACGAAATTCGTCAATGCATATTGGAAACCGAAATTTGTATTCACTGTGTTTTTTGTTTAATAAAAAAAATATGCTTTGGTGGGGGCTTTGAAACCCCCACCGCACCCCCTCACTATGGAGGGTGTGCTGCCAAAAGACAGTGCCCTCCACACATGGGTGGAGGGAGCGTTGCCTTTGGGCAGCTTAGCCCCCACAGGCTTGGCCGCACCTTAGTGTGGGTGGGCGGCTGTGCAAAGCACAACGCAACCCTCCCCACACTATGAGTGATATTTAATGAATGAAATATAAACTTTGAATTTTATTTTTTACAATCGCATCCGCTTTATTAATTCTGGATCTTGCAATATGAAAATTTGTATATTTAAATTGGTTTTGATTTGGTAATATATATATATATATATATATATATACATATGGTGTATATATAATTACATATATATATTTAATTAATGGATGTATAATATGCATGAGCTGAGTTTTAAAAGGATAATTTAGTTAAGGAAATAATCTATTTGAAAGAATGGGTAATATATTTTATTTTAATTGAGAAAATTGTTATTTTAATCAAAAATAGTTAGGGAATTGGATTATTAGATAAAAGTAGAATTTTCTTCTTGAGAGTATGAGAGACTTCTTAAAATAAATTCGTTGATTTTTGTATTGTTATTTTAATAGGATGAATGCATGCACTTAATGTATGATTAGAATAAGTTAATTGCATGATTTATTCTATTATGGAGAAATAGATATTGTATTAAATGAATTTGTGGAGATAGGTGTATTATTTAAATGATGTAGTCCGTTTGAGGAAATAGATGTTTTATTACTTTAAATTGAAGAATTGGAATAATATATGGAATGAAGTTCTTATAGTTGTTCAAGTTAAATTGAGGTATTTGAAGAGCCTGTTAGTTAATTGGTTGAATTTTCTCCTTTGTCTTTATAAGGATTCTTATTAAATTAGAGGAAATGAATATTTAATTAAGTGTATTGCGAGAATAGGTATTTAAAAGATATATATATAGTATGTTAGTAGGAACAAAGGTTTTATTATTTTAAAATTGAGGAAATAGGAGAAATGGTTAGTATGGTGCTTATCTCTGTTTGGAAGAGCCTTTTTAATTGATTAGTTAAATATAGATAATTGAGTGGTGTGAATTATTATAAGTCAGTTTGTTGACTATATGCAAGATTGTGATTAACCTAGAATATTGTAAACATTAAATTATTATGTCTTTATGTTGTGTTTGAGATATCTTTTGTGGTATTTAGGGGTAATTGAAAAGAGGTATTAGATGAGTTCTTGTAAGTCTTCCTATTTGGGTATGTTAATTTGAGAGTTATCATTTCATGGTTTTGTCTTGTGTAGCTCCCTATGGTAGTGGGGTTTGTTGTTTTCAGTGAGTCACCTGGTTTTCACGAACGGGGAATGGTTGATCTTCTTTGAATGGTTTGTTCTTCTTTGAATGGATTGTTGGATATTTTGTACCTCCTTAGTTTGGATTGGTGTTGAATCACATGATAACCGTAGGAGGGTGAAGCTCTATGGGGGCCGAGATCTGGAATGATCTGACGGGTAACTCATGTATCTTGAGTGGCTTTCTCCTAGGTTAGTAGTATGTTTAGGTTATTGGTGAGTTGTACTATTCAACTCAAATAGCAATGTAATCTTTGAGTTAGTATTGTTCTTGTAGTGATTTTGTTTGGTGTGGAGTCACTTGTGCCTAGAGGTTGTAGGGATTATCCTTGTATCCGTGTTACTGTCTCCTAGCACGGGGGGTGGGCCTTCGGGTACCACTTGGTTGGGAGGAACATGTGCCCTACGCCGTTGGGTCCCCCTTTGATTTGCAGATTGCGTTGCGAGGTTTTTCTAGTGGAGAGCTCACAGTGGTTTCATTATTTAGTTTAAGCTTTCTAGTTACTTTAGATTAGCTCTTGTAATTATTATTCCTCTCACTTGTTTTCAAGGAGGAGTATTGTAAATGTAATAGCTAGGTTTTATCTACCTCATTCCAGAAATGAGTATTGTAATCTACTTTTAAGTTAATGTAATATGGAACTTGTTATATCATATTCGTAGTGTTAGTATCTTTAATTCTTTGTAAGTATGTGCAATTAAATGTATGGTTAATATTTTAATAATTCTTTATGTGCAAGTGGTGTGTATGTTTTGGTAATTAATGTAATCTTGTCTCGTTACCTTAGAGGTTGTTGCGAAGTGTTGTGCATCTTCTTTGTTAATAATGCACTTTTAAGAAAAAAAAAATTGTACGCTTCCGCATTGTGTTGCAACTTCCTTTAGGGTCCCATGGCGGGGCATTACATAGATCAAGACCTTCTGGGATCTTGAAGAGTCTTTGATCCTTGTTTTATCTGCCTTCCCTCCATCTAGGAATGATCAACCTTGGACTAATACTTCACTCCTTACCCTATCTACCACATCTCTCACTTTTTTTGATATTGATGATAACATGCCTCTCATCCATGCCCAACTTATAGATTGGGACCAATAAGGACCTCCAAGTTTAGATCTCTTTGAAAATGATGAAGCCATAGCTAATTTTATGAGAATTTGAGAGACTATACCTTAGGATGATCACAAAGCTAACTTAATTAGAGATATTGATGCTACAACCTACTTTGGGGAGTCTAATCCACCTTCTAGTCGCAAAAATGAAGATACAAAATAAAAAATAGGTCTTTAGGTGAAAACCAAAAGGCACCTTTAGACCACTAAAAAGTAAAAATAAAGGATGTATCTGAGGGTGAAAACTATCTAAGGCACTCAAGGATGGAAGGCTAGATGTAATCCCCACACATCAAGAGAGATCTACCCTAATGGTGGAAAAATACAAAGAAGTTAACATTGGAACAACATAAGATCCCAAAATTGTACATTTTGCAATTTCCCTTACTGAAATAGAAAGACTAGAATTCATGAGCTTATTTTCTGCAAGACAAATTAATTTTACTCGGTCTTATGTTGATATGCTAGGGCTAGATCCAAAATTGGTTCTTCATCATTTACCTCTTCATCGAGGTACAAATCTAGTCAAACAAAAGAAAAGAAAAATGCACCTGCAAATTGCCTTATTGGTTAATCAAAGCTGAAGAAATTATTAGATGTTGGATTTATTAGACCAACTGACTATGCAAAATGGATATTTAATCTTTTTCCAATGAATAAGCTGACTAGGGGAATCTATATATGTATAGAATTAAGAGATTTAAACAAGGCATGCCCTAAGGACAATTTCCCCTTGCCAAATATTGATCTCACACTGGACCTTATCGCTAGATATGAAATATTGTCCTTAATGGAAAATTTTTCTAGATATAACCAAATAAGAATTACTTCTGAGGATTAGCAAAAAATGGCTTTCACTTATCCTTGGTGTACCTACTACTGGAATTTGATGCCCTTCAGTCTCAAAAATGCAGGAGCCACTTATTAGAGGGCTATGACTACGATCTTCCATGATATGATGCACACTCTTATGGAAGACTATGTTGATGACTTGTTAGCCAAATAATTAATAAGAAAATTTCATCTAGATGTGCTTGAAAAACTCTTCACGAGATTGGAAAAATATAAGATCAGGATAAATCCTAAAAAGTGTGTCTTTGGAGTGACTTTTGGGAAATTCCTCAAGTGCATTGTCTCCCACAATAGTATCAAGGTTGATGCTACCAAAGTGAAAGCAATAATAGATATGCCTCCATCAAATTTGACTTAGGTACAAACTCTCCAAGGAAAAATATATTGCATACAAAGATTCATTGATTAATTGGTTGATAAATGTCACCCTTTCCAACATTTCATAAGGTTGTTCCTTTTAAATGGATTTATCATTGCCAAAGGGAATTTCAACAGTTGAAGGATTACCTAATGTGATCACCAGATCTAATGCTACCAATTGATGGGAAACCATTGATTATATATATATATATATATGCTACATATTCATCATTAGGGGCTCTCTTAACACATCATGATGAAGAAGGAAAAGAGATCTATTTATTACATCAACCACACATTGGTGGGATATGAGTTGAATTATACACCAATTGAATGTGCATGCCTTGCTGTTGTTTTTACCACACAAAAAAATCAGCATTATATGCTAAATCATTAGATAAAGCTCATAGCTAAGATAGATCCTTTGAAATACCTCCTTAGCAAAGCAGTGATCACAAGAAGACTTACAAAATGGGTAATTATTTTAAGTGAGTTTGATATTCAATGTGTTGATCGAAAATCTATAAAAGGACAAGTAATCTTCGATCAATTAGCTAATGCTCCTACTACAATTGATCATCACCTGGTGTCAGATTTTCTTGATGAGCTAGTGTGACCAAATTCATAGTGTGAACTAAATATGCTAGATCTAAATGAATTTAAAGGTTATTTAATCCCCTAAGCCATGATCCCAATAAGATATTCGAAATCACGAAGAAAAAGAACCCATTAAAATAACATGAAGAACACGACAATATAATGGAAATCTATTCCAAGACTTCAAATATTATCCTATTATTGGAATGGTGTCACATTTATGTGGAATGAAGACCCTTTCCCAATCCCTTGGATAATATGAGCTTGTTTCAATCAGTTTTATTGAAGAAAACCAACTAAGCAGATGAGATGCGAATGAAACATGATACCAATCTAGTTTAGCATGATGTGTATTCTAAATGCTCAAATTCTTGATAAAATATATGAAAACTAACTTACCATGAAATCCATTAATGGATGCTTAAGCTAAATGGATGAATCTTTAATCTAAAATGCTATCAAATATGGAATATGGATGCAAATGAGTATGAATTTTAACAACATAACTTTTCTATCAAAATATGGATCCATTTCCCTCCAAATAGTGATGTATTTATAGGAAAGCAAATGAAAAAGCAAGGGCTTTGATCAATTTGATCTATCAATGGCCAATATTGAATGAAGGAGGGAACATGGATCAAGGATTCTCATTAATAGATGAGAATAAAAGATCACATGGATCAAGGAAAGATCAAGGGTTGAGAATTATTCAAACAAATACACTTTGTAACAATTTTGAAATTTTGTTACAAAGTTTGTTTGAAAACACTCATTCTCTTTTTAGAGAAAAATAGGTGAATATTCCTTTGGAATATTCCCTATGCAAGTGGATGGGAGGGGAAATTAAAAATTTAGTAATTTAAAACTAAATTTGAATGTGAAAGATGGAGAATGTGAGGATATCCATTAAATTGTTGATTTATTTAATGAAAAAGGGATGCAAGTGTGATATTTAATTACATAGTTTAGGGTTATTTAATCAAATAGGAGGACTTAGGGTTTAAATTAAATAATTTACGCTATTTAATTAAATAGGGTGAAATTTTAGTGTGGGAGGGTAGGACTTAACCTAATTAGATTAATTAGATTAATAGATGAAAATGAGACATTTAATTAAATAACTAGGTTAATTTAATCAAATAGGTGAAAAGAGGATGAAATTCAAGATGAAATAAAGTTAGTGATCAAACTCAAGTGTGTAGTACCATTCAAGACATTTTTAAGTGTCTACATTTTTCCCCTCTTTGAAGTGAGCTACCTGTTACGTTGGTTCAAATATTAAGACTTTTCAGATTAATACTACTGCTTAGATCAATTTTTTTTTTGGATGCCCCACTATTGCCCTAGTGGAAGGAATTAAGTTGGTACCCTGCCCCTTGAGAGATCGGGCAAAAAATTGGAATTTTGGGTTGATCTCATGACAAAGATTTAACATAGGTTCAACTCAAAGAGGACTAGAAAGCTTAGATGTCTAATGTAGATAGATTTTATGATATATATGTTACATTGGTGGTTGTCATTGCACCAAAAGATCGACATATTAATGCTCGATACAACCACCAAATTTATGTAAGATCCACAAGAGGTGGTTAAGCCATGTCACAAATTCAAGTGTCATTGTAGACAAGGAAGACCAAGGGGGCAAACCATCTTGCAACAATCCCCCCACCACAAATGAGGGGTTTGAACCTGTGACCTCAACTCTGATACCAATTTTTGAATAGGACAATTGAGAGGGAGATGAATCACTTGTCACATAATTAAACCTTTAATCCAATTATCGAAACTAATCCTTAACACTGCTTAAATGATTAAGCATTAAGTGCAAGTGCAAAAACTGAAAACCATCACACAAACACACCAACACCAAATTTATGTGGAAAAACCAATGAGGGAAAAACCATGGCGAGGATTAACTCACACTATAGAGAATATCAAAATTGATTACAAGAGGCTCACTGCTTGAGAAATAAAGCTCACTACCAAAAAAAGGACTCACTGTCCAATAGGGATAACAACCTGGAGGTCTCACTTCCATAGAGATACAAAGAAGATAAAAGAGATATGTTATAGAGAGACGACAATCTAAATGCAACAGAGAAATCCACCACAATCACTTGTAGACATGCATGAATGATAGAGTACACCTTCTACTCACTGCATCCAAAAACTCAACATTTAGGCTTAGCACTGATTTGCCACACTCACATCACACACACTCTTGAATAACATTAATCTCACATCTATCTACACTTTTTCTTTTCACTTATCTCTCTTCTTTTCTCTTGTGTGTATTTATTTTCTCTCGCTCATCCTTCCTTACTAACTCATCTTGTATTTATACCATCTTCAACTTTGAAACATATCCAAAGGGCCATTCAATATTAAATTCAAATTAGGTCGGTGCCAAAAAATCCTAGGGTGGAATTAGAATGAAGGTGAACCAAACACACGCTTCATAGGGACCCAAATAGATCCAACATGCTTCATCAACTTTGAATGTAGTGTTCAACACAAGGTCAACCAAACTAGTGTAAAACACATAGAACCATTAAGCATGAACCTTGAAGATACCAATATTATCTTTATCACAATCATAGAAAGACAACTCTCAAACACATGATGTGAAAACCATAAAATAAAACATACTAGCTCTGAATACACTTCTTAATATTTTTCTTTCTATTTCTCCCCCTTAGTAGATAATCTCTTTTCACATTCTTCCTTTCCTCTTTTTCACATTCTTTCTCTCCCCCTTTGACATCAATGGCAAAGGAAAAATATATTTACATTTATTTATCCTTTGACAACAAAAAAATCACAATGAAAACACACGACACTACCTACTCCCCCTCAGAGGTAGCCACCAAAAATTAGTCTAGAAGAAAGATAGATCCATAGATCCACCATACTGATGCATCTCCAAATACATCTAGTTCAAGAAAGGAGGGGAAATGACCCCTAACTTCTTTTAGAGATACTCACAATTATCTTTATGAAGAGCCTTCATAAATATATCAACAATATAATCCTTCGTCGAAACATACTCAAGATTTAATTCATTCTCTACAACCTTCTCTCTCAAGAAATGATACCTGATAAATATATTCTTTGTCCTTGAGTGCATCACATGATTCTTTGAAATGTTAATTACACTTGTGTGATCATAGAAGATAGAGATAGGATCATTATACACCATTGTGATATATTTCAATATCTATTTCATCTATAGAACTTGTGTACAACAAGATGCAACAATAATATACTTAACTTCAACAATAGACAAGGAGACTGAATCTTGATTTTTAATAAACTATGCCAGCAATCTACAACCAATAAAGAATGCACCACCACTTGTACTCTTTCTATCATCTACACATCTAGTCCAATATACATTTGTATAAGCACTTAGTGTAAAATCAATATCTCTAGGATACCATAACCCATAATCCAGAGTGCCATTCAAACATCTAAAAATTCTTTTAATAGTAGAAACATGTGTTTCCTTAGGATATTCTTGAAATCTAGCCACAAGATAGAAACCATGCATAATATCTGGTCCAGTAGTAGTCAAATACAATAGTCCACCAATCATAGATCTATACTTGCTTTGATCAACCTTAGGTGAATCATCATCTTTACCCAGTTCACAACTAGTCACCATAGGAGTACATACCGGTTTGGAATCATCCATCCCAAAATTCAACATCTCTTTCACATACTTAGATTTTGAAATAAAAATTCCTTACTCTATTTGATTGATCTATAGCCCAAGAAATAAATTCATCTCCTAAAATAGACATTTCAAATTCTTTCTGCATCTCTTCCGCAAACATATTGCACATAGTTTCATTTCCTCCAAAAATAATGTCATCAACATATACAACCACAATTAAGATTTTTTCATTTTCAATCTTAAAATATAGATTACTGTATATTGTACCTTTTTTGAAACTTTTATGAGTGAAATACCTATCTAACATCGCATACCAAGATCTAGGAGCTTGCTTCAATTCATATAAAGCTTTCTTCAATATATACACCATATCCAGTTGATCTGACAACTGAAATCCTTCTGGTTGTTCCATGTAGACTTCCTCTCCTAGCTCACCACTCAAAAATGTTGACTTGACATCCATCTGATATACGTTGAAATATTTATGAGCAGCAAATGCTAAGAACATCCTTATAGCTTCCATTCTTGCTACTAGAGAAAAAGTCTCTTGAAAATCTATGCCTTCTACTTGTGAGTAACCCTTACACACAAGCGTCACTTTGTTTCCAACAACTTCTCCATTCTCATTCAACTTATTTCTGAACACCCACTTTGATCCAATAATGTTTTTATCTGTTGGTCTTGGGACCAATTCCCAAGTTTGATTCTTCTCAATCTACATAGATTATTATTTCATAGCTTCCATCCAATGCCCATATTTACATGCTTCACTTATAGTTTTTCGATCAATCTCAGAAAGTAAACACATGTTTACTTCAACAGAAGCTCTACTTCTAGTCAATAATCCTTTTGTCCTATCTCCAATGATCTGAATTTCTAAATGATTCTTCTGTACATACCTAGGTGTCTTAGGGGACACCACCAAAGCATATTATTCTATTTCATTATGTTCATCCTACTTTTCTTGCTCATCCTTTTCCCGTTCTTCCACAATCTCTTCTATTCTTACACAATCAGGTTCATCAAATACATATCCATCAATATCAATACAATTCTTCATTGTATCATCAACCTTGACATTAGCAATTTCTATAGTCTTTCTCAGTATTTTATTGAAACATTTGTATGATTTTGTTTTAGTAGAATATCAAAGAAAAATGCCTTCATCACTTCTTGCATCAAACTTTCCCAAAGTCTCTTCATCTCTTTTGATATAACATTTTCTTCCAAATACCTTGAAACACTTAAGAACAAGGATTCTTCCATGCCATAGCTCACAAAGAGTCTTTGTGCTATTTTATCTTGCTTGAACACAATTGAATCCATAAAAAATAGTATGAATAGCTTCTTTCCAGTAAATTTTTGATAAACCAGCCTCAATAATCATCGATCTAGCAACATCTTGAACTATTTTGTTTTTTCTTTCAATAATTCCATTTTGCTGAGTTCACAGAGAAGATAACTATCTCTTTATTCCATGCGCCTCACAAAACATATTAAACTCATGGGAGGTGAATTATCCACCTCTGTCAGAACTTAAGAATTTTATCCTTAAATTCACTTCATTTTCAACCATAGATTTGAATGTCTTGAATCTATCTAATGCATATGATATCTCTCTAATAAATTTAACCCATGTATATCTAGAATAATCATCAATCAAAAGCATAAAGTACCTTTCACCTAGTAGAATTCTCACTCTTTTAGGACCACAAAAATCTGTATGAATTAAATTCAGTAGTCCAATAGTAGACTGTTCCTTTGATTTGTAATGACTTCTTGCTTGCTTTCCAAACTGACAATTTATGCAAATAGCATTAACGGGCTTTGTAATCCTTAGTAAATCTCTCATGACCTGAAAAACATTAATCCTTATTAGGTTATAAAAATTCATGTGACACATTCTCTAATGCCATAACCAACTGTCATTAATCTGATTCATAAAGCATCATACATCATCACCCTTAAGTTGGTAGATATTTCCTTTAAATATATTTCTAGCAACGATCAATTTTCTGGATCCTTTTCGGATCTGACACCTCCCATCCTTAAACACAAGATCATATCCCTTACTGCACATCTTTACAATGCTCAAAATATTATTCCTTAAACCCTTAATATAGTAGACATCATCAGTATTATGCTTTCCATCAAAACAACTGAACCTATCCCACAAATTTTAGCATCAGTATCATGTCCAAACATAACCAAGCCTCCATCATATTTTTCTAGTTTAATAAAATTAATTTTATCACCAATTATGTGATGTGAATAACCACTATCAACAACCCAATAGTTCTTTTCTTATTTAGCATGTAGGGCAGAGATAACAATACCTTCATTTTTCTCCTTCTTTGGAGGGCTTTCCTTCACTTATTTTTCAGAATTAGCAAAAAGTAGGTTCATCCTTTATAGCAGAGAACAAGCATTCATTGACATTAGGATATTCATATTCTAAATCCTCATCAGATATACTAGCATTATCTTTCACATGATAAGCTTCATTAATCTTCTTTCCTTTCTTTTCTTTCTCAAATCTTTGTTTATTCCTTTTAGCTCTTTCTGGACACTTTGCAGCATAATGACCTATTTCTCCACAACTAAATAATTTAAAGGGTAAGTTACCTTCATACTTGCCAGAGACTTTCCTCATCTTTCTTACAAAGTCAGCTTCTATTTCATCAAGACTTTCTTCATCCAGATCTTCAGCTTTTGTAGCCTTAAAAACAATTTTTGATTTGCATCAATTCCTTGGATTTGGCTTCCTCATCTCATAAGATGTCAAAAATCCCAACAATAGATCTTGAGTACATGTCTTATAATCTATACTATGTTCAATAGAACACACCTTCTTGCTGTAAGAATTAGAGAGAGTTCTAAGAATATTCTTTACAATCTTGATTTCATCTACAATAGCACCAATTCCTCACATTCTGGCCACTATCTCATCCAATCTTTGTACACAATATTTAACATTCTCATCTTCAGACATATGTAGAAGCTCAAACTTTGTTTCCAAATTTTGGAATTTCACCCCTTTGACTCTTTCATCACCTTAATGTGCCCTTTCCAAAGCATCCCAGAATTATTTAGTAGTCTTTAGATTTTGGACCTTAATCAACTTGAAATGTACCAAACTATTCTTCAAGATATACTTTTCCTTGTTTTTTACTTCATGTGCTTTGATCTCATCAGTCGTGCTCAAACCATTAGCAAGAGGAGTGTAAGGATTCTTGTAAGCTTTATCCACATCATATCCACAATACTCCAGATATTATTCGATCAATATTTTCCAGATAGAATAATTAGTTCCATCAAACCTCGGATAATCATAAACCATTTTGTTAGCCATCTCAGACCTTCCTCAAGCAGTTAAGCTCTTCACCAAGGAACCAAGCTCTGATACCAATTGTTACATTGGTGGTTTTCGTTGCACCAAAAGAGCGACTTGTTAATTCCCGATACAACCTCCAAATTTATGTAAGATCCATAGGAGGGGGTTAAGCCATGTCACAAACCCAGGCGCCATGTTGGACAAGGAAGACCAAGGGACACACCATCTTGCAACAGTATAGACAATCATCAGCCATGGGTAACATCATGTATATTTTGATATATCACACATATGCGACACTTGGATAAAATTGTTAGTAAATATAGAAGAATAAGAAGAATGAGATGGATGGATTAACCATTGATTTCAAGATTAATTTAGAAGTCCAACAAGCCTATGGGGTGTGTGCAAGAAGTTGAGTCCACTTTTTGGCCAAAAAGTGAAGTATTTTCCCTGATTTTTAGAATTTGACACATTTGACCTTAAAATTTGAAGCACTTAGAGATGGAATCTTGGAAAAAGTAAATAATCAAAAATTTAGTACTCAGAGTCTAGTTTCCAAATATGTAATTTATTTCAATACGCAGATGCTACAAATTAATTTTCAATAGGCATTTCTAAAAACCATTGTTTAAAAGTCACCTTTTTTACCATACCATGCACGTGTGTGTCATCCATATTTTGACCTAAATAATCATATTTTTCTAAATCCTTTTGGGAAAAGATTTGTAACTCATTGAAGCACATTTTTGATATTTTTTGTAATTTTTTATTCAATTATTATTTTTTTGTTAATTTTTTATTAAAAAATATTTGTTGTTTTGAAAAATCGTTGTGTACATCATGCATAAGATGACCTAAACTTATAATTTTTTAATTTATTTTTAAGTTGAAAACAATTGTCCGAAGAATGTTTTCGTGCAATTTGTTTGACAAAAAAATGTTACAATAAAAAGTTATTAAAATAGTAAAAAAACCTAGATATTTCAAGTTTATGGACCAATTTCATCAGAAATTAATTGAAAAATAGAAAAAATGATCCAATTACAAAAAATATATATTTGGAATCTGCACTATCTCATCTAGAATGGGTTTTCATTTCGTAAAGAAATTCTATAAAAAAAGTCTTCAGACATATGTCTAAAGTCACTATTTTCCTATGACATTGTTAGGACCTTCAACTTGTAGGTCAAACTAGGTCCAATTAGGTTCGGTTCCCCAAGCCTTTTCTCGAACCGAAAAACAAAGCAAAAACCTGACCAAAAATTATTATTTTTTAAAACAGGATCCCGTTTCATAAAAATATAATTTTTTTATACTTAAATGAAATGGGATCTTGTTCTGTAAAATAGGATCCTATTTTTTAAAAGTATAAAAAAATGTTTTTATGAAATAGGTTGTTAAAAAATGGGATCCCGTTTTAAAATTGACCATTAAAAATGGGATACCATTTTAAAACAACCCATTTTAAAACGAGATCCTATTTTTTAATGACCCATTTTAAAATGGGATCCCGTTTTCGGCTCGAGATCCTGAACCTAAACGGGATCCCGTTTTCTTGAAGCGGATTTGAAGTTTTTGTCTAAGGCAAAAAATTTCACATTTCTTGGACTCATCTTCTTGCATTTACCCTATGATTCGTCAATACTTTATTAGAGAGATGATAGACTCATATCCGAGATTGAGATACTTCATTATTCCTTATTTTTGATATAACACATAGATATGATACATCATGGTATTGATCTAACCAGGATGACGTTGTATCTAGTGTGATGGAATTTGACTCTGCAAATAGATAGGATAATCATTGTTCACACCTTGACATATTGAAACCTTGTTGGAATGTAGTTTAGAGGTTTAGAATATTTTGGACCCAAGAATACACAAAAGTCAACAATCTACTCCAAATGACCTCCCTACATAGAACTAAGCAACTATGCACCAAGATTATTTTACAAGAACATCCAACAAGCACAAAAAATGAAAGATAACGATTGATGCCCCATTCCTTTCTCTCTAAATAGTTTAGAAATCATTGAGAGGTCCTTAGAATGGGTCAATAAGATAAATCATAAGACAAGATCCAAAAAAATAGTTAATGTTATCTATATCTCTTACCAAAAGGTGTGTTTTGAGGATAAATATCCAAATGATTGCCAATGATAATGCCTATTGTAGGAAGGATGCATCCTAGGACATGTTATCATATGTTGGCAGGTTGATAGGATGTTTGAAAGGTTGTTGATATAAGGTTTGATTGAAATGTTTGATAATGATCAAGGGTTTGATTTTTTTGATGTTTAGGTTTTCACTTTTGCTAATTGTTGTACTTGTTTTATGTTTTTCTTATTGGTATATAGCTTCTGGTGTTGTCATTGATGACAACCTAAGTCAGTGATCTGATGCACATCTCTATATTTATTCATACCGAAAGAAAAGATGAAGAACATGGTATCTGACTAACGTTGAATCTATTTGGATTACCGGTTTATCAGTTCACGTTGTGGATCTTAGGGAAGGTTGATGAGAATCTGAAATATCTTACTCTCGAGTTTTGTGTCATCGCATCAAGTGGTGTATGAGTTAGGAGATCCGGTTGATTAATTTTTTGTTTAATAGTGCAGAGAGCCAACTTGGTGAATATAATATGTTGTGGATATTTGAGGAGAAATTATTCAAGTATTTTTGTGTTCTATTATTTTGATTTGGATCATCACTATGCTATGGATGACCTTGGGTGATGCGCATTGAAAATCACTTATGGATTTAGCCGACCATTGGAAAATACTTTATCTCTTATTGAAGCCGATAGGTAACAATTAAATCTTTAGCTATAGATATATAAGTGATCGATTATATCATCTTGATATAGATACAAAGTGTGTTTGTGTGTGATGCGAAATTCAGAAGGATAGTTGAGTGATTTCACTTGCGCATATAAGATTTGTGATGCAAATTTTAGTAGAGTAGAGCAAAATCAGACAGAAGGTCATGAAATCGACTAATGTGCTTAATCAGAACTATTCTTAGGCATTTTTAGATGCTAATTCATAGTTCACAATTTTTGTTGTCTTTTGACACTAACTGTAAGGCAATGAGCCTTTCTATTATTGAGCAATGAGCTCTAGGCAGTGTGCCTAAATGCAAGTGCATTCTCATTTTGTAAAACTTATATTTGAGTACTCAAATTGTGGATTGACCTCCACCATGGTTTTTACCCTAACAAGGTTTCCAAGTAAAAATAATTGTGTTATGGTGTTGTGGATGATTTATTTATATGATTGCATCTTTCTTCCAGTTCAATGATGTAAGTGGTTTAATACTCAGATTAATAAAGTAGAAATTTTTAGAACATTGATTCACCTCCCCCCTCTCAGTGTTCCCAGATTCTAACAATTGGTATCAGAGCCTAGTTCCTCTAAAGAAGTTTTATAGTTTGAGGTGGATCTTGGAATGTAATGGACTCTGGTATTCTTCAATAGCAGCTAGTGGTGGCACTTGATAATCTTGATCAATCCAAAGAAAAATTCTGAGAATTGAAAGAGAATCTTAAGGATGTTGAGAAATTCATTTAGAAATTGAAGGATCAGATTATTAAGTCCAGGGAAAAGAGAAAGGATCTTTGTGATCAAATTAAGCAAAAAGAGAACAAAATCATGGATGATGTTCACATAAATCAAACCTTGAAGGAAATAACTAAAGAATTTGAAAATCTTGCTAGAAACAATGCTACTCTAAAGCATGAGATAGAATCTATGGTGATGAAGTTGACTAAGGAGATTGAAGAAAGAAAGAAGAATGAGGAGAATATCTCTCAGTCCTTAAAAGAGAGATTTGAAGAATGCAAAAAAATTAATGGAGAATTAATTCAGTTGGAGATTGACCAAAAAAATCCCAAAAACAATGAAGTTGATCTTGAAAAATAGATTGTTATTCTCAGGGATGAACTTGCTACTGCAAATGGATAAAAGGAAGAAGAAGAAGTAATTTTACATCTAAAGAAGCAATAAAAATTATCACCCACCAAGCTAAAAAGGCACATGAATCAGCTAAGGCAATGCATAAACACAATGAATAACATCTACAACTACTATCTTTGTTGGCCTCATGCAATCGACAAGTACAAAGAAAAGTCAGAACAAATTGAAACTGAACTAAACAGTATTGGACAAAACTTTGACATGTTTCAGGATCAAGATGGTGTGTCACGTATAGATTTCATTTGATTAATTAAATGCAATTAGTAATCATGATGTCGCTATTTAAATTAAAGTTAGTTGATTATTTTAATGAAAGTTAAATTGAAATTCGAATTGAAATGAAATTGAAATTGAAATGCAATTATCATGATTTGAAATGCATTTATATTTAATTTTGGGGTTTGTCATTGCTAATGTAAAATCGAGTGCAAGTGAATGCAGGAACAGGTGAACGTGATTGAAGGCGAGAACAACGATCAGGTAGAGTTGTTTAGCTGATTGACGTTTATAAGTAAGATGAAATCTCACACACTCACTTAAATAATATTTTTAATGCATTTTGTGTTATCATGTTTGCAAGTTTTAAATTAATTTCTCAAAATTGTGAAAAATGCATGTTGATTTAAATAATGATTTGGTTAAATTTGATGAAATTGACTTAAATTAAATGATTGGATTGCTTGTTTAAATATTTAATTATTGTTTGAAAATAATATGTTAGTATTTCAAAATTTAAATAGAATTAGCTTTTATTTCAAAATTTAATAAACTTTAAATGAATAAAGTTGTGTTTTATAAATTTAATTATTTTTAAATTGAAAATTATGAAAGAGAAAAAAGATTTAAACTTTGAAATTAACAAATATCTTAAATTGTGTTATTGAAAACAAACTTGAAAAGAAATAGAAAAACAAACATCCGTTCAAATTGAAATTGGCATTCAAAAACTTCAGTTTAACAAGCTGAAGAAAAATATCTTCAATTAATTAAGAAGCAATCAAAATCTAAAACTGAGAGTTATAGAATTGATCTGGAGATCAATCTAAAATAGTGGATCTGATTTCTTGATTAAAGAAATGCATGAAAGAAGAATGAGATACAGGAAAAAAATTCAAAATTGGGAGAGGAAAAAGACATAGAAAATCCATTTTTCTGTGTTGGCTAGAAATTGCTATTGATTTTCTTTTAGCTTCTCACTCCAAAGGCGTAGGAAAAGAGAGTTATTATGTTAAAATAGTGATAAAAATAGAATGCATTCTTCATAGTCTACATAGGTAGGGAGAGACCACGCATAAGAGACTGGCAGGGAGGTGCACAAAATTTAAAGAGGCAGCCAGTCCACATACTCCTCACATCTCCCATGCACAAGGAAGGTAGGGAGAGGGTGTGGCCAGGGAGAAGGCATGCACAACCTTCCATTTCCTCACATCCCACGCAGTGGGAAACATAGAAGGCACGACCTATTTGGTGAGCAAAGAAGGGTCTGCTAAAGCATGCGTAGGTCCTCTACTTCCATTTTTCCATTCACTCCACATGCAACAACAAAAGATAAGGTGTGCACAAGGCAGGGAGGATGTTCAAATCTTCTCACGCAATAGGAAAGAAGATAACTTTGTTGGGAATTATGCCTCAACTTTCTGGTGACCCCCTTTGAAGACTTAGGTGAATTCTCTTGTTTCCTTGGCAAAGTCTTTTGTTCTGGCGGAGGCGGAACCGAGATGGAACTTGGCATTGTTCCATTTGCCTTGTTCCGGGTCTTCTTCCCATTCCGTCTCCAGCTCCGCTCCCCACTTTCTTGGATCTTCGAGTTTTGTTATGGCAGAGGCGAAACTGGATTGGAACCTGGCATTGTTCCTTTTGTCATGTTCCGGGTTTGGCTCTGGATCCGACTCCGACAGTCTGTTGCTCTCTACTTGGTTTTGGCGGAGTCGGAACTAGTTTTGGAAGTTGGCAATGTCTGTTTGCCATGTTCCTATTCCGACTCTGGGTCCGACTCTTGCTTTTGTGATCTAGTTCCTCTGGATGTTTGGATTCTCCTTGGGGAGTTTTCCTCTGCTTTGTCCTGGTTCTAGATTGTTGTTTCTTGCAGTTGGTGGAGGCGGAACTAGAACCGGTTTGGTTCCTGATCTTGGACTTTTGGTAAAGTCCTGTTTCTGTTCTTGTTCCGTCCCCGACTCCGACTCTGATCGTTTGTGCTCTTGTCTTGGTTTGACCCTGGGTTGACTTTACCCGGTCTGTCTTGTTTCCGATGTGTTCCTCTTTGCTATGGGTGGACGCGGAACCGAATTGGTTCCTGAACCTGTAATTTTGGTGGAGTCATGTTTCAACTCTAGTTCTGTCTCCGACTCTGACTCTAGCAGTGTGCTTTTTCGGTGGAGTCCTGTTTGGACTCCTGTTCCGACTCCGGTAGTGTTAGGTTTGGCTTGAAGCCTTGGACGACTCGATGTATGTTTGACCGTTTTGGTTGCTCTGTCAGCTACGATTGCTGATGGGTCTTGGACGCGTGGCACCTGGTTGAATAGTGATTGGATGGTTACCTAACTTGTTGTGCTGCATGTTTTGTCAATGAAGGTTGGCGGAGCTGAACCCATTTTTGGAATGGCATTGAATGCCTGGGCGGCTCGTTGCAGGGAGATCTGTCAGATCCGACCAGATGTGTGATTTGCGGATGGTCTTCTTTGCTCTTGTTGAGTCAGTTACATAATGGATGCGAGATGTATTTTTTCTCAAGCAAGGAAGTTCGACGAGTCTGCAAGAGTCGTGGGTTGCAGAGCAAGTGCGAGATGTGCGAACTGAATGTGTGACCATGAGACTGCGAGCAGGATGTGCGGGCATGTGAATGCATGAGCATGGGGCTGCAAGCATAATGCATGATGCATGATGCAAGATTGTAGTAGTTGGAATTGTAGGTTGGAGAGCCAAAACTGTGAAGAGATTTGTAGAGAGATGGAGAGGGTGTTCGAGCAGTTTGCTTAGGCAACGTAACTGTGAACACTCTATCTCTCGGATCTGGGCATGGAATCATTGGAGACTGAATGACTGGGCTGGCCATGAGGCTGGCTGTGACAGTCATCTGAGGAGTTGAGAGGAATCTTGTGGGTACCTGTTACTTCTCCAGTAGAACAAGATGTAACTCCTGTATTGGCTTTGAGCCTAATATTGTATTGTAACTAGTTTTGTGTTGCTGAATAATACAATGGCTCGAATTTTTGGAGTGTGGGGTTTTTACCTGAAAGGGTTTTCCCCATGTATATCTTTGTGCATTCTTTTTTTCTTTCATGGTATCTGTTTATGTTGAATCTGTTTCTTGTTGCATTCACTTCTCTCAGAGGATCAATGGGGGATCAACTATGCTTGTTTCCGCTTTATAGCATAGTTGGTTGTGTCTTTGTTGTGATTTTGAATTGAAATCACTAAGGCACTACTATCTTAGATGCCTATCTTGATGACAAACCGAATCCTTATCCTTGACAAAATTAAGAATCAGAAGGCCAGTCAGGAAAGAAGAATAGGAGTTGGGAATTGATTCCAATTCAAAAACAAAATTGACAGACCAAGGAAGATAGGAAATTGAGAAGCTTCAGAAATTTACAGAGGAAGCACAAATTCTACAACTTCCAGAATCTGAGAATTTTACCAGGTAGGATTTGAGAATAATTCATAAATATTACAATAAGTCTTACAATTGTTTTCTAAATTCTTATATTTAGTTTAAAATTTAAAAGAATAATCTATATTTAATGAAATTAGAAAAGAATGATCTAAAGATTTGTTTGCAAATCTATTCCTTTATTTATTTTTATTTGAAACTTCAAATGATTCAAATTGTAAACTGTCCAGAATATTAAATAATTTAGAAACAAAAGCTTTTTAGGAAAATTCTGATTGAAATCACAAATAAGGCAAGTTGATTAAATTTAGGGAGAATTTCAAAACAAAAAACAACTTTTAAATTTAGATTCAAAAATGATCTTAAACAAAAAAATTATTATTTTTGTTGATAGATAATTGTAGTTGAAATTATTTTGACAAGAATCCAGGCAGAAAATATTTGATAGAATAACTTCAAAATTAAACACTATTTTCGAAACAGAGGTATTTAAACATTGAATTTTTGCCATTGAAACAAAACAGTCAAAACATAAATAAAAATGAGTTTATTTAAATTTGTTTGAATAATTATTATTTTTTTTTATGTAAGTGTGTAAAACAAAAAATAAAATGTTTAAATTTTAATATGATTTATTTAGAAACAACAAAAATGAACTTGAAACAATATTAAATAGACGAGTAAAATAACAAATGAACGTGTGCTCTTATGTGACTGTTTTATATTTATTTAATTGCATACTAGAGATACAGCTTCATCAATTTTGATTATTTAATTTACTAAATTTAAAATATTAATTTTATGTCTTTTATGGATTTAAACAATGAAAAGAAACAACTTATTAAACTGTTTTCACTTCAAACAAGTTTTCATTTTTACTGTTTTTAAAAGATTGTATTTGACTGTTTAGACCATGCATGCTTGATAAATGACTGTGCATGTTATGTTTTTGGGAAAGTTACCTTCTAGGACGGGTGCCAAATATGGGTAAATATTGAGTGTAGTTTTGCTTTTCCAAAACTGTTTTATTTGTCATGCATGACATTTTACTTGGCCAAGTAACTTAAGGACCATTGAAACAAATGGATTTATTGAACTCTCTACCATATCCTAGTATCGAACTTGCTTGTTTCTTAAATGATTTAGAAAAATGAAAATGCTTGTGGTTTTACTAGTTACACTAGGCACGCACTAGATTCCATCTTGCTCATAGACTGATTTTTGCTAAGCGATTCATGCAGGGTCGGGTATTTCTTGATTGACTAAAGAATTCTGGGGAAGCGTAAGCTTCGAGGTTGGGTGGAAAAAATACCTGATCCTTGTTCTCGTCTTCTTTATTGAAGAATTGCTTTTGGATGGAAGATCAACATATGGCATCTTCTTTTATGCTTTATGTATTCTTTATTATGTATTGAAGAGCTTAAGGAGACTGCATGCCTAGGTCTCGAATTGTAATTGATATTATTATCATCTATTGTATTTAAAGTCAAATTGTGTAACATGACACTTGTATGTATTTAGACTGGAATTGTATATGAATTTATCTTATCGACTCTATGTCGTTGTTTTGTAGTCGACTTGTTTATTTGATGTCTAAATGAATGAGATTAAGACTATATTTTGAATATAAATAATTTTATTTAAAGTATTTGTCGATGTTGTTTTAAAGAGTTCCACTCTTTACATGGTCCAATCAAGAGAAGGATTCAAGAATTACAGATAGAGCATACAAATGTTCAAAACACTAGAAACAAGATTATTGACACCTTTTGGAAAGTGAAGGATATAACAAAATGCAGACTAAAACAGTTGATTGAGATACTAAGGAAAGGAGAGTCATTGGAAGAATCCATCACCATTCTAGAATCCATCATCAAGATTATCAACCAAACATCTGAAAAAAATATCATGATTATAATCACTAGGATTACAGTAGAAGCATGAAAGAAGTTTCTTCCGGAGACGAAAGAAAAATACAAAATAATCTTCTAACTCAAGTAGCGGATGTATGTCTTCAAATTTTGAACCAGTTTTTGATTAAGTAAGTTGTTGATTTTACTCCAAAAAGAGATTACTGTAAGATTTTTTTTTTTGGTTTGTCATTGATGTCAAAGGGGGAGAGAGTAGTGAAAAATTCCTTTTCAAACTTAGGGGGATTTGTGTCTTTTTGAAGTATTGAAGGTTTGCAGTATGATTGGTTCCGACACTTAGTCATTTTTCACTAAGTGTTGCCAACAATGCCAAAGGGAGAGATTGTTGGCATATGGCTTCTGGTGTTGTCATTGATGGCAAAGTCAGTGATCTGATGCACATCTCTATATTTGTTCATACCAGATGACAAAATGAAGAACAAGGTATTCAGTTGAAGTTGAATCTATTTTCATTACTAGTTTATCAGTTCATGTTGTGGATCTCAAGGAAAGTCGTTGAGCATCTGGAATATATTACTCTTGAGTTTTGTGTCATCGCATCAAGTGGTGTACGAGTTAGGAGATTTGGTTGATTAATTTTTTGTTTAATAGTGCAGAGAGCTGACTTGGTGAATATAATATGTTACAGATATTTGAGGATAAGTTGTTTAAGCATTTTTGTTTTCTATTATGTTGATTTGGGTCATCACTATGCTATGGCCGACCTTGGGTGATGTGCATTAAAAATCATTTGTGGATTTAGTTGACCATTGGGAAATACTTTATATCTTATTGAAGCCGACAGGTAGTGATCAAATCTTTAGCTGCGAATATATATAAGTGATCGATTATATCATCTTGATATAGATGCGAAGTGTGTTGGTGTGTGGTGTGAAATTCAGAAGGATAGTTGAGAGATTTCACTTGCACATATAATATTTGTGATGTGAATTTCAGCAGAGCAAAGTAGAAGAGAAAAATTAGATAGAAGGTCATGAAATTGACTAATATGCTTAATCAGAACTATTCTCAGGAATTTGCAGATGCTAATTCATAGTTCACCATTTCTGTTGTCTTTTGACACTGATTGTAGATAGTGAGCCTTTCTGTTATTGAGCAGTGAGCTCTAGGAAGTATGCCTGAATGCAAGTGCATTCTCATTTTATAAAACTTATATTTGAGTACTCAAATTGTGCATTGACCTCCACTGTGGTTTTTCCCCTAACAGGGTTTCCACATAAAAATCCTTGTGTTATGGTGTTGTGGATGATTACTTTATATTATTTCATCTTTCTTTCAGTTCAATGTTGTAAGTGGTTTAATACTCAGATTAATAAAGTAGAAATTTTCAAAACATTGATTCACCCCCCCTCTCAATGTTCCTAGATTCCAACATTTTTTACCAAAGGGTGAGTGTGATGATCAATTTATTATGGATGGAAGTTTATTGCAGGTGCAAGCAAAATGAGAAGGGTGGTTTTGGAATTTTTAGAATATTTGAATGTTTGTGTTTTGAAAATGTTTTGAGGCTATTTTTGATCTTTTTGAATGTTTATGTGAATGTTTATGTTTTCAATTATTTGAGGTTGTTTAGGGTTTTCTGAGTTTTCAATTTTTTTAGGTTTTCTGAGATTTTGACCAAGAACCTAGCCTAAAAGACTCTCCTAGGGGCCTTAGGGGCTTATCAAATATGATCCTTGCCTACGTTATACATGCAAAGACCATGTAGTTTGACTGACTTTGACTAGTTTATTGATGAGATATGAACACTTGATGAATTGCCAATTTATTATGATAGACTCCTAAAGGACTGACCTAGGGTGTCTTGGGGCACAACAATGATGGCCTTGCCTATGTTCAAGCTCAGATACTTGTAGTTCAAAAAGGTAATGTTTTTTATTTTGATTTTTGATCTTTTGACATGTTTAGGGATTTTGATGTGTTTTGGATGTTTTGGATTTTGAATTTACAACTTTTCGAATCTTTTTGGATTTTAGTTGTACATGATTTTGATGTTCTTTTGAATTTTATAATTTTGCAAGTATTTTTGGATTTTTTATGAGGTTTTCAAATGAATTAGGATTTTTGAGAGATTATGAGATAAAAAATACTTAGATTATGATGCCGATTTCATGTTATGAGATACAAGACATGGATCAAGAGTTATTTGAAAACAATAGTGCAATAACTTGACCCTAGTGTCTAGTAATGCTTCATTATGCAATGAACAAACCAAGATAGGTAATGTATATGTGAAGAGTTCAACAGAGTTTTATCATGCTAGATAAGGGCTATTAGACTTCATGAGATAAAATGGTAAAGATCTTGTCAAGAGTTTTCTATGATTAGAGTTGAAGTATACGTTAAATCTTTTTCAAGATCAAGATAAACAAGAATATCTAGATAAATCTAGATTGACTAGATGGAAGGAACATTGGATTTATCATGAAAAGGATGCGATGCTTCTATCTGAGAAGGATCATATAGACACTCAATTCTACTCATGATCCATTTTTTTCGGGTTTCATCATAGTACTTTTCCAAAGTGCCACTATAGTGGTTTTCACTGGAAGATAATTTTTAGTTTTACTATTTTCTTTATTTTTGATTTTTTATGGTTTCTTGGAATTTTACCCTCATGTTGAACCACCTGGAGGTACTAATGTAGAGGCCATTGTCATAACGTGCCAAAAATATCCTTCTTGTAAAAGTTTTTTTTCTAAGACACAAGCACTGGAATGTAACTTTTGAGAATTCTAATTTGCCTTGTTGGTACCTAAGTTAGCCTTGTATATGTGCACCCATCGTGATAGAGTGCCTTCAAAATCCTTATGATGAAGATTAGCTTCCATCACATGGTCAATGCAAGAATTAGATAGCATGAATGGATTGTATGGTGTTATGCATGAATGAATATGAGATGGGTTGGTTGATGGTTTGGAAGCTTTGACTCTCCAAACTTGGGAAGATGAGCAATGATGGGTGGGAATCGAGGTTTTGAGGGAATTAGGACCAACCATTGGATGTACTTCGTTCCTTGCTTGAGAAGCCTTATTTTTATTTGAGGACGCTTTTGTATGATACATTTCCCTTTTTAATTTTTCCCCATAGTTTCTTTGACTGATGTAGTTTTGGAGGGATGATTTTCTTTATTTTTCTTTGGTATCCATTTTTACTCGGCGTGTCCTTTTTGCTTTACTACTTCATTTTATTTGATGATATCTCCTTTCTTTGATATGAATCTTTGTTTTTATGTTGGTCCCAATTTGAGTATGAGATGATGGGTGGATGATGATTCATGATATGACTAGTTGTAGTGTTGATAGTATTTTCATCATAAGGATCCTTTGTGCCCCATATGTTGATGTTTTCTATAGACAAGATTTCCCCTAATTTTGTGAAGGTATTGACAATACCTAATCCTTTTCCCTGATAATGTATCCTCTAATCCATAGCCACTGAATATGAATTGTTGTGAACACATGATATTGCTATGGGTTCCTACTATTCAAGTATATGATCTACTTGCTTTGATTCTATTACATCATTGTATTTTGATACTACTTCAAAAGATGTTGGTTTTGATTCAAAAGATGTCGATGGTGCAAAATCATTGTAAGAATCAAGAATCTTGATCGTTTCTTCCTCTTGTGTAGGAATATCAAGAGTGGGAGACTCTTATTTTGGATGAAGAATGCCTATATGTCCATCAAAAAGAAACATATCAGAGGTGATATCGGGGACATATTTGGAGTATAAAATGGTTTGGAAGATGTCCCCCATTTATTGGTGAAACTCTGGGGATAGGGGTTCTTGATCTTGACTTGATTCAAAGTAACTTACGTTATCTTCAAGAGCCTCTTCTTGACATGATCCTTGGGTGGATGATATATTATC
Source organism: Sequoiadendron giganteum (assembly GCA_007115665.2). Classification (NCBI taxonomy): domain Eukaryota; kingdom Viridiplantae; phylum Streptophyta; class Pinopsida; order Cupressales; family Cupressaceae; genus Sequoiadendron; species Sequoiadendron giganteum. The sequence goes on along the minus strand of CM021101.1, from coordinate 481,976,136 downwards.
GATACAAGACTCTTCACAACAGTTTACACGTATGGGTGAAATAATGGATATTTCTTGCTCATTTGATACTTCTTTAACATTCCCAATCATGAAGTCATATGTGGAGGAGATATCATAATCTGATACATACTTGATGCCATTACAGTATGAAATATTGCTAGATACCGTTGATTGGTTTTGACTTTATTTTAAAAAAGTATCTTGATACGTGTTTGATTCCTCATGTTGTGATGAATGGATAACACAAATGTGTCCCACCATGGTATCATGGGTATGATTTACATTGTTTGAAGTTGATAACGTTCCCGAATCTTTTGTTTTTCCATGACTAGGCATAGGGTGTGTGTAAATTTTCATATTTTCATTCCTAGATTTTTTATCAACATCAATGTATCCTTGTTCAATAAGATCTTTTATTAGATGTTTGAGTCTAATTGTTTTTTGCATGTTATGCTCTTTGTATTAGTGGAATTCACGAATATGATCTTCTTTAAAGCTAGGAGGTTTGACTTATGGTGCTTGGTAGTTTGAGAAATTTGTGAGTGATAAGGTTAGATTGTATCAAATTCTTCAACACATCCTCCATATGTTCCCCTAAGGGAGTGAATTGTCATTTAGGAGCACTGTTTGTTCTTTGTGGAATAGGGTGAGTGTTTGCAACATTGATTGTGGGTTGATTGTTTGGTGGTGGTATGGATGGTTGTTGTGTGTTCATGGTTTGGGTTTTTTCTTTCCTAGGATCAGTTAAGACCACCTTGGAATCAACAACACCATCACTAGTAACATTCTTATTCTTGGCCCAAAAGTGGGGTTTGTTGTTAGAACTAGTGGATGGCCAGTTGTCTTTGTAAGCTTGTATGTTCCCTTGTGAAATAAGGGTTGTCTCAACGTTAAGGTTCCTAGGGATAAGCTCATCATAAGTGGTGATACATTGCATCTTTAAGTCGAAGGATAGCTTTGGATTAATGTTTTCTATGATAATCCCCACTTTTTTCTCATCGATAATGGACCACTTGCTCTTACTAGCTCTTTGCCTCCACCTTTGTAATAAATTTGTGAAGGATTATCCTTTGTTTTTATTGAGGGTATATAAATATTCCAAGCTTATCTATTAGGAGTTTTGAATTCTCAGAGGAAATTGTGAGAACTAATCGATTGTTGGGCCCGCCAAAATTCATGGAAAAAGGTGCACCAAGTAGGAATCATTGTAGGCAACCTCTTGCAATGAAATAAATTGCACAATGGAAGAAGATGATATGAAATATGCTGCAGATACTTGATAATAACTGAGAACAACAAGCCACTTCGAGGGAGAAAACCTCTAATTATCTCCAATGAGAATATAATTCATAATATAATGATGAAATAAGACTCACAACCTCCTATATATACCTATTTATGCCTAGGATATCACCCAGGCCAACTTAGACACCCCCATATAAGCCCTAGGCTTACCTAACCAACTGACTAATAATATAATAATGATAACATGAATTAATTAGGAGTTAAGATAGCCACAAGCCGACTATTCATAACCCAATGTACACCAATATTAAGGGAATAGCATGACACCCCTCTTCAAATAAGCATTGTAATTAATGATAATCAAGTGTGGATTATTTTGAATGAACTCCTTGTCCTCCCAGGTGGCATCTTCAACTGGTAAATTATTCCATTGGATGAGATACTTAGTGAGAGTTCTATTCCTCAACTTCTTCGTGTGTGTTTGATGAATGCACTCTGGTTACAAAATGATTCTTCCTTATTCATTGAGCTCTGGTAGTGTTGTTTGAGTTGGAATATGATGCCCAATTACCTTCTTCAAATAAGAGGCATGAAAAATGGATGTATCTTTGTTGTTGGTGACAACTCTAGCTTGTAGGAAACACTACCGATCTTTTGCATGATTTGGTATGGCCCATAATACCTTGGTGACAACTTATTATTATTTTTTAGTTGCTTTAGTGATATTTTCTTATAAGGTTTCAATCTCAAGAAGACCTAATCCCCAACTTCAAAACTTCTTTTAGTATGATGTTGGCCTGCCTGTTGTTTCATTCGATTTTGTGCCATGACCAAATTCTCCTTGAGTCCTGAAAGTACCTGTTGTTGATGAAGTAAGTGGTCCTCTACTGTCTGAACCCTTGGTGACACCTTTAATGATGATGTGAGGAAGGAGGATATCCATAAAGTGCCAAAAATGGAGACATTTTTGATGAGCTATGAAAAGAAGTGTTATACCACCATTTTGCCAGTGGTAGCCAATCTACCCATTGAGATTGTTTCTCTGAAGTGAAACAACCTAGATATCCTTCCAAACACTTATTAACAACCTCAATTTTCCCATTTGATTGAGGATGGTATGAATATCTATGAGCCAATTGAGAACCCAAGCATGAGAATAATTATTTCCAAAAGTGACTAGTGAAGATAGGATCACAATCACTGACAATAACCTTTGGTGTACCACGTAGGTTATGAATATTCTCCAAAATATCTTTTTCCACTACACTTGTTGTAAAAGGATGTGATAATGCAATGAAATGTGCATATTTAGTGAGGTGATCAACTACTACCATGATGAGATTATGACCTTTAGATTTGGGAAGCCTTGTGATGAAGTCCATGGATACCTCTTCCCAATGCTAGCTGGGAATAGATAAGGGTTGCAAGAGACCTGGTGTCTTAATTGTCTCCCCTTTATTCCTTTGAAAAACCAAACATTCAACCACAAATATTTGAACATCACCTTTTAGCCTTTTCCAAAAAAAATCTTGCTTAACTCGATGATATGTCTTCAAAAATCCTAAATGACCACCAATTGGAGAATCATGTAGTTCTATGAGAATCTTGTGTTTAAGAGCAAAATTCTTGTAGAGATACAAAGGCTCTTTATACCAAAGAGTATCTCCCTTCCAACAAAACTTCTCTAAACCACTAGGACCACTTTTTAATTTTTGGATGAGATTACTTGTTGCAATATCATTTTTCCACTCTACTTTGGCTTCTTCCACCCAATTTTCTTGTAATATTAAAAGGGAACATAATAAGGCTTCATCTTTCTCATCCTTTCTAGAAAGTACATCTGCCACAATATTTTCCTTCCCTTTCTTATATAAAATCTCAAAGTCATATCCTAACATCTTAGTGACCCATTTTCGTTGCTCTTTAGAAGATAATATTTGTTCCAAAAAATATTTTAGGCTATCATGATCTATCTTAACCTTGAAGTGTCTACCCATTAGATAAGGCCTCCATTGTTTAACTGCATGAAGGATCACTAGCATTTCCTTCTCATAATAGGATTTAGCTGATTCTTACCTTTTAATTAACAAATCTCAAAAGCAATTGGTTGACCTTCTTGCATAAGAATTGCTCCTATCCCATTTCCAGAAGCATCACATTCCACAATGAATTCCTTGGTGAAGTCAAGAGTGGAAAGCACTGGAGTTGTACACATAGCCTCCTTCAGTCTCTCAAATGTTGCATTGGGGAACTCATTCCAATGAAAAGAATCCTTATTCAATAGAGTGGTGAGGGGTGCTACTATACAACCATAATTCTTCACAAATCTTCTATAGTACCCTGTCAATCCCAAGAAACCCCTCAGTTTCTTAATGGTTTTTGGAGTAGGCCATTCCATGATAGCCTTAATTTTGTTAGGTTCCACCTTTACTCCTTCATGTGAAACAATGTGTCCCAAATACCTCACCTCCTTAAGACCAAAAGCACACTTGGATGGCTTAGCATAGATTTGATGATCTTCTAGTATTTTTAATGCTTGATCTACATGCTGCAAATGTTCTTCCCAAGTCTTGCTATAAATCAATATATCATCAAAGAACACTAATACAAACTTTCTCAATAACTTATTAAAAATTGAATTCATTAAAATTTGGAATGTAGATGGTGCATTGGTAAGACTGAATGACATCACCAAAAATTCATAATGACACTCATGAGTTTGCAATGCTATCTTACAAATATCTTCCTCCTTAATTCAAATTTGGTGATAAACCAGATCTAAGATCTAACTTGGTAAAATACATAGCTCCATTCAATTCATCTAGAAAATCATCAATTATTGTAATAGGAAACTTATCTTTAATTATGTACATGTTGAGAACTCTGTAATTTGAACACATGTGCCAAGTTTCATCCTTCTTACGTACTATCACCACTGGCGAGGAGTAAGTAGTTTGGCTATGCTTGATAATTTCTACCTCTAGCATCTCCTGAACAATTTTTTCTATCTCTTTTTTATATGTGTGGGTACCTATAAGGTCTAGTGTTTAGTGGTTGGATCCCTGGAACTAGTTGTATGGCATGATCATGATCCCTCTTAGGAGGAAGTCCTTTAGGCATATCTCCAAGAACAACTGAGTGATGATCAATTATTTCTTGTAAATATGGATGAGTAGGAGCATTAGATTGAGAGACTTCTAATGAACATAGCTGGGCCACAAATCCATCCACTCCTTTCTTAAGAAATTTTTTCATTTGATGAGAGCTAACCATCTGTGGGGACTTTGCCTTGAACCTCCTTATCTCTACTACCTTTCCTTCTGATTGAAGTCTCATGAATAGTTCTTGGAAGTTCATATCAATTGTTCCCAATGTAGTAAGTCATTGTACTCCCAAAACAATATCTGTTGCACCCATGGATATTGCATACATTGGGGTATCAAGTCAATAATCTCCCATGGCTAATTTAATGCTATGACACTTCCTTGAAAAACTAATTATACCACCATCTGCAATCAAAACTTTAAACTTTGGAGTTGGACATATAAAATAATTTAGATGAGTAGCCAACTTCTTGTTGATGAAATTATGAGTACTACCCAAGTTAATCAACACTATTACTTTGTGCTTCTTTAAGAATCCCACTACCATGAGATTTTGTGGAGCACTAAAACCCGAGAGTGCATGACAAGAAATGATTGGTTGAGAATCATGTGATTCCTCCTTTGACTCCCTTTCATCCTCTAATATGGGTTCCTCCTCTTCTTCCTCACTTGGACCTTCAATATAGAATAATTTATTTTCACTACATTTATGTCCTCGACTATATTTTCTATCACAATTGAATTACATCCCTTTTGCTATTTTCTCCTCAATTGGTTGTGGATTCAACCTAGTAGGTTGAGGAAGAGAAGGTGTTGAATATCCTTTCTCTCTTGTCACATTAGCCCCTTTCTTCTTAGGAATCAAATACTTCTCTTCTACCCTACGTGCTAAGATAAAATACTCATTTATAGAGCTAGGACTAAATATGCATACCTCATGTTGAATGTGATCCTTGAGACCACCCAAGAATAAATCATTCAACTTATCCTCTGTAATTGTATCCACTCTTAAGGATAGATTTTGTAATTGATGAATATAATCCTTAACTGATCCTGTTTGTTGAAGATTGGCAAGTTGGCTGAAGAAGTTGTCTGTCACACTATTGCTATATTGTGCTTGGAGTTCCTCTATAAAAATTGACCATGAGATAGTGAGACCCTTTTTCCTTCGATGAGTACAAATCCAATGATACCAAATGAATTGATCTAGTTCTAGATATAGGGAAACCATCATGACCTTTTATCCATTTGGGATTTGATGTAATTCAAAAAAAGTTCCATTTGGTTTATTCATGTTAGAGGATCCTTTCCATCGAATTAGCACATATCCACCTTTAGAAACAAATTCCTAGATCCCATAGGAGTATTAAAATTTGTGTCAATGTTCGTTGACCTAGAATTTTCACCTTGGTTGCTTGAGAAATCCTTTCTTGGTTCATTCATATAGGTGCTTAACATGCTTCGTATATCCGATATATCTCCTCTTAGGTCACACATATCCATATTCATTGAAAAAATGTATTCCTTGACCTTAATTATTTCCTCATTAGGATGAATATCCTCTATTTTTACCCCATCCTTATCAGGAGTCTTCCTCTGTATGACAATTTTCTTTTTGCCCCTTATTGTAGGCCCCATCATGATGGGAGCCAATAATTTTGAAATAAATCACACAAATGAGATTTAAATTCTCTAAAAAATTTATTGTAATGTACTAGGGCCAAAATAACTCTCACCTAGAAAAATCTCCAAGAAATAAGTATATTTGTAGCCTTGAGTGTGATATTTGTCGAAATCCTAATTTTTCAATAAATCACTTATTTGTGATCCAATATCTCCAAATTTTGGACTATAGGCTCATGTAGTATGTATCCAAAAACCTACTAAAAATAAGGCTCCAATAAAAAAATATTTGAGAGATATGCAAATTCCAAATAAATTGTGTAGAAACCCTAATTCTACAATAATTCGCTCAATTTTACTCCAATTCCTTTGAAATATGGATTGTATCTTCTTTAATATGTTCTTAAAAAACCCTTTAAAGATAAGATTTGTTTTGCTAAAAACTTAAATATATGCTCTTCCCAAAATTGCCTTCAATATTGAGAAAAAACCTTGCCTCTACGGTGCCAAGATCATGCTTTGATACCACTTGTAATGAAATAACTTGCACAATGGAAGAATATGATATGAAATATGATGCAAATAATTGATAATAACTAATAATAACAAGCCACTTTGAGGGGGAAAACCTCCAATTATCTCCAATGAGAACACAATTCACAATATGATGATGAAATAAGACTCACAATCTCCTATATATACCTATTTATGCCTAGGATATCACCCAGTCCAACTTAGACACCCCTATATAAGCCCTAGGCTGACCTAACCAACTAAATACTAATATAATAATGATAAAATGACTTAATTAAGAGTTAAGATAGCCACAAGCCGACTATTCATAACCACTATACACCAATATTAAGGGCGTAGCACCTCCATCCACATGGCATGGAATTCCTTGATGTGATCCATAGGATTTCCCATCCCTTTGTATTTATCAAGCTTTGGGACATCAAAATAGGGTGGGAAAGGTACCATCGCTATGTTCCTATCAAAGGGGAAAGGACACAAGTTTTGTTGCATGTGTGGTTTTGTCATTTTTCCCATTTGAATGTCTTGGACTTGTTGCATGAGCATCTTGAGCTACGATGACACATCATCTTTTGGATTTGGTGGAGGAGCGTGTGTTGTGTACTATGGGATGGTGGATGAGGTGTAAGTTGTATTTTGATATGATGGGTGTTATATGTTGTGTAGGGTGGATTATGATATTGTGAAGGTGATGGTGGTAGGGGTGAAGGTATATATGCTCCTTGTGCTATTGGATTGATGATGTTTTGTTGGTGGTTATAGTATAAACCTTGTTGTTTTGTAAGTATTCATTGTTTTTGGGCATATTATTGTGCTATCAATGCTTGTTGTTGAGCGTGTTGGTATGCGAACAATGCGTGTTATCGTTATTACATGAGAAAGGATTGTTGTTGTGATTCCTATTGGTAGGAATCTTGTTCTTGTTACAAAACTAAATCATGAGCTTGTTGTGCTTGCAGGGCTTGAGCTTGAGCTTGTTGTTGTTGCAATTCCTATTGATAGGATTTTTGTGCTTGTTGGAAGCTTGTGTTTGAGCTTGTTACTATTACAATGTGGAATTTTTTTGTTGTTGTGATGGTTGTTGTGTGGTGAGTGTTTGTGGGTTGTTTTGTGCTATAATTCCTTGTAAAATTGTCAATTGTGAGGGAGGAATGGGGATTTGGGACCCCATTTGATTTTGCATGATTTGGGGGACCAATGGTAAAGATGATGATGCCGTCATTTGGTATTGCGATGTCAATGGAACATTAGGACCTTGAGTCAATTGATTAGAAGGGTTTCCTTGACCGATGTGTTGAGGGTTCCCTTATGGTGTTTGATGTGGGACCAAGGCATTACCTTGGTTGATGGGGTTTGTGATCAATGTGTTTCTTTGATTTGGATTGATGATAGATGAGGCTGATGTGATGGTGGATTAGCTTGAGTAGTTTGGGTAACCAATTATTTTGATGTGTCAATGGGGTTGTTGGAACTACTTGTTAATGTTTTCCCTTCCATGAGGGTGTTAATGTGCCCTTGTTGTCCCACTTGAGTCACTTGGTTCACATTACCTTGTATAATGTTGGGCACACTTTGGGTACCTATGGTGATGGAGGAGGATGGTTGTGCTCGAAATGTTAAGGTTGTATTGGTGTCATGGAATGTAAGTGGTTTGTATGGATGGAGGGAATTCTATAGAATGGTGGTGGTAGAATAGGATGGGGCACAAAATATTGTTGTCCATGTTGTGTCTTGAGGAAGATTTATGTTTTGAGTACCCAAAAGTGTGTTTCCTCCTAAAGGGAGAGTGTGACCAAGATTAGTGGAAATCCTAGTTGCAAGACTAGGATTTAATGTTTGACTTGGCATAAAGGATGGATTTGATTGATTCAGAGACTAGGTTAATCCTTATGTCAAGTTTTGTGCAAGAAAAGTTGGAGCCACATTTTATAAGGTTTGATGATCTTGTTTATACTCAAGAATTTCTTCTTTAGTAAGTTGAAGTGGGTTGTTTGTGATTTCTTCTAACTCATATGGTCCTAATGGATCTTGTGGTTGTTGTGAGGGGGTAGAATGGCTCCTTGGATCAAATTCTTGTGGGTTTGGATAACTTGTGGTAGATGTTTTTTTGGTTTGTTCCATGATTGTCTTGTGTTGTGAGCTTGTTGTAACCATAAATTGTGGTTCAGCTATGGGAGAGGCATGTTGAGATTTATAATGTTTAAACTCTCCAATTGACTCAAATTTTGGTAAAAGGGACCCTCTAAGTTGTTTTGGACCAATGGTGTCAGTGGATGATGAAAAGGGTGAATGATATGGGGGGATTAAATTTCTAAACTTTGGACAACACTTTTAGACAAAAAAGGATTTATGTTTTGATGCTATGGATAAAAGGTATTAATGAACATGGAAATCCTTAAGGTAGAATTGTGACCTTTAATCTATAAACTAGCCCAAAAATGTGTTGACTAACTCAGCCAAGTGCATGGAAATGGACACATTTCACACACAAAATAGCTCAGTTAGGGGATTGTTTTGATAAATGTCTAAGTTTAAAAAATGTTGAGATGCTCAAAAGTTTCTAAAGTTGTTTGGTGAAATGAGATGTAGAATGTGGGATGAATTTTTGACCCAAAATGTCAACCTAGAATTAACCTTTTTTTGCAAGACCAACCTGTAGTGAGAAACATGCTATACCTCTAAAGTGATAAAACCCTAAGAACTCAATGATTTTGGTAGAATAGAACTCATGGATTTTGGAAAATAGAACCCAATGATTTTGACAATAGAACTCAATGAGTTTGGACTCAATGTTTTGCAATATTTTTCTTGTCTCAATTTTCTTATTTTGGGGATTCAAAATTTGAACATACATCATTGTGGGGTGTTCATTTGATTTAATTTTTGCTTAAGTGATATTTTTTCATTATCACATCAAGAAAGTCTTAATTAATGTTCAAAATAAAAATGTCTATGTCAAAACAACCTACATTTCGAAAAAGTCCATTATGTGAAAATAAAGAAGCTAAGACCATAGTGTTGCAAGTTTGGAAAAAAGGAATGAAAGTGTTGTCATTGATTTCAATTGGTCAATTGGTTATCTACTAGTTGTTGTTGGCTGTATATGTTGTGGATATTGAGAAATTTTTTTTAAAGGAAGTTTACAAGTATTCAAGATGATGGTTTGGTACTTGTCCCTATGGTTTTGTGGTTCATATATGTTAGTCATGATTGTTGAAGGTTGCTATATCCGGATTCTTGGCTATTGGTTCTTTGAGAAATTTGAGTTGTGTTCACCAGTTGTAAACTATGGTTTTTTGTGTTTTGGATGAGGTTCGGGAGAAATGTTGTTGGTCCAAATTTCTCTTTGATGAATTCTTTTGACTTGTAGTTCTAGAGATAAGATGTTATGATCATATTGAAGATATTTTTAGTTTTTGGAAGTTTCGAGCTTAATTGTTCTATGTGTTTTACATTGGTTTGGCCGACCATGTGTTAAACACTATCTTAGAAGTTGCTGGAGCATGTTGGATCTATTATGGGTCTTGATGAAGTGTGTTTTTGGGTCTCCCTCATTCTAATTCCACCCTAGGATGTTTAGGCACCAACCTAATTTGAATTTGAAGTTGGATGGCCGAATTTGTATCTTTTCAAGGTTGGAGATAGTATAAATACAAGATGAGATAGTAATGAAAAATGTACAAGAGAAAAGAAGGAAGATAAGTGAAAGAGTAGACACGCCTTTGATGCTATTCAAAAAGTGTGTTTGAGTTATATGTGTGGTAGATCAATGCAAAGCTTAATGCTATGTTTCCAAATGCAGTGAGAAAAAGGAAAACTCTATCATTCATGAAAGTTGATTAGTGATTGTGGTGGAATCATTTGTTGCATTGGGATTGTTGTCTCTCTATAACAAGTCATCTTTGTCTTCTTTGTATCTTTGTGGCAGTGAGACCTTTGGGTTATAGCCCTGTTGGATAGCGAGTCCTTATTGTAGGCAGTGAGCCTTTTTTGTAATCGGTTTTGATATTCTCTATAGTGTGAGTTAATTCCCATCGTAGTTTTTTGCTCATTGTGTTTTCCACATAAATCTAGTGTTATTATGTTTGTGCATTATATTTGAGTTTCTGCATTGGCATTTGATGATTAATCATTTAAGCAGTTTATGTATTAGTTTGGTAATTAAATTGAAGGTTATAATCTATGACAAGTGATTCACCCCCCTCTTAGTTTTCCTATCCAAAAACTGTTATCAAAGATTTGTTCCTTGGTGAAGAGCTTAATTGCTTGAGGAAGGTCTATGATGGCTAGCAAAATGATCTTTGATTATCTGAGGTTTGATGGAACTAATTATGGTATCTGGAAAGTATTGATGGACGAATATATGGAGTATTGTAGATATGATGTGGAGAAAGATTACAAGAATCCTTACACTCCTCATGATAATGGTCTGAGTACACTTGAAGAAATCAAATTACATGAGGTGAACAATAAATTGAAGTTCATCTTGAAGAATAGTCTAGTACCTTTTGAGTTGATTAAGGTTCAAAATTTAAAGATAGCTAAGGAAGTCCTGGATGCTTTAGAAAGAGCACATGATTGAGATGAAAGAGTTAATGAGGTGAAATTACAAAATTTGGAAACATAGTTTGATTTTATACATATGTCTGAAGATGAAAATGTCAAAGCTTATGTACATAGATTGGATGAGGTAGTGGATGAAATGCAATATCTTAGCACTATTGTATATGAAACCAAGATTGTAAAGAAGATTCTTAGAACTCTTCCTGATGCTTATAGTTAAAAGGTGAGTGCTATTGAGTAGACTATAGATTATAAGACCTGTACTAAGGATTTTCTATTAGGATATTTTGACATCTTATGAGATGAGGAAGCCGAGTATAAGAAATGGAGACAAAATAGAGACAAATTTTAAAGCTACAAAAACTAAAGATCCAAATGAGGAAAACTTTGATGAAATAGAAGCTAATTTTGTAAGAATAATGAGAAAAGGATCTGATAAGTATGAAGGTAAGTTTCCATTTAAGTGATTTAGTTGTGGATAAATAGGTCACTATGTTGCAAAGTGTCTAGAAAGAGCTAAAATAAATAAACAAAGATATGTGAAAGAAAAGAAAGGAAAGATGATTAATAGAGCTTACTATGTAAATGAGAATGCTAGTATTTTAGATGAAGATTCAAAATATGAATATTCAGAATATGAAGATCCATATGACAATGAATGCTTGTTCTTTATGATTAAGGATGAACCTACTTCTACTAATTTAGAAAAATAAGTAAAGGGAAGTCCTCCAAAGAAGGAGAAGGAGAAAAATGAAGGTACGGTTATCTCTGCCCTACATGCTAAACAAGAAAATAATTTTTGGGTAGTTGACAGTGGTTGCTCACATCACATGAGTGGTGATAGGAGTAAGTTTCTAAAGTTTGAGAAATATGATGGAGGTCTGGTTATGTTTGGAGATGATATTGGTGCTAAAATTTGTGGGAAAGGTTCAGTAAGATTTGATGTCAAGCATCCTATTGAAGATGTTTACTATGTTAAGGGTTTAAGGCATAATCTATTGAGCGTTGGTCAGATGTGAAGAAAATGATATGATATTGTGTTTAAGGATGAGAAATATAAGATCCGAAACATTGATTGCTGTAGGAAATAAATTTGAAGGGAATATTTACCAACTTAAGGGCGCTAATCGACGATGCTTTATGACTCAGATAAATGATAGTTGGTTATGGCATAGGAGAATGTGCCACATGAGTTTTGATAACTTAGTAAGGATTAGTGTTGTTCAGGCCGTGAGAGATTTATTGAGAATTACAAATCCTGTCAATGCAATGTGTAGGAATTATCAGTTTGGGAAGCAAGCAAGAAATCATTACAGATCAAGAGAAAAATCTACTACTAGATTATTGGATTTGGTTCATATAGATCTCTGTGGTTCTATGAGAGTGTGAAGTCTACTTGGTGAAAGACACTTTATGCTTGTAATTGATGATTATTCTAGATATACATGGGTTACATTTCTTAGAGAGAAATCAGATTCATTAGATAGATTCAAGGCATTCAAGGCTATGGTTAAAAATGAAGTGAATTTGAAGATAAAATGATTAAGATTTGACAAAGGTGGAGAATTAACCTCCCATGAGTTCAATATGTTTTGTGAAGTGTATGGAATAAAGAGATAGTTATCTGCCCCGAGAACTCCTCAACATAATGGAGTTGTTGAAAGGAAAAATATAAAAGTTCAAGAGGTTGCTACGTCAATGATCACTAAAGCCGGATTACTAGAAGTTTACTAGAAAGAAGATATTCATACTACTGTATATGCATTCAGTCAAGTTCAAGCAAAAGAAATGAGTACAAAAACTCCCTATGAGTTATGGCTTGAAATAATTCCTACAGTTAAATATTTCAAGGTATTTAGAAGAAAATGCTATATTAGAAGAGATGAAGAAACTTTGGGAAAGTTTGATGCAAGAAGTGATGAAGGAATATTTCTTGGATACTCTACCAAAAGTAAGGCATACAAATGTTTCAACAGAAGACTGAGAAAGATTGTAGAGAGATTGAATGTGAAGGTTGATGAAACAATGAAGAATTCTATTGATATTGATGGATGTGTTTGATGAGCATGACTATGTAAGAATAGAAGAAATTATGGAAGAACAAGATAAAGATGAGAAGGAAAAGTAGAATAAATAGAATAAAAGAGAAGATTCTTCAGTGATGTCCCCTAGGACGCCGAAATATGTACAAAGGAATTATTCAAAAAATCAGATTATTAGAGACAAGGCAAAAGGTGTCTTAACTAGAAGCAAAGTTGTTGCTGAAGTAAAGTTGTGTTTATTCTCTGATATTGAGCCAAAGATAGTAAGTGAAGCCTATAAAGATGAACATTGGAAGGAAGCAATGAAAGAAGAAATTTTGCAGATTGAGGAGAAGCAAACTTGGGAATTGGTCCCAAGACCGAAAGACAAAAATATTATTGGATCGAAATAGGTATTCAAAAATAAATTGAATGAGAATGGAAAAGTTGTCAAAAAAAAAGAAAGGCTTGTGTGTAAAGGTTACTCACAAGTAGAATGCATAAGTTTCCAGGAGAAATTTTCCCCGGTAGCAAGAATGGAAGCTATAAGGATGTTCTTGGCATTAGCTGCTTATAAAGATTTCAAAGTCTATCAGATGGATGTCAAGTCAAACCTTTTGAATGGTGAACTAGAAGAAGATTTCTACATGTAACAATGAGAAGGATTTCAGTTAACAAATCAAACAGATATGGTGTGCAGATTGAAGCAAGCTCCTAGAGCCTGGTATTCAAGGTTAGACAAGTATTTAATTTAGCAAGGATTTAACAAAGGTATGGTAGACAATAATTTGTACTTTAAGATTGAAAATGACAAAATATTGATTGTAGTTGTATATGTTGATGACATTATCTTTAAAGGAAATGAAAAGATGTGCAAGATTTTTGTGGAAGAGATGCATAAAGAATTTGAAATGTCTATGTTTGGGGAGATGTATTTATTTCTTGGGCTATCGATTAATCAAACAAAGAAAGGAATTTTCATTTCACAATCTAAATATGTGAGAGAGATGTTGAAGAAGTTTAGGATGGATGGTTCCAAACTGGTAAGTACTCCTATGGTGACTGGTTGCAAGTTGGGTAAAGATGATGATTTACGTAAGGATGATCAGAGCAAGTATAGATCTATGATTGGTGGACTACTGTATTTGAATGCTACTAGACTAGATACTATGCATGCGATCTATCTCATAGCTATATTTTAAGAAGATCTGAAAGAAACACATGTTGTTGCAGTTAAAATAATATTTGAATATTTGAATGGCACTTTGGATTATGGATTATGGTATCCTAAAGATATTGAATTTACACTTAGTGCTTATACAAATGTAAATTAGGCCGAAAGTATATATGACATAAAGAGTACAAGTGGTGGTGCATTATTTCTTGGATGCAGGTTGGTGGCATGACTAAGTAAGAAGCAAGATTTAGTCTCTTTGTCTATTGTTGAAGATAAGTATATTGCTATTGCATCTTATTGTACACAAGTTATATGGATGAAACAAACATTGGAAGATATCACAGTACTATATGATTCAATACCATTTCTATCCTCTATGATAATACAAGTGAAATTAACATTTCAAATAATCCTGTGATGTACTCGACAATGAAGCATAGATCTATTAGATATCATTTCTGGAGTTGAGAGAAGGTTATGGAGAATGAATTCAATCTTGAGTATGTTCCGACAAGTCAAATTGTAGACATATTTACAAAGGCTCTTCCTAAACATACTTTTGAGTATCTCTGGGAGAAGTTAGGGTCATTGCCCCTCCTTTCATAAACTAAGATGCATTTGGAGATGCATAAGTCTAGTGGATTCATGGTTCTATCTTTTTGGACCAATGTTTTGTTGGCTACCTCTCAGGGTGAGTAGGTAGTTTCAAGTGTTGTCATTATGAGTATTATGTTTTCATGTCAAAGGAAGATTTAGTGAACATATATATATTTTCCTTTGACATTAATGTCAAAGGGGGAGAGAAAGCATGTGAAGAGGAGATAAAGCTAATCAAAGAAAGTAGGTAATGAGGAAGATGATCTCCTAAGAGGGAGAAGAAAAGAGAAATATCTTTAGAACTGGTATGGTGTCTTTGATGGTTTTTCACATCATGCATTTCCATCAATGAAAAAGGGGGAGATTGTTACAAGAATGGAAAAAGGAATGAAAGTGTTGTCATTGATGTCAACTGGTCAACCAATTATCTACTAGTTGTTGTTGGCTGCATATGTTGAGGATATTGATAAATTGTATTAAAGGAAGTTTACAAGTATTCAAGATGATGGTCCGATACTTGTCCCTATGGCTGTGTAGTTCAGATATGTTAGTCATGATTGTTGAAGGTTGCTATATCTAGATTCTTGTCTATTGGTTCTTTGAGAAGTTTGAATTGTGTTCACCAATTGTAAATTATGTTTTTTTATGTTTTGGCTGAGGTCCAAGAGAAATGTTGTTGGTCCGGATTTCTCTTTGATGAAGTCTTTTGACTTGCGATTCGAGAGATAAGATGTTTTGATTGCATTGAAGATATTTTTGGTTTTTGGAAGTTTTAGGCTTAATTGTTCTATGTGTTTTACATTGGTTTGGCCGACTGTGTGTTAAGCACTATCTTCAAAGTTGATGAGGCGTGTTGGATCTATTATGGGTCTTGGTGAAGTGTGTGTTTGGGTCACCCTCATTCTAATTCCACCCTAGGATGTTTTGGCACCAACCTAATTTGAATTTTAATTTGAATGGCTGATTTTGTATCTTTTCAAGGTTGGAGATAGTATAAATATAGGATGAGCTAGCAATGAAAAATGTGCAAGAGAAAAGAAGAAAGATCTAAGTGAAAGAGCATAAATGAATTTGATTCTATTCACAAAGTGTGTGGTAGATCAGTGCAAAGCTTAATGTTGAGTTTCTAGATGCAGTGAGTAGAAGGAAAACTCTATCATTCATGCAAGTTGATCAGTGATTGTCGTGGAATCCTTTTTTGCATTGGGATTGTTGTCTCTTTGTAACAAGTCTTCTTTGTCTTCTTTGTATCTCTGTGGTAGTGAGCCCTCTGGGTTGTAGCCCTATTGGATAGTGAGTCCTTTGTGTATGTAGTGAGCCTTATCTCAAGCAGTGAGTCTTTTTTGTAATCGGTTTTGATATTCTCTATAGTGTGAGTTAATCCTCACCGTGGTTTTTCCCTCATTGGGTTTTCAACATAAATCTAGCGTTATTGTGTTTGTGCATTTGATTTGACTTTTTTCATTGGAATTTGATGATAATCATTTAAGTAATTTATGTATTAGTTTTGGTAATTGAATTGAAGGTTATAATATATGACAACTAATTCCTTTAAGGATAAATTCCTTAGGGACAAGCAACAATATTATGACTCTTTAAAAGGTATCCATACATAATCCAAAGGGTTTTAATTTTGGTAAACTTGTTGATGTGTCAACATGTTTAAGATGTTTTGGAACCATACAATGTGTCAAACTGACTCACAAGAAATAAAATTCCTAGCTCAAGTGGGTACGTTCTTCCTGGTAGGCTTTCCTCATGACCTTTGTAGTAGAAGAGATTATTTTACATTCAATTAAGGAAAGAGTGTAGAGGTATGTTAAGAATGACTTGTATTAATCTCTAGACTTTAGCTAAAATTGGACATGGCAAGTAACTTTTTGGAATCTAAGTTCCAATGCACCACTTTAAAGAATTCTTTTGATGGATAAAGTTAGCCACTACTTTAAACAAGGTTCTTAATGAAAAAAATTTGAGAACACCAGTTTTTTTACTACCGTCTGCTAGCCACTTAAGGCTTTTCAACTATTCCCTTCCAATTAAGGAGAGGGATTAGGTGCAACATGTTGATGCCTCAAGATTGAAGGCACTTTCTCATGATTTACCAACCTTTGATATAGCCCACTGGTAAACATGCTTCAAGAACTTGCCTATGAGTTTTCCATTGCAAGATGTGTCTCATAGTAAGCCCTCTTTTAAGGGTGACACAAAGCATGAAATTACACTTAAGTATTTATCTTCACCCAAGATCACATGAAGCACAAGGGGAGTGGATACATACAACAAGTGTACACAAGAAATGAAAGTATAATTGAGCATTTCTCTTCACCCAAGATCACACGAAGCACAAGGGGATTGGATACTCACCACAAGAATACAAAATCAAAGAAAGCACTCATTAATTTTAATCCAACATAGCAAAATGACTTTGTCTTAAGCATCGGTGGAAGTGTTTGATTTGTTTTGTTCAATTTTAAATCGATATTACAAAATGAGGATATGTGGGACCAATTTTAACCAACTTTGAAAATAAATTTTAAACTGAATGGAAATTTAGTTGGTCCTAAAACATAAAGCAAAGTAGCATATGATGGGTTATAATTGTCCCACAAGTTTAAAAACACTTTTTTACAATGTTGGATGAATGATAGTATGCTTCTTCACCTTGAATATTCTCAAATCTACACAACCAGTTAGCCTATAAAACAAAAACTAGATGTCAATAAGATATAAGAGAGCATATGAAATTGAAAATTTAAAGCACATATGAAAATTAGCTCTTTGTTTTGTTTACCAATAAAAAACATCACTATTCACAAATGCATTACTATAATTGAAAAAGGTATTACTATAATTGACAAAGGCATTGTTGTATGGTGAAGCTCTGCAATGGTGTCGCTCTGGTGAACTTTTGAAAGCATCTCTCTACAAAAAATAGGGATGAAAAAGGCGTCACTATATCAAAGGTGTCGCTATTTTCAAATCTACCATAGTTTCAAAAAGAATTAACATCGCTATAATTAATAGGAATCACTGGATTTAAATAGGCATCACTATAATTCCTTCAAAGGAATTGCTATATGGTGATGCCCTACAAAGGAATCATTGTAGCCTCCAAAAGCATCGTTGTATCTGAAAAACTAAGAACACAAGAATCTAAAGAGAAACTCATTAGATTTGATTAGTATAGCCCTCCTTCTAGCACCAAAATGTGACCAAAGTCATAGTGAACTAAATATGCTAAGATCAAAATGAATTTAAAGCCTATTTAATCCCCTAAGCCATGATCCCAATAAGATATTCAAAATTATGAAGAAAAATAACCCATTAAAATTACATGAAGAAAACAACAATATAATGGAAATCTATTCTAAGACCTCAAATTTTATCCTATTGGGGGAGTGATGTTGCATTGATGTGGAACTATGAACCTTTCCCAATCCCTTGGATAATATGAGCATTTTTCAATTGGTTTTATTGAAGAAAACTGATGAAACAAATGACATAGAAATGAAATATGATACAAATCTAGTTTAACATGATAAATATGTAATCTAAATGCTCAATTTCTTGATAAAATAGATAAAAACTAAGTTACCATGGAAGCCATTAAAGGGTGCTTAAGATAAATGGATGAAGCTTTAATCTAAAATGCTATCAAATATGAAACATAGATGTAAATGAGTATGAATTTCAATAGCATAACTTTTCTAACAAAATATGGATCAATTTTCTCCGAACAATGATGCATTTATAGGAAAGAAAATGAAAAATCAAGGGCTTAGATTGATTTGATCTATCAATGGTCAATATTGAATGAAGGGGGAAACATGGATCAAGGATTCTCATCAATGGATGAGAATAAAAGATCACATGGATTAAGGAAAGATCAAGGGTTGAGAATTGTTCAAATAAACACACTTTGTAACAAATTTGAAAGTTTGTTACAAAGTTTGTTTGAAAACACTCATTCCCCTTTTGGAGAAAAATAGGAGAAAAAGGAATATTCCCTATGCAAGTGGATGGGAGGGGAAATTAGCAATTTAGTAATTTAAAACTAAATTTGAATGTGCAAGATGGGGAATGTGAGGATATCCATTCGATTGTTGATTTATTTAATGAAAAGGGGATGTAAGTATGATATTTAATTAAATAGTTTAGAGTTATTTAATCAAATAAGAGGACTTAGGGTTTAAATTAAATAATTTGAATGATTCAATTAAACAGGGTGAAAGGTTAGTGTGAGAGGATAGGAATTAACCTAATTAATTAATTGGATTAATAGAAAAAAATGAGGCATTTAATTAAATAACTAGGTTAATTTAATCAAATAGGCAAAAAGAGGATGAAATTCAAGACAAAATGAAGTAAGTGATCAAATTAAAGTGTGTAGTACCATTCAAGACATTTCTAAGTGTCTACAAACAACGTTTATGGAAACAATTCCTACAACATGGAAATTTTATTTTGATGGCTCTTACACCTGACATAGATTCAGAGTAGGAGTTCGTTTTCTCACTCCACAAGGAGATACCATTCACAAGTCTTACAAAATCTATTTTCCTTGTACCAATAAAATTCTTGAATACAAGGCATTGATTATGGTGGAACCCCTAAAATCTTGTGTTCCACTATTGAAATTTAACAAATTTTGGTTGTCTTCCTAGTTTGAATAAAGTCTTAGGGATTAGGGTTTCAATCATTGTCATGGTTAAGGTTTTTGTGTTTCTTTATCTCTCAAAAAATCCTAATTATTAAATCCCCTTTGTAAATTTCTAAATTGTCGTTGAAATATATCTACTTGTCAAATTGATTTAAGCATCGCTTTATATCTTATGGGTTGCAAGTCTTCTAAATATTTTCCTTTTCCTAAGTCTATGAATTGATATTAATTCTCGACCTAATGTTTTATGTCCCTGCCCATAATTTTCCTATTCAGTCCACCTTTTAAGTTATTAACCACTAGCAAGTGTAGCTATAAGCATTAAGATGATCATCGAATTTGAAGGATCAAATCTTGACCGCTCCACATTCCCTTGCTTGATTTTAATATGCATTAAAATAATCGCACTAGTTGGTTGGTTGATGAAATGTGCCCCCTTGTTATTAGTAACCATTGGACTATAAAGGAAGCAAACACTCTATTTGATGAGATTGAAAGTCGAGGATAGATGACGTGGGTTAATATTGACCGCTCCCAACCATCCCATGGGGGACTCACCTTCATCTCCTATCTCTCAATGGGGAAGTAGGGAGATTCCATGTGGAGTGATCAGGGCCATCAAAAGGACTATATAAGGTAGAAATATTAGTGAAATATTTTAGAGTGTGGATATAAATGTTAAGGCCCACACTACTAAAGGAAAATTTTTAAGCACGTGGTTAAACATGAACCAAATCTTTTAATCTTGGTCGTTTGTCATGTTTGAAAGTTACACATGTGGGTGAGTAGTCTTAAGTTAAAGCACACACATATTCAAGGATTTTGATTAAATCTCAGCCCTTCCCTACCTCCTTGTTGTTGGAAGTTGCACATAGGTTAAGACCAACAAGGGAGCGGGGAAGCTGAGACGTGGAATTTTCCTTAGTGCTTAACACATGGTGGAGCCCACGAGTGACTTGACCACGTAGCTCATTTTTATTGGTTGGTGATGATAGAGGCCCAATCAACATTTTCAATTTTTTTTGTCTTATTATGGATCGTCCGTCGGTCCATCTCACTATTAAATCAATGACCAACATTCAAAGTTGGGTTTGAAGGAAAATGAGTCATTCTGGTTTCCATGACCAAACCATAATATAAAAAAAGATGTAGAGCTATCAAATTGGAAGGTGTTAAATCCATTAAAAATTTCTTTAAATCACAATTGAAAATTGATACAAGCATCCTATGCATTTGAGGAGTTCATGTTGTAATTTTTAAGCTTGTTCGACATCATAATTAGGGTTTTTAAGTGTTGCAAAACCAATAAGTAAAATCACTTCCTTGCTTATAAAATTGCTTAAAAATTGCTTAGGTAGAGTTTGTTCAATTTTTATGCTAGTAAGGTTTCTTGTTTAAAAATTTTCTTTTAAGGTTTGACATTAGTTTCATATAATTAGCTTGTATGGTCTTGTTATTTTCTAAGTCAAACCCTTGCCTAAGCCATAGGTTTCCATTTTATTAAAAAGAAACCCTAGTGTGTAAAACCTAGAGTCATGACACCAAAAGTTAAAGCCTCCACATCTAAGGGAGAATCCTTTTGTTCAAAACCTCCTGTCATACCCATAGTTCAAGACTTAACCAAACAATTGAAGTGCTCTACCTCAGGAAAACCTAAGGGCCAACTATTATTCTAGGGTACACAAGTCATGAAAGGCCTTTTTGATAAGCAAAGTGAAATTAAGGATGCCACATTTCCCTTAATTGGATGGACAATATTTAACTATTGTTTTGGAAAATAAAATTGTGGCATTCCTGTGGGTAACCCATGGAACTTATATTTGGGGAAATTGATAGTCCTAAATGTCTACATGGATGTGGATTTATTGAAGGCCATGGCTGCATATTATGATCCAATCACAAGGACTTTAAGGAAATTTGATGGAAGATACATGGTCAAGGTTACTAGAGATGAAATTGCTGAAATCTTCAGAATCACGGAATGGAGTGAGGATATGGTGCCCATTGATGAGAAGACTCTCAGGGTGGAGCATGAAAAGGTCATACATACATTCAAGGTCTCAATATTACCAAATTATCTAGCATCTATTGACGGTTGAAGGGTCCACTTGATCCCATTGGTTAAGGAACCCTTTCCTATCATCTATTTTGTCTCTTACTTCCAAAGAAATTTCTACTCTATATACCAAATTATTGGTTATGACATCGCTATAGGAATGGCCATGGCTTGGATGTACATGGTAGCACATATACAACATCCCACATATTACACATTAAATGATTATGCATGATACTTGGCAAAGATGATTCATGAAGGCCTGATAAAATTGAAGCAAGGAAATGATGTGATTAGATTCTTCTAGTATTCATTATTTATGCATATGCTATTGTACAAAGGGGCCCCATATTTTGGTAAGGATATGAAATTGGAACAAAGGGATTGTAATTTGGATTTCCTTGTCCAATACTGGACTACAATGCTTGATAAGGATGACATGATGTTTGATTATGTTTTATTTCAAAATTTGTTTGCATCCAAGATAAGGAGGGTATTGATTGTAAACATGCCAAGGATTCCCACAGCCTTGCATGATTTTTTAAGGCCCAAGGATAGGAGGCTTGATCTAGGATTTGATAATAATGAGGGGGATGGTATCCCTTATCCTACCTATACTGTTTTGAGATTTTATGGCTCGAATGTCTCACCCCACCTATTGCCCAAAGATGTGCCAGAGAGAATTGGTTTTCTTGAAGTGATATGGCAACTTGGAAATGCAGAAAACAATCACCTAATAGATCAAGGAAAGGGAACCTTTTTCCCTTCATACACTTGTTTTTCTGATTTTTTAATGATTAAAGATGGATGGGATAAAATCAATGATATCCTTAAACCTCTAGGAATGAAGAGAGCAACATGAAGGAACCATGATCCCGAAGGATTCATGGCATGGTTGAGAATGATAAATTGAAGCTCAAGATTTATTCATAATTTCTCTTTCCCAAGAGATATGATTAGAAAAATATTTTATTTTTAGAGGTATAATGATAGAAAATAAAAGTGGATTGCTTTTAATAATTTACAAAGGGAAATACGAGAAAAGGATCCAAAATTCATTGGACTTGATGAAATAAATAATGAAATGCAAAGGATATAATATGTTTTTGAGAAATTTGAGACAAGAGTTGGACACCTGAAGGGTGAAATACTAATTCAAGAAAAGGGGAAGGCCATTGCAATAGAGGAACAAGATGTGGGGGACACCCTTGTAATGGAAGAAATTCCATCTTACCAACCCCCCAAGGAAAATACAGTTATTATTTTTAGAAGAAAGAATAATAACGTGAAGGGAAAGGATACAAATGCTGCCTCTTCTTAGCCAGAAAAGCAAAGGGTCCCCTCGCCAGTGCCAAACTAGACATTGAACTAATTTTTTTTAACTAAATATTCACTTTCGGGCACCTATAGTGGCTAAACTGTGAGGAATTTGAAGATGATGCAATGTAGTGATTTGTGAAATTTTGTCTATAGATTCTAAATATATTTTTTTCAAAATTTTTGGAATCAAATTGCACTTCTTTTTCCATCTCCTTCAAAAACTAGTTTTTAACAGTAAACACCATTTTAAAGAGTGATGTTACTGGCTAACACATAATTTTTTTTTGCTATGAAGGATAAAATTCTATTTTTTTTTAATTTAGATTTTTAACTATGATATCTAGTGCATGGAATTGGTTTCATAGAATTTAATTGAATATTTTTTTATTAATTAAGTTTCAAAGTCAAACTGGTTATAATTTAGACATGATTTATTGGCTAAAACATAAAAAAAATTGTATGTATCGAAATTCAATTTTTTTTGGTTGGATTAGGGACATCAATATCTAGTGCATTGATATTTCTCAAATTTTTTGATAATCTTCTATTTTTCCACATGTGAATAACAAAGAGCTTGATTTTCGGTGAAAAACCTACATTCACAAGAAATATATTTTTTTTAATACAAATTAAATAATTTAAAATTATACTTTTTGGGAAGCTTATAATAAGGACTACATACTTAAAAAATAAAAAAAAAATGAATTCATTTGATCCCCAAAAGGTGAATCAATTTTTTTTTTAATCAACATTTTGATAGGTGTAAAGTGAATTTATTATAGGTATGGTTTAAAACTAGCGGGGTTCTATCAAAGGGAGTTTGATCTAAGGTGGTTTGATCAAAACCTCTTTAATTGGAATCCTTTAGATGGAACTTTCCAATGCTTAAATCATTATATTTTCTAAAAATATGCGATTTTAGCAAAAATCAGGATCTCCTAGAAAGTGAAACCACTATTGTGGGATCACTAGCCACCAAGACAAGCATCACCACCAAGTGAGCCACCTCAAAAGAAACAAAAGGTTCAATCATTAGGATTGGTGGATTATGAAGAAGATTTTGAGGAAGAAATCTTGGCGACTAAAGAAGAAATGTAGCAAGGAATGCCTTCTCCACCTAGGGAGATCGTGCCACAACAACTTGGTTGGTGATTAAGTAAGGCCGATCTCACTAGTATAAATAAACAAGATGATGTCAAGTTAGATGCATGCACAAAATTTATGGATGTTGATTATTTTGTGAAGTTTAAAGCCTTCATGGAATTTGTTTGGAGGGCTAGGAAGGATGAATTTGTGAATAATATTGCAAAAGAGAGGATCATGCACCCTGAGCTACCTGATGTTGTGATCCAAGCTCATGTAATAAAATAAATGAAGGAGAAATATCAAGAAATGACTTTTGAAGAGGGCAGATCATTTGTGAGGGAAAGTGGAATTCTTTTGTTGCTAGAGTGGGATTTATCCTTGGAAATTGCATTTGATACAATAAAAAGTATGAAAAACCTCTCTATAACTTTGAGGTAGATGCCACCATAGCATTGCAGGGATCTATATTTAGTGAGAAAGACAAGATACATTGGCCATTTGGGCCCTAGCCCCTAACACAAAGAAGTCAGACATTGTAGAACCCGCTTCAGATCATAAGGGGATTAATAATAAAGAGAGTGTTTGACACATCAGCTATTGAGGTTGCCACAATGTTAGTCAATGTTGTTCAATTTATAAAAGAAACAGTGGAATCAATGATTGCTGAGAAGGAGAAGTTCAGAAAGTTATACAATGATTTATTGATTGATTATGGAAAGAACCAACAACAAATAATGCAACTACATATTGAATTAGCACTATTGAAAGAGAAAATATAGAATTTGTAGTTAGGAGAGCCAATGCAAGCTGATCCTATTTCCTCTTGTTCTTCACAGGAGCCAACACCGACTGCTTTCACACCTCCCACCAGTTATTCATGGGAAATTGTGCCTTACAATATGTGAAATGTGCTCATTTTTGTGGAGGGACCAAGTACCTCAAGTGCACCACAAGGATAAGACATCAACAAAAGATGACTAATCTAAAAGCTGAAAGAATATGAAGACAAGGTTAGTTAGCATGATAGGGAAATCGTTTATAGCAATTTGAAAATTGTAACTATAGTCCTAGAGCATCTAAAAAAAAGGGTTGACATAAGACTAGTTAGCCTTCATGCTAATTACTCCTCAATGGTTAATGAAATAAAAATTATTGATATTGACAAGGAGGTAGCCATTCTAATTATAGAGACATGGATCCCTAGGCTAAAAGACTTAAGGTTAATTCCTTTAGGATCCAAGCATTATATAAATAAACCTGAGAAGATCCATCCAACCCTTAGAACTGTGAGTGAAATCTAGGAATTCCAT
This sequence comes from Sequoiadendron giganteum, assembly GCA_007115665.2. Taxonomy (NCBI): domain Eukaryota; kingdom Viridiplantae; phylum Streptophyta; class Pinopsida; order Cupressales; family Cupressaceae; genus Sequoiadendron; species Sequoiadendron giganteum. The sequence goes on along the minus strand of CM021101.1, from coordinate 481,950,837 downwards.
GGGAATATTGAGCCTTTGGAGGCTAAGATAAGGGAATTGGTGAAGAAATTTTATGAGATACATCATGGCCTTTTTCTTAACATATTGAACACCAGTGGTGATATTAAATCCCAATAGGAGTGGAATAAAGAAGCAAATGAGATAATCTCAAATCAAGCAGCTAAGATTTGTAAGGAAAATGATATGAGCACGTTGAAGAAGAATATGGATATGATTTCCTAAGTTGGAATTGCTTTAGAATAGTTTGATAAGGAGGCTAATCAAGTTGTCACAAAATATGCTCCTTATAGGCAAAAGGGTGATAATACCATTACATTTGATCAGCCTACAACGCAAGAATTTCAAGCCTAGAAAGATAAATACTTGGATGTACTGGAATATTGAGCTGCAATTGTGGAAATGGTGATCAAAATTTTGGTTTTAAGTCTGAAAACATGGTGAGTAACAGATGGGAGAAATATGATGCATAGCCTAGAACCAATACGATTTAGGCTTTTGATGAAGTATGAATAATATATTGTCTTTTCCCCAATTTGAATTTGATGACAAGGTTGCAAATGTGGATAAGTCTTTTATCTCTTCTACCTTCTACATTTGATGCTTTTATTTCACTTTATGCTTTAGTACATGGACACAATTTTGGAGCACATGGATATTGCTACATCAGCTCAAAGATGCCTTTTAGAAGGTGGGACTTGATCTTCAATGAAAAATGAAATTAATTTTTGTCTCATGTAAAATTTCCCTCTATTTGAGGATGCAAATATAAATGAATAGGGAATATTTTGTATCAGTCCAATTGAAATGAGACATGTGTACTTTCTGACCCAAAGATTGTTTTGCTCCTTCATTTCTATAAGAAGGAATTAAAGGCCATAAGTACAGGTTTGTTGTTTTGTTTTGATCATAGAGAATTGTTTAAAGGAATACAAAGAACATTTTAGAGTCTTGTCTTAGGTTTTGAGTCCATCAATATTCATATGTAATTTTGATAACAATACTAGCAATTGAATACAAAATGGTGCAAATTCAAGACCATTTCTCTCCTATGTAATTGTTTCATGGATTATGAATAGTATGATCAAGGATTATCTTATTCATCTTCATTAATTTCTAGTGGATGCATAGTCTTATTCTTGCTTTTAATTCAAAGAATTAATGAAAATGCTCGAATGAAGCTATAGGTTCATGTAAGTTGAGTACTGGGATCTTGATAAGAAGTTATGGTTGAGAATACAATAAAAGTGATGATGTAATGCATTGTTATCAAAGTTTAATGATGTTATGTGTTATATTATTGTCAAATTGTGTAGGTTTTAAGATTGAATCCGTTCGTAGGTTAAGGCACTAATCTAAGTGAGTGTTCACAATACATTTTGTTGATCAATGCAACAAAAAATCAATTTTATAAACACACTTTCAAATGAGTTACTATTGTCACTAGTTTGTGTTGAGTTTTTCCATTCTCATGCTCTAAATGTTGAGTGTTGTTAAGAAATAGCTAGTTTCTTTGATACATTCCATTTATTGAGCTATTGTATGATAATCTATCTATTAATTACAATGTATTCAATCATTAGGTGCAAAGGTCTTTAAATAAATTTTGGGATCACCCTCCAAGGTCTTGTAGAGCCCAAGTGCAAGAGGAAAGCATTTCTATTTTCACTCATTCGTTTTCCAATCCATTTAGTTTTTTGAGAATTAGAAATGGAAAATTCCAAAGGCTCCCTTCACGATTGTCTTGGTTCTTAAAAACAACCAATAGATTGGCGAGTTCACTAGGGACTAGGTTTGTGAAAGCATGATTGTCCCAGTATACTTTGCCAAAGCATTATGATTAGAGTCACATATATTCATAAAGGGGTGTTAAATTTTGTAAGTATTTGTCAAATATTGCTAAATCCCACTGAATTATCTCACCATTTATCATTTGGATGATCATTTGCATGTCCTATTAATTCTTTGTGTGCCCATGAAAATCTTCAAACTAGAGTGTTGAGGATGGTCTCAAGAGTTCTCTATCTTTCAAAATCCATGAAATTCACTTAGAGATCTACAAAATTATCATTATTATTTACAATTCCCAATCAAATTTGGGTGGAAAATCTGAGGTCACTGCACTAGTGTGCATTATTGGAAGAAGTTAAGAAGATATTGAAGAAGAAGAGTTGCAGAAGATATATGAGGAAAACCAAAGGTTACATGAAGAAGCACCTAGAAGAGAAACTAGGAGAGCTTCAAAAGACTCCCAAGCAGAAGGGCTAATGGGTAGAGAAAGATGAAAGTTCTAGTCAATGGATTCCACCATCATTACAAGCTAATGATGCAATTGCAAGTAAGTCTACTCCCTATCCTGTTCCTGAAAATCAAATTCCTTTAATAAATTCCTCTAGCCATGAAATTCAAGATAAGTTGCTAGGGTTAGATCATGAGGGAGAAGATGATTGTGATAATAAGACTATTACAAGTATCCATAGGTCTAGACCCAAGAAAAGTAGGAGTAGAATTAAGAGCCATCTCTGAAATTGTACTTATACCAATTCTATTATTGTTAGTGACATTATCCCTTTTACATTTGGCTGATATTCATCTTTACAACCTGATTTGTTAACTGGAACTAACAATGACGCCCAAAACCTTATAGATCTGGAAGAAACTTCAAGCTCTGAGATTACCCTCCTAGATCCCGAGGAGGTGTTTGAAGATGTTAATGCTCTTAAAAGAGAGATTCAAATCCAATTTGAGATAAAGAGGAATAAGAAGGAAATGAATGAGAAATTTAGGAATGTCATGATTGAAAGAGATACATTGATAAGAAAGTTGAACTAGATGAGATTCTTGAACCAACAAGAACCCAAACCAATCACCATAGGCCCTGTTGGGTGTGAAATCCTTGACAAGGAAACCCCATCTAAATTTGTGAAAAGGGCTAGTACCAATACCCAAATTGAATCCAAAGTTACTAGTGTAGACACATAAAAATGACCAAGGCCTGCAAGCACTATTTTACCACTTTTCGTCCTAGCATAATTATGAATGTTTAATTATGTTTCTAACCCACCTTCAACAATTAATTAAATAATTCATAATTATTTAATTAATTCATGATTTTCTATTCTTCATGATTATTAAATAAATAAATCTTATTTATTTATTTAATGCGTCACTAATTATCAAAGTCTTCTCATAATTAAATAAAGTTCTTAATTTATTTAATTAATCTTTATCATTAATGTCCTCTTGATTATTAAATAAATATATTCTAATTTATTTAATATGTCACTAATCCTCAAATTCTCTTTTAATTAAATAGATTTATTAATTAATTTAATTGATTAACTACCGCTTCTAAATTAAATAATTATTCCTAATTATTTAATTGCTTTATGTGACATTTCCCTCTTTTTAAATAAAACAATTTATTTAAAAATGTCTCACATGGTTCACTGCTTCATATTTTAGTAATTAATTTTAAATCAATTACTTAATATTTCACAAAATCCATATTTCAAATTAATTTTAATTCAAAATGGAAATATTCTTCTACAAATCAGGTAATTACTAAAATTACTGATGTTCTAAAATCTCATCTTCTTATCTTTTGATTTTTTATTAATTTCATCTCAATGTCACATTCATTCTCCATCCTTGATTTAATTTCTTAAATTAAATCTTGTCCACTCATTTGAGAATTTTACTCTAACCCTAATTGAGAGTTGTCATTTTGAATTTTGACCATTGATTCTAGGGCATTTTCTCAATCTTCAATCTCATCCATCCATCCAAAATTGCATTTTCTATAAAATGTCAATTTTGTCCTCATTTTCAAGCATCTTAGAAGTTTGGAGAAATCTCTTAATCTCTTAACTTTCTTCTTGCATTCTTGTTTATCATTTAGCTACTTGAATTCTAGAATTAAATTTCTTTTGAAAATAGTACTTAGGAAATACATCAAAGCTCTCTTTAGGGCTAGTCCATTCATAGAAGTTTGTTCATCAAGATCTGAGGGCACACTCTTCATCACAACAAGCTAAGAAGGTGCAATGGAAGTTAGCCATGGAGGAGGAAGGATTGGGTGAGGTTGCCTCATGTTTTCCTTTCTTGTTTTCTCCTATGCATTTTATTGCTTTATTGGATTTAATTAATTTACATGCATGCATATGTTACTAACAATCTATCTTGCATAAAATTCATCATTACATTGGTGAACCTGATAGTTTCCTTAACACATTTTTTGCAGGTATTCATACGGCTTCCGGTTTTAATTTTGTAGGTACAAGTACAAAATGACACAATTGACAGACAGTGCGATGCAAACGCTTTGTTGTGCCGCATTCGACTTCACGTGCGACACATTCACTCTGTCACACCACATTTGACAGCCTGAGCGACACAACAGACCTATTACACCACATTTTCCGACAAATGCCCAATCGATTCGCATATGCTCTATCGTGACACATTTGACTGGTAAGATTTTTTCCTCAGGTTTTTTTTTTTTTTATAGTTTTTTCCTGTTTTCTTTATTTCTTTAGAGTTTTTTTGTGCTACTAATCTATTTATCGTAGTGTGTGTCCAACTGGAGTTAGTTAAAGTGTATTGTTGTTTTTTTCCTTTTTCTTCAAAATATCTTGCATTATTGAACAAACATGCAAGTGCATAAGGCTAAAAAGAACAATACACTTTTTTTTACATGGGTTTAAAATTAACTCTTAGTTAGAAAATACTACAAATGGTTAAAATAAACCCCCTTGTTTGAAAAACACTACAAATAGATAAAATGAACCCCATGTATTTTTTGTTTGTACACATTTAATTTTGCGTTTAAAATGAACAACATGCGAGTGTGAGTTAGCATATTCATGTGCTCTATTTTTGTTTCTAAACAAAGATTGATTGAACTATGAATATGTTGGCTTTCTTTTGTTAAGCCTTAGATTTTGGGCCTTCTTTGGTGGGAAAAAGTACTCACCCCAAAGTGACTCAGATCGAGAATGTGCTAAATCCAAGCGATGCCCAACTAGTATATAAATTTGAATGTTCAGGAAAGCTTAGCATTACAAAACTTCCTATGGACCATAAATTGACTCCCCAGTACCCTTGTGGTGTATCAAAACCTATAGAGCGTAACCTTTGTAGAGTGGGATGATAATGCCTCTTACGTGGCATTGTGAATGGGTGCCCAAAATAAATCCTTTGTTGTAGAAAACCACAAACCTTCTATTCTTTGGTGCAGCAATGGTCATTGCCAAGGCACCCGCACCTGCATAGTTCTTAGTAGAAATGATCAATCTGCCATGGGAGTTTCATGGAGGTTGGAAGCTTGGTTGCCTTGAGAAGTGAGTGCACTGTAAGGGGGAGCCTGTGGGGCCAAGCTTCTGAATTCATTCACTGAGGATACACGGTTTGTGGGATCCATAAGAATACTATCCTTGCAGCCCTAGGATTTTTGTGAATGTCTTCAATGTGGTTGATTTTTTATATTTTTTTACAACACCAAGTGTTTGCCAACTTGTTTTTAGAAAACATCAACAACTGAACATAGAACCTGCTAAAATCTGAGACAAATTGGTAAATTTGCTGAATTTTTTTCCAAAATTTCTTCCTGCAACGAACTCACTTTGTCAAACCACATTCATTACATTCTGAGCCGCAATTGCTCTAATGAGCCACATTTGAAACATCCTACATCACAATTGCAATTTCACACCACATTTGATCTCCCATATGCCGCATTCACCATTTTGAGCAGCATTCACCATTTTGAGCTGCATATGCTCTGTCGTTCCACATTCACTGTGACACATTTGGAAAACTTCACAACCATCTCCCCACTGTCAAAATTGAAGTCCAAAACTTGTCTTTTCTAGAATTCCATCAAGTCTTTCATTACTGTTACTATTTAAACCATACACTAAATTGCTCAAATTTCCTCAACATTGCATTATAGATGGCATTTTTAGGATCACAATAGGATTCCATTTCCATTCCATTAGTGGCATTGTTATCTCTACCATCTCCTTATACATTCATTTTTGCAGATTTTAGGAGTAGACTCTTACCATCCATTGTCAAAAATTTGCATTCAATACTAGGTTATCTTTGGACTTAATCACCCCTTGTCTTTCAATCAACATCCTTGTGAATTATTTCCCACTCATTAATCTAGTGTGGAAAATTCACCTTGTCCTTTTACAATCCATTGATATTCCAAACTTGAATCATTGCCAAAAATTTTCTTGGTTAAATATTCCTCTCCTTACATTTTCAATTGTGAGTACATCTTAGGCTCCCTTTAGTTGCATACCATTTAGTATCTCCATTTTATTGTCACACCATTTGAATTCAAAAACCTTTAGTCTCATTTTGGTCTCATTTTCATTTCATAACATTCCTCATTTTCAAAACCTTAAAAACATAGTGTCATAAGGTCATTCTCCCCCATCATCCCAAAGTTGAGAAATTTTTTTATGGTTGAAGCTGGATTACAGAGAAAGAAAAGACTCATGGCTTCTTTTGGACAAGAGAACAACTTTATTAATTTCACAAATGACATGAAAAATATTTCTAGTGACATGGGAAATTCCAGTATCAATCATTTCAGTGAGATGACCATCCCACCCTCTCCACAAAATATTTTTGAACAATTTATCTGCAGAGACTCAAGTGGGGAAGTATTTGAAGAAGACATACTAGCTGCTGCCCAACACCCAGAAATGGTCTCTTTCATGGAACAAGTGGTCTTAAATGACTCCACCAGATTCCTAGCTATGCTCCTTGGCCAAGGGGCTAAGTTACCAAAGGGATTTTATCTCAATGCTCTTAGAGCAACATCTCTCGACCCCCCATCACACAATCCTTCCATGGGATTTTCTTCTAAAAATATCATCAACATCATCAATACTACCTCCCTTGGTCATGCTACCACCACAACCAATGTATCCACCATAATCAACACAACATCTATTGGGGGATCCTCTACTCATACCAACACCACATCACAACCCATCCCCCAACAAACATCTTCACAAAAATTTGGAGCAACAATAGGTGCAACCACCTCAAACCTCCTTGGAACTTCATCTAGTTCCATGCATACATCAGAAAACCTTATATTAGGTTCCTCAAATGCTATGGAAACCAACTCATCAAACCATTTTGGGAGAAATAAACGAAGAGTTATCATTCAAAGCACCCAACCTAATTCTTCATAGGTTAATACCAACATTCTTTTGAGGCAAAACACCAACATTCCTCATGGCCACAATTTCTTATTTGGGCAAGGCAATCAAGGCACCCAATCTTTCACTCCATTTGGGCATCAACATGCTCAAAATAAACAAGGCCCCCAAATTCAATCCAATATGGCAGGATCTCATATCCCCACTTACGCCTCTCAATTTCATACACATCAACACATCCCTCATCAAAACACTCATTTTTCTCACCGACAACCAATTCCAAATCAACATATCTCATTAGAACATATGGGCACTCAATCCATGCCTATCACCAACATGTGTGATGCTACCAACAACCCAATTGTGGAAGAACTCACACTCCAACTCGTTGCTCTTCAAACACAAGTGGAGACCTTGCAACAATCCAACAAAAATTCTTACATGTCACATGACTTGTGTCCATATCCATTTGACACAACCTTGTATATGCCACCCTTTCCTCATGGATATGTGGTACTTCATTTTCCTAAATACAAAGGAAAAATGAACCCTATTGAACACATAAGAGAATTCACCACTAGTTGCATGGACATTGAATATGAGTAAACATATCTCATGAGACTTTTTTCTAGAAGTCTCACAGGTCATGCACTGGAATGGTTCTCGCTATTTCCTAAAGGAATCAAAATTTTGGATGAATTGGCAAACAAGTTTTTTGAAAACTATGCCTATAACATTCACATGGATATTGAAATTGCCTCCTTATGTAGACTTACCCAAGAGGATGCAGGAGAGACTTTTATCCCATTTTTTCAAAGATGGAGAACCTTAGCAGGCAGATGCCCGGTAGAAATACCTAAAAAGGAGAAAGTCACCATGTTTGTGCAAACTCTCCTAGGACCACTAAGGTATGGCTTACAAGTCCATTGTTGCACCACCTTTGTTGACCTTGTTGAAAAGGGTGTTCAAATTGATAAATCCTTGATCGCCAAAGCCAAATTAAAGTATGGTGGAAAAACCATCAACGCCACCACAAATAATAACCCAAGTAGCTCCAATGACAAAACCAAATACTGGGTTAAGAACAAACACATCACCAATGATGGTGTGGTCAATGCAAAAACCGTCAATGCAACAAGTCATGTACTCACCATCAAAGGAGTACAAAATCAACATGCACCTATAACTACACCGACACCAACTACCAATGCTATTCAAAGAAATCTTGCTCAATCTAATCAAAGGCAACTATGTCAACCGTGACAATTCCAAAAATGCACATACACTCCTTTAGGTGAACCTATCAAAATTGTCTTAAAGAAACTAATCTAGAATGGTTTCATAACATTGGAAGAACCTAAACCATATGACCCTGGTCAGTTCAAGCCATCATGATGGGATGATAGTGCATTTTGTGATTACCACCATGTCAAATGGCACACAAATTCCTGTTGTCATCAGTTGTGAAATCTGGTACAAGACCTTATTGAAAACCACACCATTGAGTTAGGTGGTCAACCATTTACATCTAATGCGGATCATACTATCCACAAGAACCCACTGTAGGATCATTGTTCTGATAAACCCTCCTCATATGGCATGAAGAATACCCAGAATCAGGCCAATAATGTCTATCTTGCCTGTAATTATTTCGGTGGTATAATCATCAACAACTTGCAAGCTGTTGATGAAGAACAATGTGTCAATACTATCACTGTGAAAAAGGCCTCAGACTGTAACATCAAAACACGCAAAGGAAAGGTCACCATCCTAGATCCTTCTGCATGTCAGCCTAAAATCACCATACCTGGTCCATCTATGAGACAGTCAAACCCTAAACCAGAGTTCAACCTTATTGAGCAATTGAATAAAACAATTTCTCAAATATCCATTCTCGAATTGCTCTGTATCTCACCCGCACATAAGGCCATCTTGGATAAATTCCTGCAAGAGTCGTTCATCCCAACTGACATTGATGTCAACTATTTTGAAACTATGGTCAGATATCTGAATTCACCTCATCACATTACCTTTTCGGATAGTGAATATTCCTCACCCAAATCATCTCATAATGATGCTCTTCATATCAGGGTTTTTGTCTACAAACATAAGGTTAGACAAGTCTTAGTAGATGGCGGAGAAGGATTGAACATCTGCTCTTTAAAATTGGTCAAAGCTTTTGGCTTCTCTGATGAATGTGTAGATGCTACCAAGAGCATTATCACCAAGGCATATGATGATGAAGAATGTCCTTCTAAAGGCATCATCACAATTCCACTCTGGGTGGGACCAATTATTATAGATACAAAATGCCAAGTCTTGGATCATGACATACATTACAATATCTTACTTGGTCGCCCCTAGATTCATGCTCTAAAGGCCATTCCTTCCACATACCACCAATGCCTGAAATTCCCTTTTGATGGTACTGAAATCACTATCCTAGGAGATCCTGATCCATTTCAATACTGTTCCAATCTACGAGCCATTGCTGAGCACTAGGTACCCATCAATCGAGAAGCCTCAGCTTCCACCTGTTCCAAATATATTAACCCATCTGCACTCACCAAATCATCCATTTCATCAACATCTGCCACACCATCTTCCTCTACCTCCATACCAAGTAAAGACCTTCAGATCCAAGACCTTGGCTGCAGATAATTCAAATTGAATACGACTTACTGTATCACCACAATACCTAAGTTGCCTAAAGTCTATGGTAGACCATGTTTCACGATCGATCCCAAAACAACTTTCAAGGTTCCACCAAAAATGGTTGTCAAACTATGGGGGGATATGAGTAATGAAGTCATCATCGACATAGCTAACTAGATCTACAAAGACCCAGAAGAGTTACCTTCACTACCAGTGCATCTCTATGGAAAAGGCTATGATATATGCAAGGCACTAGGTTTTGATAGCACAAGTGGTCTTGAAAAGGGCAATAATGGAAGGAGGGAACCTGTTATAATTTTTGCAAGACCAAGGTACATAGGGCTAGGGTTTGACCAACTCGGAATTGACGATCAATGTACCTATGAAATTTCAAGTGAGGACGTAATGACTCCAAAAAGTGTCGAGACAAGCGAAGAATCCCTTACGGAAACTGAATCTAATGAATTGGAATGGGGATCTGAGGAAACCCCGAGCAACTATGATATTGATGAAGTATTCCTGGACCCTGGTCAACTCCCCTTTGAGGAAAAATTCTGAAAAGAGTATAACATTGACCCTATTGATTGACATTCCAAAAATAAGGAATGGGTAAGCATTCCTTGGGATCCAAAAGAACATAAGGTGTCATCGGCAACATCTGAATTATCCCGCCCCATTCCTAAGCCTACCCATGAGCCCGACATGCCTGAACCTACTATCCATACCTCTGAAAGGCCATCCAATAGTCATGATGCCAATACTTTTGTGCCCTATTATGACTTTGAGTTCAACTCATCAGAATCTAAGTATGGTCCATCCATTGCATCTAATACGAAAGTTTAAATTGATAAATTTTCCTTCACACTTGAGGCTTCAATTTGCACACTTTCCACATATTCCCCATATTTTACCAAAACTGACGATGTTATTTCCCTTGTTTACCCACAACTGATTGAATGGGACCAACAAGAATGACCAAGGATGGACATCTTTTAGAAAGATGAGGCAATAGCATAATTCATGGGGCTCCGAGAAGGCATACCATGGGGTGATCACAAATTTTTTTTTTCCATTGACCTAGATTGTACAGCTTACTTTGAGAGACTGTGCAATCCTCCAATCAGAGAAATGCAAAGAATAAGAAAAAAAATGAAATGTCTTTAGGTAAAAACTGCAAGGCACCTTCTGACAACAAAATAGTAAAAATAAAGGATGTATTCAAAGGTGAAAACCTCTCTGAGGTGCCTAAGGATGGAGGATTGGAATTTATTCCTATGACATAGGAAAAATTGGCCATGCTAATCAAAGACACCATCAAAATTAACATAGCTACACTAGACAATCCCAAAATGGTTCTCTTGGCCGCATCATTAATAGAGGAAGAAAAACCTGAGTTTCAAAAATTCTTCACAAAGAGGAAGGTTAAATTCGCATGGTCATATGCTAACATGCCAAGCCTTGATCCAGAATTGGTATTGCATCATCTTTCGTTAATCCCAAATATCAAACCAGTCAAATAAAATTTGCGGAAAATGCATCCATAGATTGCACTACTTGTAAGAGCTGAACTAAAGAAGTTACTAGATGCTGGATTCATAAGATTAATAGATTATGCTGACTAGATATCCAACATTGTCCCAATCACAAAGGAAAACAAACAAATCCATATCTGCACAAATTTCAAATATTTGAATAAGGCTTGCACAAAAGATGATTTCCCATTACCAAATATAGACATGATTGTTGATCTCATAGCAGGGTACGAGATTCTATCTCTCATGGATGTTTTCTCGGGCTATAACCGAATCTGAATTGCAACAAAGGATCAACACAAAATGACATTCACATGCCCATGGGGAACATACTATTAGAATGTCATACCTTTTGGCTTAAAGAATGTAGGTGCCACATACCAAAGAGCTATGACAATAATCTTTCATGACATGTGCATATCCTAATGGAAGATTATGTGGATGACCTCTTAGAAAAATCTTTGACATGTAAAGATCATCTCAAAGTCTTGGAATTTTTTTTTAGATGGCTAGAGGATTACAAGGTTTGTTTGAACCAAAAAAAATGTGTCTTTGGAGTCACTTCAGGAAAGCTTTTTGGATACATAGTTTCACGAAGAGGCATTGAGGTTGATCCCATAAAAGTGAAAGCAATTCTAGACATGCCTCCACCAAAAGGAATCAACGAGTTGAGAACACTTTAGAGAAGACTGCAGTCCATCTGACACTTCATCACACAGTTGGTAGACAAGTGTCAACCATTTAAGTACCTATTACACAAAAGTATCCCCTTTGTATGGATAGACAAATTCCACACAACCTTCGAACAAATCTAAGAATATCTATTGACACCACCTATCCTAATGCCGCCTATTAAAGGCAATCCATTGATCCTATATGTCTCGGAAATTACAAATGCACTGGGGGCATTATTGGCACAAAATGACAATGAGGAAAAAGAAAGAGCCATATACTATATCGGTTGCACATTGATAGGATATAGTTGAACTATACAACCATTGAATGCGCATGCCTTGCAGTTGTCTTTGTGGCACATAAACTAAGAAATTACATGTTGAGCCACCAAACACACCTAGTAGCCAAGATTGATCCACTAAAGTATCTCCTAACTTGGGCAGCATTGACAGGCCGTTTAGCAAAGTGGGTCATGATATTGAGTGAATATGACATATAATATGCTGAGCGTAAAGCAATAAAAGGGCAGGTAATAGCATATTAGCTTGTAGATGTACCCATCCAGGATACTCATCCACTGATAACTTATTTTATCGACGAGTCTATCTTTCATGCAAGACCTACATTACCATGGAAGCTATATTTTGACAGGTCCCACACTGGTCATGGCTCAGGAGCTGGCATCTTGTTCATCACATCACAAGGGGATTCAATTCCTAAGTCATTCTAGCTCGCCTTCCCTTGTACTAATAACATTGAAGAATATGAAGCATTGGTCACATGACTCAAGATCACAATTAAATGGAAAATTTAGACATTGCTCGTATTTGGGGATTCTTAGTTAGTTATCAACCAAGTGAATGATGATTATGAAACAAATGATGAAAAGTTTCTTCCTTACAAGTGAATGGTGGATATTTTCCTGACATATTTCAAATTGATTGCCTTTGAGAAAATCCCCAGGACACAAAATAAGGAAATAGATGCAATGGCCACTATTGGATCTCTATTGGACATACCCAAAAATGTGTCACAATTTGAGTTCTTAGTCGAACAACTATTGATGCCCGCATATGAAATCCTAGACTCAAAAATGGTTTGTGAGATTGTTGGTCCTAGTTCACCTTGGTACCAAGACATTTATGACTATCTAAAGTCCCAAACCTTACCACCCAACCTTTCCAATAACCAAAGAAAGTTCTTTATACGAAAAGCCACCCGACACACCATTGTCAGTGACACCCTATACCATCATGGCTTTGATAACACCTTTCTTCACTGTCTTGACACTGATGAAGCCCAAAAAAATTTATGAGAATTACATGAAGGTATCTACAGATCTCATTCAAGTGGTCCAACATTAGCTAGGAAAGTCACCAGACTTGGATACTATTGGCCGACATTAGAAAAAAGATGCTCTTCGGCTTGTTAGACAATGTCAAAAATGCTAGGTGCATAGTGACCTAATTCATGCACTTGCACAGGAACTGAGACCGATCACTTCTCCATGGTCTTTTTCACAATGGGGACTCAACCTTGTGGGCAAGATCCATCTGTCCTCCTCTAACGACCATAATTTCATAATCAACGCCATTGAGTACTTTACTAAGTGGATTGAAGTCGTCCCTCTCACTTACATCACCGATAAGCAAATATAAAGTTTATTCTAAATTACATCATTTGTTGGTATGGTGTTCCGTAGTCCATCATCACAGATAACAGTAGTCCATTCAAAAATCAAGATGTTCGTGAACTCTGTGAGAAATTTCACATCCAACATCATGTCTCCACCCCATACTACCCACAAGGTAATGGGCAAGCTGAGGCATCAAATAAAAAAATTCTTCACATTCTTATGAAGACCATCAATGACGTTGACCGAGATTGGCACCTACAACTCAATCTTGCCTTATGGGCCTATCGTACTAGCATTCATACTCCCACTGGAGCCACTCTATTTTCCCTGGTTTATGGATTTGAGGTCATATTGCCCATCGAGGTCGAAATTCCTTCTCTCTGAGTCTCCTTGAAAGGAATGATTTATGATGAAGAGTATAGACAGTCTCACCTACATGAGCTATAAATGTTACAAGAAAGATGAAAAAATGCCCTAAATCACTTGCAGGAAAATGAAAATTGTCTTTGCCGAAGCTATAACAAAAGAGCAATGGTGAAAAAATATGAACTTGGTATTTTGGTCCTCATGCAAAATCCAAGAAATCAAGTAGACCATGAAAAGCTTGGAAAGTTTGAGTCTAATTGGCTAGGTCCTTATATTATTACTACAAAATTCAGTTCTAGAGCTTATCAGTTGGCCACACCTGATGGAGAACAATTGACAGAACCCATCAACAACTTACATCTGTGAAAGTTCTACACATAGCATTAGAGAGCTTGGCTAAAAACCTAAAAATACAAAAAATTTAAACAATAATAAAAAAAATCGTCCCTTGATGAAAACCTGGAAAACAGGCATCTTGGTGATACCAAAAACTAAATCAAAAAATGGAAGAAATAGTGAAAACAAATACATTCGTCCAATAGTGAAAACCTGGCAAATAGGCGCTTTGGATAGGTACCATGGTGAAAACTTGGCAAACAGGCACCATGTGTAGTCGATCATTGCTTTGTCATCTACTGTTACTCTAATTGACCCTTCTCCACTTCCTATAATCACAACAACCTGGAAAGTTCAAGACATTTGTCCTAAGTCCTGTCAGTTCTGACCATTGTTAGCTTTTGGTTGACATCAACCCCTTGCATATCCTTGCCTTTTTCCTTGTGTCTACCTATCTCCATATCACTGGACTCGGGTAATCCTCGATCTTTTTGGGGGAAATAAATTTATCGTGTAACTACAATAGGTGTCGCACATGATCTCGCATCCTTAAAAAGTCTTGAAAAAATATGAAAAAGTCCTGAAAAAAATCCTTAAAATTTGAAAAAGTCTTGAAAAAAATCTAAAAATTTGAAAATGTCCTGAGAAAATCCAAAAACAAAGTCAAAGTCAATGTCTATATGGTCAATTCAATCGATCACATCAATCAATCTTTTGTCCAGGTCTAAACTATATTGTCTCTGCGCATTTGCTACGTAGGCAAGATTCATCTTTGAATCTCTGAGAGATTAGGTAAATCTTTCTAGGTTGGTCAAAATAAAATCATGATTCAAACATCTGTTCTTTGGACAAGGTCATTGGTCATGTCAAACTACAAGGTCTCTGAGTGGACGAAATAGGCAAGGCCATCAATCAATGAGCCCCCGAGGCCACACTAGGTCAGTCCATTAGGGTTCATGACACAACATTTTCACACATGTCCAACTTTCTAGAAATCAAGAAAATCTTCTATCAATCTCGAGCAGACAATCTATCAACAACCTGTTTCATCAGAAATTTCGGTCAAAACAACATGTCATCAATGACATGTAATCAAATTCTATCAAGACAATTTAACCTAGAAATGTTTTGGGTTCTTCTTCAGATGTGTTCTTTTGAAAATAAACTTTCATCATTTTTTATGCTTTTGGATGTGTCCTTCCTAAGCATCGTCATCATCATCTAGCATTTTGATGGATTCTCCTAACTCTGAGAATCAATCTCTTGGATATCAACATCATTCAGGATGTGTCCTTTCTAAATTTGATATCACTCGACATTTGGAAAACACTTGACATTAACACACTTGGAAAACACTTGACAAACTTTATTTATCTTTTTGATGGTTATCATGATATTAGTTCCTTACGTCATAGGATCCATGACATATAATGATGATTATCCTTGTCTTTTTGTGATCACCCTACTACTAGTTTCTCAAGGATGTCTTGACTTCAGGATTTAGAGAAGAAACGATGTAGTACGATAATTTTCCTGTTTGTTTTTTACTATCATGTGGCTAGTTTCTCAAGGATGTCCTGACATCAGGATTTAGAGAAGCAACAATGTCTCATGATTCTTTTGGTTTTTCTAGAGGTTGGTCATGACAAAATGACTAGGGGCAATTATGTTCCTTGTATGAGTCGTGATCATCCTTGTTTGCGACTGTTGATCTACATGACGGTTCAACCTTGCACACTATTGATATACGTCATATCATATTGTTTGTCGACCATCATGACATTTTCGCCCAATGATGATTAAGAGCAACAACTAATATAGCACTATAGAAAAGTTTTGAAGTATTTTTGTTTTTGCTCTAACATGCATTTCTTTCTGCACACTGATGTCCATCTTTTTCTTCTCTTCTCTAATTCTCTGATGATATCCTGTCACATTTCACATCTACATATATCAAATATAATAATTTACATTGCATAACACTATCATTTACATCCATCCATCTCACGTCATAAAACCATCATTTGCACCAACATATAGGCATCATAAATATTATTTGCATTAACATATATGAATCACATCATCATACATTACACAATGCATACATACATAACCACATCCATAATTGGATTCATAAGCATCGTAAAAACATCAAATCACATTGGATAAATCATAAAAACACCATAATGCATAGAATCATATAGGGCACATCAAAACTACATCACATATATATAACCTCGCAAAAATGTAATGTCACTGGATAGAGTCATAGGATATCCCAAAAATGGAGCTCGCAGGCTCGAATATTAAAACATGAAAGTGTCTAAATAAAAGTTCTATGATGTCCCTCCTCCATCCCATGGAGATGAATCATGAGTTGGATGTGATTGACTAATCACATGAAAGGTGACCTGGATGGGAGTAGCATGTGGAGTTTGACTCTGGGATCCCGAGGGATTAGTAGGAGGAAGCTAGATTTTCTCTTCCTGGTGTCCTGATGACACTAATCTATGCCCATGCTCTGACCTATGGCTATGGCCTAATGAATGCCTATGGGAGCTATGTGACCTGTGAGCTAATGCCTGCACTGACGAAGTGGACCCCCCAACACTCGTATGATTTCCACTGTGTGACTTGTTGTTGTTGTGGGTCCGAGTGCCACTACCTGTCCTACTATATGATCAGGACAACCCTGGGTCCCATCTCTTTGGTGGTATAACCTGATCATAAAGCAACCTGTATTGACCACTGCTCTCGTCCATCCTAGCTAGCTCCCTGGGCATATCCCCTATCGACCCTGCACATAACTCTGCAAACTCAGTGACCCATCGGTCTGACTCTTGCCATCGGATAACAACCTGATCTCTCTCCACCCTGTTAACCTCTAACTCTACTGCTAAGGCCTTGTTTTGAGACAAGGCTGCATCCAGTCTACTCTAGAGGTTAGTGATCCTTTAGTTAATGGCAACATCGATTGTAAAAATTGGTGACCTATTCCCCTCCTCATCCCCATCAATCATCTGCTCTCACAGTCTTCGCTCTGCCTCATCCTCCCCCTCATCCCTCTCGTCCTCACCTCAGACCTCCTACACATCGATATCAAAAGGATGGTGCTCAACAAATGGATCCTCCTGCACTGGAATCTCTCCCTCTTCTCTACCCTCCACCTCCTCTCCACCCCTGACCACCTCCTCCTCCCCCCTCTGATCTCCTCCTCGACCTCCTGTTCAGTTGGTTTCTCTCTCTCCTCACCCTCCTCCTGGATGGGTGACAATGGTATGCCACCCACTCTTCGCTTGACTCTCCTGGGCTGCCTTCACCCTTTGTCATCCCTCCTCCTCCTGACACCCCTCCCATCTCCTTTTTCACCTCCTCCCACACCACTCCCATCATCTCCCCCACCATGGCCTCTATCTCCTCTACCTCTATCTCCCCTACCTCCACCTCATCCCCTGGCCCCTCTACCATCTCTACCTCCATCTCTCCCCCCAACCCCTCTGCTATCTCTGCCTCCATCCCTGCCACCTCGGTCTCTCCTCCGCACTAATGGGATAACTGATCTCTGATCTATAGGAGGTAGACCATCTGGATTTGTCAATGGAATAGGTCTGTGAATCTGCCACTAGGCGTCAAACTCAACAGATGTCCCTGCATCTTCTAGACCTCTCCTCCACATCCACTAAAGTGTAATAAGACCATCTACCTGCTACTTGACCACTGTCACTGCTATAGGCGGCCCCCATATGGTCTCTCTAGAGGACCGCGCATACTATGTGGTGCCTATTGGCACATCCTACCGCTCCCCAAACTGCCATAGTACCCATTGGGGCAGATACATTTAATGATCCACTAGCTCTGAACTTTGTGGCCAATCAAATATCGGAATTGTCTACACAATGACAAGTGACCATCCTCATCTGGCCATTGACCGCAATCTCTGGAGGGGCTTCAAACAAAACTAATCATGGTGTCAATCCAATGCTTCCAATAATCGATATCTCCCACACAAGTCTAGTTGAATGAACCCGTATAAAGATAGACATAGGGCATCCCATTGCCCAATTGCTGAATCTGTACTGGTGGCTGAAAAATAGGAATGTGCTCCCATGCCCAGATCATAAGAAGTGTGGTACCGCAACTGATACTCTGACCATGATGATAGACTACCTCATGGAGTTGATGGTATAAGATGGCCAACAAGCAAGGTCCCTAGGAAGAAATGGTCCTCTGACCACGCATGCAAACTAGTACCTCTCCCCATCCAATCAGAAATCCATGGCTACAGTGATCCAGAATCAATACTCCAACAATCAGTGTCATGGGTATGGCATCCCACCATGGAAACTGGTCAGCCACAACATCCCAACCAATCTCATAAATGTGGATACTTATACCAGAACCACTGGGATCCTCATACATCTCTGATAGGGCTTGTCGCCCTCGGTTTGGATCATATACAACCCTCTCGTAGCTGACCGAGATGTGCAAAATGTGATAAACATCCTCCAAGGTCACTGTGGCCTCTCCAGTGGGAAGCTGAAAGGAACAGGTCTCAGAATGCCACCTCTCAGAAAGTGTTGTCAGTAGGCCCTTGTTTTCCTGTATAATGGGCATGTAGGTGACATAGTATAATCCTAGTGTCATCAATCGCTATCTCTTCCTGTCACTCAAGTGGTCTCTAAAGGCATACGTCGTTGGTCTGAACTGTTTTGTATATATTGACACTAATCATCTCTACACATGCAGAAACAAGAATTAGCACACATGGGTCAACATTATGGGCATCTAAAAAGGGCATAATAAAAGTCAACATTGGTCAACCATGGTCAACGACAATTGCGTCAAGTTGACTGCAAATGCATCACAATAAAGAAAATGCGTTGTTCTATCTGGAAATTGCATAGTCCCACAATGATTGCGTCATTAGACAACACAAATGCGTCATTTTATGGCACTTGTGTGGCTCCACTTGGCTTTTGCATTGCAACATTGCAGATGTGTTGTGAAACATCGCACTTGCATCGCATTTTGACGTTTGCATCGTTTCCCTTATCAAATGCGAGTTTTTATGCTATAACCTAGCTACTCGATGCACTTGCATCGCGATGCAAACAAATGCGTCAAACAAAAAATCAATTGCGGATTATGCGATAGAATTTGCATCGCAATGCATTCATTTTCCCCCCGCAACCCTAATAAATGCATAAAATTGGAAAAAAATACAAGTGGGATAGGGTACTTACCAGTGCCTCTGCACCCTCGGGTCATCAGAAAGTTCGTATGCGGTAGGCACAGTGGTCTATCGAAGGAATCACCATCATCTCTTTAAGCTCTGATCTCTGAAAATTCTAAATAACAAATGAGAAAATGATGCTTGGTTTTGCTTTTTCAACCTATTTAGAGGCTGAAAATTAGGGTTTTGACCTAGTGGGTTTGTACTGGAGGCTCATTTGACCATCTTTGTCTGGCATTCTGGCTAGCTTAGCGTCCTCCATTCTCGAATCTGATCACATCATTGTTTCTCCTATCATTAAATTGTTTAATCGGGACACTTTCCAAAATTTTCTAACCCCGGGTCAAAATTCAAAAAATTTTCCGAGGGGGCATAGGCACTCCGTACCTTCACTGGAGCATATTATGGACTTTTTTACTTTTCCATAATGCGAAAAACAACATTATGACAAAGAGGGAGAAATGTAGACACATAAAAATGACCAAGGTTTGCAAGCACTATTTTACCACTTTTCGTCCTAGCATAATTATGACTTTTTAATTATGTTTCTAACCCACCTTCAACTATTAATAAAATAATTCAAAATTATTTAATTAATTTATGATTTTCTATTCTTCATGATTATTAAATAAATAAATCTTATTTATTTATTTAATGCGTCACTAATTATCAAAGTCTTCTCATAATTAAATAAATTTCTCAATTTATTTTATTTATCTTTATAATTAATGTCCTCTTGATTATTAAATAAATATATTCTAATTTATTTAATATGTCACTAATCCCCAAATTCTCTTTTAATTAAATAGATTTATTAATTTATTTAATTAATTAACTATTGCTTCTAAATTAAATAATTATTCGTAATTATTTAATTGCTTTATGTGACATTTCCCTCTTTTTAAATAAAAAAAATTATTTAAAAATGTCTCACATGCTTAACTTTTTCTTCTTTTAGTAATTAATTTTAAATCAATTACTTACTATTTCACAAAATCCATATTTTGAATTAATTTTAATTCAAAATGGAAATATTCTTCTACAAATTAGGTAATTACTAAAATTACTTATGTTCTAAAATCTCATCTTCTTATCTTTCGATTTTTTACTAATTTCATCTCAATGTCGCATTCATTCTCCATCGTTGATTTAATTTCTTAAATTAAATCTTGTCCACTCATTTGAGAATTTTACCCTAACCCTGATTGAGAGTTATCATTTTGAATCTTGACCATTGATTCTAGGGCATTTTCTCAATCTTCAATCTCATCCGTCCATCCAAAATTGTATTTTCTATAAAATGTCAATTTTGTCCTCATTTTCAAGCATCTTAGAAATTTGAAGAAATCTCTTAATCTCTTAACTTTATTCTTGCATTCTAGAATTAAATTTCTTTTGCAAATAGTACTTAGGAAATCCTTCAAAGCTTTGTTTAGGGCTAGTCCATCCATGGAATTTTGTTCATCAACATCTGAGGGCACACTCTTCATACCAACAAGCTAAGAAGCTGCAATGGAATTCAACCATGGAGGAGGAAGGATTGGGTGAGATTGCTTCATGTTTTACTTTCTTGTTTTCTCCTATGTATTTTATTGCTTTGTTGGATTTAATTAATTTACATGCATGCATATGTTACTAACAATCTATCTTGTAGAAAATCCATCATTACAACTACTAATGTTGCTCCACATCCTAATAAAAATGTCTCCAACCCACCAAATGCAAAAGGAAAACAACCTTTAAAAGACTTGATTATCAATGAGAAATCCACATATGAGAAACCTCCCATTCCTCCCAAATCAGAATATGAGATGGACAAATTAAGGAAGGAAAATGAGGCTCTCAAAAGGGAAGTAGAGAAGATGGAGATCATGGAAACAAATGTTGAGATGAAAAGGAAGCTTGATTTGAAAACCTCATGCTCAATAGAAGGTGTTGTGGCATCTAGCTCACAAGATCTTTTTCAGTGCATAATAAAGCCCACATCCTCAAGTGATGCAAAGAATTCTAGTCATATTGATCAATCCACTCATAATGCTAATAATTTGAACACAAGTAGTAATGATTCTACTGAAAATCAATTTACTTACAAAAAATGTGGATCATAAGAGATGAGGTGGAGAAGCAAACAGGAACAATGAGGATAGAGATAATCAGTTTCATAGGTGGCCTATGCAGTTGGAAAGGTATAGACAATTATGCTTTGATGAGATTCCTGGATGTTCAAATTCCATCGATAATGATATCAGGGTTGTGTTGAGCAAGTTTACTAGAAATAATGCAATTTTTGGTGAAGATCACTTAAGGGTTTTCCTAAATATGTTGGATGATTATGAGGTGGAACACAAGGATGTGGTCATAAAATTGTTCATGCAGTCTTTGATAGAGGATGCTAGAGATTGGTACAAAGGTTTACCTGATGGTAGCATTGGATCTTGGGAGGAATTCAAAAGAGTTTTCAGAGAGAAATATGGAGATAAGACTAACCCCAGTTTCATGCTTAATGAGTTTAATAATATCACCAAAGGACATAATGAAATGGTGTTTGATTTTAATATAAGATTTCAGAAAGCTATGAGAATAGACTACCACATAATTTGAGGTTGAATGATTCAGTATGCCTTGTTACCTACTAGATTGCAGTTGATACAAAATGGCTTATATCTTGAGAGATAAAGATCCTCAGACTCTGAGGGATGCATTCAGGATTGCTTTGCATATTAAAAGCAATAGGAGAGCTTCATGTAAAGTGGGAAGAAGAGATGATATAAAAATATTGAAGAATCCCAAAGATAAACATGAGGAAAAGAATGACGCTATTTAGATGGGATGCTATTTGCACTTCGAAGAGGGATGGTGGATTTGGTATAAGAAGAATAAAAGTGTTCAATAAAGCTCTTGTGGAAAAAATGGGATGGTTTCTTCTGGAAGGAGAGAAGGATTGGGTATAGATTTTACAGGATAAGTATTTGAGAAATAAGGATGCTAGCTATATCCTCAGAAAAAGGGTCTTCCCTATGGTTCTATTTTTTGGAATAACTTGCTAAAGATTAGAGGTTCTCTAACAAAATGAGTGAAATTGAGAATTGGAAATGTCCACAAAACTGACTTTTGGGAGGATGCCTGGACTTCCTGTGCTCCCCTATCGGCCTAAAACAACCTCCAGCAGGTCAAAATTAGGTTGAGGAGAAATATTGGAAAAATGGTTTCCAATTATTTAAATTCGGAGGGTTTGAGACCAAAGTGGGTGGACTTAAAAAACTATTTGAATAATGCTATTTTGAGGGGAGGTAGACAATTGAATTGGGATGTTGCTTTGGATTCCCTCTCGAGGTAGATTGATGATCTTGATATTTTCTCACTAAACAAGAATGATGAGTGGATTTGGACAAAAATTACACCGAGGAAATTTTTGGTTAAATCTATTTATGAGATAATGGAATCTCAAATTTACCAAAAGGAGCATTTTAATTGGAGAAGGGTATGGAGCAATAATTTAATTCCCAAGATCAACTATTTTTGGTGGATAGTGATGTATGGTAAGATATTGACTATTGACAATTTGAAGAAAAGAGGGTGGTATCTGGTGAATAAATGCTACCTTTTTAATAAAGAGGAAGAAACCATTATGCACTTTCTATTTCAATGTCCTTATGATCAAGAATTTTGTCTTTTTTTCCTAAAGAACCTAATGATTAATTGGGTCTTTCCTCCCTCGGTTAAGATGTTTGTTGATGATTGGAGTATATGTTCCTATTCTCACAATATTATTATTGACCTTTCAAGACAAGTTCCCCCATTCGTCACTTGGGGTTTGTGGAAAGAGAGGAACAATAGAGTTTTTAGAGATGCATCTAAGAATGGAAAAGAGTTATATATGTCCATCAAGAAATAGATTCAAGAAAATCTAGAGAGTTGTAAGTTTTCTCCATCAAACAAAAATCCATTATATCAGGAGATGCAAAATAAAAAAAATATGGGGAATATCTCGTGACATTAACAATGTTAACCGAGCTAATCAACTAATAAGAAAAAGCACTATTTAGATTCCCCTAGACCCAGGGTGGATTACATGTAACTTTGATGGGTATTCAAAGGGAAACCCTAGTCTAGTGGGAGTAGGAGGAATTGTTAGGAACCATCAAGGCATTTATGTGGTAGGGTACATCAAGGGTCTAGGAAAAGCAACAAATAATTTGGCAGAGGCTTATGTTGTTTGGGCTAGAATATGTTACCTATAAGATAAGGGCTATACTAAGGTGATGGTGGAAAGAAATTGAAATTTAATAATTGACTACTTAAATAATAAGGTTGATGCTCCTTGGGAAATAAAATATATCTTGGATGATTGTAAACATATGTTACAATCCTTTCAAAGTTATAAGATAAGCCATATTCATAGGGAAGGCAACAGGGTTGTCGATGCAACGGTGAACTTTGGCTTAAATTATTTGGTTTGGAAATATTGGAATCACCCATTTGTCAAATTAAATTAGGGAAATATATCTAATGATAGATTGGTAGATTAGATTAATTATTTATGGATAAAATGATTGTAATGGATATGCTGTGTTGGTAGTGTTGTCCAGTTGCCAAAACAATCACCATATTTCTCCTTTGGATTTTGGGCATGTTGAAAAGACTAGAGGGGAGGTAAATTATTAAAATAAGGCATACACTGAATCTCAAAGATTTTAAAATAAAAAAATGAAAGGAAAAACTTATTTGGAAACCTCTTGCATTAATGAGAAAGAAGTAATGGTGATTATCACTCATATCTCTAAAAATCTAGCGATAAATGAGAGAAAATACATTTTGACATGTGTTAGCGTTGACGTGAAGGTGGGAATTGAATGAAGAGTAATCATGATTTGTAAAGGTGGTGAATATATAATTTCAATTAATGACAGACTTCAAAAATATGAGACTAGGATTTGTTTATAGATTGATTATTTTAAACACACCAGCAGAAGGTTCGAGCTATTGGTCCCATAAATAAAAAACCACAAAGTCTCTATCAAAACTGAGATTTTTGAATTTCATGTTGCATCTGTGTTGAACAAGGAAGGCCAAAGTGTTGAGTATTTTCTCCTTCCTAAGGATCTTCAAACTAAAGAAAATAACATGGGAGGCCTGAGGAAGAGGATGAAACTAAGTCAATATAACTCCTTCAAAAATAATGTGGAGCTATGGGGCTTGTTTGAGTGGGCTAGGTTCACTCCGTTCTTTTCTTCCATGGAAGGTTATAGCGAGCAACTTAGTTATAAGTTTGTGAATGCTTGGAAAGATGGTGAAGTTGAATTGGGCGGTCTATGTTTTATAGTTGATGCAAATCTTGTATCCAAAGCAATGGGTCTGGTGTATGAGGGGAAGAATATTGCAAAGGTAAGTAATGGGAACTATAAAACTTATATTGATAAGTTATTTGAAGATAAAGAAAAAGCCCAACATTTTCAGAATGGTTGCTCTAGGACTTTGTTGCCACCCCTTTACCATACTGTTTGCTTTTTTGCCATGAAATACTTTATGTTAGAAGGTCATTTTCCAATATTGAATCATATCAGACATGAGAAAAAAATTAATTTATGCTTTTTCCTCCTCTCATCCCTAAAACAAAGCCTTACTGATAGTGCCAACCCTCCTTTACACTAGGGTTTGATTTGTTCCATATGCAAACATGTCCTCTCTACCACCCCGCCAAGAAATGTTTTCCATAATTTAATTGAGAATCCTAATCCTAAGAGATCTATGAAAATTGAACTAATTGAGAGCCAAACCCACTCCCTAACCATTGAACCTACGAAACCCTCACCTAATATTGAGGACCCTACTTGGTTGAATCTTCTTAAGATAACCCCAAAAAAATGAAAGGTTGTCCTATTTTCTCCTATTATAAATAAAAAAGAAAACTGTTGATCCATGAGTTGGGTTCTAACCCTAACACTATAACCATTCTGGATGATAATGAAAACAACCCTAAATGTGGGTCCACTCCCTTGGTGGGTTGAAGATCCACTTTCCTTGCTTTGGTTGTGTCCAAAGGGTTAGACAATAGTAAAAAATCTAAAAGTTTAGAGGATAAGAATTTGGAAGAGGATAAAAAGGGGAAGAAGGATGCTAGGAAGGAAAAAGATTCCTCCTTTGAAGAATGTGTGCCAAATAGCCTGGGTGGAGCTAACTCTCGGGAGGAAGAGGAGTTGGGTTCGAAGGAGGTAGATGAATTGAGTCAAGAAGAGGAGGAGGGTATCAATCAGTAGAAGGATGTGCAGGAAGTTGAGGAGGACATTGAAATGACTGAGGATAAATGAACAACTACAATGAAACCAAAGTTCTCAAAGGAATATAAAATGGGTATGGAATTAACTAGAGTGAAAAGGCTTGAGGAAAGGTTGACAATCCTAGAGAAGATGGTGCAGAATGACGACAATGCAAGAAGGTTTTAGGCTCTTGAAGTGTTGTGCAAAACATGTGTAGGGTAGTGGATGTTGTTATGAAAAAATATGTAATGGCGACCATATCGAGACAAGGAAAAATCAAGAAACAACAAAGGAAAAAGGAGAATAAGGATTATGCTAGAGCCTAGTTGAGGATCCCTAATCCTCAACTCTTATTTTTCTTGATTTTTGTTGCTAGCTGTGTTGAGGTTTTTTTGTTTTTTTATGTGGTTTTTTAGTGGTAAAGGCTTTAGATGCTTGGACTATATTAAATTAATTTGTATTTAAGATCTGAACTTTAGAAACTCTCAGGGTACTCGTTATAGGTTATTCTTATATAACCTTTTTTTGTGGATGGTTGATAATATGGATTGGTTATATCATTATTGGACACTTGATAGATATATAATGTTTGATGCAGTTGGTATAGGTTAATGTGGTTTTTGTTGGTTGGTTTTTGGGTAGTGGTTCTCCTCTTGTTCTGCTTCCTCATTTTTTCTATCTTGTATGGTGGTTGTTTGTTGGACTGATATACTTCTTTTGTTAGGGATCAGGGCCCTTTCCTTGCTTAATCAATAAAAAACATGAAAAATCCTCTGGCTCAAATCTAACATATGACGAGAGATGGGAAAATGTGATGAATACCCTCAAGGATATCAAGTACACTATGGCCAAAAATAAAAATGGGCTTGGGAATAGCAAACAAGAGTTTCAAAAAAATGAAAATCCCCCAAGGCTTCAAGATTAACCTTACAAAACCAACTGGAAAAATGGAAATCTAGTCCCAAACAATCAAAAAGGTAAACAAGATCAGGTCACACTTGATCCTTTAAAAATAAATTTGCAAATTTTACTGATGAGACCCCTTGGTGCATGGTTTATCAGTTGTCACATTCTCTTCACTAGTGTGTAGTTGCATAATTGGTTGAAGTTGAAGAAGGTGTGCCAAAAGATTATGATCTTTCTCATGAGGATGATGTTGAAGTAAATATGATCATGAGAATATCTAACCTTTCTAATAATCAATACTCATCTGATGTGGAGTATCATGAACTTGATGTGTATGGCCAAAGGCATATAGCTAATACATATCACCATCAAGTTCTTTCTGATGAAGATAATGATAATGATAATGAAGTGTATGCATTGGAAGAAAATAAAGATAATGCATCTTTAAGGAGACCTTTAGATGAATAAATTGCAAGGAATGTAGTATACTTGGTTGCGAAATCCGAAGGTTCATTTCATCTAAGAAATAGAAAAGTGGTTGGTGACCTAGGTAAGGCTATTGGCCTCTTCATCAAAGAGTAGAATTTAAAAGGTAAAGAACAAAAAATTGATAGCAAAGTCGATGGACCTAGAGCCAAGAAGTGTAAAGGAGACAAAATCTGGGCCAAGAAAGTTGAGAAACCAAAAGGTGATGGAGAATTCAAGTCTCCTACTATGAAAGTGAAAGCACAAAAGAAAAACTTTGAGTTTGAAAAGAAGGAAGCTAATCCTAAATTTGAAACAAGTGAGAAACAAAAGGAGAGTAATGCAAATCAAGGTATGATTCCAATTAATCTACCTAAGTATATGCCTTTTGATATGTTTCAATTGCTTATTCAAGTAAAACTTTGTTTTCCTTTGCTTGAAATGATGAGAATTGATGAGCATAAACAAAAGGCAGTATCCCTTATCAATTATGCTACTATAGCCTATAATGAACTAGTGGTGTCTACTCCAATCAAAGTGAGGAAAATAAAAAAAGAGAAAGAGGTTGAGGGAACAATCACTGACATCCCTCACATTTTTCTGGGAAATTCAGTGACTTCCTTTCCTATAAATATAGATCCATTTTTTCTATCAATGATTGTTGATGGAAGCTTCTTGAAGAAATGTATATTGATTTAGGATCATCTAAAAATATAATTCTAGCTAAGATCATGGAAGCAATGGGATTGAAATTTGACAATACCCATTGAAAATGATATGCTATGGACTCAAGGGAAGTCCCTATGATTGGTGTAATATAAGAGCTTCCTTATAGATCGGCTATATTTCTAGAAAAAAGGAGTTCAAAATGAGTGTGGTTGTGGTAGATATCCCACCCAACTATGGAATGTTTCTATCTATAAAGTGGAGTGCCTCCATGGGGTATCATGGAATGTGATGTCTTATGCTACCTTTCCAATTGATGGAAAATATGTAAAAGTGGTTAGATAATCAAAGGTACCAAACATGATTGAACATGCTCTTGAGAATGATATAGTTCATTTTGTAGACATTGAAATTAGTGATTTCAAGGTTGAAGAGTTACCAAGAGAACATGACATGAAGCTTGCACCTATTGACAATGAGGTTACAAGATTATCTAATAGAGATGGCTTTGGAATATGTATTTTGATGGTGCAAGTTCCAAAGAAGGATCTGTTGCAGGTATATTATTGGTTTCACCTAATGGAAACACATTTAAATTTTCATTCACTTGATCTTTTGTTTGCACAAACAATATGGAAGAGTACGAAGCCTTGCTACTAGGATTGAGACTAGCATAGAAACATGGGATAAATAAACTAATGGTGATAGGTGATTCTGAGTTGGTAATATCCTAGCTTAGGTCGATATATGCATGTAAAAATGAGAGGTTAAAGAAATACAAGAATGTTTTATGGGATTCTATTGAACGATTTGATACATTTGGAATTGATTGGATGTAAAGAGGTCAAACTAGAGTGGAATATCTGCTTGCAAATATTGCACTAAGGCCTGATGACATAACGTTTGCTGGTATCTCCAAGTTTGAGATGCAAACAAGGCCATCAATCCCTGACAAAATTTGTAATTAGAAATTCTTCAATAATGATGAAGACATCTTGAGGTCTTTAAAATGTGTTGATTGGAATGAGAGTTAAGAGATTGATTTTGGGGATTTAGTTGAAAACATAGATGGAAAAGACACAGTCTTTGGCAATGAAGTTATTTATTTGAAGACTAATAAGATTCCTAAAGGCCTTGTAGCCTTGGAAATGGTTTTTGACAATCACTTGACAAAAGTAATGCCAAAACAACTACTACCCATCCAGAGGATTTAGAAGAAGTAAACCTAGTGACTGAAAATTAACCTAAAAAAGGTTTATGTGGGCAAGAAAATGAAGCCCAAGATCAAGGAAATGTTGATTTCTTTGTTAAGAAAATAAAGACATGTATTTTCCTGTTCCTATGATGTCTTGAAAGCATATAGAGAAGAGATTTTTCAACATGAGATTCCTCTAAAGGAAGATGCAAATCCTTTCAGGCAGAAGCAAAGACCTATCAATCCAACCTTAGCCCCTAAGATGCAAGAGGAACTAGTAAAGCTAAGGGATGTTGCAATTATTAATCCCATCAGGGGCTCATCTTGGGTGTCAAACTTAGTGCTAGTCAGAAATAAGATGGGTGATATAAGATTATGTGTTGAATTCAAGAATTTGGACATATCATCAATAAAGGATAACTATCCATTACCAAATATGGAAGCCATGTTGGAAAAGGTGACTGAATGTGAGTTATTGTCCATGATGGATGGTTTTTCTGGCTACAACCAAGTTAAAGTCAAGGAGTCTGAGTAGTACAATACTGAATTTACCACTCAATGGGGCACTTATGTGTATTTTAGAATGCATTTTGTCTTGACCAATGTAGGTGCTACTTTTTCAAAGGGCTATGAATGTAGCCTTTTCTGATTTTATTGACTTGTCTTTGGGAATATATCAGGATGACTTAACTACTTACTCTAACAAAGAAAAAGATCACTGTATGCACTTGGAGAAGATTTTCATCAGGGCCCTTGAGTTTGGTATTTCACTCAACCTAAAGAAATGTGTCTTTGGGGTTACCAAATGAAAATTATTGGCGCATATTATGTCAAAAGAGGGGGTGATAATTGACCCTGAGAGGCTAGCTTCCATTGAAAAGATTCCACAACCAAAGAATGTGAAATATGTTCAATCATTCTTTGGTCAGATTAAATTCTTGAGAATATTTGTTACAAACTTTATAGAAATCACTTGCCCTGTATACAAGATGTTGAATAAGGGTGAGAAATTGGAGTGTGATTGAAGAGCCAAGTAAGGCTTTTCATGAAATCAAATAGGAAATCAAGAATGCCCCAATTTTAAGGACTCCTAATTTTTCCAAGCCATTGCAAGTATTTTCATTTACATCATTTCACACCACTACTATAGTTCTGCTACAAAAGAATCAAGAAGGCTTTGAACAACCCATTGCCTTCTTTAGTAAATCACTTCAAGCTATAGAATTAAAATATGATTTAATGGAGAAACTAACATATTCACTTGTTAAAGTTGTGAAAATCTCCAGGACTTATCTTGTAGGAGCAACAATCATAACTTATGTCTCGAGTGCAACTACAAAAGACATATTTACCTAGAAAGACATCATGGGTAGAAGATGTAGATGCATAAATAGAATAAAAGAGTTTAATATTGACATCCAAATGAACAAGTTGGTGAGGGGTTAGGGGTTAGCTAAAATAATGGATGAAGTGAATTTAGATGCCAATAAAATAAACCTTGAGGATGACTTTGACAGGTCAAACATTTGTGATATGGAATATTGTGATTGGTATAAAAATGTTATCTATTATTTGTAGAAGATGCAATGGCCTGAAGGATCGACTGATAAAAACAAGAGGACCCTCAAGTTGTAAGAAATCAAGTATGTTTTTGTCAATGGAAAGCTATGGTGGAGGAGTTTATATGGTGTTATGTTGAAATGTGTTGATAAGGTGAAGGCCTTTGAATTTTTAAAAGAGATGCATAGTGGAGTGTGTGGTGGGCACTACATGGATAAAAATAATACTCATAAGGTCTTAAGGTCTAGATTCTCACAAACTTGTAAGAACATGTGATGCATGCCAAAACTTTTTTGGGAAGTTGAAGTTCTAAGGAAACTTGCCACTCAGACTAGTTACAGTTCAGGCACCATTTCAACAGTGATGCATTGATTTCATTGGAGAGATATCTGATAAATCCAGTGGAGGCCATTCATGGATTCTTGTGGATACAAACTAATTTATAAAATGGGTGGAGGCAATTCCAACAAAAAGAGAAACAAGAAAAGTAGTCACAGTTTTTTTGATGGATAGCATTCTAACCAAGTTTGGGGTGCCTGAGAAAAATGTATGAGATAATGCAATTTTCTTTAGATCTAAAGAGTCACTAATTTTTTTTCTAACCATGGAATTCAGGCATCTTATTCCTCTCCATAACACCCGCAAGGGAATGGCAAAGAAGAATCAAGCAACAAAATATTGATGAAAATTGTCAAAAGGATCCTTGAGAAGAATAAGAGAACTTGGGATTCTAAGTTGAAGTTGGCTTTGTGGGCAGATAGAGTGATTGTTAAAAAGGTCATTGCTTATGTTCCTTTTGATCTAGTTTATGGTATTGCAACTAGGTTACCTCAGAACAACCTCACGAATATGTATAATTTTATCTAGGAATATGATGAAGATACATGTGATGAGATGTAACATAGGATTGACGCATTAATGGAAGTAGATGAAACAAGATGAGATGCTAAAAAAAATGTCAAGTTATAGTTGTAGGTCAAGAACCTATATGACAGGAAATAATCTCTAATAAAATTTTAGGTGGGAGACATGGTGTTGATGTGGAAAGCAAGATTTGAGGATAAGGGAAAGTATAGAAAGTTTGATGCATTATGGTTGGACCCTTATCTGATCAACAAAACTCATGGTGAAGATTCATATTTCCTACAAGATCTAACATGTGAACGTCTTGAACTTCCAGTACATGGATAGTTCTTGAAGCCATATTTCTCTTGAAATATTTTCTCCTCCATCTACATTGTAAATTTCAAAAATTCTGCATATAGTCGTGTTTTCTTTGGTTGTGTCTGGTCTGATTTTGACAACCTTGTCCTGGTAGTTCCTAGTTTTGGTTCTCTATGATTGGTTTTCTTCTACCTGTGATTATTTGATCTCACTCTGTTATGAATAAATATACATCCCCAATAGGAGGCACTAGTGGAACCCCTAAAATCGTTTGTTCCACTATTGAAATTTTACAAGTTTTAGCTATCTTCCTGGTTTGAATTGAGTCTCAGGGCTTAGGGTTTGAGTCATTATCATGGTTAGGGTTTTGGTGTTTCTTAAATCCTCAAAAAATCCTAAGTATTAAATCCTGTTTACAAATTTCTAATTCATCATTGACATGTATCTTCCTATCAAATTGATTTAAGCATTGCTTTATATCTTATGGGTCACCGGTTTTCTAAATATTTGTCTTTTCCTAAGTCTAGGAATTAATATTAAGTCTTGGCCTAATGTTTTATGTCCTGGCCCATCATTTGCACAGTCAGGCCACCTTTTGAGTTATTAACCACTGGAATGTACAAATATAAGTGTTAAGATGGCCATCATATCTGGAGGATCAAATCTTGACCACTCCCCATGCCCTCACCCTATTTTAATATACATTAAAATAATCACATGGGCTAGTGAACTGATGACATGTGTCCCCTTGTTAGTGGGACCCAATGGAATTTGAAGGAAGAAAATACTCTATCTGATGAGATCGAAAGTCAAGGATGGATGGCATGGGTCAATCTTGACTGCTCCCTGCCATCTTGTGGGGGACCCACCTTCATCTCCCACCTCTCAACAGGAAAGCGAGAAGACACCATGCGGGGTGATTAGGGCCATCAAAAGGACTATATAAGGTGGAAATATTGATGAAATATTTTAGTGTGTGGATATAAATGTTAAGGTCTATGGTACTAAAGGCACATTTTTAAGCACGTGATTAGAGATGAAACAAATCTTTTAATCTTGGCCATCCATCATGTTTGAAAGTTACACACATGGGTGGGTACTCGTAAGGTAATGTATACACCTATTGAAGGATTTTAATTAAATATTATCCCTTAACCACCCCCCCATTGCTCAAAATTGCACATGGATTAAAACCAATAGGGGAGCGGGGAAGTCGACACGTGGACTTTTCCTTAGCCCGTAATGCATGGTGGAGCCCACACATGACTTGGTGACCCAGCCACATAGCTCATATATGATTGGTTGGTGATGATAGAGGCCCATAGTCAAAATTTTCAAATGTTTTTGACTTAATTTGGATTTTCCGTTGGTCCATCTCACTGTGCAATCAATGACCAAAATTCAAAGTTGGTTTTCAAAGAAAATGAGTCATTCTAGTTCATGGGAGTGAACCATAGTGGAAGACAAGACGTAGATCTACCGAATTAGAAGGTTTTAAAGCCATTAAAACTTGCCTTAAAGCATAGTTGCAAATTGTTACAAGAATCCTACACATTCAAGGATTTTATGTTGTGATTTTCAAGCTTGTTCGATGTCATAATCAGGGTTTTCAAGCATTACATATTCAGTAAGTAAAATCACTTCCTTATAAAATTGCTTAAAACTTGCTTAGATCATGTTTATTGAATTGTTTTACTAGTAGGGTTTCTTGTTTAAATATTTTCTTTAAAGGTTCAACATAATTTTAAAAAAATTAGCTTGTTTGGTCCTGTTATTTTCTAAGTCAAACCCCTAGCTAAGCCATAGGTTTCTAGTTTATTAAAAATAAGCCCTAGAGTCATGACACCAAAAGTTAAAGCCTCCACATCTAAGGGAGAAGCCTCTGGTTCAAAACCTCCTATCATACCCATAGTTCAAGACTTAACTGAACAATTAAAGCCCTCTACCTTAGAAAAACCTCAAGGCCAACTATTATATTGAGGTACACAAGTCATGGAGGGCCTTTTTGACAAGCAAAGTGAAATTAAGGATGCCACATTTCCCTTCACTAGATGGACAATATTTAACTGCTTTTTTGGAAACAAAAATTGTGGCATTCTTGTGGGTAACCCATGGAACTTATATTTGGGGAAATTGATAGTTCCAAATGTCTACATGGAGGTGGATTTATTGAAGGTTGTGGCTGAAAATTATGATCTAGTCACAAGGATGATAAGGACATTTGATGGAATAGACATGGTCAAGGTCACTAGAGATGAAATTTCTGAAATCTTCAGACTCACTAAATGGAGTGAGGATATGGTGCCCATTGATGTGAAGACTCTTAGGGTCGAGTATGAAAAGGTCAAGCATACATTCAAGGTCTCAATAATACCAAATTATCTAGCATCTATTGATGGTCGAAGGGTCCACTTGAGCCCATTATATAAGGAACCCATTTCTATCAGTTATTTTGTCTCCTACTTCCAAAGAACTTTCTATGCCATATGCAAAATTATTGGTTATGACCCTGCTAAAGGAATGGCCATGGTTTGGATGTACATGGCAACACATATACAACATCCCACATATAGCGCACTATATGATTATGCAGTATACCTAGAAGAGAGGATTCATGAAGGCCTAGTAAAATTAAACCAACGAAAGGATGGGGTTGGATTCTTTAGGTATTCATTTCTTATGCATATGGTATTGTACAATGGGGCCACATATTTTGGCGAGGATATGAAAATGGAACAAAGGGAGGGTAATTTAGATTTTCTTATCCAATGCTAGACTGTAGTGCTTGATAAGGATGATATGAAGTTTGATTATGTTTTATTTCAAAAAAAAATTGCATTAAAGCTAAGGAGGGTATTGATTGTAAACATGCCAAGGATTCCTATAAACTTGCATTATTTTTTGAGGCCCAAGGATAGGAGGCTTGATCTATGAATGGATAATAACTAGGGGATGTTATCCCTTATCCTACTTATACTATTTTAAGAGTTTATGGATCAACTATCTCACACCACTTGTTTCCCAAAGATGTGACAAAGAGAATTGGTTTTCTTGTAGTGATATGGCAGCATGCAAATGTAGAAAAAAATTACCTAAAAGATCAATGAAATGGAACCTTTTTCCCTTCATACACATGTTTTTCTTATTTTGTAATGATGAAAGGTAGATGGGATAAAATCAATGATATCCTTAAACCTTTGGGAGTGAAGAGGGAAACAACAAGGAACCATGATCTTGAAGGATTCATGGCATGGTTGAAAATGAGAAACCAAAGCTCAAAATCTATTCATAATTTCTCTTTCCCAGAAGATGGGATAAGAAACATCTTTGATTTTCAGAGGTAGAATGATAGAAAATAAAAGTGGATTTCTTTTAATAAAATGCAAAGGGAAATGAGAGAAAAGGATCCACAATTCACTGCACTTGCTGAAATCCATAATGAAATGTAAAGGAAATAATATTTTTTTTTAGAAATTTGAGACAATAGTTGGACAACTGAAGGTTGAAAGACTAATTCAAGAAAAGGGGAAGGCCATTGCAATAGAGGAAAATATGTGGGGGACACCTGTGTAATGGAAGAAAGGAAATCTTAGCAGGCCCCCAAGGAAAAGATAGCTATTGTTTTTAGAGGAAAGAAGAATAAGGTGAAGGGAAAGGATACAACTACTTCCTCTTCTCGGCTAGAAGAGAAAAGGGTTTGCTTGCTAGTGCCACAGATTCCACCACCATCCCCTCATAGGTCAATTGGAGCTAAATTTATTTATATTGATTACCCACCAAGACAAGCATCACCACCAAGGGAGACACCTCAAAATAAACAAAAGGTTTAATCAGAAGGCTTGGTGGATTATGAAGAAGACTCTGAGGAAGAGATCTTGGTGACTAAAGAATAAATATAACGAGGAATTCCTTCTCCACTTAGGGAGCTTGTGCCACATCAACTTGGTTTGATATTAAGAAAGGTTGATCTCACCGCTATAAATAATAAAGATGGTGTCAGGGTAGGGGCATACAAAAAATTATGGACGATGATTCTTTTGTGAAGTCTAAAGCCTTCATGGAATATTTTTTTGGAAGGCTAGGAAGGATGAATTTATGAATAATATTTCAAAAGAGAGGATCTTGTACCTTGAGCTACCTGATGCTGTCATCCAAGCTTAGATAATACAATAAATGAAGAAGAAATATCGAGAAATAACTATTGAAGAGGGTAGAGCATTAGTGAGGGAATGGATAATTATTTTGTTTCTAGAGTGGGATTTATCCTTGGTAATTATATTTGATACAATAAAAAGATATGACTGATCTCTCTATAACTCTGATGAAGAAGCCACCATAGCACTGCAAGGATCTTCATTTAATGACCAGTGGGATACATTGGCTATTTGGGACCTAGCCCCCAACACCAAGAAGCCAAAAATTGTAGAAATCACTATAGATTAGAGGGAGATTAATAATAAATAGAGTGTCTGACACATCAGTTATTGAGGCTACCACAATGTCTGTCAATGTGGCTCAATTTGCAAAATCAATAGTGGAATCAGTGTCTACTGAGAAACCAACAACAAAAAATGAATCTACATACTGAATTATAATTTTTGAAAGAGAAAATGAAAAATTTGTAGTCAAGAGAGCCAATGCAAGTTGATCCTATTTCCCCCTCTTCTTCATAGGAACCAACATCATCTTCTTTCACACCTCCCACCAGTTCTTCATGGGAAATTGTGCCCTAAAATATGGGAAATGTTCCCATTATTGTGGAGGGACCAAGTACCTCAAGTGAACCACAAGAAGAAGACATCAACAAAGGAGAAATATGTAGGAAATTGATAGATTGTCATTGATATCAACAGATAATGGATTTTTTAATTGTCAATATTTTGCTACTTAGGTTATGAATGCTTGTTGATTCAGTATTTTGATTCAGACTATACTATTTTTGTATGATCTACTCATAAGTTGATAACATAATTCACCTTGACATTAGTTGCATCCTCTAACATGGTTTAAACTAACTAGGGTGTATGGGTTGTGAGGTACTATTACCAGTTGGTTGAAAACAATGTTATGCTTATATGCTAGCTCCGTACATCGATCTTTTGGTCCGGATTCCATTTCAATAAAAGATATCATTACAAGAATTTGTACATAGGTTGGAGACTTAAAAATAGAATGGATGAATGTGCAAGACTTGATAAATAAATGGTAATGTTGAAATCAGATATGGAGAAGGAAAGAAGTTATGAAGGTAAATTTACAACAAGCCTTGCAATACTGGAAAAATTGATTGCAGGACAAAGATCCTCTATGGATAAAAGCGGCTTAGGATTTGAGGAAGGTTAATAAATATCTTGACATGAAGACTCAAATTAGTGGTGGATATATCAAAAATATTCCTATCAAACAACCTAATGAACGAATGTATTTATCTTTTAATGGTGTCTATTATTGTTGCAATAAGTTTGGACATAGCAAAAAATATTGTAAAAATAAAGTGAAGTAGAATGATGGAATAAACAAAATTTCCTTATCTCACTCTGATCAATGTTTTGAAATCAAGAGAAATCAGAATTTAGATAAGATGAATTATTCATTTAAAGGTCACTATTATCTCTGTAATTCAATTGAACATAAGGCTAACATGTGCAAATATGGATTGAATAAGAGAAATTTTGGATGGAAGAATGTTGTTTTCTTTTATTGTAACAATCCAGAACATGCTAGAAGTAGAAAATATAGAGGTAAAAAATTAGAAAAAGGATATGAACTAGTCATTAAGGTTGATCTAATAGAGGTTAAGAAAGAGATGGAGAAAATCTGGAGAAAATAAGAAGAATCTAGAAAGCAAGCAGAACCAAAATAATTTATTTCTATGCTGTCCTCTGATGCATATACGTCACTCAAAAGTTAATTTAGAACTTGGCTAAGGGGGAGCAATAATCAAAAAAATTATCAACCCCTCTTTCAATATAATATGTCATATCACGGTAGAAGTGAATTCATTAAGGTTATGAACTCAAGAATTCATGCAAAAGGAATTTGCAGTCACACGTGTGAAGAATGTATTTTGTAGTTTAAAGGATGAAAGCTTACACAAATTTTGAGGTGATCTACTTGCAACGTGAAGCATTAATTGTAGAAGGAATTGGGATGAAAGAAATAAATTTAGATATTTTTAGGAAAATGCATTTGATGGAAAAAATTTATGCAAGAAGAAGAATGAAAAGTAATCTTGAAGAAACTAGAGCAATTTTATCCTGTGGAAATTCTGAATTTGGCTTTGGTAGAAAAGGAAAAGGTAAGTTGATGCTACTACTTCATCTGAATTATTTGTGGTATCTTGTATAGAATGGATATGCCTCAGCTTATAAACAATTCAGAGAGACCAAAACTAGAGTACAAAATGCATCTTGTTAAATCCTTGGAACTTGATCTTTTGGGTGCTTTTTTGGATATTCCTCTTGGTGTCATACTGATTGAATATGTTGGAGTATACATTCATGGAGAATTGGAAGAATCTAGTTACAAAAAATATGACATGTTGTGAAGTGAAGAATTAACTAGAAATGATTCTACCCTAAAACTAGAATATAATTTTCTTTTAGAAACGAAATTGGATGTATGGAATAACTTTACAGACTTTAGTAGTGAAGGAAGATTATCAGAATGGCTCTTAGAAGATTTCATGTTGATTCTGTGTGGCTTAATGAAACATCTATGATATCTAGAGATGTAATTAGGGAAGTTAGTAGATTTTCATGCTTCAGACCAAGTCCTATTTGCAACTTTGATAGAGAAAAGGGTTTAGTAAGGAGCTTACATGCTGGAATCTCAAACCTGATAGTTCAACATGCAAGCTTAGTTATTTCACAAATGATTCTTGGTGATAAAAATGTCTCCACTACCGCAATTAATCTTGCATTAGATATGGTTGAGAAGATAGCTAAATATGATCTCTATGAGCTTCTATGATAATAGTTGTTGGATAATTTGAGATATTTCAAGAAGAAAGGTACATTGGTTTTATGCTTGATTTTCTACTTTATGAAGGAGATGCCTAGATTAGGAGAAGTTAGTTGGGAGAATACCAGACTATTTTCTCATCAAATTAAGGTACTTATGAGAAACATTGGGGACTTATATCCTCAAGAAGATTCCCTTGGTACATTCTTTGGAAATTTTTAAAGGAGAATGAACAGAAGAAGGATAATTCCAAGAGAATTGATTTTAAAATATAAGAATTATATAGTATTTTTGGTAAGAAATGATAGCTACATCATCAAGGCAGTTGAACCAAGGAATTCATGGTTACCTAAGTTTAGATATGAAATTGAGAAGGATTATGATGTTGGTTGCATTGAATTGTTGATTAATAGCCCCCAGGATCCCAACAGATCTAGGTTTGGAACCTACACTGAAGTAGCTAAAGCTCTTGAAGAGTTTGATTTTGTCTCCAAAAAACCAAAGCTCGTCACTAGAGAAAAGATGAAAGCAACTATGGTTCATGCCTTGGATTCTTAGGTGGACCCTTCTCCTAGGATACTTAAGCAATTGGTTAGAAGTAGGACACACCTTTAGATAGCTCCCAGTGTGGTTTCTAGTTCTTCATGTTCCGTCAAAGAAATCTCAAATGTATTAACTAATAGATTTAATGAATTAAAGAGAAAATTAGTAGGTGATATGGTCTCTTGGGTTGAAGAAAAATGATTTTTGGAAATTGTAGATAAGTGCAAGTCTACTCATAGTTTGGCACTTGAAAAAATCAAGGCTATTCAAGATTTGAGGAAGAGATTAAGAGTTCATTCAATTTTTTTTGGTCTTGGCCTGATTAAATTTAAAGGCTCAAGGGTGTTGAGAGCACAATTGAAACCCAAATTAAGTTCTCATCTATCACATTTGATTGTACTCTTAGTTTGGATGATCAGACTTGGCATGGTTTGACAAGACTGCATGAGGAATACCTTGCATCACACAAAGAAATAGGAGAGTTGATTATGCTGCATGGGAAGCTCAAAGATCTAATCAAGATTTATTGTGCTCCTTTCTACTATGTTATTTTGGTAGCTGATAGGATTTTGAACTCTTATGCTTCTCTCAAAACTATGGTTGAAGGAAAAGATACTTTAGTTGACCTTAATTATCAGTGCACTGCACTAACATAGGCAATAAGGATTTTGAATGAAGGGAGATCCTCATGGATGAGGATCCTTAGCCAAATTCAATCATCTACCACCTCTAGTTAGTCATTCATTATCATTATTTATGGAATGTACTCCTCAAGTGGAGTATTCAGGTATGCAAAGGGATTGTTAATGCACTAAAATTATTTTTCCTTTTCCTTTGATGTCAAAGGGGGAGAGAGAGAAGCATCTTATGAAAATAGAGAGGAAATTGAAAGGTTTGTATATAAGTTGGGAATTTTTTTTTATGTCTTTTCACATTGTGTGTTTCCATCAATGACAAAGGGGGAGATTTTTGGAAATTGATAGGTTGTAATTGATGTCAAGAGATAATGTAAGTTTGTTGATTGTTAGAATTTTTTTCTCTTGTTATGAATGCATGTTGATTCGATATTTTGATCTGGACTATCCTATTTTTGTATGATCTATTTAGATGATTATAACATGATTTATCTTGACATCAGTTTCATCCTCTTACATGGTTTCAACTAAGTAGGGTGTATGGGTTGTGAGGTATTGTTACCAGTTGGTTGAAAATAGTGTTATGCTTATACACTGGCTCCATACATCAGTTTTTTGGTCCTGATTCCATCTCAGTAAAAGGTATCATTACAAGACTTTGTAAATAGGTTTGAGCCTACAAGATGTATTCTACTTTGGAGTTTCATGATGATATGTGAAGGCATTTGGAAGATATGAATGGCAATATTCTATTTTTTAGACCTTAGTGAGTTTTTGTCCTACACATTATTGTGAGAGATTTCACATTCTCTCATAATTGATTATCATACCATGTGGTGTCAAAGATAATTAGTTTGATGTCATCCAAGGGAGAATTCAATGTGTAAACAAGTTTTTGTGTTGCATGTTTGATGGAGTGTACATATGTTTGGATTTTTGGTTTAACTCTGGCCGACCTAATTATATATTAATATTAAAGAGATTTATCTTAGGTCTATGCCGATAAAGTTATTTTTTGAATCAAGGTTTCTTTAATTAGGATGAAATTATTAAGAAATATGGATATACATGTATATATGTAAGTCATTTTGGTATATATGAGTGTGTGGATGTGTGATGTGGAAGAGAAAGAGAGAATAATGTGTGCATGTGAAAGATACTTGAAGACAGAGTTGAAAATGTATATGTGTGAATTGTATAGACGAACATCTGAGTGAGCTACACAAGTATTGTGCTTCACTAAAATTTAACTCCAGCACAAGTAAGGTGCATTCTTTATCAGTTCACACTTTTGGTAGTGAGCCATACAATTTTGTATCTTGGCAGTTAGCCATCTCTTTTTGTAATTAGGATGTGAGCCTTTCAAGGACAATGAGTCCTAATAGTGAGCCTTGTAATATTATATATTCAAATATATTATATTGTGAGCTAATCCTCATCAAGGTTTCTCCCATTTTGGGATTTTCATGTAAAAATATTGTTGTTCATGTGTATTGATGCTTTGTCTTGATTTCATGTCTTCTCGTAATTTAGTTAGATTTTTGATACTGCTTAGATGGATTTTATGTGAATGGTTTTATGGAATACTAATTCACCCCCTTCTTAGTATTCTTGATGTTGAAAAAACTACTTTGAAATCTGAAAGAATATGAGGAAAAGGTCAGTCAACATGATCGGGAGATCCTTGACAAAAATTTGAAAATTGTAACTGTAGTCTTGGAGCATCTGAATAAAAGGGTTGAAAAAAGACTAATTATCCTTCATGCTAATTACTCCTCAATGGTGAATGCAATAAACAATTTTGATATTGATAAGGAGGTAGCCATTCCACTTATAGAGACATGGATCCCTAGGCTACAAGACTTAATTTTAATGGCCATAGGATCCAAGCATGATGTAAATAAACCTGAGAATATCCAACCAACCCTTAAAAATGTGAGTGGGATTCAGGAATTCCATTGGAATATTAAGCCTTGGGAGGCTAAGATAATGAAATTGGTGAATAAATTTCATGAGATACATCATGGCCTTTTGCCTAACATATTAAACACCAGTGGTGATATTAAATCCCTACAGAGAGGAAGAAAGAAGCAAATTAGATAATCTCAAATCAAGCAGCTAAGATTTGTAAGGAAAATGATATGAGTATGTTGAAGAAGAATATGGATATTCTTTCCAAGGTTGGAATTGCTTTAGAAGAGTTTGATAAGGAGGCTAATCAAGTTGCCCAAAAATATCCTCCTTACAGGCAAAAGGTTGGTAATATCATTAGATTTGATTGGCCTACAAAAAAATAATTTCAAGCCTAGAA
Source organism: Sequoiadendron giganteum (assembly GCA_007115665.2). Lineage (NCBI taxonomy): Eukaryota > Viridiplantae > Streptophyta > Pinopsida > Cupressales > Cupressaceae > Sequoiadendron > Sequoiadendron giganteum. The sequence continues at coordinate 481,908,558 of CM021101.1, read as the reverse complement.
AGATAAATAATTGGATGCACTAGAATATTGAGCTACAATTGTGGAAATGGTGATCACAATTTTGGTTTTAAGTCTGCAAACATGGTGAATAACAGATGGGAGAAATACAATGCATAGCCTGGAACTAGTATAGATTAGGAATTTGATGAAGTATGTGTTGCAAGTATGAATGTGTTTGGTGGTGTTGTCATTAATGTTGTCATTGGTGTCAACATAGTTTAGAATGGTTGCAGGTGGTACATGTATAGTTGAGATACTGTAGAAGTGCTGAGAGTATATGGAGCTATCTTTATGGTGTTACAAATGTGCTAATGTCAAGTGCTTTTGAGAAAATTAATAAACAATGAAGATAATGTTGTGTGTGTGTTTTGAGTGTGCTCTAATAATATGCTCTACATTTCTTCTGTATTGATCCTATGCCTATGTGGATCTTTATTATTGTCTATTGGCTTCATTGGATAATATATCCTAATTTTTAGCTTCTGGGTTGATGGAGTGTGTAAGATGTGTTCACTGGTGTGTGAATCGATTTGACAAAACTATTTGTTTGTGTATTGGGAGAGATGTCTCTGCTTTGCAACCTTCTAGTGGTTTGTCTCAGATCCTGCGGATCTGGAAGAAGGTTGATATTGATTTTTTTTGTGTTCTAATAAATGCACTTATGGTTTGGTGCTTTAGAAGACTTGTTCCAGTGCTACTGTGTGTGTCTGCATAGTCTGGTTTGAATGTTGAAGAGTGTTCTATGTACAAATATTGTTACAATTTATGTGGATGTATCTAAAGGTTTCTAAGAGGCGTTCTAGTGTCTAGTGAAGCATTTTGTGTGATCCATGTGTCATCATCTTGATGTGGATGTATGTACTTCAAAGTTCATTGGTGTTTTCATTAGGTTTGGTCAACCTAGTGTTTACATGTTACATAAATAATAAGCATCGATTAAGGAAGCGTGTGATTGATCACAAATTTTGTTCAAGGGTCCTAATTAATTTTTTGATTCTCCCACTCTCATTCTTATCCATTGTGGGAATGTTGAGTCATCGACCTAATTTGAATTTTTAAAATAAAGGATGTGTAGTCAACCTTGGAGAAATTTTCTAAGGTTGAAGATGGTATAAATGCAAGTCAAGATATTATGAATTGGAAGCATGAAGTGTGAAGAGTGTGAAACAAGCATGAAAACTTGAGTGTGTCAAATTGAATCAAGACAACAGTACTTTGATGTGTTAGATTCATGAAAGTAGTGAGTTGATGGTGTCTTCAATCCTTTGATCAGGTCGTGAATGTGTGGAACTTGTTGTGGTGGATTTTATATTGTCTTTCTTTGTGTGTAGGTAGCGAACCTCCTTTTAGATAGTGAGTCCTATCTATAGGCAGTGAGCCTTTGTATCTAGAAAGTGAGTCCTTTCTAGGTAGTGAGCCTATGTATCCAGTTTTTGCATTATTATTATATTGTGAGTTAATCCTCACCGTGGTTTTTCCCTCATTGGGTTTTCGATATAAATATTTTGTCTCTGGTATTTGCTTTATGTTATCAACATTTCATGTTTATACTTAATAACAAATTAAAGTTAAAGTGGAATTTATTAAGGTCAAAAGTAAAAGTAATTTAGTACAACTGATTCACCCCCACCCCTCTTAGTTTTCTTGTGCATTTCAATAGTATGGATAATATATTATCTTCTCCCTAATTTGAATTTGATGACAAGGTTGCAAACATGGATAAGTCTTTTGTCTCTTCCGCCTTTGACATTTTATGCTTTTATTTCACTTTATGCTTGAGTACATGGACACAATTTTGGAGCACGTGGATATTGCTACATCAACTCAAATATTCCTTTTGGAAGGTGAGACTTGATCTTCAATGATAAATGAAAGTAATTTTTTGTCTCATGTAACATTTCCCTCCATCCAAGGATGCAAATATAAGTAAATAGGGAATATTTTGTATCGGTCCAATTGAAATGAGACATGTGTACTTTCTCTCAAAGATTTTTTTTCTCCTTTGTTTCTATAAGAAGAAATTAAGGCTAGAAGTATGGGTTCATTGTTTTCTATATCGCAGAGAATTTTGTAAAGGAATACAAAGAACATTTTAGAGTCTTGTCTTAGGTTGAGTCTGTCAATATTCAATGTAATTTTTATAACAATACTAGCAATTGAATACATAATGGTGCAAATTAAAGAGCATTTATCTCCTATGTAATTTTTTCATGGATTATGAATAATATGATCAAGGATTATCTTAATCATCTTCATTGATTTTGCGTGGATTTGTATTCTTGTTCTTGCTTTCAATTCAAAGAATTAATGAAAATGCTTGAATGAAGCTATAGGTTCATGTAAGTTGAGTACTAGGATCTTGATAAGAAGTTATGGTTGAGAATACAATTAAATTAATGCTATAATGTAGTATTATCAAAGCTTAATGATGCTATGTCTTAAATTGTTTTCAAATTGCATAGTTTTTGAGATTGACTCCATTCCTAGGTTAAGGCACTGATCTAATTGAGTGTTCAAAATACATTTTTTTGATCATTACATCAACAAATCAATTTTATAAACAAAATAACAAATGGTTTACTATTTTCACTATTTTGTGTTGAGTTTTTCCATTCTCATTCTCTAAATATTAAGTTTTGTTAAGAAATAGCCAGTTTCTTTGATACATTCCATTTATTGAGCTATTTTATGAGAATCTATCTGTTAATTGCAATGTATTCAATCATTAGGTGTAGAGATCTTTAAGTACATTATGGGATCACCCTCTCAAGTCTTGCAGAGCCCAAAGTGTAGGAGGAAAGTATTGCTGATTTCACTCATTCATTGGCCAATCCCTTCAAGTTGCTGTGAATTGGAAATGGAAAAGTTCATAGGCTCCCTTGGAGATTAGCTTGGTTCTTAAAACCAACGAATAGATTAAATGGCTTAGAAAAACCATTAAGTGGGATATTAGGTACCTTCTGGTATATGGTGATTCTCAACTAATTATCAAGAAAATCAATGATGACTATGAAACAAAGGATGAGAAACTCACACCTTACAAAAAGATGGTTGATATTTTTAAATAATATTTTGATGTCATTAGATTTGAATAGATTCCTAGAGCATAGAAAAAAGTATTTTATGGCATGGCCACTATTGGATATCTATTTGACATGCCACAAAATATATATCAATGTGAGTTCTTAGTGGAGTAGCTATTGATCCCCACTTTTGATGTTTCCGACTTCGAAATCATGTGAAAAATCACTGGTCTTGATTCCCCTTGGTATAACACCATATATTAGTACCTTCATGAGAAAAAAATTCCTCTAAATTTTTTATCACCCAATGAAAAACTTTCATCCATCAAGCCTCTAAATATGTTATCATCGATGATACCCTTTACTGTTGTGGTTTCAATAACACTCTTCTTAGGTGTCTCAACTCTAAAGAAGCAAAAACAACTTTATGTGAGGTACATGATGGTATATGTGGAGCTCATTCGAATTGTCCCTCTTTAACCAAGAAGCTCATCAGGACTGGATATTACTGGCTTACAATGGAGAGAGATGCATTTCGATTCATGAAGACATGTTTTCAGTGTTAGATTCATGGAGATTTTATTCATGCACTAGCACAAGAAATTCATCCTCTCACATCCTCGTGGCCTTTCTCTCAGTGGGGACTTGACCTTGTAGGGAAGATACATCCCACTTCCACAAATGGCCATAGATTCATTCTCACTAAAACTAAATATGTTACAAAATGGATTGAAGCTATCCCTATAACCTATATCACTGGAAAAAAAATAGAAAAGTTGATCCTCAATTACATCATTTATCAGTATGGTGTTCCACTTTCCATCATCATTAATTATGGTCACCCTTAAAAACTAGGATTTTTGTGAGCTATGTGACAAGTTCCATATCCAAAATCACTTTTCCACCCCATATTAGCCACAAGGTAATAATCAAGTTGAGGCATCAAACAAAAGTGTACTTAAAATCCTAAAAAAAAACCATCAATGATGCTGGTTGTGACTAGCACCTTTAGATTAATCTAGCTTTATGGGCCTACTATATAAGAATCCATACTCCTACTAGTGCCACCCCATTCTCCTTGGTTTGTGGATTTGAAGTTATTCTCCCCATTGAGGTCGAGTTACCATCATTGAGAGTTTCCTTGTAGCGCTTCATTGAAAATGAAGAATATAGAATATACAGGTTACATGAGCTCAACTTGCTAGATGAATGAAATCAGATGGAGCTAGTCCATCTAAACGCATACCAAAACTATCTTTGCCACAACTACAAGAAATCTTGGGTTAGGAATTTTGATATTGGAGATCTTGTCTTAAAATAAAATCAAAGGAACAACTTGGAAAAAATAAAAGCAAGGTAATTTCAAGCCTAATTGGTTGGGTCCTTATATAATCATTGTTGCATATGAATCTGGTGCTTACCAACTTGCTAATTCTAAAGGAAAACCACTTCTAGAACCTATTAATAACATGCACCATCAGAAGTTCTATACTTGATTCTCGAAAATTCCTAAAAAAAAAATAAAATTAAAAAAAAAGAATACTAAAAAATGGTCACCTTGAAGAAAACTAGCAAATAGGTTTCTTGTGTGACTATTGTCACTTGGAATTGCACCCAGCTCACAAAAGGGTTTCAACATTCTAGTGAAACAATGGAGACAACCTCAAGGTGTGGGACCTTTATGCATGAAACACCAAAAAATAAGTTTTTACCGAAATGGATTAATGAAAATATGTAGGGTGAGGGACCTATTTTCCTTTATTTCATTAGGAAATGAGATCCCCATAATGAATTGATTAACAACCCTTAGGTGAATCAAACTAATGTGAGAATCCTCAAATTTCCTTATAACTGAAGGACAGGGTCAAGGTCAAACAACAATTTGGTGAGAAAAACTAAAAATAGAAAATCAACTCCAAAGTGCAATCTAACACTTGAAACTTGAAGACTAAACTGAATATTTGCAAAACCAAAAAATATAATGTAGATATGAGATGGGATAAAACATGTGTGCCAGTCACCAAAAGTGCTTTTTAGAAGCTGATTTGAGACTCATTCACCCATGGGAAAATGGGTCCAAGTACAAGGGTTTCAACAATCTTTCAGGAGCCCCTAGTGTAGATCTGTAGCTTTTGATTTTTCCAAGTTTCAATCTCGAAAATCTGGAAACTTGATCTTTAGGGTAGATTTTTTGATTTAACGACAACTTTAAAAACTTTTGCAACTTTGACAACTTTGTAAATCTTGCCCTTGAAAAGGTCTTCAATCTTCTTCAACCTAAATATGCAATCACACATAAGAGAGATTTTTTTTAATTTTTGGGTGAATGGGGGTTTTCCTTGGTCAAACCTTGTTTTGGTAATCAAACCTTGAATTGAAATAATGAAATGAAAGATGAAATGAATAATGAACAAAGCTATGTTACCACTAAAAAAACCCTTTAATGAAACCTTGATAATGGAGATCTTAGAAAGTCTTCAACTTGCATGAAATTACTGAATTGGATGTAGATCTTGACAAATGAATCTTGCTTGAAATGATACTCTGAATGCTTGACTTGATCATGAAACCTACATCACAATGTTAGCTCAAAAAACATGCATGATGCAAGAAAAAGTTTTGACATGATGGATTGATCTTGAATGCAGCAATAAATCTCTGATATATCTCCTCTTGAATGCCCTTGATTTCTCTTGAAAGTTCTCTTGAATTCTCATAAAATTGTTAGAATATTCTCATGAAAAATGCTAGGTGAAACTTAGTGAAATAACCTTTTGTTTATAGGTATGTATCCTCAATTTCCTGAAATTCAAATACAATATTGAATTATGGATTTGAAAATAATAAAATACCGTAAAAAACATAATTTAAATTTAGGTCCAAAGGTCTAGGCAGGACTCATTCTCCCACGGGTGAATGGGTCCCAATCCCTATTTCTAGAACACACATTGCTCAATGTAAAGTGTTATGTTTAGGCATTAATTATTGTCGTGTTTCCCCTTTGGAAAATGTAATTTAATATGATTATAAATGAATAAAAGGGCTAATTAAGGCATAATTAAGATCAATTTAATTAAGAGGGCCCAAATAAGTGTTTAAATGTAAAGGGGAAAATTTAACAACACTAAATTAAGGCATTATTAAATCCATTTTAATGAGGGCCCAAACAAGTGAGAAAATTTAAAGTGTTACATTTTCCTACACTATATTTAGCCCCCACTTTAGGGAGATGATGATCCCATATCAAACTCACTCTAAAATAGACAATCAAGAGAGGTCTAGTTGTACAATCATTTTAAGGATAAGATGGAAAATATCAAGGATGATCAAGCCCCCAAGATCCCATGGAATAACCAAGAAAGGCACAAGGATACACATGCCTATGTCAAACATATATATGTGTGCAACAATGACAAGATACTCAATCATACAATGTCAAAGAATTAAAGAAAGATAAAAAGGAAAAGGAAAAGAGACAGATCAAGCCTCAACTATCCAATGCAATGTGGAACATACCTCAAATTTTTGTCCAAAAAAACTTACAAGTGGAACTTTTTGTCAGTATGCAAACAACAATGCACACTCACATGGGCTAGTGAAATTTGTTGTCCACTAGGTGAGCCCCGAAGGGTAGAAAATGAGAGAATATTATTAGGCTCTCATACCATATTAAATTTATACCTTTGATAACTTTAATAAGGCACCACAAAATGTAAACTTTAGGATTCATAAGATTTAGCAAGTTGCATTATGCTAAACACATGAATAAAATGCAAATAGGATAAGATATGTTAAAAGGTATTTTTCTTAGTTCATGTAAGGTCTCCTCTTAGGGAACATCATGCCTAACGTCTCCAAGGGAGGACAAGTCTAGGATCAAAGATTCACAGCTTAGGGAATGGAATGCATAGCATCATCACTAAGAGGAAATTTGTATGCCAAGAAATTTCACACTCTTGGAAGACATCAAACCCAATGACACCACTAAGAAGAAGACACATCACAAGAAGTAAGAAGACTGTTCAATGAAACTGAAACATAGAAAAATAGGTTCACTAAAATGAAAAGGGGGAAAATGGGGTTTGATGGACCTATCTTCCTCTATTTCATAAGGAAATATGATCCACACAATGAAATGAAAATCAACCTCGAGGTGAATCAAGTCAAAGTGTGAATCTACAAATTTCCCTTTTTTACTAGGATGGGGGTCTAGGTTAAACAACACTTTTGGGAGAAAGATTAAAACTATCAAAAAAAAATAAAAATGCAAGCTATAAATTGCAAATAAAACAATGCACTCAAAACTAATAGAACCAAAAATAAAAAGGAAAATCTGAAAAAGGAAAAATGATGTGTACCAGTCACCAAAAGTGCCATTTTGAAGCTAATTGAGAACTCATTCGTCCTATGGAAAATGGGTCTTGGATAGGGCTCTATAAAAATGCTTCCCGGGTTCTCTGCTCTTATGTCTCCACTCCCAAATTCTTGAGTTCCACAATTAGACAACTAAAATAAATATTGTAGAAGGGTTTCCGTGGGATGAAAAATTTCCTTACAACTTTGAAAACTTAAAAAATTTCTTCAATTTTTCTCTTCAAAGGATCTTCCACCTAAAATCTTGAAACACAAACATAAGAGTAGAAAAGTGTTGTTTTTGGTGATGGGGGTTTTTCCTTAGTCAAACCCCATTTGAGTATTTAAACTTTGAAATGAAATCAAATAGAATGAAGGAAATGACAAATGCACAAAGCAATGTCACAATTCACCAAAACCTTGGTTAAATCTTAGAATAAAAGTCTACATCTAGCATGAAGTGGCCTCAATGGATGTGGATCTTGATCTTAAAACTTGATTTGAAATGATGTCTTTGAATGCTTTAATGGATCATGAACCCTACATCATCATATTATCTCAAATAGCATGCATTATGCAAGAATACTTTGATATGATCATAGGATATTGAATGCTACAATAATATTCAATATTATGCTCTTGAATTCCTTGAAATTGTCATGAACTTGCTCTAGCTTGATCTAATGAAGTCACATAAAAATTATAGCATGCTTGAAAGTCTTAGGATGAAATTGATCATAAAATTGCTAGGTGAAAATATAGTGAAATGACCTCTTATTTATACATATGCTAACGTGAATTATTGAAATTAAAATAACACAAGCTAACATGTGAATACACATTTGAAATCATTGAAATACCACCAAAAAAAATTTAAATTTAGGTCCTAGGGCTAAGTATGGACCCATTCGCCCTTGGACAAATGGATCCTAGGTCACTTACTTAGGACACACATTCTCCAATGTTAAGTGTTGTGTTTAGCCATTAATGAATGTCAGGTTTCCTCTTTAGAAAATGAAATTAATTAGGTTTAGATTTGAATAAAAGGGGCCAGTTAAGCTCAATAAATTAATGAGTTCCTAGATAAGTGTGAAAGTGTAAAGGGGTACACTTTACAACACTAAAATAAGGCACAATTAAGTCCATTTTAATTAATAAGGCCCTAAACTCAACGTGAATATGAAAAATACATATTAAAACACTAAATTAAGGCATAATTAAGTTCATTTTATTTAATTCTAAATTAAGTGTAAAAAATGGATACTTTTTCCTACACTATATTTAGCCCCCACGTTAGTGAGAGGATGAACTTGAATCAAACTCACACTAAAGTAAAAATTCAAGACACATGTATGTAGTAATGAAAAAGATACACAATCATACAACATCAAAGACCAGGAAGATCAAGCGTCAAATGTTCAACATGGTACAAAACATGTTTAAGATTCTTGTCGTGTTCTCACTCTGAGGTAGTGGAACCTCAGGCTATCCACTAGGTGAGCTCCCCATAGGGTGGAAAATCATATCAAATCTATCCCTTTGACAACTGCAATAAGGAGCTACAAGACAAGGTTTCATGATTAATAAGGATTAACAAGACACATTATGCTAAGCACCTATGAACAAGGCAAGGCTCCACTGGAAAGCAAGGTGTGTTATGATTGGTGGCCTTGAAGAGGGTTTCGGGCTCCATAAGGATTAACAAGCTACATTATGGTAAGCACCTATGAATAAGGCAAGGCTGCACAAGGTTAACAAGTTGTATTATACTAAAAAATTATCAGAAATCATGAAAGTAAAAGTTTTTTGTTCAAAGGGATTTTTCTTAATTCATGTAAGGTCTTCTTCTTAGGGATCATCGTGCCTAATGCCTCCAAGAGAGGATAAGTCTAGAGTAAAATATTTAATTCCTTGGGGAATGTAGTGCATCAAATCACCGCTAAGAGGAAATTCATACGCTAAGAAGTATCACACTCTTAGAGAACATCAAACCCAATGACACCGCCAATAAAAGGATGCATCATTGGAAGAAATAAAATCACACCATGAAGCATGAAAAGTTGTCAAAAGATATTGTCAATGTATGCCCCCAATTTTAAGAAATTGCTATACCATTGTTGTGAGAAATTGCTTTAAAGTATCCAATGTTCAATCCTAAGACATGAGAGCTTATTTGGAAATCCCTATGCCAAGTTATATGTTCTCAAAATGAAGCTATGTCATGAAAAGTGAAGGAGGGGTTGCCCCAAAAAACACATAAGGGATCTACAGATTTGGGGTTAGTGTGTTTTTGCTACAATGTTGTTATAGAGCTTGGAAACATCACCATTCTCTAAATAATCATAGAATTGGAAGAATGACACAAAGAGAGCAAAAAAAAGAAAAGGATTTCAAGTCAATATAAAAGAGACCTAAATTTCTCAACACCTTGCGTCGTCCCCAAAAGGAAAAAAGAAGACAAGCGAAAAAGATAAATGAAATTACGACATATAGAAGAATGTAGGTACAAATAGAGGAATACACAATAAGAGAGAGAGACATCAAATAGAATAGTATAGGGGATCTTATTACTCACATGCAACCACACAAAGAACATGAAAAGGAAAACAATGCAAAAGACTATTAAGGAACATGCGATTCAACCTATAGTAGGTCTTCCACATCCCCATCTTGATCACTAAATATGGAAGGCAAAAAACTAGCCAAAGATACAACATCAAGTTCAAAACTAGGACAAACACCAAGTTCAACACTCTTTTTAGGAGAATTTTTATTCAAGCTCATGGAAGAGGAAAACAATGAATTCAACTCATTATGCACTTGTTCATTAATATTTTCAATGCCAATATCATCATCTAAATTAATCACAATAGTAGGTCAAAAGATAATGTCCATTGAAGGTTTTTGTTTATGTTGCGGAGAGGGTATATAATCATCATGCAATGCTTTAGGAAATTTTGGATTTTTATTTTCTATGTTTCTTTTTTATTGTTGAGTTTGTAACATATGACCAATAGCATGACATCTACACCTACGCTCTCTAGCATTTTGGTTTCTTTTCATTTTCTTTTCAATTTGTAATTATGTAGGAGCGGGTATGTCAACCATAGGTTTAATTTATTCCCTTAAGAGAGGAACAAAAGGAACCATGGGAGGTTGTTCAACCACTTTCTCTTTAACTTTGTAAACTTGTTCCATTTTAGGAAGGACAACAAGATTATTTTTATTTTCTTGTGGTCTCTTACATGAAAGTAGGAGGTTTTTTCATAGGATGTTCTTGGTTATGAGGGGGAGCTTTTTGTCAATCTTGCTTTTATCAAGGATTGGAGACTCAATCATGGGTTGATGCATATTTCTAAGGGATAATTTTGCTATGCGCTTTGCCTTAAAATTTTGGTATGAATTGAAATAGAAATCCTCACTAGGTCTAATAGGTTCAATAGGCTTGAGCCAAAAGAAATCCAATGAAAATTTCCCATAGGAAGACACGGGATTAATGTCACTATGGTGCACAGTAAAGATATTATTGTCAAAGGGAAATTTCAAAAAATTATGCACAACCAGTAGGATGGTATCCATGGAGTGAAGCCATGGATAGCCTAACTTCACACAAAATTGATTTGACACTAGGATGATGGTGAATGGGACATTTAATTTTTTCAATCCAACCTTTAGAGGGAGATTTATCGAGCCAATCGTAGGGAAAGCAAAACCATTATGCATTTTGATCCTTGCTCAATTTTTCATATGTATCTTGATAAAGTTCATGCACAATTAAGAATTCTTCAGTGATCACATTCTCTACATAGACAGGATCAATTAGTATTCCATTAGTAGGTTTTTCGTTGTTTCTTCGAACAATGTAGAGATGACCATCAGGTGCATGTTTGATTATGTATTTTTTTTAGAAAGAAATAGCAAGCGGCATTTTGGTTTGGACTTTATGAGGGTTAGCTTCAATAAACACCACTAATTTATCCATTTGGTACTCATTGTTGTCTTTTATGTTTTGATCATCTCTATCAACATTCATCACATCATTCTTTGTTTCACTAGCTTTGACAAATTAAATATTGTGTTTTAGCATGGGATTGGTAAATATTTTTTTTGATTGGGAGGGGCTATAGAATTATTACCTTGATCATTCACATCTCCAATTTGAAGTTGATTAGAATCAATTGGGTCTTACACAATATTTTTAAGACACAACGTTTCGTATCCTAAACACTCTAAAGCAGTATCCTTCAAGGATCTAGGAAAGAGTTTAGCCAAGAGTTTATCTTCAAATATGAAATCACTACATAGGGATGTATAAGCAGAAACATGGCTAATAGGATCTCCTTTCCCACCATATTTCTCAAATCAAGGAACCTATATACCTTGTGGAATTTTTGTTCTCAATATCTCCAAGGATAATAGATTGTTTTGATGTATTGTGAAGGTTGACAATTGTTGTTTTGATTTAGGGTGGCAATTTTTTGTTGGGGGGATGGAATATTTTGCAAAAGTGTGTTAATGATAGGATCATTGTTGGTGTTATGAGGCTGAGGTGAGTAAGGTGGAGTGGTGTATTTTTGTAGAGGGTAAGTGAATTGTAAATTTGTCAGGGGGGATGGTTGAGAAGATATGAGATTTGAATGCACAAAGCTAGAAGGATTCCCAATGGAAACACCTAAGGAAGTGCTAATATTTTTAGTAGGTTGGATTTTTTTTGTAACATGAGTACTAGTGTATGTAGGAAGAGAGATGGGAATTATGGAAGGATTAATTGGATTGCCTCCTTGAATTTGGGTATACCCTAAATCTTGAGAAAAACTAGCCATAGTAGGGGTATATTTATTAGTGATATGGACTAGACTTTGCATAATATGTGTAAATCAAGGTTAAAATATTAAAGTTAGGAAATAAAGCATGTAAATCAAACCCTAATAAAAAATGAAGCACAAATAAGCATAAAGACATAAAACACAAAGCAATATTACCAAATATTTATGCCACTATTGATTCACCTTCATGACACTTCTCCATTTTACTTGAATATGATAATTACCCTCATATTTGAGTGTGCAATAATAAGCTTATGAAAATGACTAGCAAAATATTGAAGATTCTAAATGACTATGGATGCACTTGACTTGATGACTTGATAGCAAGATAGAAAGATAGTGTAAGATTGCCTAAGATCATGTAAACTCTAGATGAAGAAATGACAATGATAGAGGTCTTTTATAGAAAATAAAATTTTGAATGAAGGGCTAAGATTGAAACTCAATAATCAATGGCCAAGAATGAAATATGAGATATGGACTAGGGTTAGGGAAAAATTAGGGCAAATGATAAGGATAAATAGTCAATATTATAAATAATTTAATCAGTGGTGGAGGTTAATTGAGACATGGATAGATAAGTACTTGATGTGGAAGATAAGATTGACACGAAAGAGAGGTGATAGGGGATTAAATAATAATAAAATTATTTAACCTAGGTGACCAATGAATAATTAAATAATAAAGATATTATTTAGTTATAGAAGAATGTGAAAAAGGGAATCTTTTGAATTAAATAATAATTTAATTCAAAATTCAAGAGAGTGGACCAAAATTTAAATAAATAAAATTTATTTAATTAATGAGAGAAAAGGCTAATGAATAATTAAAAAAATAAAATAATTATTTAATTATAGTGGAAAGTGGTATAAAAATTAAATAAATAAGAATGAATTTAATTAATCAAGGAAGAATAAAGATAGAAATTAATTAAACTAAAATTATTTAATTAATAGAAGACTTATAACTTTAGGAAATAATTAAATAATTAAAAATTATTTAATTATGAAGAATGAGAGGGAAAATGATGGAAGATTTATGAAGAAAATAAGAGTCACATGCCTTGGACAATTTTTTAGTGTCTACAATAAATATTATATTTTCATCTTCAAGAAATTTCCTTATGTTATCTATAGTAGGAATGGCACTACTAGTCATGTTTTCAAAAGTCACAAAGTTTTACAATTTCTCTAGGTCTTCATCTATCAATCTTATGTTTTCTTGTGAGATATGAGTAGAATCATGCACATGAGTTTTATGTAGGGAGGTAATTGGGATTTAGGTATGTAGGCTATGATTTATAGAGGGCTGATTATCAAGACTATTAGTGAATGAGTTAGAAAACTGAAGATCCATGGTGAATGGTGTATCATGTGACAACATGAGCCTTGAACTATGTCTCACAATAGTATTCCTAACAAGACACCAAGTTGTGATGCTCATAAAAAGTTTCACAAACTCAATGTACACACCAAAAATGGAAAGAAGGTGAAATGCAAATCTAGAATGTAAAATGCAATGAAAATATGTGTAAATACAATTTTAAGATTTCAAACAAGATAGTATTTTGATTATGCTATGTAAAAAATTGAAAATAATGTAAACACAATTTTTAATTCACCCAATTTACCAATTTTATCAAATGAAGCTAAATATGACCAAATTAAAGAAACAAAAATTATTCAAACAGATTAGAGATTTGAGAAAAAAAATATATATATATAGAAATAAATATTTTACTACTCGAAAAATTAGGAAATGACCCTAATTAGGAACTCATTCGCCCTAGGGCGAATGGGTCCTAGTTAGGATTTAAAAAGAAAATTACATATTTCTGAGTTGATTTTAGTGATTTCTAGATTCTGATCAGAAAAAGTGAGTTACAATTTTAATTTTCTGTGCAATGAAGGTTGAATGTAAATGTAAAATGTGACAAAATGATAACCTAGGAGACCTAATTTTATGTGAGATTTTGTTTCAATTTTCAAATGCCAATGAATGATAATGCAATACTATCTAATTGACTAGAAAGATAATCTTCTTTTTTTGTATTTTTTAGATTCAAAGAATGCAAAGATTCAATCCTAAAACCCTTAAATGAAATTCAAAGTTAATAGAAGCTAAACAACCCTAAATGAAACTCAATTCAATGCAATTAAATACAAATTAATGCAAGATCTAAATCTAGGGTGAAATAGGACTCCAAAATCAGAAAATGCAATGATCGAAAATGCATTCACCAATATGAAGCATAGAAAAATAGGTTCACCAAAATGAAAAGGGGGAAACTGGGGTTTGATAGACCTATCTTCCTCTATTTCATAATGATATGAGAACCACACAATCTAACAAAAATCAACCTCAAGGTGAATCAAGTCAAAGTGTGAATCTATAAATTTTCCTTTTTTTCTATAATGGGGGTCTAGGTTGAATAGCACTTTGGGGAGAAAGATTAAAACTATAAAATAAACTCCAAAAATCAAGCAATAAATTGTAAATGAAGTACTATACTCATAACTAATGGAAACAACAATCGAAAGGTAGATCTGAGAAAGGGAAAATGATGTGTACCAGTCACCAAAAGTGTCTTTTTAAAGCTCATTAAGGACTCATTCACCCTATGGTAAACATGTCCTAGCTAGGGCTCTGCAAAATACTTTTTGTGTTCTTTGATCTTGTTTTTGCACTCCCAGATTCCCAAGTTTCATAGTCGGACAACCGAAAATAAATCTTGTAGAAGAGTTTCCATCTAATGATAACTTTCCTTGCAACTTTGAAAACTTTGCAACTTTCCTCAAATTTTATCTTCAAAGGATCTTCCACCTAAAACCTGAAAACACAAACACAATAGGAGGAAAGTGTTATTTATGGTGATGGGGGTTTTCCTTAGTCAAACCCCATTTGAGTATTTAAAATTTGAAATGAAATCAAATAGCATGAAGGAAATGATGAATGGAAAATTAAATTTCACAACTCACCAAACCCTTGATTAAACCTTGGAATGCAAATATGAAACTAGCATGAAGTGGTCTCAATGGATGTGGATCTTGATCTTGAAACTTGATTTGAAATGATGTCTTTGAATTCTTTAATGGATCATGAACTCTACATCACTATATTATCTCAAACAACATGCATGATGCAAGAATACTTTGTTGAATGAACAAGAAAATTGAGAGGGGGGTGAATTAGTTGTATCTAATAAAAACATCAAAAACCCTCAACAATAATTAGATCCACATGCATTCATTAAACCCTTATTCTGTTATAGCATTTAATCATAAAATACAGATAAAAAATTTGAAATAACAACACCATACACAAGAGAACACAAGATTAGCCATGGTGAGGATTAGCTCACAATATAAGTAATTGCAAACTCAGTACAAAGGGACTAACTGCTAGAATAGGACACACTATCCAAAAAGGCACATAGCTAGGACTTAGTGCCACAAAAAGAAATACAAGAAGATAAAAGAGAAATTTTAGATAAAGAACACTTTCTCAATGGAAAAAGGAATCCACCACAATCCTACAATACTTTCATATCTTTTCTTGAATGATTTTGGATGCCTTCAGCTAACTACCTTCAGGAACCCTAACACTTGAAATTCACACTACTCTGCTCAAATTTACATCACACACAACACTTGATTTGATCTCACATCTATCTTGCTTCACACTTATTTCTCACCCACCTCACAACAACTCCAATCTTATTTACATCAACCTCAACCTTAAACATCTTCTCCAAGGTCAGAATTCTATCTATTGTATTTAAAAATTCAAATTAGGTCAGCACATAAACATTCTCATGGTGGATAGGAATGAAAGGGAACCAAAACAACACTTAACTAAGACCAAAAATTAAGTTCCACATTCCACACTAGACATCCATTAATACTTTAACATATCTAAATGTAGTGTAGACACTAGGTTGACTGTTACCCATGAAAACACATTTGAACATTAAGTACATAATTCCAAAAAAAATGATACTCCTAACCATGAATTATATTGAAAAAAACAAGAGAACAACAACATTAAATCTCCTTCAAAACCACAAGTCTTAAAAAACAACTACAGAGAAATATGGAGCAAATAAATTTCTCCTTTACACCTCTACACAACACTGTGAATCCAATTCTCATACTAGTAAACACAACTTCCTCTTATCAACCATCCAAAATCTAAAATTATGAATATAGAAACCTCTGATAACCTCAAACAACATAATAAATCTACATAGGAATATCATCAATATAGAAGAAACATGGAGCACAATCTTGAGCACATTCTAAGCACTAGCACAACACTATTTTTTCTGTTTATCAAATTTTCTCAAAAGCACTTGGAAATCAAGTACCAAAGACATCATATCAACTCATTACTTCATTCCAACTCATCTCCATATACTAAAACAAAAATATAGATCCATGTACTCACAACACTTCCTGAATATGTCAACTACACATGCACAACCTTCAACAATCTATTTTCCTTTTCTTATCAATTTTCTCAATATCCTCAAAATTTATCTCATGTAACAACATAGTTGACATCAATGACAACACCAATCAATAGATATCCTATTGAAATCAATGAAAACACCTTCATACTTGCAAAATTCTCCCCCTTTATCATTGATAGCAACACATGATGTGAAAAACCATCAAATACAACACAACTCTGCACACACTTTATTTCTCCCTGAATGATTTGACGCTTTTCCCCACTGATACCTTACAATTTTTTCACATGATACTTTTTCGCCATTTGACATAAATGGAAAAGGATAAAAGTTTTTCATTATTCCCCCCCTTTGATACTGAACCAACATGCCTAGTCTAAATACCCCCCTTAGGAGTACACCTAGTCAAATCAACAACCCAATGACAACACGTGACACTACCTACACCCCCTAAGAGGTAGCAACCAAAATTAGTCTAGACAAGTAATAGATCCATAGATCCACTAGATTGATGCATGTCTATATGCATCTAATTTAGTGAAGGAGGGTTAATAAACCCCAACCTCTCTCGAAGATACTCAAAGTATCCTCAGGAAGAGCCTTAGTAAATATGTCATCAATCTAATCCTTTGTAAGTACATACTAAAGCTTCACCTTGTTCTCCATAACCTTTTCTCTCAAAAAGTGATACCTAATAGATATATGCTTTGTCCTTGAATGTATCACTGGATTCTTTGAAATGTTAATTGCACATGTATTGTTGCAAAAGATAGATAATAAGCTTTTCATATACAACTCTAATATTCTTTAATGTCTATCTCACCACAAAAACTATGTCCAACATGATGCTCTTGAAATATACTCAAAATTTGTAGTAGATAAAGAAACCGAATCTTTCTTCTTGCTCAACCATGACACCAATCTACATCCAAGAAAAAATGCACCACCACTTATACTTTTCTAGTCATTAACACAACCAACCCAATCAATATTCGTATAATCATTTAATGTGAAATTAGTATCCTTAGGATACCATAATCCATAATATAGAGTGCCTCTTAAATATCTAAATATCCTCTTCACTATTGCAACATGTGTTTCTCTAGGATCTTCTTGAAATGTAGCCACAAGATAAATTGGATGCATGATATCTGATCTAGTAATAATTATATATAGTATTCCACCAATCATAGATTTGTATTTTCTCTAATCAATCTTAGGTGAATCGTCATATTTTCTCAATTTACAACCTATCACCATAGGAGTACATACCAGTTTGGATTCATCCATTCTAAGCTTCTTCAACATCTCTTTGGCATACTTAGATTACAAAATGAAAATTCCTTTATCTGTTTGATTGATTTGTAATCCAAGGAACAAATTCATCTCCCCAAACATTGAAAATTCAAACTCTTTCTACATCTTTCAACAAGTTTCTTACACATCGCTTCATTTCCTCCAAAAATAATATCATCCACGTATACAACCACTATCAATATTTTTTCTTTCTAAATTTGGAAATAGAGATTAATATTTGTGGTACCCTTATCGAACCCTTTTTGTATCAAGTACTTGTCGAATCTTGCATACCAAGCTCTAGGAGCTCGCTTCAATCCATATAGTGCCTTCTTCAATTTGCATGCCATATCTAGCTGATCTGATATCTAAAATCCTTTTGATTGTTCCATGTAAAATTCTTCCAATTCACCATTTAGAAAAGTAGACTTAACATCCATTTGATAAATTTTAAAGTATTTGTATGATGAAAATTACAAAAAAAATTTGATAGCTTCTATTCTAGCCACATGAGAAAATATCTCCTCAAAGTCTATTCCTTCCACTTGTGAGTAACCCTTACACACAAGTCTTGCCTTATTCATTACCACTTCTTCATTCTCATTTAACTTGTTTCTAAAAATCCATTTAGTTCTAATTATATTATTATTTTTTGGTTTAGGGACCAATTAATAAGTCCAATTCTTTTCTATTTGCACAAGTTATTTCATCACCTTCATCCAATGTTCATCTTTACATGCTTCAATCATGGTTCTAGGTTCAACTTTAGAAAGTAAACACAAATTTCCCTCAGCTTCAACAAATTTTATTCTTCTCAGTACACCTTTCCTTTTTTGATATGTGGTGACTGATCATGGAAATATTATACACTTGTAACATATCCTTGTTAGGGTTCAGGGTTAGGTCAGGCCCCAAGCAAGGGTTTGGGGGCAACAACCTCCGATAGTTAGGGTTTAGGGGCGCAACTCCCCCCTCCCCTCCCCCCCATTTTTATTTTTGTTAACATGTCAATGATTTTTCCCATTAACATGTCAAGTTTTTCCCACTGACAAGTGAAATGAAAAATGACTTTGTAAGAGCCTAATTCTGGAAGCTTCCAAAAAGCTTGTTATACATGGCTAGCATGTAAGTTGCGGTGTATGTAATTCACAAGATTGTAATCTATTTTTCACTGGATAATAAAATCATTGGGTAGCTGAGTTTCTACAAATGTAGCCCATATTAGGTGAACCATGCTAAATTTATTTGTTGATCTCTTTTGTGTTAGTCTTCATTGTTATCTATGGGTTATTTAATCTACATATAATTGTTAATGTTTATTGCTCCAATATTCCTAAACCCTAACAAATGGTATCGGAGCCATGTGTATTTTGATTAATTGGCAATAAACCTCTGGATTTGAGTGGGAGCAATGGAAGAAGAAAAATTCAAGGTTGAGAAGTTCAATGGCCAAAATATCAATTATGGAAGATGCAGATGGAAGACTATTTGTATCAAAATTATCTATGGTGGCCATTGCAAGGAAAAACAAAGAAAGAGGCTACTATGTCCGATGAAGAATGGGAGATTTTAGATAGAAAGGCATTGGTAACCATTCATTTGTGCTTGGCACCATCTATGGAGTTAAATGTAATAGAAGCAAAGACAATAGAGGATCTAATGGAACACTTGGCTAAATTATATGAAAAACACTCAACCCTCAAATAAGGTATTTCTTATGAGGAATTTGTTTAATCTAAAAATGATTGAAGGTGGGTCTGTGATAGATCATTTAAATTATTTTAATACAATTACTAGCTAGTTAGATTTTGTAAAAGTGAATTTTGATGAAGAGGTGAGGGATGTCTTGTTTTTATGTTCTTTTCTAGAAATATGGAATAGCTTGGTAATGGTTGTAAGTAACTCTATCTCTGGTTCAAATACAGGGAAATTTGATGATGTTGTTGGTGTTATCCGCAGTGAGGAAATTCAATGGAAAAGTATAGGTGAGACTTCAACATATGGTAATGCTTTGACTATAGAGAACAAGGGAAGAACAAAGGAGAGAGGAAAAATCCCTACAAATCATAGCAAGTCACAAGGGAAGTTGAAGAAAGGCAGATCTAAATCTAGAGGAAGATTGGATTGTTGGCAATGTGGAAAGCCATGACCCTTGAAGAAGGATTGTTGGTCTCAAAAAGGAAAACAAGGAAACAAACAACATGATGATAGTAAGGAAGCTAATGTTGCAAGTAATAAATTGTAGGATGCTTTAATTTTGTGTTTAGATAGTGTTAATGATTCATGGGTAATAGATTTAGGGGCTTCATTTCATACCACACCCCATAGGAAATATTTTGTAGATTATGTTCAAGGTGATTTTGGACAGGTTTATTTGGGTGATGATGAACCCTGTCATATTGTTGGAAAAGGAAAGATAAAAATCAAGTTGTAGAATGAAAATGAATGGTCGCTATAGGAGGTAAGGCATGTTTGAAATTTGAGAAGAAATTTAATTTCTATAGGATAATTGGGTAGTGAAGGTTGTATAGTTACCTTTTCAAACAAAGTCTGGAAGGTCACTAAAGGTGCATTAGTAGTAGCCAAAGGTGAAAAGGTAGGCACATTGTATTTGTGTAATGGTAATACATATTCTACCTTAGTTGTTATAGAAACAATTGCTCCTAAGATAGTTATAACACTTGCTACAGGGACGAAAATAGAATTGTGGCACCATAGAATTGGGTACATGAGTGAGAAAGGGATTAAGATCATTCACTCAAGAAATTTTCTCCTAGGTTTGAAGCATATTGACTTGGATATCTACGAAAATTATGTTTATGGAAAACATAAAAGAGTCAAATTTCTCAAAGTTGGGAAAGAGAAGGAGAGTGAGAAATTAGAGCTTGTGCATTAAAATGTATGGGGACCAAGTAAGGTATCTTCTCTTGGTGGCTCTTTCTATTATGTTACTTTTATTGATGATCCAACTAGGAGAAAATGAGTGTATTTCCTAAAATAAAAATCAGAATTATTTGAGACTTTTAAAAAGTGGAAAACTTTGGTTGAGAATGAGACAGGAACAAAATTGAAGTGTCTCAAATCTGATAATGGAGGTGAGTATTGCAGTAGAGAATTTGTTAAATACTATTCATACAATGGAATCCAAAGGAAAAAAATGGTTCCTAGAACCCCACAAGAAAATGGTGTGTCTAAGTGGATGAATAGGAGCATTATGGATTGTGCAAGGAGCATGAGGTTGCATGCTAGACTACCATTACACTTTTGGGCATATGTTTTACATATCGCTATTTATTTAAAAAATAGGGGACCTTCAAATCCTTTGGATGGTGGAATTCCAAAGGAGGCATGGATGGGTAAAAAGGTAAACTATTCATTTATGAAAACCTTTGATTGTGAAGCTTTTGTCAATGTTGATATTGAAAATAGGACCAAGGTTGAGGTTAAGTCTAAAAATGTACCTTCATTGGATATGGAGTAGATGAATTTGGTTATCAGTTATGGGATTACGAAAATAATAAAATCATTAGGAGCATAGATGTTATATTCAATGAGAAGGTCATGTATAAGGATCAACTGCAATAAAATAAGCATGAATAGGCCAAAAAGGAATATGTGGTGTTGGATGAAATTCCAAAAAATAAAATGCTAGTGGTACCTGATGCTTAACAACAACAGGTTATCCCATAGACTCCTGCAAGCATTATAAGTTCTAAAAGTATAAGTAGACCTCTAGAAATATTTTCTCCATCATTATATTCTATACTATTAACCGATTCTGGTGAGCTTGAAGGTTATGAAGAAGCAATGTCGGTAGATACCAAAAAGTAGTGGGAGCTAGGTATGAAAGAGGAAATGGATTGCTTTCTATAGAATCAAACTTGGGACTTAGTCCAATTATTTGTAGGTAAAAGAGCACTACCAAATAAATGGGTTAACATGTTGAAGGAATTAGATGGAGGAAAGAAAAGATATAAGGCTAGACTTATGGTAAAAGGTTTTGCACAAAAAAAAGGTATATATTCTGATGAAATATTTTATTTGGTTGTAAAGATGACTTCTATTAGAACTATTCTAATTCTTATGGTTGCAGAAGACTTGCATCTTGAACAACTAGATGTAAAAACACCATTTCTCCATAGGGATTTGGAAGAGGAAATATACATGCAAAAATAGCATGGATATGAGGTCAAGGGTAAGGAGGAGTTTGTATGGCTTGAAGCAAGCACCTCGATAATGGTATTCAAAATTTGATAGTTTTATTGTTGAATAAGGTTACAAAAGATGTCATTCTGATTATTATCTTTATTTTAATAAATTGGATAATGGCACCTATATTATCATGTTGCTTTATGTTGATGACATTATTTTTTCCGGGTCTAACATGCAACATATCAATGAACTTAAGAAAAAAATAGAAAATTGATTTGCTATGAAGGATTTGGGTGCAATAAAAAAATCCTTGGTATGAGGATCACACAGGATAGGACAAACAAAAAATTATGTTTTCGTCTCAAAGTGATTATGTAGAGAAGGTGTTGAAAAGGTTTAACATCCAAGATACAAAAGCAGTTAGTACACCTTTGCCTAGTCATTTTAAGTTGACTAAGGAGACGTGTCCAAAGACACCAGAGGATGAAGAAAAAATGTCTAAGATACCATATGCATCAACAGTTGGTAGCTTGATGTATGGAATGGTATGCACAAGGCTAGATATTGCACATGTAGTGGGAGTTGTGAGTAGGTATATGAGCAATCAGGGAATGGAACATTGGAATCCATTAAAATGGATTCTCCGATATTTGAGAGGTACTACTTCAAAGAAACTATGTTTTGGAGGAACAAATTTTTCTCTAAAAGGATATGTTGACTCTTATCTGGCAGGTGATATTGATAGCATGATGAGTACTACAGGGTATTTTTTTACTATAAGAGGTTCTACAGTCAATTGGATTTCAAGACTGTAAAATGTTGTTGCACTTTCAACCACTAAAGCTGAGTATGTTGCTACTATGGAAGCCAACAAGGAGATTATTTGGTTACAACATTTTCTAGAGGAATCAGGACAACAAGAAGAAGATATCCCTTTATACACTGATAGCTAGAGTTCCATTCATCTTGCTAAGAACTCAACTCTGCATTAAAAACCTAAGCACATAAAACTTAGATACCACTTCATCCGGTTAGTTTTGGAGGATGGGTAGTTGAAGCTAGAGAAAACTCACACAAGTGAGAATCCTGTAGATATGTTCACAAATGTGGTTACATGGGAGAAACTAATTTCCTCATCAATTTCTATTGTCCTTCATGACTGATAATGGTGGACATAAGAAACCAGCTAGACTTGTAATCTATGGGAGTTGCAAGTGCAACACTATCATCCAGGACTAGTCTCCAAGTGGGAGATTATTTGGTGTGGAGCTTGATCAACCTCCAAGTTGGAGATTGTTGATATGTGGCAACTGATCATGCAAATACTACACACTCATAAAGTATCCCTGCCAAGGTTTAGGGGTGCAACCCCAAATTTTTTTTGTTAACACGTCAAGGATTTTCCCCATTAATACGTTAAGGTTTTCTTGCTGACAAGTCAAATGAAAAATGCCTTTGTAAAACCCTAGTTCTAGAAGCTTCGAAAAAGCTTGTTATAAGTAACTAGGATGTAATTTATGGTGTGTGTAATTCATGAGATTGTAATATGTTTTACACTGGATAATAAAATCATTTGGTTGCTGAGTTTCTATGGATGTAGCCTATATTGGGTGAACCACGTTAAATTTATATGTTGATCTCTTTTGTGTTATTCTTCATTATTAATTTTGGGTTATTTAATCTACATATAGTTGTTAATGTTTATTTCTCCAGTCTGCCTGAACCCTAACATTGTTTTGTCTCCAATGATTTTTTCTTTGGAATGATTCTTTTGCACATACTTAGGGGTCCTAGGGGTCTTTTCTAGAGATTTTTCCTCTTCATTTTGTACTTCTTCTTCAACATTTTTTTATATTCTACAATCAGGTTCATTTGACACATATCCATCCACTACAATTAAATTCCACAAGTTTTCATCAACCTTAACATTTTCACTTTGAACTATCTTTCTTAGCCTTTTGTTGTAACATTTTTAAGCTTTGATTTTAGTAGAATATCCAAGGAAGATACCTTCATCAGACATTGCATCAAAATTTCCTAAGTTTTCTTCTTCTCTTTTGATATAACATTTTCTTCCAAATACTCTAAATTACTTGATAGTAGGAATCCTTCCAAACCATAACTCATAGGGAGTCTTTGTGCCATTAGCTTTAGCTTGAACTCTATTAAGATGTAAACAATAGTATGAATAGCTTCTCTACAATAAAATTCTAGTAGATTTTCCTCTTTCATCATAGTCCTAGTAGCTTTTTGAATCATCTAGTTTTTCCTTTCAACAACTCCATTTTGTTGAGGAGTTCTAGGGGAAAAAAAATGTCTCTTTATTCCATGAACTTCACAAAACATGTTAAACTCATTGGAGGTGAATTCACCACCTCTTTCAGACCTTAAGAGTTTTATTTTTAGATCCATTTCATTCTCAAACATAGTTGTATATTCCTTGAATTTATCTAGTGCAACAGATTTTTTTTCATAGAAATGTAACCCATGTCATTCTAGAATAATCATCAATCAAAAGCATAAAGTACCTATCACATTGTAGAATTCTCACCCTTGTAGGACCACAAAGATTTGTATGAACTAATTCTAGTAGTCCTACAGTAAATTGTTCCTTTCCTTGTAAACTACTCCATGCTTGCTTTCAAAACTAACAATCTTTGTAGACAACATTGATAGGCTTCATGATTTTAGGCAGGTCTCTCACTACATGAACTAAACTGATTCTCACAAAATTATCAAAATTCATGACACATACTCTAGTTCCATAGCCAACTATCACTAATATGTGTCATAAAGCAATGTCCACGAGTACACTTAAGATGATAAATATTTCCATCTATTCTCTTACCAACATCAATCAAAGATCTAGACCCTTTTTTGATCACACATGTTTCATCATGAAACAAAACATGATATCCCTTGCTACACATTTTTTCAACACTCAAAAGGTTATGCCTTAAACCCTTAACATAGTAAACATTATTAGTGTTATGCTTTCTATAAAAATTGATTGATCCTATTCCATAAATCCTATATCCCGAATCATCTTCAAATCTAACTAATCCTCTATGATACTTTTCAAGTTTAATAAAATTACTTTTGTCTCTGGTCATGTGATTAGATTAGCCACTATCAATAACCTAGTAATTCTTATCCTCTTTAACATGAAAATAAGATACCAAAGTACCTTCAACCTTATCCTTCTTCTCTAGAATACTTTCCTTCACACAAATTTCAAAGTTAGTAGAACTAGATCCTTCTTTAATAGCCAAGAACACACATTCATTATCATCAAAATATCTATAATTAGATTCATCATCAAAAATACCAACATCTTTGCTAACATAATAATATTTCTTAATCATCTTTCCTTTATTCTCCTTGATCTTATTGTTTACATCTTTCCTTGGACATCTAGAAGAATAATGACCTATACCACCACAACTAAAAAATTTGCAAGGTAGTTTACCTTGGTACTTACCAATTCCCTTCTCTTCATTCTTCTTACAAAGTTAGCTTCCACATCATCAAGATCATCCTTATCTAAATATTCAACCTTTTCTAATACTCTAGCTTTGAAAACAATCTTTATAGCTATACCATTTTTCAAACCTTTTTTCCTCAGTTCAAAAGAAATCTCTAGAGTAAGTATTAAGATTTGCAATTTTCTTAATAAGAGACACCTTTTTACTACAAGAATCAAGAAGAGATATGCAAACTTTATTTACCACTTTATATTCTTTGACTTTTACACCAAGACCTCTCATTGCGCTCACCAGCACATCAACTCTCTACATGTAGGGTCTCAAATTGTGCCTTCAAAATTTACAAATTTTCTTGCTTGAATTTCTTATCTCCTTTATAAATGCTTTCCATCTTATCCCAAACTTATTTAGCAGTCTTCAAACTCATAAATTTTACCAATTAATTATTTGGAAGACTATTCACAATAATAAATATTTCCTTAACATTAATCTCATGTGACTTACTCTTTGCACTTGTACTTGGACCATTCAGAGGTAGAGTATATGTAGTTTGGTATGCCTTCTCAACCTCAAATACCTAAGCATACATATATCCTTCCACATTTGTCTCCCAAAAAGCATAATTAATGACATCAAATCTAGGGAATTCCAAAGTAACCTTGTTTGCCATCCTAGATACCAATTATTTAATGAAAAAGACAACTAAGATGGGAGGGGTGAATCTGTTATATCTAATCAAAACATCAAAAACCCTCAATAGTGGTGCAGTCACGGTAGGAGGGTCCTCAAAGAGAATAGTCTAGACCGTGCAACAAAAGTTACACAATAGAAGCCACTCGAAATATGGAGGCTAATGCAGATTTGAAAATTCTTATTATCAAAAATTTCAGTTACAATCGACTAACAACATCCGGGTTCACAAATTGGGCTCGCAGGTCTAATACAACATCCTCAAAATATAGTAGTCCTATATGCTCCTTATTGCAAGCTGAAATATTACATATCAAATCCAATATTCATTCTACTTTCTATCCTAATGATCTATTACAATGATTTATATCACATCTGAGATCTTGAATCATCCCCGTCGGCCAAAGATCATTACAATCTCTGATGAGGGAAATGTAACGTGCATGAAATAGGTCGGCCTTCAATTTTAATTTCTCCTCAGCAGGTGCATATGATGAAGTGTGGACCTAAATTAAGGTTGGGGACACTCCAAAAAACACTTCGAAACACAATGTGAGGATCCATAAGTGATCAAATTATCCATTAGGCTCAAAATTTCTTTGATGCTTTGTTCTAGAAACTGTCACTTAATCTGAAAGAGATAACTTGTCAAAAAAATACCCAATCATTCAGAAATCTTGGAATAAGGAAAATGAACATGTCCGTGATGAAAACATATATACATAGTGTTGAGTGAGAAAATATGATGAAGTACTAAATCTTCCAACTTGAACTGAATAAGAATTGAAATGAAAATATTTTTGGTTGATGTAGGATTGCAAAGAACCAACAATGCTCATGCATCAGACATCTGGGGTTATTTGAAAAGTGAGTCACTCACTTTACTAGGGCTAAAGGAAAACCAATACTGTCTACCTTAGCCTGATAAATCTAAGAAGAATCCTCCACTGGTATACCTTTCCACTTTACCAAATATTATTTCTACTATCTTCCATGTGTTGTCCTCCCATCTCTGATATCCTAAACCTCTTCTATCTCGTCTAATTGTTGTTTAGGAAATTTTTTCTCCAATTTTTATTTATTGTCTTCATTGAATTTTGATTCATGGTACTGATGTAGATCTACAATGTTGAATATAGGTGATATACCCATGCCATTTGGTAACTCTACTTCATATGCATTTACTGAATCAAATTTCTTCAAAATCTTACAGGGTCCAAACTTCCTCATCTTGAACTTATTGTATGTGCCAAATGGAAATATTTCCTTCGTAAAATACACCATCACTTCAACTCCAACTTTGAACTCCTTATGTCTCCTCTTTTCTTCTGATCGCTCTGTATACTTCAGGTTCATATCTTCCAACTGCTGCTTTACTTGAGTATGCAATTTATTCATATGTTTTCAATAAATTCCTCTTCTTTTGCACTCCTTTTATCTTCCTTTCTGATGTCTCACAACTTTGATATACCTCTAGGATGAACTCCAGTAACAATCTCAAAAGGTGTCTTTCCGGTACTCCTGTTCATTGAATTATTGTAAGAAAAATATCCTTGTGTAAGGACTAAATTCCAACCTCTAGTCTTCTCCCCAACCAAAAAAATCAGAAAATTCCCCAAACTCTTGTTTACTTCCTCTGTCTATCCATTAGTTTGTGGGTGAAAATTAGAACTAAACTTTAAATCTATCTTTAACTTCTTCCAAAGTGTCCTCCAAAAGTAACCAAAAAACTTTATATCTATGTTTGAAATAATAATCCTAGGTAATCTATGCAATATGACCACTTCCTTGAAAAACAAGTCCGCTACAGGTACTACAGTTGTTGTCTTCTTACAAGGTATGAAATGTGCCATTTTAGAAAATCTATCCACCACCACAAATATAGAATCATTACCTATCTGTGTCTTCGGAAAACCAAGTATGAAATCCATGCTGATATCCTCCCAAGGTCTCTCTGGAACTATCAAAGGTTTATAGAATCCAAAATTTTGACTACTCTGTTTTGCTGCTTGACAAACTTTGCAACTCTGCACAAATTTCCTATCATCCTTATGAATCTGTGGCCAAAATTAATTCTCACTTACCAATGATACTATCTTATCAATTCCAAAATGTCCTGCCAATTCTCCACTATATTTTTCTTTCACCAAACTATCCCCGATTTAACTCAGGGGTATACACAATTGATTCCCTTTGAACAAAATATCCTCCTGAATGAAATAATCCAACCATGCACTCCTATCCTCCAAGACTGGTTCTTTACAAGCTATCCAAGGTTCTTCAAAATTCAGGTCTTCCATATACAAGTTCTTCAATTCATCAAAGCCTAATACCTCCACTCTCATTTCTGCCAGTAAATTCATTCTCATACTCAAAGCATCAATGACTCTATTCGAATTTCCACTCCTATGTTTCAAAACAAAAGTATAACTCTACAAGAATTCCACCCATGTCATGTGTCTTTGATTCAACTTACCTTGAATTTTCAAATACTACAATGTTTGATGATCTGTATACAACACAAACCCCTTAGGCAACAAGTAATGTCTCCACTTCTTCAAGGCTTGAACTATGGCATAAAAATACTAGTCATACACTGAATACCTTTTCCTAGCATCATTCAATTTCTCACTAAAATAAGCTAAGGGTATCCCTTATTGACTCAATACTTCTCCAATTACATTCCCACTTGCATCATAGTCTACGTGAAATACCTTGTTAAAGTCTAGTAAAGCCAACATAGGCTACTCAGTCACCTTCTGTTTCAACAACTCAAAACTCTAGTCTACTCCAAATATCAACCTAAAATATTTCTTATCCCCTCTCATTGTTTTTGTCATAGGTCTGCAAATAGAACTGAAATTCCTAATGAAATTTTGGTAGAAACTAGCCAATCCATGAAAAGATCTTACATCTCCAATGCTTTCTGGTGTAGGCTATTCAAAAATTTCTTGTATCTTCTTAGGATCCATCTCCAATCCATCAACAGATATTACAAATCCCAAATATACCAATTCTTTCTTCATGAAACTACACTTCTTAATGTTTATCAGCAACTGCTCTTCTCTCAACCTCTGCAAAACTTGTCTTATATGCAACAAATGTTCTTCTCTAGTCTTACTGAAAATCATGATGTCATCCAAATATACAATCACAAACTTACCCAAGAATTTCTTCAATACCTCATTCATCAGCCTCATGAAAGTACTCGATGCATTTTTTAGTCCAAAAGGCATGACCAACCACTCATACAATCCTTCATTTCTCTTGAATGTTGTCTTCCACTCATCTCCTTCTTTGATTATGATATGATGATACCCACTCTTCAAATCTATCTTTGTAAAGTATTTAGCTCCACTCAAACAATCCATAATTTCATCCATATGGGGCAAAGGAAATCTATACTTCACTGTGATTTTGTTTATGGCTCTAGAGTTTGTACACATCATTCATTCTCCATCTTTCTTAGGTGCTAGCACAATAGGTACAACATAAGGACTTAATATCTCTCTGATCAAACCCTTCCTCAAAAATTCTTGCACTTGTCTATTCAACTCTTCATTCTCTGTCAGTGTCATCCAGTGTGCTACTTTA
Source organism: Sequoiadendron giganteum (assembly GCA_007115665.2). Classification (NCBI taxonomy): domain Eukaryota; kingdom Viridiplantae; phylum Streptophyta; class Pinopsida; order Cupressales; family Cupressaceae; genus Sequoiadendron; species Sequoiadendron giganteum. Next base: position 481,878,668 of record CM021101.1, on the reverse strand, counting down.
TCAGGAAAACTAGCTCCAAGAATCAGATCCATGCAATGACTAATACTCCTCATAGGTGGAAATCCGAAAGGTACGTTACCCAAAATGATAGATTCATATTCTGCTAGCAATTCCTTTATCCCCCTAGGTTGTTCTTCTACATGCTTCAAGTCTTCAACCTTATTAGGAACCAAGGCATAGAACATGTTCTCATGTCTCAGTCCATCCAGAAATCTCCTTCCATCAACCAAACAAATTATAGCACTCATGCAAACCTCAACTTTAGGGACATCCTCCAAGGGGAAAAAGTCTGCTTCATCCCATTAGCAACAATGGTCTATGCATTCTTCTTTCCATCATGAATAACCTATCTATCATACTGCCAAAGACTTCCCCACAAAACATGGCATACATCCATAGGCATGATATCACACAAAACTTCATCCTGATAATTTCCTATCTTCAATTTCACCAAACATTGTTCGCTTACCAGTATCTTATGCTCATCTTGAATCCATTCTATCTGATAGGGCTTCGGGTGTTTCAATCTTTCTAGCTTCAATTTGGTCACCATTTCTTCAAAAACTAGGTTCTTAGAGCTTCCACTATCAATAATCACTTTGTAACATCTACCAGCTACCTTGCATCTAGTCTAGAACAAATTCTTTCTTTACAACGATTCCTGCTCCATCTCACTTTGACACAATACTCTTATGTTCACCAACACTTCTCCCTCTTCTAGTTTATTTGATGATCTGACATGATCCTCCTCAACAAAGGTTGTTCTTCTACTATTCTCTATCTTTTTGCTTGTCTCTCCCTGATTACATTCAAATGCTCATGTCCTTCTCCACCACACTTAACACAAGTTCCCTTGAATACTCTTTTCTCCTAACCTCTATCACCTTTTTATAACCCTCATTCCGGTAACCACCATATCCTCCTCTTTGGTAAGATTTTACATCATCTCTATGGTATGGATTATCATTCTTACTGACTTCCTTATCTTTATTCTGATCTACAAAAGATCCTCTTCCTCCTCCAATAAAAATTATTCCTCTTCAGAATCTTCCACCTCTTCCTCTCTATCTCTACTCATGCCTTTTATTCATCTTCTCTTCTACTTTTAGGGCACATTGATATGCCTCCTCCATAGTCATCAACTTAATCAAATTGATCTTATCCTGTATAGACAGCTTCAATCCATTCACATATCTATCTACTCGCTCGGTCTCATCCTCCAAATGTCTAGATCTGATATTCAACTTGTAGAACTCCTTAGTATATTATGTCACACTTGACTCCTTTTTCTTCAAATTTTGTGAATTTTGAGAAAAAACTGATCTAATAGTTTGTAGGCATAAACTTTGTCTTTAACTTATTCACCATCCAATCCCATGATATTATCTTATCCTTCCCTCTTCTTTGCATATCTTTCTACAAATATTCCCACCAAAGGGATGCATGTCCTTTCAACTTTGTACAATAAAATTTCACCTTCTTGTCTTCGATGGTACCTTCAAAATCAAAATACATCTCCATCTCCATTATCCAATCAAGCAATTCATCTTAATCCAACTTACCACTATAATCTGGTGGATAGAAATGTGGTTTAGTATTTACTCTTGTTAGGGATCTTATTAACCTCTCTTTTCCTTGATCGAGGCTAGGTTGATTTTCTCTTTCCCCTTCTTCCTATTCTTCTACCTCTTCATCACTCACATCATCAACTGGTCAACCTCTCCTCTAGGCCAATTCTACTGCTTCTAATCTAGCAACAATTCCTCTCAACATCTCTATTATAGTTCGGTCTGCATTTTCATGCACTCCATTTCCTCTACCATTTCTTCTTCCTACCATCTTTCAAGAAGTCCTCTATAGCTGTAGGTTGGATCCTCAGTCTGCCACCCCACAACAAATCTTCAACAGGACTTCGTAAAATCTCATGATATATCATGGAATGAATCTCGCTCTGATACCAATTTGGTGTAGTCACGGTAGGAGGGTCCTCAAAGAGAATAGTATGGACCATGCAGAAAGAGTTACACAACATAAGCCACTTAGAATATGGAGGCGAATGCAGATTCAAACATTCTTATTATCAAAAAATTTAGTTACAATCGATCAGCAACATCCAGGTTCACAGATTGGCCTCACAGGCCTGATACAACATGCTCAAAATATAGTAGTCCTATATGCTCCTTATTGTGAGCTGAAATCTTACATATCAAATCCAATATTCATTATACTTGCTATCCTAATGATCTATTACTATTATTTATATCACATCCGAGATCTAGAATCATCCGCATTAGCCATCGATCATTACAATCTTTGATGAAGGAAACGTAACGTGTATGAAATAGGTCGGCCTTGAATTTAAATTTCTCCTCGGTAGGTGTATATTATGAAGTTTGGACCTAAATTAAGGTCAAGGACACTCCATGAAATAATTAAAAACACAATGCAAGGATCCATGAGTTACTAGAAGGATCCACAAGAGATCAAATTAGCCGTTAGGCTCGAAATTGCTTTTGTGCTCTATTCTACTAATTATCACTTAATTCGAAAGCGATAACTTGCCGAAAAAAGATCCAATCATTCAAAAATCTTGGAATAAGGAAAATGAACATGTCCTTGATGAAAAAATAGATCCATAGTGTCAGGTGAGAAATTATGATGAAATATTGAATCTACCAATTTGAACTAAACAAGAATTGAAATGATAATATTTTTGGTTGATGCAGGATTGCAAAGAACCATGAATGCTCCTTCATCAAATAGTAATCAAATACACACGCATTCATTAAACCCTTATTTTGTTATAATGTTTAATTATGAATTATAGATAACATAAATTGAAATAACAACACTATACACAAGAGAACACAAGATTTACATAGAAAAATCGATGAAGGAAAAACCATGATGAGTATTAGCTCATAATATAAGTAATTGCAAAAATAGTACAAAGGGGCTCATTGCTAGAATAGACACACTTCCAAAAAGGATCATAGCTAGGGATCACTACCACAAAAAGAAATACAAGAATATAGAAGAGAAATGTTACATAGGGAACACTTTCTCAATGCAACAAGGAATCCACCACAATGCTCCAATACTTTCACAACATTTCTTGAATTATTTTAGATGCTTTAAATTCACTTTGTTCAAGAACCCTAACACTTGAAATTCACACTGCTCTGCTCAAATTCACATCACATAAAAAATTGCATTGATCTCACATCTATCCTGCTTCACACTTCTTTCTCACCCAACTCACAAAAAATCCACTCTTATTTATATTAACCTCAACTTTAAACATATTCTCCAAGATCACCCATCTCTCCATTGTATTTACAAATTCAAATTAGGTCAGCACCTAAATATTCTTGTGGTGGATAGGAATGAAATTGGACAAAAAAACACTTAATTGAGACCAAAAATTAAGTTCCACATACCACACTATGTGTCCATCAATACTTGAACATATCCAAATGTACTATAGACATCAGGTCAGCTATTACCTATGAAAACAAATTTAAACACTATACACGTCGAAAAAATCTAATACTCCTAACCATGAATCCTCTTGACACAAACAAGAGAACAACATTATTAAATCTCCTTCAAAACCACACGTCTGAAAAAGAAACAATGGAAAAATGTGGAGCAAATACATTTCTCCTCGACACCTCTATACACCACTACAAAACCAAGTCTCATAATCGTAAACACAACTTCCTGTTATAAATGATCTAGAATCCAAAATTTTGAGTATATAAACCTTTGACAACCTCAAAAAACATACTAAATCTTCACAGGCATAGCATCAATAGAAAAGAAACATGGAGCACAATCCAAAGAAAATTCTAAGCACTTGCACAACACTATTTTCTTTGTTTATCAAATTTTATCAAAATATCTTGGAAATCAAGTACCAAAGACATCATCTCAGCTCATTACTTCATTCCAACTCATCTCTAGACACTGTAATAAAAGGATAGCACCAGGTATTCACAACACTTCCTCAATATCTCAACTACACATTCACAACCTTCAACAACCTAGTTTCCTTTTCTTCTCAAGTTTATCAATATCCTTGGAATTTTCCTCATGTAAAAGAATAATTGACATTAATGACAACAGTTAGTAGACATAGTTTTGACATCAATGAAACACCTTCATACTTGCAACAAAATTTGACATGATAGGATCTTGAATGGTACAATAATCTTCAATAATCTAGTCTTAAATGCCTTGAAATTCTCTTGAACTTGCTATATCTTGATCTCATGAAGTCACATAAAAATTATAGCATGCTTGGAAGTCTTAGAATAAAATTGCTCATAAAATTTCTAGGTGAAAACATAGTGATATGACCTCTGATTTATACATATGTTAACATGAACTCCTAAAATTCAAATAACACAAGCCAAAATGTGAATACACATTTGACATAATTGAAATAATTCCAAAAACATATGTCTAATTTAGGTCCTATACCTAAGTGAAGACCCATTTTCCCTTGGGTGAATGGGTCCTAAGTCACTTACCTAGGACACACATTCTCCAATTTAAAGTGTTATGTTTATTCATTAATGAATGTTGAGTTTCCTCTTCATGAAATGTAGTTAATTAGGCCCGTGTTTGAATAAAAGGGGCCAATTAAGCTCAATTAATTAATGAGGCCCTAGATAAGTGTGAAAGTGTAAAGAGGTACACTTTACAACACTAACATAAGGCACAATTAAGTCCATTTTAATTAATAGGGACCTAAACTTAATGTGAATATGTAAAATACATATTACAACACTAAATTAAGACATAATTAAGTTCATTTTAATTAATTCCAAATTAAGTGTGAAAAAGGGATACTTTTTCCTACATTATAGAAACATAAGAATATATTCCAAGATCTCCAAAAATGATAATGTCAATTTATGCCCCCACTTTGAAGAAATTGTTAACACCACGCAATGAGAAACTAATTTAAAGTAGAAAATGATAAATGCTAACAATAAAGAAGACATGAGAGCTTATTTGGAAAGCCCTATGCGAAGTCATTCTTTCCAAATGAAGCTACATCATGGAAAAGAGGGGTTGCCCCCAAAATAAAATCCTAGAATCACACATTAGGGATCCACAGATTTAGGGTTAGCATATGTATTTTCTAAAATGGTATTATAGAGCTCAGAAACACTAACATTACCCAAATAACTCGTGGAATAGGAAAAATGACACATAGAGAGAGAAAAAAAAGAAAAGATTTTTGGGTCAACATGGAAGAGACCTAAATGTCTCGACAGCTTGTGTCATCCCCAAAAGGAAATCACAAAAAAAGAAAGATAAAAGGTTTATGACATATAGAAGACACATAGAGGAATGAATATAAAGACACATCAAATAGAATGATATGGGGGATCACATTATGCACATGCAATCACAAAAAGAACATGAAAATGAAAATAAAGACAAGACTATTAAGGCACATGCAAGTAAACCTATAGAAGGTCATCTACATCTTAATCTTGTTCATCATATGTGGAAGGTGTTCAACTAGCCAAAGGGACAATGTCAAGTGCCAAACTAGGAAAATCACAAAGTTCAACACATGGTGAATCAGTCATTTTAGGAGAAGCATCATGATTGTTATGATTTAAGATCATGGAAGAGGAAAACAATAAATTTAACTCTTTATACACTTCCTCATCACTTTTTTGTAATTTTATTGTCATCATCCAAGTTTATCACAATAGAAGGTCTAATGATAATATCCATAGAAGATGCTTGTTATTGATGTGTTTGAGGTTTAGGATTTTCTTATTTTGGTGAAGGAGGAAATTCAACATGCATTGATTGAGGTAAGTTTGGATTTTAATTTTCTATGTTCATTTCTTCTTTTTCTTGTAACAAATGAGAAATAACACAACATCTACGCCTATGCTCTCTAGCATTTTAGTTTCTTTTTGCTCTATTTTCAAGTTGTGATTGTGTAGGAGAGGGTTTATCAACCATAGGTTTCTTTTCATACTTTAAGGGAGAAACAAAAGGAACCATGGGATGTTGTTCAACCACTTTCTCCTTAGCTTTGTAAACTTGTTTTATTTTAGGAGGCACAATGAGACTTATTTGGTTATCTCGTGGTCTTTTGTAGGAAATAGGTGGAGGATTTTCGATGTTTCAGTCTTGGTTACTTGGAAAGGATTTTGGTTCAATCATGGTTTCATCAAGGATAGGAGGTTCAATCATGGGTTGAGGAATATTAGTAAGGGATAATTTTGTTATGTGTTTTTCCTTAAACTTTTGATAGGATTTGAAAAAAATAAGTCCTCACAAGGCCTAATAGGTTTCATAGGTTTGAGCCAAAATAAATACAATGAGAAATTTGCATGAGAAGACTTAGGTTTAAAGGCAATATGATGCAGAGTAAAGATCTCAAGCCAAATGGAAACTTTAAGCATTTATGCACAACCAATGGGATGACATTCATGGAGCAAAGCCATGGATAACCTAACTTCGCATGAAATTGGTTCAATGATAGGATGATGGAAAAGGAGACAATTATTTCAATCCAACTTCTAACGGAAGAGTTATCAAACCTATCATAGGGTAGGAAAAACCATTATGCATTTTGATCCTTGCTTTTGGTTTTTCATAAGTATATTGATAAAGCTTATGCAAAAATAAGAATTTTTCAGTGATCAATTTATCTACAAAAATGGGATCAATTAATATCCCATTAGTAGGCTTTTCATTGATTCTTACAGCTATGTAAAGAGGACCTTTAGGTGCATGTTTAATTATGTCATGTTGTGAGAAAGCAATGTCAAGCGAAATTTTGGTTAGGCCCTTACGGGGTTGAACTTCAATAAGTCCAATCACATTGTCCATGTTCTTCATGATTTTATCATTCATATTAACATTCATCACATCATTATTTATTTCAATAGCTTTGACAAAGGAAATGTTATGATTTGGCATAGGATTAGTAAAGATTAGAATTTTTTTATTAGAATGGGCTACAAAATTATTACCTTGATCATTAAAACCACCAATTTGAATATGATTAGAATCAATGAGGTCTTGCAAAAGATGCTTAAGATGCTTTCAATATTTTGTATCATGTCCATTTTTTGATGAAAATGACAATAGGAATTTTGTCTATAGTTTGGAGGTAAAGGCTTTGTAGGATTAGGAGCTCTAACAAAAAGGTAAGGAAATTAGTTTCTAGTTTAAGAGTTGCAACATATATCATGAAGGGTATCAAGTGTTGTGCACTTTTTGAACACATACCCCACCAGAGGTAGGGACCCTCTTTTGCTTGCTTTCGTTTCCTGCTTTGCTATAGGTTAGATTTTCCCCTTAAGGGATAAGTTCCTTCGGTTTTTTATTTTTCTTCACCTTGGATGAATTCATGACTTATCTGTACTTTTGGTGCCTTCATTTACAACATTTTGATCTTAAGCGGTGCTTTGGACCTTAGCTCTTTTAGAAAAATGGTTAAAGTCTTGAAAATCTGCAAGTTAGGAAAGTTTCAAAAAATCCACCTCCTGCCAGATTTTCCAAAGGGACGTTCTTTCAGAAAATCCACCTCTAGGCGGATTCCCCGAAGGTTTGTCCATTTAGAAAAATTTGCCACCAAGAGGATTTCTCAAAGGTTAGTCCGCTCGGAGAATCCGATCCCTACCAGATTTTCTGAATCCTTCTGCCCGTCACATTTTCGAACTCTGAAGGATCATGCGACCACATTTATTGCTCAATGGTCATCAGAATTGAGGTGAATTTATTTCCATTTTGGGGGTTTTTAAGTTATGATTTCACCTCTTATTTCTCATTTTGCATTTTTCTCTGACTTGGAAATCTTCGTTATTTCTTGGCATTCAACGTTCGTGACTTGGGCATTTTCATTTTAGGGCTTCTCATCGACTTTCAGGGTGAATTTTGTTCTCTGGCTTTGTTATCCTCAATTAAAAGGTAAGAACTTTGAATCACTCATGATTTTGGCTTGATTTTATGACAATTTTAGCGATTCAATGGCGCATATACCTGTTGTTTTCTTCTCACTATTGATCAATCCTAGGGGTATTGTTCTGTTAGTTTGAGTGCACTCGGTTTGCTTCAAATTTATTGTTAATGATGGATTTTTCGAGGTGATTTATGCTTTGTTTGTGCTTTTTGGGTGATTTTTTGAACTTACACAACCTAGGGCATTATTCTCCCATTAGGGTTCCTCTTTTTTAATTTTCTATCATTAGGGCACGCCATTCCTTTGTGGCTTGGGTTTAACTTTTGAGTCTTTGATGGTGATTGTGATGGTTTATTTCATGTACGCAACATGAAACCCTAGTTGTGTTTGTTGGTCCTAATTCGGGTTCTTTATGATTTTATGATTATGTTTGCATGATGAGTTTCAAAAGAGAAATCACTTTGCAACATGAATCTGCGCTTGAATTCAACCTGAGAAGGTGCTTTGAGACTTAGGTTTTTTGAAGACTGAAGAAATGAGAGCTAATGAAGAACTTCGAAAGATCCACCCTTAGGTGGATTCTTTGAATGCTAGTTACTTAAGAAAATCTGCCCTCAGGTGAATTCTCTGAAAGACATTCCCTTCAGAAAATTCTCACCCCTATAGATTCTCCAAGTCCATCGACCTTCCAAATTTTTGATTTTTTTTTTAAGAAATTGATGTGGAGGAGTGAGTGCATGAATATGACCTAATTATTTAAGCAGGTTTGGTGGCATGGGGCTAAAAAATGAGTGACAAATTGAGATTGAAATGAGCTAAATTTTTCAAAAGATCTTCCTGCTTCTGAATTCCTCGAGCATCTAGGCATTCAAAAAATCCACCTACCTCTGGATTTCGTGAAATCCTTCGAGACCCCAAATTTCTGAGGTTTCATTGGATGAAAGTGAAAGCTTAAATTTGATCTATGCATAAGAATATAAATTATTTCATAATGATTTTGAAGTGGCTTTGACTGAAGTTGAGCTTGTTTTTTTTTTCGAAAAATCATTCCTTGGTGGATTCCTTGAGTGTTTAGACCTTCAGAGAATCCATCCAGGGGCAGATTCGCTAAAATCCATCCATGACCAAAATACCTGAATAGGTGAAAATTATGAATTTTGTAATGTTTTATTTTGAGGTTTTATGTGTTTTATAATGGTTTATTTATGTCATGTTCATGGATTATCTTGATAATATAGTCGAGTTTTGTGTTTAATCATGTTTATATCTTGGTGATTATTGCCTCCTAATAGATGTAGGTTGAGACTAGTCTAGCAAAAGGGTCCAAGGAAAAAACATTAGAGGCTGGTCTTGAGGAACCCCACACCAGAGCTGAAAAGATGAAATATGACTTCAAGGGAATTTGGATCGAGTCCAAGATCATCTCAACATGGAGCAATATCAATGACACCAAAATGGGGCATGTTGACTATGATGACTTCAAGAAGAGGATGTTTAGGAACATACCTTCTCAGTTGGCATAGATCATCACCCACATAGGATTGGATCAATTTGTAGGATTTCCTCCCACATTGTAGTATCCAAAGCTGGTATTGGAGTGTGCTAAACATTATGAATCTGATAGGAGAGTGATTATAGGGCCTCAACATAGAAAAATGGCTAATTTGACTGAGTCCATAGCAGAGACCTTCAACATTGGCTCACAATTTTTTTTGGTAAAGATCAACATAAAAGATGCAAAGGATTTCTATGCAAAGGATCCTGACAAGGCTTTGTTGATGATGAATAGTAATGAGATATTAAAACAAAAGTCACATTACTTGAATTTTCCCAAGAAATTACAGAAGAGTGACTTCAAACTAGAGTATAATGATATGATTACCTTTGTGTCATCTCATAGATTGTGAAAGGGAATCATTACCATTGGGTAGGCATTATAAGTGATAACCTAGATGAAAAACTAAGGAATGTATATGATACTAGGAGATTCACCATGACTTACTATTCGGTGTATATGTTGGCTAGAAAAAAATATATAAAGGTTTGGGTTGCAGAGGAGCCTTGGGCCAAGATAGGATTTGTGATGTTTTCCCTTAGCTTTATTTTAATACTTCCAACTATAGGAGTGTAAATGATGCATTTTCCATGTATATTACACGATTGCTACAAGATGCACTTCATGTCAGAATTTGAACAGAGGCCATGGAGTTGGTAAGAAGGTACAACCAATGGTTTATTTAGTTTCCAAATTTTTCTTATGTCAGGATTCAAGGATCACCAACAATACCATTGAGACTACCCAGGTATCCAACAAATAAGCTCATCTTGTTGGCGGTGACTAGGAAATTGGTGGAATTTGATGCAGTAATAAAATACATGCACAAACTAGGACTTCGAGTTGAATTACCATTAAGGATTGAAGTCTTGGAGGCTTACCCCTCTATCCAAAGTGCACATTATTATGGGAAGGAAATGGTACACTTTAATTTGTATTCACACACAAACAGGGATAAATTTTATCCCTATGGAGTTGCTCAAAAATAGGCCAATAGGGAATACCGACATGAAATCTATATAGAAGATTATTGGGCTAACTGTAGGGATGAATTTGAAGTTGCTAGGAGGAAGTGCTCAAGGTTATCCTCGAGAATAATTAGATTATATAGAATTTCCCACGTCTCAAACCAAGTGAATGATGATGAAGATCCCCTACAACACCATGATTACAAGAAATACAAGGATAAGCCACTCCCTCCTATCAATTGGTCTGAGCATGAAATTGCGGATCTCAATGTGATGAATGCTCTTGTTCTAAGTTATTTCAAGCTATGGGTAAAACATAAGATTCTAGAATTAGAGGCAGATGGGACAAAACTTACATATGACTTAATGGGAGACCTTAAGTCTCATTCAAAAGAAGAAGAAACAACTAAGGACACTATATTTGAGCTTCCTTCATAAGAGGAAGGGGATACATCATAGTTTTTTATCAAAAGAAGAACAAGAAGCAAGGCCAAGGAAAAAGAAAAGAGGCAAACAATGGAAAAAACAAGGAGACCCTCAAAGGATATTTTTGAAGAAGAAATTGAAGAGCCTCAACCCTCTAAAAAGAGGAAACTGAACATTGAGGATCAAAATATGGCTAAGTCTAAAAAGGCTAAGGTTACTGAGGAAGAGACAACTTGGGTCTAGGTGGTTGATATTGAAAGTTTTGGAGAAAATTAGTGGGTATATGTAAGGAGAATTTCTCCTAAACTAAAGGAAACTCTAGCTAAGAATGTAAGTAAAGAGCAAGAGGTGGCCACTGAAGAGGCCCCTCCTGATGATCTTGTATGAAATATGGACAATATAACTGCACAAAATGATTCTCCTATTACATATCCAATTGGAAATGTAAAAATTAATGAGGAGGGCAATGTCTCTAGTGTTCCTAGACAGTAGCAAGAAGAAGAGTAAAATTTTCCTAATAATCCTGAAGAAGAGAGATGGGATGAAGAAGTTTCTACACCTAAAGAAGGGAAATGGAGTTATTTTAAGAAGCGGTTGGAAGAGAAAGAAGCACAAAAAAGGGAAGCTACTTCAGAAGTGACAGTTGAAATTCCTTCTCAGCCTTCAGTTCAAGAACACATAGGTATACCATCTACTGAGGTTGAGGGTGAGGAAAAACATGATGAGAATGAGGATAAGCATGATGAAGATGAGGAACAACAAAATCAAGGGAAGGATGATGTGAATGTTGAAAATATTGAAGATAGTCCTTCCCATGATCAATCAGAGCAAGATACTTTATAGAAGAATGCAGAGATAGAGCAACCAACTTCCCTACAATGGTTGGAAAAGAGACTAAAGAAAGAGCCATAATTGTAGAGGATGAGACTCTAGACTAGGACTATTTCCAAGTATTCTAGGGATGATTTCAATAACATATTTATCCATGTCGCTACTCTTGCAGAAAACAAATACAAAGATGATGTGAGGCCCTCAGACTAAAAATTGAAAACTATTTATCTAGGTCCCACCACAAAAGAGCAGGAGGAGGAATAATTCTAGGAGTCATTCCAAGCAATACCGAGAAGACTAGATAAGGAAACACAAGAGAATGAAAAACTGCAGAAAAAAATGAAAGAAGTGTACAATTATTTTCAACATCTAGTGAAGCCACTACAAGCACAAAGTACTGAAGGGTCCTCATTCTGAGATGGGTTATTGTCAAAGGAAATAGTGTCAAAAATTTAAAGGTTGAAGTCTTCCTTTCGGGATACTCAGGAGTGGTTGTAGAGTGTAAGTGAAAGAGGAGATGCCATGATTGAAAAGGTACTTCCAATGTATGAAAGGGAATCCTTCCTTTTTGAGGATATGGTATAATTTCTTGTTGAATGTAAGAATCTAGATGATTCCATTAACAAGGAATTGGAAAGAATACCTCAGGTTCCCAAAAATGTATTGGTAAAGGAAGGTATCCTCACAATGGAGAATATTCATAAGGTCATGGATTGGATAGAGGCCTTTAACTTCAGAAATGAGCTCAGATTGAAAGCACCAAAGAAAATATCCAAGGCTTAGAGCAAGGTAAAAGAGGTTTTTGATAGTTGCAATGTGTTCTTGGAGATTGTCACTGGAAGGAGGAAGTTTGGTAAGAATAATCTGAATGTCAAACAACTTTAGAAATGGTGGCATGAAGTGTACTCTCCAAGTGATAGTGGGCCTATTGTAAAAGACCAAATGGAGGATGTTGCCATTTATATTTCCAGTTTGGATAGATATCAAGTCCTTCATGGTGAATGGGAGAACAATTTGACTAAGTATGGAGGTGATTTAAATTCAATTAAATCAAGGATTAATTTAATATCTATCACAACTTAGGCCGACCTTGACCCAACGCTTGAAAAGGTTAAAGGAATTTCTAGAAGAAAGGGAGGAGAAAAGGATAAAGAGGAAAACTAGGCTAGAAAACCTTGAGAGGTGTACCATATACATCAATCTTGCAAAGGATAAAATTCAGCCCCAGCTTGGATCCCATGCCAGAAAAACTATTAAATTATGAAGTTGACTTTTGAGGCCGACCTCTTAATGTTTTATCTTAAATTAAAATTATTGGGGGAATTTTAAAATGCTAAGGCCGACCTACATGGCTGACCTAATTGTAAACCCTAATTTGGGCTGACCTAACTTGAAATTACTATAAATGGAGATTTCCTCGTCATTTGTAGGGTTGATAGCTAATAGTGGGTAGTAAGCAAGAAAATAGTTAATAGTTATTGAGCTATTACATTATTAGAAACTTTATTTTTTGATTTTTTTTGGTGAAGTTAATAAAATTGGAGACATTGATCTTTGGTGTTCTTCTATGTGTTATTCATTTATGCATGGTTCTTGTGACACTTGTCTATTTCATTTTGAATAGTTTAGTTTATGCTTGATATTAGAACTGGTTGTAGTTCATTTATGTTCATGAGAATGTGTTTAAGGTGTTTAGGAATCTTCAGGTCCATACTTTTAGTGATCTGTTGATTGTGGATTGTTGTGTAAAGTTAGCCTAGGCCTAATCTATTTTGTGCTCAAGTTTATTTGTGGATGTCTGAATATTTACAATCTCAAAATCATCAGATTCCTTTGGAGATTGCACTATCTTTGTGATACTATTGATTTAATCTTTGTTAAGCAGAGATTTGATTTTTGGAAGATTGATTCATCTTGAACACTTTATTGCTTGCATATTTGATCTTAGGTTTTAGATTAAATATTTCCCTCAAACCCTTATCTTTTCTATTTCTTTTAAATCATTATTAGATAAAGATTCAGAAAGCTCCACCCATATTGCTAAATTTGATCTACATTAAAGCTTCAGTATTTTTTTTGTAAGGCCCCTTGTGATTACCAACATTTTCACATTTATCTCTGAGTTTTTTTTGAATTGTTAAGACCTAGCATTAGAAACCTTAGGGTTATCTCTTAAGGCTTTCTGATAGAGATTTACCTTTCAAGAGAGATAGGATATTATATTATGTCTGAGTTTTTGTCGTGTAGAAAACACTATCAACATCAAGTAGAGGGGTGAATTGTCTATTTCTATCACCAATTATGTATGGATTTGTCATTGTTATAGAAACCACTTAGTTATCAGCATGTTGAGTTGGTTGAGGGGGATTAAGTTGTAAAAATCCCCTTTTTTTTTCTTGAATAGTTGATAGTTGTTATGAGACATGGATTTGGATTTTTCAAGATGGCTAGAGGGAGTTTTCACTTCATGACTACCAATCAAATTTTGAAAATCACGAAGGGTAGTACAAAACTATGACAAAGAGGAAAATTTCAACATCTCAAGTTTTTTTTGGACTTTGTTTTGCAAATTGGAAATAAAATTTCTTTGAAGGTCATCATTGGGAATATTAGTGTTTATTTTAAAGTAAAGCATCTATTATTGTGCTATGAAATCAATGACCTTTTCATCATACTTTTATTTGCAAGTCATTAAATCTGCTAAGGTCATCTTAGGACCCATATGTATTTGGAAGTGATTATAGAAGGAATCAATAAATTCATTGAATGAATGTATTGAATTATTCATTAAAGAGAAAAACCATTCCAAGGCAGTATCCTTCGAGGATCTAGGGAAAATTTTAGCCAAGAGTTTATCATCAAAAATGAAGTTACTACATAGGGTTGTTTATGCAGAAATATGGCTAATAGGATATCATTTTCCACCATATTTCTCAAATTTAGGAATCTCTATACCTTGTGGAATTTGTGTTCTTAATATCTCCAAGGAAAATGGATTTCTTTTGACATATTGTGAAGGTTGGAAATTTTAATTTTGACTTAATGTATTAATTTTTTGTTGGAGGGATGAAACATTTTGCAAGGGTGTGTTAAGGATGGGATCATTATTAATGTTGTGAGATGGAGGTGAATAAGGTGGATGTGTTTATGTATCTGGAGGGAAATTGAGTTGTAAGTTTGTGAGGGGAGACATATTAGGAGATATGAGAGTTGAATGCACAAAGCTAAATGGAATCCCAGTAGAAATACCTAAGGAAGTGTTGAAATTTGTAGTAGGTTGTATGGTTGTTGTAATAGTTGGATTGGTGTATGTCATAGTAGAGGTTATGGTTGTGGAAGGAGGAATTGGAATTCCACCTTGAATTTGAGTATACCCCAAATCTTGAGTGCAACTAGTTATGGTAGAGACATGTTTATCAATAATGTGAGACAAGCTACAGAAAATCTCTATTCCTTGTTCATTTTCAATTATTCTCCTCATGTTATCTATCATAGGAACCATATTAGCAATATTTCATTTAGAACCCACAAAATATTACAATTTATCAAGTTATTCATCCATTCTTCTAAGGTTTTGATGAGGTACATTACCAATCATTATTTCAACATCAATCACATTAGGTATGGGTAGGGAAGTCATGGGAAATGAAGTGTTAATGGTATTATCCATAGTAGGTTGACTAGTGTCATTACTATAAGTGAAAGAGTTAGAAAACCCAAGATTCGCGATGAATAATGTATCGTGGGATGACATGAGTCTCAAACTACATCTCACAATAGAATTGGCAATATGACACCAAGTTGTGAATCTCATACAATTTTCACAAACCCAAGGTACACCCAAAATGGATAAGAAGTAAAATGCAATGAAATACCCTAGAATGTAGAATACAATGCAAGTATGTAAAAGCAGTTTTCAGATTTTTAAAAAAAAAATTCTGATTATACTATGCAAAAACCTAATAATGATGTGTTTTAGATACAATTTTAAATTCAAACAATGCACTGAATTTGAAAAATTATGCTTAATATGAACAATTTAAAATAACAAAAAAATTGAAAACTGAAACAACACACTAGTAGAATTTGGCAAATAAATGATTACATGACTAAAATGTTTAGTCATAACAACTAAAAATGACTCAATTCTACTAGTTTTTTGCAACTAGGCTATAAATGAGTAAACAAATGACTAATTTGGTCATTGACCAAAACATTATTTAGTCACACAAATAAAAATGACTAAATAGTTAGTCATTTATTTAGAAAATCATTTAAGGAATCAAGAATCAACAACCAACCAAAATACTCTAATAAACATACTCTACAACTTTCGTCGAAATCTTATTTTTAGGTGTAGCCTACCAAAATGGAGTTTTCATTTTAATAAATATACTCTAAAACCTTCGTCAAAACCTTATTTTAGGCATAGCCCGCCAAAATGGAGAAGTGTTTTAGTAAAGAATGATAAAGAATGGTAAGGAGATATGTGTTATAGGAGGCATAGGATTCATTTCTTTGTGTATCATTCCTTCTCTGCTCAACAAGGGTTACATTTTCAATACCACTATTTATAATCTAGTTATCTAATTGACATATATTTTCATAATCTCAAATTCCTTCATATGATTTTGAAGTATCAAGGTATCCTATGTAGGGTTTAGAATGATTTGTTTTTTTTTTTTTTTTTAATGATGTATTTTGTAGTGATTAGATAATGTGGAGATCTCCTAAATCTACCCTAGCTCACTTTCCTCTTTGGCACTATATTCATTACTCCACCTGCTAGGGTTTTGCATGTGACATCTTTAATATCTTCATGATAGTGTATTTTAAATAGATCTCGGTATTTTCTTTAATCTTTATCATGGTAACCCTTGAGCTCCATAATCCACCTTCAATCTCTTCTAAGAATGTTTTCTTAAGCTAGACTGCATAGTATGCATATAAAGAAATTCCTTCATACCTACCATTGTTCCAAACCACCACTCACTGCCTTTCTTAAAATGTTGTCTCCATAAGCATAATACCATTTTTTAAAATCATGGTTGCTATTGATTGACCATTAAGGTCACTACTTTCATCAAGATACAATGAGGATTTTGTCTTCAAACTCGAGGCATTATGAATTGTTTTCTATGTAGGGTTTGATTTTCTTGCACATTTACAACTTTTCTAACTACCTTTAAGACTACATATTGCACCCTCAACTGCAATCTCAAATAGGTCACTCAGTATCACTTGAAGATTTCTTTCATTAGCATCCTTTTTATAAAATCAAATTATGCCTTATAGACTACCTACTTACTACAAGGGACTTATTTTTTCATGGTATTATGGGTCTTAATATCCTTCAACCTTATTTTCGCTACTTCAAATTTCACAAGGTGTTATTCACTATTCTCCCATCTTTGATGAGTCTCAAAACACTATGCAAACATTTAATCTAGTACCTCCATTATAGAATGGCTAAGATGAAACATTGAACTTGTGATTACCACTGTTAGTTCATTTCGACAGTCATTCCCTAATTGCATTTTCCTTGTCTAACACTGTCAATAGAATTTAAAAACCCTTAAGGTCAACAAGGGGGTAAGGAAACTCACTGTTAAAATCTCCACTTTACTATTCAAGGTTTGAGATTTATTATCTTGTCACTACTCAACCTCTTTTTGACTGTCACACTTCAAGTGACCAAAATGTATCTTACCATAGATTTCATTTACAAATGTCACTGAGCTCCTAAGTGTGCTTGTTATTGCCTACAGTATTTAGATTGCAAGATTTTGTTATTGGCTACAATGTCTCAATATTTCTGGTATTGCAACCTCACTAATCCACTAGAGTTATGGTTTATGTTTCTATGGAGGCCTAGGGTTTGTACCCTAGTCATGCTCTTACCAATGATTTTTTTGTTATTAAAAATTAAACTTAAATCTTGGGTCAAAAAATTAGCTTTGTTGATAGGGTGTGGTATGATTTTGGATTGTATCCTAGAGTGTGTAGGAAGCTTTTGTTTGATCATTAAGGTACGTAAAAATGATTAGGGAAATGCATCCTATATAGCATGGGTATTTCTTTAATACTTCCCATAATAGTTATTAGCATATCACATTATTATAGTTTGCGCTAACCCAAGATTACATTCAAGTATGTAACAAACTTGGTATGTAGTATAAGTTATACACTTTTAAGTAACATTCATAAGGTTTATAAAATATTGACCACTCTCTATAATATCCCATTAAACATGGGTTGTTCTTGAATGCACTACATAATTGATATAACACAATCACTTTGCA
Source organism: Sequoiadendron giganteum (assembly GCA_007115665.2). NCBI lineage: Eukaryota > Viridiplantae > Streptophyta > Pinopsida > Cupressales > Cupressaceae > Sequoiadendron > Sequoiadendron giganteum. Next base: position 481,860,638 of record CM021101.1, on the reverse strand, counting down.
TATCAACCAAAGTTATTGGCTCTTTATTGCAACAAGAGGTAATTACTCTTGGATCATGCTATCATTACATTGCAACTTGTTAAACTTGAATGCACCCAATGATGATTAACACCTAACTGTGATGATAGTGATTAATTTGTTCATGAATCATGCTCATATGAGTGCCTCCATTTCTATCACAACATAGACACATTAAAATTGGGTCACACATGAACTCATCCTATATATATTATAGCACAATTGTGCCACATGACCAATATAGTTATGGATCATATAGTTACAGTCACAAGAATTTGTTCCTTAGTTGTGCTCTTATGGTGATTCCATTACCGTTATAGCATAACCCTTTGGAATTATATTTCTCAAATCCTTATATTGCTTATTTTCTCTTTGAATGGATGGAAATTCAATGGTAGGGATTTGTATGCAGGTGTGCCTTTGTCACCATTACTATATAGTACATTGGAATTTCCTTTCTTGAACCTTTACTTTGTTTTTCATTTTTAAGGTTTCTTAGTGATTATTCCATTTCCACATGGAATATTGATAAAAGAAACCAAGAAAAAAATCATTCTATTTTTAGTTAAAGCCTGCTAATATACTTTTGGTATAATTTTTTAATTGCATTACTTCGAGTGTGAAGAATTTTGTTTTCTGCTTATAATACATTCATTGAGAGTTGTAGTAGAAAACTTCTTATCCTGAAACCCATCCTGTAAAATTTTTTTAAGCTACATTTAGGAGGCTTCTTATATTTTTTGTGATTTATATAAAAAAAATTTATAGTAAATGACATCGGATTCTTTCTAAAACTTAAATGATTTATTAATTATGGTTTTATGATGATTAAATTTTTTATTTAGAAGGGGTTAATATGTGAAATTTTATGTGTAGGAAGAATATATTGTGATGCAACATTTAGGTATAGATGGTTCAAGAAAAATTAGATTGCTATTAGTGACATAACTAGGTTGGAGAGTACATTCAGCTAGTTTGAAACACTTTCGTGTGTTTTCACTTGGAAGAAAAACTAGAGTATAGGAATACAAATGTCGGTGGATAGAGAAAATCATAAATATGCTTATCCAATTTTTGATCCAATTTGAGGTCATGAATATTAAACAAAGAAAGTTCCTACATTCTAAAGATAAAATCATAAATTTGTTGGTCCAATTGGAGATCCAATTTGAGGTCGTGAAGCTCTGACGAAGAAACTTCCTACATTCTAAAGATAAAATCATAAATATGCTTGTTCCAATTTGAGGCCCAATTGTAATAATTTGTCTTTTTAATTATACTTTTTGACATTTGGCTTGATACAAATTGTTACTTTAGAATTATGGTATTTCTTTTCTTCTAATTTTTTCAATTCTCATTTTAGGGAAGAGCTCTGAAGATGGTTCCTTTAGATGGAAACTACACTTTTTCACTATAGGTTCCATCTAGAAATACTAGAAGCTTAGCTACTTTCATACTCAGAGAAAAAGTAGGAGTCATGTAATGATGAGATACTCATTTTTGGAATAATATTATCACAAGTTTAAGATTTTCCTTTTGTTGATTTTTAAATAATAGTACTATCTTTCAACCACGATTTTTGCTGCAATCTCTCTTTTTGTTATCTTTTCAATAGTGCTTGATTTATAGATTGAAATTGTAGGCAGCTATTCCACATATTGCTTATATATTTTTGATTTACACGTTAATTGCAGTGCTAAAAGAGCCATATATTTAAACCTTATTAATTTTGAATTGCTTTAGTGGGAAGTCTCACATGCCCTATTTTCCTAAGTTGCTTGAGTCTGATACACGTGTATTTGTTTTGGACAATTTATAGCATTTACCTATTGGAATTATGTGCCTCAAATTTACTGGTGGACCCCCAACTTGATTTTAATCAAGTCAGGTTACATAGGTGTTAGATTGAGCTTGTGGTAGTGCGGTGTTATCACCACCCCACGATGCTTCCATGTTGACTAGTGTGGTATAGTAGTGGTAATCGCTACCCCACAATGATGGTCAAAGGTATCCTATGGTGGTGTGGTATAATCACCATCACATCGTGATGGTGTACGAGGCTTGGTGTGCAGTAGAGTTTCAGATACCACCATACCACAATGGGCTAGTTTGTGTATAGAAGTGTACCAATGGATGGTGGATGATTGGATGTCTTTGGAAAGACAATGATTTATTGATAGATAAATAGTTAATGATGCAATGGAATCTATAGAGATGGTTGTTGTTTAGTAAGATTTTACTTATTGCTTTTTGTATTTTGATTTAATTCTTTTGTTTTAATCATCTATTTCATATTTGTCTCCTTTTTGTTGGCTTTGATGACTTGTAATTATTATTCTATTGGCTTGGAAAGAACTTCCTCATCCAAAGCTCCAATTCACACACATGTAGGAAGGACGCTTTCAAAGTTTGAGGAGTTGGGCTTTACACCCACTGGTTGCATTTTACTACATATTTGATTTCTTATTTCATGTGCCTCCAAATAGGTGCACAAAATCCTTGAATGGAATTTACATAGATTTATTTAGTAGGTAAAAGAGACTAATTCTATATTATTTTTCTTTATAATTCATCCCAATGCTAATAAGGATCAATCTCAACTTTGTAAAATACACATCATCATCAACTAATAAGTTCTTAAAAAAATGTTAGGATGCACCCTTCCAAGGGATGGACCTATCCAAATTTTCAAAAGAATTGCAATTCTTTTAAAAATTTGGAGAGGTTTGTCCATTGGAAGGGCACATCCTAACATTTTAAAGAACTTATTAGTTAATGATGTTTTGTATTTGGAAAAGTTGAGATTGATTTTTATTAGAATTGGGATGAATTATAAACAAAAAGCATATAGAATCAGTCTCTTTTGCCCATTGAATAAATCTATGTTAATCCCCTTCAAGGATCTGGTGCACCTATTTGGAGGCACATGAAACAAGAAATCAAATATTTAAGTATATTTCAGAAGTCAAATATTAACATATGGATTTCTTTGGGAAAATTAATGGCAACAAGATCCATATCTCCTTGTTGATACAAGATCTTCATTCATAAGGTATCAGATAGTCTAGTCCATGTTTTATTATCAATAACATACTAATAACATCCAAAGTATTATAGTTGGTTGTAGCTCTTGAACCTTTTGTATTGCAGACATAAATGGATAGGGAAATATGAAGCCCATTTATGGGAAAACAAATTCATTAGAGGATGTCATAAATGAAAGGGAAGAGAAGGTATGTTAAAAGGATTTAGATTACCATAAGAAAGATTTTTCATGAAGCACTATTCTAAGTTTAACTTGAAGTGTTGATCATAAAAATTATTACGTAGTTTTATCAAAAAATTATAAATATAATTATAATACATTGTAGAACCCTAATTATAATAGACCATGGAACCTAAACCCTAATGATAATTATAATAGATCGTGGAACCCTAATGTTTTTATTTAGAGTTTTTTTAATCATTTTTCATCAGTTCTTTTCTAGAGTAGCTCATTTTATTTGTTGTTCATAGATCTAAGAAGTCTTTATCTAGATACTAATGCTAAACAATTTGTGTGTGACCTTCTCATCCTTCAAATCTAGACATCCATTGAAATATTAAACAATATATTTGGGTGAGCATTATCATTTTGTAGATATATTGAAGTTTTTAATAATTTAATTTAAATACTGATTTGATACTCTAGTCTCTAACATTTTATATTTAGCTATCAGCTGAACTAGATTGGATTGAAGTTTTGACTTAGGGTTGATGTACTTATACGTGGCTATGAAACTAAATTGAAAGTAGCAAGAAATTATGATAAGACTTATCTCAAGTATTGGGGTGACAAAAGCCCAACAAATTTTCTTATAAGAATTTTACATTGGGTATTGCATATAACACTTTATTATTTCTGATTATGCACACATCTACCTTTGCATAATACTGTTAAAATGACATGTTTTATGTGGATAAATAAATAAAAAGAAGAGCTTGAAGTCATGAAATAGATGACCACCATAGATTATATGAATTATCTCAAAAGGTATCAGAATTATTTCCATTGAAGTCTTTTAGATTAAAATTATGGCAGTGGAGCTTTTGTTTCTGGAACTGATAGTACATATATGTATTTCTATTAGAATAAGAAAGGGTACACTTGTTTAGTGGCATTAACTCAATTAAAAATTTTAACAAGAGATTATTTAATGTTGCAAGAATTAGAAACAAATCACTACCTATTGGAGAAATTATAAATTACATCAAGGAGACATGATTAAGTCATGTTGATGGCAATGTGAATGCACACAAAATTGAGGAGGACAAAAGAATGGATTCACTATGGTGGAAGATAAATGATTCTTTTTTCTTCTATTCCACAACATTAAGTAAAATTCTTGAATCTGGAAATACCTTGCTGCCTTCATTTCCCAAGCCAATTTCTCCAATTTTTCATAGCTCTCCCATGTTTGTGTATGTGATCTATCTCCTACAATTTTTTAATTGATTTATCTTTCTACTATGTTTGGATTTACTTTTGTAAACTTGCAATATACAATGCATTTTATTCTTTCTAGATTGACACTAATAGTAATTTTTTTAGTTGTATTGAGGCACAACTTCATTCATGGTGGAAAAGGTAGACCCTATTGCTCATATCAAATGACATGTTACATATAAAGGAGGAAATCTTGTAGCTAGGTTATAGTTGGCTGCATTAAAGGAGAGAACTTCATATAGGGGGCATGATCAACACTCTCCTTCTTTGATTATACACATTACAAATTTCTCTAGTAAGATTTCCTATTTTTTAGAAGTTTTAAGAGATGAAAGGGGCATGTTCTCACATTGAAGGGCTCCAAGCATGCGTTTCAATCATTGCAAAATATTTTTGGAGAAGTTTCTTTCTTGCAGTCATTTTTGTGCAATATTGTAACTCATATTTTCAGTCTTGTGACTGAAAATAAAAATTGTAATAATCTATTTCTAATCTATAACCAAAACACCTTTCTTATATTAATAAATTTCACCGATTTTTCCTTCTCAATGGTTGCTTATTGTGTTCAATTGATGATTGATGTGTATTTTTGTGTTTTATGTTTAAATCCTCACATATTAGTCAATTAAAATGACTAAATATACTACTAATTGACGTCAAGTAATAATTAAATTGACTAAATATACTACCAATTAACAAAAAATAGCGAATAAATGACTAAATATATGACCAGTGAAATCAGTGAATAAAAATGACTAAATATACTACCAATTGACAAAAATCATTGAATAAATGAGTAAATATATGACTAGTGAAATCAGTGACAAAAATCAGTGAAGAAAATGACTAAATGTATGACCAGTGAAATCAGTGAATAAAAATGACTAAATATACTACCAGTTGATAGAAATCATTGAATAAATGACTACCATGACTAAATAAATGACTAGTTAAGAACAATCAATGATTAAATATACTACCAAATTGATCAATCAAAACAACCAATAAATGACCAAAAACGGTTTAGTCATCAATTTGGTAGCTTTATATATGAGTGGCAATAAAATGCTAATGGTCACATGACCAAGTTTAGTCATTTATAAGCAGTTTTTAGTATTTTTTTCAATAGTTTATTGTTTTTTATGTTATAGTGAAATACATAAACATAGAAGGCAAAACCAACTACTTTAATGCTCAAAAATCTAGAAAAAGCCCTGATCAGGGACTCATTCACCTATGGATGAATGGGCCTCACTTCAGGGTTTTTAAAAATTCATTTACAAGTTTCTGAGATGATTTCTATGGTTTTTAAATTTTGGTTTTAGACAAGAAGTTGTAGTTTCAAATTTCTATAAAATGAGGCCTAAATACAGGTGCGAAATAGTGCTAAATGACAAGCAGAAAGACCTAATTTGAGATGCAATTTTGATTCAATTTTTTAATGTAAAGGACTAATTATGTAATATTATAAAAACACTATGCAAAATGACTGATATTTTTGAATTTTCTAGATTTTAAAGAATTCAAAAATAAAAACCTAAAACCCTAAATGAGATGCAAATAAATGCAATACAATGCAAATGAATGCAAAGCCTAGATCTAGGTTTGAAAATGGACTCCAAATCAGCAAGTTATGCTGCTCAAAATGTAGGTTCACCAAAATGAAACAAATAAAATAAGGTTTTTCCCAAAATGGATTAATGAAAATATGTGGGGTGAGGGACCTATTTTCCTTTATTTCATTATTAAATGAGATCCCTACAATGAATTGATTAACCACCCTTAGGTGAATCAACCCAATGTGAGAATCTTCAAAAAAAATTATGACTGAAGGATGGGGGTCAAGGTCAAACAACACTTTGGGGAGAAAAACTTAAAATAGAAAATCAACTAAAAAACACAATCTAACACTTGAAACTTGAAGAGTAAACTCAATATTTGTAGAACCAGAAAATAAAATATAGATCTAAGAAGGGCATAAATATGTGTACAAGTCACCAAAAGTGCTCTTTGAAAGTTGATATGAGACTCATTTTCCCATGGGTGAATGGGTCAAAGTACAGGGGTTTCAAAAATATTTCAGGAGCCCCTAGTGAAGATTTGTGGCTTCTGATTTGTCTAGATTTTAGTGCTGGAAAGTTGGAAATCTGATCTATAGGTTAGATTCTATTGTTTGATGACAACTTTGACAACTTTGTAAATATTTCTCTTCGAAAGGTTTTCAATCTTCTTCAACCTAAATCTTCAATCACACCCACAAGAGAGAAAAAATGGTTTTTTTGGGTGAATGGGGGTTTTCCTTAGTCAAACCCTATTTGGTAATCAAACCTTGAATTGAAATAATGAAATGAAAGAGGGAATGAAGAGTGAAAAAATATATGTTACCACTCAACAAACCCTCGAATGAAACCTTGATAATGGAGATATTAGGAAGTATGCAACTTGCATGAAATGGTTGAATTGGACGTGGATCTTGACACTTAAATCTTGCTTGAAATGATACTTTGAATGCTTGACTTGATCATGAAACCTATATCACAATGTTAGCTCCAAAAATATGCATGATTCAAGAAGAATTTGACATGATGGATTGATCTTGAATGCTGCAATAAATCTCTCATATATCTGCTCTTCAATTCCCTTGATTAATCTTGAAAGTGCTCTTGAAATCTCATAAAATTGCTAGAATATGCTCATGAAAAATACTAGGTGAAACTTAGTGAAATAACCTTGTATTTATAGGTATATATCTTTAATTTCCAAAAATTCAAATATCACAAGTTGAGATTGAATTATAGATTTGAAAACATTAAAATACTGCCAAAAACATAATTTAAATTTACGTCCAAAGGTCTAGGGAGGACCTATTCACCCATGGGTGAATGGGTTCTAGGTCCCTATTTCTAGAACACACATTTCTCAATGTAAAGTGTTATGTTTAGGAATTAATTATTGTCGGGTTTCCCCTTTGGAAAATGTAATTTATTAGGCTTATAAATGAATAAAAGGGCTAATTAAGGAATAATTAAGCTTAATTTAATTAAGAGGTACTAAATAAGTTTGTAAATGTAAAGGATCACATTAAAAACACTAAATTAAGGCATTACTAAATCCATTTTAATAGGGATGGCCCAAACAAGTGAGAAAATGTAAAGGGTTACATTTTCCTACACTAAAACACATATGAGGTTGAATCTCTAGAGAAGGTTAGGTTCTTTCAATCCAAGTGCAATGTGTTGATCCAACCCAACACATGAAAACCTACCACTGTTCTAGTCTAACAACTCATAGGGGAAAAGGGGAGAAAGAAATCATGAAAGGGAAATGGAGGTGATACACCAATATGGAAAGTCATTTGTTCCTAACTCCTATTGCATAGGGTATCAACAAAAGCATTTGAGAAACTCACATAGTTCTCTATTTTATCGGATCTATAAGAGAGAATGAAGGGCTAGGATTCTAAAATATCAAATGGGTAGAGATTACCCACAATCAACACTTACAAAAAATTATCACCATTAAGTAACCTATAGAATCAATGAAATTTTATGCATGCATAGAGGTACCAAATGTTACACAAGATACAAGCATTGAGAAGAGATGAACTATTGATTTATTTTTTCATACAAAGCCATGAAATTTAATCTTACAGTTGTATAAATATAAAATAAATAGTCTATAAGAGAATATCTTGGGAAGAACCCAAATGAAGAACCCTTTGGAATGATTATCAGTGTTGCTTTTAAATTGCAAGCATAACAAAAAATCACAAACCAAATCCTAACCCTAACTCAAGTTAGCAAGGTCCGATCAAGAAAGATTGAGGAGATCCATCCATGAAATTCATGGTAGAGAGGAGACCTAGATGTGCACACCATACCCAACAATAAATTTTGTACCAAAAATCCCTCTGAAATTCCCTCGTGAAATCAATGATCTAGGCATGGGGCAAGTCAGGAAGGATAATAATTGGTAATAAATGAGCATGGGCACCCATAGGATCATCTACAAAATTCAATGAGAGGTAATAAATGATGTCCTTGAACCCCTATAAATTGAAATAGGCCACTTATAGGGCCACATGAGATTTAATGGTGTCAAATCCAAAACATGTCAAATCCATTGAATTATCGAGGCATCACGCCTAAAATAATACCTTTTCTTATGTATTAAATGGTATGGAGGGCCAAAAAAGAAATCTTGTTTGAGATAATGCATCAAGCCTACTTTTTATTTTATGCTTTATATATGAATCATACAATCAAGGATCAAGCTTTGGGAATTCGTCATACCACATGCTAGAAGAAAAAATAATGGAGAAGGTAGAAAGAGTCAACCACAATGTCTAAAAATATTATCGTTTTCAGGCTTTGAAGGTTGGGAAAAAGGATTGCATATTTCCATAGATATGGAAAGGGATAAAGGGAAGACCGAAGGAAGCCAACGAAGATTGGATAGAAGAGTTACCTCTTACTTAAGTAAGGTAAGAGGTAAAGGATAAAGCTAAAGCTTGACATCTGAAAAGTTGACACTTAGTTGATTATCAAGGAAAAATTGATTGAGACTTCAAAAGGACAAAAAGAAAAGAAAGGCCCAAGGCCCGACAACCAAAAGTCCAAAGAATATTTTTTGGAGATTGGGGGTTAGGTGGAGGAGATACCTCTTACCCTTACCAAAAGAAGATAAATGGTAAGAGGAAATATCGATCTCTAAAGTTCGACAATGGATACTTAGTCGATTTTGAAGGAAAACTTGATTGAGACTTCAAGAGGAAGGAGAAGAAGAAATGCATGTTGATGTTTATTTTTGCACTTCTTAACACAGACAACACACAAGTGTGATGTCTCTCTTGAAAGTTAAAAATCTACAACCACGTTTCAAAAAATCACCCCAAGGTCTCTTGGGTGTCAGGTCATGACTTTGCAAAAACAACTCAGTTGTTTGTTGTGATTTGCACAAGGGGAACTTATCATTGACTAAGTGTGGATTTTTATGGGTTTATTATTATGTTTCAGAATTCTACAAATTGATGAACAATGACAACAAATGCTTAGGAAATAGTCTGAAAATTATTCAAATCATCAGATTTGGATTTATTGTGATGTTGAAATGGTATGTTTAACTTATATTTAAAAGGAAGTTCAAAAGGTTAAAGGGTTTAGAAGTTTTCCTATCTAAAACTATGATCAACAGGAATAATGGAGTAGGCTACAGTAGATAGACTCCAAAAATTATTTTTACTTAACTAAGGGCAACCTATAGTATAAAAAAACTAGTGCAATCCTCTAAGGATCTTTATAAATTTCCAGATTGTGCATTTTCCCATTCAGCAAGAACATACAATTGGATTTAAGTACAATAAAAAAGGAATCTCATACTAACTTTACATAGTAATATTTCATCAACAAATTATAAAAAGTATGAGCTGGAAATGCATCAAATACTATACTATAAATCCACCATTAAAGATGAACATGAACTACTAACAAAAATGAACTTAAACTGAAATAAACAATATTGAAAAAAACTTTTGGAGATAGAATCATGCATGCATAAAGAACAATATACCTTTACACAACAACTCATCTCTCTTAGAAAATGAGAGAATTCCCCTATTTATAGTTTTCAAAAAGTAGAATTAATGGACAAGATTGCTTTACAATGAGTGGCTCAACTTCATTCTAGTTTAGGGTTTTCACATCACAGAATAAAAGTACAATTTTACAATATAAAAATAGACTATTTTATCTTTTCCTTATTTTTTCCTATAGTCTATTTTGTCTTCTAGCTAATTTTGGCCTTTTGGCTATTTTAGCAAATATTCAACAACTATTATGGGATTTCCAGCTTCCTTTTGGAACAAGGCATACTCAACAAATTAACCAATCACAACTAATAGTTTTTTCTCTTCAGAGAGTTTGAATTTTGAGATTTGGAAGGAAAATCTCTCGAATCCTTCTATCATTTGATCTCGATGTTCCATACACTTTGGCCTAGCTCTAATAATTTTCTCTGACTCTAAAAAGGCACACAAGGAAAAATCCATGAATTTTGCTGACAAGGTGTCGTTGGCTCCTTGCTCCATTCTCATGTGAATCTCGTGCTTAGTGGCCTCTCGATCTAGCTCCAGTGCAAGAATCTCATATCCTATCAGTAGCTTCAAGAAATCATCACACTCAACCTAGTGATCTACAATCCACTCATGATTGGCTTCCAACTCCAATAGGGAATTCTCTAAAACCCCTTTTCTATAATCAAAATTCAACAACCATGCTCTAGGTATCCAATGGTATTATTTTGACAGTGTTAATTCCTTTACCCAAATCTCCTTGGTGAGCTTGAGAATGCTCTCCAAATTTGAGTAAATGATTCTATAGAGCTTAGATAATTCTCTAAATATATCCATATCTTTCTCTACTTCCTTCTGCAAAACCTGATATTCATTGCGCATCTTGCTTTCATAGTGGATTCCCTTGTCACCTACATTGATGACTCTCTTGAACCAATTAGAAGTAGAATTGGTCTAATTCCTCATCTTTAACATTTTATTAACTTCTTCTTTGGATAGTATGGTAAGTGTTAGTGCTTCTATTAGAGCTTCTTCTCTAGATGTTGTCCATTTTTGAATGAAGGCGATCAATTCTACCACATGTGCTTTTAGCTCCTCCTTTCTTGATTGATCCTTGTTCATTTTTTGGAGGATGGTGGAGACGAATCTCTAGAATTCATCAATATTTTGGGTTTGAGATGCGGGGCCCAAATTGATGGTTGTTATTTTATAATCCTTTCCTTGCAAAGTGTTTTCATCTTTTTCTATTTCAAGAGTAGCTACCTGCACTATCCTAGAGCCTAAAGCATCCATTGTGATGTGTGACCCAATCTTAAGCTTCTTCTCTCTCTGGGTCTTTACTTGTGTGTGTGCTAGTATTTCCTCCAAGTGGGCCTTGGGATCTTCAAACATAGGAGCCTTCCTTTTTAATTGTTGCTCCAACCATGAGGGGACTTCTATTTGGTAGCTTGGAGATGCAGTGTTGTATTCATTATTTCCCTTTCCTCTTTATCGTTTAAAGCCTCATTCTCTTCATGTCTGGGAACATCTTCATAATTTCCTCCTCTTCATCTTGTTCCTTCTCTTGCAACATAGCCTTTCCCTTGTTAGACTCAATAGACTCTACATTTTCTTCATCAATATTTTCTTCTAGTGTTGTCCCCTTGGCTTCTTCATGCTTAATTTCAACACTTTTTTCGAGCTCAACATATTTTTCTTTTGCATCTTCTTTTTCTTTATCTTTCTCCTCCTCTGGAGGTACTTCTTCATGTTGCATGCCCTTGCCTTGGCCAGTTCTTGGATGTTCATCATCCTTCTCTATATCAATATTTGTATAAATTTTCCCTTCCTCAGAATGATGATGCTTTGGGATTTCTTCTTTGTCCTTGTGTTCTTTGGGTTGTTCTTCCTCAAGTTCTTGGTTGGAAGTCTCAACATCATAATAAGCATCAAAATTGCCTACATCCCACCCTCATGCATTTGTTGCCTTCTTCATCATAGGCCATTTTGTCTAGATTAACTCTTATTCCTCCCTTAGGATGCTCAAAGTAGTCATCTTGGTTAGAGTCTTTGGGTTCCTCAGCAATATCTTCGATTTCTTCTTTAGGTTGTTCCACACTTAGCCACTCCATTACTTCATAAATCTACATGCTGTCCTCCATATTAGGTGGCATAGTAGGAGGTGGAGGAAAAGGCAAGGTAGCAACAAGCTAGGCCATTAGCATTTTAACTTGAGGGTTAAGGATTACCTCAAAGAGTTCAGATGGCACATTTTGTAGTTATGAGGAAAAATATTGTGGTAATGTGAGGGGTGCCATGGAGGTTGTTGGTAGAGAGGGTGGTAGAGTAGAGATAGCGGGCAAAGGAGGCGGGAGCAAGGAAGATGACAATGGGGAAGTCGTGGAGGAAGAAGAGTCAAGCACCACCATGAGAGCAATTGAGGAAGTGGAGGTGAGGTGGACAGAGATGTCCACAGTAGGCGAAGATGAAATGGGAAATAATTTAGGAGTGGAATGGGATGGTGTAGTAGAAGTGGTAAATGGAATTATAGTGGTGGTGGGTCATGGTGAGCATGGTTATTTATTTTCTTCCTCTTGGATGGTAGGTATTTTGAGAAAAAAGGTTCCTTCTCTCTTTGGCTTCTTTAGTGGCCTATGCCCATTAGTTGACTTCCTGATATACACTTTATGCTTTGGCTCCTACTCAGATGTGTCTTTCCTTTTTCATGATCTTGTAACTAGCAGAGACTTAGGAGCCTCAATCGATGATCTTGCAGTGGTGCCACCATCTATTTCACTTTTTATGTCATCTTCAAGCTCCACATAGGTCAAATCTACACCTTTCTCATGCAATTGAGTTATTTGATCATCTATCCATCGCTTGGTTCTTTTCTCTATTAGGCGAGTAACAAGGTTCAAGTTCGTAACGTCTGGCTCATTCTAGTCAATGACAGGTAGTGACACATTAATCAGAGCCTTGTATTTTTCATTAAGAATATTGTCATCCTCAAAAATTTGATTTGGGACCGGGTATAAGTTGATGGCCTTCACAAATTGGGTGGTCATCCTCATGTAGTGCCATTTCTGGATTTCGCAATCATCATCATAGTTAACCCAGAAGTATTTTATGTGTGGCCTATGAGTATATTGCTTTCCAACCTACTTCTTTAATTTTGTAAGAGGTCCAAGCCTCCTCTCTCTGTGTGTAGCTCCAGGTTGTCTTCAGTAAGGTCCTTTTCCGAGTTCTTAGCACGTGGGGTAGAAGGGCAGGAATACATCCATTACCCAAATGTAAGGGGATATGGGACCTTGACATGATGTTTGTTATACAACTAAGTGTGGGTAGTCTACAATTGTTGAGTAAGCTCCAACAATATGATTCTATCATTAGGGTATTGGGGTAGTCAGTAGGGTCCTCCCAAGAATCCTTCTGCTATAATATATGTAAATTTAGGGTACTAGATGAACCAATACCTGAAACTTTTCACCACTGCCTTAGCACTATGGGAAATTCTCTTGTGGTAGTCTCCTGATAGGGTACAAATGATATGCCCGATGAAAGCATCACTAACCCTTTTTTAATCTTTCTTGAAATTTCTATATTGTAGCTACGGGTAGAAGTCATGCACCCTAATTTTTCCCTTCTTCATTCCTAGTGTCCCAACACAATCTAATCCATTGTATGAGAATTTTACAACTAGAAGGTATACCGAATAGGAGTTCATGTAAAATTCAGAAGTCTTCTTCACTTCTACAAATTGGTTGTGCAAGTTTTTACTAATAACCTTGGCTTAGTGGAATTTGGCCTCTCCTCTCAATATCTCTTCAAAAAAATTGAAGATCCACTCCTTGAAGAGAGAGGAAGTGGGGAGGCCCATTACTCTGCTCAGGAGAGTCACCAAGTCATTGGTTTCTTCTACGAAGTCACTTTTGTATAGCGTTTAAGGAACCTTGTTAGCACTACCCCTCTTATCATGGAGCTATGTTTGTTGATTGTTCTTTTGTAGCCTATAGGATCTTGTTTCCAAACATTTAGGGAAAAATCATTTTTAAATTCTTCCATTTTATAAAACATGGGAATTTCAAATGTCTTTTTGATAGATTGGAGAGTTAGATCTGCCAACACCCTTCCATCCCTAGTGACTATCCTTCTAGTTTGAGGGTGATAACAATCTCAAAAAGAAAACACCAACTTGGGAGAAACTAGGGTAGGAGGAAATCCTTCTGCCTTGACAAGTTCACTTTTATTAATCCTCAAGGCCTCCTCTATCCTAGGGTTAACTCATCAATACTAACATTCCCTAGGTCTATATCTATGACCTTGTCCCAGTTGGAAGTTATTTTTGAGGTCCAATCAAACTTGCGGAACTCATACTTCATTTATGCCTTTTGTTCTTGTCCTCTAGGATTCCTTGCTAGATTCTTTCCTTTGTCTATTTTCTCCACTGGCTTCTTCATTGGTTCCATAAATCCTACACATAAAAGGTGTAGTAAGTGTTTTTACAAATCAGGAGGTAAAATGCGTAGTTAAACCATGAAAACATATCATTAAACACATCCATATGCCCTTAAAAGATCATTACATTCATCACATTTTATCATTTTAAGTTCATTTGGGTGTTTTGTAGATTTGTGGGTTAGGAGGTGAGGGTTTCTGCCCTGTGGAAGTCAATAGGGTCAAGACCTTAAGTAACAACATAGGGAAGATGAACTTCCTTAGGTGGCGACCTGATGGTGAATTCCCGCAAGGTTTGATAATTGAACAAGTTCAGTGTAAAATTACTAGGCATGTGAGAAAATTTGTGAAGAAGGAACTTGAAGTTGATTTATCTCAAATGTGGATAATTGTGACACAAAAGCTGGGAGATGGGAAGTCATGGGAGTTTTTTTGTTAATAATGCCTTTGAATGCACGATGACCCATAGGTGGAGTTTCAAAGGTCAAAACGTACAACGCCTCCTTGGTTATTTTTAATCATGAGAATTATTCTTAGTCATTTTTCCTAAAGGCTTGACCATTTTATGAAGTGTGGGAATTTGGTATGTGAAAGACATGTAGTGGGGTGCCATTGGGCCATTTACATTAGAAAATGACTTAGGATAGGCATCGTTCCATGAGGGTCAGCCCACATGATGAGACTCGCATGAGGATATGACTTTTCCATTTTCATCGTTTGCATTCAAATTTATGTTCATGAAAGTCAGGAGTGGAGGACCCACATGGCAGAAGGATGTAATGATTTTTTCATTAGACAACAGAGGCAAAGGGACGTCCTTCACACATCGGTGACTCACATAAAAAAAAAAGGAATGACATCTTTAATTGGGGTTTTCGAGACCTTTTTCCTTGGGTTAATTCCCATGAAGAAGAATAATGTAGATAGTGCCAAGTAGGAGACTGTAAAGTTTTTTTCGTTTAAAATGGTGAGAAGGTGGTTGCAGCCCGCATGAAGCATCCTACAGGGAAACCCCTATGTAACTCTAAGATAATCAGTTTTAAAAGGTGCATTTGGTCTAATGCATTCACATAAAAGACAGGGGTGGAGTCTGTAAGGCGAGAATTCATGTTGGACTGGTCATGTGGAATGGTAGAATCGAGGCGAAGTTCTGACAATAGACTCTCACCCGAAGGGACCCGCAAAAACACCTAGGCTTCAATATTTTTTTTTTTTTATGCTATTTGGTAAGGCACTCGAGGAAAGGTAGGTAGAACCAGGAGGGAAATAGGCTGACAAGCCATGACTGTCAAGACACGACCAAGGGGAGATGGGCCTTCACAGACAATTTTTTTCCTAAATCTCCACATGTAGGAAATCATGCGAGGCAAGGTTGTGGTTTCTGAGTGTTTAATCTCTATTGATCGAGATGCGGTTGCTCCTTGAAAGAGGACTCATGATTTCAGTGTTTTAAAGTTCACAAGCCACAGAGGGTAGGTTTTGATTCTTTACATAGAACCTAAATTCATGCAATTTAAAACCCCTAACCTTAAAACCCTAGGTGATACAAGTGCAAAAATAAAGGACAAGTAGAGCACATACTGAGAAATGTGCAAATGGAGAGGCAATGATCGGTCGAGGGAGTCTCTAAATATTTCATGAGCAAGGATAGATTCGACACTCTCAAATTTTAAATTCCTCGAGCGAAAATGATACCTAGGTGGTAGGCTATTTATAGAAAAACCCCCATTAATGAGGGCATTGATTACAGGTACGGTAGGAGTGCGGGTTGGTGGAGTTGCAGAAACTCGATGGCCAAAACACATCAGATCAAAGGTCATGTAGAAAATTTTGATTTGAGAGCCATGTTTTGGGTGGACGTGGGTAGAATACCATAGGTAACAAAAAACAATAGGTGGAAATCAATGAGGGGAGACTCGTAATGGTGGACCTACAAAAGATGACGGATGAGGCGGCCTCTGAAGGATGAAAACCCACAAGTAAAATTCTACAAAGGCCTGAAATTTCATGAAACTTGGGTGAATGAGTATGGCCAAGGTGGATTTGGAAAACTTAAGGCACATTACCAATTTAAGCTCAAAATAGGGGCAAAAAATGAGGCAAAGGAAAACTGACTTGGTAAAGGTGAAATGAAAAGAGGGGGTCCTCGAATGGGGTGTGTGTGTGCAACATGCACAAAAAATGGTGACTCTACTGGGAGAATTTTCCTTAGCATTCAAAGGATAAGGATTCATCTAGAACACAAATTATCTGGTTTTGTAGACCAAAATCAATCATCATCAAATGAACTCAAGGATTAGAGGAGAACAAAATCATTAATTCAATTGGGTCATAAAATATCTCAGAAGTGTGTGTAGTGAGTTCATTTCCCTCCCTCACAAACCATAGAGGACAGTGACCAATTAACCAGGACAAGCTACATAAGTAATCTAACTCCAAAAGTAACCTAGACATTACTCCGCTGTCAATCAGGAATCCATAGCCTCGACGGAGTTTTCATTGCAATTCCCACAAACATTTCTCTATTTCCAGTTGGGCATTCATATCCCCAATAGAGTGTTGGACTCAAGGGAACATTGAGAGAGTGGTTAATCAGTGTTTTGAAAATTTGAACTTTATTAATCTGATATTCAAACCATTTCAACATTAAGCCAAATGGAAGATGAAAACACATAAAGTAATCATGCACAACACCATAACACAAAATTTTTTGCATGGAATCCCTGTTAGGGGAAAAACCATGGTGGAGGTTAATCCATAATTTGAGTACTCAAATATAAGTTTCACAAAAGAGAATGCACTTGCATTCAGGCACACTACCTAGAGCTCACTGCTCAAAAGGGAAGGCTCACTGCCTTAGAAAATTTTCAGATTAAAATCACCTATAGGTTGAACTGAAGTAGCAGCATCTACTTATGCCAACATTTCGGTCAGGCTCATAAAATAGATTCTGAATGTTCTGTCTGATTCTGCTCTTCGCTCTGCTCTGCTCTTCTCTGCAATTCACAACATAAATTTATGTATAGATGAATCCATACTATTACCCTTCTAAATTTCATACCATACACTAATATAATTTTCATACTACACATTCACTTCTCCAAAATGATAAAATTGATCTCATATATATATCCGCTATCAAGGATATGATCATTCATATGTTGGCTTCATAAAACATAAAATGCTTTTCAATTGTTGGTTAGATCCTTAATTAAATATTTACGCGCACCATCCATAGTCATCCATAACATAGTAGGGACCCAAATAAACAAGTTCAACCACAAAAACATTTAACAAATTAGACCTTAAACATCCGCAATGACTAATTTCACCAAGTTGGCCTTCTAGCACATATAACTAGAAAATTAGTGCACCGGATCTCCTAGATCATAAACCAATGAATTCACATCAATATAATTATTGAGTAAGGTAATACAAACATCAAAAAACCTTCCTTTGAGATCCACAACTCAAAATAATAGTTTGGTGAGGAATTTAGATCGACATCTTTGCCTTTAACCGGATGCCCTGTTCTTCATTCTGTTTTTATGGTATAAACCAAAACTAGACTGTGGACCAGATGAATGAATTTGGTTTCCATCAATGAAAACACTAAAATCCATATGAAAAAATAGAGTTTCTCGCACACCCACACAGTTGCCTATTTTTCAATATTTTATTTTCTTTTGTTTTCTCTTTTCTTTATTTTATACTTTTCTTTGATGCCCTTTTTCTCAACTATATAAGCAATGAAGCTTATAGTGGGTTTTGAGATTACAGTGGTCACTAGAGAAAATTTATGATTTTTCACTTGCCAAGGTTTCATGATAACTGTCATATAGTTCATCAAGAATATTAAAATGTGTATTATATGAACTATGGGATAAGCACAAAGGATTCAAATAAGGGTTCCATTCTAGATCAATTTGAAGTTCAGGTGAAGAGACTTGATTCATAGTAGTAGGTAGAAATTATTGGTAGCTTATGAAGACCTATCCATGAAAAAAATAGGAATGTGCGACAAATAAATAACCTTTGATCAGGCCAAGCATAGCCACCACATCAAGACCAAACAACATCCCCTACAAAAACAAGGTCCGACAAAATGAGAAAAAGTAGAACGAAGAAAAACAAAAAGCAAAGGACTACTCTACCTATGTACAAGGATGAGATTGAAAAGCTCAGGTTAGGAAATAATTCTTGGGGTATTTCCCATTGAATGGCAATGGGACATCTTCTCTAGTGAGAATTTTCAAATGAAAGACATTATCTCCCAAGATTTAAGAAAATTGAAAGGGGCCAAGCCAAAGCTTGTCAAATTTGTTATGTCTCCCTTTCTTCTCATGGGCTTTGTCCCAACTTAATACTAGGTCAAAAAATATAAAGGCCTTGACTTTGGATTTTTGGCCAAACCATCGTTTTACTACTCCCTGATGTTTGGAAAAAAATTCTACGGCTTAATCACGTTTTTCCTCTAAGTGGAGCAGCTTAGCTAGGTGAGCTTCAAGATGTTCTCCCTCCTCATAATAGGTCTTAATAAAATACATTGTGGGAATCTTGACATGGATTGGAAAAAAAGGCTCCAAGCCATAAATGAGGTGGTATGGGGAAGTTCCTATGGTTGCCTTGTGCCGAGTGTGATCTGAACAGAGAGAAAACCGCAACTAGGTGTGCCAATCCTTTGGCTTCTTATCTAATAGTTTGTGTATGATGGTCAATAGTTTTTTGTTTGTGGATTCAAATAACCCATTACCTTGAGGGTAGTAATTCAATTAAAATTTAAGCACAATATTATAGTCGAAAGCCCAACCTACGAATTTAAGAGAAGCAAATGTTGGACCATTATCACAAACCAATACAAATGGACATATGAAACGATTGATAATAATTTTTTTGAGAAAATTAATAACTACCATAGTTGTGCATTGTCTACATGAAATTGCTTCTGACCATCTAGAACATTAATAATTTGTGGTCAGAATGTACCTATCACCCACAAAGGATGGTGGGTTTACCAGACCAATGAACTCTAGCCCCCACTGAGCAAACAGTCTTACCTCTACAAGTGGTTGTAGTGGGACAACAAGATACTTATCCCTAGTGGCAATGGTCTGTAAAATGTGGTAGGATTAGACATGATTGTGAGCATATTTGAATAAGGTCATCTAATAATATCTTGCTGTTAGAATCTAGTGGGCTGTTGAAGGTCCCGATTCATGTCCCATTCTTAAATTTTTATGAAATTGCTTCATCACTTCAGCTGCTTTAGTTTTCCCTAGGCATCTGAGGTATATCCCTTCATGATTTTTCTTATACAATATGGAACCTTTCAGCATATAACTATTGCTCTTCAACCTTAGAGCTTTCTTTTGGAATCCTTACAAGCACGACATGAACTTATTGTTTAGCAAATAATACACGATGTCATCATACCATTCATTAGGAGAAACATCCTCTAAGTGATACTATTGAATAATGAGCTCCGATTCTAATTTTTCCATTTTATGTCTGAGGTCTTGTCCTTGAACCAGTTTTATTATTTGGATCTCCATTTCATACTACTATAGTAGTGTGACCCATTTGGCTCATCTTTCTCCTAGTTTATTTTGCATTAGCAATACCTTAATGGTTGGGTCTGGAACTATGGTGAACACTTTATTTCTCAGGATGTAGTGCCTAAACTTCTTGTTTCCACATACTAAGGAATACACTTGCTTCTCAACATTATGGTAGCATAATTTGGCATCTTTCAATGGAGCACTCATGAAAGTAAATGGATGCTCACTTCCTTCATCATCCTTCTATGTTAACATGCTAACACATGAGTGATCTAGAGGTAAACAAATATATGTAGAACGATTTAGAATAATTTGGGATGACTAGTACTAGAGCATCTGTAATGGCCATCTTAATTTCTGAAAAAGTTTGTTTAGCTTCTGGTGTCCATTCCACTTTAGCATCCTATTTAAGCTTTGCATTCAGTGGTTTTACTATCTTGTCGAACCCTATGATGAACTTTCTAAGAAAGTTGATCTTCCCAAAGAAGTTTTATTTCTTTCTTAATTCTCAAAGGTTGAATTTTTAGAATAGCTTGAATATACTCTAGATCAATGGATATGCCCTTTTTTGAAATCACATGTCCCAATAATTTTCCCTTGGTTACCCCAAATATACACTTCTTTGGGTTCAATGAAATGCTAAACTCTCTGCACTTCTGGAACACCTTGCATAGGTTAGAGATATGATCCTCTCTTTTCTTTGAGAATACTCTAAGATCATCCACATAGATAATTATGCCTTTGCTAATGAGTTCTTTGAAAGCTATATCCATGGAACACTAAAATTTTGTACCTACACTAATCAACCCAAATGGCATCCTTCTATAGAAAAATGTACCCCACTTGGTGGTGAAAGCTATCATGTGCCTATCTTCATACTGCACCATCACTTTATTGTATTTTGAGTAGCCGTCAAGAAACCACATCATTTGAGAACCATTGACAAATTGCAACACTTCATGTAATGACGGTACCAGGTAGTGATCCTTCTCAAAAGCTTAGTTAATATTTCTAAAATCCATGCACAACTTGATTTCTTCATTTTTCTTGTGGATGGTTTTGCAAAGATGGTTTTCATTGCACCAAAATATCTACCTATTAATACCTGATACAATCCCTAGATTTATACAAGATCCAAGATCCATAGGAGGTGGTTAAACCATGTCACAAATCTCAAGTGTTGCATTGGCCCACATCATGGAGATCGAGGGTGACACCTTGCAACAATCCTCCCAACACAAGCGAAGGTTCGAAACTATGATCTCAACTTTGATACCAATTGTTGCAAAGATGGTTGTCGTTGCACCAAAAGATCGACCTATTAATGCCCGATACAACTGTTGGATTTATACAAGATCCAAGATCCACAGGAGGTGGTTAAACCATGTCACGAAGCCCAAGCATCACGCTGGCCCACGCCGAGGATACCAAGGGTGAAACCTTGCAACAGATAGGAACTAAGTTAGCCACCCACGTGGAATTTCAGATTGGGAAAATGATTCTTACAGATAGTAGGTTTCGTACTTCTTTAAAGATAATAGGTTCCAACAACGCATTCATGGGGCATTGTCACTGCCTAAATGGCCTCACATATGGTTTGAGGGGAATAGTGTGAGTGATGATCTAAGTATCATACATTTTGAGTTCGTCATATCCCCAAGCTATCACATCAAGGAAAATATTAAATGCATTTATGATTTCCTTTCTTTCAGGGTGAAAACCTTACCAATAAACACATTCTTTATATCTTCTGCAGTACCCATATTATGAGCATCACATTGGTTGTTTATGGAATCCTTCTTAGTTTGTTGGTCTTGGTCCCTTATGTGGTCAAGTTCAAATATCCTCTCTAACTAGACCATACCCCTAGGTATTGTGTTTTTTCTCAAATTGATAACCCCTTCTATGTCAAGCTCTTCTTCTTTAGGTTCTACTTCATCTATGATTTGAGAGGTGAATATGTATGAACTAGTAATAAAATCAAGGTGTGCTTGTCATCATAAAACACTTGGAATTTGGTTACATTATTAGGTACTAATAAGGTAGAAGTAAGTTCTATAGTAATTTTTTTTACGCCAGTCAACAATAAGGGTTGCAGGGTGTTGGATGCTTGTGTTAAGGCATCAACGGTTTGGTTTTTACCATGTGGAATTAGTTGGATATTGAATGCATCTATCTAGTCTATGAGGTCCCATACTCTATGCCTATACTTAACTAATTTTTGATCATGACATGAGTATAACTTTCTAATTTGCTTGAAAACCAATTCAAAGTCTCCAAATACTTGCAACATTTTAACTTTCTTCCTTAATACCATAAGCAATCCATGAACTAATGCCTCATAATCTACTTCAATATTGATGCAATAAAATTATAATCAATGCACGACAAAGTATGTCTTACTTAATGGGCTGATCAGTTTAAAGCCTACTCCCACTCCTTACTTGGATTTGGATCCATCAAAATGCGATGTCCATAATTTGGAGGGACCTTTGCCTTTGTAGCTGATTGAGCATACCATGTTTTTTGGCTATGTGTCTATCCTTGCACCTTGGGGTGGCTATTTACATTTGGATAGGTTTTGATCTTATTGTTCTACTTGAACATCTTTTGGAGCGATCTTCCTTTTGATATGATACATGACTGTCTAGCACAAGAAATAATAAAATTTGAAATGGTAGGAATCATGTATTCTACACCAGATAGGTAGCAACAACTCTTTAAAGTCCATTCTAGCTCTTAAATTGGGCTGATCTTGCACATATTTTTGCATAAAATCTTGAAAATCATGAAGCAAACCCAAACTGTCATCTTGTAATATATCCTTGTTACCATAATCAACCAGTACTTTTGTGCTATTGGAAAAAGTAGTCAAATTGGTAGGGGCATGACATAGTACAAGTAATTCTTCAATGTTCCCTTCTTCTTCACCCTGGTAGGTGATGGGAAGGTAATTTCCTAACTCCGTTTCTACAAACAACACCTCATTTGTATTGTTATACTCAGTGATCATAAACTTCATTTTGGGCCCACATTCAATATGAATTTGATTAGGTAGTCCCTTCCACAACAACCACAAATGTAAAAAAATAGTTGCAATGTAGCCATTTATGGCTCAGATAAAATCTTTCTCCAGTATGATTTCATAGGTGTCGGGGATGTCTACAACCTGAATGTCAATAACCTACTCTACCCTTGGCTCTATTGCTATTTGTATAGGGATCCTATTTAACTCCCCCACAATGTTTACCTCGGTCTTATCAAGTAGGTTCACCTTACATCTGGATGGGGTTGAGGTTGTTCCTAGTGCTTGGCACATTGTGAAGGGCATGACATTGGTCAAGGCTCCAGAGCTGAGAAGACGATTATGTAGATTTTTGCAAAATATACAAATTGTCAACAAGAAAGGAGGGGTTTACAATTTCCATTGAAAAAATTCTATAGAAACACCACCTTGGGGTACTTGAGCATTATCCTTGTCATTTTTTTTATCCTTTGTTTGCACCACATTTTGTTCCTTGGTTGGTTTCTTATCTACTTGCCGATTTTTGCTAAGTGGTTGATTTGGTTTCTTTCCCACAACTTCCCTGATCACTAGCTCACTACTAGAGGTATTGAATGAGACTTTCTTCATGGATGCCTCATGGGTTGGATTTGATGGGGTAGTTCTGTTCAATGATTAAAATAAATCACTCATGACAATGGGTACTCTTAGCATCTCAAAGGCGGATAGGCTTATTTTCACCTTCTTAAATTCCTCAACCACATATTCGCCCATTTGCTCAACTTTTGCCTTAGATGATCTTCCTTGGCCAAAATTGGCAGATTTTTCTTTGGTCATATTAGGCTACCTATTCCTATTGAAGTATTGAGTAGGAACTTTAGGATAGGACCAATTATTTCCAACGTTTGGATCAAGTGACATATTGAAATTGTGGAGATTATAAAGAGACCACCAACTTGTCTATTTATCAAGTTGTAAGGGGTGGTGCATTGGTGGAACATATGAACCTCTTCCTCATATTGATCTTCCTCATCTTTAGGTCCATTATCTACTGAATCAAATAGTTGAGATAAAGAACTCTTGTTACTTACCTCTTTCATTTTACCTCCAATTTTTGTAGCTTCTTTCTTAGGTGTGTTCTTGGTACTTTGAGGGAAGGGTGCCTGGTTGACCACCAAGAATGAAGAATCATATGGTTCTAATATGACTATCTCTTTGCAACTCAAACCATCTATGGATTTTGGACCTCTACTTCAAAGATTTTATTAGCAATTTGAAATTCTGGATAATCAAGCTCATAATGCTTATTGGTTTTTTGGATTCTACACCATCCAGATAATGTTGCCTCAACCAAGTAGACACCACTTGTTTGTTTACGTAGACCACCAGGTGAGTCAAGAGGTGTGCTCACCCCACTATTTTTGGGTCTGGTGTTCCACATTCTATTTTTCCTTTGAGACCACCTCCTTGCAAAGTTATGATCTGAGCTTTGACCTCGTTCATAATTTTTCAACGAAGAGGAACCTGAATCTCGATTGTCTCTTTGTTAGTTGTCTTGAATGATCCTTTGGGATGCTTGAAATTGGTTATTTTGATTCCTCAAATGAGTTATTTGATGGATATCTTTACTAATTCAGCCAACTCATCAATTTTCTCCTTGTCTGCATTGCTCTACGTTGATACTGAATTTTGGAGGAAGACCTAATGTGTTGCAAATGGATTCTATTTGGTAGTTAAAGGCTTGAAGATATGCAGGTATGAAAGTAGTAGGGACTGTGGTGGATAATCTTGTTGATTCAAAGCCTGAAATTAACTTGGTAATGGTGCAACTTGGTTTAGTGGAGGCCCTAGATGCATCACTAAGGGTAGCTGAGGGAACGGGTTCATCAAAGGAGTTTGATGAGCCAAGTAATGAGTAAGTCCATAAATTTGTCCAAGTTTGGTGGTAGGTCTGAATGAAGGTAGTGGACCTGTGACACGATGCCTCAAATCTGACCAAAGCATAGTAAACTAATCTAGCCAATGCATCATGTGAGTCCCATAAGGTGGATGTAAGATTGTCCAAGGCTGCATAGTATACTAATCTGGCCAAAGAATCATCAACTATATAAGGATGGAAATTCATGTATACTCTATGAAATCTATTATTGAATGAGTTGATTGGCTCATTAACTTTCCTCCTTACTAATATGACCTATTGATACAAGTCAGTAGGGCTAACTGGGACTTTAAATTTTTGCAAAAATGTGTTCTTAATGAGGTCCCAAGAAGTGATGGAGCTTGTAGGAAAATATATATAACAATATAATGTTTCATCTCCCAAT
The DNA here is from genome assembly GCA_007115665.2 of Sequoiadendron giganteum. NCBI lineage: Eukaryota > Viridiplantae > Streptophyta > Pinopsida > Cupressales > Cupressaceae > Sequoiadendron > Sequoiadendron giganteum. The sequence continues at coordinate 481,835,245 of CM021101.1, read as the reverse complement.
GAATAAGGTAAGAGTCTGCATGCAACGTCTTCATGTTCAATCCACATATCCTTCAAGGTTGTTTGAAAAATCTTAATATGTTATTATGTTGTCCTCTAAAGATCATTTTGATGGAACTTGGATTAGAAGCCTTCCAAATTCTTTGGCATGTCACGGTAGTCGCTGAAGGACAAGAGTGATGGGTTGTTGACCAACCAAGCCATTTGTGGAGGTTGGGGTGGTAATGGCTAGGGTGCAGCAACCTATGAATAGGATGTGGTAGTTGTAACAACACTTTGAATGTGGCTAGTGAATGGAGAAAAGGTTGGTTGAAGTGAAGGAGAAGGTGGAGATGGAGGGGATGGAGGATGAGTGGGTGGTGTTGATGCTAAAGTTTTCTCTTTCTTGGCTCCCCTAGCCCTAGTTGGGGTATTTAACTTTTCAAATTCTCCCTTATTTGGTGTGGATTTGGTTACTCTATGAAATCTTTGAGGGGAGAAGGACCATATTCGATCCAGCTTTGTCCAAGGGCCCTTCTTTTAGTGCCAGTTCTGTCGATGGGGGTTTTTGCACTTCTCAACACATACAACACACAAGTGTGATGTCTCTCTTGAAAGGTGAAAATCTGCAACTAAGTTTCAAAAAATTACCCCAAGGTCTCTCGGGTGTCAGGTCATGACTTTGCAAATATAGCTCAGTTGTTTGTTGTGATTTGCTACTAATCACAAGGGGCATTTATGGTTGAATAAGCATGTATTTTCATGGGTGTGTTATTAAGTTTTAGAATTATGGAAATTGATGAAAGAAGACAACAAATTCTTAGACAATAGTCTGAAAATTCTTTAAATCATCATATTTGGATTTACTGTGATTCTAAAATGGTATGTTCAACTCAGATTTAAAATAAAGTTCAAAAGGTTAAAGGGTTTAGAAGTTTGCATGTCTAAAACTATGATAAGTAGTAATAATGGAGTATGCTATAGTAGACAAACTCCCAAATTGATTTTTTCTTAACCAAGGGCAGCCCATAGCATAACAAAACTAGTGCAATCTTCTAAGGATCTTTGCAGATTTTTATATTGTGCATTCACCCATTTAGCATAAAGATACAATTGAACTTAAGTGCAATAGAAAAGGAAGCTCAGACTAACTTCACACAATAATTTTTCATCAACAAATTACAAAAAGCATGAGCTGGAAATGCATCAAATAATGCAACATACATCCACCATTAAAGTTGAACATGAACTACTAATAGAAAATAAACTTAAACTGAAATAAACAATGCTAAAACAAACTTTTGGAGATAGAATCATTCACACATAAAGAAAAAAATGCAAGAAACCATAAAATTCAATGCTTTTCTCATTCATGTAGTAATATGCCTTTACAAAACAACTCATCTCTCTCTTTGAAAATGAGAGAATGCCCCTATTTATAGTTTTCAAAAAGTAGAATGAATGGACAAGATTTTGTTACAATGAGTGGCTCATATTCCTTCTAGTTTAGGGTTTTCACATCACCTAATAGAAGTACAAAATTTACAATATAAAAATAGAATATTTTGTCCTGTAGTTTATTTTTTCTTCTAGGTGATTTTGGCCTTTTTAGATTTTTAGCAAATAATCATCATCTATTATGGGATTTCTAGCTTCCTTTAGCAACAAGGCATACTCAACAAGCTTTCTAATTACAACTAATAGCTTCTTCTCTTGAAAGAGTTCATATTTTGAGATCTGGAAGGCAACTCTCTTGAATCCTTCCATCATTTGGTCTCGATGTCCTATACACTATGGCCTAGCTCTGAGAATTTTCTTCGACTCTGAGAAGGCACATGTAGAAAAATCCATGATGTCTATCGACAATGTGTCACCAGCTCCTTGCTCCATTCTCTTATGAAACTCATGCTTGATGGCCTCTCGATCCAACTCTAGTGTGTGTAGCCCATATCCTATCATTAGCTTCAATGATTCATTACACTGAGCCCAGTGATCTACAATCCACTCATGATTGGCTTCCAACTCTAGTAGGGGCTTCTCCAAAACTCTCTTTTTGTATTCAAAATTCACCAACCATGCTCTAGGTAGCCAGTGGTCTTCTTTTCATAGTTCCAATTCCTTTTCCCAAATCTCCTTGGAGAGGTTAAGAATTCTCTCCAACTTTGAGTACATGATTCTATAGAGCTCAAGGAATTCTCTACATATATACATCTCTTGCTCTACTTCCTTTTGTAAAACCCGATATTCATTATGCATCTTGGCTACATAGTGGATGCTCTTGTCACCTATATCGATGACTCTCTTAAAATAATTAGAAGTAGACTTGGTCACATTCCTCATCTTTTCTATTTTATTAACTTCTTATTTAGACAATATGGAGGGTGTTGGTGCTTCTATTGGAGCTTCTTCTTCAAATGATTTCCATTGTTGAATGGAGGTTGTCAATTCTGCCACTTATGATTTTAGCTCCTCTTTTCTTGATTGATCCGTATTCATTCATTGGAGGATGGTGGAGATAGATCCTTGGAATCCATCAATATTTTGGGCACAAGATGTAGGGCCTAAATTGATGGTTGTTATTTGATAATCATTTCCCTACAAGTTGTATGTATCTTTGTCTATTGTGGGAGTAGCTACCTACACTATCCTAGAGCTTGAAGCATCTATTGTGATGTGCGACCTGATCTTCGACTTCTTCTCTCTCTGGGTCTTTACATATATGTATGCTAGTATAGCCTCCAGGTGAGCCTTGGGATCTACAAACATGAGAGCCTTTCTTTTTAATTTTTTCTCTAGCCATGAGGGGATTTTTGTTTGGTGGCTCGGGGATGTAGTGTTGAATTTATTATTTTCCCTTTCCTCTTTATCCTTTAAAGCCTCATTCTCTTCATGTCTAGGAACATCTTCAAAATTTTCCTCTTCATTTTATTCCTCCTCTTGCAACATGGCCTTTCCCTTGTTAGACTCAACAGACTCTATATTTTCTTCATCAACATTTTCTTCTAGTGTTGTCCCCTTGGGTTCTTCATTATTAATTTCAACATGTTTTTTTTCTTCATCTTCTTCTTCTTTATCTTTCTCCTCCTCTAAAGGTACTTCTTCAAGTTGCAAGCCCTCACCTTGGCCAGTTATTGGAGGTTCATCATCCTTCTCTATATCAATATTTGTATCAACTTTCCCTTCCTCAGAATGATGTTCCTCTAGGCTTAATTCTTTGTCCTTGTGTTCTTTGGGTTGTTCTTCCTCAAGTTCTTGGTCAGAAGTTTCAACATCATAATAAGCATTGAATTTACCTACATCCCCACCTTGAGGAATTTTATTTCCTTCTTCATCATAGGCTACTTTTTCTATATTAACTCTTATCTCTCCCTCAGGATTCTCAAAGTAGTCGTTTCAGTCAAAGTCTTCTGGCTCCTCAACAATATCCTTTGTTGCTTCTTTAGACTACTCTACGCTTAGCCACTCCATTTCTTTAGAAATTTACATAATAGCCTCCATCATAGGTGGCTCAGTAGGAAGTTTCAGAAGAGGCAAGGTAGTAGCAAGCTAGGCCATTAGAATTTTAACTTGAGGGATAAGGATTACCCTAGAGAGTTTGGATGGAAATTTTACAGATATGAGGAAAAAGCTTGTGGTAATGTGAGGGATGCCATGGAGGTTGTTGGTAGAGAGGGTGGGAAAGTCGAAATAGTGGGAAATAGAGGTGGGAGTGAGGAAGATGATAGTGGGGAAGTCATTAAGGCAGAAGAGTTAAGCACCACCACAGGAGCAGTTGGTGAAGTGGAGGTGAGGTGGAAAAAGATGTCCACAACAAGCTTATCTATACACTTTCAGGCCATTAGTTAACTTCATGATATAAAATTTATGCATTGGATTTCGCTCAGATGTGTCTATCCTTTTTGTTATCTTGTAACTAGTGGAGACTTAGGAGCCTCATCTGATGAGCTTGCAGCAACACCACTATCTATTTCACTTTCTATGTCATCTTCGAGCTCCCCATAGGCCAGCTCTGCACCTTGCTCATGCAATTGAGTTATTTTATCATGTATCCATCACTTAGTTCTTTACTCTACCGGGCGAGTAACAAGGTTTAAATCCATAACCTTTGGCTCATTCTAGTCAATGATAGACAATGACACATTAATCAGAGCCTTGTATTTTTCATCAAGAATATTTTCATCTTTGAAAATTTGATTTGGGACTAGGTATATGTTGATGTCCTTCATAAATTTGGTGGTCATCCTCATGTATTTCCATTTTTAGACTTCACGGTCATAATCACAGTTCACCTAGAAGTATTTAACATATGGTCTATGAGCATACTGCCTTCCAACCTGCTTCTTTAATTTTCTGATAGGGTCCAATCCTCCTCTCTCTCCATGTAGCTTTGGGTTGTATTTTGCAAGCTCCTTTTCTAAGCTCTCAGTGCATGGGCCAAAAGGGTAGGAATACATCCATTGCCTGAATGTAAGGGGATATGGGACTCTAGCATGATGCTTGCTATGCAACAAAGTATGGGTAGTCTATAAATTTTGAGTAAGCTCTAGCAATATGATTCTTTCATTAGGGTATCGGGGTAGTCGATAGGGTCTTCCCGAGAATCCTTCTACTCTAATATATGTAAATTTAGGGAACTAGATGAACCAATATCTGAAACCTTTCACCACTTCCTTAGAACTATGGGAAATTCTCTTGTGGTAGTCTTGTGATAGGGTGCAAATGATATGCCTAATGAAATCATTATTAATCAATCTATAATATTTCTTAAAATATCTATATTATAGCTTTGGGTAGCAGTTGTACACCCTAAATTGTCACTTCTTTCTTCCTGGTGTCCCAACACAATATAATCCTTTATATTGGAATTTTATAGCTAGGAGGTATACCAAATAGGAGGCCATCCAAAATTTAGAAGTCTTCTTCACTGCTACAAATTGGTTGTGCAATTTGTTACTAATAAGATTTTCCTAGTGGAATTTTTCCTCTCCTCTCAAGATCTCTTCAATGAAATAGAACATCCACTCCACGAAGAGTGAGGAAGTGGGGAGGCCCATTAATCTGCTCAAGAGAGTCACCAATTCATTGGTTTCTTCTACAAAGTCACTTTTGTATAGTGGTTGAGGCACCTTGTTAGCATTGCCCCTCTTGTCATGGAGCCACGTCTGGTTGATTATTCATTTGCAACCTATAGGATCTTGTTTCTAGACATTTAGGGAGAAATCATTTTCAACTTCTTCCATTTTATCAAACATGGGAATTCCAAATTTTTTTTTGATAGACTGGGGAGTGATATCTTCCAACACTCTTCCATCCTCAGTGACTATACTTCTAGTTTGAGGGTGATAACACTCCCAACAAGCAAACAACAATTCAGGAGCAACTAGGGCAAGAGGAAATCCTGTTGCCTTCGAAATACCACTTTTCTTAATCCTTAAATCCTCCTCTATCCTAGGGTTAACCATAATAACCCTTTGTATGAAATCGTCATTACTGATATGCCCCAAGTATGTGTCTGTGACCTTGTCCCATTTGGAGGTTATTTTTGATGTGTACTTGACCCCATGGAACTTGTACTTCATTTGTTCCTTTTCTTCTTTTTCTCTAGGAGTCCTTGTTGGATTCTTTCTTTTGTCTGTTTTCTCCATTGGCTTCTCCGTTGGTTCCATAAATCTCACACACAAAAGGTGTAGTAAGTGTTTTGACTGATTAGGAGGTAAATTGTTAATTAAACCATGCAAACATATCATTACATTCATCACATTTTATCATTTTAAGTTTTTTTGGGTGTTTTGTAGATTTGTAGTTTTGGAGGTGCTGGTTTCCATCCTATGGAAGCCATTAGGGTGAAATCCTTAAGGAACAACATAGGCAAGATGGAATTCCACAAGAAGTGATCCGATGGTGAATTTTCACAAGGTTTTATCATTGAACAAGTTTAGTGTAAAACTATTAGGCATGTGAGAAAATTTGTGAAGAAGGCACTTGAAGTTTCTTTCTCTCAAATTTGGAGAATTGTGATGCAAAAGTTGAGTGATGGGAATCCATGGGATTTTTTTCGTTAATAACACCTTTGAAGGCATGACAACCTACAAGTGGAGTTTCAAAGGTTGGAACCCCGAAAATTTCCTTACTTGGTTAATTCTAGTCCTGAGCATTTTATAATGTGCATGGAATTATTCTTAGTTGTTTTTCCTAAAGGCTTGACCATTTTATGAAGTGTGGGTTGGATGTGTGGAAGGTTTGTAGCGGGGCATCGTAGGGTCATTGTAGTTAGACAATGGTTTAGGATAGGTGTCCTTTCATGAGGGGAAAACTGCATGATGTGGCCTGAACAAGGATATGAATTTAATATTTTCATCATTTTCATTAAAAGTTATGTTCACAGAAGTTGAGAGCGTGAGACTAACATGGTGGAAGTATGTAAGGATTTTTCTATTAGATAATTGAAGCACAGGGACGTCCTTCCCACATCGACGACCTACATTAACAGATTCACAATGAAATATTTACTTGGTTCTTTTGAGACCTTTATCCTTAGGTTAATGATCAAAGAGAAGAATAATGTAGATGATGCTAGATGCGAGAGCATAAATTTTTTTTTGTTTAAAAATTTGAAGAGGTGGAAAATGACTGCATGAGGCATCCCGCAGGGAAACCCCCAGGTAACTCTAAGACTTATTCAGTTTTAAATGGTGCATTTGGTCTAATGCGTTCATGGTGAAGATAGGGGTAGATTCTGCAAGGTGAGGAGTTGTGTTGGACTAGCCATGATGAATGGAAAAATCGAGGCAGAGTCCCAAAAATAGATTCCCACCCGCAGGGACCCATAAAAACACCTAGGCTTCAATTTTTTTGTTTTTTTCATACTATTTGGTAAGGAACACAAGGAAAGGTAGGAAAAATTGGGAGGGAAAGAGTTTGAAGAGCCATGACCATCGAGACATGGCCGAGGGAAGATGGGCCTCCATAGAATTTTTTTCACCCAAATCTCAGTATGTAGGAAATAATGTGGGGCAGGGTTGTGGTTTCATAGTGTTTAATTATCTTCGTCACCTGAGATGAGGGTTCCCCCAAAAGAGGACTCACAAGTTTAGTGTTTTAAATTTCATGAGCCATGGAGGATAGGGTTGTGATTCTTCACACAAAACTCAAGTTCATGCAATTTAAAACCCCTAACCTTAAAATCCTTGATGACACAAATGGAGAGGAAACGATCAGTTGAGGGAGTCTGAATATTTAATGTGCATAGGGATAGCTTTAGCTCTCTCAAAATTTGAATTCCTCGAGTGAAGATGACAGCTAGGGGGTAGGCTATTTATAGAAAAACCACCATTAATGAGGGAATTGATTATAGGTACGACATGAGCACATGTTAGTGGAGTTGTGGGAACCTGATGGATGGAAGACGTAAGATCGAAGGTCATGTGTAAATTTTTCATGTGGGAGCCATGTTACGAGTGGATGTTGGTGGAACACCCTATAGAATGACAAAGTAGAGGCAAAAATCCATGAGGGGAAACCTGCAATGGCGAACCCGCAAAAGATGATGGATGAGGAAGCCTTCAAAGGATGAAAACCCTCAAGTTAAATTCTGTAAAGGCCTGAAACTTCATGAAACTTGGGTGAATGAGTTTGGCCAAGATGGATTTGGAAAAATTAAGGCTCATGAACAATTTAAGCTCAAAATAGTGGCACAAAAAATGAGGCAAAGGAAAACTAACCTAACAAAGGCAAAACAAAAAGAGGGGTTCCTCGATTTGAATGGGGCATGTGTACAATAGGAAAAACAAGACCCAATCATTGAAGACCAAAATTGGAATTGGGGGTTAGGGGTTAGAAGGAAGGGTTACACACTATTGAAAGGAATCAGTAAAAGGTAACAGTGAAGAATGAAACATGAATGCCCAAAGAATGAAGACTTAAGAAAAATGATGAAGACTTCATTGCAGCTTTATAGGTCAAAAGGTGAGCCTAAGGATTACAAAGAGAGCATGGAAAGGGTTAAGGGGTAAGGCCAAAGGAAAAAAATAGAAAAGCTTAGGTGAGAAAATGAAAGAAAAAGGGAAAGAGATGGAGGATTGGGGCAATGAAGAATTTATGCCAGTATGAAGGGTAGCAAAAACCTAAAAGCCAAAAACTTTAGGACTTAACCAATTTTAATACCCTTAAGGAGAATTCATGAAATATGGCCCATGTAGGATCTCTCAGATCCGTTATCACTTATGGGTCATCCAAGGGTGGCATGAAATGCCAACAGTGACATCAAAAGAAGAAAAAAATGAAAAATTGAAGAAAGAAACAAATAGTAAAGAGAAATAATTCACCCTCTAGTGAAAACCACTTCAATGGTGCTTTGCGTAAGTACCATGGAGAAAACCTAGCAAACAAGCACCATGTGTAGTACGCTAATTCTCTTCCATATACCATTATTCTATCTATTTTTTCACTCTCCATCTTCCTTCATAATAAATAATCCTTCCATTTAATATACACTCATAATAAAGTTGCTAATTCCTCTTATGGCATAAAATTGGTTCACGTTTAGCATCGCTCACTTTTTGTTCCCCAACCCTAATAAGATCAATTTATCCAATGCTTGTCCATATTTAGTCTTATACCTAGCTAGGGGAAATTACTAGATCTAGGTTTCTCAAATGGAAAACTTTGCAAAATAATGGAGGATCCACTTGGGTCAATCATATCCTTATCATGATCATTCACCAATTTATTTTCTGTAATAAATAATTCACAACCCATATCACTTATTATCTATCATTCATAATGAGTTATAAATAACCAATAATAAATATTATAATATCCCATTATCCATATTTCACAATGAACTACTATTAACTATCTACTTCCTATAATAAACTATCCCTTACAAAGACTGACACTTTGACTAGACACAAATAGAATGCAAACACAAAACACTGAGCTTAATGAACCATAGAATAACCAACAAACTATCATGTTACTCTTCATTCCAATATGATCAATTTCCCATCTTCATGATTTGTCTTTTTCTATGGTATTTTATCTTAGATAGGTTGTTTCATTCCTTGAAACCAGAATAGGTGTCTAATACAAGGTGCTTCATTCTTGAAACTAGACACTCTGTTTTCTATTTTTTATCTTTTGTAAGAAGACAAATGGCTATTGAATTGTTTGGTCTAGTGTGTCTTATCTTTTATCTAATTTATTTGTTATCATGTTCATATGATACTTGAGGATATACACAAGTGATTAGAGGAGTGAGGATGGATCATGATGTTTTATGTTTTTTTTTTTGTGGTTTTTCTTGACAATATGGCTGGGGGTAATTAAGTTCCTAGTACGAGTAATGGAATTCCTTGTGTGTAATGTGTTTGTTTTATTGGGAAAATGTGTCTCAACCTTACAATTATATGTGGTTTATTGTTGATAGGATGTATATGTGTGTTTCATAGTTACACTGATAGGTGTATACAATGACAACATAGAGTGAAATGTGAGTGTGTTAACTTTTTCAGGAGACTTCTAGAATGACTAACATACATTAAATAAAGGATATATTATAAATTTGGAGCATTCATTATTAGGTTTTAGATCTAATGGAAAATATTTTGTTTGCCTGTCATGCCCTAGAATGTAACCCTATTTTATGAGGGCATTGTATTACGACTGTAGTAGAGAGAGACAATGATGTATTCTATGATTCTAATAGTGGTTGTGTTGTCTCTTGATCTATGAGTGGAGATACTCCTATGAGAAGCTTTCTCTACAAGTATATTATAATCTTTGTGATTGTTGAATAATTATTGGGTGGCTTTTGGAGTGTGGGGTTTTTCTCTCGAAAGGGTTTTCCCCATGTAAATCACTATGTCTTGGTATGCATGATATTTATTTTTATTCTATTTAAGCTTCTATAACTATTAGATATTTGTAATTTTTTTGCATTATTCTCCTCTCAAGATTAGTGTAGGAAGTTGTTATGCTACCTTAGCTTTCTTACATGTTTACACAAAGGGATCACATTTCACACCATGGTATTTCTATACCTTGGTGTATGTCATTGCCTTACAAAATAAAAAAAATCAATGATGATATATGTGCACTTATCAAGGCTAACTATGACTTATTCATCACTCCCTTTCTAACCATTCTTCACTTCTTACTAACATTTTCTTCCATCTTATTAGCAAATTCAACCCAATTTTTTGATTCTTTAGCCCAATTTCTTCATGGGGTATCATAATCCCACTTCCATTGGGGAAAGTTGCGGCAAGACCTGGTTAGATCAGTTTTTGATGTTTTTTTGAAATAATGTTACTTCAAACGTCTCAAAGAGGGGAAAAATATAGACACTAAAATTTATCCTAGGTCTGTTGTAACATTTTTTGACTAAATTCTCGTCTAACCCTAATTTTTTCTAACTCTATTTCTACCTAACCCTAATCCTTGTTCTCTTCTTCATATTTTCATAATTAAATAATTTTTATTATTTAATTGTACTGATTTCTTCCTTCTCATCATTTCTTTGACTAAATAATTATTATTTAATTATTTAGTTCCAAGCCATGTCATGTCTTTGATTAAATAAATATTTTTATTTATTTAATCCTACTAACCTAAAGTTCTATAATTAATTAAATTCTCCAGTTTAATTAAATATTCATATGCATTTGAAAATAAATGAATTTTTATTTATTTTATTTTCAAAATTATCTCAAATTTAACACTTACAAATTTCTATTAATTTTGAAATCTAACTCTTCCATTTCCACTAATTTCTCAATCAAATTTTCTTGCGCATGCATTAATTTCTCAAATCTTCTTCCACCCATAAAATTTTCTTCCACTTCGAATAATTTCTCTAATCATTTTCCACTAGTTTCTACTTGGAAAATGAGCAGTTTTCTCATTAGAGTTGTCTTGTGTGATCTTGACCATTCATTCTCTTCTCAATCTCATTTGTTCATCTCACCATCTCTTTTTCTATAAATTTTATCTTTGAACTCTCTTTTTCTCTAACCAAAATATTTGAATTTTTATCATTATTATTGTCACAAGCCTATTGAATTTGTGCACTTAAAACTAAGAGAAACACTTCAAATCTTATGAAGCAAAGAAGAGAAAAGCAATAAAGGTCAATCAATGATGGATTGAAGTATGCCTAAGTTTTTTCTGGTGTTTTTATCTTTTATGCTAATTTTTTCTTTGTTATTTGATTCGTGATTTTAAAGCTTACTTCTAATAGTTGGTGGTTGTTGTGTGTGCTTTACTCTTCCAAATCGAATCTCCTGATCGACAGTCTTAACCATAGCATAATTTTATTTCTCCATGATATCATATTTTATTTTTGTAGCTTGGAGAGACTTACTAAAAAATGCAATAGGTTTCTCATACCCTTCATCATTCTTCTACAATAAGACAACATCTATAGTATGAGGATAAGAAAAATAAAACAATTCAATTTAGGCTTTGAAAAATCTTGAGATTTTAAAATAGGAGCTTGTTTAAATGCTTCCTTAATGCTTTGGATTTTTTTGGTTGTCTCTTTCCCCCAAGATATGGATTCTATTTTTTTGACCATCTTGGATATATATTTTGTTGGCTTAGAAAAATTTGTGATAAATATTTTAACAAATTTCACCTATTGAAAGAAAGGTTGAATACCTTTGACAGTTTTGGGTTGATGGATCCTTTATATTGCAGAAAAAAAATTAGGATATATTCTTATCCCCCCCTTTGACACAATATGGCCAAATAATTTTCCCTTTGTAAACTAAAACACACATTTCTTAGTCTTAAGAGACATTCCATATTCAAGAGCTCTAGAAAAAATATTTTCAGGATGCATACAATAATATTTTTCTTTCTTAGAAAAAGAAGTGAGGTCATCTTGATAAACTACCATGATTATATCAACGATTTTTTCAAATGAAAGATCTATAGCCCTTTGAAAAATTTCTCTATAATTTTTTAGATCGATTCACTTCCTTACATATACATATATCCCTCATGGTGTAGTAAAAGTAGTTTTATATTGCTATGATTCCTTTAAAACTTTACTTGGTTATAACCTGAGAAACCATCCATCATGGAAAATAACTCAAAACTAGTCACTTTTTGTAACATTTCCTCCATGTTTGGAAATGGGTAATTATTTTTCAATGAAGAGACATTAAGATTTCTAAAATCTAGACACAATGTAGAATGTCTCCATTATTTTTTCTAATTGACACCAAGTTAGAAACCTAGGTAGAATGTTTGATAGGCTTGATAATGCCTCCACCCCTAAGTTTTATTAGCTCCTATTACATTTTGGGTGTCAAATTAGGGTTTATCAATCTTTTATTTTTCTTGAAGGGTTTGACATTAGAATTTAAAGGGATTTCATGCTGAAATAAATCCTCTATGTATACATTGAGGTCATCATAGGACCAAGAAAACACATTCTTGTATTTCCTAAGGAAATCAAAATAAATCTAACTTGTTATCCAACCACGCAATAGTATAATTAATGGAAACAACAATATTTTCAAAGAAACTTAAGTGTGCATATGATTCATTCCTTTCCTTGAAGAAAAGTAAGAAGATAGTAAGTACTTGTATTAAGCTACATAATTTGGTTTAACCTTTTAAACCAACCTTGGATAGAGCCTTGCTGCCAGTCAAGCATCCATAGACCGGCAAGGTTATCTCTATAATTCCCCCAAATATAGCTCTACTACCAACTAGACATCCATAGCCCCGGTAGAGATATTTGGATAGCCTAAATAGTTGAATTTTCTCTTTTGATATTCTTTTTCTTTTTCTTTTTTTCTTTTTCATTGTAAGCTCTTTTCTTTCAATTGGCAGGTAATGGAGCTCACTATTATATTGGGAATTATAGTGGTAGCAAAGGAAAACCTTTAGATTTTTCACTTAATACAAACATCCACTACCCCCCAAAAATAAGTCAAAGAATTTTTAAATGTGTATGTATAATTCATTGAATGTTAGATGTTATTCACTGTTAAGTAAACCTTCATGTGGCACATCAAATATATCAGATTTACTAAAATCACAAACCTATACAAAAATTTACCCTTATTTCCAGAATTAAATAAATTTTGTGATTTTTAAAAGTTGCCAGTTTGCTCCATTTAGACATTCTAAAAAATAAGAACATCCAAAACAAGAACAACTAGAAATAAAACAAAAGAAACTAACCTACACCAAGAAAGAAAAAAAACTTAAGCAAAACCTAACCTAATTATATACAAAAAAAATATCTAGAAGAACATGACCTCAAATAATATATATTTACACCCAAATTTACATATTTAGACAAAATGTGCAAGATAATTAAGGCAGTAGTCAGGATTCTCAATCTGGCAAGTTTATCTTTGAATTCTGAAAAATAATTTTCCACCCTATTGTTCTCATATTCATTGTAGTAATCCCTAACTATTAGCAGTTGTGGTAATTCATCATTCTCATGGTTGATCCAAATGCAAGTTGCACTTTTAGAGTATCCATAATCAAAATAATAAACATCAAAATTTATAGTAGGAAAGAAAGATAAATTCTGATCAATTTCATGTTCATGAAAACAAATTTGATTGTTTCTAGCCAATTCCTCATGTAATAAATTTGAATTTTCGTCTTCAAGAGGATGAATTTTATGATAATCATTCCTTTTGCATCTACAACATGCAAACAATTATATTCAACTTTCAGAAATTTATTGTGAAGATCATACTTATCATTCATAGATTCTAAAACATGAAATTTTTTATCCTCTTCAAAATTATTATGCAACAAGAAAAATGAGTCTTCATCCATTTTCTACATTAAGTCTGCATTGTTAACATTCTTTTCAATACCATTTTCCGCTAACTTGGCTGCAATATTTATGCATGTTTCATTGTGCATGACTATTGGAATTTCTTCTTCAAAAGGGAATTCAAAGTCATCTCGGATTTCTTGTATGTCAGCAATATTTAAATGGAAATTTTCATCATCCAAACATGACATAAATATTTTTTCTCCATTTAACTCATTTGACTGTAAAGATGAAACATATTTTAATAGGTAAGATAATTTTCCTGTTTTAGCCTATAATTGATTTGGCAATTGCATTTTTGTAGTAGTAGTGAAACTTTGTAAATCTTCAATTTCCCCTGTCTTCATCATTTGTTGATCCTCAAAAAACTTACTCTAGTTGTTTGGTAAATTATTTGACTGCATTGAGTTGCAACAATATTCCTGCAATGCATTATCTAATTTATAAAAAAATAGATAATACATCATTATTTATTTTATCTTTTATGACTTATTTTGTTGTTGTAGAAAAATATTTTTCATTAATTGCATCCTTGGATTGATCTTCCACCTATTCACATTTTCTCATATGATTATTTATATCAGCCACTTTAAAGAAATATTTTTTCATGATTCCAAACCTAGAATCAACTCTAATTTTATCATTTGAAGATTTCCTCCTATGCTCATAATTTTTTTTCTCTTGAATCCTTTTTTTTTTTGAGGAGCTTCATACCTGTACACTTCAGTGATGGGGATTAATTCTTTCAAAGACAAATCTAATATAGTCAAAAAATTTATGCAATAAATTTCACCATGATCTGTTGTATTATGTATCTTACAGTTGTAAATTAAAGTAACATCAAGCAAACACTGAGGATAAAGCTTCTTATCTAAAATTCCTTGAAGGAAAGGAATGTTAATCTAGAAATTATCTTCACAAAAATATTGTTTATACCTTTGATTTTCCATTTAAGCTCAAATTTTCTTTTTTTTTTTTCATTTTTTTTTTACTTTTTAATTAATTTTTTAGATTTTTAATTTTTTTAAAAATTTGATTTTAAAGAGAGATCAACAATCTCAGATAAAAATTTACAGCTCTTTATCAGCTCTAGCATGTGCAGGCCCTCCATCTAGCGCCAATCCTATTGATGTGGATGTTAGTCACACATAACACATAAAATTCAGAAAGAACTTTACCTCTCTTGAAAGAAAATCAAATTCTAAGATATAATTTAATAATCCCAAGGCTCTGTTAGTCAGATCTTGACTGTGCAAGTTTTACTCTATGTTCATTGTGAAACTATGTTTTTACAAAGGGAATTACACACTAGATCTATAAAAGTCGTTAGATTCTGAAGATAATTGTTAAATTCACCAAACCAACCTTTTATTAGTGTTCAAAGATCTTTAATATGGTTATATTCATATATTTTAGAACACTTTCATCATCAGATTTATAACTTCATGAAGTCAAAATATTTTCAACAATATTTCATGAATTTCAAATAAATTTACTATCACTTAAGTAGATTTAGCTTTAATCATTCAACAATTTCATAGAAAATGAAATATTTTCAATAAATTTTCATTCATTCATCTATTTTTTGGAAAATTTTCAATAATTTAAACATCTATTCTAAAATAAAGCATAGAAAATACTGAAAAAACTAAAATTTCTCCTACTTATTCTCCACACATGCCCCAAAGAATTAATCAAGTCAAATAAAATCACTTTATACTTCACCAAATTGCTTCACAGGTACATATAAAATAGTGTGAACTTTTAAAGAGAGTGGTTTTAGTTTGGACACTGAGTAGGTTATGCATGCACCCTTAAATGATGCAACACATAGTCTTCTTCAACTGAAATAACAAAAATAGCTACAAAATATTCAAGAGATGGGTAGCTATCAAATTAACTCTGATATTGATTAATGTCTACGTGCATACAAGTTTTCAGACCTAATGATTTAGAAAATAGGAAAAACTAACAAAACTTAAAGAAGTTTTAGGTCTTTTGACATCCACAAATTATGAACTTAATGAAAATAAGACAACAATATTCCTTTTATAGAACATAAGGCCTCATAAAATCAATTACAAATGATGAATGGTCAAGATTCATCCTCCAGAATGAATAGTATTAGATTAATCTCTTCACATGGGTGATGTCTACAAGAAGTCTCGTTAAAAGTCACTTGAATTCCCTGGAAAATGAACAATTGAAATTTATTAAATATCAAGTCATTTATAAACTTAATTGAAATGAACATTTAATTCATGACTTTAGAATTAAGTTTAAAAATGCATTAATGTTTCCCAAACATCAAATAAGCTCAATTTTAAGTCATATTCCCATGAAAATGTGAATTATTCTTGTTTTAAATATTCATTTATAGATTTTTAAATTTATTAAATTACCTCAAAATATTATGTGTTTTTTGTTCTTTGTCCTTTCAGCTTTCCAAATCATTTTTAAATTTTAAATATTGATAAGAAACGAGGGAGATATGGTTGTTTTCGTGAAACTTGTTTTTTTCAAATTTCATTTTCTTTTGAAAAAAATGAAAACTGAAAAACTGGGAATCCATTAAAAACCAGGATCCTTAAAATACTGAGATCCTTAAAAATTGGGATCTTTAAAAAAAAAACTAAGATTCTTAAAATACCGGGATCCTTCAAATATCAAGAATGCTTAAAAAAACCGGAAACCGGGAGCTTTATGAAAAATGGGGAACTGGGATACTCGGAACTCTTTATGATTTAAGTTTGCAAATGCATACCTTTCTTTCGGTAACCCTATTCCCTACAAGCCATAAATTTTTATTTTAAAGTATTTTCAAAAAAAATCAAAAGGCAACCCTCATTATTTTCCTATGCTCTTCCCATCCATGATAAAAAAAACAACTTTTTGAAAGAATTGAAAAAACTGAGAACCGGGAATTTGGTGCACAATTTCTTCCTGTAAGATAGAGAAACTTCTTTGAACCCGAATCCACTTATTTTCTAAGTATCCTCAAAAATTCCAAAAAGTAACCCACATTTGTTTTCAATGTTCTATCCATTCATGATGACATTTCAACTATTAAGAATACCAAATTTTGGATTTTGAACTTATGATCAAATTTCAAGTGTTTTGACCGTTAAGGTAATTGATTTTGAGGTTTGGTGGACTTGAAGAAACCAAGGAGACCACAAGGCAGGCAAGACCAAGCCAAAAAAAAGAGGGGGGGTCCCTATTTTTTTAAAATCAAAATAGGGCTTGTTGTGAGACCACAAAATAGGACTAACCTAGGGCCTTAGGGGCTTATCAAAGATTAGCCTTGCCTACGTTATACATGTAGAGACCACATAGTTTGACTGACTCTGACTAGTAATCGTTTATCGATGAGATATGAACACTTGATGGGTTGTCAGTTTATTATGTTCGACTCCTAAAGGACTGACCTAAAGTGTCTTGGGGGCACATCGATGATGGTGTTGCCTATGTTCAAGCTTAGAGACTCGTAGTTCAACACACATGTTTTTAAATTTTTGATGTTTTGACTTGTTTAGGGATTTTTGATGTGTTTTAGATGTTTTGAATTTTGACTTGACAACTTTTGGAATGTTTTTGGATTTTGGCTATACAAGATTTTGATGTGTTTTGATTTTTTAGGATTTTGTGAGTGTTTTTAGATTTTTTATGAGGTTTTCAAATGCTTTTGGATTTTTTTTAGAGATTTCAAATAACGTTAAGATATACAAGTGTGTGAGGGGGATAACATTAGACTGAAAGCGAGATCAAACATGCTAATCTAAGAATCTAAACTAAGATCAAACATATTAATCTAAGATCTAAACCTATACATACAAAATGAATCTAAGTTATTTGAACATACATAAATTAATCTACAATTATAGAATTGAATGTAAAAAATAAAATAGTGTTAACATCTCATAGTGGAGTGTATTCAGTTGATATTGGGTTGTTCTTATCACCACAAAGCCTCCAAAGTTCGTGTGGAAAAGATGGATGAGTGACTATTTTGGTTGGTTGATCGAAGAAATGACTTTGAAGCACTGAAAATGATGGTTACGAATTTCAAAACAATTTTTCTTTTGCAAATGACGTTGATTCTCTGATCCTTATTTGTGAGGAAAGGGGTTTGTTATATAGAAAATCAGATTTGAAATGAAAAATCAGGATTGTGTTGAAGAATATCCAGATCAAAGATCAAAGTGTGTTGAGAGGATTTAGACATGAGAAAATTGTGCAAAGTTGAGTGCACAATTTGGGTGATTGAGAAATAGTTTGGCTAGTCGGGGATTAGGTTGATCATTCAAGATTTTAGATTGATTAGTTAGGATTTAGATGGCTTAATTAGGAATTTGATGGCTTATTTAGGAATTTGATTGATTAGTTAACAAATTAGATTTCTTAGTAATCAATTTAGATTGATCAGTTAACAAATTAGATTGATCAGCCATCAATCGTAATTTGTTGAATCAAAAAGTGGGTGAGGAATATGAATTAATTGATCTAATTAATTAGTTCCTTTTTGGAGTTGAATGTGAAAATCAAGTTCGACTTTTGCAAAAAAATTTGCATTAGTTTGATTTTTGATAATTGATTTGAATAGTTTGATTTAATTATTCAATTTTTGGAGGGAAAGTGTCGTAATTAAATCATTACTTAATAGTTTAATCAACTTAGGGGAATAAGGTGATTTAGCAACATAATTAAATAATTGATGTTATTTAATCAATCATGATGAAATAAAGTGAGATTAGGACTTCATTAAATAAATGTGATTTATTTAATTGGTCAAAATGATGAAACATGAATTAATCAAATAATGTTGTTTTATTTAAGCAATAGAAGAATTAGGGTTTTACGAATTTATTAAATAAATAAAATTTATTTAATTCATGAGAAATGATGAAAAAGTGAATTAATTAAATAATGTTGTATTATTCAATTAATAGAAAAATTAGGGTTTTGGATGTCATTTCAATGTGGTGTGATGTGAGGCTTTGTGGGATGATTTTGAGACGTTATAGGATGATTTCGAGATTTTTTGAGTCATTCTAGGATGTTTTCAAGATGTTACCGGATGTCCTGAGACAATTCTAAGTCATTCCAATATGTTATGGGATGTTTCAAGATGATTTTGAGTCATTCTAAGATGTTACAAGATGTTTTTGGATGATTCTGAGTCATTCTGAGATATTACAGGATGTTTCAAGACAATTCTAAGTCATTCTAATATGTTATGAGATGTTTCACAATTATTGTGAGTCATTTTGAGATGTTATGGGATGTTTCGAGATAGTTCTGAGTCATTATGAGATGTTACGACATATTTCGAGATAATTTCAAGTCATTTTGAGATGTTATGAGATGATTTTGAGTCAATCTGAGATGTTACGGGATGTTTCAAGACTGTAGTCAATGTTGATTGATGTTGTTTGAGGTTGTTTGATGCTTTTCGATGTTGTTTGATGTTTTTTTATGTTGTTTGGTGTTGTTTGGTGTTTTTTGATGTTGTTCAATGTTGTTTGGTGTTGTTCGGTGTTGTTTGAGGTGTGTGATAGGTGTTAATTTAATTTTACATGTTTACAACAAAACCCAATCTGATACAAGCATAAAAAATTACCCCAAGTGTGATATGATAGACTACCTTGATATAGGTAGGACAAACTGACATTAGGAATGTGCAAGGTAGTACTAAATGGGAGTATGATACTCACATAATATCGAGCTATGATATGGATGTGGATGGGTGATGGAATAAATAGGATTAGCAATGCAATGGACATATGTGATAGATGGTGAAGCAAGATAAGCTAAAGAGTCAATGATAGATGGAGGTGCTTATCTATGCAAGGCCCCTATTTTCCATTTTTTCACCAAGGTACTTGCCCAAAGAGCCACCAAAGTGGTTTTCTTTAGAGGATGATTTTTTTCTTTACTATTTTCAATCCTTTTTCTTTTTCTTTTTTTTCCCTGGATTTACACCCTTCAAGCCTAGGCATAACACTTTTTGAGATGTAGAATATTGATGGCCTCCTACAAGGGTTCTCGTTTAGGCATGGATAAATGATAAGCTCCTAATCCATAGCTTGTTGTGATGACAAATGGTCCTAACAAATTAGTCTTGAACTTTCCTTTTCTCTCCTAATCTAGCATGTTCTTGTTGTAGCTTGATTTTAGTTGATTTTGGTATGCTTGCAAATGATTTAAGGCATCAAGATGATGCTAATCCAAGAACTCTAACGCATTTAACCGAGACACCTAGTATTCTTCATAAATAATAAGATTCTACAATGATACTCATAGCAAGGGGAGCTCGACCTCAATGGGTAGGCTATATTTAGACCCATAGACTAGGGAAAATGGGGTTGCACCTGTGGGCGTGTAGATATTGGTTCTATATGCTCATAAGGAGGGATTAGTATCAAATTCTAGTCATAGCCAACTTCATTGACTATCTTCTTAAAGATTTTTAAAATGTTCTTGTTCAACTCCTCAACTTGACTTTTACCCCAAGGGTAATAGGGAGTAGAAAATTGATGTTGGATGTTAAATTATTGGCATAGTTCTCTTACATCCTAATTTTTGAAGGGTGTTCTATTATATGAGATAACGGCTTGTGGAACATCATAGCAATAAATAAGATACTTTAGGATGAACTTAAAGATTTGTTTCCCTATTATGTAAGTCATAGGGATAGCTTCCACCCACTTTGTAAAGTACTCAATGGTTGTTATAATAAATTTGTGACCATTGGATGAGGTGGGGGTAATCTTTCCTATGAGGTTGAGTCCTCACTGTGAGAAAGGCCAAGGTGTGACAATCGGCTATAGTTCCTTAGCTACAACACGGATAATGTCTCCATGCTATTGGAAATATACACACTTATTTACAAACTAATGAGCCTCATGTTCTATGGTTGGCCAGAAATACTCCACCTCAATAGTTTCTTGGATAAGGTCATGCCACTAGAATGTGAACTGCAAATTCCTTGGTGCACTTTTGTTAACATAGTTAAGGCTTCCTCTTGGTTGATACATTGTAATAATGTCCTCTCGATGCTTTGATGGTACAAGGTATCTCCTAGGATAATGAATTGAGAGGATTTTTTGATGAATTTTTTCTTAAGATTGGAAGTGTTTTTAGATGGAAGGGTACCTCTATTTAGGTAGGCAAATATTTCATGATACCACGGGGAACTGCGACCAACGATTTCACACACAAATTCGAAGTTAGATGTCTCAAAATCTAGTATGAGAAGATGCTCTACAAGGAATTCACACTGAAGAATGGTGTGTGACATGTCTAATAAGGATCTAATGGATTCCATGGAATTTTCTAATCAATTATTAACACGATGGATCTTCTCAAAGGTTATATCTATGAAGAAGTCCTTTAGATCTTCCATCATTTTCTTATAGAGTGTTAGCTTATCATCCTTGGTTTGATAATCATCATTGACCTAATTTATATCTAGCTGTGAATCTCCATAGACCCTCAATCCAAAGATTTTCCATTGTCCTGCAATTCTTAATCCTATTATGAGAGCTTCATACTTGGCAATATCATTAGTGCATGGAAAGGATAGTTGGTATGATTTTTGGAACTTGTGGGGTGATAAAGTGAATGCCTACCCCCAGTCCTTGTTTGGTAGAGGATCCATCAAAATACATCTTCCACTGATTTGCTACGTCAAGGACAAACACCGACTCATCAAGAAACTTAGATACCAATGGATTCTCCACATAAATGGGTTCCTCTGCTAGTTGATCCAAAATTACCTATCCCTTAATAGCCTTCCAATCCACATACTCTATGTCAAACTCTATTAAGATCATTAACCACTTAGCCATTTTCCCATTGAGAGTTGCTTAGACAACAAATATTTTAATGGGTCAATTTTAGCAACGAGTTTGACTTGATGTGCTAGCATATAGTGTCTAAATTTTTGTGAAGAAAAGACTATTTCTAGGCATTCCTTTTCAATGGATGAGTAATTCATTTCATACCCCACCAAGGCCTTGCTGATATAGTATATTACTCTTTCCTTTCCTATTTCATCATGTTGGGCAAGAAGAGAACCTAATGTTGCTGATGTGGCTGATATATACAAGATCAATGACTTGTTCGGTATTGGTGGCATGAGGACTGGAGATTTCAACAAATAGTCCTTGATTTTTTGAAAGGATATATCACATTTCTCATCCCATTTATATTATATCCCTTTGTGGAGAAGGTGAGAAAAGGGGTGGTTCTTGTTTGACAATTGTGCTATGAATCTCCTAATAGATTGTAACCTTCCTTGTAGGCCTCACATCTATTTCAATTTTTTCAGTGGCTCCATGTCTATAATTTCTTTTACTTTTGTTGGATCTATCTCTATCCCTCTTTGTGAGACAATATATCCTAGGAGCTTGACCGATGTGACCCCAAAGACACACTTTTTTGGGCTCAATTGCACCTTGTATTCCTCAAGCCTTTCAAAGATTGGTCTCAATACCTCTATATGTACTTTCCTTGTCTTTGATTTAGCTAGGATATCATCCACATAATCTTCAACCATTTTATGAATCATGTCATGAAAGATTAGAGTCATTGTCCTTTGATAGGTTGCTTCTACATTCTTTAGCCCAAATGACATCATATTCCATCAGTATGTTCCCCTTGGACAAGTGAATGTTATTTTATGTTTGTCCCCCTTAGTGATCATGATATGGTTATAACCTAAATATTTTTCCATGGGTGATAAAATTTCATGTCCTACGGTTATATCTACAATGATGTCAATGTTTGGGAGAGGAAAGTCATCTTTCAGACATGCTTTGTTCAATTCCCTAGAGTCAATACAAATTTTGATGCCCCTAGTGGGTTTAGAGACTTGCACCAGGTTGGAAACCCACTCAGGATAGTCGATTGGTTGGATAAATCTGACATCAAGGAGCTTTTGTAATTCTAGTTGAACCAACAATACTATTTGTGGGTGCATCTTTCTTAATTTCTATCTTATAGGTTTTGTTTTAGGATAAATTGTGAGGTGGTGTACAACCACTTTAGGATCAAGTCTAGGCATATCTATGTAAGACCATGCAAATTTTTCCCCTTTCTCTTTCAGGAAAACTACTAAGTTTATTTTCTCTTCATCTAATAAGGATTCTTTACATAAGGTTATCTTAGGTGCCTCCTTCGTCTTGACATTCACTGGTATCCTTCTCCACTAGTATTTATGATTTCTTTGGATGCATTAAACTAAGGGGGAGATTGAATCCCTCATCCTTTGGCACCTCTAAGAGGTTTTCACCATTAGATGCATCCTTTCTGTTGATGGTGAAAATGACACAAACAACGTTTAAACAAAATATTTCTACTCTATTTCTCCTGAAAAAGAAAGACAACATATAGTACCCTAACTGCCAAGGTCCTGGTAGTTGGTTCTCAACTATCTGGTGTCACTCAAGTGGTCCATGCAACTGTAATATTCAAGGGGCATTTGCTGGTAATAAGGAATGCAAGCAATGAATGATTCATGAAACTGTTCTTAACAAAAAGGGGGTTTTAAATAAAAGAAAAAGATAGATCAGGGCGCACATTAGTGAAACATGAATAAAACTTATCTAATATCTGTACATATATCTTAAAAAATGAATGTTCTTCCAATAGATCAAGAAATCCATAGTATGATGCAATTTATAGAACAGACCATACTATTGCATGCATCTAAGGTGCTTAATTTAACATCACAATCACACATCATAAATATTTTTAAGATTCCAAAAGAACAAACTCTCATTCGTTGCCAAAATCATAGATCAACAGACTTTCAATAAATTCAATCCACATATAATCTAATGAAATAATCCTTAAATATGGTTTCTTCTAATGATTTTCATCACATAAGAAACACTTATGCTTCAACACAATCACTGGCATGTAGATAGACTATAATTCATTAACCTTATCCAATAAACTCAATTCCAACACCATATTGTGTAAAAACCTATATTTATATTCAACTGTAAATAAAATAACAAAGTATCTCTATAAAAACTATGAAAAATTCTATCTCCTACTATCATGTGGCTAATCTTATTCTCATCAGCCGACCTTTACAATATGGTACCCTACTGATATATATAGATGTACAAAAACATGAAGTCCACCCTATCTAAAGTCGAGATCCACCTTTTTAGGAACTTAAATTTTCTTAGAAACTCAGATCAATTTGATCTCTAGTTGCCACCTTGATCATCTATTAAATTGGAGAGAAGAAGAGAGAAGAGAAAACATGGCCATGTGCCCATAGAACTATCAGTCATGCATGCAGAGGAGAAAATAAAACCATGCATCCACAAAACTATCAGTTATGCATGCAGATTTTTATCTGAATTGTACTCATTATAATGAGAGAAGACTTGTTGAAGCATATCCAAATCTGGTCCATCAACCAAACTATCTTCGAACTTGATCCTCTTCAATTCAGTAGCAGAAAATTCTATCATGTCTTTTAACTTTTTCAACTTCCTTCTAGCAGCACTTACCTCTTCTTTAATAGCCATCAACCAACAGGAGATCCTCTCCATCATCTCCCTTTTGCACAACCTCCTTGATTCTATCATCCCATTTCTCTTTTAACTGACTCAAATGTAGGCCTTCCTTCACTATAATACCAGCAACAACTTCTAACTCATCAAGCTATTCATTTAGATCCTTGCTCGAATCTTGAACTTCATTCTTATGTTTGTATAAAAAGTTAGATCTAAACTGGATTATGCTAGAGGTCTTTTCCAAGGAATATTTTTTTTCCTCTTCAAGTATTGACTACTCCAGAGGAGTGGATTTCGGCAATTTATTAATCTCTTTCAGCTTCTGGATATATCCTTTATACTCCTCCTCTTGTTCTCCCGATGCTTTGGCATGCTGATTCATCTCTTCTATTAACTCCACTGTCATCTTGTGAATCTCAAAACTGCTGCCCAGCACCTCACCTATCCTCTGATTCAGCCTATTAGTCCATCTATCCATCATTTCATCCTTACTCCTTATTTGCACCAAATCATCCACCTCCCTCTTGCTAAGAAAAATTGGTGTCTCAATGGTGGTACTTTGCTATGACCTTGGAGCATAAACATTATTCAAGAAAGTGTGTAGTTGATCCAATTGAGCCTTAAGCTCATCCTTTTTTTGTTTATCCTTCATCATTCTTGATTTGGTGGATGATGCTACCACATCTATCAAGTTCATTTGTTGATCTCTTATGGGTCTCCCCGAGTTAACTATGCCCAAGTGATAATCAGTTAACTTCATATCCCCTACATCCTTGTCCACCATCAGTATTGCACATTCAGCAACAATCTCTCCTCCTTCAGTGAGTCTAGTGGAATGCAAAATTTTAGCCTTCTTTTTGGGCCTTTCCTTTCAATCTCTTTCATCATATCATCCCAGTTGAGAGGTTGGGATGGTGTCACTGATCTCTTTTGAAGATCTATTTTCAACCAAGCGGGAGCACTTGGAGTAGTGGTCATTATAGTTGAAGAGGAAACAATAGTAGTAGAGGGTTGTTGCACAATAACCTTAGGTTGAGAATCAACTTCTTGTACCTCTTGTTTTTCTTGCTCTATGTTTGTCTGTGCAAGATTTTTAGCTTCCTCCCTATCCTTTTTTTCTTCAATCCTCTTGTCTTCTCCTTCCTTCTTCAATTTATCCTCTTCTAACCTTTTCTCCTCAAGTACCCAGTTTTTCTCTTCTTCTAATGCTTTAAGTCTGTCTACATCTTCCTTTTCCTTTTGCAGCTGCTTGGCCAACTCCTCAACATCTTTCTCTTTTTGTATACGTTATGCTTCCTCCTTATTCTTACAGGCTTCTTCAATAAACTTCAATTTTGCCACAAGGGCTTCTCTTTCCCTTCGTTGCTTTGCCTTTTCCTCCTCCAGATCATGAATTTTCTGCACCAACCCTAGGCTATCATTCTCTTCCTTGGTCCTAAGCTCCAACTCCTTTTTCCTTTTCTATTTTTGTACTTCATCAACTCTTTGCTTGGCTTCCATTTGTTTTTGTTTAAGTATGGCATCAACTTGTGCCTTAGCATCTATTGCCTTTTGCTTTTCCATTGCTTCTATAGGTGCTTGAGCATCTGAAGCTTTCTTTGCTTCCTCAAACAATGCCCATTGATCTTCCACAGTTAAAATATGTTCAATTTCCTCTTCTAGAGGAATCTTTTCTTGTGCATCCTTCTTTGATAAGGTCTCATCAGAGTCCATTTCAACATCATGGATCTCTAGCTCTACTCCTTTTCCCTTTAATGCTTCAGCTATACCATGAAGATTTCATTCAGGCATCTCTCCACTTGGTTGCTTCGTAAGAGGGACTTGCATAGATGACTCACCTATTGTTGGTGTTGCAACCATAGGTCCTATTTGGACATCCTCCTATTGTACTCTAGATAAATCATGAGTAGGGGCTTCAAGCTCAATTTCTTCAATATTAGGAGGGAAGAACTCCAAAGGCTCCTTGGGAGGTAATTTCCTCTTGATTATCTTAGATCCCTTCCCTTTCTTAGGAGCTGGACCCCCAGGAGTTTTGGCTCTTAGAACAGCCTAGTGGATAGTTCTATCTAAGACTGGTCTCCTTATTTGCTTGATGTTAATGGTCTGCTCACCATCCCAATCTATCGGATCCATAATTTTGGTACCAATGTTCAATGATTCATATGATGGATCCAAGACAACTCCATCATCTACTAATGTATTAGAAATATCATCTTTGATTTCTACCATGAGTGAAATAGGAAAACTCTCATAATTCATCTTCTTGAGGTCATATTCCTCGTAAAGATCACTCTAGAAGTCCTCTAACTGATTGAAATGCTTGTCAAAGATTGAAGCCATCAAAGCATTCATCTTCTTCTTTAAATCAAAGTGCTTTTGAGTAGTATACAAACCCAAATTTAAATGTATCAATTCACTCCAAACCACCCTAGCTCCCACAAGGTGTGGGCACCTATATTCACCCAATTACATGGGGAAATTGTGACAACCTGGCTTGTGTTTTATCCCAAATCGGGCATTGAACCCCAAAGCTTGGTGGACAAACTCCATCAAAATCATCCTGTTGTTGCAACACCTTGGAAGTAAGTGGGGATGACCCTCAAATCCTACCAACATCTCCATTCTATGATAAAGGCCATGGCTTCCTGGCTCAATCTGTATCCTGCATCTCCATTAAGCTGGTTCATGATTACATTTAAGAATGCATCATTAAATCTTCTAAATTGTGTTTCAAAAACTTGTAGGGATACCTGATAATAATGATCCCATACTCTTTTTTTTCCATCAGCTTCTCCCAATATTCCCACTCTTTTCAAACCTGGAAAGATGCCTCCTCTAGTTGCTGCATAGACAACATAAGAAGTAATGAAAAAGCTCTTGGTTTCCCTTATTCTGGTTAACTGATCATGAATGGTATTCAAGACAATAATAGGCCAATCAAACTATTGCTTGCCATTAAATATTGTCTGAATGAAATGAAACATCCATTCCTTGAAATGAAATGCATCCTTCTTCCCAAAGGCTCTAGACAACATCATTATCAGGTCCAATACCTCCTTGTAAAATTTTTTCCTCTTTGGTTGATCATGGAACTTTGTCAAAGAATTCTTCTCTGTTCTCAACCACGTCTTGTTCAAGTGAGCCTTATTAGACTCCTTGTGCTTGCCATATATCTCCAAAGCATTTTCCTTATTCAACAGTACCAGGATCTTTGGATCAGGGACACTAAACATGTGCTAAAACATTTGAGGAGTTAGATCTATAATCACATTGTCCTATGAATCCATACATTTTCTGGTGGCTAGATTGTAAGCTCCTATTTCTATCATCATCAATTCCGGGAATTGGATGGATAAAGGAAATACAGTGATGTGAGCCAAGCTAGACTCAACTATTCTTCCAGTTCTCCCTGTTACATCCTCAGTGAATGTTTCTTAGTATAACTCCTAAAAATTGAATGGGCCTAGATTGGTTTCAGTTACATTAGCCCAATCAGATTCCAATTTGTTGACAGTGACGACAGGACCCCTATGGTTATACCTCAAGGTATAAGGTAACTGCTCTAGCTTAATCTTCTTAGGCTTAGTTGATGCCTTTGAAGTTTCTATAGGCTGATTCCTTTGGGAAGCTTCTCTTGATACTCCTGACATTCTTTAGCTTCCTGTAATATAACCTCAAATTAGATCCTTGAGTAAACATAATGACATATGCTTTAAAATCTTACCCTTCATATATACACCAAAGGCAAAACTAGGCATAAAACACTCTAAATAATCTCTTTTTAAAAAACACTACCAGGATCATAGCCAAAACCATTATTGAGATTATAGTAATAACAAGCGAGACTGGAATCACAGTTGAAATGGAAACCAGAATCAAAATGAAAACTAATTTGGTTTGATGAAGATTTTCTCATTTTACATTCATTTATGGTTTCGCTTCCGCTTCTGGCTAGGTCACCATTATTTTGAGAGTCTGCTTCTAATTGTAGGTAGAGTCGGAGATGGGATGGAAATGGAATTGATACTTATTACACAACACGGTTCAAATTCTAAATCAATTCTGATCCCACTTCCACCTAAAATAACCATGATGTCATAAGAGATATTAATCGAATGACAAATAAAATTATGTTTTTAAGGACTAGGTCATATCAAAAAATGAATGGGGCTTAGAAAATAACCTATACAAGACCATCCCCATATGACCGAGAGGCAATCAAAATAATTAGGGCATTATTTTAAAATAAGAACACATCAAAACCCTAAATTACAAACCCTCGATTTCAAATAATTAAGGCACAAACTTAACCCTATCCAAATTAATCAGATTCAAAATGCAATAGGATTCCTAAGTAAAAACGATAATTTACCAAACCCTACCAATGTAAACAGTAACTAATCTATGTATTTAAAAACTAGGGCACCACAATGCGGTCATGATTAAAACATGAAAATGACCATGTCAAAAACAAACAAACAAACAAGAAACAAAACCAAAAAAGAAAAATGAATACAAGAAAACCAAACAAAAAGAGAAAGAATACAAATCACATGAACTCATAATAGAACCGAGAATCACGAATTCACAAGAAACCAACGACCGAATAAAAATGGAAAATGCAAAACAAAATGAAAGAGAAGAACAAAAAACCCCCTACCTCAAAATGAAAATAAATAGGTTGGTCCCCTGAAGCAATCCATGCGTAATTGTCTCACTTTCGATCGAATCACATGCATAAATGCTCCACTACAACTCTGGTTCACTCTTTGATCTTTTAACAATGATGATAACTACCAGTTAATCCTTATTTAAGGTAAAAACTCATAGTTTCATACGTGTAGAGATCTTGTATTTAATGTTATAAATGTGGCAGAGCAGAGTCGTAACTATAGAGGGAACTGGCACATTACTGTTGTGCGACTTCAAGAAAGTCAATGACCCAAAAAAAATGGGAGTGGAATCGATATAAAAACTGATTTAGAAACTTGGGTAATTTTTCAACTTGGCTCCCATTTCGGGTCCGCTTCAGCCAACAAAGAAGAAAGCGAAATAAAAACAAAAAAACATAAAAACCAAATCGAGAAAACCTAACACAAAACCCCAAGTCCAAACAAAAGTCGAAAAAGTGGAGGCGGAGGCAAAACAGGATTTGATTTTGAAATTTTGCATAAATCCAAGCTTAAATTCCACTCCAGCTCCAACTCTGATAAAGACAAAACAAAAAGGCAAGAAGAAAAGACCGTCGGGACAAGAATCGAAATCGATCTTTGAAACAAGTTTCAAAACCCAATTTGGTTCCGGCTCCGGTTCTGACAGAATCAACCAAAGAAAAACAAAGTGTTGGAAAAGAAAGACTCCAAACTTTGTTTGAAAAATAACCAAGGATAAAAACACAAAGGGGGACCCATTTTTACCAAGGCAAAAGATGGGGTGGTTATGCAAGGTATAACACTTTTTTTTTACTATTTTATGATTTGAAAGTTTCGCAGTGTGGTTTTCACTTAAATATTTGCATGTTATTCTCATGTCATTGATTTTACGATTGAGGGATTCAATCATCTCCGCATAGGATTCCTATGTATCTAGCTCCATGTCAAATCCTAATTTATGATCCCCACAGGGAAATTTGTCATGGAGTCCCATAATTTCTAAGATTTCTTTATCATTTTTTAACATATCCAAAATTGGTGGTCCTCATTGATCCTAGTCAATTATTTGGGGGTATCCTAGGTTCAACTCTGAGGTTTGGCTATTCTGGGTAAAGGATGTTGTGGTTTTCATAAAGATAGAGGTATCCTCAAACAAGTTAGTGATGCCAAGGGGAATTCATCTAGGGTATTATTGTATGATGTAGGTAACCAAGAGGAAGCCTCAACTTATTTAGTAGAAGTACCCTTTCCAAGAAGGGTCATCTTCTTAGTGGTACATCCCAAGCAAAGATTCTTTGGACGTTTCTCAATATTGAGGGGTTCTAGAAAAAATTTGGTTTCTACCCCAACTTTTCATTCTTGTTATACCCCCATCCCATCATTATTTTTAATCATTTATTATCATTTTCCATTGGAAGAATGGGCATGGGTTGATTTTCTTGATATAGCAATTTAGATACATCTTCTTCATTGATGTCCTCTTTTTTCAAGTCCCCCCCACTTGGTGAAGGTGGTGGATGCAACCTTTATTGTTTTAGCTACTTTTTTGATAGGTTAGGGTTTTTCATGAGATTTGGGAGAAAGAATTAACTCTATCAACACAAAATCATCCTTCTTCAAATTATAATCCCCACAACCGTTATCCTTGATTATTGCCTTGATATTGGGTTTGTTCTGTACAATGGGTGTTTTGGATTTTGAGGTAGATGCCAAGGAAGATGGGTCAAAAAATGAGGAGGGGGATGTGGGAACATTATTTTTTTGGTATTTTTAGGATTTTATAAACTTTAGCTTCTAGGTTATTACAATAACAAAATGGCTTGGGAGTCCTCAACCATGAAAACCTTCTTCAAGGTTAGCTATACACACTTAACACTTGTAATATTAAATTAGGTCGATACTAAATATTTCCATGATGGATAGGAATGAAATTGGTCCAAAAACAAACTTAATTAGGACCCAAATCAACTCTTACATGCCATGTTATGCCTTCATTAACACTTAAACATATTCGAATGTAGTGTACAGACCAAGTTAGTTGTTTGTCATGAAAAAAACATTTAACTTTGAATTACATTCTTCCTTTGAACAATCCAAAACTTCTAGACAACAAAATTCATCTGAAAAATGATACAAGAACATCTTGGAAACCAACAAAATCCTTCACAAAAAAATAACACTTGAATATTATAAACATTTTTTTTATCTATACAACATTGTCAAACACTCCAATATTTTGTAACTCAGAAGACCTTATTTCAATACAACGAATCATGAATAATATTGAAATAGGAAAGAGAATAACATCATCAACTCTCTTTCAAAACTACAAGTTTTGAAAAATTAGTACGGAGAAAAGTGGAGCAAATTCATTTCTTCTAGACAACACTGCAAAACTAGTTCACACATTGGTGAACATAAATTCCTCTGACCATCAATCCAAAAGACAAAATTATAGATATAGAAAATTTTAACATCTCTAACAAACATATCCAAACCAAAAAATCATATCTTCAAGCCAAAAGAAATGCGAAGCAAAACTAGAACACCTATGCAACACCCTATTTCCTTATTTTATCAATTTTCTCCATATTCTCGACATCTGAACCATAAATAGAAGCTTATCAAAGCAAAAATAGAGGTTAACATCTAAAACTTAATTGATGAAAACATAATGCAACTAATCAAAGAAATAATCTCAGCAACAATATCTTCTCAACCACTACACTACTATCATTAATGACAACACAAGCTTGTTGAAATCAATGAAAACACCTTCATACTTGCAACAATCTCCCTCTTTTTCATTGATGGAAACATAAGATGTGAAAAACCATCAAAGACACAACTCTAAAAATACTTATTTCCTTGTCTCTTTTCTCCCCCTTTCACAACCATCTCATTACACTCTATATTCACATGACTTCAGTCAGCTTTTTGACATGACTTATTTCTCTTCCACTTTGACATAAATGCAAAAGGATAAGGTGTTTTGCATTATTCTCCCCCTTTGAAATAGAACCAAGATACTTCTAACTACTCTAAATACCCCCCCTTAGTAGTACACACCAGTCAACTTAGCGACCTCTACAACATGAAAACATAAAATTCATACTATAACAATATTTACTAGCTACTCGTCTTGAGAGGTATCCAACAACATCATTCTAGAGAAAGAATGAATCCATAGATCCACTAAATAATGCATATCCATATGCATCTAGTTCAAAGAAGGAGGGGTAATAACCCCCAACTTATCCTGAAGATACTCAAAAGTATCCTTAGAAAGAGCCTTAGTGAATATGTCAACAATCTGATCCTTTCTAGGTACATATTCAAGCTTCAAATCATTCTCTACAACTTTCTCTCTCAAAAATTGATACCTAATTGATATATTCTTTGTCCTTGAATGCATAACTGGATTCTTTGAAATGTTAATTACACTTGTGTTATCAAAAAAGATAGAAATAGGCTCATCATACACTACTCTAATATCCTTCAATGTATGTCTCATCCATAATACTTGAATGCAACAAGATGTTGCTCCAATATACTCAGCCTCTATAGTAGATAAGGAAACCGAATCTTGTTTCTTGCTTAGCCATGCCATCAGTCTAAATCTAAGGAAGAATGTACCACCACTTGTACTTTTTGTGTGATCAACACATCCAACCCAATTTGCATTTGGGTAACACTCAATGTGAGATCAGTATCATTAGGATACAATAAGCCATAATAAAAGTTCCTTTTAAGTATTTGAATATTTTTTTTACCGTGGCAACATGCGACTCTTTAGGATCTTCTTGAAATCTAGCCACAAGACAAACTACATGCATAATATCTAGTCTAGTAGTAGTTAGATATCAATCCACCAACCATAGATCTGTACTTTCTCTAATCACCCTTAGGTGATTCATCATCCTTCCTCAATTTGCAACTAGTAACCATAGGAGTACATAATGGTTTGGAGTCTTCCATTCCAAACTTCTTCAAAATCTCTTTGACATAATTTGACTATGAAATGAATATACCTTTATTTTTTTATTGATTTGTAGCCCAAGGAAGAAATTCATCTCCCCAAACATTGATATCTCAAATTCTTTCTACATCTCATCCACAAATTTCTTACACATATCTTCATTTCCTCCAAAGATAATTCCATCCACATACACAACCACTATCAATATTTGATCTTCCTCAATTTTTAGGTAAAGATTACTAAATGTGGTACCCTTATTCAACCCTTGTTGTATCAAATATTTTTCCAATCTTGCATACCAAGCTTTGGTAGCTTTCTTTAATCCATACAATGTCTTTTTCAATCTACAAACCATGTCCAGTTTATCTGACAACTGAAATCCCTTTGGTTGTTCCATGTACACTTCCTCTTCCAATTTTCCATTCAAGAATGAAAACTTCACACATCCATCTGATAAACTTTAAAGTCTTTGTGTGCTGCAAATTCCAAAAAAAATCTGATTGCTTCCATTCTACTCATTAGGGAAAATATTTTTTCTCAATCTGTTCCTTCTACTTGTGAGTAACCCTTACACACAATCATTTATTTATTTCTTACCACTTCTCCATCCTTATTTGGCTTGTTCTTGAATACCCACTTAGTTCCAATTATATTCTTATTTTCAGGTCTAGTGACCAATTCCCAAGTCTGATTTTTCTCAATTTATTCCAACTCTTCTTCCATTGCATTCATCCAATATTCATCTTTGCATGTCTCACTCACTATTTTTAATTAATTTTTGGAAATTAAACATAGATTTACCTCTGTTTCAGTAACTTTTCTTCTTGTTAATACACATTTTCTTTTTTCACCAATAATTTATTCTTTGGAATGATTTATTTTTACATACTTGGGGGTCTTAGGGGTATTTTCTAGAACTTCTTCTTGTTATTTTTCATTTATTTTTCCTTAGATTTTTTATCTTCTTATTCTCTACAAGTAGGTTCATCTGACATATATCCATCTATAACAATTGAATTCTATAAATCTTCATCAACCTTAACATTTGCAATTTCAACAATCTTTCTTAGCCTTTTGTTGTAGCATTTTTAATCTTTTCTTTTAGTAGAATATCCAAGGAAAATACCTTCATCAAAACTTGCATCAAATTTTTCTATTTTCTTTATCTCTTCTAATATAGAATTTGCTTCCAAATACTCTAAAGTACTTGACAATAGGAATCCTTCCATACCACAAATCATAGTGATTCTTTGTGATGTTAGCTTTGGTTTGAACTCTGTAAATTATGTAAACAATAGTATGAATTACTTCTCTCCAATATAATTCTAGTATTTTATCTTCTTTCATCATATTCCTTGTAGCTTCTTGAATAGTTATATTTTTCCTTTCAACAACTCCATTCCGTTGAGGATTTCTAAGGGTAGAAAAGTGCCTCTTTATTCCATGATATTCACACAACATGTTAAACTCATTGGAGGTGAATTATCCACCTTTGTTAGACCTCAATAATTTTATCTTGAAATATATTTCATTCTCAATCATAGCTTTAAACACTTTAAAATTGTCTAGAGCTTCATATTTTTCTCTAAGAAAAGTAACCCATGTCATTCTAGAATAATCATTAATCAAAAGCATAAAATAATTGTCACCTTGAAGGCTTCTCAACCTTATAGGACCACAAAGATCTATATGTATTAATTCTAGTATTCCGATAGCATATTTCTCTTTTCCTTTGAAACTACTCCTTGTTTGTTTTCCAAATTTATAATATTTGCAAACAACATTGATAAGCTTTGTGATTCTTGGTAGGTGTCTTACTACATGAATTGAACTAATTCTAACTATATTTTTAAAATTCATGTGACACATCCTTTGGTGCCATAACAACTATCATTAATCTGAGTTATAAAGCAATGACCATCAACACCCTTGAGTTGACATATATTTCCATATGTTCTCTTATGAGTAAAAATCATAGTTCCTGATCATTTTCTAATCTCACATATTTCATCTTGAAACACAAGATTATAGCCTTTGCTACACATTTTTCCAATACTCAAAAGATTATGCCTTATGCCTTTAACATAGTAAACATCTCAAACATTATGCTTTCCATCAAAATTGATTGAACCTATTCCAAAAATCTTAGCTCTTGAATCATCTCCAAATTTAACTAATCCTCCATCATACATTTCAAGTTTAACAAAATTACTTTTCTCTTTGATCATGTGATTAGAGCAACCACTATATATAACCCAATAGTTCTTGTCTTTTTTAGCATGAAAAATAAATACCAAAGTACCTTCAATCTTATCCTCCTTTTATAGAATACTTTCCTTCACAAAAAATTCAGAGTTTGTAGAAATAGATTCATCTTTTAAAGCCAAGAACAAGAATTCATCATGATCTCCATAATCAGATTCATCATAAAAAATACCAACATCTTCTCTAACATAGTAACTTATCTTAATCATATTTCCTTTGTTCTCCATACTTTTATTGTTCACAACTCTATTTGGACATCTTGAAGCATAGATACTTATATTTCCACAACTAAAAAATATGAAAGGTAATTTATCTTTGTACTTACTGGTGCCCTTTTTCATCCTTCTTAAAAAATTATCTTCCCCATCATCAAGATCTTCTGCATTTGAATCTTTGACCTTTTTTGATTTTCTAGCCTTGAAAGCACTCTCCACTTTTGTACCTTTTTTACAACCGAATTGAAGATATTTTTGTTGAATAGGGCTTCCTTGTACTTCTAGCTAGGTTTTCACCTAAAAGCAGAAAGATATCCCACAAAGGAATTTAAGGGTTCATTCAAGACTAATGAAAATGTGATTGAAATTTACCTAATTGAAATGTCCTAAATGCAATAAACTGATAAAAGGAGATTGAATAATAATGTAAAACTAATGAAATGAAAGATGTTTGAAAACACAATGTAAAGTGACCTAAGAATGCAAGCAAACAATATCAGAAATAGAGACTGTGTTAGTGTAATTAATTAATTATTACACTAGCATAAGTTAACTTAGGTCTGCATTTAATCATTTAGTCCTAGGTTACATTATTAAATAAATCATAAATAATGTTGTTGAGATAAGATTCCCTTCTAGAAGATGAGTTGTATTTTCTAGAACTTATCTCCATCATGTTATCATTCCCTAGGTAGGTTGTTAGGATTTCATTTTTTCACATGTAGTATGACTTGAACACTTGGCAATATATTGTGCATTCTAGGTTTAGCTCTTTCCTATATAATATGGCATATGTACTCTTGTAAATTATCTAGATCATCATAATAGAATCTCCAGTTTGAATGCCATTATTATACTTTTTGTGTGGTTGATTACTTATTCCTAGAAAAGGTCCTCCATTGAAGACTATAGCTTGATCAGGGACATTTAGCATCCATCATTCCAACATGATATAAGAGCTTATCTAGTGAAGATTCATCCCAAGATCAAGAGAATTAGCTTGTGAGATTCTTTGTAGGCTTGAGGGTTTTATCTTGCAAGCTAGTTGGTACCACCCAGACACCAAGCTGTTTTCTAGTGCAAATGAGGCTCTATATGACCTCTCCATTGTGCTCAGAAGGCCTCAAAACCTATAGATTGGCTACCCATTCACCAAATTTGGAGATATTTTCATTGGGAGCCATTTGAGGTATATCTAGGGTTTTGCAATTTTTTGTACTATTGATACAAATCTGCAAAAAAAAAAAATCCCCTCTCAGTCATCTCAAAGGGAATTTATTTTTTAGATCAATAGGCTTTTTTATTCCAAAAATGGGCATTTTTTCTAATGTTTGTGGCAAAAATCATTTTCGGACTATAGTTGTAGAAAAAACATTTCACAACGACTGCCTAATTTATTCCCCGTCGGTATGAATAGTTTTTTATTGACATTGTCCTTATACATTTGGGGTTTGATTTTGTCGGAATATTTTTGAATTTCAATTGCCATAGGAAATATTGAAATTTGAGGCAAGGTTGATATTTTCGGTGGCTAATTTAATTTTTGGTGGATAGCTATTTTGGGGTTCTTTATTTCTTTTATGCAGATTGGTGGAAAATATTTTCTACACATTTAATAGTTGACTGGCCCATACCCTTTGTTGTCCATCCCTTTTGGCTGACATCTCGTACTTCGGTCACTGCTTCTGCTAGTCCGTGTGTACTCTCCTATTGGCACCCTGTTCATTGTCTCTGGCCCCATCCATCGACACTAGCTCAATCATGGTTGGTGATCTCCATCACCCACCACCAATTGAGGTCTCGGTCACATCACCGACCTTCGACTCAACCCCTGCTAGCGGCACCCCCTGGCCACTGCCTTATCACCGCCCCACCATCGTCGACCCTGGCGGCGGTCATTTTTTTTCTGCCTCTAAGCTCTATGGTCACATCAGCGACCTAGAGCTAGCTCCTGAGGGCCAAACTTTTGTGCCTAGTTAGCCTGTGATCACCTCACACAACAATTTTCTTCCGTAGGCCATATCTTCATGCCACGGTATTAAAAATTCACAAATGAGATACCGATGGAAAGAGAATTTAGAGCACTATCCAATGGTGCTATGTATTTTGTAGTTTTTTTCTACTATAATATTCTAAAGTCAACTAAAGTCAACCCTCCATTTTGGACTCATCAACCAATATCTTTGCATCAGATTGTCGAAATCCAGTGATTCTAGTGGCATTCAGAAGATATTTTAGAGCTTTTTTCATCAGTCCAATCACTCCCTTCTGTTTCAACTCCAAGTATCATTTATTGGGTTTTTGAAATTTGGTGCATTTTATTGATTCCTTGGACATCCTAAAGCTTGAAGCATAATTTATTGATTTCAAAGGCATCTTTTCAATTGCAAATCATATTTGGAAGTTTCTATTTTTTGTTGAAGGTCATTGTCTTTGTATTTTTGGAGAAATTTGATTGTAAATTATGGGGCTTGAATATTCTCCTTCTTTGACTATGTTACAATGGGAAACTATAAAAAATGGCAAGATGGGATCATCCACCATCTCCAATCACTTGATTTATTTCCGCATTTGTATGGTATAGTTCCTCATCCAAGTGAAGGTATTCATGAGTTTTCTTGGAGTTGCAGTAGGTACACTGTCTTAGAGATCATTGGAATGCAAGTTGATTGTGTTTTTTTGAGTACTATTGATCATTTTGATTTTCCTCATATCCTTTGGACTAAGCTTTGGGAGCTATATGGAGATTCAGACACTCCACCCTTTTGTGATGGTCATGATTCATAATGTCATTCCTCAGATCATATAACCCATAATGATATTTTTGTGTAGGAAGTTGTTTGTTTGGATTGCCTTGAATCATCCAGAGAGGTTGACAAGGTTGCGTTAGATGATCCTTCTTCTCCATCAGAGACTATTTCTATCCCTTCACATTCAGTGATCTTTTGTCTAGAATCATTGACTGAGGATTCCATCATCATTCATCAAGACACATTAAGTTTTCTAGACTTAACATCATAGGATAGCTTTGTTTCAGGGATTGTTGACTTGGCTACTTCTATAGGTTTAGAGAACATTCTTGAGGGGATATGACTCCTCTATTCAAATCATTCTTTGGATATTTTTCTTCCATCTCATTCCTTTGTCTTGACCTTGATTGGGGATCCTAAGACTACCTTGGAGCCACTTGTTTTCTCTTCAAAAAATTCATATATCAAACTTCTTCCCTTTACTATTGGATTGGATTTTCTTCAGTATCTACCATTGGATTGGTTTCAATCTTCTCTCAATGGTTTTGAGGACACTTCATTATGGGGGGGAAATCTTGCATCACAGTCTTTGGATCTTGTTCAACATCAATTTCTACATCGTCCTGGTTTTTCACCTTCTTCATCGATTGGGTATGTTCTTGAGTGGGTTGTGGCATCTTCATCTTCATCAAGAAAGGAGACACATCAATAGATTTCAGAGACATCATCATCCAGATTCATTCTTCCTTCCTTCAATTCCTATCTAGAACAGGAAGCATCTCTGCACTTGCGCTGGTTTTGTTTCTTCTGAAAAGGAGACAAGTTATTTGTCAACATTGGATCATATTTTTTATATAGGCACTTACCATTCTTGCAGGTGATCACATGTTCCTATGGGGATATTTCGTCTATCTATTTCCCTCCTATGGGGAGGCTTTTGATTATATTGTATTCATGTGACATATGGTGTTCTTGGGGGCTATTTGGGAGTCCTCCATCCTTCCTCATTTATCTCCATTTCATCTCCTTTTTGGAGAGGGTTTTTCTTCCCACTGGGTTTCCTCTTTTCTCCATTTTTGGGAGATTAGTTGCATTTTAATTTGTACATGGGTATGCAAAATGGCCCTCATTTGGGACCCATCATCATATTTTCATAATCATTTCAATTTTCATCTCCTCCCTAAGTTGCACTTATGGGGGGTGTTAGTGTAATTAATTAAATATTACTCTAGCATAAGTTAACTTAGGTCTGCATTTAATCATTTAGTCCTAGGTTACATTATTAAATAAATAATAAATAATGTTGTTAAGATAAGATTCCCTTCTAGAAGATGAGTTGTATTTTCTAGAACTTATCTCCATCATTTCATCATTTTGTAGGTAGGTTGTTAGGGTTTTATGTTGTCACATGTAGTGTGATTTGAACACTTGACAACATCTTGTGAATTCTAGGTTGAGCTCTTACCTATATAATCATGCATATGTAATCTTGTAAATTATTTAGATCATCATAATAGAATCTCTATTTTGAATGTCATTACTATAATTTTTGTGTGGTTGATTACTTCTTCCTAGCAAAGGTCCTCCATTGAAGACTATAGCTTCATCAAGGACATTGTGCATCCATCATTCCAACAGACTGGAGAGGAGCTCTAGAATCTTGCAGATTTTGTTGTAGAAGCCAACCAAGACACTTAAGCCAAGCTAGGCGAATTTGTCCTATTTTGGGGAGATTTTTTTGGAACATGTTTTGAGAAACTAGGTATCTAAAACTATAGAAAACACTTTTTAGGCCCAAAAATGGGACTAATTCACCATTGATGGCGACTTAGTGCACCTTAAAATTTCAAGAATCTTGAGGATGCAATCTATAGATTTTGGTTTTCACTTCAGCTTCTAACAAGAATCTGGATTTGATTCTGTAGACTTTGACCTATAGGTGATCTCCAAGCTTCTTTTAGGGTTTTGATGACTTTGAATGATGTTGACACCTTTTAACACCTTGCTCTTTGACAAATCTGCATACAAGACCTACAAAACACACATACAAAGAGGGGAAAAGGGTTAAGGGTTAAAGAATAGGGGTTTTCCTTAGTCAAACCACAGTTTTGGTAATCAAACCCTTGAAAATTAAATAAAATGGAAAGAGAATGATGAATGAACAACATGCAATGCTACAACTCACCAAACCCTTGAAGTAGAAATTCTGA
This sequence comes from Sequoiadendron giganteum, assembly GCA_007115665.2. NCBI lineage: Eukaryota > Viridiplantae > Streptophyta > Pinopsida > Cupressales > Cupressaceae > Sequoiadendron > Sequoiadendron giganteum. The sequence continues at coordinate 481,794,845 of CM021101.1, read as the reverse complement.
AGATATCTAAGTAGATGCTCCAATGGAAGAATTCTTGATGATTCTTGAAGAATGAATTGTTGGAGAGATAGATAGCTTGATCATGAGGGTTGAAAATGAGGGGAAAACCCTTTATTTATACATGATTGTGCCCTAATTCTTAAAAATACCTCATCATAGGCTGACCTCTAGGTCTAGAGAATAATATCCTACTAAAATTATAAAATAATTTTGATTTTTAAGCCAGATGGGACTAAGTCGCCCCAAGTGGCGACGGTCCCACCAAGGAAATTTTACTGGGTGTCGAGAATTAAAGTGAATTTAATGATGTTTAATAGGATTATTCTTAAGAACACTTTTAAGTATGACCTATAAGTGTATTAAGGGGGAATTTAAACATAAGAAAGGGTCAAATTATTGATGACAAGCCTAGAAAACTGTGATATTTTGTTAAAAATCCTTAAAAAGCTTTGAAATAAGGCTTGGTAAGTGATGAAAAGAGGTTATTTAAGTGAATTGTAATAAAAGGGTCCTAGAAAAGTGTGAAAGTGTGTTATAAAACTTCACAACACCTTTATAAGACATCATTAGGTTTTTATTGTTTTACAAGAGTTCAGGCCTAATGTGAATGTGTTGGCCACATTACACATTAATTCTAAGAAAAATTAGGCCAAAATCCATAAAAAAGGCCCAGATGAGCTTGAAAATGTCCAAGGATACATTTTTCTATGTTACATTTAGCCCCCACTTTAGTGAGATGATAAATTTACTTCAAACTCACACTAAAGTAGCCAAACATGTACGTTGAGAGGGATACAAATGTTGCAAGGTGTGTGCCCTTGGTCTCCTTGGTTGTTCAACATGGCGCTTTGGATTCATTACATGGTTTAACCACCTCGCATGGATCTTAACTTTGGCTTGTATCAGGCATTAACAGGTCAATATTGTGGTGGAATGGTAAGGCCAACAATTGGTATCAGAGCTGGTCATGGGTTCAAATCCCTCTATTGCAATGGGAGATTGTTGCAAGGTGTGCACGCTTGGTCTCCTTGGTTATTTAGTGTGGTGCTCAAAATTTGTGACATGGTTTAACCACCTCCCATGGATCTTAACTCTGGCTTGTATTGGGCATTGACAAGCCGATCTTTTCATGCAATGGCAAGGCCAACATTAAATTCACTCATGCTAGCAAGATGAGACAACAATAATCAAGAGGGATGATCAAGCCCCCAAGATCAAGAGCCCATGGAAAGAAAAACATTAGCACAAAGGAACACACAAGAAAGTGTTGTAAAAGAATGAAAGGAAAAAGGAAAGAGAAATTTGGATCAAGCTTCAATCATTTGTCCAACTCGTTGTGGATCAGATCTAGGTTTTTTTTCCAAAAATATGCATAATTACTGTGAGGTGATGGAGCTCATGGATTTTCGCTGAGTGAGAAGGCCTAAAAGGTGAGAAACATATAATCATGGCTAGTATGCACTCACACACACGTAGGTTGCTATGTGGAGAGTCATGTCACTTGTTGGCCTTCCCGCTCAAACCATACCAAAGCTATACCTCTTGATAACTTTAATAAGGTGCCAAAAAATAAAATTACATTTTGAGCTTCATGAGGCAAGCAAAAATTTATATGCTTGGAGCTCATGAATAAACAAGATGGCACCACAAGAATTCAAGTTGTCTTATGCAAGGTGGCCATATAACAAATACAAAATGAAACATGCAAATAATGTTCAAAGGAGTCTTACTTCATGTGAGGTCTTTGATGTAGGAAACATTTTGTCTAATGTCTCCAAGAGAGGACTGATCAAACAATAGAAGATTCACAACTTGGAGGATGCAATGTGTCGCATCAAGCCACCAAGAGGAATGTAATATGATAAGATAGATCACTTTCATGAACAACATTACACCCAATTTCATCCACATAGCGACAAACGCATCAGAAGAAATAACAAGGTTGCACTAAGAACCAAGAAAAATGAAAAATAAAACTGAAATAATGCCAATGTATGCCCCCACTTTAAAGTAATTGCTACACACCATACTGTGAGAAATTTCTTTAAAGTAGAAAAATGAAAAATGCAAAAAGAAGAAATAAAAGACATTGGATCCAACTTGGAAAGCCCCTATGCCAAGTCATATGTTTCCAAGTAAGGTTGCTTCATGTGAAGAAAAAGAAAGGAAATGGAAGGGGTTGCCCCCAAAATGATAAAACCAAACACATAAGGGATCTATAGGTTTGGGTTCAATATGTTCATTGCTGCAATGTTTTTTTGAGAGAGCTCAGAACTATCATCATCCCCAAAATACATAGAACTAGAAGAATGAAATGAAGAGAGTGACAAAAAAGAAAAAGAAAGTTCATTTTGGGTCAACATGGAACAAACATAGGGCATGTCGATCATTTGCATCATCCCCAAAAGGAAAACACAGTCCCAAAGGAAAAGGTGAAAGAAAAATGAAAAGATTTTGGGTCAACATGAAAGAGACATGGAATGTTTCAATGCATGTTTCAATGCCTTGTGTCATCCCCAAAATAAAAAAACAAGAAAAATACAAAGAAAAAGGAAAATAAAAAAAAGAAAAGGAGACTTTTGGGTCAACATGAAGGAGACATTTCAGTCTCAATCCCTTACATCATCCCCAAAAGGAAAACAAAAGAAAAAGATAAAGAAAAAGGAAAAGAAAAAAGAAAAGGAGCCTTTTGGGTCAACATGAAAGAGCCATGGAATCTCTCAATGCCTTGAATCATCCCCAAAAGAAAAACACAAGAAAAAGACATGGAATGTTTCAATGCCTTGTGTCATCCCCAAAATAAAAAAACAAGAAAAATACAAAGAAAAAGGAAAATAAAAAAAAGAAAAGGAGACTTTTGGGTCAACATGAAGGAGACATTTCAGTCTCAATCCCTTACATCATCCCCAAAAGGAAAACAAAAGAAAAAGATAAAGAAAAAGGAAAAGAAAAAAGAAAAGGAGCCTTTTGGGTCAACATGAAAGAGCCATGGAATCTCTCAATGCCTTGAATCATCCCCAAAAGAAAAACACAAGAAAAAGACAAAGAAAAAGGTAAAGAAAAAAAAAGGAGCATTTTGGGTCAACATGAAGGAGACATTTTGGTCTCAATGCCTTGCATCATCCCCAAAAGGAAAACACAAGAAAAAAGACAAAGAAAAAGGAAAAGAACAAATAAAAGAAGTCTTTTGGGTCAACATGAAGGAGAGATTTTGGTCTCAATGCCTTGCATCATCCCCAAAAGGAAGGAAAAAGCAAAAGAATGACATAAAGAAGAATGAAGGTACAAATAGAGGAATGTCACAAAGATAGAACATTAAACATAACATAATGGGAGAACATGTTACACACATGAAAACACACAAAATAAAAAGAAAAGGTAAAAGACTATTAAGGTAAATGCAAGTCAACCATCTAACAATTCATCCACCTTCCCATCTTGTTCAGTGTATAATGAGGGAAAGCAACTGGCTAGAAGGACAAAAACAATTGTAGAACTAGTTTCAAAGTCAATACTGATCCTAGGAGAATTGTCATGCAAGCTCGTGGAAGAGGAAAACAATGTGTTCAAATAATTATGAATCTCTTCATTGATTTTAGCAATCTCATCATCATCATCTAGATTAATCGCAATAGGAGGATGAATGATGATGTATGTTGAAGAATGTAATTCTGGTTGTGATTGTTGTATAGGATTAGTTTGTTGTAGTTGGGGAGGAGGATCATAATGCATTGCTTATGTCAAGTGTGGATTATTATTTTATTTATCATCTTCTTCATATAACTTGTGAGAAAGGGCATGATGTCTATGTCTATGCTCCATAGTGTCTTTGTTTCTTTTGATTCGGTTGTCAAGTTGTGCTTGTGAAGGAGTGGGTTGGTCAACCATAGGTTTTTTTTCGTCCCTAAGGGGAGGAACAAAAGGAACCATGGAAGGTTGTTCATCCACTTTCTCCTTTGCTTTGTAAACTTGTTTTATATGAGGAGGCATGACAGAGTTACTTTCATAGTCTCATGGTCTCTTGGAAAATGTCAGGGAAGTGGCAAGTGTTGGTTGAGCTTGGTTGTGTGGTTCTTGTTTAGGTTGGAGCATTGTTTCATATAGGATGGGAATGTCTAAAGTGAATGGGGAAATGTTGCAAAGAGACAATTTTTTTAATTTATTTTCTTTAAAGTTTTTGGTAAGCAATGAAAAAGAAATATTTTCAAGGTGTTATAGCTTCCATGGGTTTAGGCCGAAAGGCTTCTAAGGAAAAATTTCCTTTGGAAGACAAGGGGTTAAAGTTGCTATGGTGGACAGTGAATATGTCATTATCAAATAGAAATTTTAAGAATTTATGAAGGACCAAAGGGACAACTTTTATTGAGTGAAGCCATGGGTGGCCTAGCCTCAAACGAAATTGGTCTAACTACGGGATGATGGAGAATGTAACATCCAATGTTTTAGGTCATACTTGTAATGGAAGGATGATCAATTCTATCGTAGGGCAAGCAAAACCATTGTGTGTTTTGATCCATGCTTTCGATTTATCATAATCATCTTGATAAATATTATGTAATACAAAAAATTCCTTTGTGATCATGTTCTCTCCATAGGCAGGATCTATTAATATCCCATTTGTGGGCTCATCATAGATACAACTAGCTATGTAGAGAGGACCATCGGGGAGATTTTTAAGTGTGTCCTAAGAGGAGAAAGTAATATCAAGAGATTTATTAGGTTGGTTCTTGCAAGAGATAACGTCTATCATTCCTACCATTTCATCCATAGGATTAACATGGGTCACATGTAGGAGAGGATCAGAATGTGCGTTATCTTTAGCAACATTCATCACATCATTCTTTGTAGTTTCACTAGCTTTAACATATGAAATATTATGCTTGGGCATTGGATTAGTGAAAATTTGTAAGTTTTGATTTGGAGGGGCAACAGACTTATTGCCTTGATTATTAACACCGGCAATGGATAGACAACCAAAACCAATGAGGTCTTTCACAAGATGTTTAAGATGTTTACAATGTTCCATGGCATGTCCATTTTTCCTATGAAAATGGCAATAAGCATTGGAGTTAAAGTTTGGAGGTAAAGGCTTAGTAGGATCAGGTGTGTGAACGGTAGGTAAGGTAATTATTTGTTGTTGTAAAATTTGAGACATTATCTTATGAAGGGTGTCTGGTAAAGGTGTGAAGTATCTTTTCCAATCTCCATAACTAAAAGGAACCATGGTTTTAACAACTTCTACTTGGTTGTTGAGGGGTTTGAATTGTAAGATCCCTTTATTTTTCAATTTGACTAGAAGTGGACCTTGTATCTCGACTACTGATCAAATTGTGGTAATCACAAAGTGTCTTGCATAAATGCATGAAATAGGGGAATTTCATCATAGTGATTTTATCTTGAATTTGAGTTTGCAAGTTTTCTATAAACATATTTTGAAGATGTGGGTCAAAAATCTTGACATTGATTTGGAAATAAAGCGATTGATAGCGTGAGATAAAATTAGTTATATTTTCATTATTATTTTGCTTGCATCACATCAAATAATCCAAGGTCTTTTTGGGAGTCATATGCACTTGGAAATGGTTTATTTCAGCATCAACAAGTTCATTAAATGAATGAATTGAGTTGTTTGGTAAAGAGAATATTCCAAGGCAGTATCTTTTAAAGTCCTAGGAAACAATTTGTCTAATAGTTTATCATCAAGGACAAAGTCACTACATAAAGTGGTGTAGGAAATAACATGGTTAGAAGGATCTCCCTTCCCTCCATATTTCTCAAATCTAGGCATCTCTACTCCTTGTGGCATCGAGGTTCACAATATTTCTAAGGAAAATTGGCTTTTGCAAACATAATATGTGGGTGGGCCATTTTGATTTTGGTTGATGGTAGATATTTTTTGTTGCATGGATGAGACAGTTTGGAAAATTTATTAGAGGGTCAGTGTAAGTGGTGTGAGTTGGAAGATAATTAAGTGGTGATGGAGTGTGTGTAGTGGTAGGGTAAGTGAATGGAATTCTTATAGATGGTATTGTAGAAGAAGATAGAACATGCAATGGCATAGAGGAATTATGAATGCTAGTAGGAAAACCACTGGAAAGAATCACATTACTAACTTGTTGCATTGTGGATGTGATAGAAGGAGAGGTAGAGGTGGGTATGGAGGTTATTGTTGAGGGAGGAGGAGTTTGAGGTCCTCCTTGGCTAACCATAGTGTTGGCTGGTTGAGAGACACTAGAGGTGAAAGGAACATGTTTTTGATATATCTCAACTATTTGTTTCACAATGTCTAGGCATTCATCACTGTCAAGCATGCGATGGATGTTTTCTATAGTTTGAATTGTGGTGGCTGAAATGTTTTCAAGGCTCACTTGATGTTGAAAGTGAACTAAGTCCTCATGAGTTTGAATGAGCTTGTCTTGTGGGATATCATCAGGCTTATGTTCGATATGCATGCTACCTAAATTCAAAGAGTTACTAAGGGTATTTTCCATGTCTAGTGTACTATTATCAATACTAGGAGTGGAAGCTCTAGATAACCCAATATCTACAACAAGTGTTTTATCATAGGATTCCATGAGTCTCAAGATTCTTCTCACTAATTGATTAGAAATAACACCAAACACTCATACAAAGGTTTTTAAATGCAGTGTGAATGAGAATTCAATGCAAACAAAGCACTAAAATGTTGATAACTATAATTCTAGAAAGAAACATAGAGATATAGAAACAACAAGTAGAAATGCAAAAAATATAGATTAAATTCCAGAAAATGTTGTAAGAAATATGCAACTAGACTAAGTCACCCAGGGTGGAGGATTAGTCCAAGTAGTGCTTTTTTTAACAATTTTCAAAAAATAAAATGGGATTTTATGATTTTTAGGCTTTCAAATGCAGATATAGTATGAAAATGCAAAAAAAATGGAATTTTAAATGAAATACAATGCAAAAATGCAAGCTATATCAGATTTTCACTAATGCAAAGTTAAAAACCCTAGAATGCAAAATAATACAAAACCTAATGAAATGTTGATGCAAGCTACTCCTAGGATGCAAATGCACTTGAAATTGTTCATGTTGGGTTCACCAAAATGAACCATAGATTTTTTGTGGAATAGGGCTTCCTTGCACTTCTAGGGTTTTGCGCCTAAAAGGAGAAAGATATCCCACAAAGGAATCTAAGGGTTTATTCAAGACTAATGCAAATGTGATTGAAATATACCTAAATGAATTGTCCTAAATGCAATAAATTGGTAAAAGGAGATTGAATTCTAATGCAAAACTAATGAAATGTAAGATGTTTGAAAACACAATGTAAAGTGACCTAAGAATTTAGGAAAATAATATTAGAAATGAGGGAGATTGGAGAGGTATACCAGGAAACTAGAATATTCTGGAGAGGATCTCTAAAATCTATATAATTTTTTTTAGAAGCCAAGTTGGGCGACTTAGTCTTGTTTCTAAGAGATTTTTTTGGAACAGGTTCTGGGAAACTGGGTATCCAAAATTGTAGAAAATACTTTTCAGGCCCAGTAAGGTTACTAATTTTCCACTGATGGCAACGTAGTCCACATTCAACTTTCGAGAATCTTGAGGATGCAATTTTTAGCTTTTGGTCTATACTTCATCTTCTAACAAGAATCTAGATCCGAATCTAAAAACTTTGACCTATAGGTGATCTCCAAGCTTCTTTAATCGTTTTGTTGACTTTGAATGATTTTGACACCTTTTAACACCTTTCTCTTTAAAAAAAATATATACATGACCTACAAAACACACATGCAAAGAGGGAAAATGGGTTAAGGGTTAGAGAATAGGGGTTTGACTTAGTCAAACCCTAGTTTGGTAATCAAACCCTTGAAAATGAAATGAAATGGAAAGAGAATGATGAATGAAGAAAATGAATTGCTACAACTCACCAAACCTTTAAAGTAGAAATCTAAAGATATGCAAGTAGATGCTCCAATGGAAAAATGCTTGATGATTCCTAAAGAATGAATTTTCGGAGAGATAGATAGCTTCATGATGAGGGTTGAAAATGAGGGGAAAACCCTTTATTTATACATGATTGTGCCCTAATTCTTGAAAATACCTCATCACTGGTTGACCTCAAGGTCTAGAGAAGAATATCCTACCATAATTATTAAATAATTTTGATTTTTAAGCCAGATGGAACTAAGTTGCCCCAAGTGGCGACTTGGTCCCACCAAGGCAATTTATTGGGTATTGGGAATGTAAGTGCATTTAATGATGTTTAACATGATTATTCTCAAGAACACTTTTAAGTATGACCTATAAGTGCATTAAGGGTCCATTTAAACATAAGAAAGGGTCAAATTATTGATGACAAGCCTATAAAAGTGGGAGAGTTTGTTACAAATCCTTACAACACTTTGAAATAAGGCCTGGTAAGTGATGAAAAGAGGTTATTTAAGTGAATTGCAATGAAAGGGTCCTACAAAAGTGTGAAAGTTTGTTACAACACTTCACAACACCTTTATTAGACATCATTAGGTTTTAATTGATTTACAAGAGTTCAAGGCCTACTGTGAATGTGTCGGCCAAAATACAACATTAAATCTAGGCAAAATCAAGCCAAAATCTATAATAAAGGCTCAGCTGAGCGTGAAAATGTCCAAGGATACATTTTTCTACATTACAACAACCATGTTTTCTTATTTCAAATGAAGTTAGTGTACCCAAAAACTAATCTCTAGAGTAAGTATTAAAATTTTCAACTTCCTCAATATCAGATATCTTTTCATAGTAAGAATCAGGGAGAGATTTGAGAACTTTCTTTACAACTCTAGGTTCTTTGACTTGTGCACCAAGATCTCTCATCGCACTTACTAGATCATCAACCCTTTACATATAACTTGTAATTATTTTATCTTCGGACATTGATAGGCTATCAAATTGTACCTTCATATTCTAAAATTTTGCTTGTTTAACCTTATCATCTCCTTCATAAATGATTTCTAGCTTATCCCAAATTTCTTTATCAGTCTTAAGATTCATAGCTTTTACTAATTTAGAATTTTAAAGACTATTCACAAGAATAAACCTTTCCTTACCATTTATTTCATGTGTCTTGATCTCATCACTTATGACTGGACCATTCGAACATGCAACATATTGAGTCTTTATTTCCTTTTCAATCTCATATCCAAAGGATTTCAGATATCATTCCATATTTGTCTTCCAGAATGCATAGTCTTTTCCATCAAACTTAGGGATCTCTATCTTGTTCACCATCCCAGATCTACCTCAAGCGGTTAAGATTTTCTGCAAGGAACCTTGCTTTGATACCAATTGTTAAATTAACAAGACAAATGCTATGGGGGTGAATCATTTGTACCAAATTAAAACATCAAAACCCTAAAAAAAAATCATATCCACATGCATTGAATAAATCCTTAATCTGTTATAATGTTCAAGTATGAAAAGTAGATAACAAAAAGAGAAACAACCAACACCATACACAAGAGAACACTAGATTTATGTGGAAAACCCAATAAGGGAAAAATCATGATGAGGATTACCTCACAATATAATTAATTACAAGATTGGTACAAGGGATCACTACTAGAATAGGACACACTATCCACAAAGGCTCACAACCCAGTCTCACTACCATAGAAAGACAAAGAATATAGAAGAGAAATATTACATAGAAAAAAAATTCTCAATGCAACAAAGAATCCACCAAAATAGCTCCAAAAACTTCACAATATTTTATGAATGATTGTGGATACCTTCAACTCATTGCATTCAGAGATCCAACATTTTGAGTTTTACACTACTCTACTCAAACTCACACTCTACTCTTCGGTAATTTGCATCAATGTTATTACACACCTCTATACTTTCAATCTTTTCAACCTTGAACATCTCAAATCATACTTATACTATCCCCAACCTTAAAAACCTTCTCCAACATCAGTTCTACATGCTTCACACTTGCAATTTCAAATTAGTTCAGCACTAAATATTCCCGTGGTGGATAAGAATGAAAGTGGACCAAAAAAACTTAACTAGGACCCAAATAAACTCTCACATGCCACACTACACCTTAATTAACACTTGAAAATAATTGAATGTAGTGTAAACAATAGGTCAACCATTAGCCATGAAAACACATTTAACTTTTGACTACAAACTTCCTTTGAACAATCCAAAACTTCTAGACAACAAAATTCATCTAAACATGATCCAAGAACATCTTGGAGACGAAAAAACTCCTTCACAATAAATCACACCTAAAGATTATAAAAATTGTTTATCTAGACAACACTACCAGACACTGCAATACTTTGTAACTCATAAGACATTCTGGTACACCGAATCATGAATCCTCTTGACACATGCAAGATAAAAACATCATCAAATTCCCTTCAGAACCGAAAGTCTTGACAAATAACTTTGGAGAAATGTGGAGCAAATACATTTCTCCCAGACAACAATGTAAAACTAGTTCACACACTGGTGAACATAATTTCCTCTGACCATCGATTCAAAACCCAAAATTATGGATATAGAATCTTGTTGTTTGGTGTTTCTCCACATCAAAAAATCAGACAAAATAAAATTATCCTATGTCTCTTGAAATGTTGGTCTCTATGATCAAAGAGATAACCCCAAGGTCTCACAGGTGTCAGGTCATAACAATGTAGTAGAAAAAACTCAGTGATAAAATGTGAAAATGTTAGTAATCACAAGGCATCTTACGTACAAATGTTGGAAGCTCTAAACTCATCAGATTTTAAGATATGGTGATGCTCAAATTTCTAGTTCTAACCATATAATAAAGAAACAACAAAAGATGAGGGTTTTAGAAGTCCTAATGTCAACACTACTTCTAAGATTAACCATACAAGTGATGAAATACCTTGAATGGACCAATCCCTTAAACTGATTTCTATTCGACCCAGGCTATACCTGCAATCTTGCAGAAAACAGTGCAATCTTCTAAGGTGTTAAAGATTTTCAAGTTGTAGGCATTCATTCAATAATACTAAAATAATTTCAATAGTTGAACTAAGCACATGAATATGAGGCACAATTTGACCTTGCACAACATTCCCACAATCAAGAAGATTCCCAAAGTATGAACCAGGGATTGCTACAACACTCCAAGCATTAAATCACAAACATTACTAAAATAACCTAAGATGTATTCAAACATTTCCAAGAAGTTTGAAAGATAGAACAACAACCATGCAAGATTATTCAATGCACGAGAAGGCACTAGTCATAACACAATTTCTGCACTTTGGATTAAATCATCACATTTGCAACAATTTTAGACTGTTACAACACTTGCTTGAAATGTTAAAAAACCTAACTTCCAATCTTCTAACATAATACTCTACTACTAACTCTAATAATTACGAGTCCTCTGACTTATTTTGCTAATCTAAATCCTAACCTAGCCAATTCTAACCGAACAAATAAGGCAGAGTGTCATACTTATAGAAAAAAGTGCCTGCATGAAGCAGAGCTAGGGTTACAAGGAAACCCAACCATCAATCAAATCGGCCCTAACAATAGGCAACAACCTACCATTAAGCATTGAATGCATCAAGGACCCTCATGAAATCGAAGTAGGATCACACAAGGTCAAGGGAACGAACCCTCGAGTCACACCCACCAAAATACTTCACTCGCGCGAACAGCTACGTGCACAAAAACACCACCATGGAACACGAGCCACCAATCCGACCCAAGTTGGGTAAACAAATGGATCATATCGAACAAAACTAGGTTGAGCTCCTTCAAATCACGTCTACCTACTATTAATGGCCACCAACCAAATTGGCCTTGCATGTGGGAATGGGTTTTGTGATAGCAGCCGCAAAGTGTACTTGACTGCACACACAAATCATGCCAAATATTCAAAGTACATCCAATGATCCCAGCTCAGTCCAACCTACATTCAAATAGGACACCAATAATTCCCAATACATCACCAATATCGAACTAGGTCCAATAGAGTTCCTAGGGCAAGATAATCAAGTGTAAACCCAAGTGACAGTGGAACCAGAGATAGGTGAAGGTGGAGCCATGAGAAAAATAGGAACCGACAGCCAAGACAGGAAAAGTTGGAGGTGAAGATGGAATGGGAAAGGGAAAGGAAGGGAAATAGGTGGAAACAAAATGAACCTCGACGGAAGTGGAGGCGGAACGGGAACGAAAATGGGAACCAAAAGGGGAATAGGCATAGACGGAAACAAAACCAACCCCGATGGAAGTGGAGGTGGAATGGGAACCAAAGTAGGAAAGGAACCATGAAATTTTCCAAAGTTCAAAACCAATGACATCTTGGTCCTGGGCCTGACAGAATGACAGAAGAGAAAACTAAAGAAAGCCCAAGGGAGGAAAACCAACCCGAAGGTCGAAGACAAACAAAATAGCGGAAAAAAAAGAATGCGGGAGGTGAAGATGGAATGGGAATGGAAACCAAACCAAGAACTTTACCAAAGTTCAACATTCAGATCCATCCCAGTTTTTCCTCTGGCAGAACGAAGGGGGAAGCAAAGCAAAGAATAGACTAAGGGAGGAAACCAACCCTTAGGACGAAAATGAACAAAATGCAGAAGAAAGCAAGGGAGCGGGAAGTGGAGCCGGAATGGGAACAAAATTGAGAACTTAGCCAAAGTTCAAAGTTAAGGCCCATCCTGATTCCACCTCCGGTAGAACAAAAGAGGCAAGGAAAACAACGAAAACCTAAAGGGGGAAAACCAACCCTTAGGACCCAAACAAAAACACCAAGGAAAAAAATAGAAGGAAAAAGAAGACTACCCCAGAGAGGACATCCGCAAGACTCCAAAACCATTAGGAACTCAATACAAAGGCACCCACAACTAAGGCAAACACTAAATACCAAAACCCCAAGATTTTAAAAAATAAGCACAAAAGAGGGGGAAAGCCATAGAAGTGAGCCAAAAAGGCAGGCCAAGAAAGGTTCCCTACTTTCAATGGGGCATGTGTGAAAAAATACACAAAAAATGGCAACTTCGCTGGGGAAATGCTCCAAAGAATTTTGATGACAAACTAGCATCAAGAACTTAGAATCTTTGGTTTCAATCCAAGCATTAGGTTACAAATAGACAAGGTTTCAGAAATCACTAACAAGCCAACCTTTCCTATACGAGGGTTAAAGTGTGTGCATATGCATTCATTTCCTTTTCCTAAGTTGCAACAAGGACCAAACTCAGTTTGACAAGGCTACCTAAGGATTCTAACTCCAAAATAAACCTGGATAGAACCTCACTGTCAGTCAGGCGTCCATAGCCCCGGTGAGGTTATCACTATGACCCTCCCTAGCATAGCTCTACTACTAGCTAGGTGTCCATATCCCTAGTAGAGATACTAGGATACCCTTGAAAAGGTGAACATTTTTTATTTTCAATACTTTCTTTTCTTTTGATATTCTCCTTTGAGATTTACTTTTAAAGATTTTCCTTTTCACCCTGTAGGCAATGAAGCCCACACTCAAGAATAAGAACCATAGTGGCACTAGAGAAGAATTTAATATTTTTTACCCACTCAGACCTACTAAAGACCATATGCAACCTCATAATTCTTAAGATTTGTGTGAAGATATAATACCCAAATACATTCCAGAATTCAACTTAATCAAGTGAAACTGACTCCCAGCCCATGCAACATCAGATGAAGGAACTCTACTAGTTTGAATGACTCCAAAAAGGTTATAAGATTTTGTAAAATAAATCTCAAAGCAGACCCAGACAAGCAATTAGTTGTATAGATGCAACAAGCCTAGAGGAAAGTAGGACAATCCCACAAAGAAAAGCAACAGGGAAAACCAACCCAAGCAGACCAAAGCAAACCAAAACCAAAGTAGCAGACAAGTAGAGAAAAAACCAAAAGAAACCCAAACCAAAAGTAGCAAGCAAAATAGGAATAGAGGAAACCTAATCTACTTATGTACAAGGATAGAGCTGGGAACAGCTCAAGATTGAAAATAATGCTTCAAATGCTTCCCATTGACGGGTAGTGGGACATCTCCTCCAGTGAGGGTTTTCAAACAAAAGGCATTATCTCCCAAAATCTCTGCAATCTGATAAGGGCTGAGCCAAAGCTTGTCAAATTTTCCATGCTCCTACTTCTTGTCATGGGCTTTATCCTAGTAGAGAACCAAGTCAGATATTCTAAAGGCTTTCACCTTGGATCTCCTATCAAACCATATTTTCACTACACCCTGATGTTTGGCAAAGTTTTCTAGGGCTTCATCTCTTCTCACTTCAAGGTGTAACAATTCAGTTAAGCGGGCTTCACGCTTATCCTCTCCATCATAATATTCATTGATGAATTGTAGGGTAGGGATCTTCAACTAAATGGGAAAGACAGGTTCCAAGCCATACACTAAGTGATAAGGAGAGGTTCCTAAGGATGCTTTTTGTCTAGTGTGGTCTTCCCAAAGAGAAAATATGAGCTAGGTATGCTGATCCTTGGGGTTCTTTTCCAATAGTTTCTAGATGATTGTCAACAGGTTTTTAATGAAAGAATCAGCCAACCCATTCCCCTATGGATAGTAATTAGATGCAAATTTTATGGCAATCCCATGATCATAAGCCCAATTAGAAAATTTTAATGATGCAAATGTAGAACCATTATCACAAATCATAGCTAATGGACAACCAAAGTGATTGATAATACCTGACTCCATGAAATTGATTACTACTTTAGAAGTACATTGTTTGCAAGCAAGAGCTTCATTCCACCTAGTAAAATAATCAGTAATGGTAAGAACATACTTGTGGCCTGCAGATGAAGATGGGTTGATTGGACCTATGAAGTCCATTCCCCACTGAGCAAATGGTTTTACCTCTATGACAGGCCGAAGTGGAAAAGCTGCACACCTCTCCCTACTTGTTGCAGTTTGACACACATGGCAAGTTCTCACATGGTGATGTGTGTCCTTGAACAAGGTAGGTTAGTAATAGCCTGCCCTTAGAATCTGATTGGCAGTGAAAGGTGTTGAACCATGGCTTGTGCCATATTTATCATGAAATTCAGTCATTACTCTCCTTGCCTCTTCTTCCCCTAGGCATCTCAAGTAGACACCTTCATGATTTCTCTTGTATAAGACAACTCCCTTCATCATGAAACTACCACTCTTCAAACATAGAGCTTTTCTTTGTATTGAATTAAGGTGTTTGGGACATTGCTGATTGAAAAGGTAGTAGATAATTTTATCATTCTAGCTCCCCGAGAAACATCTTCAAGATTATAATGCTGGGCTAGAAGGTCTAGACCCATTTCTTCCATTGTCTTGGTCAGTCCCTACCCTCTTACCAACTTCATGGGTTGAATTTCAATATCATAGTCTTGTAACATAGTCACCCACTTGGCTCTACATTCACCCAACTCATTTTGCATCAGCAATAGCTTGACTGCAGGATCAGGGACTATAGAAAAGACCTTGTTTCTCAGTATGTAATGCCTGAAATTCTTCACAGTTTGGATCAAGGCATAAGCCTTCTTTTCAACACTATGATACCTCAGTTCAACATCCTTCAAAGGTGCACTCATGAATGCTATGGGATGCTCATTCCCTTCATCATAAGTTTGGATCAAGGCATAAGCCTACACAAGAGTGATCAGAAGCAAATGAATAGATGTAGAATGGCTTAGCATAATTAGGACTTACCAACATAGGGGCCTCAACAATAGCTCTCTTGATTTCTGAAAATTCATTCTTAGCCTCTGTATTCCATTCAACCTTTGCTTCTTGCTTCAACATGGAATTTAGTTCTTGATTATTTCTACAAATCTAGTTGCAAATTTTCTGACAAAGTTAATCTTGCCAAAGAATGACTTCATTTATTTCTTGCTTGCAGGGGGTTGTATTTTCAATATAGCATCCACTCATTTGGGATCAATGGAAATACCTTGTTCTGAAATAACATGTCCTAACAGATTTCCCTCAGTGACCCCAAAGATGCAGCTCTTTGGATTAAGTGAAATGCCAAATTCTCTGCACTTTTGGAATACATTGCATAAATCTGCAACATTATCACTTTTCTTCTTGGAAAAGACTTTCAAATCATCCATGTAGATGATTATGCACTTTCCAATGATGTCCTTGAAGACAATACCCATAGCTCTTTGGAACATAGCTCCAACATTGATTATTCCAAAGGGCATTCTCTAGTAAGCAAAGGTTCCCCATTTTGTAGTGAAGGTAGTTTTGTGCCTATCTTCATATTGGACCATGACTTGATTGTATCCAGAGTACCCATCTAGAAAGGACATCATTTGAGATCCATTGACAACCTAAAGCACCTCATCCAGTGAAGGGACTAGATAATTATCCTTTTCTGATGCTCTGTTTAGGTTCTTGAAATCAACACACAATCTGATTTCTCCATTTTTCTTCCTAATCGGGACCAAGTTTGCAACCCATGTTGAGTGTCTTACTAGGAATATGATTTATGATAAGATTATCTTATGCACTTCCTTCTGAATAATGGGCTCCATTAAAGCATTAAATGGTCTTTGTGTTTGCCTGAATGGCTTAACATTTGACTTGAGGGGGATAGTATGTGTAATGATCAAAGTGTCATATGTCCTTAAGTCATTATAGCTCTAGGCTATCACATCCCAATATGTGTCCAAGGCATCAATAATTCCTTTCCTCTCCTCTGGAGTGCACACCTTACCAATAAATGCATTCTTGACATCACCTTGGGTCCCCATGTTGTATGTTTCACACTAACAGTTGAGGGATTCCCTTTTCATTTTCTGCTCCTGATCTCTTATCTTATCTAGATCAAAGATCCTTTCCAATTGCACCATGCCCCTTGAGATGGTATTAGTCTTCAGATTAAAGACTCCTTCTAGGTCAATTTTGGCCTCTTGGGGCTCAACCTCATCAATTAATTGAGAAGAAAACACATCACAACTAGTGATAAAATAAAGAATATGCTTATCATCTTCAAATACCTAAAAATTGGTGGCATTTCCAGGCACTGAGGATACTGGAACAAGTGCCACAGTGAACTTATTTAAGCCTCAAAGTGATAAGGGCTACAATGTACTTGTTTCTTGTGCTAGAGAATCAATATTCTAATTCTTGCTTTGAGGTATTAGCTGAATGTTAAAATCATCAAATCCTTCAATAAGATCTCAAATTTTGTGTCTATAATTGGCCATCCTTCTATCATGACATGAATAATGTTTCCTTACTTTCCAGACCACTAGTTCGAAATCTCCAAACAGTTGCAAAATTTTAACTTTCGTTCTTAATGCCATTAATAGCCCATGAACTAAAGCTTCATGCTCAACTATGTTGTTAGTGCATTGGAATTGGAGTCTGTGAGAAGCAAAATAGGTTTTACCTTTAGGACTGATCAACTCAAGCCCTGCTCCAGCACCTTGCTTGGATTTGGATCCATCAAACCTTAATGTCCAACAATCATTAGCTCCTTCTTTTCTTGGGATACCTTTGTCCTTGTTGCCATTGGGAGGCTCTTAAGGAGGTTTTGGATCCTTCCCCTTTTGACTATTTTGGATGTTCTATATGTTTGATCCAGCAGTTGGAGTTGTTTTGATGTGCCTTTGTATCTGTTCTACTGCATTCTGACACAAGAAACATTCTAGCTTAGAATGAGGAGCATCATAGAATTTGCACCAATTAGGAAGAAGCAATTCTTCAAAGTTCATATTTCTACCTAGCTAAATCTGATCTTCTACACATTTTCGGGTAAAATCCTGGAAGTTATCCAACAAACTGAGTTACCTATCTTCCTGATCATTAAGTTCTTTCATTTGTTCAAATTGCATCTTGGAGTTGTTGGCTTCTGATGTGCAGTCACTAGAATAGCTTTGCAACATCGATATTTCCTCTATGTTTGAAACAGGGGAGGCTAGGACATAGTTCCCCATACTGACTTCTGATACTAGTATCTCATTTGAAGTATTATGATACTCAGCAATGACATAATTCATTCTAGGTTCTCTCTCAATTGTGATCTGATTTGGGACTGCTTTCTAGGGGAGCCACATGTGGGAATGATCTGTGGATGTGTATCCATTTAGTGCCTTGGTGAAATCTCTACCCAAGATCAAACCATAAATGTCAATAATGTCAGCTACCTGAATATTAAACCCTTGTTGTACTCTAGGATCTAAGGCAAATTGCATGGGAATCATGTTTAGTTCTCCTACTATATTCACCTTTGTTTTGTCTAGTTGGGTGACCTTCATTTGGGAGGTTGCAGGGGTAATACCAAGAGACCTACAGACAACAAATGGCATAAAATTTGTGGATTCCCCTGAATCCAATAGGAAATTGTGTATATTTTTACCAAATATACAAATAGAAATAAAAAAGGGAGGGGTTTCCATTTTGCCTTGCAATAAATTCAACTGTGAGTCAGCTTGTGCAACCTAACTCTTATCATTTTCTTTACCTCTATCCCCGGGTTGTGATTGACTAGGACCTTTGGGTGTTTGTGAACCAAGAGGCCTGGCAACTGCCTCATTGGTTGCTACTCCTTGTGTTGCTATACTTGAATTAAAGGACCCTAGGACTACATTTTTGATTTCAGGAACTCTTAATAACTCAAAAGCAGAAAGACTCACCTTTACTTTTCGGAGTTCCTCGGTAATGTATTATCCTAGTTGTTCCACATTCATGTCAATGTGGAGATCATTAGAATGACCAATCTTTTTGTCATTTTTTGAATCAACATTGCTTCCTTTAGAAACATCTTGTTGTCCTTCCTTTGAGAGGTATTGTGTTGGCACCTGAGGGTAAGATGGATTGTTATTGGCATGTGGGTCTGGCGGAGTGGCAAAATTGTGTGGAGGGAAAAATGTAGTAAATGGTCCTTCAACTTGTGGATTCCTATAGGGCTTGCTCCTCAAATCATACTTTCTAATAGTTTGCTGAAACATTTGCACTTCCTCAACACTAGCCTCTTCTTCATCCAATGGGCCATTCTCATTCTCAGTTTGTTCATCGAATAGCTAAGAGATTTCATCTTCATTGAGCACTTGTTCACCCTCCCCATTCTGGCTACTTGATTCCTCTTCTAGTCCATTCTCATCATCCCTTGGGAAATGAGCATGATTCAACATCAAAATTGGGGAATCATAGGGGTTTGAGGGTACTAATTTATGGCTAGTAGAGTTGTTTTCAACTTCATATTGAAAAATGGAAGCAACAATTTGAAATTTAGGGCAGTCAAGCTCAGAGTGTTGAATGGTCTTGTGAAGCCTAACCATTCAGACAAAGTGGCCTTCGCTTAGTACACACCACCTAGAGGTTTCTCTGGATTGGAAGGTTGATCTAGTGGAGTGGGAACTCCTCCATTGTTAGGCCTAGTGTTCCACAGCCTATTCTTCCTAGGTGGTTGTCTTCTTTCAAATCCTTGTCCTCTTTCAAAGTTCTGATTTTTGTCATAGTGTTGCCCTCTATTATAATTTGATTGCATGCTTTTTTGATTAGCTTGGAGTTGATTGTTCTGGTTCCTCAAGTAGGTTACCTCCATGTTCAACTTATTCACTTGCTTGGTTAGGTCATCTAACCTTTATTTATCAAGAATTTTGTAAGGGTTTGGATTCAAAGTGTTTGGGGAGAATCCTAACACTCCTCCAGAACCGGTAGACTAATTCAAAATTTATGAGTTTTGAAAAGATGTAGGGAAACCAGCTTGTGACTATGAATGGATGGAATGGTTAAAATTTTTCAAGGGATAACCAGGCATTGGTTGGACATGGTTTATTGGATGACCTGGTTGAGGAACCAAAGGCAACTGTGGAATATGACTCATGATAGGCGTGTGATTGGTCAAAGCTTGGTTGAGAGATTAGACTTGGCTTGGGTGAACAGTCGGTCCCAAAGATAGTAGAGGTCCAAAAAAGTGTTGCCTCAGGTCTCTACTGACCTTAATAGCCTCTATATATGCAATGATCAAGGTGATTGAGGGATTAGTTCTCCACTTAAGAAGGTGGAGGTAAGGCTTTCGAGGGCTTCAAAGTAGACCTATAGGGTAGTGTCCTCATTTATAGCATAAGGTACTTGGAGTCTAGTATATGCTTGGTGGAACCTATTATTGAATGATCATATACGATCATTAACCTCTCTTTTTACCCCAGTAAACTGCATATTTAGCTCATTAGCACTAATGGGAATCTTAAATTTCAGTAGGAATGTAGCCTCAAGCTCATCCCAATTAGAGATGTATGCAACAGGTAAATGGTTATACCAATAAAAGGCCTCCTCCCTTAGAGAATAGGGGAAAATTTTGCATGCAACATCCTCATGATTAATCCCTCTATCTCTCAGACAAGTCTGAAAGATCCAAATATGTTCTTCTGATGTCCTATTTGGGTCAATTTCGTGAAAATTGGAGCGAAAATGCTTAGGGTTCTTGGGCATAACATTGTAGTTCTTGAATGTCATAGGTGATGGGTTATTTGCCAAGAAATCCATTGGTGGAGGTGGTAATGGTTGATGGATGGCTGGTTGGGGTTGTGGAATGAAACTAGTCTCAAAATCAGATGAAGATGAAGTGGATGGAGGTAGGGATAGTAGAAATGATGGATTTAATGATGGTTCCTCCCTTCTTCTAGTCCCTCTTGACCTGGTTGGAGGTGGAAATTCTTGAAACTCTTCTTCTTCTCCTGGTATAGATTTGGTTCTCCTTTTGAGCCTCTTAGGAGAAATGGTGTTTAGAAAATTCTCTAGCTTGCTTGTTCAAGCCCTCCTTCTAGTGCCAATCCTATTGTTTGGTTTTTCTGCACATCAACAACTCAGACAGAATAAAAGTTATCCTATCTCTCTTGAAAGGTTGGTCCCTATGATCAAAGAGATAACCCCAAGGTCTCATGGGAGTTAGGTCATAACAATGAAGTAGAACAAACTTAGTGATAAAATGTGAAAATTTTGGTAATCACAAGGTGTCTTATGTACAAATGTTGGAAGCTCTAAACTCAACAAATTTTAAGATATGGTGATCCTCAAATTTCTAGTTCTAACCATATAATAAAGAAACAACAAAAGATGAGGGTTTCAAAAGTCCTAATGTCAACAATACTTCTAAAATTAACCATGCAAGTAATGAAATACCTGGAATGGACCAATCCCTTAAACTAATTTCTATTTGGCCCATGGTATACCTATAATCTTGCAGAAAATAGTGCAATCTGCTAAGGTGTTAAATATTTTTCAGGCTGTAGGCATTCATTCAATAAGACTGAATGAATATCTATAGTTGAACTAAACACATGAATATGAGGCATAGGTTGACCTTGCACAACATTCCCACAATCAAGAAGCTTCCCAAAGTATGAACCAGGGATTGCTACAACACTCCAAGCATTAAATCACAAACATTACTAACTAAACCTAAGATGTAGTCAAACATTTCCAAGCAGTTCAAAAGATAGAACAAGAACCATGCAAGATTATTCAATGCAATCAAAGGCACTAGTCATAACACAATGTCTGCACTTTGTATTAAATCATCACATTTGCAATAATTCCAGTCTGTTACAACGCTTGCTTGAAATGTGAAAAAAACTATCTTCTAATCTTCTAACATGCTACTCTACTACTAACTCTAATGATTACAAGTCCTCTAACTTAGTCTGCTAATTCGAAGCCTAACCAAACCAATTATAACCAAAAAAATAAGGTAGAGTTCATACTTATAGAAAAATAAGCCCGCGTGAAGCAGAGCTAGGGTTACAAGGAAACTCGACCATCTATCAAATTGGCCCCGACAACTAGCAATAACCCGTCGTCAAGCATTGATTGCAGCAAGGACCCTCATCAGATTGAACTGGGATCAGACAAGATTATGGGAATGGACCCTTGAGCCACACCCACCAAAATACTTCACTCAGATGAACAGCTACATGCACGGAAACACCAACATGGAACACGAGCCACTGATCGGACCCGATTTGGGCAAACGAATGGATCAAATCAAACAAAACTAGGTTGAGTCCCTTTAGATCATGCCTATTTGCCATTAATGGCCACCAACCAAATCGGCCTTCCATGTGGGAATGAGTTTTGTGATAGCAGTCGTAAAGTGTACTTGACTGCACCCACAAATCACACCAAATATTCAAAGTACATCCAACAACCCTAACTCGGTCCAACCTGTGTTCAAACAGGGACACCATTAATGCCCAATACATCACCAAAATCCAAGTAGGTCCAATAGAGTTCCTAAGGCAAGAGAATCAATCATAAACCCAAGCAGAGGCAAAACCAGAGATAGGTGGAGGTGGAGCCATGAGAAAAATAGGAACAAAGAGCCAAGACAAGAAGAGGTAGAGATGGAACGAGAAAGGAAGGGAAACAAAGAGAAACAAAACCAACCCCAGTGGAAGCAGAGGCAGAACGAGAACCAAAATGGGAACAGGCAGAGACAGAATGAGAACCAAAATGGGAAAGGAATCGTGAACTTTTCCAAAGTTCAAAACCAAATTACATCCTGGTCCTGACCCCAACAAAACGACAGAATAGAAAACTGAAGAAAGCCCAAGGGAGGAAAAGCAACCCAAAGGCCGAAGACAAACAAAACAATAGAAAAAACAAGAACGCGGGAGGCTGAGCCAGAATGGGAATGGAAACCAAATAGAGAACTTTACCAAAGTTCAAGATTCAGATCCATCCTGGTTCTGCCTCCGATAGAATGAAGGGGGAAGTGAAGCAAAGAAAAGACTAAGGGAGGAAACCACCCCTTAGGAAAAAAATGAACAAAATGCAGAAGAAAGCAATGGAGCAGGAAGCAGAGCCAGAACGAGAATGGGAACAAAACCGAGAACTTAGCCAATGTTCAAAGTTAAGTCCCATCCCTCTTCTACCTCTGGAAGAACAAAAAAGTCAAGGAAAATAAGGAAAATCTAAAGGGAGAAAATCAACTCTTAGGACCCAAGAATAAAAACCAAGGGAAAATATAGAAGGCAAAAGAAGACCACCATAGAGAGGACATCCACAAGACTCCAAAACCACTAGGAACTCAACACAAAGGCACCTACAACCAAGGAAAGCACCAAAGACCAAACCCCCAAGATTTTCAAAGACAAGCACAAAAGAGGGGCAAGCCACAAAATTGAGCCAAAAAGGAAGGCCAAGAGAGGGTCCCTACTTTCAGTGGGGCATGTGTGAAAAACTGCACAACAAAACTTTGAACATCTTAAACAAAATATCTAAACCAAAAAAGTAAATCTTTAACTAGGAGAAATTTGAAGCAAAACCAGAACACCTCTTCAAACTAGAACACATTTGCAACACCTCGTTTCCTTATTTTATTAATTTTCACAATATTCTCGACATCTGAACCATAAATAGAAGCTTATCAAAGCAACACTAGAGGTTAACATCAACAACTTAACTAATGACATCATAATGCAACTAATCAAAGAAAAAATATCAACAACAATATCTTCTCAATCATTTCACTACTATCATCAAATATAACACAGGCATGTTGAAATCAATGACAACACCTTCATACTTGCAACATAAAATACCCTGAGAAGACAACTTAAAATTTTCAAGGTTTTCCTCCTAATCCTTCTTTGTAACCTCCCAATCCTTCTTCACAAAGGCAAGCATATGACCTTGACTTTCAAATTGAACATGGACGTCTTCTCTTTCTCCTAGAGAACTAGGCACTGAATTCTTTTGCACCATCTTCTCAACATCAAATAAAAATTCAGTTAGAGTGATCCTTGCACTTACCATATATCTAAGTTTACTATACTCCAATATTATTTTCTCCTTTCATTCTTGAAGTAGAAACAATTGACCATGTAGATTTTTAATGATAGCTCTTGTATCTCCATCTACACCACTCATCAAATCATAAACACCTAAGGCTTGAGAAATTTGAGACTCAATTGAGATCATCTAGTCCTTAATGCTCCTTGTAGAAATTGGCAACTTCAAAAAGAATAGAATTTTTTTTTTGCTTCTTCTAAACACTTCTTAACATCCTCCAACTCACCTTGGAACTTATCATAAATATCAACTAACCTTTTATCATTGAATTGATTTGTCATTTAATTTTCTATATTGTATTGCAAACCAATATAATACTCCTTAAAGGAATCAATAAATAACTTCAACTATTGCACACCAGATAAATAAATGTCAATAGAAATTTTTGGGTGTCCTTCTTACAACACCTTCACAACTTCATCCATCAAATCAATACTCTTCTAGTGATTTTAAAGAATCTCCTTCCTTGTGGAGGCATGAAATACTTCACCAAGCTATAATACTTAATAGTATTTTCCTTGAGCAAACCAAACTCTACAATACCACTGAACAATGCATATAACTTTATAGGACTATGCTCACAAATAGTAGGAGTCTCCTTTTTCTCTTTTCCCTTATCTTCACTAGTCTCTTTCTAAGAGGCACTAAATTTCCTTTTCCAGACCAATTGGGGTCCTTCTTCTTCCTCTTCTTCATCTTCACAAATGACATACTTTTCTCTAGGTGTCTTTTCCTTCTTTCTTCTCTTTGAAAACTTATGTTGCAAAGAGGTACTTGATGTATCTTTCTTCTTGGAACTTCTTGTAGGCTTTGTTCCAAAGGTTTTTGGAACATAAAGAGAGGAGACTAAGGTCCTACTGAACCTTCTTATTCTTTTTGGAGTCTTCAGAAGAGTAGATATGCTTTTGGATTTCTTTGTAGGGGCTTTAGGGGCACCAAAATCTCTCTCCAAATTAGCCTTCATCTTGTCAACCTTCTCTACAATGTCATTCTTCTTCTATTCTAGGCTCTCTTTGCTATACTTTTCTTCATAGGTACCAAACCTATCTACTACTAGGTTTCTAGGTTTAATCAATATAACCTTTGCAAGGCCAACAAGTTCAACTTTTCTTACCTCATAAACAAGCTCCAAAACCCAAACTATTCTAGGTTCAACTACTTCCATATAGAATTAGTCTCTACTAACCATGAATTTAATGTCATTCTTATACTTTCCAATAACACTTACCGAAATCGTATATCTCTCTTGCATCTGAGATTGAAATTATTTGAAGAATCTCCACAACATAGAGTTTTGGGATTCTAGGTCTAAAAACCTTCTTAAATGATCTCTTATTTGTATGACTATCTTAATACAATTATCTCATATAACATTCTTTGCTCTAGGAACTTCATCTAGAAAGTAAAATAACAAGAAAATAATTAGGGTACCATACCAGAAAGGGTACCTTGACTCTTTTGTCTTTTG
Organism: Sequoiadendron giganteum; assembly: GCA_007115665.2. Classification (NCBI taxonomy): domain Eukaryota; kingdom Viridiplantae; phylum Streptophyta; class Pinopsida; order Cupressales; family Cupressaceae; genus Sequoiadendron; species Sequoiadendron giganteum. The sequence continues at coordinate 481,769,607 of CM021101.1, read as the reverse complement.
CAAATTCTCCAACAATTGCAATCTTACAAGCTCACACAAATCAATGTCTAGACCTTCCTTCACCATCTGGTGAGCCATGTGTATTGTCATGGAAAACACACAATTCTCTCTATTGGCATAAAATATCCTATAACCAATAAATATAGAAGCATACTTGGCTGTCAGATCTTCAATGGCATTCATTGTTAGGGCACACTTGTCAAATTTTGCATCAGTGAGCTTCATCATTACCTCATTCTTCACCACCTTTAATGCAAGAACTGGTCTAGTGAAACACAAACCAATGACAACCCTAATTGCATCTTTAGTTATCATGTATGGCATATAAAACCAAATGAATTTTTCATGTATTATACTAAGGACATACTAAACCCACTCATCTTCATAACATAAATTGGGAAACTCATTCCACACATCCAATTTCTTCTTCATCAAGCTATAGTATTCTATTTTTATCTCGAAAGCATCTTGAATATACACATTCTCTTTGAATTCTACTTGTGTGAGGGGGAGAATGTTAGACTCAAAGACGGATCAAAAACATGTTAATCTAAGAATCTAAACTAAGATTAAACATATTAATCTAAGATCTAAATCTACACATACAAAATGAAACTAAGCTATTCTAACATGCATAAATGAATCTATGGTTCTAGAAATGAATGTACAAGAATAACACAATCTTACCATCCCATAGTGGAGTGTATCTGCCTAATGTTGGGTTTATCTTATCACCATGAAGCCTCTAAATTTTGTGTGCAAAAGCTTGATGAGTGAATTTTTTGGCTGGTTGATCAAAGAAAATGGTGAAGCTCTATCAATGTTGTTCTTGGTAGCACTTCATTGCTCAATGTATGCTGATTCTATGATCCGTATTTGTGATTAAAGGGGTTTTTTATATAGAAAATGAGATCTGGAATGAACAATTAGGATCATTTTGAAGAATATCCAAATCAATGATCGAAGTGTGTTGAGAGGATTTAGACATGAGAAGATTGTGCAAAGTTGACTGCACAATTTGGGTGATTGAGAAATAGATTGTCTAATCATGGATGTGATTGATCAGTTAACAAATTTAGATTGATTAGTCAAGATTTTGATGTCTTAGTTAGGAATTTGATGGCTTAGCTAGGAATATGATTGATCATTTAATAGATTTTATTGCTTAGTTAACAATTTGGATTGATCAGTTAACAAAATAGATTTCTCAATCAGTAATCATAATTTTCTCAATGAGAAAGTGGGTGAGGAATATGAATTAATTGATTTAATTAATTAATTCTTGTTTGGAGTTGAACGTGCAAATCAAGTTTGACTTTTGCAAGAAAAATTGCATTAGTTTGATTTGGTTTTTGATAATTGATTTGAATAGTTTGATTTAATTATTCAAATTTTGGAGGGAAAGTGTCGTAATTAAATTATTATTTAATAATTTAATCAACTTAGGGCAATAAGGTGATTTAATGATGTAATTAAATAATTGGAATTATTTAATCAATCGGGATGAAATAAATTGAGATTAGGATTTTATTAAATAAATGTGATTTATTTAACTGATCAAAATGATGAAACGTGAATTAATCAAATAATGTTGTTTTGTTTAATCAATAGAAGAATTAGGGATTTTATGACTTTATTAAACAAGTGAAATTTATTTAATTTGTCCGAAATGGTGAAAAAGTGAATTAATTAAATAGTGTTGTATTATTCAATTAATAGAGTTAGGGTTTTTATGTCATTTTGATGTGGTGTGATGTGGGAATGTTGCGATATGATTTTGAGATGGTCCAAGTTTATTTGAGACTTTACGAGATGGTTTCAAGATGTTATAGGATGTTCTGGGACAATTTCGAGTCATTTTGAGATGTTTATGGGATAATTTTGAGTCATTTCTAAATGTTACGTGATATTCCAGGGCAATTCCAAGTCATTTTGAGATGTTACAAGACAATTATGAGTCATTCTGAGATATTATGTGACAATTTTGAGTCATTTTGAGATGTTACGAGACAATTTTGAGTCATTATGAGATGTTGCGAGACAATTCTAAGTCATTCCAAGATGTTACGAGACAATTTTGAGATGATGTTCAATATTTTTTGATGTTTTTTGAGGTTGTTTGATGTTGTTTGATGTTGTTCAATGTTTTTCAAGATGTGTGATAGGTGTTAAGTCAATTTCACATGTCTACATTTTTCTCCTCTTTGATACAAAGTACTGGTTGCTTTGTTTCAAATATTTTATTTTTAAGATCAATTTTTTCGAAAAAAAAATGTGCCCTGCTATGGCATGGCATCAGTGGAATGATGGTAGGAGTTTTTCTTTCTCCCCGAGAGGTTGACCGAAAATTTCAAGCTTTGAGGTTAGGCTCTTGACACTTTTGTACTATCATTTTGATGTTTTCAGATGAAATGTTATATCAATATATGTTTATTTCTCATTTTGATGCTTTCCAAAGCTTCTAATTTAAAAGTAGGAAGTTTTTCTAAGTGTAATTAGGGTTTTCTTGAGGTGTTATATAGGCAATTTGTCTTCAAATTGGCTCATTTGTGGTTTGATCCTCTTGTTAATTCTTGTCTCTAGATTTCACATTCTGTTAGTTTTTGAGGAAGAATGTTGAGATTCAAGGTTGCTCCACATCGTTCTGAGCTTGTTTAGGAGTTTGGATGGCCTTCAAGCATCAATGGACTGATATGTACCTTCTCACTTTTCGCTTTCATCCTGTTTTTGTTCTCATTATGCGTGTGCAAATTTTTGTCAGTCAATAGTGCTATTTTTGAAATTATTGGATAGTTGCATCAGTTTTGGAAATTTTCCCTATGAAAACTATGCACTTGCTTGAAAACTACACTATTGTTTGAAAACTACATTGTTTTTTTATGCTTTTGTCCTGAAACTGCACTATTGTCTAAAAACTATGCTATTGACCTAAAATTGTGTTATTGACCCAAACTTGCACCCTAATTCCTATGCTCTTGATGTGAAAAAAATTCCCATGTTTCATTTATTTTACCTAAATCTATCCTATTGCTTGAAAATATCCCCCTTGTCTGGTTTTTATTGAGCATTTTCCCCAGAACATAGCAATTGACTTCTCCTTTGTTGTTTTCTTTTAGCATTTATTCTAAACCATAACACGTGTCTGTTTTTCATTCTAAATGTCATTTTTCATCATTCTTATGTCATTTTGTGTTTATTTTCATGTTTAGAGTGAAACCCTAACTAGCTAGTTTATAATGATTGCAGGTGAGTCTTAGATCGGTTATGAGGAGAGAGAGAAATCCTCGCCATTTGTTTGATCAGATTGTACATTTCGATGCGATGGAGTGGGACTTCCTTGATGCCATGGGATTAAAATATATTTTCTACATTCCTCCAATTAGAACTCATACATAAATGATGACTGCTCTAGTGGAGAGGTGGCACTTTGAGGCGTCCTCCTTTCATTTTCCTATAAGGGAGGCTACTATTACTCTTGAGCATGTGTGGAGGATACTTTGTCTTCCTATTCACAATGATCTTGTTACATACCACGTTCGATGAGGTGCCCACACTATGCAACATTTGGTAGGTGTGGCACACTTGGATGTTCATGATTCAGAGGTTGACTTATCTGATTTTTCTAACAGCGTAGATCATATCATTCTTATCCTTTGTGGCCTAGTATAAATATTGTTGTCCCTGATAGACGAGGTCAACAATTTTCTATGGGTTGGGGTACATGTATCGGTAGTATGCTAGAGCATGGTATGAGATATGCTTGGGGTTCTTGTTTGTTTGCTCAACTTTACCGAGATATGCATGAGGTGGTGTATCAGGGTGAGAATTACATGTCTGCAGGTGTGTCACTTTTGCACGTTTGGCATGGGAGCATATTGCAGTGACTCATCCGGATGGGATTCAGGATCGTTCTTCAAACGATCCATACTCTTATCATTATGGGGACTTTATGCATTACACCTTGCCTAGGAACCTACATTATTGGTGTTGTGTGTTTGATGAGATGTATGGTTTTGTGTGGAGACCCTATATGAGCTACAAAATTTGGCTAGAGGATGTTGATCAGCTTGTGTACTACTGACAGACCCATTGGTTGATTGGGCGTTCATCTTCAGTGATAGATTGTTATATACTAGACCAAGCTTGTCACCAATTTGGAGAGAGATAGGGGAAAGTTCTTGATGTGTATGAGGCTCGGTTTGGTCAGACTAGTGGATAGGTTTGTGTATGGGGTCTCCAGGTTGATGCAGATATTGTGATTTCCTAGTTTGGAGCACTTGCCCCAGTTGGCTAGGGTTGGTCAATTGGTGTGGCAGATCTAGGTACTACTCGTGACTATGAGGAGTGGTGGGCATGGAACACGCCTTTGAGGCTTACTGATCCTATTGGAAACACAAGGGAAGATAACTGAAGGGGGGGAGGATGAATCAGTTGTCACAAAATTTCAAACTTATTAAACTTATTAACCTTTAATCTCATATTTGATTAATAAATGTGAAAGCATGAATCAAAAACACATCAAAATCACACATAACACCAATATTTTTGCATGGAAACATTGTTAGGGGAAAAACCACGGTGGAGGTTAATCCTTAAGTTATACCCTGTTAAAAGTAAAAGAAAGAATATAAGAGGAATGCACATGCATTCAGGCACACTGGCTAGAGCTCATTGCTCAAAGGAAGAGTCATTGTCTTATAGAAAATATTCAGATTAAATCCACCTAAAGAATTTGAACTGAGGCTTGGGTACAGTTCTAGTTAAGCACATGAACACTTCTTCACTATCTTTCACTCTCCTTCAAACTTTGGTGTTCCTTCAAATGATCTAAACCTTTTTCACACATAACACTCACACACTTCACACACCACACACTCTACATGCATCTCAAATGAAGAAACAATCACTTATATATATCCACAACAAGAAATTACATTGCTTTATGTTGACTTCAACACAATAATAGAATGAATGCAAATTGTCAGCTAAAAACAATAAATATTATCAATGTGCATCAAACCAAGGTTGGCTGCAACACAGTAGAGACCTAAAAAAAATTTGTTGAACACAAAACACTTCCAAATATTCTTCCTTGAAGATCCACAACATGCTTCAAACACCTTGTCGGCCATGAACATGAAAAACATGAACACGTAAGAGAAAATATCGGATCACGAGCACAATGATCAATGCGGACGTGCAAAATAAATAAAACATGATCTAGAAACATCCATGAAAACTGCAGTAACATACACAATAGCTTAGATTATCTGAATCACATTATCTTCTGACATGAATACCATTTGCAGTAAAAAAATAGCTGTCAGAACACATAAACTTATAAATTTCTCAAATCTTCATGCGCACCTCTAAAAATTTGAGACTAGAAACTAGATAGGCTTGAAAACAAACTCGTTAATCCACAAAACCTCACTATCAACACAATGAACTTTATACCATACTAATCTTCACTGCTTCACAAATAACCTGTAACATATTTTATTACAATTTTCTCAATATCCTTGACATATATAATATTAAAGACATTAATGCTAATAGTGTTGACATCAATGATAACCACATATTAGAAACTCAACCACAACATTCAACATATCCCATTGTGGGAAAATCAGGTATTACAGGTTGTCATGGGAAGCACAAGCCTATTGAGGTTCTCCCAGAGCAGTTGGATTGATCTCGACATGATGAGGCCTAGGGTATTTAGGATGAGCAGGGGCCTCCTACACAGGGTGAAAGACAGGTTTCGAGTCCTCCTCCACCAGCCAGGGATGTTGATATTTTAAGGAAATCCGAGGTGTGGAACTCCTTCCTAATGTTATTTCAAAGAGGAATAGTGCAAACTACAAGTTCAAATTCAATTATAGTTCATTAAAGATGCACATTACTAGAAATAGAATAAACAATTAAAAACATAGAATTGGACACTAGTAGTTAACATGGGAAAACCCTTATGGGATGAAAACACACCACACGAAGAAAAAACACTTTGTATTACAGTGAAAAAAATTCACATACATAGTTATAGTTTTTTTCTCTTAGATGTCAATCTAGAACATGCAATTGAAGCAGCATTACAATCTTGATCAATAGCATTCTCTCACTTTCTAATTTTATCACTATTACAATGTATTCACATACAAAAACCCCTTCTGAGAGAATTCCCTAATCAACCTACCATTAATAGAATCATCCATAGAAGCATACCAAATTGGTTCCAATTCATAACAACACACTAACTGTCACTCAGTAGTTAACTTTCGGGCTACCGGTGTGATGCATTCTATCCTTCTACCAATCTATTTGTGTCACTTTGACAAGTGTAGCACCTGAACCATCATCATAGAATCAATGAGACATGAGACTATGTCTCATTGATCACAAGCTATCACAGTGATACATGCTCCGTTGATCAAGTATATTGCCAGCTGTCAGCAACCAATCATCACTTTTTAAATTGGCAATAGTCAGGTCCACCACAACACATGTACATCGCTTGTGTGATTCCAGATAATCAAGATTGGAATCTACAATATTCACAACTAGTCTCTCATAAAGGACATAAATATTTAACTCCTAACACTCCAAGTGGTCCCCACATTTCATGTGGCATCCATATCACTTTCGTCATTGAGACTAGGGTGATCGTTCTAACGACGAAGACAAGTCTTTCCGACATAACATGCCACCAATTCCAAACCCATTGGGCTATAATTGTAACACTCCTTGGAGTCTCACTGACCAGACTGAGTCTTGGTGACTAGGAACCAAGTTGACCACATGAAGACATCGGACCATCTTTGGAATAGAGAACAGGGTTCCACCGATGGTGTACAATCAAGGTGATCAAGGAGTTAAGTAGACCAAACATTACCAAAGACTAGCGAGCAAGTTGAGTCATATTTCCAGCATGCTCTCACTTGATGAAGACTTAGTAGTTTCCCTCAAACTTAACATTACTGAATATCATAGTCCCCAAGGCCCATCAAATTGACACACCACCTGAACTTGTCCATGTTCACTAGTTTTGTTAATGCATCTGCAACATTTTCCAGAGTATCCACCTTCTCTAAAATGACTTTTCCATCCTCCACCATATCTCATACAAAATGATACTGAACATTGATATGTTTCATCCTGACATGGAAATTTGGATTTTTTGCCAAATAAATAGCACTTTGACTATCACAGCAAATGGAAATTTTCCTTGCATTGAACCCAATATTAGAACACAAATATCTGAGCCAAAAATATTCTTTATAGGTGTGTTTTTTTTCCATATATTTTATTTTTGTAGTAGATAAAGTGATTATAGCCTTCTGCTTTCTCATCCAACTAACTGCACCACCATTCAACATGAAGATATGTCCATTGGTGGACCTTCAGCTATCAATGTCCCATGCCTAATCATAATCCACATAACCTTGCATGCTAAGAGATATTTCTGATCCAACCGAGTTACCATGATAGCACAAAGCATACTAAGAGGTACCTTTTGAATATCTAAAAATTATTTTCACAACATCCTAGTGTGGTCTACCAGGATTCTCCATAAACCAGCTAAGAAATCCAACTACTTTGGAAATGTATGGCCTAGTACAAACCATTGCATACATTAAGCTACCAACTGCACTTACATAGGGCACTCTATTCATGTCCTCCATCTTAGTAGGATATTTTAGACAATCTTCAACATATAGTTTCATTCCCTGCAATACTAGAACAACCAGTTGTTTGCAATCGTTCATACCAAATCTCTCAAGGATAATATTGATATACTTGCTCTAGATGAACCAAAGCTTTCTGCTCTCTCTATCCCTAGTTCTTTTCATTCCCAAAATATACCTTGTTGCACCAATATCTTTAATTTCAAACTTTGCAGACAACTAATATTTTAGATTAGAAATCATAATCTTACTATCTCCTATAAACAACATATCATCAACATATAGGGAAATAATAAGAATTCGATCATTTTCAATTTTGAAGTACACACAATGATCATATTTTGATCTTACAAATCCCAATGACAAAAAAAACCTTTCAAACTTCTGGTACCACATTCTAGGTGATTTTTTTAAACCATACATATATTTTTTAGCTTTCACACCAAATTTTCTTTACCTTTTTCCACAAAGTGCTCAGAATGGGAAATTAAATTTCTTCTTCAAGATCTCCATGAATAAATGTTGTCTTCACATCCATCAATTCAATCTCTAAGTCCTACGCTATTGCAAGTGACAAACAAAATCTAATAGATGTCATCTTAGCTATAGGAGAAAATATTTCTCCATAATCAATTCCCTCTACCTGGGAATACCCTTTCACAACCAGCCTAGCTTTATACTTTTCAACACTGCCATCTAGACCAACTTTCTTCTTAAATACCCACTTACAACCAACAGGATTTTGACCTTTAGGAAAGGGTACCAAATCCTAGATTGTATTCTTTTCTAATGATGCCATTTCCTCTTTAATGGCTTCCAACCAAGAATTCAAATCAGACCTTTCTATGGCCCCTTTCACAGTCATAAGCTCATCAATATTTGTAATTAAAGCACAAGCATAGTTTGCATCCAACATGGAAAAACCATACCTTTCAAGTTGTCGTTTCTCACAAAGTAGACCTCCTCATAGGCTGAGGTTGAGGTTGTGGTTCTTCTTCTTGTTCAAAACTCCCAAATTTTCTTGAACTCTCCTTAGATTTAGGTACACTTTGAATTTGTAGTTCCTCTTTATCTGGAGTTAGAGGAATTTCAACTACTTCATTCTTTTTCTCTTGTTTTTTCATCTCTAGCTACAGATCCAATGTAGAAGGTTTCAACTCACGAAAGATTACACTTCTATTGTACAATAACTTCTCAGTAATAGGATTTCAAAGCTTGTATCCTTTCACACCAATGTCATAGCCAATGAAGATACATTTTGGGTAAAATCACAAAGCTATGTCACACTTTATAAAGGAAACGACCAATGTTGATCCAACTTTTAAACTCGAATCACTAAAAAGTAGCATATATGTTTTGAATTATTAAATGATGTAAACTAGTAAAATATGTATTTTTTAGTATATTTTATGTTTGTATTTTGTATAGGAAATTAAAAAATTATTTTAAACTAGTTTTCATAAATTAAGACTATAATTTAGTTGCTGAAAAAATGCTGAAAAATGAAGTTGCACGGGACATCAACCTTTTTATAGTAAATTTTTTTTTTTTCTTTCAATTTTTTTGTGTGTATTTATAACTTGAAACTTTAGTGCATGGATATAAAATTATAGTTTTGTTTTCCAACTTAGATCTTTTCTCATTCAACACATAAGTATATACCTCACAGCCAAAGACACAAACATGTCTCAGAGAGGGATTCTTACCAGACCACGATTCCATAGGCATTTTATCAACAAGAGCTAAAGAGGGAGATTGATTCACTAAGTAACATGTTGTAGCCATAGCTTTAGCCTAGAACTTCTACTCCAGACCAGCATTTCTCAACATAATTCTCGCCCCTTCCATCAACATCATGTTCAACCTTTCATCAACTCCATTCTATTGTGGAGTGTAAGGTATAGTTTTATGCCTTTTAAGCGCATGGTCTTTGCAATACATTTTTAAATCTACAAAACAAAACTCACCGCCGTTATCTTTCCTCAAGCATTTAATTTTTCTTCCAGTCTCATTTTCAACCAAGTTTTTAAACTCTTTAAACCGACTGAACACTTTTATTTTACTTTTCAAAAAATACTCAAATTCCCTTCTCGAATAATCATCAATAAAAGAAACATAATATTTTGATTTTAATAGCGAAGGGACATTTACTAGACCAAAAAAATTAGAGTGAATATAATATAGAATGCCAAAAGATTTATGAGGACTAGAATAAAAAAAACATGATGTTGTTTTCCATATATACAATGTTCACAAAATTTGAAGTCAAGGTTACAGTCATCAAGCCCTTCAACCAGGTTTTTATTTTTCAATTATTTTAAGTCTTTCTCATGAATATGGCTAAGCCGTTGATGCCAAATAATGGTCTTTTCTACTGGGAGTTTCACTTCCAAAGAATTTTCACCTAGAGGAACTTCAGTCTCCTTCTCTACACAAGAAGCCTTGATTGACTATCTAGAGACATGATTACATTAAATAGCATGTGCGTCCACCTTGTACAGAGTGCCAACTTCAGCACCTCTAGCCAACACCAATGAGCCTCTTATTATTTAATAACCACCATTCAAAAAATAAACATGTACTTCAACATCATTCAACTTGCTTACAAAAATTAAATTTTAAGCTGGACCTGGTATGTGAATTATGCCATCAATCCCTTTTAATATTCCATCAAGGAATTGAACTAATCTTTGTGAGACATCATGTGAAAAGATGCACCTAATTCAATCAGCCAAACATCATCTGATGCCTAAGTTGCCAAGGCTGCAATGAAGGCATCTGCATCGCTCTAAGAAGAATCATTATTTGAAAATTTCTTCTTCTCCTTTTTCTCCTCTTTGCAATCCTTACGGACATGACCAGGCTGCCCAAAATTCCAACATTTCCCCTTGGACTTCTTTCTAGGAGACTTTGATCTCCCTTCAGATTTTGATCTTGACTTTGTGTCCTTCTTCAAGCCTTTCTCCTTCGATCTTCCTCGAATAGCCAAAGCCTCCTTTGCAATCTTAGAAGATTTCCTATGCATCTCTTCTAACAAAAATGAAGCAACCACATCTTCCATCTTGAAAGTGGTTTTCATTCTCCTAATCACCATCACTAAATGATCCCAAGAGTCGGGCAAATAACACAACAAGAGCATACATTGATCCTCATCGTCTATCTTCACGCCTCTCGATGTTAATTGAGCAATCAACATATTGAATTTATTAAGATGATTTCCACATATGCCCCTTCCTCCATCTTTAAAGAGTACAGTTTATTCCTCAAGAATAACTTATTTACCAAGGACTTGCCCTAATAAATGTCAACTAGTGTCTTTCACAAAGAAGTTGCACCCTTCTCCTCATGAAAATTCAGGCAAATAGAGTCTACAAGACATAGTCTTATCAACCCTTTGGCTTTTCCATCTACGAGCTCCCAATATTATTGCTTCATGCCTAAAGGTTTATTTCCAAACACAACAATCTAGAGATCTCTATCCACCAACAAGTCTTCCATTTTGAGTTTCCATAACTCAAAATTTCTATCATTGAAATTCTCCATTTCAATCCTCCCTCATTTTCTTGCCATCTTAATCCATAATCAATATTACTAGACTTGTCCAAGACTCCCATTTTAGAACTGACATAGAAAAATCATCCTACCCACAAGGATAACACGACTAGCCAGGCTCCGATACCACTTGCAAGGAAAGAAGAGGTGCGGAAACGCCTTCCTAATGTTAATTCAAAGAGGAATAGTGAAAACTACAGGTTCAAATTCAATTACAATTCATTAAAGATGAACACTACTGGAAATAGAATGAATAATTAAAAACAAAGAATTGGACATGGTTAGTTACAATCCTAATCAATCATGTTCTCTCACTCTTTAATTCAATGATTGTTACAATGTATTCACATACAACAATCCCTTCCTAGATAATTCCCCGATCAACCTACCATCATCAGACTCATCCATAGAAGCATACCAAATTGGTTCCAATTCAGAACAACAGACTAATTGTCACTCAACAGTTACCTTTTAGGCTATTAGTGTGATGCATTCCAGCCTTCCACCAATTTTTTTGTGTCACTCCAGTGAGTGTAAAACCTAAACCGTCATCATAGCATCGGTGAGACATGAGACCGTGTTTGAACAATTTTAGCCTATCACAATGATAGATACTCCATTGATCAAGTCTATCACCAACTAGCAATAGTCAGGTCCACCATGACACGTGTACGCCGCTTGTGTGATTCCAAAGAATCAAGATGAGAATCTATAATATTCGCAACAAATCTCCTGAAAAAGACTTAAATGTTTAACTCCCACACTCCAAGTGGTACCCACATTTCATGTGTCATCCATATCACTTTTTTCATTGATACTAGGGTGATCATTTTGATGATGAAGACAAGTCTTTCTAACAACATTTCGCCAAATCCATACCCATCGGGTTGTCGCTATAACACTCGTTGGAGTCTCATCGATCATACAAAGACTTAATGACCAAGAACCAAGTTGATCACATGAAGAAATAAGACCATCATTGGAACAAAGAGCACAATTCCACTGATGGTGTACAATCAAGGTGATCAAGGAGTTAAGTAGACCAAACCTTGCCAAAGACTAGCCAACAAGTTGAGTCATATTTCTAATAGATATATTGCTATCTTAGATGATTTTGGCAAAAGATATAGAGATTGCATGACAATAGGCTTCAGAGACTTTGGTAGACACCTTGAGTGTTGAGCGAGAGAGTGAGATTGGATGACGGTATGTTGTATAGGCTCAAGTACTATTACTGACAATAGAGAGAGATACTCTCTAGGCAGAGCGTGATATTATGGAAGCTGAGTGAGATACATATCTACAAGCATCCACCTATTATTAGACCTTATATGATGCTACTATTCCTAGGGCCTATCGGTGTCCATGGTTTGGGGAGCCGAGTGTTGCGAGCGATGGCGGTGGTGGTGTAGGTGTAGGTGTAGGTGATTAGTCTATCAGACAACCAAATAATTTTGGTGGTTCATCCCTCCTTTCAGGGTCTTACTTTTTTGGTACTTCATCTTCATGTTGTTTCATGGCACAGAGGCATTTTGTAGACATGTGTTATATATATTCATTAGTCTAGTCGAGACCTCATATATATGTTATGATTTTGTAGTATCCTATCACACTTCTATCACTACAATTGATGTACTTATGACATATTCCCTTTTTGATGATGATATATATGAGATATATCTTCTTTGATTCAACCTTCTTTAATGTTTATGTGATGGTGATATATGATGGTGTATGTTTATATGTGTTTTTGTGTTTTTGTGTTTTTCTAATGTATGAATTTGATGTGGATGAAGGAATCATACTTTTTCTCATTTATGTTGATAAGTGAATTCCTCATACATGATACATGATGTTTTCATTTGGTTTATTATCATCATGATATGTATTGATAGCATTTGTGGATGCAGTATGGATATGGTATTGACGATGTTTTATGCAGGATGAATATTAACCAGAAGAAATATTGGTGATAGATAAAGATATGATACTAATTAGAAGAAATATGATGTTTGTTAGATATATGAAATATGATGATGGATATAAATTTGATGTTAATTTAGAATAAATATTGATGATAAATAGTGATTGTTAAGTTGCTTTTTCTTTGCTTTAGATACTTCACAATTTGAAAAACCCTGTTTGATGTAACAGACAAATATGGTGCACCAGGGTATAAATTACCAAGGTAACTTTGTATCCATTGTGTGGAATTTGACTCTACAAAAAAAGAGTATCTTTGTTCATACCAGACATACAAAAACTTTGTTTAAAGTATAGGGGGGTTGCATGAAATTTTTTTCGGAGTAGTCACATAGAGAGGTATAGAACACCAAACATGTAACTACTTCACAAATTGTAATAATACAACTTTCATACCCAATAAAGAAAGTATTCACCATGGTAATATTACAAAAATATCTTACAAATAGAAAATCAAAATGACACTCAGTTTCCCCCATTACTTATTCTCTAAATCCTTATGGAAATTTTGAGAGATCCTCGGAATGAGTCAATAAAAAGATGAAAATAAAGTTGCAGTATCACTTGTCATATCTATTAGGGTGGGGCTATTATCCGTTGTTGATCATGTCTATCATAGGAATGAATCCATTAAGGCATATCTTAGGATGTTGTTGGGACTTGTTAAAAATATAGGTAGTTGATACTTTGGAATTCTTTTTGTCTATCTATAGTCAACTCTTATGCGATTGTTTTGCTTGAAAGTTATAGCTTTTGATGTTTGATTTGTTTGCTTTTTTTTTTTTTCAAAGGATGATTGTGACGATTAATTTATTATGGATGAAATGTTTATCTTGGATTTTGATGACGAGATGATGGGGTGTTTCATTTTTTTGTTTTTTCTAAGTTTTATGATGCTATTTTTATTTTTTTCAGGGGACTAACCTAGGGCCTCAGGGGCTAATCAAAGATAAGCCTTGCCTACATTGTACATGCAGAGGCTCATATTTTTCTTGGTTTCACCTTTTTGACCTTTTTTTTTTTTCAATGTTTTGGATTTTGTATATTGTATATGTTTTTGGGATTTTGTATTTTCTAGCTAAGTTGAAATAAAGCATGTTAGAAACCTAAGAGGACTGACCTAGGGTTTGGGGGCTAAAAAATCTTTGGCTACATTGTACATGTAGAGACCACGTAGTTCGACCATTTGACTCAAAACATGAATTATTTTGGGGTAAACAACATCAATATCTTGGATTGATATCACGTTTCTATGTCTGGAGGATATGTTATGGGAAATCTACTTGAACTAGCTATGAGGTTCAAGAAAATTTTAATATCTTAGAATTTTTGAGTGAAGGAATAACCCAATGATGTTTTTTATTATTCTTTTTGCATGTTTTTTATTTTTGTTGTTTTAAAGTATTTTTTACTTTTTTTATTTTATGACCACAATTGAATGCCACAAGATCTAATCTATGAATAGCTTTGGTAAGTTTCCCCCAATAAAACAACTTACCTTAATCAATGACAAGCCATGGTTGGATACATGTTTTACGAAATGGATGGGCGTATGTCATGAACAAGTGTTGATAGATAATGATGCATGTTTTATTCACACATAGCACCTGTTTTCCAAGTTTTAGTATGGTACCTATTCTAGGAGCGCCACAAAGTGGTTTTCACTCAAAGAAATTTTTATTTCTCTTTACTATTTTTCTTTCTTTTTGATTTTTTTAATATTTTTTATCTATTTTATCTATTTTTTTGGATTTTTACCATTTTTCCTAGGGTATTCTAACATGTTTCATGTATAGGAATTCTTGAGGTGGTTGTTCTTCAGTGGTTCCTCTAGAGGTTATCCTTCAAGAGTAGCCAACTCATATACCCCAGAGCCATAGATTGTTGTTGTGATGAATGGGCCTAACCAGTTACATTCAAATTTTCCCTTGTCATCTTAATTCAATTGTATCTTCTAATTCTCCTTGTGGACTAAGTCACCAAATTGAAATTTTATCTTTGATTCTCTTGTCATAGCTTCATTTAAGATGATTCTAATAAACCTATAGATGGTTTGACGGGATCAAATGCCTTTCATCTAGGAGCTCTAATTTATTCAGTCTAGATTCCATATATTCTTCATTGCTGACCATGCCTTTTAATCGGACTCGTAATGAGGGGATTTCAACCTCAATAGGTAATACAACTTATGATCCATAGACCAAGGAAAAGGGTGTGGTGCCAGTAGGTGTGCGAATGTTGGTTTGATAAACCCATAAGGCTAGGTTTAGCTGAGATGCCAATCATGGTTGGCATCATTGATAGTCTTTTTCAATATTTTCAGGATTGTTTTATTGGATGCCTCTACTTGACCATTTCCTTGAGGATAGTAGGGCATATAAAATATATGTTGGATAAATAATTGGGAATAGAGTTCTTTGAAATTCTAATTCTTGAATGGGGTGCCATTTTTTGTTACAATTGTTTTTGGGATTCCATACCTACAAATGAGATAATTCAAAATTAATTTTGATATCTATTTTGTAATGATATAGGTCAATGGAATTACCTCTATCCATTTAGTGAATTATTTATTTGTGGTGATAATGAATTTATGCTCGTTCGATGAAGCGAGTGATATCTTACCTACCAAGTCTAATCCCCATTGCGAAAAAGGCCATGGTGTTGTGATGGGTCTCAACTCTTGTACTGGTGCATGAACTAGATCACTGTGTTATTGACACTTTCGATACCTTATAGAATATTGAATGTTTTCTTGCTCCATGGAAGGCTAATAGTATCCCACCCTCAGTAGCTTTTGTACAAGGTTAGGTCTGCTAAAGTAGGATTCACAAATACCTTCGTGGACCTCTTGTAAGTTTGTTTATAATTCTTCTATGTTAAGGCACCAAAGTAACATACCATCTAGGCTACAATAGTATAGGGTTTCTCCTAAGATCATAAAATGAGAGGTTCTAAGGGTGAAGGTTTTCTTCTAAGTAGTTGTTAAGTCAAGTGGTATGAGATAGTTTTGGATATAGTCAAAAGTATCTTGGTACCATGGGGAGTTAGGACCAACAACAACACATACCATTTTTTATTTTGGGATGTCCAATGGCTGAACAAGTAGTTTTTCCTCAAGGAATTCATATTTAGGCATGTTCTAAGGAATAGCAAGCATTGAGCCTATCATTTCCATTGCATCAGTAGCTATGTTATTGATCCTGGGAACTTGTTCAAAAGTTATTTTGATGAAGTAATCCTTGAAGTTTTCCACCATTATTTTCTATGGTAGAAAATTTTCATCCTTTGTTTGGTATTTGTTGTTCACCTATCTAATTACTAGCTAAGAGTCTCCAAAGACAAGTAGCTCCTTTATTCTCCATTCAATTACCATTTTGAGCCCCGTGATAAGAGCTTCATATTCTAAAATGTTATTTGTGTATGGGAATGCAATCCTGTAGGCCTTATATATACTATCTCCATATGATGTGAGAAATAAAATACCTGCTCCAGAACCATGTTGAGTCCCATCAAAGTATAGAGTCCATTGGCATGTATGTTTTATCATTAAGACACTCTGATATGTGAAATCCACTATGAGAGGTTTATGATCATCTATGGGTGCTTTGACCAATTGGTCTACTATGACTTGTCCCTTTATAACTCTCCTATCCATGTAATCTATATCAAATTCACTTAGGATCATCACCCATTTGGCTATTCAACCTGTTAAGGCTACTTTTGCTAATAAATATTTGTGTGGGTCCACCTTCAAAATCAGTTTCACTTTTCTATTTAAGATTTAATGTCTCAACTTTTGTGTTGAAAACATGACTGAGAGACATGTTATTTCAATGAGTGAGTAGTTTACTTCATATCCCACTATTTTTTTGTTGATTAGTAGACTGGCCTTTCTTTGTTGTTATCATCTAGCTAGTCCAAGAGAGCTCGCAATGTTGCTTGTGTGGAAGATACATAAAGTATCATATCCTTTTATATAATAAATGGCATGAGTATAGGAGGAGTAAGTAGATAATCCTTGACTTGATGGAATGCTTGGTCGCATATCCCATCCCATTTGAAGGTGATATCTTTGGGTAAGAGATGACTGAAAGGGTGGCACTTGTTTTCCAGTTGTGCGATAAATAGCCTAATGGATTGTAGCTTCCCTTGTAGGCTCCTCAATTGTTTTAGTGTATTTGGAGGAGGCATCTCTATTATAGATTTTACCTTGGTAGGATCCACTTCTATCCCTCTTCTTGACACTATGTACCCCAATAGCTTTCCATATGTTACTCTGAACACACACTTTAGGATTGAGTCTCACATTGTACTATTCCAAATAATCAAATACCCTTGCTCGGTTTGTCAAGTGATCTACCCTTTTGATTGAATTTTATAGGATTTCATCCAAATAGTCCTCCATGATTATGTGTAGCATGTCATGGAATATGGTCATCATCACTCTTTGATAGGTTGCTCCTGCATTCTTTAGACCAAAAGGCATTACAGTCCAATAAAATGTCCCCTAAGCACAAGTGAATGTTGTTTTATGTTGGTCATCTGGAGAGATCTCTATTTGGTTGTATCTCAAGAAACCATCCATTAAGGATAGCATCTCATGCCCTACTGTTGTATCTACAATCATGTCAATGCTAGGCAATGAAAATTCATCTTTTGGACAAGGCTTGTTCAAGTATCTGAAGTTTGTACATATCATTATGCCCCCAGTAAGTTTGGACACTGGTACTATATTGGATACCAATTGTGGATAGTTGATGAGTCTAATGAAACCCACATCTAGTAGCTTCTTTAGTTCTACCTTTACCATTAATGCTATCTTGGGATGCATTTTTCTGAGTTTTTGCTTGATAGGCTTTGCTCCAAGGATGAAAACTAGATGATGCACCACTAATGTTGGATCCAGTCTAGGCATTTTAGCATAGGTCTAGGAATATTTTACCTTTCTCTCATTGAAGAACACTGTGAAATTATCTTTCTCCTTAGGATCAAGTGATGTTGCATGGTATGTTATCTTTGGGTCCTCTGTTGTGCCACCATTTAGAGATTTTGTTTCTTCTATAAGGAGTGTTAATGTTTCTTGATATTTTGATATGGGGAGACTGAATCCTCCATCCTCGAGTTCCTCTGGGAGGTTTTCACCTTTGGATGCATCCTTTAATTTTCTCTTTTCCGGATCTGATAGAGCCACAGTGTGGTTTTCCCTAAGGGATTATATTTTTATGTTTTTTCTTTCATTTTTGCAATTGGAAGATTCAATATCTCCACCAAAGTATGCCTCTTGTTCTAGCTCCATGATGAACCCTGCTTTGTGATCTCCTTCTGGTATGTCTATTCGAAGTCCCATGAACTCCATGATTTCCTCGTTGTTATGGAATTGATCTAGAATAGGTGTATGTTGTTGTTGATCCCAATCTATGAGTTGTGCGTAATCGAGTGGGAGACTATCATCTTGGTATACAAAGCTTACAAAAGTAGGTGAAAGGGTTAATATGGCTCTAGTGTCTTTTTCCCACTAGGTATCTAAGTCATCATTACTAGAAACGAGGGAATCATATCTAGTGAGGAAGGAAGGAGAATCCCATTCGTATTCATTAGAGTCCATTTAAGAATGGAAATAGATGTTGGGAATGGTTTCCATGTATTGGAGAGGGAACCTACCAATTCTAAAGTTGTCAAATAAGTCTTCAATGGGTAGTTCATTTTCCATGACATGTTATATATCCAATGCCTTAACGCTAGTAGAAGTTTCTTATTTCTTCCAAGAGGTTTGTCTGGTTTTCAGAATGACCACGTCTTTTGGTTTATACCCTAGCCCCATATTTTTTTTCCTTTGTTCTACTATGATAGGCTCTGCTTAGCCTTGTTTATGTAGCCCAAGGCCACCTATTTCATTATATCCCATTTGTTTGAATAATTGAAACCTCTAGTGTTAGGATCAATTAAAATGGGTTGTGGCTTTTGTGGTTCTTTTTGGTCCTCCTTGTAGATCATAAATGAAAGGTCCTCCTCAAATATTTCTTCATATTTCATTTCTCCCCATCTAGTAAAGATAGTGGTTTTGGCTATCATTTGTACTGTCTTGATCTCTTTTGGACCTCCATATACTCAAGGTGTTGGTGGAAGCATGTTGATGCAAAAAGCTTGGTTAAAATGGAAGTTCCCATTACCCTTGTCAAGTACTTGAATCTTGGCTTCCGTTTTCGGTTGTTCACTTGATGTGTTTTTGGTGGAGGTTGATGGGAGCATGGAAGGGTCAAAATAAGAAAAGGAATGGAAGGCTATATCATTGCTAGGCACACATTGGATTTTATTGTAATTTTCCTCCACTTTACACAAAAATGGAAAGGCTTAGGATTAGCATATAGTGTTACTTCTTTTCCTTCATGGGCAAAATTTAGGCTTGATGAAAAGTGGAAGGGAATTCTTGTAATACGTGGATCCAAGGGCATCCCAGGAGTAGGTTTTATGGTAACTCAAGATCCAGTACTTGACAATTAGTTTATGTGATGGTTGGTCTTATTTGTACCAACAACCTGACTATTCCTTTAGAATTTCTTTCCAAGTCATTAGAGGCTTTTATGGTGATACTATTTCCTTTGTCAATTACATCATCAGAATACCCCTACTATTTTATGAATTTTAATGTACAAATATTCAAACCTTCACCATTATCTATCAATACTCATTTGACCATGATCTTGTGAACACCAACATCTATTTATAGATCTTGATTGTGGAACATTATTTGTAGTAGATATTTCTTTGAGAAGACTAAATGATTACTTGTAGTGATTTTTCCAACCATAGCTTGGAACTAACTAGGATCAAGGTCATTAGGGACTGAAATTTCCAATGCTTTTTCCAATATATCCCTATGTGCGGGTGGAAATTTTAACAAATTTGGGATTGAGATGAGGGTAGGTATCTTCTTTAACTATTCCACAATTCTGTAGTCACTTGGTGACTTGATTGTGGATTTGGGAGGTGCTCCTTGTATTTTAACTCTTCATAGACAGGTAGACACATTACAGTTGTTATCTCCTCCTCGTATCATTACTATGTTTTCTCTATTATCATCAACTTATGACAGGGTTCTTAAAACTGTGTCACCGCATGTGTAATTAGCATTGTGGTACTATTGGCCCTTTCCTTTTTCATTCCTCTTAGCATGGTTCAATATTGGGTTTGATTATATTTGTAGGTCCTTGTTTCCAGGATGATGATCAACGTCTACCTCCCCTTTGTCTATCAAGTCCTAAATGATATGTTTGAGGTTCATGCAATTTTTGGTCATATGTCCTTTGATCATATGGACATCACACAAGTCTTTCTCATTGTACCATGGTGTCTTAAAGCTAGGTTCTTCATAATTTGGGTGGTCATTTGTTTTGATGAGGTTCTATTGTACTAGTTTGTGCATAACTATTTAAAGCGACTCACCTAGTACAATGAATTTCCTTCTAGATTGATTATATTTCCTTTGTTTCCCTCCCTAGATTGATTTGTGTGCTATTAGTACCATAGCTTGTTTTTTTCCACCTGTTGTTTTTTTTATTTGTGTTCTATGTGTTCCATACTACTCTAGTGTCTACCACTCCATCATTTGTGACACTCTTGTTTTTAGCCCAGACTTTGGATTTATCATTTGAGTTAGAGGGACTATATTTTGAGTTGTTTGTTCTTAAGGTTACTCTTGCTATGAGGTCTCTCTCAATATGTAACCCCTTTTAAATTGTTTCCTCGAAGTCTACAAGACATAACATAGTGAGTTGGTAGTTTATTCTGGGTAGGATATTTTTGATAAAAATATCCACCAACTCCTTGTCTGGAATGGGCCATTTGCATAGACTTTATTTGTGTCTCCATCTCTGTAGTTAGGAGGTAAAGGATTATCCTTGGTTTTGTTTGATCATGGAAAAACTAGTGAAGGCGACATCTTGTTCTATGTTAAATGAGAAGTGGGTTATAAATTTTCTAGATAGCTCATCAAAAGTTTTGATTCTGGGTTTTAGATGGGTGAACCACTCCATATCATGACCTTTAAGGCTGCATGGAAAGAGCTTCATGAGGTAGTCATCATTTTTTTGTACCTCCATACATGATAGCGATAATTCTCATACATGCTCTATTAGATCTCCTACTCATTTATACTTTCTATCAAATGTAGGTATCTCAAAGTTTTTTGGAAAGGGTAGTGACATGATGGAATGATCAAATGCGAATGAAAAAATTTCCTCGAGAGTGTAGGTATTTTTCTATTTTCCTATCTACATATCGACTATTTGTTGGGTGACAGTATCTAGCCTTAATTCCATCTCTATTTTCTGTACATTTGTTTGCAAACCTTGTGTGTGATAACCTTGTTGTCCTACCAAGTTTTGGTCATAGATTGGGTATTGTGAAGGTACAGGACCTTGATAGCAATATGGGATATAAGGAGGGTTACTTCCTTATTGTGCATAAGGAGGGTTAACTCCTTAGTGTTGGGGTGAAACATATCGAAGGCTCCCTTGATGATGTGTTTGTGGGTGACCTTGTTGATGGGATGATTGAATAAGGGTGTTCTATGGCACACCTTGCTAAATAGGATGAAACTCAAGGTTACCTTGGTGATGCATTGGTAGGATACCTTGTTGTCAGGATGACTAAATAAGGGCGCTCTATGGCACACCCTGTTGGGTAGGACTAAAATGAAGTTTACCCTAATGATGCTTTGGAAAGACACCTTATTGGTGGGATGACTAGATAAGGGTGCTCCGTGGAACACCCTATTGGGTAGGACTAAAATGAAGGTTACCCTGATGATGCATTGGTGGGACACCTTGTTGATGGAATTGTTGGTTCAAAAGGGGACCTTGTGGTCCACCTTGTTGAAGGTATTTCTTTTTTAGAGGGGGGCCCTATGTTCCACCCTGTTGAAGGTACTGATTATTCAGAGGGGGGCCCTATGCTCCACCCTATTGATAATCCTAATTGTTCTGAGAGGGACCATGTGTTCCACCCTATTGATGGTAGTGATTGTTCTGGGAAGGTTTGATGCTTGATGTGTTTTGAGGTATATATTTCCCAGGAGGTGGATTGTTATTTTGAGGCTCATATTGGGATGCCCCCCCTTGATAAATTTGTGCCACTACTGCTTTTTCAACCTGAGTTGGTTTTTTTAACAAGAGGTTCTCTTTGGGTTGATCACTACTTAATGAGAACATGTGTGGCATATTCGACATATATGGAGGTTGGTTTATTTGTTTCACAACCGTATTGTTCCCTAAGGGAATAAGATTGGGATCTTTGAGAGCCTCTACATTGAAGTCCATGGGTAATTTAGCATCTCTTTGTGCTAGCTTGATGAAATAGGAATTTGGGTCCTTTCTTAATAGCCTATCCACTAGTTTGAGGACCTTGGGGTTGTTAGAATGTTCAAATATTTCCTCCTCATTTATTTCTTCCCCATTATCTACCTCCTCTACAACCACTCTGTTTGGATCTTGGTTGCTTTGCTTCATTACCTCCTTTTATTTATGGTTTATTTCCTCTATGAAAGTGTCTTTGTACACTAGTCTCTTCCGAGGAGTCTCAAGGTCACTTGGCCTATAGCCCCATGGGCTACTCTCATCATTAATGGCATTTTTTGGTGGGATACTAGTGGTGTTCTTGTTGGTTTCCATTTTCTTCCTATACTGTGATCTTATGGTTGTCATAAAAAACTTGGGTCTCCTATGGGAGAGTGGTGTACTCTCTAGGTGACTCAAATCCTAAAGACCCAATGTTGTCCTACGGATTATGTAAGATACTAGAACTATTGGAACAAACCAATATTCTGATAATAGAAGGAATACAAGTTTGGATTGTTCCTAGAAGCCCATTTGTAAAATTTGTATACCAATCTAGTTATGGTTTGGTGAAGTACCCAAAGGTGTTTCTTGAGAGCTTTTGGACTAAGATGCCTAAGTCTGAAATGACAACCTTTGGACTTTACCTTAGGGATCCTGACCTTGTTTGAGATCATGAAGGGGATATTTATTTCCATACAGGTGGTGATATGGGTCTCTCTACTGCTATGTCATCTTTCTCTTCCTCTTCATCTAGGACAATTGATGCAATGAGAAACTGGTGAGGTGCTTAGTTCTTCTAAAAAATGAAGGTTCTCAAGCTACTTATGATGTCAGATTTTTCACCTTCAATCTATGTGAGACTAGGCTGAAGGATCAGTGCCACAATATCTAGTTGTTCAATCGGGTCCATTGGTCGGTAGATGGTCATAAAGTTTGATGGTGTTATCAGATGATTGTTATGAAGCTCAAGACCCTAGGGTTTGAGTGCTATTTTGGAATGATACTACTTCTTAGAAATCAAAATTTTGAAGAACTAGGATCTATATTCCACTTCCTTTTTCAAAGGATATTTTGTGAGAAAGCTTACTTGTACTATCTGAGAGTTCCAAGTAACTGTTGATATCATAGACATCTGAGTGGAGGAATAACCTTAATGGTTTGTTTGATTTTGATTTCAAATAGGTAGGATGGAAATAATGGATGTGGGACTATCTAACCTCCTGGCTTTCCAATTGTTTTGGTTTGAACAATGATCTTATAAACAACTTTCTCCCAACTTTTTCTCCATGTTTGAAGTATGTCAAGTGATAAGACAATACTTGGACTGACTCAACAAGCATGGACTTATGTGACCTTCATGTCTATAACTTAGGTTGTGAAATCACAAAACCCAAGCCATAGTTCCCAAATGCTTACTTTGATTAATGTAACCTAAAATCAAATCCAAAATGTTCAGAAACCTTTAAAGAAAGATCCTTTCAAAGGGGTGCAAACATAAGGCTTCTTTCAAAAGTATGCAATAAATCAAAGGTTTTGTGATTCAACCAGCTTGTTCAATGTTTGTGTGTTATTTTTCTTTAAATCAATCATATGATTTGATGTAAAATTATTTTGAATGTAATGGGTAAGTTTAACATAAACCAAAAATTACAAACCTAGGGGATAAACACCATTCTCTTAGGTAGGCTTGCCTCATGCTCTAAAGAGACTATTTTACATGCAACTTATGGCATGGGCCTGTAGTTAGACATGGAAAATAACTTCTCGAAATTAAATTACGATGCACCACTTTTAGAGAATGTTTTTAGATAATAGGGTGGCCTCTAAAACAATTTGGTTTTTAGTGATAATTGTGAACACAAAAATCTGACACTCGTCCACTGGCCACTCAAGGCTCTTTAACCATTCCCATTCCACTTAAGGCATGGGATTAGGTACAGTTTGTTGTCAGCATGGCTTGAAGTTACTTTCTTACAAATTTGCAACCTTTAATATAACCTGCTAGTAAATGTGCTTCGAGACCTTGCAATGAGTTCTCCAACGCGGGATGTATCTCAAGACAAGCCCCCTCTTTAAGGTAAACTTTAAAAAAAAAGTGTAATGCTCAAAAATGTTCTTTCTCTCACACAAGATCGCCAAAAGGTGTGAGGGGAGAATATAAAACACTTTAGCTTTGCCAACCAATGAATGCACAGTGAACAATCCATAGAAAATTGATTCAGTTTAAACACCTCGAGTTGTGTTATCCCCATAAATATGTGAATAACATAAAAAAATGGTTCTTTTTACTTGCACCAATAGGAAGTATTTAGGATATCATTCAAAAATCGTAATGGTTCAATACAAAATAAATAACTTGTTTATTTTAAGCTCCAAATTTGGGTATTTCTAAGAAAATTATCCTAGTCCCTAATTGGTCAACAAATAAAAATCGTGCGTGTGTCAACAAATTGGAAATTGTTTGCGCTCTTTTTATGCACCAAATTTAGAGTCCCTAAGTTAAGAAAATATGAAATTGGTTCATTTTTAAACACTAAATCAAATGTGAGTTTATGTTTGTTCATTTTAGAGCAACAAATTCAGATTCCTAAGTTAAGAAAAATAGGAAATTGGCTCATTTTTAAACACTAAATCAAATGTGAGTTTGTGTTTGTTCATTTTAGAGCACCAGATTCAGATTCCTAAGTTAAGAAAACATAAATTTGTTCACTTTTAAACACTAAATCAAAAGTGGGTTTGTATTTGTTCGTTTTAGTGCACCAAATTCAAATTCCTAAGTTAATTAATTGTAAATCTAAAAAATTAGGACCGATCATCTTCCCTACAAAAAACATGTCAATGTTACTTGAATCCTGCATCAAATCCACAAACAAAATTTAGTGGAAATCCCATTACAATAGTGCAGGATCTGTGCACTTGTCTATCAGACCAACTGCTTAGGAAAAAATGCAACTACTCAGTTCTAGAAATAGATGCTCAAATTAGACAACAAAAGCTAACACTGTCAAAAGAAATCACGTAGGTCTTAAATCAATAGTGTAATTCTTGATGCAATAGTGCCATCACCATGGCAATAATGCAATTTTAAGTCAATAGCGCAGTTTTCTTGACAGTCAAGCATGCAGGTTTTTTGGGAAGCATGTGAAAACTCTGTCACATACATTTTCGGGACCTGCAACTTCATAAATAGCTTAAATGAATGTTAGAGAAGGGGACAAGGGTGCCATCGGGCGTGCCAGAATGTGTGAGGGGGAGAACGTTAGACTGAAAGAGGGACCAAAAACATGTTAATCTAAGAACCTAAACTAAGATTAAACATATTAATCTAAGCTCTAAACCTACACATACAAAATGAAACTAAGCTATTCTAACATGCATAAATGAATCTATGGTTATAGAAATGAATGTACAAGAATAACATAGTCTTACCATCCCATAGTGGAGTGTATTCACTTGATGTTGGGTTTTTCTTATCATTGTGAAGCCTCCAAATTTTGTGTGCAAAAGCTTGATGAGTGACTATTTTGGTTTGTTGATCGAAGAAAATGGTGAAGCTCTATCAATGGTGTTCTTGACAACACTTCGTTGCTCAATGTATGTTGATTCTCTGATCCTTATTTGTGAGGAAAGGGGTTTTTTATATATAAAATGAGATTTGGAATGAATGATTAGGATCGTGTTGAAGAATATCTAGATCAACAGTCAAAGTGTGTTGAGAGGATTTAGACATGAGAAGATTGTGCAAAGTTGATTGCACAATTGGGGTGATTGAGAAATAGATTAGCTAGTTATGGACGTGATTGATTAGTTAATAGATTTGGATTAATCAGTCAAGATTTTGATGGCTTAATTAGGAATTTGATGGCTTAGTTAGGAATGTGATTGATCAGTTAACAAATTAGATTGCTCAGTTAACAATTTGGATTGAATAGTTGACAAAATAGATTGCTCAATCAACAACCATAATTTTCTCAATCAAAACTTGGGTAAGGAAAATGAATTAATTGATTTAATTAATTAATTCCCTTTTGGAGTTGAACGTGTAAATCAAGTTTGACATTTGCAAACAAATTTGCATTAGTTTGATTTGATTTTCGATAATTGATTTGAATAGTTTGATTTAATTTTTCAAATTTTGGAGGGAAAGTGTCATAATTATATTATTATTTAATAATTTAATCAACTTAGGGGAATAAGGTGATTTAGTGATGTAATTAAATAATTGGCATTATTTAATCAATCGGGATGAAATAAATTGAGATTAGGATTTTATTAAACAAATGTGATTTATTTAATTGGTCCAAATGATGAAATGTCAATTAATCAAATAATGTTGTTTTATTTAATCAATAGAGGAATTAGGGTTTTCAATATTTTATTAAACAAGTGAAATTTATTTAATTTGTCTGGAATGATGTAAAAGTGAATTAATTAAATAATGTTGTATTATTCAATTAATAGAGGAATTAGGGTTTTTGATGTCTTTTTCGTGTGGTGTGATGTGGGAATGTTGTGGGATGATTCTGAGATGATCTGAGATAGTATGGGATGGTTTCAAGGTGTTACAAGATGTTATGGGATGATTTTGAGTCATTCTAAGATGTTTACGAGATAATTTTGAGTCATTTTAAGATGTTACAAGATGTTCCAAGGTAATTTTGAGTCATTCTGAGATATTATGAGACAATTCTGAGATATTACAGGATAATTTTGAGTTATTCTGAGATGTTACGAGACAATTCTGATTCATTCTAAGATGTTATGGGATAATTTCAAGTCACTCTTAGATGTTGCAAGACAATTTTGAGATGATGTTCAATATTTTTTGATGTTGTTCAAGGTTGTTCAATGTTGTTCGATGTTGTTTGATGTTGTTTGATGTTGTTTATTTTTTTTAATGTTGTTCAATGTTGTTCAAGATGTGTGATAGGTGTTAAGTCAATTTCACATGTCTACACTACCAACTTCAAATGGTCATACTATCGATATTTGTATGAATGTATATCCACACATCCTCTATGTGAATCACACCACTAGGAACCCTAAATAATGCACCTTTAGGATCCATCTCTATAGATTTGTATGGGTTCTTTTTGAACTTAGGTCTTGGCCTCTCAAGCACATCAATAAATTGTGTAAGCATCTTGAACTTCTTCTAACTATAGTTTTGTAGGAAATTAATAAATATCTTTTGAATTTGTTGGTAGGTTTTTGCACAATGCACTTGAATTACTTCAACTCTCTTTCGCTCTAATCTCCACTTCAAATTCTCAATCACAAGTAGATTTTCAATATGCAAGATAGAATATAAACACTTTTTTTGTGACCTAATGTGCATTAATTGTAATAGATAAATTTAGGTCAAAAAGGTTGTCAAACCCTTACTATATCATCATAGGCACCTCAGAAAATTCTATAAATCTCTACAACAAGATATTTCACACCAAATATTTTGCCAATAGATCAAGCATATCAACCAACACATATACTAGTATGCTAAAGACATCAACATCCCATCTTTAGCAGGTGGCTAAATATTTTTTTGTCAAGCCACCCTAAGATAATTCTCTCTATCTAGTTTTCAAAGGAAACATCTGTACTAGCAATTGGCACAGATTCACCTCTTCACCTCATTCTCTTCCCTTTTCTTCCAAATCTTATTCATCTCATTCTTCATCTCAATCAGATCAACATTTTTATTAGATTAATCTTCTTTTGTGAACCAAATGGTTTCACATTCTTACCTTTGCAAAACTTATCTATGTGTCCTGGTTTATTAAATTTATGACATATGATATCTTTTTGTTGAGAAAAATTACTTTTTTCCATTGTAGATCTACATTCAATATCCGTATTCCCAAACCCATTTCATGTATAAAAATAGCCATTGAATGATTGGAACATCATACCATTATTGCAACCATTCATGATCTGACTTATGCATTCACTAGCCTTATGAAAAAAATAGTGATTGAACAAATATTCAATGATTAAAAAATTTCCTTCTTCAACCTAAACTTTCAGATTAGTGATTGTCTCATTTCATTGTTTGAGATTCTCATTTGTTTCCTTAATTATTTATTTAAATTTCTTGATTTGACCTCTCAACTTCTCCATGCACTCATTTTATTTCAAATCTCTATTCTCATATTCTACTTTATCTAGATTATCAAGAGAAAACCTAAGTTCTCCTTCCATGTCAACTTTACAATCTTCTTTAGTAAAACCTTCCATCATAATTTATTTTCAAGAGGATAGGATACCTCCTAGTTGCGCTATGTTCAAACTCCAAGATCTACCTCAACAATTAAGCCAATTGAAGGAACCAAGCTATGATACTAGTTGTTAAACACCTAGAATACTGTGAGGGGGGTTGAATAAGTATTTACTAAAATTCATTAACTTTATCAACTTAAACATGTATTCAAAGAATCTCATCAAACTTGTAGAAATGGAAAGGAAAAATCAAATCATGCATCACATCAATAAATACAAGAACACTCGATTTACATGGAAAACAATTGAAAGGGAAAAACCATGGTGATTATTAGCTCACAATATATTATAACTGGTTACAATGGATTATAAAATTGAGGACTCACTGTCCAAAAAGAATGGCTCACTATGAAGGGTTGACTACCCAAAGGACTCACTATCTAGAATAAACAAGAGAGTAAAATCATGGTTCACTACCATATTTTGAATTACTAACAATCCATATACAACATGTTGAAGATATAATTCCAATTAAGCTTTGAAAACTAACTTTGCACACTTCATACTTCACCACTATCACCTTTCACACTTTACTCTACATCTCATATTGTTTAAAGGTGTGCACCCTTGGTCTCCTTGTGTTGTGTAGTGTAGAAGTTGGGTTTGTGACATGGCTTAACTTCCTCCCATGGATTTAATAATTCTAGCAATTGTATCGGGCATTAACAGGTTGATGTTTTGATGCAACTAGAACCATTTATGCAACAATTGGTATCAAATCTAGGGTCATGGGTTCAAACCCCTCACTTGCATTGGGGGGATTATTGCAAGGTATGTGCCATTGGTCAACTTGTGCTGTGCAGATTAGCTCTCAAGTTCATGAAATGGTTTAACCACCTCTCGTGGATTCATTAACTTTGGCAATTGTATTGGTCAGTAACAGGTCCATCTTTTGGTACAACATGAACCATCTTATTGATGAGTGTTTTAGCATTGCACAACATAGATAAAACACAAGTGCTATATCTCTCTTCAAAGGTAACTTTCCTTAGAAACGTTTAGAAAATGATCCCAAGGTTTTGAATGTTAGGTCTTGAAAATGCAAAAATAGCTCAGTTGTTGATGTGATATGCTAGTAATCAAAAAGGGCTTTTATTGTTCAACAAGGCTAGAAACTTCAAACTCAAATGAGGGTTTTGTGAAATCTAAAAATAAAGGCAAACCCTAACTACAATTTCTAGATCTGAAATCAAAAAATAAAGGAAATTTGGAGATTGATCAATATCTTCACCACTTCACCATTAGTATGAATGAATTGAAACTAACATTTAAGAATCAGAAACAAGAAACCATAACACTTTCAATATTAACACAAAAATTCACCAAATAAATGACCTATTTGTATTAATTTCTCCAGCATTTGATTAATGATATCCAGTTATCTCCTCTCCTAAACTAACTTATTCAATAATTTTATAGATTTTCTAACTCTCTACAAATGAGTAGGCACTAGAATTTTATAGAAATCACATTACAAATAAATGACAAGGATTAAATCCAATTCAAGGGCCCAGATTACACCTCTAAAACCTTAAGGAGGTTACATTAATTTCTAGAAACACATGCTTGCATCCAACCAAATAATTTTGTTACAAATTTGATCTTGATGAGTATGCCTTTTGAATAAAATAATCCATTTGTTTTCCTTTCAAAACACTTTTCCAACAGGCACATATCTAGGCACAAATTTATATATAGATCAACATTAAATCTTGAGGCTACACTTAATATTCAGTTACAATCTTTTCCATCTTTTCCTCCTGACACCTTGAGATACAAAATGCCTCCTAGGCCAACAAGCACTAAAACAAATCCATATGCAAGTCCCCTTTTCTATTCATTTAATCTCCTTCCAAGAATATTTTATAATAGCTCCTTAATTTTTGAAAGGCCACAACTTTATTTCAAAACCTTGAAAATCAAATACCATCATTAGTAGCTCACATGCTAAAAATCCAATCCATAAAACATCATAATTAAGCTAAAATAAACTTTTCAAGAGCTTAACACCCTTAAATAATTTTGGAATTTTAGCCATGTTAAGAAATTTTACATTTTATGAAATTTCCTTTTTCAAAAATTTCTATTTCAAGAAATTTCCTTTTTTTGTAAATTTTCAAGATTTTTCATGCATCTTGAAATTTTCTAAAAAATGGAAATTTCAAGGATTTTAGGCAACTAGGAAATTTAAGAAATTTTGACCTATTGCAGATTTTGATCTATCACAGATTTTGACCTGTTGTGGATTTTGACCCGTCACAGATTTTGACCCATCATGGATTTAGACCCATCACATATTTTGACCCATTGTGGGTTTTGAATCATTGTGGATTTTGACCCATCATGGATTTAGACTCATCACATATTTTGACCCATTGTGGGTTTTGAATCGTTGTGGATTTTGACCCATCATGGATTTTGACCTGTCGTAGATTTTGACCCATCATGGATTTCGACCCATTGCATATTTTGACCCATCATGGATTTCATGAGGTCAAGAAATTTCCAAATTTTTGAATGTCGGGGATTTCTTGAGGTCAATAAATTTTTATATTTTTGAATGTTAGGGATTTATCACCTGATCGAAATCTCTAAAACTCCATAACTTTTGACCTAGAAGGTATTTTTCCAAAAATTAAAAAAGTAACTTAGCCTAATTTTTCATACTCTATCCATATGTGTAAGAAAAATTTCCATATGACATACCAAAATTTACCCCAAGGTCCTCAAGATGTCTTAAAATATTACCTTAATCAAATCAAATTTGGAATTAATCCCAAAATAACCTCTCAAGAAGAGAAAAACCGGACAGCAAACAAATAAAAATGTGAACACATAAAAAGAGAAAAAAGGGGTTCCTACCTTGAGTGGGAAAAGTGTGTGAAAAAGGAACAACAAATGGCGACTCTATTGGGAAATGCTCTAAAGCATTTGATGAAAAATATGAATCATGAACCCAAAATCTATGGTTTCGGTCTCCGTACTAGGCTAAACAAATCATAACGTATGATCAAAGAATTAACATCAGTAGTAGATCTAACTTTCCATATACTGAAAATCCAAGTGTGTGAAATTCCATTCATTTTCCTCCTTGAGATGACCACGAAAACGAATCCTTCATCATGTTAAGCTACGTGAATGATTCTACTTCAAAAGCAAAATGAGCATTGCCTCTCTACCACTTAGGTGTCCATAGCCCCAATAAGGTTGTTGTTGTGATTGTCTCAAACATAGCTCTATTGAAAAATAAGCATCCATAGCCCTGGTAGAGTTATTTGAATCCTCCTGAAAGTTGAAATTTCTTTCTAATTTTCATTTTTTTTTCAATTCTTCTAAATTTTATTTTGTTTCTCATTTTCAACTCATAAATAATGAGCTACACTCATGGTTGAGAACCACAGTGGTGTGAAGTATAAATATATGATTTTTCACTTAAAACGACTTCAGAAAGGAACCTATAGTGACCTTAGGGATCTTAAAATGTGTGAAATATATAAGATTTAAGAATATTTCAAGCCAAATCGGACCGATGAATTATCCTCTTAGATCAAATACCCCAACTATCTGATGCTAAAAAGATATCTTCACCATCCATTACCAAATAATTATTAGTGCTTCTCAAATAAATATTCAAAACATTCTAGATAATTAATTATTGTTGTGCATGCAAGATAACCCTAGAGAAAACAAGGGAACCCCAATCTAAATCATAAAGAAAAAAAACCAAACCTAACCTAAAGAAAACCAAAATAGACTAACCTAAAACAAGCCTAAACCTACAACAAACCAAAAACAAAGAAGGAATATCTAATCTAATTATTTAAAAGAAATCTGAGTAAGCAAGTTTCAAACATAGAAAGACAGATGACCTCGCATGATTTCTTAGAATGTTTAGTAGTAACAAGGCACAATTTTTGGTTATGAACTTAACAAGATTATCCTTATACTTAGGAAAATGTACTCTTGTAGTAATACCTTCATACTTAGTGGAAAAACCATCAAAATTCAGCAATTAAGGAAAATCCTCAAGACCATGATTAATCCATATGCAAGTTGGCTTTCCTAGGCTTACATAATCAAATTGATATATTTTAGAATTCAAAGTATGGAAAGAAACAACCTTATGTGTTTCTTGTTTGGATAAAATGTCATGTTTATCACCCCCTAATACACCTTGTAATGAGTCAATATCAACATATGGCAAATGCAATTGGTGGTGCAACTTTCCTCTTGCATTTGACACATGTAAAGAAAAGTCACAATTTTCAGTAGATAATAAATGATGCAAATCATGTTGAACGAATTCAAATTGAGAATCATGGAACATTTCACATATTTTTTATGTTTTCATGTGGTATTGGCCATGAAAATTTTAGGACAAATTCATGTGGAACAAATTCCTCAATCGGATGCCCATCAAGAATCATCAAAGGTTGATCCTCAAAAACTTGTTCAGATGTAGCATAATGATCATATTCAATAGTCATGATTGCAAGGTCACTTTTCTTAGTATCAATTATATTTTCTTGTATATTATTATGATTAATATATGACTCATCACATAAAATCTATGAATTTGCAATGCTCAAATAATCAACATATAAAGGGAAAATAGAATTTGACAAATAAGAAAAATCCCTGAATCCATCCTTTATTGGCCTTGGTTCTAAATTTTGTTCACAACCATCAGGAACACCAACTTCTTCATTTAATCCTCTTTTTTGCTCTACTATATACTCACCAACATCCTCTTGGAATGTCTCAG
The DNA here is from genome assembly GCA_007115665.2 of Sequoiadendron giganteum. NCBI lineage: Eukaryota > Viridiplantae > Streptophyta > Pinopsida > Cupressales > Cupressaceae > Sequoiadendron > Sequoiadendron giganteum. Next base: position 481,736,008 of record CM021101.1, on the reverse strand, counting down.
ATTCTTTTGATGTATCTTTATGTGCATCCTATGCAAGGAAGATAGGGAACTCTTTGTTAGGTTTCTTTGAAAATTACATTTGTTCTTGAACTTGATTGATTGTTTCCTGGCATAATGAACATGTGAATTTTGAGTGTGCTTCTTCTTGTATCCTACACCAGCTTGGTAGCAATAACTCTTTTAGATGGATTTTATACCACAAGCCTAACCAATCCTTCATACAATTCATGATGAACTCATCATATCTTATCTATAGCAAGTCTTGACCATGGGTATAGGTAGTATCAATAATAACTTCCTTTTCTTTTGGTTCATACACTTAAATTGATACTTTTGTTTTAGATATTTGATTGTCTTTTGTAGGGATAACATCTCTTATTTCTACAAGTTGCACTTCACTTGAACAATCATTATTAACCTTTGTTTTCCTAGGTATTTCAAGTTCATATATATTAAAACCAACCTTTTCTATAGTTGTCTCAACATCTATTGCCACATACTTTTCAAATTCAATGCTTGTTGGTTTATCTATCATGTATCCTTCAGATGACTCAATCTTACTTACACACAATAGTTTTATCAGCCCTAAATGACTTTTAACTTGATTGACAATTTCTTCACACGAAGGGCAGATGAACTCCAAATGCGATGCATTATGTACCCTACACCAACTAGATAAGAGAATATCTTGTAAACACAATCCATTCTCACTACTCAGTTGATACTTAACTAGTCCTATGAAGGCTTCAACTACAACATTATTAATGTCTTCTTCCAAATTTGTAGAAGCTAGAGGTTCATGTACTTCCCAAAAGAATATTTTAACTTTCAAAGCCACCTCTATTCTATCTAAAAAGGTCAAAAAATTCTAGCTCATTGTGCCTAGAGGTATTATGAATTCTAAATTTGTATGATAGTGTGAGGTGGTAGATACTTTTAGGATACAAACACCTATTTAGAGACACGAATTTTAGAAATATCAACTTGAGGACTATTTGTACAACAAGAAATGTGAATTTTTTTCCTTTCCATCTTGACTCGAAATTTATATTTTCAATTTTTTTGATTTTTTGTATATAAAGAGATCTATCATTTCACATTTTCAACATGAAGGCTCATTCAACTTATAGCTTTATTTCTTATGCTCAACCATCCTTCTAGTGCCAATTATGTTGATGAGTGTTTTAGCACTACACAACATATATAGAACACATGTTCTATCTCTCTTGAAAGGTAACTTTCCTTAGAAAACTTCAAAAAATGACCACAAGGTTTTGAATGTCAGGTCTTGAAAATACAAAAACAACTCAGTTGTTGATTTGATATGTTGGTAATCACAAAGGGAATTTATGGTTCAACAAGGCTGGAAGTTTCAAACTCAAATGAGGGTTTTGTGAAATGTGAAAAATAAAGGCAAACCCTAACTGCAATTTCTAGATCTGAAATATGAAAATGATTTTATCATCAAATGTGGCAATGTTGTGATGTTTTTTTTTTGGTGAAAGGTATAAAGCTGCTATATATTATTATATAATAATAAGATACAAAAATATTTTTTATATGGTTCTTGATATACCAATCTGATACCATAGCATCTTTTTGTAGACAAGTTACAAAATATCCCTTAAATTTTCTATGCTCCCACTATCTCAAAAAATTTGCTAGAGACCCATATGTATCAAATACTAAAAACAACTACGTGAAATGAATTACCTCAAGCCTAAAAAGAAATTAAATTATATGCCAATAATCTTTCTAATTCAACCCTTTGCAAAATAAACCGTGTATTCCTCCATTTCAATGATTTCATTTTATGCTTGATTTTCTTCATATTCTTGGTTTTTCTACCCTCAAATCATTTGCTTGTAGAGGAATATTGATATTAGGGACCTCTAATTGATGCAAGAGAGTGGAGGAACTCACACGGTTTGTAACACCCACCAACAATCCATTCAAGGAGCTTGTGTATGCAGAGAAATTTGAGGAGCAGGCACTTTAATTGTCTAGACATGAACATGGTCAAGCAGATTGAGAATTACGTTGGTCCACCTTCTAATGTCATCTTCCAAATCCTCATCGACCACCACCTTGTGTCTTTCCAGTACCAACTACAAGTATTGGAATCCTCACATCTCCATCGTATTCTTCATGCCATCAAGAACAAAAACATATATGTTCTTGTTGAGTAGAAAGTGGTGAGAAAAGAGATTACCTACTCTCCCCTAACCTTTCCAAACATCATATGCTTGTACACCTTTAAGAAATCCATTATCTTACAAAAAGACCTCCTTTACCACTTTGGAATCTATTAGTTCAAGGTCGGGTAAAGATTGGAGCAGATCATAAGCATTAGATAAAAAGATAGAAACCAATTGAGAGGGAAATATGGCCCACCAAGCTTGGGGATAGAGTACCTCTTCTCCAATGATTTGTATAACACTCTTTCTATACTGATAGTAGTGAGATTTAAATACCTGTGCAAGTTGGAGATCCCCAATTGTTCTGGAGAAGGAAATTCCTAGTCTGCAATCAGAATAAGGAATCGATGCTTACGAGGCAAATACTCCATGATTCTCTTGCTATAGTTTCTATAGACCCTAATTTCCCCTTCTTATTTTAAGGAGGACTGAATTTTCATTCCCAATTTCTCGAAACCCTTCAGTTGTTGTGCTTGAAATTTTGATGAAATGCAAATATAACTGTGAGTGATATATATCCATTCACATGCTTGAGGAAATGTGACACCAACCAACTAATATCATCATGAATTTGAGTGGCATCTACCTCTGAATCTATAAAGTGAACATTTGTCGCTAAGCATACCAAAGCCATCATTATAAATGGTGTTAAGTACGAGCAATCACCTGCAAAAAATCCAACAATGGTTAGCAAATAAATGAAGTTGTCTTCGATTGCATGAGAGTGTCCTTTCCTAGGTCACTTTTTTCATGAAAGTATTTTGATCACATGAGACATAAGCCTCCCAATACCAATGCACTTCAAATTAAGTGACTATTTTGTCAACTCATCTTAAAACCAATCTTCTACATCCCTTTGAAAGATTATCCAACTCGTAATATACTAAGGTAATATTGGCCCTTCAGTTACCAAGGAGATATCCTTACTAACTCCTTTCTAAATTTAAACAAGAAAAGATAGAGGTTGAAGCATTATGTTAGATCGCCCCTATTTTATAATACTCATTTTTGCAAATTTTCTATGTAGGAAATTCTTCGACATAAACAATTTTATGTCCTAGCAAGATAAATCACTGAAGATGAATTATAAAATACACTCTCAATTAATTATATCTCTTAGGTCTAGAAAATATTGAAGACTACCATCATTTTCCATAATGAGGACTTCCTTCTTATCATAAACCAAATTAGACAAACAATCTGAAAACGTATTACTTTCCTGATACATGTGTGAGATGTGGTATACATTGAATTCATCCAAGAGATTCCAAGAATTCTATAGAACATACTTCATATGAAAGTTAAAAAATGTTCTTTCTTTGCATGCATTCACCACTATTAGAGAGTTGCCTTCTATATGGATTGCATTAATTTGAAGTTGTCTTGCAAGAAGCAATCCATAAAGGAGAGCCATCAATTCTACCATATTGTTTGTTCCTAGAAGTAAGCTTATTCAACGAGCTACTTTTACTACTTCCCTTTCATCCTTGATACAAACACCTACCCCTGATGATCTTGGGTTTCCTCTAGAAGCTCCATCAAAATTCAACTTACAGAAGCCTTCCATTGGTGGTGTCCATTTAATAGTTTTCCTATCCACTTTTTCTTTACTAGGTTGTTTTAGACTACCTTTAAAAGGAAACTTTATACCTTACCAACATTTTAGAATCTTTCTATCCCAAGATGAAAATATAAAGCTTACATTCTCACTATCTTGGAACTACGCATTCACAAATTTTATGATTATTTTTTCAATAATTGCTTGAACATATTGGAGGGATGTAGTACCTTTTTTGAAAATATGCTTGTTCCTATCCCACCAAATAGCCCATACCACTAGTGTTGGAATGGCTTGCCAAATACAAGCAAAAAAAGAAGACTTGAATAATACAGGCCAAGAAGAGAAAAGGTCCCATACTAAATTTGGTAGAGTATAATATTCCAGTTTTTTCAAAATAAACACCTAGCAAGATTGAGAAAATGGACATTGCAAGAATAGATGATCAGTATCTTCAAGAATTTCATTACATAGGAAACACTTAAAAGGTTTTGCAATTCCCGATTTAACTAGTCGATCACTTGTGAGAACTCTTTTCTTTTATACTAGCAATGCAAAGTTTCTCACTTTGTGAAGAACCACACTATTCTAGCAAAATGAAAAATCCCTTTGGGATTGATTTAAATCCCCCCTATTAAGAATTGCTTTATAACCTTGTTTAATTAAATAACAACCATTTTTAGTTGGGGCCCATATCATATGATCAACTTTTCTTGATAAAAAAATTACTCTACTTCCCAATATTTGAAGAAAAATATTATTTTGTTCCTCTAATATTTGCATGCAAGAGAAGTCCTTCCAAAAAATTATTCTTGATGGGGCTTCAACTAAACTGACATAATCTATTAGTCTTGTTCCCCAAGCATGAGACAAGACTGGAATAGTTGATTGTAGCTCTTGATGTATTCTCAAAGGAGGGTGGTCATTCCATCAGTCCTCCCAAAATTTAACTTCATCTCCTCTATTTACTTCCCAAGAAATAAATGGTGTAACCAATTTCCTATATGAAATCATTAAATTCCACATGGCAGACCCGTCAGGAGGATTCAATGTTGTGAATATTCTAATTGGGTTTTGACTATCTATATATTTTTCTCTCATCAAGGAGCACCATTTTGATTTTGATTTTTCATAAATCTACCAAATAAGCTTCCCTCCAAAGGCTAAGATTCATTTATAAATATCCTTTAGGCCCACTCCACCTTTAGATTTTCCCCATGACATGCAATCCAAAGACACTAAAGTTATTTTATTTTCTTCATTCATATTACCCTTCCAAAGGAAACTCCCTAATTTTTTTTTAATTTGTTCTACTACTGATTTAGGTTCCCTAAATACTGAAATGAAATAGTTAGGGATTGTAGAAAGAATTAATTTAATAAGTAGAAGATTCCCTGAGGAATACAACCAATGAGCATTCCAAGCACAATTTCTTTGTTTAATTCATTCAATGACTTTACTCCAATATGACAGTTTATTAGCCCCCATAAAAAAAGAATGCCCAAATATTTACAAGGCAATTTCACTTCTTGGAAACCCAACAATCTAACAATCCTCCTTTTAATGGCAACTTTAGTATTAAATACATAAATTTTACTTTTTAAGCATTTATTCTCTGACCTGACACCATTGAATATTTAGCCAATATCTCTTTTATTTTCTTAGATTCTAAGATAATTGCTTCCCCGTACAATAAAGTGTCATCTACAAATAAACTATGTGTAACTGTCACATCAGTATTAGGAATTAGAATTCCTTGCCACAAGCCTTGGGCATGTTTCACCTTTATAGCTCTACTTAGGGCCTCTACCATAATTATAAAGAGAAAGGATCACCTTGCCTCACACCTTGTGTTTCTCTAAAAAACCCCAAGGGAGAGCCATTAATTAGAATTGAGAAATGAGCACCTGACAAACAAGATAGTATCCACTTACACCATTTATCAGCAAAACCAAACTTAGCCAACACCTTCAGAAGGAACTCCTAGTCCACCCTATCATAGGCTTTCATCATGTCCAATATTATAATGAAAGATGGCAAATGGTTTGATTTGATCAAATGAAGCACCTCATGTCCCACCATAGCCCCTTCTATAGTTTCTCTCCCTAGGAAAAAAACTCCTTGCCCCGAAGAGATAATATTAGGTATCAAAGGCTGTAATCTCAAATAGATCACCTTTGTGAATATTTTGTAGATCTTATTGCAAATAGATATGGGTCTATAGTCCACAAATTTCTTGGGCTCTTTTATTTTTGGCAACAGAGCTATATTTGTAGCATTGAAATGTTTAAGCGTTTTTCCCAATCTACATGATTCCTCAAGGGCCAATAATAAATCAAACCCCAAAACATCCCATCATTTCTAGAAAAATAAAGTCGTGAATCCATCTAGACCTAGAGCTTTATCCGAGGAGATTGAGAAAACTACTTCCCTTAGCTCTAATAATGTAAAAAGGTTTCATCAAAGCAATGTTATCATTTTGAGAAATGAGAGGTTGCACCACAGAAAGAAATTTATGTTCTTCTTGACTCCCCATGTACAACATGTTTATATGGATTAAGAAGATCCATGAAAATCCTTACCCCTTTTGCCTGAATTTCTTCTGCATTATGAAGTTTCTTCCCTAAAATTGCATCTTGTATTGTGAAAATAGTTTTTGATGCTCTTTTATGTTGGGTCGAAGCATGAAAAAATTTAGGATTCACATCCCCTTCTTTCAGCCATAACTCATGGGATTTTTGTTGCCAATATACTTCCTCCCGCTTACCCAAATTTGTCCATTGTTGTTGAAGGTCCTTTTGTTTATCATAAGTAGCAAAATCCATTCCATTTTGAATAATATGCTCATGAATATTAGCTAACTATTTGGATACCTCTTTGATCTGCTCGAAAATGTTTTTGAAGGTTTCCACATTCCAATCCTTGATTTTTCCCTTAACATGTTGCAAATTTTTGAAAAATTGGAACATCTTTATGTCTGCCTGGGGAGGTGCGCTCATCCACCATTGTCTTAATAGTGGTAAGAAAAGAGGATTCCTAAACCACATCTTCTCAAATTTGAAAGAAGTCTTGTGCACTAATACCCCAGTTGTGTTTATTATGGAAAGCAATATAGAAAAATGATTTGAACTTACCAAAGGAACTATTTGAGAAGCTAACATACATGATGAAAGCACCCTGTTTTGAGACATTAAAAATATATCTAATTGAGTCATTGTCTATGAGAAGCCTCTCCTCTGGTTTTTCCACGTGAATCTACCTTTCTCTAGCAATATATATCTCAATGAATTATCTGAGATGAAGCATCTAAAATCAATCATTGTTTTTTATGGTGGAAAAATCCCTCCTTATTTTTCACTAAGAGAGACGATTGCATTAAATTCCCTAGCATCAATCACCTTTTGACATCCCAATCATTGTATAACTTGCATCAAATTATACCTTAATCTCTTTTCTTCCTCACTAGATGTTGGCACATAAACACTAATGAGGCTGAATTGTAGGTCAAAACATTGCACATAGATTAGTTGCCAATTGCAATTTGCATTCATCACATCCATTGTAACTATTTTTGAGTTCCAAAGGGAAATCAAACCTCCCAAAGCTCCTTGGTTAGGTACAAAGGACACTTTCCACTTACCCCATTTCATTATAAATTCCTCAAAAACTTCCTTTGATAGCTTAGTTTCCTAAAGTAAAAAAATATCTACCCCACTAGCATCAATCTAGCGCTTGACCTGGGCTCTTTTGTCTAGGGAATTGATGCCCCTAAAATTCCATGATAAAATCATCATTACATGTGCCTCGTCCTTTTTTTAATAGAAATGCCCCCATCTAGAGTAGCCTCCAAGCTTGCTTCAATTTCCTCTTTCAATTTACCTGTCTTAGATTTTTGACCTCTTTTCCCTAAAGTTTTTTGAGTGGAATTTGATTGATTAGCATTTGAGCTAGAGATAGTGTATGGGAATAATCAAACCCTACCACCATTTTTGCATCCTCTTCCATCCTTTCTTTGACACAAACTTCATTAGGAAGAGATTCTTGTGAACACACCATGAGTGACTTTCAGTCTTCTTCCTCTTTAAAAATTTCACCTGCTATGTCATCAAAGAGCTCTGACCCTATAGATTCAAGCAATTTTTGAGCAAGTTCCTCTAACTTGTCTGAACAAATTTGTTTATTAAGTTCATGCACCTTACTTCTATTGAATATTTTTTGATCCTGATATTTTTGAATGCAAAGATCCTTATTGGTGGCTAAAAGGGCTATTCCCTTGTTTATAACAAATGAATTGTGTTGGACTCAAGGGAACACTAAGAGAGGGGGGTGGCTGAATAAGTGTTCAAAAAATCTTAACTTTATTAATCTGAAACTTAAACCATTATGTCTTTACATTAAAATAAATATGAAAGCATTCAAAGGAAAGATTCATAACACCATAACATAGACATTTTTTGTATGGAAACCCTATTAGGGGAAAACCATGGTGGAGGTTAATCCACAATTTGAGTACTCAAATAATTTTTTACAAAAAGAATGCACTTGCATTCGGGCACACTACTTAGAGCTCACTGCTCAAAAGAGAAGGCTTAGTGCCTTACAAAATTCAAATTAAAACCATCTGAAGGATGAAATGAGATAGTAGCATCTATTCATGCTAGGTTATAGTTCCGGTGAAGCTCATAGATTAAATTTTGGATCTTCTTTCTAACTCTGCACTTCGCTCTACTCTGCTCTACTCTTTTCTTCTCTTTGCATCACACATAGAAAAATTCGCACTATTACTTTGCAAAATTTCACACTATATTCGCATTCCAAATATTCGCTATCCTCTCACACTTCTCCACACATGATACAAAGAAAATGATAAAACGGATCTCATATATATATATTCATTATCAAGGATTTGATCATTCACATGTCAACTTCATAAAACATTAGGTTATTTCCAAATTTCAGCCAGATCCACCACTAATTCTTTATGTGCATCCTCCAAATTTGGTTAAGACAAAGAGAGTAACTAAACAAACATAATAGAGCATGAAAAAATTTAATTGATTACTCCTTATACATCCGTGATTACTATATTCGCTATGTCGGCCTTCTAGCATAGATAACCAACAAATTAGTGCACTGGATCTCCTAGATTGCATACCAGTGAATGCGCATCAGTATAATTCACAAATAAGGAAATAAAACATCAAAAAACCTTCCTCAAAGATCCACAACCCAAAATAATAGTTCGGTGAGGTATTCAGATCAACTTTTGTGCTTATAATTGGATGCCCTGTTCTTCACCCTATTCTGTCGGTGTAAACCAAAACCATATTGTAGATCAGATGCATGACTTAGGTTTCCATCAATGACAACACTTACAAGCCATAAGACAACAATATCCCCCTTTGGCATTGATGGCAACACGTAGTGAAAAATGACTAAGTGTCGGAATCATTATAAGTATGATGCCAAACTTTGCTCCAATCTCTCCCCCTAAGATTTATAAAGTATTTTTCACTATATTCTCTCCCCCTTTGACATCAATGAAAAAGCATAGAAACCATATGCCAAAAAGACAAAACATCTGTTCAAAATCTTCAAAACGCTAGATTATATATCTTGACAATTCTCCCCCTTAGACCAAAATTTAAAATAATTGACTGCTACTTTAGAAAATTATCTTATGATTTTTCTTCATTTCTGGAAGGAATTTCTTCCAAGCATCTATTGTTACCCCTATGATAATGATCAAACTATTTTTTTTGGATGTTTTGTTGATAATTTTAGTTAAAAATTCTGAAATTGTAATTGCTTCTTCTAGTTCCTCACCTTTCCTTTATATCTCCACCATCTGCTCCAATCTACATTCTATTAGATCCTTCACCTTCCAAAAAGTATCAAGAAGTGTGTTTTTGGTGAATTGAACTTTGGTGTGTTCAGACTGTAGCTCCCAAATCCTTTTTCGAATGGTACCATCCTGATCCTGAAACATGTCAAAGCTTTTTCCAATGCCATTTAGTTATGTTTCAATCTATTCCAATTTCTCTTTGTAATTACTAATAGTATGAGGCCAATGGATGCAATAGTTGTAGATGTTATTATCTGAATTTATGCATTGCCTCAGTTCATTCATTTTCTTCTTTAGTTTGGTAAGTGATACTCTTAATTGCTCCTTCAAGTGAGAGATAACTTCACCTTCTTCTTTGTCTTTATATTCAGAGTTCATTGTTTCTTTACTGCATTCAATCATTTCCTCAAGTAGAATACATTCTGTAAACTTTTCAATTTGATCTTGCAATGATCAACATGAGCATTTAATACACTCAGAATCATATCTTGATCTTATGATGGTCTAACATACCATAACTTGGCGATCTTATGTATTCCAAATTCTTCCTAAATAAACTGTTGTAGTTTTTCCTTTTTCAGATCATCTTCTTCCTCACTAGATTTTTCTAGTTTTGATTCATTTTTCTTTGGATCCTTAGTTTCTTCATCAGATTCTTCATGTGGAATATCCAGAATCTCCTTTTCTTTTCCTTTGCCCTCAATTCTGGCAACTTTGCATTCTAGAGGGTTGTATTCAACAACTTCTTTTTCTCTTTTATGCTTTTTATCCATGCCACAAGAAGATGAACCAACTTCAATTGTTCTTACCGAAAGGGAAATATTGAATGAACCACACTTTCCAAACACATTCTTAAGGAAATTTTCAAATTCTAGATCCCAATCGGTTTGTTTGCATTCCACACCATATTGTTGATTTTTGGAAAGCAATTCAAGGAATACATTACTAAGCATATGATCAAAGTATTGAGCTTGAAAGGGTAGCCTATTTCTTTTTTCAGTTGCATGTTCTCCATTAGATGATCCTTTATCAACCCACACAGGTCAAAGTCTTGACCTTCGATTATAATCTTGTGAGAAATATAGACTATGTTAGCCGAGGTCACTCCTCAATTTTTGAATTAGACTTTATATGAAATTTTGTGCACAGTGTATTTTGTAAGGATTCTAGATTGTTTCAATTATCAGTTCCCTCTGATCTCTGATTATTCTGGTTAGGGTTTAAACTTCCTTGTTCCAGATGGATTTCTTCCTTGGTATATCTCTGACTTTGCATAATCTAGTCAAATTTTCAATTACCTCCTTTGAGATGATGTAGGGTTTGTCCAAGGTTAAGGTATCATCATGCAATCTACTCAAGATAAATTTGACAAATTTTGCATTCTCAAGTATGAAAACTCATTCCAAATATCAAAATTCATATTGGCTTCACTTAATTAGTTCAATTTCATGGGTAATAATAGATTCCTCATGGACCTAATCTTGTCATTTTTCTATTCATCCAAAATGCTTGACCTTTTGATTTTTTCCATTTTCCTTTCACACCTAGGTTTAATAGCTGCACACCAAATTATATGAAAATTCTGAAGACAGTTGAAATACCTGATAGATTTGAGTTTCGGCAAAAAATTAACTTCTCTACTTTGAAATTATTATAGCGAGTGCTCTCCTTCTTCTCTTCTTCGATGCCAAGTGACAAATGAAAATTCCAACTTGAATTTTATATCTCACACATGCAATAAATGCATTTTCCCTAAGTTTTCTGGGTGTTCTATTTTCTCAAACAATGACAATTTTTTTTTTGTGAACCTAAGAATGCTTTGAATTTCCTTCTGAAATTTATCCAAAACATATGCACATCATAAATACACCTTATTGACCATTTTCATGTTTTGATAGCATCCACAGATAGGGGAGGAAATATTTTCTTAAAAAACTCCCCCTAGGCAAGTGGCCTAAAATCAATTATCAAAAAAATTACTGGAAGCAGGTTCTGGTGTCGAACCATTTCCAGCATCAGAATCATTCTTCCTTACCCATGTCTTCTTCATCTCATCTCTTATCTCATTTGTAGTCACTTTTCCTTTTCCTTTATCATCTCTCTCTATATATTTTCCTTTGTATACTAGACCTCTTCTATTCATAGTTTTGTTTCTGCAGAATCTTGCAATGTGACCATATTTATTGTAATTGTAGCACACAATACTTCCTTGTCTAGACCAATCATTCCACTGATTTCTTCTTGATCTGCATTGATTAGCAATATGTCCAAGTCTTCCACATGTGTAACATTCAACTTTATTTTCATTGGCAGAGTAGTTTGACATATTTCTGCATTCATTTGATTTATGACCAAACTTTTTGCATTTAAAACACTAACCGAAAAATGATGAATCTCTTGATTTCATATTACTTCTACATTGAGTAGCCATATGGCTGAATTTATTGCAAGAAAAATAGTATCCATTAAATTTTTGAGCATTAGGTTGTCTTACCGGATACCTTCCACCTTTGTTCATCAAGTTTTCTTGTATGAAATTCTTCTGTCCAAGTCTGTAACTTTCTACTTTTTCACATCCAAGACCTCTCTTATCATTTCCACTCTTTTTTCCTTGAGTCAGCTCATCAAGCTTCATTGAACTGATCTTAAACCTTTCTTTGTACTCATTTGCAGTAGTAAGTTCATTTCTGAGGATAACAATTTGCTTACCAATTTCTTCTTCATTGTTTCTGGATAATTGCAGTTCTCTTTCCAACTAAGTGAATTCTTCATTTATTCTTTTATGTTCATTAGATTTCTCTTCTAAGGATTGAGCTAGATTCTCTTCATTCATCTTCCTTCCTTCAATCTCTTTAGTCAGCTTCATCACCATAGATTCCATCTCATTCTTTAGGGTAGCATTTTCTCTGGCAAGCTTTTCACATTATTCAGTTATTTCCTTTAAGGTCTAATTCAGGTGAGCATCATCCATGTTTTCACTCTCTTGTTGCTTGATTTGATCACAGAGATCCTTCCTTTTCTCCCTAGATTTATTAATATGATCCTTCGATGAGTGAATGAATTTCTTAGCATCCTTAAGATTTTTTTTGAATTCTTGGATTTCTTCTTTAGACTGATCAAGGTCATCAAGTGCCACCCAAAAATGTTGTTGAAGACTACCAGTGTCCATCACATTCCAAATCCAACTCAAGCTGCTAAACTTCTTCCGAGGAACCAAAAGCTCTGATACCAATTTTTGGACTGAAGGGAACATTGAGAGGGGGAGTGAATCAGTGTTCAACAAATCTTAACTTTATTAATTTGAAACTTAAACCATTTTATCTTTACATTAAAAGAAAGATGCAAGAATTCAAATAAAAAATTCATAACACCATAACACAAATATTTTTTGCATAAAAACCTTGTTAGGGGAAAAACCACGGTGGAGTTTAATCCATAATTTGAGTACTCAAATAAATTTTTACAAAAAAAATGCACTTGCATTCAGATACACTTCCCAGAGCTCACTTCTTAAAAGAGAAGTCTCACTGCCTTACAAAATTTATATTAAAACCATCTGAAGCATGAAATGAGATAGTAGCATCTATTCATGCCAGGTTATAGTTCCGGTGAAGCTCATAGATTAAATTTTGGATCTTCTTCCTAACTCTGCACTTCGCTCTACTTTTCTCTGCTCTCTGCATCACACATAGAAAAATTCACACTATTACTCTGCTGAATTTTGCACTATATTCGCATTCCACATATTCGCTATCCTCTCACACTTCTGCACACATGATACACACAAAATGATAAATCTGATCTCATATATATCCGCTATCAAGGATTTGATCATTCACATGCTAGCTTCATAAAACATTAGGTTCTTTCCAAATGTCTGATAGATCCACCACTAATTATTTATACGCATCCTCCAAAGTTGGTTAAGACAAAGAGAGGACCTAAAAAACCATAATATAGCATGAAAACATTTAATTAATTACTCCTTATACATCCGTGATTACTATATTCACCAAGTCGTCCTTCTAGCACATATAACCAATAGATTAGTGCACCAGATCTCCTAGATTGCTTACCAGTGAATGCACATCAGTATACTTCATGAATAAGGAAATAAAAACATCATCAAACCTTCCTCAGAGATCCACAACCCAAAATAATAGTCCGGTGAGGTATTCAGATCAAATTTTGTGCTTATAACCAGATCCCTTGTTCTTCACCCTATTCTACTAGTGTAAACTAAAACTATATTGTAGATCAGATGCATGGCTTAGGTTGCCATCAATAAAAACACTTACAATCCATAAGACAAAAAATTTCATGACTTTTCACGTTGCTTATTGATTGAGACTTGAATTGGCCCACTATTACATATCAACTAACAGATAATTTGCTCAAATTGGGGTAAGTCAATGATATTTTGGATGACGAAAAAATCAAATCACCCTCCTTCCTCCTTCCTCCTTTTATTGCATTGTTTTGAAAGAGTAAAAATATGATGAGGAACAGGTTGATCATTCTTCTCATTCGGTCTTCCTTGTTCCCTTAGTATCAAGGTGGTTGGATGATATTGCTCTTCCCTGAATTTAATCCCCTTCCCCTTATCAAACATTATGATTCTTGCCTCTTTCATAGAAACCTCTTGAGTTGATTGAGTTTTAGCATTAATTTTCCTCTGGTTATCAGAATCAACTGGAGTTTAAGGTGTTGTCCTTATCGTTGCACCAAAAGATCAACCTATCAATGCCCAATACAAGTGTTAGTTAAGATCCACAAGAGGCAATTAAACCATGTCATGAACCTGAAGGGAGATGTTGGTGGTTAGTCCAACAATCCCCCCCTTAGTGTCACCTGAGGGGTTCGAACCCGTGACCAACTCTGATACCAATTGTTAGCCTTGTCATTGCACAAAAATATCAACCTATCAATGTCTGATACAACCATCAGTTAAGATCCACGGGAGGCAGTTAAACCATGTCATGAACCTGAAGGGAGATGCTGGTGGTTAGTACAACATGAGGGACATTTTATTTACTAGGTTTATCCATAATAGGGCACTCTTCCTTCATATGCTCTAGAGAATGGCAGAAAATGTAAGAATTTTGACAATTTTCAATTAGTATCCCCTATTCCCATGTGCCATATATTGACTTGATATTAATTTGATTTGGAAAAGGTTTAGATATATCCAAAAAAATGCAAACCCTAACTAGAAAGGTTGGGTTTGTAAAAATCTCTTTATCATGCTTATTAATATTTGATTTCTTTTTCTTGTTATTTTTCTTGGTAGGTTTCTTTGAATGGGGTAACTCATATGGCGGTCTTGCATGTTCCTCTGTGTTTTCCCCATTTTGCAATCTTTGAATTTTATGTTGTTTTCTTTCAAAAAACTATCTTATGCCTTAGAACTTTGTCAATACCCCAGAGCTGCTTCATGTTTATTTTCCATCCTGGCATGATCGATATGTTTCCCATCTTGCTTAATCACATCTGCACTTGGATTGAAGGGAACCCCTTGACAGGTATTTTTATCAGTTGCATGTGTCTTAATGTGCTGCCCTACACTTTTTGATGTGTGTGACTTGATGTGATTCCATGCAATTTTTGATGCATGTGACACAAATAATAAATCTTTTCCAACTTTAGAAGACCTAAGGTCTACCTCAGAGTTTCTATAGCACTGACCTAGAAACCCAATTTTTTTTATCTATGTCTGCCATGAAGATCTTGCTTTTTCTCATTAGTAAACCTATCATCTTCACAAATGTCAAAGATCGGTTGCTTCTCTCTTCTAAGAAACTTGTGAGCCGGAAATAGCTTCCAGTTTGGCCTCAAGAATCGATGCCTTCACACATTGGTTATTTTTTTTGCATGATAGTTGTGTTGATTCCTAGTGGGACCCCAATGCTGAGGAATCTGAAGGATGTAACCAAGCCTGTTACATGCACAAATATTCCTATCATTTTCTAAAAAATATCCATTAGGCTGCCATTATCACTACTCTGCCATTTTTGTAATGTTGTTCTCCTAAAACCAACCCAAAGAAAGATCAAAAGATATAAGGTTGAGAGAGATATCTTAATATTAAACCTAAGGAGACTCACATCAATGGTTAATGCTTCAGATAGACAGATCCACCAATAAAAAAATCATGCTTAACCAAGATTAAATCTACAATATTATAGAAAAAGCGCAATCTTCTAAGGAATACTCAAATATTATTAGATTGTAAACATCCATACACATATCCAATTCCTAGAACATTATGCATAAGAATTCATAATTGAACTAATGCAATAGAAAGGCTCAGACTAACTATAAACAACAACTTACAATCTGCAAACCAGTAATAGTATCAATTAGAGATCAATCAATATATTTACCACCTCACCATTAATATGAACGAATTGAAAGTAACATTAGAGAATCAAAAATAGAAAACCATAACACTTTCAATATTAACATAAAAATTCACAAAATCAATGACCTATATGTATTAATTTCTCCAGCATTTGCTTAACAATCTCTAGTTCTCTCCTCTCCTAAAATAACTTATTCACTAATTCTCTAGCTTTTCTAACTCTCTACAAATGAGAAGGAATTGGAATTTTATAGAAATTACATTACAACTCAATGGCCAAGATTAAATCAAATTCAAGGGCCCAGATTACACCTCTAAAACCCTAAGGAGGTTACATTAAATTATAGCAACACATTCTTATTTTACATCCAATCAAATAATTTTGTTACAAGTTTGATCTTGATGAATATGCCTTTTGAATAAAATAATCCCTTTGTTGTCCTTTCAAAACACTTTTCTGGATGGCACATATCTGGGCAGAAATTCATATGTAGATCAACATTAAATCTTGAGGATAAACTTAATATTCAATTAAGTCCTTTTTCATATTTTCCTCCTAACACCTTGAGATACATAACACCTCCTGAGCCAACAAGAACTGACACAAATCCATATGCAAGTTCCCTTTTTAATTCATTTAATATCCTTTCAAGAATATTTTATAATAGCTCCTCAAGTTTTGAAAGCTACAACTTTATTTCAAAACCTTGAAAATCAAATACCATCATTTTTAGCTCACATGCTAAAAATCCAATCCATAAAACATCAGAATTAAGTTAAAATAAACTTTTCAAGATTTCAACTTCATCAAAGAATTTTTGAATTTTAGCCTTGTCAAGAAATTTTTCATTTTTGGAAATTTCCTTTTTGAAAAAATTCCCATTTCCAAATTTTCCATTTTAAGAATTCATTTTTTGGAATTTTTAAGGTGTTTTTTTGCATCTTGAAATTTTTCAAAAATGGAAATTTTCGGGATTTTAGGCAACTAAGAAATTTTATAAATTTCACCTGTCATGGATTTTGATCTTTTACAAATTTTGACCTATTGTGGATTTTGACCTATCGTGGATTTCAACCTATCACGGATTTCGACCTGTCATGGATTTTGATCTGTCACGGATTTTGACCCATCATAGATTTTGACACGTCACATATTTCAACCCATAATGGATTTTGATTTGTTGTGGGTTTTGACCCATCGTAGATTTTGACCCGTCGCAGATTTTGACCCATCACGAATTTCTTGAGGTTAGGAAATTTCTGAATTTTGAATGTTAGGGATTTCTTGAGGTCAGGAAATTTCTATATTTCTAAATGTTCGGGATTTCCTTAGGTCAATAAATTTCCATATTTCTAAATGTCGAGGATTTCTTGAGGTTGAGAAATTTCTAGATTTCTCACCTAATCAAAATCTTTGAAACTCCATAAATTTTGACCTAGAAGGAATTTTTAAAAAATTCAAAAAGCAACCTAGCCTAGTTTTTCATTCTCTATCCATAGGCACAAGAAAAATATACATATGACATCCCAAAATTTACTCAAACTTCCCCAAGTCATCGTAAAACATTTCCTTAATCAAATCAAAGCTTAACTTTTTTTCAAAATAACCTCCCAAGAAGAGAAAAATTGGACATCAGAAAAAGAAAAATGCGGAGACGCAAAAAGAGAAAAGGGGGTATTTTCCTTGAGTGGGGTGTGTGTGAAAAAAACGCATATTATTTCTGTGCCACACATCTTTCACAAAATATCTAAATTCATACTTCACACACTAAATCAACCTTTTATATATACTGCAAGCACTGATAACATTAATTAGGTCAACCTAATTACATGAACTATGTAACATTATGACCTGCCAAACCAAAACACCATCACACACAACTTGCAGAAGGATCCAAAATGTGTTCTTCACCAAAATAGGTTTTCATGACCTATAATCACTCCCATGAATCTTCTCCTTACACAATTCAACTTTGCATGGCCCCAAAACCCTTAGGTCAACACCACATAGAAAAACTAGTGAAGCAACAACTGAATGAACCAACTATTCATCCACAACTTGACACATGGACCACCAAATCACTTGCCACTTGGAGTGCATACACGTTGGACATCCTAAAACACTTCTTCAAAATTGTACAACATAATAATCATCTGTGGTGGAATGCAGAGCATTCCAATATGCACTTTGCACTTGTAACTTTGCTTCTACTAAGCTTGATACTCTGTCACTCATTTCTTCAACTGTGGAAGACATAGAACCCTAAAAATTTGAATATAGAATACTTAAATAGTACCATTATTGCCTGTAAAATACATGACAAGATGATGAAATGTAGAGCAATGTGGACCATAAAACTATTCCTCTATAGCATACTCTTCCAGTCTGAGACTTGGGAAATTTCCTCAAACACACTTGGTCTTCTCCAGATACTCTGAACAATTTACATACATATACACCATAATTTATACAATTGGTTTTCATCAATGACAACACCATACACCATCATGCTCATGTTTCCAACATACTAATCTTGTCTAAATGATAAATATGATCACTTTTTGAAGGAGAAGAAACATTGAAATGAGAATAAGAATCAATTCTTTTACAAGAATGTGGATCTGTGTTGAGTTTTGAGATGTCAAGATGGGGATGGTCGATCTTAGATTCAAGTGTTCCATGAGGGAATACATATAATGATCCCCAATTTTCATTGAGATATGTGTTAGAAGAAGAAAACATATTACCATTGAATGATGATATTTTAGAATTTTTTGAAGTAGAAGAAATTGAAATAGTAGATTTGAGTTCTTTAGAAGAAATAGATTTTGCAAACAAAACAAAAGGCTCTATTGGGATCTCAAGTTTAGATTGTGAGATTTTGTACTCTCCAATAAAGGAGGGTGTAAAATCTAGTGAGCCCAATTGTCACCGAATGTATACTCGAAGGTGAATCACCATTCTAATCATCATTATTGTTAGGAGTAGAGAATAGTGGGTTGGAAGAAGGAGCCAAATTATTTAAAATAAGATATTGATACCTAGAATCTCCATGTAATAAAATTTTCAAATATGGATCACCCTTAATCATATAAATTTTGTTGTTATAACTGAAATTCAATGTACGATGAAGAGTAGACGAGACTTCCCCATGGCATGAATCCATGATCTACCAAGAAGTAGATTATATGAAAGAGTATCAATCATGATATAAATAAACATAGGAAAATTCATATGTCCCACCTTCATTGGTAGTGTAATTGTACCTAGTGACTGCCTACTAACATTATCGAAGCCATGAATAGAAAGAGTATAAGATTTTAGGAGATACATATCTACACTAATCTTATGTAATAGGTCAATTCTAAAAACATTAATGCCTAATATATTATCAACTAGAGTACACTTTATTCAATTTCTATTAATGATGAATAAAATCATGAGGGGATGATTTTGTTTTTGAATTTCAAGAGAATGTAATTTATGTTGGCGAAATACAATATCTAAACTTTTCACATGCATACAATCTAAAAAGGCTAATACATCATTTATTATAATAAAAGGCTAGTACAACTATCTTTATAAGGCCTCTTGCAGCATCTCATGGTATGTAGGTGAAGTTTGTATCAATTCCTAAAAGAGATCTTAACTAGAGTAGTATGGAGCTACTTGACAAAATCATACTCTTTACTAAAATGTTGAGGAAGACGAGGTGTGGGAGGAAGAAAAGGTTGAATGTGTGGAATAGAAGTGATAATAATTGGTGTTTATTAGGTTTTTTGTTTTGATTATTGTACGCATGAGAAAAAACATGATAATGAGGTTGTTGCAACATGTTTTGATCAAGATTATTGTTTTAATTAACCTTTTTTGAAAAGTTTAGAATATAATTGGGAGGTTGATGTGGGTTTAGAAAACATGAAACAATGAGAATAGGATTATCTTGTGGTTGAGGAGAATTAAAATTAAGATTGAACAATAATTTTAGGTTTATAAGTTATTTTTGGGAACCAAAAATGTAAATTGTATTATCTTATTCATCATTGGGAGTTTTGATGTGAATTTGGATTCTTCAACTATTCATTCCAAAATATTTAGAAAAGTATCAATTATTGTATCCTCTTGTGTTAAAATATCATCATGAGTAGGAAAATCTTGGGAGAGGGACAAGTTTGAGCATCATCATCAGTTGAACAAGGGCTACCAAAGATACATAATGTTGAAATTCACAAGAAAATTGAGAGGGGGTGAATCAGTTGTATTAAACCACTTTACTTCTAACCTTAATCAATTCCACTTTAACCCAGTCTGTTATTAAGTGTAAAACATGAAATGAAAATAACAGAAAGCAAATACTAGAGACACCATATTTTACATGGAAAGCCCAATGAGGGAAAATCTATGGTGAGGATTAAATCACAATATAGTAGTAATGCAATACCGAATACAAAGGCTCACTGCCTATAGAAAAATAAAAGATAAATTAAGATCCACCACAAGGTTCCACACATTCGCAACTTGATCAAAAGATTGTAAACACCATCAGCTCACTCATTTTAGCAATCTAACACATTAAAGTACTACTGCCTCAATTCATGCTTGCTTACTCTGCTTTTTGCACTTGTTCGCACACTCCACTTACTTTCTAAATTCATGGATGGATGGATATCAAATATGTAACAACTTGATTTGATTTTATACCATCTTCAGCCCTAGAAACATTCTCCAAGGTTGGCTATACAATTTCAATTTACAAATTCAAATTAGGTCGGCTACTCAAAATTCCCGCAATGGATAAGAATGAGAGGGGACCAAATACATATTTAATTTAGGACCTAAACAACATATTGGATCAATCACACACTTCCTCAATTCGATGCAAAAACTTAATGTAACATGTAGACACTAGGTTGACCAAACCTAATGAAAACACCAATGATCTTTGAAGTACGTGCATCTCTAGCAAGATGATCACACGTGGATCACTCAACACGCTTCACTAGAAATTTTACCATATCTAAGAATACTTTAGGTACATCCACAACAACTATAACAGACTTCATTCATTAAATACTCTTCAATAGTCCAATCAGACCAACCAACAACACACATGAGCTCTGGAGCGAGTCTTCTGGAGCGCCAAATCACAAGCACTTTTTTTAGAACATAGAAACCATAAAAAATAAAATCATTTCCTAGATCCACAAGATTTGAAACCAAAAACCAAAATAATGTGGAGCCAATACATTTCTCCCAATCTACAAACAAATAGTTTTGCCAAAACAGTTCATATACCGGTGAACATAACTTTTACTCTCCATCGAACCAAAAGCTAAAACTCGGGATATATTATCCATTGAAGCTCATTAATCTAAATAAAAATCTGCGTAGGCATAGGATCAACATAGAAGAAATGTAGAGCACAATACAAGAGCACACTCATAACACACACTTCAACACTGTCTTCATTATTTCTCAAATTTTCTCAAAAGAACTTGGTAAAAACACAACTACAGCTTCATAAATATAGCTCCATGTACTCTAAGAACTTCTACAGTCTCAACTATACAAGTACCATATGCAATCAACCTGAACTATGTTGATATCAATGGAAACATTAATGACAACACCACCAAACACATCCATACTTGCAATAATCTCCCCCTTTGTCATTGATGTCAACACATGATGTGTAAAACCATCAAAGACAACATAGCATACACAAACTTTAGAGATGACAACTTGCACAAGCATAAAATTTTCACATGACTTTTTCTCCCCCTTTAACATCAATGGCAAAGGAAAATTTGTATAAAAACTCTTTCCATATAAATATTTGTTCACCCCCCCTTAGGATAACACCCGCATCACATACTGCAACAATGCACTTCTTTGTCTAGATCAAAAAAGTCTATGAATCCACTGTACTGATGCACCTCCATGTGCATTTAGTTCAAAGAAGGAGGGGAAGTAAACCCTAAATTCCCCCTGAGATACTCAAATATATCCTTCAGAAGGGCCTTAGTGAATATGTCAGCAATTTTTTCCTTGGTAGGAACATATTCAAGTCTAACTTCATTTTGCAATACTTTCTCCCTCAAGAAGTGATACCTGATAGATATGTGCTTTGTCTTAGAATGCATCAATGGATTCTTTGAAATGTTTATAGCTCTTGTATTTTCAAAAAAAATAGAGATAGGTTCATCACTCACCACACCTATGTCCTTCAAATTTTTCTTCATCCAAAGTACCTATGTACAATAGGATGTTGCTGCAATATACTCTTCTTTTGTAGTGGATAAAGAAACTGAATCTTGTTTCTTACTCAAACATGAAACTAATCTTCCTCCAAGTAAGAATGCACTACCACTTGTACTCTTTCAATCATCTACACATCCAACCCAATGTGCATTAGTGTAGGCATTTAATATGAAATCATTACCCTTTGGATACCATAGCCCAAAATTTGGAGTTCCCTTAATATATCTGAATATCCTCTTCACAACTATAACATGTGATTCCTTAGGCTCTGCTTGAAATATTGCATCTAAACATACTGCATGCATGATATATGTTCTAGTAGCAATAAGATACAATATTCCACCAATCATAGATTTGTACATGCTCTGATCAACTTTAGCAGATTCATCATCCTTACTCAGCTTACATTCGGTTACCATAGGGGTATAGACCGGTTCAGAGTCATCCATTCCAAACTTATTCAATAATTACCTAACATACTTGGATTGTGAAATGAATATCCCTTTGTCATTTTGATTTACTTGAACTCCAAGGAAGAAATTTAACTCACCAATCATAGACATTTCAAATTATTTTTGCATCTCTTCTACAAATTTCTTACAGATTCCATCATTTCCTCCAAAAATAATTTCATAAACATATACCACAACTATCAACATTTTGTTTTTCTCAACCTTGAAGTAAACATTGCTATCTGCAGACCCTTTGCTGAATCCTTGCTTTGTCAAGTTTCTATCCAACCTTGCATACCAAGCTATGGGAGCCTGTTTAAGTCCATATAGTGCATTCTTTAACTTGCAAACCATGCCCAATTTTTTTTATAGCTAAAAACCTTTTGGTTGCTCCATATATACTTCTTCTTCTAGTTCTCGATTCAGAAATGCAGACTTGACATCCATCTGATACACTTTAAAATCTTTATGAGCTGAAAATGCCAAGAACATCTCAATGGCCTCCATTCTTGCTACTAATGAAAAAGTTTATTTTAAATCTATTCCTTCAACCTATGAATATCCTTTACATACAAGTCTTTCTTTATTCCTTACCACTTCACCATTTTCATTCAGCTTGTTTTTGAAGAGCCATTTTGAATCGATTACATTCTTATTTGAAGGTAAAGGGACTTTTTCTATTGTTTTATTCTTCTCTATCTACTAAAATTTATGTTTCATTGCTTTAACCCAACTTTCATCATTACATGATTCACTCAGAGTCTTAGGTTCTATCTTAGAAAGTAAACACAAGTTTACTTCAACAAATTTTCTTCTTGTCTTTACACCTTCACTCATGTCTCCAATTATCTGTTCCTCTGGATGATTTCTCTGTACATATTTAGGAGTCTTAGGTGTAGGTTCTGGAATCTCCTCTTCATCACTTTTTTTTCTCTTCCTTTTCGTCTTCTTGTACTTTCCTACGTATAGGATCATCAAGTTCAAATTCACTTATTTCTACTAGTCTATACATAGCTTCATCAAATTTCACATTAGCACTATCAACTATTTTCCCCATTCTCTTATTAAGGAATCTATATGCCTTGCTATTGTTTGAATATCCAAGAAAAATTCCTTCATCGCATCTCGCATCAAACTTTCCAAGATTTTCATCATCTCTTTTAATGTAACATCTAATTCCAAATAATTTAAAGTATTTAATAGTAGGATTCTTACCACTCCATAGCTCATAAGGAATATTAGTTTTGTTACCTCTGATTTGAACTCTTTTAAGAATGTAAACAACAGTGTGGATTGCTTCTCTCCAATACACATCTGGAACATTTTCTTCTTTCATCATAGTTTTGGAAGCCTCTTGAATAGTCTGATTATTTATTTCCACAAATCCATTCTATTGAGGGGTTCTAGGAGTAGAATAATGTTTCTTTATGCCATGTTCTTCACATAATGCATTAAACTCGCCAAAAGTAAATTCTCCACCTCTATCAAACCTTAAGCATTTAATTTTTAGGTTTGCCTCATTTTCTACTCTTGCCTTGAATACCTTGAATCTATCAAGAGCCTAAGATTTCTCTCTAAGAAAAGTAGCCCATGTCATTCTAGAGTAATCATCAATCAAGAGAATAAATTACTTATCACCATTAAGGCTTCTTGTTCTTGTAAGGCCACATAGGGCCACATAGGTCTATATGAAATAATTCCAGCATTCTGGTAGATGATTGTTCCTTTCCTTTAAAATTGCTTCTTGTTTGTTTCCCCAACTGAAAACTTCTAAAATTTGAATTTGAAGGCTTTGTGATTCTAGGAAGATCTCTAACAACTTGCCTCGAACTGATCCTAATCAAATTGTCGAAATTCACATGTCCCATACTCTGATGCCAGAGCCAACTTTCATTAATTTGAGAAACAAAACATTGACCATCACCACCCTTAAGCTGATAGATATTTCCATGATTTCTTCATCCAACTGCTACCACAATTCCAGATCCTTTTCTGATCTCACAGGTGTTATCCTGAAACACAAACTTAAAACCTTTGCTACAGATTTTTCCAACCCTTAAGAGATTATGCCTTAAACCCTTTACATAATAGACATCGTCAGTACTAAATTTACCATCAAAACTAATTGTTCCTTTACCAAAAATATTAGCACTAGAGTCATATCCAAACATATCTATTGCTCCATCATATTTATCAAGTTTAGTGAAGTTACTCTTATCTCTAGTCATATGATTTGAACACCCATTGTTAATTACCCAAAAATTCTTCATCCTGTCTAGCATGAATATTAGTCACCAGAGTACCTTCTGTCTCATCCTTCTTGCTCTCTAGACCAAATTCCTTTGCACATATTCCATGATTAGCAGATACAATTTTTTTTTTAGGGCTAGAAATAAACATTCATCTTTATCTTCCTCAAAGTCCGATTCATCACCAGAAATTCCTGCATATTCTTTGACATAATACAATTTCTTGAAATTTCCTTCTTGTCTCTGTGATTATTGTTATTATCCTTGTTCTTCTTATGTGTAGCTCTATTAGGATATCTTGATGCATAATGACCAATATTTCCACAACTAAAACATTTAAAGGGAAACTTACCTTTGTATTTACTAGTACCTTTCCTCAATCTCCTTGTGAAGTTTGCTTCCAACTCTTCAGAATCATCATCATCTGAGTCATCTCCTATCTTCATTTATTTAACATATGTTTTAGTATTCTCCTTATATCTTGCAATTTTTCTTATCTTGAATGTAGTCAAGACACTAAATAGGTGATCCTTAGTAAGCGTCTTTGGATCATATGATTCTTCAATAGTAGAGACTTTGGAACTGTAATTCTCTGGTAGGGTCATTAAGATCTTCTCAGTTATATCTTCATCTGAAATGGTATCACCTTAATTCTTTATTTCAGTTGCTATAATTTCAACTCTCTGATAGTAGCTTGCAATATCTTCTCCTTCTTCCATTATCAAGTTCTCAAATATTCACTTAGTAGTTAGTTTCTTTGACAACTTTACTCTATAATTTCCTTCATAAATGTCTTTCAATTTCTCCCATACTTCATGAGTAGTGCCTAGATAAATAACTTTTGTCCTTTTTGTTTTAGATAGAGCACTAAAGATAGAATACCTTGCATTTTTATTCTCCTCATAAGCTACAATCTCATCAGCAAAGGAAGGAACAACGGCTGGTACCACATAATTTTTCTCCACAAATTTCTAGGTCTTGAAACCAAATGAAACCAAATAACCTCTTATCTTTTCTTTCCAATCATTTTGATCAGCTCCATCGAAGATAGGGATCTGCAATTTATGTGCCATCTAATCTACCTTGAGCGGTTAAGCTTTTCACTTAGGAACCAGAGCTTTGATACCAATTATTGAAATGCACAAGACAACTGAGAGGGGGGGTGAATCAGTTGTATCAAATCACTTTACTTCTAACCTTAATCAATTCCACTTTAACCCAATCTATTATTAAGTGTAAAACATGAAATACAAATAACAGAAAGAAAATACTAAAGACACCAGATTTTACATGGAAAACCCAGTGAGGGAAAAACCATAGTGAGGATTAGCTCACAATATAGTAGTAATGCAATACTAGATACAAAGGCTCACTACCAAAGGGCTCACTACCCAGATACAAAGGCTCACTACAAACAAATGACTCATTGTCTAGAAGGAGGCTCACTACCTACAGAAAAATAAGAGATAAATGAAGATCCACCACAAACGTTCCACACATTCACAACTTGATTAGAAGATTATAGACACCATCAACTCACTGCTTTCAAGAATCTAACACATTAAATTCCTACTACCTCAATGCACTCTTGCACACTTTGATTTTCGCACTTGTTTGCACACTCCACTTACTTGCTTGATTTATGGATGGATTGATATCAAATTTGTAACAACTTGATTTGATTTTATACCATCTTCAACCCTAGAAACATTCTCCAACTTCGGCTATACAATTTCAATTTACAAATTAAAATTAGGTCGGCTACTTAACAGTCCTACGATGGATAAGAATGAGAGAGGACCTACATATTTAATTTAGGACCCAAACAACATATTGGATCAATCACACACTTGCTCAATTTAACATGTAGACACCAGGTCGGCCAAACCTAATAAAAACACCAATGATATTTGAAGTAGGTGCATCTCCAGGAAAATGATCACACGTGGATCACTTAGAACACTTCACTAGACATTTTACCATATCTGAGAATACTTCAGGTATATCCACAACAACTATAACAAAATTCATTCATAGAAAACTCTTCAATAGTCCAACCAGACCAACCAGCAACACACATGAGCTCTGGAGTGGGTCTTTTGGAGTGCCAAATTGTAAGCACGTTTGTTAGAACATAGAAACCATAAAAAATAGACATTTCCCAGATCCACAAGATCTAAAACCAAAAACTAGAAGATTGTGGAGCCAAAACATTTCTCCCAATCCACAAACAAATAGTTCTGCCAAACCAGTTCACATATCGGTGAACATGTCTTTTACTCTCCATCAAACCAAAAGCTAAAACTCAAGATATATTGTCCATTTAAGCTCATTAACATAACTACAAATCTACACATGCATAGGATCAACATAGAAGAAATGCAGAGCACACTCAAAACACACACTTCAACACTTCATTATTTCTCAAATTTTGTCAAAAGCACTTGGTAAAAACACAACTACAACTTCATAAATATAGCTCCATGTAATCAAAGCACTTCTACAATATATCAACTATACAATTACCAACTACAATCAACCTGAACTATGTTGACATCAATGGCAACATTAATGACAACACCACCAAACACATCCATACTTGCAACACATAAAGAAACATCTATCAATGGTGTCAGAAAATAAGGGAACATATTTATAGGGCAATTGGGAATAAAAATAAGGTTCTGCAAAGACATATGTGCTGATGATATGTTAGAAAAAATAAGGTTTGGTTTCAATTTTATGTTTTCTAATTTAAGTGTTTTTTCCTTCTAGACTAACATATAAGATTAATAATATATTCAATAAAAAAGGAATAAAATAGAAATGCATAACATATGTAAAATAAATGACTAATCGGATAATCAAACACTAACAAAAAATGTAAAGAAGGTTGCAAGCATGTCAAGTTAACCAAAATATTATATGGGAGAATAGATCCTATAATAATTAATGTATTAACCTAGATCAATCCTTCTCCCATACAACATTGGAGCACAAACAAAAAAATGAGTTATGTGTAGCTAACATCCTCAAGGGAGAGCCAAGCTTCCTAGGTTATATTATTTTATTGCAAAGATATTATATTGATAAGATGTGATTTAATTAGCCTAAGTGGCATAAACCCTAATATGAAGAAATGAATAATTACACAGAGTGATAGAAAAATTTATTGAAATAAATATAAATTTGAGCAATGAATATAAGGGGGAAACTATCACCAAAAGCAGAGGAAAAAATAAAAGGAAACCAACATGTAGCACCCTTGTCCTTAGGGTTTTGTGTGATTTGAATTCCTATCCATTTGTCACAGTCCACTCTATCTTCCTATAATCCTTCACGGTCAAAAAATTCTAGATTCATATGTGCACACACAAAAGAGAGAAAAGAGTTGTTTTATATAGGGGCTTGCCTAAGTCAAACCTCATGTTGGAATTCCCACCTCCACAATAGCAACGATATTGATAATAAAGAGTGCATGATCTCAGGGGGGAAAAGGAAAATGAAATGATAAAGACTGTACATTAAATGAAATAACATGAAATAAAGTTACCATATGTATGAAACCCATGTTGGAATGATGCCATATCACAAGTTTCCACAAGGATTTGATGAAGAAAGATTAAGTGTCCTTGAATAATTGCAAGGGTTACTATGCATAACAAAATAACCTTCAAAAATAGAGAGCTTGAAAAATAATGTAAAGAAGAATAGAGAGAGAATGCTCATAATGAAGTTGCATGTGTTCTTATTTTTTAAATAATAGAAAGAGTTTTATATATATTCATTCCAAGTAGGTTTTCGAGCCAGCCTGAAAATTTTCAATGTTCAAGACACCAAAGGCTAAAACTTGAATTTAAAACCTTTTTAAAACTCTCATGTAGGAAACTATCACCTCGCACTAGTGCTCGAGATTTTTTTTCTCCCAAAATTTTGGATGTCAAGGAATTTAAAATATTTTCTTAATTAGGTCATGAAATGGTCATATTACAAACATAATTAATCAAACACACAAAATTTAGTGCCAAACCTAGTGTAAAATTATGTGACAATAATTTATGACACTACACCTATGTGATCAATGTGCATACTTGTGTATATGATCAAATTAGATTCTATTTGATGAGGTTATTGTGTCTTTAAGATTTATCTATTAGCTTGTTGAGTTTGATGGGAGTCCATGTCTTGTAACACTAGTTTGTAAATCATTTTAGATATATTTTATTTTATCTTTAGATCTTCTTAAAGAAAATTCCTTTGCTCATATATATGAAATACCATAGTGATATACTTAAAGATATTTTTTTGAGTTTTTCTAACACATTCAAAGGGCTAATGATTTGGTCTCTTGGATGATAGCCAATATTAGCTTGATATCTCACCTTTTTAATCACTACAATATATCTTCCCATAAATTATGTTCACAAAAACTTAGTATGTTGAATAAAATTAATAGTTTCTTGGATTAGAATTATAGGATCACATTTTTTTTCTTATGTGACCTTTTGGATCTACCCTAGTTGTGGTTTAGGAGTCATATTCCCCATCATTATTCTTTTAGACCTTGTGAAATAATTGAAATAGAATTCAGGAGGCTTAGATATGGCTGAATTATTTGAAAAAAATCTTCCTTTTCTTCAACCCATGAAAATAATATTTTTTGAGGTGATTTATTCTTCTTGTTCAAGATGAATGCCTTGTATTTTGAGTTAGGAATATATTTTGAATTCTTGTAGATTGGTAAGGGAGTTTGGGTGTTGCTTCTCCAATCCTAATAATATTTTGTCTTTGTTAAACTAATCTATATTACAAATTTCCTCTTGGATAGGTCTTTGATGAATGAACACAATTGTAAGGGAAACACCACATGTTTTAAGTCACCTAAAAAATAATGTTTTCTTAGGATTGGATCTCCCACTGGATTATGAGGAATTTTTTTTAAGGGTGCAAATACTAGTGTAATTTGAGTCTTTGTTTCTATGTGACCTTTCCATTGATTTTTCTAATTTTTATATCTATTTGGTTCATATGAGGTCTTTGAACTTGATTTCCTTTATATTTATCCTAGAATAGGCCACTTGCTAGCTCTTTAAATTGATAATCTAATTTAAGAAGTTATGCAATATATTCTTTTATCATCAATTATCAAGACTATTTATGGTGCGGACATGACTAGGAGAGTATAAAAATATGGAAGAGGTAACCTATTTCGTATTTGGAAGGGTATGATTGGAATTAAGTATTTCCTCTTATGTGGGATGTGAAAATTCAATAAATATAGGTATGATTGGTCTACAAGGAAATATACTTACATCAATTAGGTTATTTTCTATTCTAACAGCTAACTCAAGAAAGTGGGATACTCTAACCCATAATGATTGAATCATGATAGATATATCTGAGTTGAAGGATTTGAGGTAGGAAATAAATTCTATCTTTTCTAGTGGGCACATTGAAGTACATATTATTTCTAAATTTTTATTGAATATAGAGTTAAAATATATTATTTCTTCTTGAGGTGTCATTTTTATTGTGACTAACTATTATAGAAATGAAGATTGATCTCCATTTTCTTTAATAATTTCAATAAAATATTCTCCAAGTTGATCCCATGAAATAATTGAGTTTGGTGTCAATCAATAATACCAATCTAGTATCTTTTCTTTAAAATAAGTGAAAATTAACCTTACAATAATTTTTTCTCTATGACATAATGTAGTGTGCATCTATCTAGATGCCATCTTGAAGAAATTATATGCACTAGTAGAATTTAGAAAATAAATGACTAGGTGACTAAAACGCTTATTCACAACAACTAAAAATGACTAAATTATACTAATTTTTTGCAACTTCGCTATAAATGAGTAAATAAATGACTAATTTGGTCATTGAATAAAAAATTATTTAGTCACAAAAATAAAAATGACTAAATAGTTATTCATCAAACACAAATTAGACGAAATTTTAAAAACACATTTCAGCTAATTATTGGCGTGATGTATTGTGTGCGTCGATGTATTGGCACTTCGTGTTCATTGTAGAAATTTCCTTTGCTTCATTCGTTAGTTGTAGGTCAGCCTGACACTAGAAGATTTAGACAAGACCTGGAGACTTCTGAAAAGGCAGGCAATAACAAGGAATTTTGAGTTTGTCGTAATGAATTTGAAGTCAACGAGGACCTTTGTAGTGAAGTTGGATTTGGGGATGCCCTCTACAGGGAATTCAGAGGTAATTTGAAACCCTCATCACAATAAACACACATATAGATTTTTGATTGGAAACTTACAATAGTTACAATCTACCACTCTTAATATTGTTCTTTTACAATCTTGCCACTATTTTGCTTCATAATGTGTTTGAGCTAAATATAATAAAATTTGGGTGTCAGTGCCAAAATAGAATTTCCTCAAAGAATTTTGATATATTTTCACTACAAGCGTAAACTGTCCTTGTGCAAAGTAAACATGTGCTAGATTTACCCACACATCAGAAATCATAAAGATGTTTCTTTCTACAACTTCTTGTAGTGTAAAAATTTCATTTGCAATATCAAATTGACCCCTTTTAGCTAGCACAATGACTACCCCATTTGTAGCATAAATATTTCTTGGTCTATGTGCCAACACTTTACAAACCAGTTCTCTAGCCTTATTAAGATGTTGTGCCTCCACCTTTGGATCTCTTCTCTCATTGCGAAAAGCTGCAAAATAATTCCAATTTCCAAGTAAAATTTCAACATAAGAATTATTTGCATCTTATTCACTTTTTGCAACTTTAATTGTTTCTTTGCTTTAAGCCAGTCATTTGTTTTCACTTCTATTTTTCCAAGCATAGATACAGAATTTGATGAGTTTTTATCCAAATTAAGTGCATCCCCAATCAATTTTAGGCTTAGTTGGATCTCATTTCGAGCTTGAGCCATGGTTGCAAGACGTAGATATGCATCCACATAATCAAGAAACTTGAACAATATTAGCCTGTATAAAAGATTTTATTTTTTAGTATCATGTAGTTGTTCAAACAACCCGGCATGATTAAATAGTGTTCTAAGTTTATCCCATGGTAACTCAAGTGAAACACCTTCTTCTAGTCAATGGAAGAATTTCATATCCTTAAAGAGCATAGGAAAAATTGCCGAAATAGTGCTAGGGCTTTTATTTATGAATTCAACCCATATTCCATTTCCTAATACCTCCATAAAATTTTGTTGAGCCAACTCTAGTTCATCATGCTCAAAATGAAGAACCCCAATGTTTTTTAGCAGCTGAATGTGTACTTCTTCACTGCTCTTCTTCAAAAGAGTTTTTGTTGTCTTAAGAGAATCTAAGGTTGCACTGGGGTCTGACGATATTAATAACTCATCCATCTTGATAAATGCATGGGAATCACATGGATCTATGTGAGTTTCCTTTCTTAATTTCCAAAGCCTTCTCTACCTACCCTTCCTGAGCATATATATGGCCTACAACTTTTAAGCTCTTATAGTTCTCAAAGTGGACCTCTTGAACCTTCTCAAAAATTGAGAGAGAACTCTTAAGATATCCCAGCTTCAATTGAACCTATCCAAAAAATCTTATGGCCTCTAGATTTCCTTGACCGATGTCATGTAGTAGCATCTAGTGGTGTCATAATCACCTTTTCTATGATAAGATCATGTAATATTATAATATGAATGAGATTTCATGAGAGGGTGGTCAATTGAAAAAAGAGTCGTCTTAGTCAATTGTTCCACAAGAAAATGTTTCCCTATAGTGAAGAAAAAATGGTTTACTAAATGATTCAATTCCATTGCACAATATGGGTATAATTCAAAGGCTCTACACATCTTTTTCATTCCTTCATGAATAGTACCTTTTTCACTAATTGTGAGAATCCTACACGTAAAAAATGCACAAAATTGACAATAGAGATTTATGTAGAGGTAGAACATCAAATGCACATCTTTAAAACTCAAAGCATTACTTAAAATTGCATAACTAATAACTAGATGTTGATAGATGACAAAATTTTAATTACAATATAGTTTTTACAGAGTCAACCTAAGTAGTTATGGAATTACTTCACATTGCATAACTAATAACTAGGAGCAGCTGACGATTGCATTTTCTTGTCATGGAATTCCATGAGACCACATTTCTTTGAGGAATTTTTTCAAAAAAATTATTGTCTTGTCTATGCTACCACATTTTTCATACATGTCTACCAAATAATTTTATGAAACAGTTCACTTCCTTCTTGTTATGGCTAAAAGCCTAAAACAAGTGCTTTTGAACAAACTATGGATGCTTGGAAAAAATATATCAAAGAATAATAGTAAGCAATAGCATAGACAAGGTAGTGAATTGTGTTGGAAGAATGAAGGAGAATGTCTAGTTGTGCAGACTTTATGTTGTCATTGATGTCACCATGTTGATTAAGTTGTCAGTTTGATTTTGTACTCTGAACTAGTATGAAGAACCAATTTACATTCTCTAGTATTTTGGTTTGCAATCCTCCTCTGGTTTTCATCGTTGCTGGTGGTTTTGGGAAATAGTTTTTGGATGTTGGAATCCTACATGTTTAGGATCTCATGTGTTCAGGTGCTCGTACAATGAGTTGGCACTACTCTAGTTTTACATTTTTCTATTAGGTCTATCTCTAGCCAACCTAATAAAAATTTGGTGGTATAGTGAATTAATTTTGTATTGTGGATGTATGTGTGACCAATTTTAAGATCCAAGCTAACATGATATAGCATGCTACATGGTTGAATTATTATTGGAGAAGTTTTGTACTTACTTGGAGCCGATAGTTAGCCTTTTTTGGTGAATAAAGATTGCATCTAATTAGGCTGACCTACTTGATGCTTGCGGATGTATCAGATATATATATATATATATTGGATAGTTTGAGATTGAATTCAATGAAAAAATGTTAATACAAATGAAAGTGATTTGAATGTGAAGTATGGTGTGAATGTGAAGTGAAGTGTGCAAAAATGATGAAGTGTGTTAACTTTTTTTATTGAGCATCAAAGGAACTGAATTTTCACTTGTTAGGTGTAACCTAATCAGTTCATGTTATGGTTGTAATCCATTTTTTTATTGTAATCTTTTTTAGGTAGCGAGCCTCCTTTTTTGGATACTGAGTCCTATTTATAAGCAACGAGCTTTTATATCTAGTAGTGAGCCTCTTTTTGTATCTATTTTTAGAACTACATTATATTGTGAGTTAATCCTCACCGTGGTTTTTTCCATTTTGGGTTTTCCACGTAAAAAATTTGGTCTTCATGTGTTGTTTGGTTTCATTTTCTTGAACAACCAAAAATGATGCATTAGGGAAAGATGATTCCCTAGTAGGCTCCTAGGGTTTTCCACCTAGGAGCTAGGTTAGGAAATGGTTCTCTTTTGCACTAATGATGTTCAGGGTTTTCATTCAAAGATTAGGTTTGGGGGTTTTTAATAGTTGCAGTGTGTGTGGAATGTGTCTAAATACTGCAAACTAATGAAATAAACTATCTACTGAATATAAACTATTGAAATGAAAAAGTGTTTGAAAACACACATAGATATGCAAGCATTAAACTAAATGACCTAAGAAAGATTATAAAACAAAACAAAAAGTTGTAAAAGTGAAAAGTGTACCTAGAAGTGTGTTGTAGACTTGAAGGAACTCTGAAATTCTGAAAATATTGATTTTTATGTCTCTCAAGACATTTGTGCCAAGTTGGGAAACCTAGTCCTTTTTTAGGGTGATTTCGTAAAACTACTTCGAGGCCTATTTCAGCCAAATGGGTATCTGTATCTGCAAAAATCTCAGAAAATAAGCATAATGGGACTAGGTCACCACAACTAGAGGAAGTGTCCCTTTTACTTTTTTGAAAATATGAAGGTGGAAACGAGAGCTCTTGATCTACACTTTCTGTTCCTCCAAGTGTTTGAACCAGAAACCTTTTTTTTCGGTCTAAAGGTGTCTTTTTGTGTAGATTCTTGACTTAATCAACAAGGAGATTCCCTAAGAAATTCTTCAACCTATTCTTTGAATGATCTCCAAACCTGCAAAATACCTAAATCTGTAAACACACAAAGAAGGAAGAAGAAATGTTGAGTGTTAGAGTATAGGGGTTTGCCTTGGTCAAACCCATTTTAAATAATTAAATCAAATGATGAAATGAAATGATAAAGCATGAAATGTGAAGCAATGGACTTAGTACCTTGTCATGATGAGAGATCTGGATTTTCTGCAACAATGGTGGAAGCTTCAGCCCTTGAAAGATTCAAAAATATGTCTTGGTGACTTAGAATGTACAAAACCCTAGCTTGCTTGAGAAGAGAGGTGGATGAGGAGTGAAGAGTGAATCTAATGAAGAATTAGGGGTTTTAGGCTTATTTATAGGCAATCCACCTAAAAGCATTTGTTATTTGATTATGAAGGCTTACATGAAGGAGAAACAAACTAAAACCCTAAATTTTCTCACTCAAAACCTCGAAAATAACTCTAATGAGACTAGGTCACTGTAACCTGGTCCACCTAGACAGGACTGATTCACCCAGATGGGTGACCTAGTCCCACAAGGGCCCTTTTGTGAGCTGGATTGTCTAGGAGTGAAGAAATCAAGTTTATATGATGTTTTTATCAGATATTTGATCAAATTAAGCCTTGGGATGCACAATAAGGGGTCATAGGGACCTATAAATGATGATGAAAAGGGGTTATTTAGGTCCAAAATCCATAGGAAAGGGTCCAAATGAGTGAAAAGTTTCAAAGGATACACTTTTTGGTGACACATTTAGCTCCCACTTTAGTGAGAGGATGAACTTGCTTCAAAATCACACTAAATTAGCCAAGTGGAGATGGTGAAGAATGAGAAAGAGAAAGGAGGTGGTCAAGCCCCCAAGATTCAAGATTCTAAGCCAAAAAGACATCAGTGCAAAATACACACTCAAGGGTGAATGATTTGCAGAAAAATGAGATGCATGATCATGTGATGACGAGGACTAGAAGGGAGAGGAAGAGAAAGGTAAAAGGTGAAAAGGTTCTATCAAGCTTCGACTATTTTTCTAGCTATTGTGGATCAGATCTAGGCTATTTGTCCAAAAATATTATGTGTACTCACTCTAGGGCAATGAGACTTTTTGTTTTCGCTGGGTGAGAAGGCCCAAAAGGGTGAGAAACATGCACATAGTTGGTATGTACTCACACACACAAAGGCGGATATGGGGAAAGTCATGCCACTTGGGCTTCCAACTCAAACCATACTAAATTTATACCTCCTAATAACTTTAATAAGGTGCCACAAAAGAAAATGACATTTGAAATGATGGTGTAGGGATTGTTCAAAGGGATTTTGCTTTGTTCATTCAATGTCTCATCTTAAGGAACATCATGCATAATATCTCCAAGAGAGGAAAGTGCAAATGGTCTCATCTTGTATGTAAGAGAGGACAAGTGCAATGTCTCATCGTGGGAAACATTGTACGTCATGTTTCCAAGAGAGGGAGTTGCAAGAAAAAGAAAATCCCATAATGAAATGTGAGTGGTGATGTATGCCCCCACTTTAAAGGAATTTCTACACACTGTTACTATGAGAAAGTGCTATAAAGTAGAAGAGAAAGAAGACATGAGAGCTTATTTGGAAAGCCCTATGTTGAGTCATATGTTTCCGATATGCTACGTCATGAAAAGGAGAGTATGTCACATGTGAGTCAACTTAAGACATGTCATCCACATCCCAAGCTTGCTCTTATATGTTCATGAAAGGTTAACTACTAGTCAAAAAGAGACAACAACAAGTGACATACAAGGACAAGGCTAACTAGCCCCTTGTCCCCACTTAGTGCAAGACAAGAGTGAGCTGAAAGGATGGATGAGATGCCAGGTAGAGTTAAAATTGGTATCAATTAGAGGAATCAGATGCCTCCACCTAACGAAGAGTACCAAGCTCCTTAAGATCCTTAATTTTACAACTCAAGGCCTTACACTCATTAGTGTAATGACCATGAACTCATTGGTAAGAAAAAAATGAATGTTTGTTGAAATATTTCTTTCAATTTCATAGAGGAAGGGAGATCAAGTGATCTTGGAGGAGTCTCAACAAGATTCCCTCTTGATCTAGGGGAGAAGGTGTTCCTTTGGTTTGTAGCAAAGAATTTTCTTGCTTAGGATAGGATGTCATACCTACACAAGGCACTATAGATTGTGATATTTTGTACACTCTTAGGGGAGTGTGTAAAATCTAAATCATTAGTGTCTTGTGAGATGGCATTGGCATTAAGTGAAGATTCATTTGTTTGTTTCAATTGTTGCAAAGGAGAATTGTCTAAGGTTGGGTTAGAAGGGTGATTTGGTATAGTGTTCATGTTGGAAGAAGGTTTGGTGATTTCGATGAAAGGAAAAAATCCATGACCATGATTTGTTGTTTGTGTAGGAGGCTCGAGAGGGTTGTGGATACCTTGTTCATTAGCACCACATCCTTTTCCACTATAGCCAATTTTTTTTATGAGCTCATAAATTTTTCCATAAAGATTTTTCAACACTTTTGGATCAGGTGAGGGTTCGTTGTTGGATTCATTGTCTAAATTAGTCAAGGTGGATGATTTTGAAGGATCGACTGAGTCTTGTGTTAATAAGACTATATTTCCCCTTTTAGAGTCTTTGTTTATGATCTTGGGTTCTCCTAGTAAAGGAGGTGTGAATTCTAAGGAACCCCAATCACCATCTAAGGGTGTTTGTTGTATGGGTTCCACTTGTTTGGTTGGTGTTGAAGTGGTCAAGGGTTTGTATTTTTTTTGCTCAAGTTGTAAGACACTATAAGGTTCAAGATCAACATCAGGTGTGTACACTTTTTTGTTGTATATGTACTTCATGTTTCGATGAAGAGTGGAAGACACACCATTCATTGAATGAATCCATGCTTTGCCTAAAATGAGGCTAAATGAAACATCATTGGGCATAACATGGATTAGTGTTTCTAATGTGGCCATTCCAACTCTGAAAGGTAAAGTGATTACACCAAGTGGTATTTGTCCTTTACTGTCAAATCCACTGAAAGATAATGAGGTAGGTTGAATGTTTGATTTATCGATATGGAGCCTATCCAAGAGAGTGACACTACACACATTAACAGAAAAGACATTATAAACAAGGGTTCAATTTATCCCTATCTGGTTGTATTGAGATATGATCATGAAAGATTCAACTTGTTTTTTCTCTTCCAAAGGAGGGTATGAACCCCTAAACCTGCAAATGCATAAGAGAAAAAAATATGGTTAAGTTGGTGGATTAAATGCTTGTACACAAATAGAGAGATTCCCCGTGAAATCCATCCATTCAAACTAAAATTAGGAAATGAAGAACACAATATAAGAAAATGAAACTAAATCCTAATTAAGCTAATAGATTAGTGATCCTATGGGGGAATTGGTGCCAATGAAGTATTTTCAATTGGCCCTTTCCCAATTACTAAGTTGCAATGTTGATTGATTGAGAAATGGTCAAATCTCCAAAGAGATTTGAGCATAACCTTGTTACAAATTGTGAAAATGGTGATGGATTGAGTGAAATGGGAAAAATTAGCTCTCAATGTGGAGAGAGTAACTTTGCCTGAAGATTGTGGATGAGGATGAAGTTGAGTATAGTAAGTTTACTCAAATTGTGGATGTTTGAATGAGAGGAAGAGTCTCTTATTTATAGATTTCAAATTGGAATAATGAGGGATTTGGATGAATGTGGGATAAAATACCAACCAATGAGAAGAGGCCACTTGTCCACATGTGATTGGAGGAGGAATGAGCACATTTTGGTCAATGTGCATGATAAATGCCATGAGATTCAAATTTGAATTTTGAATGTGACATGTGAGAGGGAAAGAGAAATGGAGTTAATGTCACTTGGTTCAAGGCCAAGGACATGTAAGAGGCATTGAATGCCTTGTTGGAAGGACCAAGTCCACTTGGCCTTTTTGAATTCAAATGAGGGAATATTCCCTTTTGATGCCATGTGAGGGAAAATAGAGAATTAAATAAATCAAAGTAATTGATTTATTGTGAAAGTTGCATTCTCTAGAGGATTTTAGTGAGAAAGATTAGCTTAATCAAGGTTTTGATTAATTTAATGAAGAATTAAGTGATGTGACAATTTAGACTTAAATTTATGAATTGATTTAAATCAAATTGAGAGGAGGGTTTTAATTAAATAAATGATTTGATTTATTTAACTAAAGGGAATAATGTTAGATTAAATTAAATAAGATTTAATTTATTCAATTTAATAAGAGGACTTTAGAGACTTAATCAAATAAAATAAATTATTTAATTAAAGAGGGATTGAGAATTAATTAAAATTTAATTGATTAATTTAATCAGCAAAGGAGAAAGACCTAATGAAATAAATAATGATTTATTTAATTAAGGGATGAAAGGTGTTGATAAGCTGAGAGTATGATTCAAGATGAAACAATGTTAATATGATCAAAATCAGGTGCATGTATATTTTACATGTCTACATTTTTCCCCTCTTTGAAGCAATGTACTTGTTGCATTGATTCAAAGAATAATATGTTGTGATCAAAGTTCAAAAAAATTCTTAATTTTCTAACTACCCCACTATTGCCCCAACGAAAGGATTACGTTGGTATACTGCCCCCTTGAGAGATCAAGCGGAAATGTTTAATTTTCCGATCGAGATCGCAATAAAATGCGAGAGGAGTGGTTCTATTGATCAAAGGACGAAAGATAATTCTTTGATGTAGACAATTCTAATGATGTATAGACAGTCATCGGCCATGGGTAGCCTCATGTATATTTTGATACAACACACCGATTTTAGATAGAAATGTTAG
The DNA here is from genome assembly GCA_007115665.2 of Sequoiadendron giganteum. Lineage (NCBI taxonomy): Eukaryota > Viridiplantae > Streptophyta > Pinopsida > Cupressales > Cupressaceae > Sequoiadendron > Sequoiadendron giganteum. Next base: position 481,696,265 of record CM021101.1, on the reverse strand, counting down.
TAAAGATAGAAGAGCAAGAAGAATAAGATGGATGGAAGGAGGATCCACACAAGTTCACATTATTACCGATGATGATGATGATTTGCTTACCAGGAGTTGGGATTTTCAAAGGGCTAATTACTTTATGTTGGATAACACACATAGGTACGATGCATCAAGGTATAAAGGACCAGGATGACGTTGTACCTAGTGTGATGGACTTTGAATCGTCAATCGGATAGGAGTATTCTTGTTCACACTTGACATACAAAAACCTTATTCAGAATATAGTTCAGATATTCTAAACATCTCAGGCCAAAACATAGAAAGGCAAGCCTTCTTATGTGGTCAACAAGACATCTACAACATCCTTCGTACAAACAAAACAAAGCACGCATGACAAAGTTGTTTTACAAAAATATCCAACAAGCACAGTAGACAAAAAGATAATGATCATTGCCCCATTCCTTTCTCTTTAAACCTGTTTTGTTTAGGCATCATTGAGAGGTCCTTGGAATGAGCGCAAAATAAGATAAGTATAAAAAGACCAAGATAAAGTAAACAAACAAGTTAATGTTCTTCATACTGCTAGCTAAGGCTAAACTATTGTGGGGTACCTGATGCTTATGTCCATCACAGGAAAGCTTCATCCTAGGATATCTAGTGATAAGGGTTTTGGTGGGACAGATTGGGTGATAAGCTATTGATACCCCGAGTTGACCAACTTGCTTGCTTATTGACTTAGACATTCAAGAATCTGATGATTAGGGTGTTCACTTTGGAACCTGCTAGACTTGCTTTTGATTGACTCACTAAAGGGTGAAGGCGACGATTGACTTTATTATGAGTGATAAAATTCGTGGGTGAAAGCGAGATGAAATTGATGCACCATTTTGGGTTTTCAAATATTTTGAGGCTGTTTTTGGCATTTTGAGATGTTTTACAATTTTTTTTGGTATTTTCACATTTTTCAATGTTTTTGGTATTTTGTGTCTCGGGGGCCGATCAAGGATGGCCTTGCCTATGTTTAAGCTTAGAGACGATGTAGTTTGGACGAAAATTGACTTCACTATTGATGAGAAAGATGGGAAAACGGATTGCCAAATTGCGATGGACGCCTAAAGAACTGACCTAAAATGTGAAATAGATGGGCAAATGGATTGCCAATGTGACAAATGCCTAAAGGACTGACCTAAAATGTGAAATAGATGGGCAAACGGATTGCCAACGCAACGGACACCTAAAGGATTGACCCTAGTTCTGAAATAGATAGGCAAATGGATTGCCAATGTGACGGATGCCTAAAGGACTGACCCTAACTGTGAAATAGATGGGCAAATGGATTGCCAATGCGACGGAAGCCTAAAGGATTGACCCTAACTATCTCGGGGGATGATCAAAGATCAAACTTTCCTACGTTCAAGCTCAAAGATGACATAGTTTGAAGAGGTGAAATAATCACAAGAATAAATGATGAATTTTTTGAGGAATTTCCATGTTTTTGGATTTTTGAATGATTTGGATGTTTTTGATTTTTTGAACTTTCTGATGTTTTAAAGTTTTTTCCTAGTTTTTTGAAAGTTGTTTCTATTAATAACTTGAAGTCCATGTTTCAAATTTAGGATTTTAGTTGTCGATTAATCCCATATGAGTTTTATAAAGTTTTTGGAAAAAAAATAGGACTCTCAAAGTTATGCATGCAAAATTACTAAAAATGGAAAAATCTAAAAATTGTTGAAATTTTCCTAAAAAGGAAATTTTTTGCTCAAAAGTGAAGGAAGGAAAACAAAGGCCAAAGGTTCTTCATGAATTTATCATATCATTGTATCAAGTGTTTTTAAACACTTTGGGATAACTTTTAATCCCTTTCTAAGGAATTTTTTTACTTTCATGCTCTTAGGACACTAAAATTTCTTTTGGGGCTCTAAAAAGAACAATCAAATTTCTTTTCAAAAGTTGCAAAGAGGCTAAAAATAACCTTAGGAACAAAATACTAGATTTTTTTTAAAGGTTAAAAATTGAACAAGGAAATCTCACATTTCCTTTGGTGCTTAAAAATAATTCATTATTGCTTTGAGGGATTTAAAACGAACATGTGTTCTTTGTGTCTTGTAAGCTTTTTTGCAAAATAGTGTCATTTGAAAAGGCGTATGTGCTTCTCTCGCACCTCATGGCGATCTTGAGAATAAAAATTATTTTTGGTGACACTAAGTTGCATAAAATATTGCCTCCACATTTCAATTTGGGTACTTAACAATTGAACAAAACATGTGAGTGTGAGTGAACTTGTTGCGAGTGTTCTCTCTTTGTTTCTAAATGAAGGTTGATCGAACTACGGATAAGTTTATTTGATTTTTTTTATCTTAGAGGGTCTTCCTTGTGGAAAAAAGTAATCACCCAAGGGAACGACCCAACCAGGAACACACTAAATCCAAGTGACTTCCAACCGGTATATAAGTGTGGATTCTTGAGGAAAGTTCAAGAATCACAAGGATTATTCCAATGAGATGGAAAAAAATGGACTCTCACCAACATTGGATAATCCCCCATGAACGGAATGCCCGCATTAGAACCCTTTGTTTAGAAAAGGCCAAATCCTATCTATTTGTTGGTGCAAAAGGTCATGTCCTCTGAAGCCGCCCCACTTTATACATGTGGTTTTGTTGTAGAGATGGAAAGCATGTCATGGGAGATTCATGGGTACTGATGCTTGGATGACCTAAGAAGTGTGTGCCATGGAGGGGAGCCAGTGTGGTCAAGCATCTAGTCATCCACACAAAATATGCGCAGCTAGATTCGTCCAAGTGGGAACCCAACAAATATTGCATTTTCTGCCTAGGGTTGTACATGTGCTTTGAATCAAAACACTTTGCTTGGATCTAAAGCAGTGGAAAACAAACATTCAACGAATCATCAGAATTTAAAACCCTTTAGGGAAGCAAATACTTTTGAAAAATTCAAGTGTTCATGCTTTCCCTGGGGATTTCATCCTTAGAGGCTTCCAAGAATTTGGATTTCATCTCAATTTTCTTACTAAAGTCAACATTAGGGAACCTTTGCCTTGATTTCCACATAATGCACTTTGTGGGATGAAAGAAAATTAGGATATTGGACATTTAGTTTGAAAATCATAAATCAAGAAAGTGTTTGTGGTAAAAGGAACCAAATCTAAGCAAGATAATAGACAATTGAACCACACATGTGCTTGTTCTCTTTTGAGTCTTATGGTTTTCATGCAAACATTGGTCTTTTCGTTTAAATTACTCCTAGGGGAAAGCATGTTCTTCATTACCTTGGTCTTGTAAGTAAGTCCTCTTAGGGTCATCTAGGATCAAAATCATCAATTCACCCATCTCTCAAACATCAACCAAATTTACATCTCACCAACAACTTTTTGAACTTTGCAATATCACTTATGCTAGACTTTTGGGAAATCAAAATCACCTTGTTTGACTTAACGCACATAGTCAAATTATGAATCTTCTTGAATAAATTTTCCTCTAGGATAACACTTCCTAAGGTCTACTAGTTCATGATGACTTTGATTGGCTTAACACACTTAGCCAATTCATTCTCTTATGTGATTTTTCCCTAGGATAACACAACTTCCTAGGGCTTACAAGTTTACCATCATCTTGTTTGGCTCAACGCACCTAGTCAAACCATCCTCAAAATTGAACCAAACCAAGTCCTAAAGTCTAGCATTGATCCAAAGTTCCTAAACGTTCAAACACCCATATCATTCACACTTTCATCCTCCATCTCATCATTGGTCCTAAACACCTTAGAGGTTCACTCTTGCAACAAGGTCAAAATACAAGAAAAATATGGAATTCAAACTCAACTGATACATCATGAGTAACCCAAGTCAACCAAACTATCCAAGTCTCGCAATGCCAATTGATTATCAGAACTCACATCCATACATGGGATCATTATCTCCTCCAAACATCAATGGTACAAATGTGAGCATGCCCAATCTAAATTTTGGAACATCTTTTCCTATGGTAGATTTAAATCAAAGTCAAAAATTACAAATCTATCAATCAAACAATCAAGGCATGAGCCTTCCCCTTTTACCAACCATAAATCAATCAAATTTGAGCAACACTCCGATCATAATTCATAGGATCATATCAAATCCTCCCATTTTTCCATCAATGTCGCAACAACAAATGGCAACCATTCAAGCAACCCCAACAATCAACACCATTCCCAACCCATCACCAAAAAACATGGAAAATTCATTCTCCATCATGTTGCAAGCTGCTCAACAAGCCACTCATCAAAAGGCACTCCAAAATCAACGAGCTGCACAACTAGCTTCTCAACAAGAACAAGTGAAATTAGCCGCCCAACAAGCTGCACAAGCCACACAAGCCATACAATCTATGCAAGTAGAACAAGCAACCCAACAATTATAGGCTCAAGCTCAAGCTCAACACCAGGCTCGATAGGCACAAGCACAATACCAGGCACAATTACAAGCAATCCATCAACAAATAGCTCAGCAGCAAGCCCAACAACAAGCATTGTTGGCACAAGAACAACATCATGACCAACAAAAAGCATTGTTGGATCAACAACAAACACAGGCCTTACTCACGCACCCAGAGCCACTTTTCAATCATGACCAAAACTCACCAATGATGCCCAACAATGATCAAAGTCAAGAAACGTTAACATCATTTCATCTTATGGTTGAAAAAATTGACAATCTATCCACCACAGTTGTTGAAAATAATGATCAAGATCTACCCATCAATGACCACCTTGAAGATGTTTCCACCTTATCCTATGATCAAATCAAAATACATCAAGAGCCATTTTTTAGTCATGATCAAGACCCCTCCTAAAAATATCTATTTCAAGGAGTGTTGATGTTATTTGATCCTATCGACATAAACAAAGATCCATCCACAAATGATCGTGTTAGCAATGTCTCTACATCACCTAATGAGTTAGAGGACATATCTCAAGAACTTATTCCAAAGCATGATCAAAAACTATCACCAAGGTCTAGTAATGGTCCCTCCCAAGGCATATTGACATACTTTGACCTCATGGTTGTGAACAATGAAAGAATCCTCAACTCACCATTTGATCCAAGTCCACTCAAAGATCAAGAGGATATTGAGCCACTTCCCATGCCTTATGATGATGTCCAAAAAACCTTTGAAAGCAATCCATCCTTTGAAATTTACCCATGTCAAGAACTTGATCCAAAGCATGTTGAAAGCAATTCTGACATTAACCAAGATCAAGAATTTTTATATTCAAGATATTACAATGAGGTAATGGGCACTCTCCTATCTATACAAGATGTCACAAATGACGATCATATCCATATAGCACATACTCCTCCATCTACCCATAAGATGCTTTATTTGGATGGACAGGTAGATGATCTTCATTCAAAACAAGAGTCTCATACTCTTGATATCATTACTGAGGAACAAGAGTTTCCTACTCTTAACATTTGTACACATGATCAAGATATAGAGAAATCCAGAGATATATCAGAAATAAATCATGAAGAAGGCTTCTACATAAGTCGTGAATCAGAAACATCCTGTGAAGTGAGTCATGAGGAAGAATTTTGTGTGGACAGTGAAGCATCAACACTTTTGAAAGAATCACTACAATGTGATATCTCACAAGATAAAGCTAAAGATATCAATCAGGCGTTCATCCCACTTATGGAAGATCCTATCACTTATAAACTTGGATCCCTCACCTTTTTAAGGGAAAATTATCTTATCAATAAGCAAGCTATCACTTTTGAAGATCCATGATAGAGCAAAGAAGGATTAGCACCTTGTTTCCAAGGTAAATCATATCCTATTGCAAATAAGTTTTTTCAGCAGATGAATTATCAAGACAGAGGATTAGGCCTACATGAATAGGGTATCCGAGAACTAGTACAAACTGTTGGCAATCCTAAGTGTCGAGGCCTTGGTTATTCAACAATCAAGGGATATAAACAAATTGGCGATACTTCCACAAAACTAGGGGCAACTTTATCTCGAGAAAACATCAAAATAGGGAGCATGAAGAATCCTTATGATGAAACCAATGCCAAAACTACAACTAGCCACGTCATGGATCTTCATCCACCCATCACCCCATCCACGAACTGGGACTGACATCAAAAGAAAGACTTGAATCGAAGCATGAAGAATGTTATCAAAGAAAAAGAAGTACTGAATCAAGAAGGACAAATCAAATACATATGGATACCAAAGAATACAAAGAAAGATTATTCCTATCAAACTCCATCATTCAAAGAAACTATGGTGAAAAATAAAAAAGGGAAAAGTATTTATCAAATATGTCCACAAAAGCAAAAACATGCTTCTCAAGTGTCATACAAAGTGTATCAAGTAGTTGGTCCTAATTCCATGCACACTTCCATATCCACCCATCATTGATCATCTTCCCAAGTTTGGAGAGTCAAAGGTTCCAAACTATCAACCAATCCATATTTTACTCCTAAACACACTCCTCCATCCATGCCTCCACGCATGATATCCAATTCTCACATTGACCATGTATTGCCAGTGACCCTTCATCACAAGGATTTAGAAGGCAATCTATCACGATGTGCGCACAAAGACAAAGCTAACTCCGGTATCAGAAAAATAGATCAGGGATCTCAAAAGTTGCATACAAGTGCACGTATCTTAGCAAAGAAACTTCTTCAAGCAAGATACCGATGGAACATTATGATAGAAACATCTACATCAGCACCACCAGGTGGTTCAACATCAGCTTAAAATATCTCAAAAAATACAAAAAAAATCAAAAAATCAAAAAATAAGAAAAATCAAAAAAAGGATTGAAAACAATAAAGAAAAAAATCGTCCTCTAGTGAAAACCACTTTGGTGGTGCTTTGGACAAGTACCATGATGAAAACCTGGCAAACAGGCATCATGTGTAGAATCAAGCATCTGCGTGTGCTATTTCAATGGAACCCCTAAACTTGTAAATGCACAAGAGCAACAAACATGGTTAAGTTGTTAGACTAAATGCATGCAAACAAGTATGAGAGATTCCCCATGAAATCCATCCATTCAAACTAAAATTAGGAAATGAAGAACACAATACAAGAAAACGAAACTAAATCCTAATTAACCCAATAGATTAGTGATCCCATGGGGGAATTGGTTCCAATGAAGTGTTTGCAAAGAGATTTGAGCATAAAATTGTTACAAGTTGTGAAAATGGTGATGGATTGAGTGAAATGGGAAAAATTAGCTCTCAATGTGGAGAGAGTAACTTTGCATGAAGATTGTGGATGAGGATGAAGTTGAGTATAGTAAGTTTACTCAAATTTTGGATGTTTGAATGAGAGGAAGAGTCTCTCATTTATAGATTTCAAATTGGAATAATGAGGGATTTGGATGAATGTGGGATAAAATACCAACCAATGAGAAGAGGCCACTTGTCCACATGTGATTGGAGGAGGAATGAGCACATTTTGGTCAATGTGCATGATAAATGCCATGAGATTCAAATTTGAATTTTGAATGTGACATGTGAGAGGGAAAGAGAAATGGATTTAATGTCACTTGGCTCAAGTCCAAGGACATGTGAGAGGCATTGAATGCCTTTTTGGAAGGACCAAGTCCACTTGGCCTTTTTGAATTCAAATGAGGGAATATTCCCTTTTGATGCCATGTGAGGGAAAATAGAGAATTAAATAAATCAAATTAATTGATTTATTGTGAAAGTTGCATTCTCTAGAGGATTTTAGCAAGAAAGATTAGCTTAATCAAGGTTTTGATTAATTTAATGAAGAATTAGGTGATGTGACAATTTAGACTTAAATTTATGAACTGATTTAAATCAAATTGAGAGGAAGGGTTTAATAAAATAAATGATTTGATTTATTTAAATAAAGGGAATAATGTTAGATTAAATTAAATAAGGTTTAATTTATTCAATTTAATAAGAGGACTTTAGAGACTTAATCAAATAAAATAAATGATTTAATTAAAGAGGGATTGAGGATTAATTAAATTAAATTGATTAATTTAATTAGCAGAGGAGAAAGACCTAATTAAATAAATAATGATTTATTTAATTAAGGGATGAAAGGTGTTGATAAGCTGAGAGTATGATTCAAGATGAAACAATGTTAATATGATCAAAATTAGGTGCATCTATATTTTACGTGTCTACAGAGGGAGCTCACTTTGGTGGAAAACAATGTTAGCATTCAAGCCTTGAATAATAGTTGCTATGTCACTTGTTTACACATTATAAGGGACATAAATGTTTTGTAAGCCTTCCTACATCATGGTGATAGTGAGGGGAGGCTTGAATAAGGTCCCATAAAGATATTTTAGCAAGAATATTCCTTTGTTGGTCAACAAGGTCATACTCCCTAAGGATTTAGTTTAAGCAAAGGGCAACAGGTAACATGGGAGTTGATGGAGCTAAGGGTGTGGAGGTTGGCTATTGGAAACATAGGTTGTTTTGAGTGTAATGTGTATGAGAAACAATATTATGACTCGGTTGTTGCGACACATTATTTTGAGGTGGGTAGAGGGTGAATTCAGATTGAGGTTTGTTTGAAGGTGGGTAAGGGATAAGTTGAGGTTGAATAATATTAACATCCCCTTGGGGAGGAGATTCAATGTTATCCTTGTCTTGCACCATGATATCCTCCCTAGGAGGAGATATTTTAGGAGAACTAAAAGCCTCATGTTCTGACACTCAAGGTTTGGTTCTTCTAAAATGACTTCGTCACAAGTAGGGGAATGATCAATGATGGGAGTATGATTGGTGGGATGAGGAGGAGAGGGTTCTATTTGATTGTCAAAGGTCCATTCTCTTGTTCCATACAAACTACCCTATTAGGAGATCTAGCTTCAACACAAGTAGGGGAGGCATCAAGAGAAGGACCACTATGATTTTCAAATAGGTTATCCCAAAGGGTGGGAACATGAGGGAAGGGAGGGTCAAGAGTCTCATGACGTATAATAGGTGTAGATTCTAACACCAAAATATCGTCTTTGCAACGAGGAGGGATATGAGAAGAACAAGTTTGAGGGTCATGGTTATAGAGACTAGGTAAGGGAATGATGTTTTCATTTTCTTGTTTAATGTTTTACAAAAGGGAAGGAGGATGAGGAAGACAAACAAGACCATCATGACCTTAAATGGTTGTGTCTTATTTCACTAAGATACCTTTGTCACCAATGGGAGAGATATCAGGGGAAGAACAATTATGATTATCATGATTATCAATGTTTGTATCCTCATCGGTCAAAGCTTTCATGGATGAGTTAGAAGAGATGAATTCATAAAGGGCTTCATCTAACATGTATAATTCATCACTAATAAAGGGTTTAAGAAGGGTGTGAGTGGGTTCTTGTGATATTGTTAATGTTGGAATCAAGGAACACTAAGAGGGGGGGTGAATTAGTGTTCTGCAAACTCTAACTTTATTAACTTGATCTTTAAGCCACTTATAACATTGAACAAAAAGAAAGATGCAAGAAAATAAGACAAGCAACCATAATATTCTAACATAATGATTTTTACATGGAAACCCTGTTAGTGAAAAAACCACGGTGGAGGTCAATCCAAAATTTGAGTATACTCAATATACATGTTTACAAAAGGAATGCACATATATTTAGGCATACTACCTAGAGCTCACTGCTCAGATACAAAAGGGCTTGCTTCCCTAAAGAAGACTCATTTTCTTATAGTCATAGCTAGAAGTCAAATGGAGTAGATGAACTATGAAATAACATCTACTAGTGCTTGATTATAGTTTCGATTGAGCACATTATTCGCATTCTTTGCACTCTATCTGATTCTGCTCTGAAACTTTGTCTGCTTTAATTTGGATCACCAATCTTTATTCTACTTAAATGAAACTATGCATAATCGATCTATATTCCTTCTAAATCTCACATCACATCATAAAATGTATGAAAATTATATGAATTATTGGTTATATATATCCACCACCAGAGATTAGAATAACTGTATGTCGGCTTAAACAAAATATAAAGCATGCACAAGCTATCGACTCAATCCATAGACAATTATCAATACAAATCAAGTAGCATCAGCCAAAAAATAGTAGAGAACTATATAAACATGCCTGGAACACAAAACACCTTAAACAATTATGTCTCAAAGATCCACAGCATGCTACACACATTTAGTTAGTCTTTCTGCACTGTTAGACTCAAAATCAATACATTAGATATTCTAACTTGCACACCAATCAATCTGAAACCCGATGATTCAAGGATAAGATAGTTTATACATCAAAATAACTTCCCTGAGATCCACAACACAAAATGATAAAAAAAAATTACATATGAGACAATATACATAACTCTGTCGGATATCCTGTTTTAGCTTTGACAGATAATACATTTCTTCAATCTGAATTTCAGTATAACCAATTACTAAGATGTGGATGGAATTACTAAATAGTTTTACTATTAATGAAAACATCAAATTACTTGTGCAGTGTCTCCTTCCAACAATCTCCCCCTTTGGCATTGATAGCAACACTTAGTGAAAAATGATTGTGTCAGAACCAATACCAACATGAATACAGTGCAATCCACAAAACTTCAAAAAAAAAATTATCCACAAATCCCCCTAAGATGAATATGAAAATTTTCACTATTGTACACTCCCCCTTTGACATTAATGGAAAATATGGGAATTCACATACCAAAAATCATAAAAAAATTGTATATGTACAGACATGCTTTACTAACTTACATGAACTTGAATATGTCTAAAAAATTGTTCTTCAACAGGCTTAAACTAGTGTCCCAACCCTTTTTGAGACTTTCCAAAATAGCCATGTGACCATAGAACAAGTAGAATTGTATCTCTATTGACTCAAGATTTGTCGGATCACTGACAACCATAGAATCACGTGCTTCCTTCAATGCACTAACCATTGTGTCCATTTTAGGACCAATTAGTCCTCAGGGTTCACATACCCTTTCAACAATTTTGTCTCTTTCATGCTTCAAAATTTTAATTTTTTCAAGTAGGGATATGACTTGACCTTCTTGCTTACTCACAAAAATGGTTAGAGGATCAAAGGTTTGAGAATTATCTGCTAATTATTTCTCATATTCCTTAATTTTCTTCTCAGTGATCTTAGTGAATTTTGACAAAGATAAGCATGAATTGTAAATATTTCCACCTTCAGATAATACACCTTGAATTTTCTTTTCATAGGTATCTAATAATGATTTATCATTAGCAATCTACTAAACCTGTTTACATCAAATTATTTCTGGACCTTATCCTCGACTAACTTTTCAAGAGAGTCAAAGTGAGTACTTATAGAGTTGATAAGTTTCTTTAGCTGACCTGAGGGAGAACCAAATGAATCCTTGACATGTGTAGGCATGATCTTCTCCCGGATACCAAATGCAAGACTTAGCAACTCACTGTCCTCAATGTGAGATTTCAATATCACTTCCCTTGCTTTGGTCTGACCAAATGATGCCACCTTCAGCTTCTGAATAGGAGATAGAGTGACCAAGTTGATAGGACCTTCAACCAATTCAAGGTCAAACTCTCCTATTGTTCTTCTAAAAACTTATTTACTTCCTTTGCAGTGTCTCTTGCTTCCATAGTAACTTCCTTTACCTCAGTCTTCTTTTTGTCAATTTTAGATTCTTGTTGGACTTTGGTAATCTCTACTTCTTTGGCCGACATATCTTTAGGAGTTTCAGTCTCCATGGGAATTTTAGTGTCTTCCATATCCAGAGGATTTTGAGTGTCCTCAATTATGTCTTCATTCACTTTTTCAACAATAGCCGGAACATCTTGAACTTCCAAACCAGATGGAACATCTTCAACATGAGTTTCTCTAGACACAACGTTATATTTTTTCTTCAACAGAACTACCTTAAGAAATTTCTCAGTGTCTTTTTCCACTTCCTCAGTCTACACAATCATAAGCTTATTCACCCTTGATTTTCTCTTAAAATCCTTTTTAGCTTCATTGAGGATTTTCTTCATTTCTTCAATTGACATTACTGGACATAGATTGGAAAGTATGAGTTCTCTCATTTATCCTTCTTCATCTCTTGCATTCACTCTCCTCATTTCTAAGGCTTCATATAACCCTTTAGGTAACCCTGACATTATTTCTATGAGAGTCTTATTGAAAATATTCAAATATTGTATTGTAGCTTCTTCAAGAGTTCTCTGACCGACACTACCAAAAGTGCCATACCATTCAAAAAGTGGTTTGAGATTACCATCCTTAATTAAAGCTTTTTCCACTTCCTCTATAGTCATACCTAATTTATCAGTTTTCACCTTTTTCTGAGCTTTTTCTTCTTCAAAGGGCTTGTCCTTAGATACTTTTGATGCCTTTGATCCCTTATGCTTGATTTCTCTTACTCCATTTGATTCAGTTTCTTCATCATCTTCAATAGCAACATAGACTCTTGTTCTTTTATTCTTCTTCCTTTTGCCTTCTCTTTCAGATGTCTCAACTTGAACTTTTACAGGACTTGATTTATTTGTAGGACTAGATGAGGGTGCAGAGCTCCTTGTAGATCTAGATATGGCATAGGATGTTGCTGGAATAGTTGACTCGGTTCTACTAGGCTCTCCTTTTTTAGCTTCTTCTCTTTTCTTTCTAGCTTCCCTCACTGCTTCAACTGATATGCCAAGGCTTTCTGCAAAAGCTTCAACTTCCCTTCTCACTTTCCAGATGATCACAGGCTTCCTCAATTGGTCATGCACTCGTATATCCTTCTTTGCAAGGGTACCAAACCTTTCTTCTATCAGATCCCGAGGTTTACTCAACAAGTGTTCAGCATACGGCTCCAAAATGTGTTCTTCAACCTCATATCCTATAGGCATTATCCAAATTGCTCTAGGTTCTTCTTCTTCCATCAAACACTGATCAATGTCAACCATGAATAAAATAGTGTCCTTATACTTTTTCACAATATACTTAGGAATCCTTTCCCTATCTTTCATTACACTCTAATTTTTCTTGAAGTAGCCCCAGATAGCATTTTTCCTTGCTTTGATATCCCCAATTCTATATAACATATCTGTAATTTGAATAGGTACAGGTCTGTCACTTTCCAATTGTACTTTACCAACTCCTGAAACTTCATTCATGAAGTAGAAGAATAGACACAAAAGAAAATTTCCATACTTAAAATTTTTCTTCTTGTCCTTGATTTTGCCAAGGGTTTCAATTAGCTGGCTTTAGAGTAATTCACATAGGTCATATTTTGCATTTTCCTTGACCATTTGGTAACCTACATAGATTGCAGTACCAGATACAGAGTTATCCCAATTGGAGTGATAGATTTTGTATCCAATAACCATAGAAGAAAACTTTACATCCAATCCAATGATTTCATTAACTATCATGGATCTTCTGTGGAAATTGGAACCGATTGCCTCAGTGACTATTTGTTTTTTCACAAATTTCAATGTGGGCAACCCACCAGTTGAATTTAGACCAGTAATAATGCTTATAGCTTCTCTTTTTATCTTGAAGGGCTGATTTAACCACATGAACTAAACATGCACTCGACTTAGTATATATCGAACCCATTCATTTTTGTTGAACATGGGAAACTTCACAATTTAAGTGAATTTCTTCTCCTCCAAAGTCTTAAATTCAAGTTTTACACAAAAATATTCTCCCAAAATGTGATTTGTGTACAAATTTAACAACTGAGAGCTTCCCAACTCTTCAATATTCACATGAATGTATGCCCTAATATCTTCAATATGCAAAACACCATACAAAACTAAAGAAAATGCACCTTATGGTTTTGTCTCAAATGATTTGAATGGGTGCCATTTGAATTTTGGATGTTTCCTATCCTTAATATCAACGACTAATGGAGTAGCCATTTCCAGAAATTTCAAATTCACAAGTTTCACAGATAAGTACCTTTTCGCCAAATTGGGGTTTGTTCACCAAATCGCCTTTAGACTTGTATCTCACCAAAATTCACTTGCAGATCTCTCTAAACTTCTTCTTCTCAAAGTGCAAAGCTACAAATGAGGAATAGAAGTGACTTTTTATCACTCGCATACCTAAATTTTTGTCACAATAAATTTTTTTGCCCTAGGTCTTTCGTATACCTTGTTTTCATAGTCTGTAAAGAAAATTCTTCTGCGAACCTTCAATTTTGCATAAATTTCCTTCACAAATGTTCCCAAAAGATCTGTAGATAATTAACACAATCACTACAATTTACCACATTATGGTACCAACTACTGACAAGGGGGGTAAAAGATTTTCTTGAGAGCCCCCCCTAGGTCAGAGGCCTTAAACTAATTCCTGGAGGAATTTTTACTACCAAATTTTGGTGTTGATTCGTTTCCTACATCAGAAGCACTCTTCTTCACCCATGTCTTCTTCATTTGATTCTTGGTCTCATCAGCAGTAACTTTTCCTTTTCCCTTATCATCCTTTTGCATATTTTTCCCTTTGTTTACCAAACCCTTCTTGCTTGTACAAAATCTTGCAATGTGACCGGATTTGTTATAGTTATAGCACATGACATTTCCTTTTCTAGACCAATTATTCCATTAATTTTCTCTTGATCTACACCAGTTAGCAATATGGCCAAATCTATTGTAGGAATAACATCTGATATTTCTATTGAAAAAGTTGTTTTTCATATTTTTGCATTTAATTGACTTATGACCATACTTATTACAGTTAAAAAACTTACTAGAAAATGATGGACCACTTGGATTGCTTCTACTTCTACATTGAGCAGCCATATGACCAAATTTATTGCAAACAAAATAGCATCCATTGAAATTTTGAGCATTGGGTTGTCTTACTGAATACCTTCTAGCTTTGTTTGTTTGATTTCCTATCCTTAATTTCCTTTGACCAAATCCAGAGCTTTCTCCTTTCTCATATCCAAGACCTTGCTTGTCACTTGCAATCTTCTAACTTTGAATCGGTTCATCAAGCTTAGCTGAGCTAATCTTGAACTTCTCCTTGTATTCATTTGTAGTAGCAAGTTCATCCCCAAGAATAACAATATGTCTTTCAAGCTCTTCTTCATTATTTATGGATTGTTGCAATTTGAGCTCTAGCTGATTGAATCTATTGCATTCATCAAATTAATATTTCAAGGATTGAGTAAGATTCTCTTCATTATTCTTTCTATCTTCCATATCCTTGGTCATCCTCATCACAATAAATTCCATCTCATGCCTTAGGACAACATTATCTTTGGTGAGATTTTCACATTCTTCTATCTTTTCCTTCAAGGCTTGACTTAGGTGTTCATCTGATCACAGAGTTCCTTTCTCTTTTCCCTGGACTTATTGATTTGATCTTTCAATGATTGAATGACTTTGTCAACATTCGTGAGGCTTGCTTACAGTTATTAGACTTTAGATTTGGACTAATCAAGATCATCTAGTGCCACCAACAGTTGTTGATGAAGATTGCTAGAATCCATTGAATCACTTTCCTAGATCTTCCCCAAGCTATTAAACTTCTTATGAGGAACTAGGATGTAATACCAATTATTTGAATCAAGGAACACTGAGAGAGGGGGGGTGAATTAGTGTTCTGCAAAATCTAACTTTATTAACTTGATCTTTAAGCCACCTATAGCATTCAATCAAAAGAAAGATGCAAAAACATAAGATAATCAACCACAACACCATAACACAATTATTTTTATGTGGAAAACTTGTTAGGGGGAAAACCACGGTGGAGGTCAATCCACAATTTGAGTATACTCAATATAAGTGTTTACAAAAGGAATGCACATGCATTCAGGCACACTTCATAGAGCTCACTTCTCATATACAAAAGGGCTTGGTGCCCAAAATAAGACTCATTATCTTATAGTCATATCCAGAAGTCAACTAGAGTAGATGAACTATGAAATAGCATATGATAATTCTTGATTATAGTTCTGGTTGAGCACATTATTCACATTCTTTGCACTCTATTTGATTCTACTTTAAAACTCTATCTACTTTTATTCGGATCACCAATCTTTATTCTGCTAAAATGAAAGTGTGCACAATCGATCTATATTCCTTCTAACTCTTGCATCACATCGCAACATATATTAAAATTATATGAATGATCGGTTATATATATTCTCCACTAGAGATTAGAACAACTGTATGTTGACTTAAACAAAATATAAAGCATGCACAAACTATCGACTCAATCCATACACAATTATCAATGCAAATCAAGCAGTGTCAGCCAAAACATAGTAGGGACCCAGAACAACATGCCTCAAACACGAAAAACCTTAAACAATGATGTCTTGAACATGAAACACCTTAAACAATTATGTCTCAAAGATCCACGACATGCTACACATGTTTAGTCAGCCTTTCTACATTGTTAGACTAAAAATCAATACACTGAATCTTCTAACTTATGCACCAATCAATTTGTACCCCGATGATTCAAGGATAAGATAGTTTATACATCAAAATAACTTCCCTAAGATCCACACACCAAATGCTAACAAAAAATTACATATGAGCCAATATACACAATTTTTTTGGATACCCTGTTTTAGCTTTGGTAGATAATACATTTCTTCAATCTAAATTTTTGTATAAGAAATTACTGAGATGTGGATGGAATTACTAACTAGGGTTTCCATCAATGACAACACTAGATGAATTGTGTAGTATCTCTTGCCAATAGTTACTGTTGTGTTTTTATTTTTCTAAAGAATTTGATTTAAATGATCTAGGAACAAATGCAACAAATGAAAATAACCTAATGATATCCCCAAGTACCATGAATGCTATTTAAAATTTAATGAAATCTATGTAAACTTAAAATTAAATATAAAGGCATAGAATGCAATACAAGTCTCGTATTTCAAACAATGTAATTTAATGATTGTACTTGAAAAGAAAATGTTGTGAATGCAAAATGAAATTTAAACAATGAATGAAATGAGCTAATTTAAGCCAGTTCTAATAGAATACATGTAACAAATACATAATCCATGGATATAGATAGATAATGAGAGAAAACATAAGCCTAAAAATAGAGTTTTCAGCTCTGTAAAAGGTTGTTTTAGAGGCCTAAAGGGACTAGGTCGCCCAGGGTGGTGACTTAGTCCTCCTAGTGATTTTTTTGAGATTTTGCAAAATATTTGGGTGGATTTAGTGATTTTTGTATTGGGTGATGCAAATCTAACATGAAAATGCAAAATGTCAAAGATGTTTATTTTTTTAAGATGTAAAAATGCAACCTATTATGCACTTTCAGTAATGCAAAATTTTAAAATCCTAGAAGGAAAATTAAATAATGCACAATGTAATGCAAGTTAATCCTAGGACAATGAAGGACTCCAAATCAAAAAGGAAGTGTATTCAAAGGCCAGGTTCACCAAAACTAACCACCTAGGGAAAGAGGATTCTCCAATAGAGTCCTAGAGTTTTCCACCTAGGAGCTAGGTTACGAAATGGATCTCTTTCGCACTAATGATGTTCTTGGTGTTCATTCAAAGATTAGGTTTGGGGGTTTGGGATAGGTGTCGTGTGTGTGGAATGTGTCTAAATACTACAAACTAATGAAATAAACTATCTATTGAATATAAACTATTGAAATGCAATTTTTTTTGAAAACACATAGATATGCAAGCATTAAACTAAATGACCTAAGAAAGATTATAAAACAAAACAAAAAGCTATAAAACTAGAAATGTGTACCTAGAAGTGTGTTTCAGACTTGAAGGAACTCTGAAATTCTGAAAATACTGATTTTTATGTTTTTCAGGACACTTGTGCCAAGCTGGGTGACCTAGTCCTTTTTCGGGGTGATTTCATAAAGCTACTCTGGGGTCTATTTCAACCAAATGGGTATCCGGATAAAAAAAAATCTCAGAAAAATAAGCACAATGGGAATAGTTCACCACAACTAGAGGAAGTGTCCCTTTTACCTTTTCTAAAAATATGAAGGTGGAAACAGGAGCTCTTGATCCACACTTTCTGTTCCTCCAAGTGTTCAGACTAGAAACCTTATATTTTGGTTTGTAGGTGTCTTTTTGTGTAGATTCTTGACTTAATAAACAAGGAGATGTCCTAAGCAAGTTTTTAACCCATTCTTTGAATGATCTCCAAACTTGCAAAATACCTAAATCTGCAAACACACAAAGAAGGAAGAAGAAATGTTGATTGTTAGAATATAGGGGTTTGCCTTGGTCAAAACCCTTTTAGATAAATTAAATCAAATGATGAAATGAAATGAGAAAGCATGAAATTTGAAGCAATGGACTTAGTACCTTGTCATGATGAGATATCTTGAGTTGTTGCAACAATGGTGGAAGATTCAGCATTTGAAAGCTTCAGAAATGTGTCTTGGTGACTTGGAATGTAGAAAACCCTAGCTTTCTTGAGAACAAAGGTGGATGAGGAGTGAAGAGTGAATCTAATGAAGAATTAGGGTTTTTAGGCTTATTTATAGGAAATCCACCAAAAAGCATCTATTATTTGATCCTCAAGGCTGACATGAAGGAGAAACAAACTAAAACCCTAACTTTTCCCACTCAAATGGGACTAGGTCACCACCTTGGGTGACCTAGTCCACCTAGATAGGACCAATTCATCTAGATGGGTGACCTAGTCCCACAAGGTCCCTTTTTCCAGTTGGATTGTCAAGGAGTGAAGAAATTAGGTTTATATGATGATTTTATCAAATATTTGATCAAATTAAGCCTTGGAATGCACAATAAGGGGTCATAAGGGCCTATAAATGATGATGGAAAGGGGTTGTTTAGGTCCAAAATCCATAGGCAAGGGTCCAAATGAGTGGAAAGTGTCAAAGGCTACACTTTTTTGTGACATAGTTCTATTAATGCTGTTTCTCATCTTTACTATTATATGCATTGGAGTAATTGGATGGTGTTTGTTCAATAATTTTAAGAAGGTACTGATTCACCTCCCTCTCAGTATCTTGGGTATTCAAAAATTGGTATCAGAGCTTGGTTCCTCTGAAGAATCCTAGAAGCTTTAGGAAGATCCTATAGATTTAACAAATGGATGATAAAGAAGAGCTCCAAGCTGCTCTTGAAGATCTTGACAAGGTTGAAAATGAAAACAGAGATCTGAAAGAAAAAATAATGATACAAATGAATGCATTCGAAAATTGAAAGAGCAATTGAAGAAATTCAAAAGAAATACATAGAGAAGTAAGTGAGCAATTAAAACAAGCAAATGAAGAGATTATCGGATTGAAGGTGCAAGTGGAGGAAATGAAGAGAATTGAAGTCTGAATACTATGGTGCAAAGAAAGTCTGATGTATGCTCAAGGCTTGAACAAGAAGTGGTGAACTTGAAAGAAGATCTGGAAAAAGAAAAACTTTGTGAAGATAGTTTCGAGAAAAGCTCCACCAAGCTTGATGAATTAATTATAGGAAAGAGACCTTCTAAAGACAAAGGTGGTTTGGGAAATGAAGCCAATGAAAACTCTAAGAATGTGCAAACCTCAAATCCAATGGACAATAAAAAGACTCAAAATAAAGGGAAGCAAAAAAGAAATCCAAGAAACTTGGCTAGAAGACCGCCTATCAGACAACCAAATGCTCAAAGGTACCCATATTTCAATGGTTTTTTCTTTTCATACAATTAATTTGGTCACAACGCAACTGAATGCAGAAGTAGGATGAATTAGTTTTTTGGTTCCTTCTTGGGACAATGTTATGCATGCAAGAAAGTTGGACATAGAGCTAGTGAATGCAAAACTCAGATGATGAATTGGTTTAATGGAGGTAGAATGAATCAATATTTTGTTGGATACTGCCATACTTGTAATAAGTTCGGAGAAAAATAAAATAAGTGTAGATCAAGGGTTATTGGAGATGAAACAAATAAGATAAATGATGTTTTCTATAATTGCAACAAACTAGGACATATTTCAAGAGTATGCAAAAGTAAAAATGGAAAGAAGTCAGGTCGAGTAAAGAAGAATGAACCTCTGAAGAGAATTGACAAGAATGAGGCTAAGAAAGAAATGAACAAGATATGGAGGAAGAAAGAAGAGCCAGAGATGACTAATGTGTTTGTTCCCTCATCTGATGTAGATAATTCCTCTAGGAATTAGACCTAGCATGGTCTTAGGGGGAGTATTAACAAAAAAATGTTTGAACCCCCTAGATATATGGCATGTCAGATGTTGGCACAAGGATATACTATAAGGAATGAATAGGTAAAGGTTATGGAAAATAAAATGAAAGAAAATATGCAAGCATGATCTTTTGTAGAGAAAATTAGGGTTTCTCGGTGCATTGAAGAAGGGTTTTTATCAAATTTTTGAAACCTATCACATTTAATGCAAATTAGGGTAGCACGATGGTGTATAAAGTGAAACTCATAAGTCATTTTTTATCACTTGTGCAATTGAAGAATTTGAAGAACAATTTTGAGAAATCTTGAAGTGATCCTTAAGCAATTTGGAGCGATTTTGAGGCAATTTGGAGAAATCATTATGAATAATTAAGATCAAAAGATGAAAGTTTTCAAAATCATCTCTCTTAGTTTACAAAATGAAGGAAAAATAAGAAGTTTTGTTGTGTAAGAAAGAGCTTGAAGAAGATAAGTACAACGATGGAATCTGTTGATAGAGGATTGAGTGGCAACATTCCGCTAAGGCTGAAGGGAGTTGAGTTGGAAGAGTTTGATCATCGGAAGATGAAGGAAATGGAGCTAGGGTTGAAAACAAATGAATTGTAGAATTTAAAAACCCTAGGTATGAATTTATGGGGATAATTTACTTGTTTTGTAGACAAAGAATCTATCTTGTTCCTATTGAGTCTATTCAAGGATGGCAACATTACTCTTGAAAAACCCTACCCAATCATGAAGGATGCAATTGAAGCTATTACTGGTTTGTGCAGTGTTGGTGACCTCCTTGGGAAGAAAATAGTGAAAAATAGAGATGTGGAGGAACTTACTAGAATTGACAAAGACCCTCGAGCTCTACTGATAAATACCATTGTCAATATTTTAGTACAATGTGTCACCTACGACATCACTTATAAAATCTATTTCAGAAATCACGAAGGTTATACTTCAGCTATTGATGTATATCTCGCACATAAAATGGTAAGGAAAATAAGCAGTTTGATTTGTGTAGCCTAATTATGGAAAACCTAATTAAGAATGTTAGAATTTATTTGGTTGAGGGTTATCCTTTCTGGTTTGGGTCTCTACTTATATGTTTGGTATTTTACTAAGTTTGCTATTGGAAAGAGATAATATCAAGTGGGAATCCAACATCGCTGTTGAAAGGAAAGTTTACAAGTATTTGGAATGTATGGAAGATAAAGCAAGTGCGTGCAAAGTATATTTCTTATCCTTGTAGAAAATTTTGTGCTCTGATATGATAGTGTTTGGTGCTATGCCTAACAATCAGTTTGAGGAGGGTTCCTCCTTTGGTAAGAATGAAATGGAATTTGTTATTGGTGGTTCCCCTCTAGAACCTAAAAAGAGGAAAGTTAACATAGAAGAGGTCATCACTATCTCAGAAGAAAAGGATAATGAAGGAAATTCCCTGCCTAGATCTGAATCTTTTGATCCAGATGATATTTGGATGATGTTAGATAAAGGTGATATGAAAAATATTAGTGAAATGTGGTGTACCTGCCCTCTAGTGGATAGGCTTAAAATAGATGATGCTTTGGTTGAGTATCTGCTCAAGAAGGGTATTGTCATTTTAGATGTTTCTGACTCATTACCAAATAATCTAGTAGAAGTTGTTGAAGAAATAATGATGCTTGAAGGACTCAAAGGATATAAGTTCAAAGCTATGGTTGAATGAAGATGTGTCAAAGATAAAATAAAAGTTATCCAAACACATTGGTGAGACAATAAAATGAATTAAGGAGATGTCTAACATCTACAAGTATTTTCTCTTGTGGCCTATAACTGTCAATAATTTTAGAAGCAAAATTGAAGACATTGAATCTAAGATGAATAGTATTAGAAAGATTTTTGATTTATTCAAAGAAAAAAATGGAAAATAGAGAATAAGAGTTGGAGAGTTGCAAGTGGAGTTGTTGACTATTCAAAGATAGAGGGAAGATGTGGTTAGAACTTTCTGGTTGGTCAAAGAAATTGCTGAGGTCCGATTGGATCATCTCTCCAGGATACTCTAAGATGTAGAAAATTGTGAACAACATTGCCTGTATTTGTACTGGTCATCCTCATTTATGTTGTTGAATTTTTTGGATAGCATGTGTACTAGAATGGATTCTGTAGTGCTAGCTTGGAAGAGGATTCTTCAAACTGTGAGAGAAAGGTACAAGAAAATTTTTCATGTAAAAAGCATTATTTTCATTTGAATGTTCAAAATGGGGAGTTATAATTTATTTTTATATACATTTTCACCATGTACATACGTTTACCTCCTATTTTTGGCCACCCTTTGTCCTTGATGTCAAAGGGGGAGATATTTTCATGTAGAAAGGGGAGTGTGAAGTGAAAAGAATGAAAAAGTGTGTAAAAGTGTGTGGAGGGTTATACACTTATTTGGCACATGTTGCAATCAATGAAAAAGGGGGAGATTGTTGGAAGAATGAAGAAGAATATCTAGTTGTGCAGAATTTGTGTTTTGATTGATGTCACCATGTTGATTAAGTCGTCAATTTGATCTAATACTCTGAATTGGTATGAAGAACTGGTTTACATCCTTCACTATTTTGGTTTGGTATTTTTGTCTACAGTCCTTCTCTAATGTTCATCATTGCTCATGGTTTTGGGAAATGATTTTTGGATGTTGGAAACCTGTATGTTCAGGATCTCGTTGTTCAAGTGGTCGTACGATGAGTTGGCATTACTTTGGTTTTGCATTTTACTATTAGGTCTATCTCTGGCTGACCTAATAAATAGTTGGTGGTATAGAGAATTAATTTTGTAATACGGATGTATGTGTGACCTATTTTAAGATCCAAGTTGATATGATATAGCATGCTACATTGTTGAATTATTCTTGAAGAAGTTTTGTACTTACTTGGAGCCAACAATTATCCTTTTTGGTGAATAAATATTGCATCTAATTAGGTCGACCTAATTGATTCTTACAGATGTATCAGATATATATATTGGATTGTTTTTATATTGAATTCAATGAAAAAATTTGAATAAGAATGAAAGCGATTTGAATGTGATATATGGTGCGAATGTGAAGCGAAGTATGCGAAAATGATGAGGTCTATTAAGTCTATATATCGAGCATCAAAGGAACTGAATCTGCACTTGTTAGGTGTAACCTCATCAGTTCATGTTCTATCTGTAAGCCATTTTATTATTATAATCCTTTTGTAGGAAGTGAGCCTCCTTATTTGGATAGTGATTCTTCTTTGTAAGCAGTGAGCCTCTTTTTGTATCTAGTTTTGGAACTACATTATATTATGAGTTAATCCTCACCGTGGTTTTTACCATTCTAGGTTTTCCACATAAATTTTTTGGTGTTCATGTGTTGTGTGGTTTCATGTTCCCCTAATTTTTCTACTCATCTTTACTGTTATATGCTTTGGATTAATTAGATGGTGTTTGTTCAATAATTTTAAGAAGATATTGATTCACCGCCCCCCCTTTCAGTATCTTGGCTATTCAACAAAATGGTTGAAAAAATGCCTCAAAGAAATTTGGTCTCATGGTGATGGAATACCATGACAATCCATAAAAATTCACTTGTGATGAAATTCATCATGGAATTCCATCACCATGATACCACATTTCTTTGAGGCATTTTTTCCAAAGTTCATTTCCTTTTCTATGCTACCACATTTTCCATACATGTTTGCCATAGCATTTTATCAAACAGTTCACATCCTTCCTGATATGGCTAAAATCCTAAAACAGGTGATTTAAAAAAAACTATGGATGCTTGGAAAAAATATATCAAATCATAATAGTAAGAAACAAGCTATGGTCTCATGGTTTTTTTTGGCATGAAAATCAACATGTTTTTATTTGCATTTTTTTGTAGGTTTTAAACGTATTTTTTTGGCAATTTTGCTGCTTGAAATGGGGAAAAATATTTGTGGTTAGTTTTATGCACTTTTAAATTGTAGGATTCTCACAGTTAGTGAAATAGGTAGTGTTCATGGAGGTATGGAAAATATGCATAGAGCCTTTGAATTATACCCATACTGTGTAATGACATTGAATAATTTAGCAAACCATTTTTTCTTCACTGCAGGGCAACATTTTCTTGTGGAATAGTTGACTGGTACAACTCTTGTTTCAACTAACCACCCTCTCATGAAATCTCATTCATATTATAATATTTCATGATCTTATCATAATAAATGTGATTATGACACCACTGGATGCTACTACATGACATCAGTCAAGGAAACCCAGAGGCCATAGGATTTTGTGGATAGGTTCAATTGAAGTTGGGATATCTTAAGAGCTCTCTCTCAAATTTTGAAAAGGTTTTGGAGGTCCACCCTAAGAACTGTGAGAGCTTAAAAGTTTTAGGCCATATATATGCTCAGCAAGGGCAAGCAAAGAAGGCTTTGGAAATTTTAAGAAAGGAAAATCGCATAGATCCACATGATGCCCATGCATTTATCAAGATGGGTGAGTTATTAATATTGTCAGACCCTAGTGTAGCCTTAGATTCTCTTCAGATTACAAAGTCTCTTCTGAAGAAGAGAAGAGAATAATTACCCATTCGATTGTTAAATGACATTGGGGCTCTTCATTTTGAGCTTGATGAACTAGAGTTGGCTCAACAAAATTTTATAGAGGCATTAGAAATGGTATCATGATATGTCAATGGTATCTTGATTCTAGATGAGTTGTTTTTACCAAGATACAAGTACTTTTATGTAACCCTTGAGAATTTATATCTTCTTTGTCAATACCAGAGTTAAATGAGTCATCTAGATGCACACACTGTGATTTAGTGTCCTTAGAGTTCTTATGATAAAATACAACTGCCAAGACAGGTCAACATGATATTTATATATCATGGATGTTAAAGTGGATGGTGGAATGTGATGAGTAATATGAGATGTAGATGGATTGGTCGATGGTTTGGAATATTTGATTCTCCAAACTTGGGAAGATGAGCAATGAAAGGTAGATATAGAGATTTGATTAGGACCAACTTCTTCATATGCTTTATATGTCACTCTTGAAGCTTTCTTTTGTATCAATAGACATCTTTGATGGATGAACTTCCCTTTTTATTTTTCCCCATAGTTTATTTGTCTAATGGAGTTTGATAGGGATTATTTTCTTTATTTTTCTTTGGAATCCACTTAATTTTTTATTGTCTAATGCAGGAGCATCCCAGGTTGCAAGAAATCTCGCATCAACCAAAAATATTTGCATTCATGTTCTTTTCTTTCATTTTAGTAGTTATCTATCAGGAACCAACCTCGGTCTTTCATATACCACATTGTAACTCGTGGAGTAGGATATATGATATTCATTGCAACATCTACATCATATCCAAAATTCAAGTGTTTTGGAGATTCCAGTATGAAGTTATCACTAACAAAATATCAGTTGTAATTGGATAAAGATCATTCACTGACTAGTCTAGACCTTTCATGTGTGTGGACCCATTCCATGGCTTGCAGGGCTTAGGAAACCATTTCATTAGGATGCACATTCATTGAGGAACCTTCATTCCTATCTAAATCATGTTCATCCAAGAATTAAAGAAGAGCCATATGTTTTTTCCAACTCTTACACATTTCATCAACTTTGGGGTGTGAAATCTCTTGAGGCCAATGCAGACCTTTTTTGGAGTGTGTAATTGATATATATATGCATTATGTATTTGTATTAGGGGGAGTTGGCAAGAATAAGTAGTGATATAGTAATATAGAAGATAATTAAGGGTTTTGGCCTGCATGTAAGTCTGGGCATAGCGCTGAATCATTATAATTTGTAAGCCTAAAGGTAACGCATGTTTCCAGTGAATAATTGATCATTTTTCATGTGTGATTGTTGTTCCAATTCTTTGAGTTTCCGTTGTGTTTACTCTTGCTACAAGATTGGATAGTCCTATTTTGGGACCCTCCATCCTTGACTACACCAAGTGGTATCAAAGTGAGTTTGTGAACTCTAGGAGAGGAGAGTGAAGCTGAGCAAGGAATTTCATAAGATCTTTGTGTGCAAATATCGCTAACTTGAGGCAGCCTACTTGTGTTTGTCAATAGATCACCGACTGTGAGGTAGTTACACCCCTATAGCCAGATTGTCGACTTGAGGTGGTTGCACCAAATCTTAGGAAGAGATGTCATTGAGGAGAATTCATACTACTATTAATGTTGTTGGAAAGATGGATGAGATGATGGAAATGATGCAAATAGTGAAAGTGAGATTGGATGTTGTTGAAGAAGATCGAAGAAAGAGCTTAACCTAATGATGAAAGTGATGATGATGAGGTTCAAGCTACCAACCTAACTGAAGAAACCTCAAAAGATGAAGAATCAGATCAGATGAAGATGTTGAAGGCTATTTTTAAAATAGGAAAGCAACCTAGAATAGAGATTTTGAATTATACTAGTAACCTAAACCTTGAGGAGTTGATTGATTGGATAAATGATATTGAAGAAAACTTCAAATATGAGGAAATTTAAGATCCAGAGAGAGTGAGATTTACAAAGACTAAGTTGGAAGGACATGTTGCAATATGGTGGAAGGAGGTTCAATTGGAGAGGAATAGAAAAGGTAAAGAGAATATTGTGAAATGGGATAGAATGGTGAAAAAATTGAAGAACCGGTCTATACTTGTGGACTATGAGTTGGAGCTACTGAAGAGATTGCAAAACTTGAGGCAGAACGAAAAGACTATGAAAGAACAAACTGAGGAATTTCATAAGATCATTATCAGGACTGGACATAGTGAATGATGAGTCTAGTTTATGGTCTAATTATTGATAGGGTTGTTGTCCATTTCCTGCAGTAACATAAGACTTTGATGCTTGAGAGTTGATATTTCATAATATTTCCTTGAAACCATCGACCTTGGATGTGAATTTATTTTCATAAGCTTTCAAATGATATTGACGTGCTATGCAAATTGTTTGTGATAATTTTGCATGTGATTAATGAATGTCACTTTAATATGATTATGGATATGCAGTTTTTGTGCATGCTAACACTGCCATGCAAATAATTTAAGGCCTGCAATTCAAGAAGATTCTACTAGTTGGTCATGTGCTATATCATTCAAATAGGGTGGTCATTTATGGAGATAAGACTCTTGGCGGCTGGAGATTCCTCATGCATTGGATTGTAACCACCTTGTAGTGTTCTTAAATGCTACTGAGCATGCACTTGCATTACTATTGTGCCAGATTCGAGTTAAGGAAATCATGTTTGACAGGTTTTGTGCATGCATAGCCGCCACTGCTCTTTTTCGTGCTTTCCCTATTGTGGCATCCTTTGCATTTGTTGGAGTTGACTACCTTGCTAGGTAGTTGGATAAATAAGGACTTTGATGTTCCTTTTGAACTCTCTAGAGTTGAATAATGTTAATTCACTAATGTAATCACCTTCTTAGTTTTTCGGCAATACAACTCTGTTGATTGTACTCATGTTTTTCTATTGAATAAAATGAAGTTATAAGTTCATGCATTTGAGTCTATCTTATTTTTAGGGAATAATTATCCAAGGGGGCCCACTTGGTGAGTATTCCATCTCGTACCTTAGTTTATTTAAGTTGTTAATTTTTTTTCAATAATTAGTTAATAATTTGGCACTAACTGTTCCTACAACCACTAGAATTCTATTTTGTGACTGTTCCTGCAGCCAAGGCAAATAGAGTAGTTTCTTGTTTGTTCGCTCAGATTTTTATTTTTGTTATGCATTTCAGTTTGATCTAGATATTGGTTATTGTTTAGCATTTATGTTATTTCCTTCCAAGAATTTTACTTTTAGTATTTCACCTCTCTTAAGTTGTAGGATGAATGTGGCTACTTTGGATTCCTAGTGCACATACGGTGTTGACCCATTTCAAGTTTGCATCCCTGGGTTGACAATTTAAATGCACCTTCATGATGATTGAGATAGCTATTTAGGTCAGGTATCCAATCTATGAATCACATCTGTAAAAGCTTAGTTTTTAAAATCATTATAGGAGGCCAACATTTTTGGTGTCGTTGTCGGGGATGGTGTCAAACTAGGAAGCTCTTTTGAGTCATTGATAGTTTTTCTTGTTGTAGTATTTCTAGAAGTTGTTCTTAGTATATCCCTCATTAGAAGAGTAATGACCCCCCTATTATTTTTCCAATTTTTTGTGTGAGTTGGCTGATAGTGATTTGATACCATATGCATAGAGAAAGAAGAAGATATTCTCATAGGAGATTCATTCCTAACAATCTTGATCTATTCCAGATAGTTGAGTATCAGAACCTGCCTAGAGACGAAGAAGAAGAAGAGCCACACCTTTTTCTGTGCATTTCCATATCTGACCAGTTCTGAAGCTTCCTCTAAAGATCAAAATTAGATTGAGAACCCCCTTTCTTTGGAATTTCATCAAGTGGGCATGGGTGATGCAAATGGAAATAGACATAACAGAGCTAACCAACTATTTTTTCCTTTCCCTATTTCTCATCAAAATGAAGTAGACAACCTCAAGAATATCCCTGCTTTAGTTCTTCCTAATTTCTATGGACTTTTCATAGAAGATCCTAATGCATTCTTGTTTGAGTTTGATATACTCTACAAAATTTATGACTATACCACTGATGCATTAAGATGCATTAAGATGGCTCATGAGCCTAGGCAGAGATACTGTGGAGACTTGGGAGGACATGAAGACAAAGTTCCTTGAGAAATACAAAGAGTATTAAAGAGGTAGTGACATGAGAGGAGATGGCATTTTTAGAATGCAGCAAAAGGGGGATGAGAGCCTGGAGGATTACATCTCAAGGTTTCTTTTTTGCCTACATAAATATCCACACCATACACTCAGTGAAGAATCATAAAATATGCTTTTTCTGAGAGGAATTAATGATAGTTGCATAGATGCCTTGGACTTGATAGGAGGAGGAGATATCACCCAAGTTCTTTGGGAGGATATCAAGAAGATATGTCAGAACTATTCTAGGGAAGCTTCAAAGAAGGGGAGAGCTTACCAATCCTCTATGGGTAAGTCATCCACTAGTGGAGTTTCAAGGATGGATATTACTCACTTGCTAGTAGATTTTAATTAGAAAATAATAAAAAATATAGCTACTCAGTTGGATTCACTTTAGGAAAAGAAGAAACAAGAGGAGGCATAGGCAATGTTGGTAGAATACTACCATCATTGCAGACAAAAGAAGGACTACAAATGCAAGATGATA
This sequence comes from Sequoiadendron giganteum, assembly GCA_007115665.2. NCBI lineage: Eukaryota > Viridiplantae > Streptophyta > Pinopsida > Cupressales > Cupressaceae > Sequoiadendron > Sequoiadendron giganteum. Next base: position 481,666,964 of record CM021101.1, on the reverse strand, counting down.
GCTAATGTTGTTAGCAAGCAGATGGAACTCGAGTTCAAGACAATCCAAGGATAATATGATGAAGTCGACTATGTTGCACAAATAAGGCCATGGGCTCCAAGACACGGTATGCCACCTGATCCACTATCTTTTGCTAGGCCATATTTCAATTCTTATTCATCTAGTAATCAATGAAAACCCCCATATCCATCCAATTATGGAGGATATCCACCATAGCCTTGGATTAACCCTCCAAATTCTTGGACCAATCACCAAAACTCTCCACCCCAATGGCAACAATTTCAAGGAAATTGGCAGCCACCTCCAGGGAACTGGCAACAAACATCTCAATGGACGGGTGGCCAGCTATGGCCAAACTAGTCAACCAATTACATGCAACCACCTTCTCAGCCCCATCAACCTGCTATAATTCCTCCTCCTACTAATTTAAGTTCAAATGCAGCTAAACCTACTGAGCTACTAGCCCAACCCACACCTAACCTAAATAATAAACCATAGTAGCAACTAGTATACTCTGCTGATCCAAATCAATTCCCTGCATATGTTGTGAGTGTAAGTGACATCCATTTGCATTCAGGAACTACTTTGCTAGACCCTTCCACACCTATTATAATTGAGCTTCATATGGAAGAGGAGGAGCCTCCGAATGTCCCCATTTAACAAAGTGCACCTAAAAATCCTGAACCAATTCTAGTCAAGCAGACTGAGCCAGAACCACCATTTCCTTAGAGGTTGGAAACTATGAAACAAAAGGAAGAAAAGGAAGACACAAATTTTGACATTCTAGATCAATTGAAGCATATATGTTTCCAAATACCTCTATTTTAGGCCATAAAAGATGTTTCCATATATGATAAAGAAATCAAGGAAGCATGCCTTAAGAAGCCTGGCAGGAAGAAGAAAGACCCCACTACAATTCATGTGGTGGGACATCTTGTTGGCATCATGCTTGGGAAAGTGATTGTTCCCAAGTATAATGAACCAGGGATTTATGTGGTAGGCATTGTTATAAATGGGATGTAGATAAATAATTCTCTGATTAATTTGGGAGTAGTAATAAATGTTATGACCAAGGACATCCTGTAATAGCTAAATATTGTAAGCATGAGACTTACTTCTACTGTCCTGTAGCTTGCTAATAGTTCTATTGTTATGCCTGATGGTATAGTGGAAGATCTAGTAGTAACTCTAGGCTCTTGGGAGTACCCAACATATTTTATGATTCTTTCTCCTAAAGCTACACTAGGCGAGTACCCCATTATTCTTGGAAGACCATGGTTAGCAACAATAAATTCTTATATCAGATGTCGAATAGTAGACATGACCATTTCTAATGGAAAGAGCACCAAAAATCTTGTTCTCTACCCTCCTGCTCAACCATCCCATGATAAGGATAATCCAATATGGCCACATGTTGGTGAAGAGGTTGAGGAAGTTAATTCTATGGCACAACTTATGATGTTCAACATAAGTCCTTTCCTACAGCTTCAGGATGAAGATGAAGTATTGTCTCACATCATTCAGAACCATTATGAGGTAGAATAAGCAACATCCTCTCATGTATGTTATTCTGCTACTATAGTGAAAACACTCTTGCGTGCTCTTCCTGTAGCTGCTCTTCCTGTAGATGCCTTTCTTGCAACCAAATTTCCTACAAAAATAGGTATGTTCCACACATTAATACCACATGAACTCAAGGTACCAAGCATTAGTGAAGTATATATGGTTGATTTAACTATACAAGTGCAAGTGTTAGAAGGGAAATATCTGAATATCAATAGTAAATTGAGTGAAGAACAACGGTTGTCATTGAAAAACTTACTGAAGGCCCACCAACATGCATTTGCATGGGACTATTATGATATGAAGGGATTGTATCCTAAGCTTTGAAATCATAGGATATACATAAGAGATGATTGTACACCAGTGCGGTAGCCACAAAGAAGAATTAACCCTGCATTGAGAGAGATAGTAAAAGGGGAACTGCAAAAATTGCTAGATGTAGGATTTATCTACCCCATTTCAGATAGCCAGTGGGTGTCCCCATTGGTGATTGTTCCCAAACAAGGAGGGAAGTGTAAATTTTGTATTGATTACAAGGAACTCAACTCTACCACCAAGAAAGACCATTTTCCCTTGCCATTCTTAGATCAAGTTCTGGATTCACTTGCAAGAAAGTAGTACTTTTCTTTTTTTGATGGATTCAGTGGCTATAATCAGATCCAAATTGCACCTAAGGACCAGGAGAAGACCACCTTTACCTTTCCATGAGGAACCTATGCCTACTTAGTACTTCCCTTTTCCTTATGCAATGCACCTACAACTTTTCAGAGGGCATTCATCCGCATATTTTAAGACATCTCTCATGATTTCATGTAAATTTATATGGATGATTTCACTGCTTATGGTGTTGATTTCAATGAAGCATTGGAGAATCTTAAGAGATTCCTACAAATATTTGAAGACCACAATTTATCTTTAAATGGTGAAAAGTGCTTCATAATGATGAAGGAAGGTGTAGTTCTTGCCCACTACATCTCTCACAAAGGAATTTAAGTAGATCCTACAAAGATTGAGGTAATTACTAATCTACCTATTCCCAAAAAAGAAAAAGATGTCAGGATTTTCTTAGGAGATGCAGGTTATTATAGGAGGTTCATCAAAGACTTCAATAAAATGGTAGCCCCATTGTATAATCTCCTAACTAAAGATGTTGAGTTCTAGTGGACAGAAGGTTGTGACAAGGCATTTTTTATTTGAAAAAAACTTTAACTTATAATTCTGTACTCAAGGGATCTAATTGGGAGATCCATTTTCACATCCATACAGATGCATTAGAATATTCTATAGGAGCATTCCTAGGACAAAAAGAATGAGCTATTGAAAATTCCATTTACTTTATCAACAAAAATCTGCAAGGAGTTGAATTCAACTATATAGTGACAAAAAAAGAAATGTTAGCAGTCATCTATGCTTTAAATAAATTTAGAAATTACATAACCTGCTACCAAATCTTTATTCACACCGATCATCCAGCCATTAGATATCTTATGAATAAAACTTTGATTTCAGGAAGGCTGGCAAGATGGTTATTGTTGAGGCAGGAGTTTGATATAACCATTATGTATAAACCAAGGAAGGCCAATGTTGTTGCATATTTTCTTTCAAGGTTGACCACATCAGAGGACAATCAAGTCATAGATGATTATTTTCTTGATGAGCACTTATTTTCCATTAGTGTGCAAACACCTTGGTATGCTGACATAGATAATTCTCTAGTCACAGGGAGAGTCCCTCCTCACTTCTCTCCAAAAGAGAGGAGAGTGATCATTGAGAAATATTTTCCTTTCTCATGGATTGTTGAATGTTTGTTCTATATTGGACCTGACTAGGTCGTGAATAGATGTGTGAGGGAAGATGAAATGTTTGATATTTTGCATGAATGCCACAATGAACCCTATGGAGGAAATTTTGTAGCCAAGAGAACAACACTGAAGATTTTGAACATAGGATATTACTGGCCAACACTCCATAAAGATGCAGGGAGGTATACAAGGAAGTGTGGCAAATCCCAAAGAATGAGACGACCAACCAAATCTGATGAGATGCCACTATGCCCCCAAGTAGTAATCAACCCATTTGATAAGTGAGGACTCGATTTTGTAGTACCCATTGATCCTCCATCAAAAGGCAAATCCTATATTTTAGTATGCACTAATTATGTAACTAAATGGGTAGAAGTTAAGGCCATGAAGCATGCAAGAGATACTAAGGTTACATAATTTTTGTACGAGGAAATTTTCACATGGTATGGAGTTCCAAGAGAGATAGTGACTGATCAAGGCACTCAATTCACTTCAACCCTTTTTACAACACTATTCAATGAGTACAAAATTAGGCACAAGAAGTCTAATTCTTATCACCCCTAGGCCAATGGCCAAGTTGAGGTGACCAACAAAGAAATTGAAGCCATTCTGACCAAAACAGTGCCTATCCATAAAAAGGACTGGGCAAGTAGGCTACCAAAAGTTGTTTGGGCTTACAAAACCACCTAGAAAACAACTGCAAGATTCACTCCATTTGATTTGGTGTATGGAAATTCAGCCATGATGCCCATTGAATTTGAACATAGGACTCTTAGGACTACAATAGAATTGGGGATGTATATTTCTGAAGAAAAAAGAGATATAATCATGCAGCTGAATGCTTTGGATGAGATGAGGAAGGAAACCTTGCATCACACAGAGGTAGTGCAAAATCAATGAATAAGATGGCATGATAAATTCATCAAGGATAAGAAATTTCAGACTGGAGATTGGGCACTACTCTATGACTCAAGATATCAGGATAATGTAGGAAAATTGTAGACAAGGTGGCTCAAACCTTATGAGGTGGTTGAAGTATTTTCCAATGGAGTTTTTAAGCTTACCACCATTGACCCTATCAAGTTTAAGATATTGGTGAATGGTCATCACCTAATATTGTATCACAATCCAACTTCTAAGGAAGATTTCTTGCAATAACACACTTAGCATGCAACACCTGAACTTCCTACAGTTGAAGGAAGTGGGCCTAGTGTCCCTTCTTCCAGCTAATTAAGGTATGTCACTTCTCATAATAAAGATTCCCACTTTGTGGGGGTCCACTTCTTCACCCATCCTCCCATTCATTCCACCTTTCTCTCTCTTCCACATCACCACCATAATTTAATTTCACCTCATTCTACTTTTCTTTCATTAATTGCTCAGCTGATTTCTTGGAAATGACTGATACTTTCTCCAAGATCTTTGCAATAAATCTTCCACGAATTCAAGTATGTGCACATTAATTGTCTTCTAGTGCATTTATTTAATTGCTGAAAATTAATATGGATGATCACCATAGCATGTCATCATTTCTTGCCCCTGTCAAATCACCCTTTCACCTCACATGTGAGGACACATGTTCGAATTTAGGTTGGGGAGAAAGAACATGTCAATGCCATGTTTCCATGTCTGTCTGTACTGATTCACGCCAACAAGATTTAATTCATTGAGCCAATTTGAATTATGAGCTCATCTATGATTGATATTTTGGCTTTTCTGGGCTCTGCCCATCTGACATTTCGGGTGTACCTTTTCACCACCCACCCCTTTTTTGTGAATTTGTAATTATATCTTTATATTAATATAGATATCTACCTATTCATCAAAAAAAAAATCCTCCACCTCCATTTCCCTTAATCACAACCTGCATTTATTACTCCCTTATTGCTTTAATTTTCCCTGCCATAATCCTAAGCCAAAAGGTAAAATTCAAATGACACCAACATTGGAATTTAGCAGAGTTACATGAAGAAGAATTTTGGTTTCCAGACAAGAATTACAAGAAAAAAATCTTTGCACAGTAACTATTTGATTGCAAACAATGGGAGGTGGGTTGATTCAAAACAAACCCAGAGTTCATGAGGTTTTATTACAACATGCGCCTTGCCTGGCCAAATTTAGAAATTGTGGATGGCTAGACTATTTCTTAAAGTTGGATGGTTTCGATGAAGGTGTTGCATTAGAATTCACCCAGACATTGTCTAAAGGAAGGGCCACAATAAAAGGGTTGGAAGTCACAGCTACAGAGGAAAGAATTGTAGAAGTTATAGGGTTACCTACTGATGGTGAAAATTACCCTTCTTCTAGGGACGCTAGGTCGGCTAGGGCCGAATTTACCAAACCTAATGACCATCCGTTGGGCATAGAGAAACAAGGAGTGAAGAGAACTTCTCTTCCCAAGCTTTGGAAGCAAGTTGTAGTCTATGTTGTCAAGTATATTACTTGCGAAGGTCGCCAACCAAATTTATATTTCATTCATTTTAAGCTCTTGAACCATATGAGGCACAAAAGGAGAATGAATGTGCCCAACGTGTTGTACCACCTTCTTTTGATCATGGCAGAAGAAACCCAAAAAGGTAGGGACAATTTTTTTTCCCACCATTGCCTAGTTAAATTATTAGTTGAAAAATCTCTACATAATGTGTCTAATATTTCTTGGGAATAATTTTTGAGGATTGATCAAATTAGACTAGAGAATTTGCAACCTAGGGTTTTGCCTCAACCTTGTAGGGTTGGGAGGAGAAGGAGCAATATTGGGGATGCTTCTGGTACCTCAAACTTTGATGCAAGCCCTAGTAGAAACCCTCTTGCAACCACACCAACTATTGAAATTAGTTCTTCTGAGGCAGAGCATTCTAATAAAGAGAGTTCCTCTCCTGATTATGATGATGATTTCCCTCTTGGCACCTTAATTAAAACTAGGGCACAAAAGAGGAAGGTGGAACTAAAGGGAGGAAAAGCTAAAAATAAAATGGTAGAAAAGGAAGTGCCAAGCTCCATAAAATGAAAAGTTGACACTATTCTTCTTGCAACAAAGGAAAAACAGAGAAACCCTCCCAAAAAATCAAATTCAGCTGGGCCAGCCATTAGGGTATCTCTCGAGGGAAGCCCTAAACCTGGAAATTCACCATAGGAGGATACAAAATCTCCAATGGAGCATGTAAATGAAAATGAAAAGGATGTGTTTGAAGAAGCAACAAATTTAACACTGGTTGATCTTGTAGATATTGTAGAGCAAGTTAAAAACTAGGCATGTGAAGTAAATCAGGAACTCTTGCAGCAAGATTTCCTAGAACATGAGCAAGAACAAGAGAAAGAGGCCTTGTATATTGAAACAAGAGAACGAGAACTTGACATCTTGTAGCCAGAATTGGTTGAGCGAGCAGAAGCCTTGCAGATGGTACCCTACCAAGAGAAAGCACAAGTGCTAGGTAAAATGATGGTAGGAGTACATAGGCCTTCCAATTTTTCAATGAACATGGTAATCCTGAATTAAGGAAAGAAATACAAAGAAGAAAAGAAGAATGGAAAGCAGAAAAATGTAGGCTGAAGAAGGAAATTGAACAAAAAGATGAGGAGATTGAAGATAAGAATGCAAAAATTGTTGTTTTGAAGAAGAAGGCAGGTGACATGACAACTTTAGTGCCACAAATATTAGAATGAAGAGCTCCTTCGAGGGTATATGCCCTGTATTTAAAAGAGAAGCATATTTCATTCAAGTTTGCAAAGATTGTTTTAGGTTTGAACCCCTCAATTGAAACCCCTACTAAATTTTTCAATTATTTTTGGATTGCTCCTCCTAAAATGAAAAATTTGTTGTTCATATTTTATTTACATAATTTTGATGTAACCAAATACCATGAGTGGAATCCACTACTATATGTTGAGAATGTCCAATTATGATCGTTCATGTCTTGGATACAAAATGAAGTAAGTTGGGGAAAGCAGTACAAGACTTATAGGCAAGTTAAATCTAGCATTCCCCTATCCATTAGGGCTAAGTCTAGACATCTAGGAGATATTTTTAAGGATTGGCACTGAATCTTATACCGGCCAAGCTATAGTTGCAGGATCATGCCTAAGAGAGAGGCAGTTTACAAAGAATATGAAGAAATGGAAAGAACCACATGAGACTCTGTAATGGGATACCTCTCATAGAGATGGAATACCCTATCTGATGATTTGAAGCAATCAAATCCTCATTCCATGCACAAATATTCTGCAACACTCAAAAGAATTGACAAGTATATCCAACTTGGGAGAACAAAAGAGCAATTTTGGCTTCCACTAATTTTTCATCCTCCTATTCTATTGTGGCCGGTGCCAAACTACAAGTTTTATAGGTATGACATTGTTGATGAAAGAAAAAGATGGAGTAGGTTAGAGAGACAAAATGGATTCTATTGGGATCCTAATTTAGATACAACATAAATAGATGTGGGACAACTTGCAATTGCCAATTTCAGAGCATTGACCAAACAAAAGCACAGCTCTTCCTCTGTTGGAGGACCAACAAGACATTAGGTTGGGGGGAATGATGATTCTAGTTTATGGTCTAATTATTGGTAGGGTTGTTGTCCATTTCCTATAGTAACATAAGACTTTGATGCTTGAAAGTTGATATTTCATAATATTTCCTTGAAACCATAGACCTTGGAAATGAATTTATTTTCAAAAGATTTCAAATGATATTGACATGCTATGTGGATTGTTTGTGATAATTTTGCATGTGATTAATGAATGTCTCTTTAAGATGATTATGGATATGTAGTTTTTGTGCATGCTAACATTGTTATGTAGATAATTTGAGGCCTGTAATTTAGGAATATTCTGCCAGCTGGTCGTGTGCTATATCAATCAAATAGGGTGGTCATTTATGGAGATAAGACTCTTGGCGGCTGGAGATTCCTCACACATTGTATTGTAACCACCTTGTACTGGTCTTAAATGGTGTTGAGCATGTGTTGGTGTTACTGTTGTGCCAGATTCGAGTTAAGGAAATTGTGCGTGATAGGTTATGTGAATGCATAGCCACCCTTGCTCTTTTCTGCACTTTCCCTAATGTGGCATCCTCCATGTTTGCTGGAGTTGACCACCTTGCTAGGTGGTTAGATAAATAAGGAATCTGATGTTCCTTTCAAACTCTCTGGAGTTGAAGAATGTTAATTCACTAATGTACTCGCATTCTTAGTTTTTCAGAAATACAACTATTGTACTCATGTTTTTCTACTAAATAAAATGAAGTTATAAGTTCGTGCATTTAAGTCTATCTTAGTTTTAGGGAATAATTATCCAAGGGGGCCCACTTGGTGAGTATTCCATCTCGTACCTTAGTTTATTTTAGTCATTATTTTATGTTGAGTAATTAGTTAAGAATCTGAAACTAATTGTTTATGCAGCCACTAGAATTCCATTTTGTGACTATTCCTACAACCAAGGCAGACATAGTAGTTTCTTATTTTTAAACTCAGATTTTCATTTGTGTTAGGCATTTTAGTTTGGTCTATCTATTGGTGATTGTTCAACATTTATGTTATTTCCTTCCAGGCAGTTTACTTTCAGTATTGCACCTCTCTTAAGCTATAGGATGAATGTGGCTACTTTGGATTCCTAGTGCACATACAATGCTAACCCATTTCAAGTTTACGTCCCTGCATTGACAATTTAAATGCACCTTCATGATGATTGAGATAGCTATTCACGATAGATGTCCAATCTCTGAATCACAACTATAAAGGCGTAGTTGTTAAAATCATTATAGGAGGCCAACAGTGAGGCAAGCAAGGAGAAAGTGGCAAGATATATCAATGGGTTGAGAATGAAAATTCAGGAATATTTGAGTCTAGTGAGGATGAATTCGATAGAGGAAGCATATCAGTTTACATTAAAGGTGGAGGAAAAGCTAAATAAAAGACATGAACAGAGGTAGAGAGGAAGAGGATGTAGATTTTAGAGAGGAAGGTCGCATTCTGGAGTAGAAAAACTATATGCAGAGCAAAGCAAGGAAAAAGATTCATACCGCAAGTAAGAGAGGAATTCAAATTCATACCATAAAGGGAGAGATGATAGAAATTATAACCGCAACAATAGAGGAGGCTACAATTCTTACCACAATGATGGATACTGAAGAGATGAGAAAGGATATGGCATGAGAACTTTCAGAGGAACTTTTTTAAAGTGCGGAGGAGAAAGACATAGAGCATTTGAGTGTCATTAAGAAAGTAAGAAGGTTGAAAATCATGCAAGAATCGAACATGAGGAGGAAGAACCAGTGAGACCACCAATTTCCAAAGGAAGTCCTAAGAAGGGAGAATCATTATTCATGAGGAGAGCACTGTTCGAAAAGAAAGAAGAACCTACGGAAGCACCGTAGAGGAAAATTTTGTTTTAGACTAGATGCAAAGCAAGAGGTAAGTGTTGCAAAGTTATCATTGATATTGGTAACTTATTGATAATCTAGTTTCTGAGGAAATGGTGAAAAAATTGAATTTGGAAAGAAGAAAAAATCCAAAACCTCATAGTATATGAGCACAATATACTAGTAAGTGAGAAATTTCTAGTAAATTTTCATATAGGATCATATCATGATGAAGTGCTATGTGATATTACGACAATGGATGTATGTCATATGTTGTTGGGTAGACCTTGGTAGTATGATAAGAAAGCTATACATGATGGGAGAAAGAATACTTACACCATAACGTCCAATGGAAAGAGAATCACCTTGACACCCTTGGAAGATGAGCCTGAAAGTGAAGAATGTGGTACAACTGGAATCAATTTGGTAGATGGAAGGAAATTTTTGGATGGATTGAGACATGAAAAAATGTGTTTTTCTTTGATTCCAAGGAACTGTAGAGCCCTAGATGAAGAAGATTCATCGGAGAAGGAAGTCACTGAACTATTGACAGAGTACCAAGATCTTGTATTAGAGAATTTGCCTAATGGATTACCACTGATTTGAAGTATCAGTCATCATATGGACCTTATTCCATGAGCCAGTTTTCCAAACAAATTTGCACACTAGATGACACCAAAAGAGAATGTGGAGCTAAATAGACAGATACAATAACTATTGAAGAAAGGATTAATCAGAGAAAGTATGAGCCCATGTGCAGTACTAGCTGTACTTTCACCTAAGAAGGATGAAGAATGGAGGATGCGTACACATTCAAGAGTTTTCAATAAGATCACAATGAAATATGGATTCTCATTGCCTAGGATGGATGGCATAATGGATAGTTTGAGTGGAGAAAATTATTTTACCAAGATAGACCTAAAGAGTGGATACCATTAGATTAGGATCAAAGAGGGAGATGAATGGAAAAATGTTTTTTAAGACAAATGAGAGATTTTATGAGTGGTTGGTCATGCCATTTGGACTAACTAATGCACCTAACACATTTATGAGGCTGATGAATGAAGTCTTGAAGAAATTCTTGGGGAAGTTTGTCATTATTTACCTAGATGATATTTTTATTTTTAGTAAGACTAAGGAAGAACATTTGGAGCACATCAAAAATGTATTTTAGAGGCTAAGGGAAGAGAATTTGTTGATAAAAATCAAGAAATGTAGTTTCATGAAGGAAGAATTAGTGTATTTAGGATTTGTGATATCTGTGGAAGCATTAAAGAATGTCGCTAAGAAAGTTAGAGAAATAGTTGAATGGCCTAGACCTATGAATATTGGAGAGGTAAGATCATTCCATGGACTAGCAAGCTTTTACCAAAAGTTCATCAAGAATTTTAGTAGTATTTGCACACCTATGACAGAGACAATGAGGGATGACCAGAAAGAATTCAAGTGGACATCTGGAGCACAAAATAGTTTTGAGTTGTTGAAGCATAAGGTGACAAAACAACATGTGTTAGCACTACCAGACTTGGATAAGGTATTCCAAGTAGATTGTGATGCTAGTGGAAGTGTAATAGGAGTTGTGCTAAGTTAGGAAGGGAGATCAGTAGCATATTTCAGTGAGAAATTGAATGATTCCAAGAGAAGATATTTAGTTTATGGTCAGGAATTCTATGCAATAATACAAGCCTTGAAGAAGTGGAGGCATTACTTGTTGCCTAAGGAATTTGTGTTGTATATGGATCATCAAGCTTTACAATATTTGAATAGTCAAGGGAAGTTGAACTAGAGACACATGAGATGGGTAGAATTCTTGTAGGGTTACACATTTGTGTTGAAGCACCAAAGTGGAAAATCAAACAAGGTTGTAGATGCATTGAGCAGGAGAAGGAGTTTGTTGACAGAGATGAGAATTGAAGTATTGGGTTTTGAAGAACTAAAGAATATGTATGAGGATGTCATCAATTTTGTCGAGGCATGGAAGGCTTGCAAGGAACCTATAGAGACTGATAGAAGATTATTTCATTTAGGAAGGTATGTTATTTAGGAACAACTATTTATGTATTCCTAGAAGTTCAATAAGAGAGAATTTCATCAAGAAAAAGAATTGAGGAGGATTAACAAGACATTTTGGGATTGATATTGGCCATAGTTGTATAAGTATGATAGGAAATATGTCTAAAGTTGTAATATTTGTCAAGATGCAAAGGGAAACAGTCAAAACACTGGAATGTATACACCATTGACAGTATCAAAGAGACCATGGGAAGACATTAGAATGGATTTTGTGTTGGGATTACTGAAGACATCAAGAGGATTTGACTCTATATTTGTGGTTGTGGATAGATTTTCTAAGATGGCACATTTCATACCTTTTATGAAGACCAGTGATGTAGTACATGTTGTAGACCTATTTTTCAAGGATATTGTAAGATTACATGGACTACCAAAGAGTATAGCATCAGACAAAGACACTAGATTTATTGGATATTTCTAAAAAACATTATGGAAGAATATGAAGACAAATTTGAAGTATAGTTCAACATTTCACCCATCGACAAAAAAAAGTGGTAAATAGGAGTTTGGGGAACTTTTTGAGGTGTTTTATTGAAGGTAAAGTAGGAAATTGGGACTTGATACTACCAAAAGCAGAATTTGCATACAACAATTCAATAAATCGAAGCACAGGGAAGACACCATTTGAAATTGTGACAAGACAACAACCCAGAGGAGTAGCAAAGTTAAGGGATATTAGTATAGACAACAAAAGGAGTGTGGAGGTAGAAGTGTTTAAAGTATTCATGGAGATAATGCATACTCAAGTTAAGGAGCATCTGGAGAAGATGAACAATACATATAAGGAGAAATTAGATAAGAAGAGAAGACATAAGGTGTTTGTAATAGGAGAGGAAGTAATGACATATCTGAGAAAAGAGAGATTCTAGTTGGGACATATAATAATTTGAAGATGAAGAAGTTTGGACCTTGTATAATCATCAAGAAGTTTGATTCAGGAAATGCATATGAAGCGGAGCTACTAGAGGAATTTGGCATATCACCTATATTCAACATTGCAAACCTATATTAGTATCATGAAGGAGAGTCACTGGAGGATAGAGAAGTTGGTTTACTAGGCTAGATAGCACACCATCCAGAGAAAATTGAGGAAATTTTAGACAATAGAGTTGGACGTAGTACTAGAGGTAGGCAATACAAGGAATATCTAGTGAGATGGAGAGGAACACCAGACGAAGATTCATCATGAATTTCTTAGGCCGAGGTGGACCACATCGATTTTCCTCTAGTACCCAAAAAGTGAGAGGCTCACTTTTCTTCAACCTCGAGTGTCTGATGCAGGAGCATCCTAGGTTGCAAGAAATCTTGCATCAACCAAAAATATTTGCATTCATGTTCTTTTCTTTCATTTCAGTAGTTGGCTGTCAGGATTCCAATCTCAGTCTTTCATACCGCATTGTAACCCATAGAGTAGGATATATGATCTTCATTGCAACATCTACATCATATCCAAAATTCAAGTTTTTTGGAGATTCCAGTACGAAGTTGTCGCTAATAGAATATCAATTGTAATTGGATAGAGAGCATTCACCGACCAATCTGGACCTTTCAAGTGTGTGGACCCATTATGTGTCTTGCGGGGCTCAGAAAACCATTTCATAAGTATGCCCATTCATCAAGGAACCTTCATTCTAATCCACATCATGTTTATCTAAGAATTAAAGAAGAACCGTATGCTTTGGCCGACTCTTACACATTTCATCAACTTTGGGGTGTGAGACCTCTTGAGGTCGATGCATACCTTTTCTAGAGTGGGGAATTGATATACATAGGCATTGTGTAGTTGTATTAGGGGGATTTAGCAAGAAGAAGTAGTGATATAGTAATATAGAAGATAATTAAGGGTTTCAACCTGCATGTAAGCCTGGGAATAGTGCCAAATCATTCTATACTTTGTAACCCTAAAGGCAAGACATGTTTCCAGTGAATAATTGATCATTTTCCATGTCTGATTGTTGTTCCAATTCTTTGAGTTTTTGTTATGTTTACTCTTACTGTAAGGTTGGATAGTCCTATTCTGGGACCCTCCATCCTTGACTACACCATTGTCCATTTTACTTATCTGATTATTTTGCTTTGATGACTTGCTATTTTCTTTGATATGGATTTTTATCTTTTTGTTGGTCCCAATTAGTGGGTGAAAATATGTGAGGACAACAATTCATGATATGGATAGTTGTAGTGTTGGTAGCAGTTTCATCGTAAGAACTCTTCATGCTCCCCATGCTGATGTTTTCACTTGATAAAGTTGCCACTAGTATTGTGGAAGTATCACTGACATGATTGGGTTTCATGATTTCTATATAACCAATACTCTTTTACTTAGGATTGTTGATTGTCTATATTGATTCCAAAATATCATGTTCTTGTAAGTCAAATCCTTTTATCTGCTAATGTTGAATGTCTTCATACTCATTATCTTCGATCTGAATTTAGGATGTATCATATTTTGATGCTTCTCCCAGATATTTCAATGACTCATAGTCAATATGGATCTTCTTCATGATCACTATGAACTCCTATTGATTCTACTATTCTTTGATCATTTGTTAGGATGTCAAGAGTAAGAAACCTTCATCATTGGAAAGAGTAAGGACTTCTTGTTTTTGAAGATCATCTAAGTGTCCATCAAAAGCAAGCATCGCATGGGTAAATGTATGTGTGCTTGGTATATGTATTTTGTCTTCTTTTAGATAACTTTGGATGTCTTGGAAGATACTCACCAAGTAATTGTAGTATTTTTATGATATGAATTCTCGATCTTGACTAATTTCAGAGTTACCTTCAATATGCTTTGGATCAAGTTCTTGACATGGATCAATTTCAAAGAAAGGATTTCTTTCAAAGGTTTCTTTGATTTATTCAAAATGTGAACATGTAAGTGATGGCTCTTTGATTAAATTATCTTTATTATACATGGGCATCATTTTTATAACTTTTGATCCTCAAGTGGATTTGCATTAAATGGTGTGTTATGCATCTCCTCAATATTTTCAACCATGAGGTCGAATGTGTTATTATATCTTGGAATGGACCCTTGTTGAACATTGGTGGAGGATGTTGATCATGTTTTTGAAAGGATTCTTGATGTATGTTGATATTCTCATTAGGTGAAGTAGAGACATTGTCAATGTAATCATGGGTGGATGAATCTTGAATGTCTTCTTCAATAGTTATTACTTAGGTTGGCCAATGAGGTCTTGTATGAGGTTCTTAAGTTTAATATAGTTTGATGTTTCATGACCTTTTGTACTATGGTATTCACAATAAGCCTTGTCATCATACCATGAGAATTTCAAGATAGGTTTGTAACAACCTAATGATTCTGGAAGAGTGATAAGTTTAGGATGGACTAACTTGTTTAACACCAACTAAATTGGTTCCCCTAAAGGATTTTATTCACATTTGGTGGTGTTGTGGGATGGAAAGGATTGTTGTATTTGTGATGATTGTTGATATTGTTGTTTTTATAAGGATGGAGTTTTTTGTTGATATTGTGGTTGTTGTTGGTATGTGTCATTTTGATGTTGTTGATGATGTTGTTGATGTGGATATTGAATAATGTTTTCATGATGTTCAAGATGTTGTTGATATGGATATTGAGATGTTTGTTGACTGATGTTTTGTTAAGGTGTGAATGGATCCATCCCATAGATCACCATGTGTGGATTTTACCTATTCAATTTTGATATGTTTTCATTTGGTATGTTCATCTTTGACATGCTTGTGTTTGAGATGTATTGATTTGGTGAAATAATGTTGTATTGATGAAGACTCATGCTTTGATTATTTGGTTGATGGGTTGATAAGTTTTGACATGGATTGACATCTATCACGTGACAAGGTGTTCCAAAATTTTGACTATGTATACTCATATTTGTTATGTTGGTGAACCTAGTATGATATTTTGAACCTATTCAATAATGATATGGGTGTGAATTTGAATAGTTGATTGGAATTGTCATGTTTTCCTAATTTGATGATGAAATTTTTGTTAAGACTTCTAAGTGATCTAGGATAAATGTTTGGACGATGAAGGAATTTGTCAATCATAGGAGTTGTTAGATGAAAATGTACTTAAAATTTTTTGGTTGTCTCATATAATAACACTTTGATAGGATGTTGAATGATTTTGTGAATGGGTGGAGGGTATGAAAACTCTCAATTTTGACAAGATTCTAGACTCATTTTTTAGATGTGTTTGATGTTGATAATGATGAACTTGTAAAACTTGGGAGTAGACTCATGACTCCAAGTTGAGTTTTCCCATAATTATGTTTGGTAACTCAACTAGAAACTTGAAAATAGATCGATTCCAATAATGAAGCTAAACTAGTTAATAAGGTGAAAAAAGTAAGTCTAAATGATTTGTGTCAAAATTTCAAGTTGCTTTTTTTGAAATGATCTAATTTTGATGGATTGTTGTTGGAAGTTTGATGTTTTGATCCTAATGGAGAACCTAATAAGTACTTTTGAAAAGCTCAAAATGATAGTGAATAATCACAATTTCATTAGCTCAAAATGATAATGACCAAAGGTTTATTTGTTGTTGTTTTTAATGATCCAAATAATCACAAACCCAAAATATAGTAAACAAAAGATTTTTTTATTTTGTTTGAAATGGATCATTTGATTGTTTACTATAAAAGTGTTGTAGTATCTGCAAAGGTGTCAATTTTCAACAAAAGCTTCAAAGTGTTTGAACAAAGGTATTTCTCTATAGATGTTTGTTTTCTCTAAGAAACACGTCGATATGTGTAAAGGCATCGATGTGCAAAAAAGGCACCATTTTTATAAAAAGAAAATAATTTGGTTTGCACAAAGGCGTCATACTATTTGGAAAAAGGCATCAGTCTATTAGAGGATCTTTAAAATGTGAGTTAACCTGGAGATTTTTTATGTTTTGGTTTTGAACAAACACAATATACATCATGTGGACTAACTCAGTTAGGTGATTAGAGTGTCACAAGGTCTTTACATGACAATACACCATGAAGTACAACCTATTTAGTGGTAGAGAGGGTGTGTAATCTTTAAGTAGGCCCACCTCCTATTAAGGGGTAAATACTTAGAAAGATCGGGTAGTGAATTTTTTTTTCAAAACCTTTTCTATATGAAGGAAAATAGTAGATGTCCAGTGAGATAAGGTCATTGACACATGCCACGAGAACACCTTATTTCTCTTCTTGAGAGGCCATTGCTAGCAACCCAAAAATACTCTATCTCAACCTAAGAGAGGACATGGTGGGTAGCTTCAGGGTATGATTCACATCCCGTGCACCACTTTATAAGATTATATTCAAATAGACTTTAAGGCCTCTATAACAAGGGTTCTTAGTGGGTGGAACATTTATGAACACCACCGACTACATAGACATCTCCTTACGGTCTGGAAAACCATAGTCCCCTAGCGAAATTCTAGTACAACACATACATAGATGAAAATATAAATTTCACTCTCATCCAATTTCTATAGCATGTCAAAAAATGTCACTTGAGGTTGATCCCTTGGGTTCTCAATAAATACGTGTCCCAAGGCAGGCCTCCTACTTTAAAAAAGGGGAAGGATTCACGTTGTTAGTTTTCTCATCACCTAAGATCGCACTAGGTGTGAGGGGAGAGGATACGTAGACAACTTCCTTCAGCTAACATGAAAAATGAAATTTAAGTTAAATATGTTTATCTTCAACCAAGATTGCACTAGGCACAAGAGGATACACATCTAAAACCCACAAAACACAAAATACACAAAAAATAATCATTCTTTTTAGGTGCACCAAAATGTAAGTGTTTACTTCATTTTAATCCCAAAGGAAATGTGTAGATTGTGTTGTTCATTTTAAACCCAAAATACAAGTGTAAATTACATGTTCATTTTAAGCCCAAAATAAAGATGAAGATTGTTTATTCATTTTAAGCCCAAAATAAAGATGAAGATTGTTTGTACATTTTAAGCCCAAAGAAAGATGTAAGTTCATTTTAAAAACACCAAAGTTAAATGTTTCTAAACTAAAGCTCATAGTGATCAAAATCACTAATTAGATTCCAAGAGCCATAGTGATCAAAATCACTTTAAATTTCAACTCCTCCAAGTCAAGCTTCCTGCAAAGGATTAGTCTCAAGAAATAGTGAATGAACAACAATGAATAGTTAGGGTTAGAAAAAGATCAAAAACCAAATCAAATTGATCCCTAAGAATTTAATTCATTGTTTTACCTTGCAAAAGCATCGTACTATTGTGAAAAGGCATCAAACTATCAAACATAAGCATCGCATTGCAACTCTGCAAAAGAAGGGCAATTTCTTGCAAAGGCAGGGCTATATACTTGCAAAGGAAAAGCTATATTGCAAAGGTGTTACAATATAGCTTACAAAGGTGTTGGATTATTGTAGCGACATTGGAGTATGTCTATAGGCCCCAAACTTAGTTTTTAGGTTGTAGAAGCATGGGGGTTTAAGTTGCAAAGGCATTGAAGCTTTGCAAAAGCATTGAACCTTTGAGTTGAAAAGGCGTTAGGATTTGTAAAAGCATCACCCTATCACTTGCAAAGGCATTAATCTAATTATAGAACCTTCAATTTTTAATAAAACTCAAACAAAACAAGTTAGACAAGGATGTCGGTCCCACTAAGCATGCCAAGTGTGTACATGGTTAGTCTAATTGATCAAATACTAAAGAATTGAAATAATAACAAGATTAAATGATCAATTAAAGCCATATTCAATAAGATTTAATCTACAACATAAGAAATATTTATTCTAAAATAATTAAACATGAAATGAAGGTAAATGAAACTATCTAAGATACAAAACAATGCTTTCCCATTGTGGATTGAGTGCAATTGAGTGAAGGTATGGTGTAGATTGCTCAAATTACCTTATACATATAGTTGATTTAATATAAAATCTTGATGAATCAATAATGGTGGATGTTGATTCACAAATTCTCAATAGCTCAAGTATGAAATTGGGTAGAGTAAGGTTACTCAAATGCTTGTGAATGAATTTCAAGTATCATAGTAAGCTAAATGGTTCACCAAGCTAAAACTAGAATTATAGTTTTTACACTTTCTTCTTAGGCCTTTATAATGAGTGATTAATCTAGGAAGATCTACTAACAATGGTTTTTGTATTAATTCCAAGATCATTGTCACGGATTTCAATAACTTTAGTAAAATTTCAATTTCTTTGAGTACCTCAAAAAAAATTTCATATCCTTATTATGGTGCTAAGACAATCCATCTATTTCCCATAGATATTGCACACACACTAATAGTGTTATAGAGCACTCATACTTGACACAGGGTTGGATTCAATGGTAACCATACTTCTACCATTTTTTGTGGTTTCTATCATAGATTTATCAATGACCAACACACCTCCAAGAAAAAAAAGAAAATTCTAACTTGGATTACTCAATACTAAGCTATTTTAAGAATTACACTTTAGACATAAACTACTATAGTCACTCTACTGATCCAAGCAATAAATTTGAGGTCACTATTGCAAGTATGAGCAGATTTGTGTTCTCATTGATGTCAACAAGCTTGTGTTGCCATTGGTGTCAACTATAAGAGAAGGAAGGAAATCATTATTTGGGGAGATTGTTGTGAGAGTATGTTGGTGTTATCTATGCTTTGATTAGTTGCATTATGTTGTCATTAGTAAGCTACTAGTGTCAACATCTAGCTTTTATTTGATAATATTCTATCTATGGTTAAGGAAGTATTGAAGATGATGAGGATGTGTCTTTGATGCTTGGTTTCCAAGTGATTTTGAGAAAAATTGATGAAAAGAGGAAATTGTGTGGTACAATGTTGTTCTAGGTTGTAGAGTAGTGTTCTGGTGTTGCTCTTCATTTCTTCTAGGTTGAATATCTTCCTTTGAATTTTAGATATGTTGATTAGAGGTGTTCAAAGATGTAGTATTCAAGATTCAAGCTATGTTGGATTATTGTACAAAAGTTGTGTTCACCAGTGTGTAAATAGTGTATTGTAGAGGTGTCTGGGAGAAATGTTTTTGCTCTGCATTTCTCCACAATTTGGTTTCAAGTCTTGTAGATCTGAAGGTGTGTTGAAAATTCTGGTATATTTCTTTAGTCAATGTTTTTTGAGGTTTGGTTCTCTGAAATTCAATTTTCTAAGTTGTAGTGTATGGTAGAGTTGTTTGAGTGTACTAGGTGTGTACATTCTTCAGGTGAAAGTTTTTGCAAAGGAGTTTATTGGATTTTATGGTGTTTATGGAATATTCTAGGTTATGTTCAAGTGAAATTTGTTGTTTGTGAGGTATTTTTGGATCAAAGGAAACGTCTACTTAAAATTTTAATGGTGTTCACATAGGTAGCGGTCGACCTTGGTGTTTACACTAATTGTGATGGATACTTATTATTTATAAAAGCGTGTGGTAGCATGGTGTTATAGTTTTGGGTCCTAGATAACAAGTGGTGTGGTATGCTTTCACTTATATCTACCATGAAAGTACTTTGGCGTTGACCTAATTTGAATTTACATGGTTGATGTGCATAGACAACCTTGGAGAATTTTTTCAAGGTTGAAGATGGTATGAATAAGAGTTGAGTTTTTGAGGGGCGATGAGATAGACAAGTAAGATGTGAATGATGCAAAGTGAAAAGTATTAGAGTGTGAATTTGAGAAGTGCAGTGCGAGATCTCATGTGTGGGTAAGTGCAAGAAGTTGAGTCCACAAAACGTGGAAGTTTTTGCCTTAGCCAAAAAAATGAAATCGACATTGCAAAAGCAGGATCTCATTCTTAATAAACGGGATCCTGTTTTTTAATAAACGAGATCCCGTTTAGGTTCGGGATCTTGAGCCTAAAATCAAAAAATGGGATCCCGTATTTTAAAAAATGGGATTTTGTATTTTAAAAAATGGGATCTCATTTAAAACGGGATCCCATTTTTTAAAATTTCCAGTTTTGGAAATTTTCAAAAATGAAAATCCATTTTTGAATTTTTCAAAATGGGATCCCATTTTTTTGTAAAGCAGGATCCCATTTTGTAAAAGCATAAAAAATGATTTTTTAATAAATTTTTAAAAGTTCATATTGGTTTTGCTTTGTGGTCGGGTTTTTGCCTCGGATTTTGGTTCGGGAAAAGCATTAGGAGTCTGAACCTAGGCCTTCAACCTAGTTTGGCCTGCAAGTTGAAGGTTCTAACAATGTCAGAGAAAAATACCGAGTTTGGACATATGGCTGACAACTTTTTTTGTAGAATTTTTTGATGAAATTAAAACCCATTTTAGATGAGACTTGATGTAGATTCCAAATATGTAATTTTTTTTACATTTGGATTATTTTTTCTATTTTTAAATTAATTCTTGATGAAATTAGTTCATAAACTTTAAATATCAGAATTTTTTACTATTTTAATAACTTTGATCAACATAACATTTTGACGAACGGATTGCACAAGGACAAACTTCAGACAATTCTTTTCAATTAATTTTTTTTTTTTGCAAAAAATGATAACTTTAGGTCATATTATGCGCGTCGTACATGATGATTTTTCTAAACAACAAATATGCCTGATAAAAAATTAACCAAAAAAAAATTCAATAAAAAATTACAAAAAAATATCCAAGACAAGCTTTAGTGAGTCTCAAATCTTTTACCAAAAGGATTTAGAAAAATATGATAATTTAAGTCAAAATATGGATGTCGTACACGTGCATGTTATGGTAGAAAAAAATGACTTTTAAATAGTGGTTTTTACAAAAGCTTATTGAAACTCAATTTGTACAATCTGGGTATTGAAATAAATTACATATTTGGAAACCAGACTCCGAGTACTACATTTTATGATTAGTGACTTGTTTGAAGATTTTATCTCTAAGTGCTTCAAATTTTAAGGTCAAATGTGTCAACTCTGAGAATCAAGGAAAACACTTCCACTTTTTGGCCAAAAAGTGGACTCAACTTCTTGCCAGCACCCGTGTTAGATTACTAGATGTAGTGAGTACAAGGTGCCTACCATTCTTTATTTATACTGTAAAGACCCGTTGGTGATATTGTAGTGGATTTCTCTATTGCATTGAGATAGATTTCTCTGTGTAACATTCTTCTCTATCTTCTTTCTATTCTGGCAGTGAGCCTTTCTTCTTTGGGCAGTGAGCCCTTTGATAGTGAGCCCTATTATACTCAATGTTGATATTAATTTTATTGTGAGTTAATTCTCACTATTGTTTTTCCCATCTTTGATTTTCCATGTAAATCTAGTTTTCTCTTGTGCATGGTATTGATTTTTTTATGTTTATTATTTTCTTTTCATGTTAAATCATTATAATAGATTAAGGTTTAAATGAGTAAAATGTGGATCTGAATATGTATGAGGTTTTTTAAGGTTTAAGGTACAATTGATTCACCCCCCCTCTCAATTGTCTTGTGCATTCAACAATCACTTTATGCCAAGTCATATACGAATGTGTCACACAACACATAGCCATTAGGAGATGATATGCCACACATGGATTTTATTTAACTTTCATAATTATTCTCAACCTCCATGAGACATAACCTATATATACATTTTTTAGCATTAGTTTAATATATAGGAATATAATAGCAATTGTATTAACAAAAAATATCATACATTTTATAGTATGTCATTTATAGGATCAAAATATAAATAAACATATTTAATATCTTAGTTCTATATATATATATGTATCTTAGTAGTACGTTATCTCACAAATCTTCTGCACATACATGTAACTTCAGCTAGATCCTCATCTAGAGGGTTTTCCATTGGATTTCAAATAGATCCCAAATTATTAAATTAGGAAAAAATCATAATAATATTTTGTAAAGGGAATAGTGTATGCTTATAGGTTTAGATGTAATATCTTTCTAGGTTTCATGGGTTGAGAGAACCATCTTGTCCATTTTTCATACTTTTTTGGTCTTATGATTTTGAGAGACATTGTTAGGCCAATCTAGCTAAGAAATATCAAGAAATTTTGACAAAAAATTAGGATCCCCACTATTATTAAAAATTAATAATTATCCACCCAAACATGTCGATGCTATTAGTTTTGATCCAAATGTGCTTTATAAAGTAGCACTCTTGATGTCTTAACACTATTTACTAATTTAACATTTTTTACAATATTATTTCTATTGCTATCATCAGTAGTTTATTTGGAGTTAGGAATAATTGTAATATAATTTTATATATGGACCTAATACCTTTTATACATAACTTACATACTTATGATAGATTGAGATTACCATCCCACTAAAGTTAGAGTTTTTAGTCTTAGGGATCTTAAGAGATATCATCAAATTAATATAGGCTAGTAGGACTACAAACACTTGTGTAGTAGAATGAGGCATACACTAAATGAGGCATACACTTGTGATAGCTAGTCCAACCAAATATATTAACAAAATTGGTTGAATGCCACAACATATGATTTATAAAAAAAGTGTTCTTAATGTCCTAACATTGATCCAAATTGATGATTTTACAACATTACATTTGTTGCCACTATTAGAAAACATCTAGAGTTTAGAAAAATCATGGTATAATTTTATAAATGGATCCAAACCTTAATTTTTCGTTGAGAGAGAATCATTTGGTCAATATTTGACACATTTTTGGTCTTAGAGATCTTAAGGGGCATTATTATACCAATATATGTTAGGGTTGCAATGAGGCATTCAATAGTGTTAACTAGCCCACCCATACATGTTGATTTTGTTACATTAGTGCAAAAATACATGGTTTACAAAATTGCATTCTGTATGCTCTAATATTAAACTAAATTAACACTTTTAAAATATTGCATTCATTGTCACTAAGAGAAAACCATCTATAGTTGGGAATTTTTTATAAGATTTTATAAATGGATACAACACCTCACTATAGGTTATGATAGAAATGCATCCTTTCCATGAATTTAGAGAACCAATCCATTGAAATTCAACACTTTCTTAGTCTCAAGGCTCTTAAGATACATCATCAAATCGATCTAACTTAGCAAGATTAACATGTGTGGGTATTTGCACAAAGACGGGGGACCAAAAAGTGGATAAAACACTTTTGGTCTATTTGGCTTATAATGCACTCATTTTATGGATAAATATATGACCTATCTATATTTATTCATAATATGAACATGTTATAGTGTGAGTGTGTTATAACACACTCACATTTTGCTTTCATAAAAGTAAAAAAAAAACAAAAAATAAAAATTCACAAAATAGGAGTGCATTATAATGTTCTTGAATTTTAAATTTCTTTTAAAACTATCAACTCTTAGTGTTGTATTTTTCATGGGCATCCAACACAAAGAATTGGACTTGCATGTCAACACCCAAAGACATTTTTTATAAAATAGAGAAAAATAACTAAATATCAAACATGCTCTCCATCAAGTTTGCATATTTTTTATGTTGATATAAAATAATTCCACAATAATTTCAAGATCTCTCTTACCTTTCTAACCATGTATTTTTCTCTATATTTTGGATATGTTAAGGTTTTGATCTTCAATTTATCATTCTAGTGTATTCATTTTTCACCAAAAACCTATGTATAGTATGTATAGTGTTGTTGGTGTCATTCCTTATACATTCATCCAAATTTGAAATAAATTACATTTTTAACATTCTTGAATCTATTCTATACACATTCAAAAAAATAAGAAAATAAACTTCGATCAATTTTAAAAAAAAGTATGTGTGATCATGCTCAACTTTCTATTTTTCAAGTTGTTTCAACTTTAAAAATCAATAAAAACTCATATATTAACTAAAAAATTAGTAGAAAAATTGGACATAAACTACATGATGTTAGCTAATTTTCATCCAAAGTGATTTGTGAAATACTTAATAAAATTTAATATTTACGGGGGAGCACACAAATTCTATGTTATATTTTTCTAAAAAAAATAGAAGCACTTTGTGTGTTCCCCCTATTTGAAACTCTTAATCTCCACCATTTAAAAAAAGTAGTAGTTTAGAAATTACATTATGAGCACTACAATTTTTTCTCCTGCCACATCTTCAAATTTTGAACATGACTATCTTTAATTTCTCATTCAAGGTCATTTTCTACTGATTTCAAACAAAGTGGCCACTACTTACCCCCATTTTATCCCCCATTTTCATGCACATATTCATGTGGGTAGTAGAATGAGGCCTCCATTAGCATTAAATTTCCCATGTATGCATGTTGATACTCTTGGTTCACTACCATGAAAATTGGTTTTTAAATATTATCCCTCTTTTTATTTTTTCATGATTTTCATTGTAAGCGAGTTTGACTAGTTATTCACTTGTATTTAGATCAATAAAAATATTTTATTTTGTATTGACTCTTTATTTTCACTTTATATCTTACCATTTTGACAATTTTCTTGCACATTATTAGTCATTCTTCATTGTTCTCTCTCATTTTAAGTTTTTATTGATTGTAGTCACTTCTGAACAATTCCACTCTATCTTTTCCATCCTTAATCATCTTTCTTCACTATTTGGATATTCAAAATTTAGTAACTGGGATTTTTTATAAGTTTACACATTTCTTGGGTTTTCCAAAGTGTTTTCAATTTTATTTATTCATTTGCTAATTATTTGATATATTATAATGAGTAATAGTTATTTTGTATTATCTTCACTTACTTTTTTACAATTAGATTAGTTTTTCTCTCTATTTTACTAAATTGAGATTAGAAAAATATGATAATATGGTCTAAAATGATTATTCATGTTAGGTCAAGGATCAAAGTTGAAATACATTAAAAAAACTTCTATTCTTAGTAAAACCAAGGATGAAAATATAGAGCATATCAAAGAATTATCATAGAGATTGTGTAATGCCCCGCCACGAGACCCTAAAGTAAGTTACAACTCAACACGGAAGCGTACAATTTTTTTCTTCTTAAAAGTGCATTATTAACAAAGAAGATGCACAACACTTCACAACAACATCTAAGGTAACGTGACAAGATTACATCGATTACCAAACATACACACAACATGCACATAAAGCATTAATTAAAATATTAACCATACATTTAATTTCACATACTTATAAAGCATTAAAGATTCTAACACTAGGATAACATATAATAGGTTCTAGATTACATTAACTTAAAAGTGGATTACAATACTCATTCCCAGAATGAGGTAGATCAAACCTAACTATTACAATTACAAGATTCCTCCTTGAAAAAAAATGAGGGGAATAATAATTACAAGAGATAATCTAAAGTAACTAGAAAGCTTAAAATAAATAATGAAACCATTGAGAGCTCTCCATTGAAAAAATTCGCAACGCAATCTGCAAATCAAAAGGGGACCCAACGGCATAAGGCACACGTTCCTCCCAACCAAGTGGTACCCGAAGGCCCACCCCCCGTGCTAGGAGACAATAACATGGATACAAGGACAATCTACTACCTCTAGACATAGGTTGACTCAACACTAAACAAAACCACCACAAGATCAACACTAACTCAATAATAAATTGCTCTCAGAGTTTAACAGTATGGCTCACCAATATCCTAAACAAACAACTAACCTAGGAGAAAGCCACTCAAGATACATGAGTTACCCATTAGATCATTTCAGATGTCGGCCCCCATTGAGCTTCACCCTCCTACAATTATCATGTGATACATCACCACTCCAAACTAAGGAGGTACAAAATATCCAACAATCCATTCAAAGAAGAACAAACCATTCCCCAATCGTGGAAACCAGGTGACTTATTGAAAATAACAAACCTCACTACCATAGAGAACTAAAAAAGACAAGACCATGAAATAACAACTCTAAAAGTTAACATACCTCAATAGGAAGACT
Organism: Sequoiadendron giganteum; assembly: GCA_007115665.2. Classification (NCBI taxonomy): domain Eukaryota; kingdom Viridiplantae; phylum Streptophyta; class Pinopsida; order Cupressales; family Cupressaceae; genus Sequoiadendron; species Sequoiadendron giganteum. The sequence continues at coordinate 481,640,342 of CM021101.1, read as the reverse complement.
TACAATACCTCATCTAATACCTCCTTTCAATTACCCCTAAATACCACAAAAGATATCTCAAACAAATCATAAAGGCATGATAGTTAAATGTTTACAATATTCTAATTTATCACAATCTTGTATACAGTCAATGAAATGACTTATAACAATTCGCACCACTCAATTATCCCAATTTAACTAATTAATTAAAAAGGCTCTTCCAAATAGAGATAAACATCACACTAACCATTTCCCCTATTTCCTTAATTTAAAATAATAAAACCTTTGTTCCTACTAACACATTATTTATTTTAAATATCTATTCCCACAAAAACACTTAATTAAATATTAATTTCCTCTAATTGCAACTAGAAGAACCACATACGCAATCAACATGATAATTAAATCTAAGATTTAGATTTACTAAATCCATTCTCCACCAATCAAAGACATTTAAATAATTTATTCAATTTCACTAATAAAATAAGAAGCCCCTTCATTTTCACTTCAAGAGAAAAATCAAATTTAAATTTAAACTCAAATCGTCTATTACTTTTAAAAGCAATACTAAATTAATCTCCCCTATTAAATTAAACTCTTTTAATCCTTCCATTGCATGCATCTACTGAATTAAAACCACTAAATATACATATAATGTATATATACATGCAATACATCCATGCACACAATTATGTCTATATATTGTACCAACAAAAAACATTATTTAATAAAATATATTAATATCAATAAATATTTTTCCAAATAATTATATTGTATAAATATCTTAAATACCAACTAAAATATTTCAAATCTTTAATCCATCATATGCAAATTTACACATAAAATATATATTACCCATTTAATTAATTCAATAAATAAATAAATAATATATAACATAATATATATTATTAAGTTTACATTTAAATAATAAAACATAGAACAAATACCCAACAGAAAATGGGTGAACAGATTCATTCACACACCCCTGTTTGATTTAAAAAAAATAAAACCGCAGTGAATAAAAGGAAGGGTGACAAGCGAACTATCAAAGGTTTGTGACACCCACCCCAACATTACTTATGGGAAGGGGTGGCTCTAATATGCAACCGACCCTCCCACATTCCTGTGGGTGCAGTGCATGGAGAAAGGGAAGGGGCTGCGGAGGCCCTTCCTCTATAGTCATCCCCTCATGGGGTGACGGTGGAGGCAGCACCTCCCAAGCCTCCCCCATTGTTATAAAACCCCAACAAAACATTAAAAACTGGCAGAAATTATAAAATAATTTTTTTGGTTATTCAAACCCTGAACAAAGGATGCCATACAGACGGTGATATTTATCCATAAAATTAAAATCCACAATACAAATATACATATATATTATATGTATATACATATGTATATATATACATATGTATATATATACATATGTATATATATACATATGTATATATATACATATGTATATATATACATATGTATGTATATATAATATATTTATTGAATTCGATAATAAATTAAATTGAAGAAAAATTATTGAAGAAGCCATCTACAGGCAAATTTTAGTTGGGCAACCAATTTTTTTCTTCAGGGAAATTTTCACAATTACCATAATCATTTTCCGAAATTTATGAAAGGGTTTCAATTTCAATATTTTAAAAGAAAAGCTGCATAGACTTCCTCATAATAAAATTTAACAAAACTTCTACAGGCAAATTTAAATAAATCCCAGAAGATTACAAAAAATCTCTTTCCTCTAAATTTACATAGAGGCTTTCAAAACTAATATAAGTTCTTAAATCACAGATTGTTTCTCTTTGAGTTTTCTCACAGCAATTCAATAATAAAGAAGCCTTACAAATTTTGAAAACAAATTTAAAGCTTCTACAACCAAAACACAAAAATTTCTTGCATAGGAAATCTTTCAATCTCAATTAAGCCATTTTAAACAAAGCTTCTACATTATTTAAATTTTGTATAGACAATCTTTCTCAAACAATTAAATAAATAAAATAAAACTTGAAGGAACCTATTTTCCTGAAGCTTGAAGAAGATGAAGATTGAAGCAGAGCCTCCCCTTCAGAGATCAATTCCAAAGCTTTCCAAAAATCACCACTTCCAGGAAGATGTAAAAATATAGAAAACCCCCAAAATTCCTGAGAATCCCCTTTGTTTTTCCAAATTTTCAACCAGAACCTCTCTAAAAAAATATATCTTTTTTTTCTCCAAAATTCTCCCATGAGAAAACTTCCTTCCTTTCTCAATTAAATCCCCCCCAAATAATTTCTCAACCAAAAGTAAAATAATAAATTATTCTCACACACATGTCATATTCAAAATATCTTTTCAACAACCACATATATTTTCTCAAAGCCTTTTTGCATGTTAAAATAATTTCTAATTACAATTTAATTCCAAATTGAAATTAATTAACACTAATTGAAATTTAAAATTAAAATTAAATTAAACTTCCCCTCTGCTTTTAATTTTCTCAACAACATATTTAATTAATTAATTTTAATTATTTAATAAATAAATAAATTCAACCCATCGGATTAAATTTATTTAATTAAATAAATCAAATTTAATTAATCAACTTAAATAAAAACTTCTATCCACAATGTATAATTTTAATTTAAATAAATATCAACACTATTTAAAAAAATAATTCTAAGTATTAATTTCCATACTCAAGAGCCCTTCATAATTAAATAATATTAAAACATGCATCGAAAGACACAACAGAATCAACTGACGACCCACTAAGGCTAAGTTGTAGACTTGACACAGGTAACCTAGCTACTATCTCCCAATCATCATACCGTTCGGTCGACACGCTCAAACCTGTGAAGCTAGGTGGAGTCAATGTCATGTACTTGCAAACCTGTATCCAAGGCATCAATAGCACATGCATATAAAATCATTATAAAATACAACATGAAAAGGAAATCACATAATCGCAGGGTGCTCGCAAGCAAGTGATGCAATCATGTCCCCTTCACCAATACAGTATCACCAAACTGACACTTCCATCATTAATAAAACTCATAATCAATAATCATGTCATGATAAACCAACATAATTTTAATCAAAGCATGTCAAGTATAACATCAAGGAAATTACATCTCATAACACACATAGTCCATGTCGCTCTAAAAGAAATGATCAAATAACAAAACATCTTAATCTAACATAAGAGCAAAACAAAGGGGTGTTACATTCTCCCCCCCTAGGGTCAACCTTACTCCTGGAAGCCTACAAAAGCCCCCAGTACAAAATTTCACAAAACACACATAATCCATGGTTCCAACACTAAACCAGTACATACACCAACATAAAAGTAACAATATCTAGAGTTATAATCCTCAAAGCCAAATACATTTTCAAACTAAACAATCACATAGTCTCAAAACACATATTCTAACATAACAAAATTCAAAGTAGAGGAAACAACAGTGAAGGCACTTTCTCAGCCCCCTATACCGCAGGATTTTCATGAGCTCCTGAATCAGCTGCTTGTCCACTTCCAGTAATCTCCACATCTATACCCTGAGCTCTATTTGACGATGATCAACCGCTACACTCGTTCCACAAGTCCTTCTTGCATCATTCCTTGTTGGCTCAGTAACCGTCAATCTCTGACTGGTTCCAGGTGTGTTCCTCCGAGAACACTATCTCACTAAGTGGCCTTGTTGACCGCAATTGTAACATCCTATACCTTTACCTGCAGCAGCCTTCGCACGTTGTGCCGACCACTCCAAATGGAAACGCTTACAATGCCTCTAGTTTCGGTCCTTTCTAATTTGGGAACCACTACCACCAGGTTGAGGTTGTGACACTTAGGCTTAGGTTCAGAGTGTCATGGTTGCATACCACACTCTTGTCCAAAGCCTAGCTCGGTAATAAATTCCTCTAGCAAAGTACATAACCGAGGAACCAAACACTCCACACAACTTTGTTGGTGGGACTCAGAGAAGAAGAGCTCGGACGATCATCTCCATGATCACCTCTCCTAGACATCCTATACACACCACCCAAGAAAGGAGTCACAACCAAAAGATGAAATTAACATACAAAAACTCAAAAATAAAACACCATACCCATGATTAAACATGCATAATACATATACATACCAACAACCAACACCGAAAATCACAACATAAGGTCACACAAGGGTCCATCGGGACACTGGAAAGCAGCATACCAATACATGATAGAAGAATCCATGAACAAAGATCATATAACCATCTCAAATAAATCAACATCACAATCAGTGGTTTGATGGTGTTAGGCCACATGAAAGGTGAGACCATCCAAACAAGACCACATTGACTTGTCTCTTGTTGTGTAAGGGGATTAGCCTCCAAGAGATAGTCATCACACATAGGTGAGTAGTGGGTTCTAGCTATGTACAACCTCACATACCCCCATCCTCTACGTTTCCCGCATCTACTTCCTCGTACACACTCACCAAGTTCGCCTCATACGTCCTTGGAGAGGAATCACCATATGACACATGACCGACATTGAAAACAACAAAGATAACTAGCTTAGCCACCGAGTTCATAAAGAAGATCAAATTAAAGTTCCATTTCAACAATAAGACAATAATGCGCATAATTTCAACACTGAAACAAATATATAACCACGAGGGTTATAAGAAAATAAGATCACAAGTTGTGGCTAAACCCTCACAATCAACTAAAAAAATGTTCAATAACCCAAAGAAAGTTCACAATCTTTAAAATTGCACTATACAACACTATGTTACTAAATACTAGCCACCAACGAGGAAGGAGGAAACAACATCTGGTTAGAATGATAATAGCCCTCATGTGATGTGGAATAAGCACGCTATCCACATGACCCAGAGTGTATCCATGACTAGCAAAATATCGTCACTCTACCTGGTCATACGCCAATCGAAGAAGGCACATACTGGTCGCATGCCACATGGCAGTACGTTTGTCAGTCCACGGTAGTAGGCACGAGTAGAACTCACCCCACACGCGATACCCCATGGAGAAGACACACATAGGAAATCTCTATAGCCAGAGGTATACGTGGCTAGGAGCTACTCATATGCTACTTGACCAACATGGTCAAGGCAACCATGATGATCCCTCTAAAAGTGTTTGAGGTCCCATAACGCTCATCGCACAAGTAGGTTAACAAAGAAAATCATATAATGCACCTTCGCGTGTCTCAGCACGTGGCATCTTGTAACATGTCATCATCACCATCACTATGTCGGAACATGAGTAGGGTATGGCATCGTATCTCTTGCATCATGTTGGAACACATGAAGATAGGGTACATATACATAATTCAATATGATAATATCACTATGGGGCTATCGAGCTTCACCTCTCATACAAACGAGGTTAACTCACTATAATGCCAGATCAACGCCTTTACAGACATCTAGGCATAACTAACAACCATGTCGTTGTACTCAAGTCTGTGGGGATTAGGTTAACACATATGGATCAAGTATCCTAATCCAACATAAGGAAAGTAGTGGGTATGATTTCTCGGGATTGGTTGAGCTGAGATGCTCTATGCCGCAATATGTGTACGCTGCACCCTCCACCCAAGAAACTTGTGACTGCTACTATCCCTTCATGAATTGAGGATCTAGAGAACCAAAAGAAAAAGAGTTGCTTTTGGTTACTCCTATAGATAAGTTTCAACCACACATGGGTTGGCCCTCAATCAAGTAACAAACAAGCAAACACACACAATGGTATGGTTAATCCCACACCAAAATGCGACATTTTCCCATGGATGGGTACCAAGTAACACAATCACATGGACACACAAAGCAAGTCCGGGTTTCTACAACATTCGAACAAGATACAGTTACTGGTTTCTTACATTTACAAGAAGGTACAACCACATACATAATCCCACAAGAATATCCAATTCCATAACCCAAGGGATACGTATCATAACTTTCCAACCATAACTTTATATTAGGTTACTTACACGCTATAATCTTTCACAGAGGACATCATGCTAACATAAAACCCATGAACACGTGATCACTTAACACTCCACTAACAAATCGACAAGGACAACATAGTGGACACAAATGTACCAAGAGGATCTAGTGTATGAACCTAGGGCTCTGATACCATGTGTAATGCCCTGCCATGAGACCCTAAAGTAAGTTGCAACTCAATGCGGAAGCATACAATTTTTTTCTTCTTAAAAGTGCATTATTAACAAAGAAGATGCACAACACTTCGCAACAACATCTAAGGTAACATGACAAGATTACATCGATTACCAAGCATACACACAACATGCACATAAAGCATTAATTAAAATATTAACCATACATTTAATTTCACATACTTATAAAGCATTAAAGATTCTAACACTAGGATAACATATAATAGGTTCTAGATTACATTAACTTAAAAGTGGATTACAATACTCATTCCCAGAATGAGGTAGATCAAACCTAACTATTACAATTACAAGATTCCTCCTTGAAAAAAAATGAGGGGAATAATAATTACAAGAGATAATCTAAAGTAACTGGAAAGCTTAAACTAAATAATGAAACCATTGCGAGCTCTCCATTGAAAAAATTTGCAACGCAAACTGCAAATCAAAAGGGGACCCAACAGTGTAGGGCACACGTTCCTCCCAACCAAGTGGTACTCGAAGGCCCACCCCCCGTGCTAGGAGACAATAACATGGATACAAGGACAATCTACTACCTCTAGACACAGGTTGAATCAACACTAAACAAAACCACCACAAGATCAAAACTAACTCAATAATACATTGCTCTCAGAGTTTAACAGTATGGCTCACCAATATCCTAAACAAACTACTAACCTAGGAGAAATCCACTCAAGATACATGAGTTACCCGTCAAATCATTTCAGATCTTGGCCCCCATTGAGCTTCACCCTCCTATGGTTATCATGTGATACATCACCACTCCAAACTAAGGAGGTACAAAATATCCAACAATCCATTCAAAGAAGAACAAACCATTCCTCATTCGTGGAAACTAGGTGACTTACTAAAAACAACAAACCTCACTACCATAGAGAACTAAAAAAGATAAGACCATGAAATAACAACTCTCAAATTTAACATACCCCAATAGGAAGACTTACAATACCTCATCTAATACCTCCTTTCAATTACCCCTAAATACCACAGAAGATATCTCAAACAAATCATAAAGGCATGATAGTTTAATGTTTACAATATTCTAATTTATCACAATCTTGTATACAGACAACGAAATGACTTATAACAATTTGTACCACTCAATTATCCCAATTTAACTAATTAATTAAAAAGGCTCTTCCAAATAGAGATAAACATCACACTAACCATTCCCCATATTTCCTCAATTTAAAATAATAAAATCTTTGTTCCTACTAACACATTATTTATTTTAAATATCTATTCCCGCAAACACACTTAATTAAATATTAATTTTCTCTAATTGCAACTAGAAGAACCACATAAGCAATCAACACTATAATTAAATCTAAGATTTAGATTTACTAAATCCATTCTCCACCAATCGAAGACATTTAAATAATCTATTCAATTTCACTAATTAATTAAGAAGCCCCTTCATTTTCATTGAGAGAAAAATCAAATTTAAATTTAAACTCAAATCCTCTATTACTTTTAAAAGCAATAATAAATTAATCTCCCCTATTAAATTAAACTCTTTTAATCCTTACATTGCATGCATCTACTGAATTAAAACCACTAAATATACATATAATGTATATATACATGCAATACATCCATGCACACAATTATGTTTATATATTGTACCAACAAAAAACATTATTTAATAAAATATATTAATATCAATAAATATTTTTCCAAATAATTATATTGTATAAATATCTTAAATACCAACTAAAATATTTCAAATCTTTAATCCATCATATGCAAATTTACACATAAAATATATATTACCCATTTAATTAATTCAATAAATAAATAAATAATATATAAAATAATATATTATTAAGTTTACATTTAATTAATAAAACAAAGAACAAATACCCAACAGAAAATGGGTGAACAAATTCATTCACACACCCCTGTTTGATTTTAAAAAAATAAAACCGCAGTGAATAAAAGGAAGGGCGACAGGCGAACTGTCAATGGTTGATGACACCCACCCCAACATTACTTATGGGAAGGGGCAGCTGTAATACACAACCGACCCTCCCACATTCCCGTGGGTGCAGCGCATGGAGAAAGGGAAGGGGTTGCGGAGGCCCTTCCTCCATAGTCATCCCCTCATGGGGCGATGGTGGAGGCAGCGCCTCCCTAGCCTCCCCCATTATTATAAAACCCCAACAAAACATAAAAAACTAGTGGAAATTATCAAATAATTTTTTTGGTTATTCAAACCTGAACAGAGGACGTCGTACGGACGGTGATATTTATCCATAAAATTAAAATCCACAATACAAATATAAATATATATTATATGTATATACATATGTATATATATATACATATGTATGTATATATAATATATTTATTGAATTCAATAATAAATTAAATTGAAGAAAAATTATTGAAGAAGCCATCTATAGGTAAATTTTAACTGGGCAACCAATTTTTTTCTTCAAGGAAATTTTCACAAATAACCATATTCATTTTCCCAAATTTATGAAAGGAATTCAATTTCAATCTTTTAAAAGAAAAGTTGCATAGACTTCCTCATAATAAAATTTAACAAAACTTCTACAGGCAAATTTAAACAAATCCCAGAAGATTACAAAAAATCTCTTTCCTCTAAATTTACATAGAGGCTTTCAAAACTAATATAAGTTCTTAAATCACAGATTATTTCCCTTTGAGTTTTCTCACAGCAATTCAATAATAAAGAAGCCTTACAAATTTTGAAAACAAATTTAAAGCTTCTACAACCAAAACACAAAAATTTCTTGCACAGGCAATCTTTCAATTTCAATTAAGCCATTTTAAACAAAGCTTCTACATAATTTAAATTTTGTATAGATAATCTTTCTCAAACAATTAAATAAATAAAATAAAACTTGAAGGAACATGTTTTCCTGAAGCTTGAAGAAGATGAAGATTGAAGCAGAGCCTCCCCTTCAAAGATCAATTCCAAAGCTTTCCAAAAATCACCACTTCCAGGAAGATACAAAAATACAAAAAACCCCCAAAATTCCTGAGAATCCCCTTTGTTTTTCCAATTTTTCAACCAAAACCTCTCTCAAAAAATAATATCTTTTCCTCTCCAAAAATCTCCCGTGAAAACTTCTTTCCTTTCTCAATTAAATTCCCCCCAAATAATTTATCAACCAAAAGTAAAATAATAAATTCTTCTCACACACATGTCATATTCAAAATATCTTTTCAACAACCACATATATTTTCTCAAAGCCTTTTTGCATGTTAAAATAAATTTATAATTACAATTTAATTCCAAATTGAAATTAATTAACACTAATTGAAATTTAAAATTAAAATTAAATTAAACTTCCCCTTTGCTTTTAATTTTCTCAACAACATATTTAATTAATTAATTTTAATTATTTAATAAATAAATTTAACCCATTGGATTAAATTTATTTAATTAAATAAATCAAATTTAATTAATCAACTTAAATAAAAACTTCTATCCACAATGTATAATTTTAATTTAAATAAATATCAACACTATTTAAAAAAATAATTCTAAGTATTAATTTCCATACTCAAGAGCCCTTTATAATTAAATAATATTAAAACAAGCATCCAAAGACACAACAGACTCAACTGATGACCCACTAAGGCTAGGGTGTAGACTTGACATAGGTAACTTAGCTACTATCTCCCAATCATCATACCATTGGGTCGACATGCTCAAACCTGTGAAGCCATGTGGAGTCGATGCCATGTACTTGCAAACCTGTATCTAAGGAATCAATAGCACATGGATATAAAATCATTATAAAATACACCATAAAGAGGAAATCACATAATCGCAGGGCGCTCACAAGCGAGTGATGCAATCATGTCCCCTTCACCAATACAGTATCACCAAACTAACACTTCCATCATTAATAAAACTCATAATCAATAATCATGTCATAATAAACCAACATAATTTTAATCAAAGCATGTCAAGTATAACATCAAGGAAATTACATCTCATAACACACATAGTCTATGTCGCTATAAAAGAAATGATTAAATAACAAAACATCTTAATCTAACATAAGAGCAAAATAGAGGGGTGTTACAAATTGAGAGAAAAAAATTTGTTAATCAATAAGAAGAAGTGTAGTTTTGTGAGGACATAATTCGTATACTTGGGATTTATAATATGAACTAATGGTTTGAATATAGATCTACAAAAAATAAGAGCAATTGTCAAGTGGCCTACACTAGTAAATATGGGGAAGTGTGATATTTTTCTAATTTGGAAAGTTTCTATGTCAATTCCATCAAAACTTAGTGGAATTTTGTGCACTAAAGAATAAAAAAATAAGGAGGGACAAGGAGTTTAAGTTGACATTTGGAGTTGATTGAATTTTTCAATTATTGAAGAGGAAGGTAATAGAGTAGCTAGTGTTAGCATGACCAAATTTTAACAAGATATTTTAGGTTGACTATGACATAAGAGGAAGTAAATGGGATTAGTGTTCAGCAAAGAAGGAAGAGTACTAGCATATTTCAATGAGAATTTGAATGATGAAAGAAAGATATATTCAATATATGATTAAGAATTTAATGCTATAATTAAAGAGCTGAAGGAATGCAGATACTACTTGTCAAAATAATTATGTTGTATATATATTATTAATAACTATAATATTTTAGTGGTAAAGTAAAGCTAAATCAGAGACATGTGAGGTGGGAGTAATTTATGCAAATCTATAATTTTGTGTTGAAGCATAGTGGGAAATTAAGAAAATTTGTTCATGCATCAAGTAGGGCACAAATTTTTCTAATTGAGATGAGAATAAAGGTAGTTGGGGGCATGTGCAGGATCATCATGGAAAAAACAGGCCCTTAAGTGACAATGAAAATTCAAAAAATCAGAGTTAGGCAACTTGACACAAAAATTTGAATAATTTATTTATATTATTTCAAAAATATGTAAGAATATAATCTATAGCAATTGAATGTAGTTTCTAAACTACTAGGTTTATTTTTTATTTTTTAAATCTATTTGGTGAAAATTTTAAATTTCAATGTAGTAGTACTAAATTTCAGGGAAAAAATAAGAAGTAGGTGTTTGTTTGACCATCCTAACCACAATAAAATGATAAAAAAAATTTATAAGATTTTAAATATAAGTAGAGGACTCGTGTCCAGATGTGATGCATATTTTTTTGTAATTTTTTTCCAAGCAAATAATTAATTATGAATTTTTTATTACAAATTTTAAAAAATATAAAAACTCATATGTTTGACCACCTTAACTTGGTCAAAACTTCATGAAATTCATTTTTTAATTTTTTTAATCCTATAGTATGCAAATCATAGAATTTGACGCATGTTTTGGGTTCAAAAAATGTGATACCGTTTGAAAGCTATAGATGTTTTTCAATCAACCTATCAATCAAGACTTTAATCGTAATTCAAATAAAAAATGAATAATAATTATTTATTAAATTTAAAGTAAAGAATAATTTATATTGCTGGAAAGCTGAGAACCTCCTTTAAAAACTCTTTTCGTTTCATCAATTTTGGGTAAAAAAAAAGTTGTCAACCACATGGGCCATCATATCACTTACATATTGCCACTTTTTGGCCCATCATGATCCTGCACATACCCTTGGATTTGAAGATTGAAATATGTGTATGAATTTGATCTTGATTTTACAACTTTTAAATGTATATCTATAAGTAAGAGACTTCTTTATTTGATAAAAAAATGTAATTTTCTCAAAGTTAATCAATTGTGTATTCCTATAATCGTAATGAGAGAAAATTATATCAATGAGAAGCGTAGTAGTAGCTTAGTAGGATATTTTTTTGTAGATAAGGTTGTAGCATTAGTGAATGGAAACTATTTTTATAGTAAAAAATATACAAGTATGTGAGAAATATGTTCAAATTTGTTGAGCTTGTCAAGTTGAAAAATGGATTTTTTGTTTTATTTGGTTGTATCAACCATCACCAACTTAATAAACTTTGGGAGGATGTAAATATGGGGGAATTCTTAGGATGCAAACCTGATATGATTTTAATATTTGTACAATTGTGGATATATTTTCTAAGATGGTACATTTCATTACATAAAAGAAAACCAATTATGTGATACATATAGGTGACTTATTTTTCAAATAAGTTTTGAGATTGTATGGGTTGTTCAAGGAGTATTGTTAAATAGAGACAATAATTTTGTTGGTTAATTTTAGAAGACATTATGGAAGAAGATAAATATATATTTGAAATTTAGTTTAGCATACCCTCCAAAAGTTGATGGAGAGATAAAAGATGTGAATAAGAGTTTAGGTAATTTATTGAGGTGTTTGGTTGAAGAAAATATAGGAAATTGGGATATAATTTTTGGCATGGTATAATTTTCATATAATAATTTAATAAATAGGATTATAAGGAATAAATCATTTTTGGTTACATATGACAACAATATAAGAAATTTATTAAAGTTGTAAGATATTTGTACTAAGAAAAAGAGGAGTTGGGAAGAAAACAAGTTTGTAGAATATATGAAGTGCATACCAAAGTAAGAGGTTATTTGAAGAAGATATATGGTGGATAAAAGGAGAAAGATTTAATGAGAAAAAAATATATTAGATTGTTTTTAGTTGGAGATAAAGTGATGGTGTGTCAAAAAAATGAAATATTTCTAGTTTGGACATAATAATTCAAAGACATAATTTGGTCCTTGTATAATTGTCAAAGTTTTGATTTCGGAAATACATATGAAGTGGAGTTATCAAAAGGATTGTTTATATGAATAATGTTCAATATTGTATATTTGTATCAATACCATGAAAAAAATTAATAGTGGTTTATAAGAAGAATTAGACATCACAATAAAAAAAGAGGAGATTAAGGAGACTTTGGATAGTAGGATTGGAAGAAGTGCCAAGAATAGATAGTTTGATATAAGTATTTTGTGAAGTGGAGAGGAAATATAAAAAAATATTTATCTCGGATTTCAATGTCTAACGTAGACTATCATGGTTCCCCTCTACCCACCAAAAAGTGAGGGAATCAATTTTTAAATTAATTTAAGTGTCTAATGCAAGAGCATCCTAGGGTGTAAGAGTAATCTTGCATCACTCAAAATATTTAATTTATTTTTTTATTTTTTTTGGTAGGTTTCATTCACATTCTAGTCATTAACTAGTCACCATAGTTCATTGCACTTACATATTTCACCTTGTATCTAGAAATTTATTTTCTACGCAAATCTTATCATGTAATATTCAAGTTATATGAGATTCTAATAACCACAAAGACATAATTCACTTCTGAACTTGCTACTAGGCATACTATGAATATATCTAGTTTCATTACTCATAGTTTGTAGCAACTTAATAAAGTATGTTAAAATAAAATAACATGTTTCAAGATACATTAGACCTAGGAGAGCTTATCATATGAAATCCATCAAGATTCATTAGTTGATCATCACACATTTGTTCCAAAAAGATTCTTCCACATGTTTGACCAACTACATGTTACACTTGGCATCAATTTGTGTACCTCATTGCAACTAATTAAAATCATGCCTATGGATAGAATATACTGTATAAAAAAAAATCATGATCATTGGAAAGTAGTCTTGAGATGAGAGAGTGAAGCTAGCTATTTCATTTTAGGGGTTTGGAATTTATAATGCATTGTGATACCATTAGAATTATATAATTTTACATAATTATATTCAAAAAGCTAAGGCCTAGCATATTGGAATTCAATTTTAGTATATTATATAATTCTATTATGACTATAAATGAATAAATAACATATTATATTTTTTTGTGTCCAATTGTATTGTTTCAATTTATTTCACATGGTTGGATAATCCTTCATTACATCCTCCACCCATGACTACATCAATTTATCATGGATATGAATCTAGATGGAAATTGTAGCTTGTTGTGTCTAGGGGCATATCCTTAGTCTCTTAAAGAGGACCAAAGCACAAGTAATCCAAAATTATATAATATTGAGACACATTTAAATATGTGTTGATGAAGAGGGTCCATTTATATCAAATGATCCAATTGAAGAATGTGTATCACATGTGATTGTGCTAACTAAAAAGTGCGAGTAACCAAATTTTGTTTCATATAGCATACAATGGAGATAATTTGATGTATCACCTTAGTGAAAATGGTTAGGTGTTGCATGTGAGGTGGAGAAGACACAATATGAGGAAGAGTAAATATATTTTGCATAGCTTGTATTGTCCTAGGTCTATGTTTAGACATGTTTCTACCTATTCCCTAAAACTCTTTGAAATTCAAATAGTTGAGATAATAGCCTAATATAAACTCTTTGTACATAGATTATGAATGAAATTTAGAGGTACATAAAGATTTTTGTTGGCTATTCTATCAAAAATGATCCACCAACGGTCTTAAAATTATCAAAGATGCCTTGATATATGTTCACCAATTGAATAAAAATCTAGGTTTATGTGTGTCAATGATAAATCTAGCTATGGGGTGGACCAAAAAAGATGTTAACTAGGATTTTATAATGTTTAAATCTTTAACTTGGTCATATAATAGGCTAGTAGAATATTTGATCCTCTTGACATCTTCATATTGTTAAACGTGTCACATTGGTTTGCAAGGGTATGGGCATGGGTGATAATTGCTTCTAGGGTGGGAATCATTGAGGAAAAAGTGGGTGGTTATGATAATTTTATATAATTTATATTTCACTAATATTTTTTTTAAAAAAATATTTTTTGGAAGTTTGGGGTTTGTATGAAGTTTAATTTTAAATTTAAAATACACACATTAAAAATTTAGAATAATAATTAACCAAAATATATGAAATTTTATTTTAATTTAAAATTACATATGTATACATATTACATTTTTTAAAATTGAATTAAAAAATTTAAAAATATATTTTCTTTAATTGAAAAGCATAAAAATACACAATCTAATTAAAAAATTTAAACTACATATACTTTATTTAGAAGCATAAATCTAATTAAAACCTCTAAGCTAATTCAATTTTTTTTTTTATTAATTTAAAACCAAATTCAATTGAGAAAACAAGAAAGGTACCTCTAATAATATGTTAATTGCTTACTAGAAAGGGGTTGCCTAAAAAAGATATAATTTTTTTGGATATCTATTTTATTAATTTTGGATGATTATTCATTTTTTAAATTAGATATGTATTTTTAATTAATTTATTTATAAAATTAGATATATATTTTAGTAAATATTATCAAATTAAATTTAAATATGGTATATTAATTGATAAAATTTGAATTTTGTTTAATATTTTTTATCAAAGAGTTATGCATCATAATCTCATTTTCATAATTTATAAAATTACTTTACAAAAATTATATTATAATATTTTTGTTATATTAGAGTTTATATAAATTATATTATATAATTGTATTAAATATTTTTAAAAATGATATAAAGATAAAACAAGAATGAAATTATTGTTAGATTTATGTGTCTAAATTTTCATTAGATGATTAAATAAAACACTTTTTTAATTGCGCTTACAGTGAAAGCAACAAAGGAATATTCATAAACTTTTTGAAGCTTCATTGAAAATGACAGGCAGAAGTATATGCTGTTTAAGAATAATAAGCACATAAAATAATTAAAAGCTTCCCAATAAATAATTTTTAATTTAAATGCTTTTCGATTAAAATTACAAACTAAAATATGTATGTTTAAATAGTTATATATATATATATATATAGTAAAAATAGTTATTTATATATATTATTATTTTTTAATATATTTTATTAATTAATATTATAATAAACAATGTTAAGTATTGATAATTTTCAGCATTTTTTATATATATTATTAATTAATATATGTATACTAGTTTATTTTCAACTATAAATTTACATGATTAGATATTGTTCTTTTTATACTAAAGGAATCAAGTACTATGGGGATAGAGGGGAGACTACAATAGAATGCTTTAGCCAATCAAGCTACATCTCACGTAAAGAAAAATATTTTTTCCTAAGTTTATTTTAGATTAATTTACTAACATAGATATAAATTAATTAGATTAGATTAATTAAACAATAGTTGTGAGTATATATAATTGAAAACAAAATGTTAAAAAGGTTGATAGCATTTAATTTTAGGTTTGATGATGAATACTTTTGTTGTAGCTCTAGATCACCTCAAGATCTATGTTTTATTTTGTATGGATTAAATCTATGCTTATATATCACTTTTACATTTGTGGATATGTCATTTGACATCTTAATTTGCTAGTTTTGTTATTTTTTCTCTACTACATGATCGTCAATATTTAGAAATGCTATTAGAAGGTTGTGAAAGTATTTAAGTAGGTGTTCTTCTAGTATAACTCTTAGAAAAGATTAGCTTTTATGATTATGCAAAGGATTGATAGAAAATAAGTAATCATGCAAATGTTCTAGATGAAGATGTTGATCTACAAATGTTATTATTTTAGTGCACCAAATTGAAGTGTACAAGGGTTAATAGGATGCTCCTTGAATGCAAGTCATATGATACCTAATTAAATGCAATTGAATGCCTTCAAATATAGGTACACAACAATTAATCATTGAAATGTGTGTTTGGTTGGTTCATAATGACTAGTGAAATGGATGAGAGACATTCAAATTTGAATTTGAACTTTAAAATTAGTAGATTGATTTATACTAAAAAGAATTATAAACTCTCTAAAAACATATATGTGATCAGGATAACTACAATAAAAATATCTTAAAATGAATAAGATATGAAGGATAGAAATAAATAAATTCAATTTCATATATATCCAATGAGATAATTATGTATGTTCCACCATTACAATTACATTGCAAAATATAGAGAGAGAGAAGGATGAGGGTGTATAAAAAATTTGGTACAACGTCGAGTTGTTGGGCACGAGATATGGGCGGCTGTAACGAAACTAAGTAAAATAGTTGTTAATTAATTAAAATAATAGTTAAGTAAGAAGTAGTTAGAATGGTGATACTCGTGATTTGGCACGATAATTTGGCTTAAACTAAACAAACAAAATAGTGGGTGTACACGTGGCATTTAGTGGTTTAAAAATGATTTCAGCCTATATTTATATATATATTTATTAGTTATCATTACAAGATTATAATACTGGTAGAAATTAATGGAAGGAGGAAGCAAGGGCAAGGGATTCCTGTTGCAGTGGCAGATCGGAGGAGTTAATGAGGCGACCAAGTGATCGGATGGCGAACATTACGGGGTCTCGTCGATCCGACGGCTACGAACCCGGCGAGAGTCTAGGAGTAGAAGGGTGTAGGGCTTACATCAGAGGAATGAAGCCGTTTGAAAGGGACGGTCTGGCGTTAGGGTTTCAAGCGAGGGTGTTGTCGGGGAGTGGTGGGATTAGGGCAGTTAATAAGGGAGTGGTCTCGTGTTTAGTGTAGGGATTAAGGACGGGTGGAGATTCTGGACGCCCTTAAAATTGGGACCCTCACACCATGACCCTCCCGAATCCATGCAGAAGCATCCGCCGCCCTGTCTGCTTGTTGTAGGCCCTTCGCTGTTGATGTTTTGTCTCATTTGGAGTCATCATTGCCTAAAAGCGTTCCCCGGAATGGTAGGGGGTGAATGCTGAGATGCTTTTTAAGGTGAGGAGGAGGAGGAGGCGGTAGTGGAGGATGGAGGAAGAGCGTTTTGTAACAAGAGACCGACAATAGCTTTGAGGGGAATGTTGTCTGGCTCGAGGACATCCACTCGTTTCGGAACTGTGAGAAACTTTTGGATACCCTCGGACCAGGCTTCATTCCCCTCAAATTCGGCTTCTCCGCTGCGCAAACATACGTATGATCCGCCTGTGTACAACGCCGTAAGACGGCTTTACCAAGCACAGTTCTTTTTGTTGTGTTTCTTAATTTTTGTTAATTTTTTCTTCTCACGGCTTCTTGCCATCAATTTCCTGCGTATTCCGACTTGCTTTACGCTCCGCTTTTTAATTTGATTTCTCTAGGTTCGTTATTTGAGTTGGATTTGCTTTTTTGCTCCTGATTTCAAGATTTTCTCATACTTCCACTGTTTGTTTTTGCCGGCAATTTTATTTTACGTATTTTGTGGTTGCAAAGGTTCTTTCTCTCTGCAGATCGCATTGATCTGAAACTTTTGCTTAGGGTGTCTCAGGTGTTTTGTCTCTTTTACTTCGAATTATTTGCTGCCTTGTGCCGTCCGAATGGCATCTCTGGATGTTCTTCTTTATTGAACATATTAAGAGATTGCTGCCTTTTGGAGTCGAAGGCCAGGGTTACTGGCAATTTTTTCTTTTCATGTAAAGTTCAGATCGTTTCGTAACTGTCATTTTAATGAGGTAATTTTGACGCTGCACTCGTTGCCGGACCTGTATTGAATCTTATTTTGAAATTATGTTTTTTCCCGTGCCAGTTCTTTAGCCTAGGGTTTAGTGTTCAAATGCGCTTTATAACAGTAATACGCTAACCAAAATTGATACAGGATGAAAAACTTTTACTCATCAGTGGTGTCGGGCTTCTTGGTGAAGATTTTGATGTCGATGTAAAGGTTGTGGGGAATGTCGTCTGCTTCGAGGTCATTCGGATTTGCTCATAGTTGAAGCCGAATGATGTCGGACCAGGCTTCATTCCCCCCAACCAAAAGTCGCATGGATCATGAGGGCTGCGGACTAAATCAATCTAAATGCACGATCATGATGCGTAAGATCTACTCCGTTCGTAAGATTTTCATCTTCAGAAGAAGATTCACTGATTCCTGTCGGTAAGCTTTACAGTTAGAATCTGAGACTACTGCAATAGAATTGTATGTAAAAAAATGCTTTTTGGTTACGTTGCAATTCAGTTATGCGCCATCTTCCACAAGTCTTTTTTCAGCTCTTGGCTATATGATATTGCTCATTTCAAATGCCGCAGTTTCTTTGTTTTTCATGACTAGTGCACATCTTTCTTAAGGTTTTTCATATTTCTTTGTTCTAGTAGAAGTGCATTTACTTTTACAATTGCCAGATAAGTGTTCATAATTCTTGTCGTTTAATTCTTCAGGCGCCTTCCTTCTACGTCTGAATGCTTGGGCCTTTCACTACCATACGAGATTTGTTTTCATTTCGGTGCAAACTCTAAGAAGTTCGGCCTCTGTTAATGAATGTATTTGTTACAGCATTCTATTCTATAGTGTTTCCAAGACTTATGTCTCAAAATATAGCAAAGTGAGGCAGTCACTCAAGGCAATCCTATATATTGCCATCCAATAACTGTTCTATCACGTCATGTATCAAATACTTTTAAATATGCAGTTAAGGTTTTGAAAAGAAATCAACTCAGATTTTTCACAGAGATCAAGGCTTTTTCGTGGACGGTAAATTAGTTTGTAACGTTTTCATGTTTGTTTGAGAAATCTTTTTTGTATTTCACTGTGTTGGGACTCGGAATATTTTGGTTTGATTTTTCTAGACCTTGTCTTGTATTTAAAGCTATTCTCTAAATTGGAACGCGATGACATTAAACGTTATAGCATAGGTAATCATTGTTGTTTGTGCTGGATAAGGTGTATCGTGGCTGACACTTGGCAATGATCTTCTCTAGGAAGATTTGAAACGAAGATTTGCTTTTATGGTATGAAGAATCAAGTTGGATGTTTTTAAGTAATGCCATGTTCATATATAATCAGAATACTTGATTTCCTGTCCTAGGGGCTCTTACAGTCAATTTAATGGTAATTGATGTTCTAATGATAAGTGATTATAGCTGGGTAGAGGTATCAAAGTCAGGAATATGGCTCCATATCCACTCATGATACTAGCATTATATCTTCTTCTTTTGGTAATTTAGTTTGGTACTTGGATTCAGTTGAGCATGAGTTGACAGCATGCTAGGTGTATGTAGCTTATTCCTGAATGTCTAGAATATGGAGGCCAATGTTGGGAAATGTTTGAGTCTTTTTATTTTGCTTATTTGCTTTGAAAACTTTACAAGAAACATCAGATCTATGATTATTATTAGTTAATGGACACTACAAGATTGGTGTGGCCTTTCACGATGCAGGTTTTAAATTATTTTCAGTAATTATTTCTTTTTAAGAGATACGGCTTGCTAGTAAATGATGTTCAGGGAAAAAAATTACATATATTAAGCTTATTTAATTGAATTGGTGTTTCAGCTGCATTTTGTAGCTTATTCTGTTTGCAAATAAGAAAGTTCTGCATAATGATTAGTATAATATTAGCTGGAAATCATTATATTGGATATAACTAATATACTTCAAAACATATTCAACATTATTTCAAATATTTATCGAATTTTTAAGTATTTTTAATTTTTAATTTTATTATTTTGAATGAAATGTGAGTTTCAAATCTCTTCACTTTCTGATGATATGTTACAGAGGGATTGGAAATGTTGACTGAACAGAATTCACAGAAATCAAATCTAAAAGCATTAAAAGGAAATACAGTGGAAAGATGATGTCTTTTATTAAAATTGATTTTGCTTAGTACTTATATTAAGATCTTACCATATTAAGATCAAGCAAGCTGTATTTAAAGTTTGCGTCGTAAAATAAGTATTGGAGTAAGTTTAAGCTTTATTCTGTGTTTCTAATAATATTGATTTAGTAAGCTTGATTGTTGTGCCATGTTAATATACTCTTTCTACTACAATTTTTTTTTCTTATCTCAAGACCAGATCGTTTGCTATTCCTCAAACTAATGAGAATTCATTAGTGGTGTGGAATGACAGCAGAAACAATATGCAAATCAAGATTTCAGAGCATGAAACTTGAGCTTTCAGAATATAGTTTTGAATTGCGAACTTGACACTCTTTCGTTTTTTATTTTGAAAGTCTCTACTCAATTAAACAAATTCAAGAAACGCTGAGGTAAAGCTTGAGTGCGAACAAAATACATGATGGCAGATTTTTGGGAAGTAGAAGATAAAAGGAGTATATTGAAATTTTGTTTTTATTATCAAGTTTATAACTGTAACGAATATATATATAACAGAAAACCTTGTAGCGAGGATAATCTTTTCAGGAACATGAAATGAAATATGGAATTTCTTGTCTATACTGTTCCAGTTCTTTTTTCCCGTCTAAGTTAAAACTATAAATACCTGTTGCATGTTGAACGTGTTTTCGGTTCTGAGATATAAAATTTTGCCGTCTAATATTAATTTGGAGTTTCTGAACTTGGTTGTGTAAATATTTTTAAAATGTCTTTCATTAACATTTTGAATTATATTCATATTTTTAAAATTTGAAATTTTTGAATTTAAAAATATTATGTCAGTATTTTGAATCATATTCATGTTTTTAAATTTTGAAAATTTAATTTAATTTTGTAAATATTTTTCCATCGTATCCTACTCTATTCTTAAAATTTATTTCATTGAATTACCATTACTCAGTATTCAGTATTATAGAATATAAGCTCTGTCATTGAATACCATTGTATTTTCCTAGAATGCATTGAAATTTAGGTATTGAATTGGTTGGGCTTAAGACAAACAAGGTTCAGAAGCATCGATCGTAAGCATTGATTACCAGCTTTTGATTTAGTACGTTCGGCAGCTCAAGAATTACGTGAAGGTTTTTAAAAATAGTTGTTTGTTATACTTGTGAATCAGCTGAATATTTACCTGGAGGAGTTTCATGTGTTGACACTTGGTATATCTCTAGTTTGGGCAAGTTCAGATATACATACACGACAACCCTACTATTCTAGGGTTTCATAGATGTATTCCGGACGGATATAGCTTATGAAATGCTTGGTATTTCCCATAATAAATGTCGGGTTCTGTGCAGCACGTTACTGCGTGGCTGTTAAGAAATCTCCATTACCTATTAATAATTATTTGCACCTCCATTTAAATATATTCAAGACCCAAGTAAATTCAAATTTGTTATTCTCTACGGTAAGCATGGAAATGTTCGAGTGCATTTCCGGTCAACCAAAGGACAGTAAGTAAATCGGTTGTGTGTATTGAGTGCCGCCCCTAACGTTGATTGACGATATCAGAAATGAATGGATCTTGATAATGGATGTATATTTTTGGATAGCCTCGGCAATAGGCCTAGACAATTTTATTCAAGCTTCTGACAACTTCGTTTGCCTTTTTCAACATTTGATACAAGTGTTGGGCGAATCAGAAAGCCTTTAATAGATTATGACTCTTCTGGAAGATGACCATGAATGGTCTTAAAACTATCTGCACCTCAAGATTGGTAATTGAGAACTCTTCTGAATCTGTCCCGAATTTAATAACCACACTGCCAAAAATTTAAGATTCCTTTCACTACAGAAATCCACTACAGAAGCTCTGAGCCAGTCCATCAGATAACACTAGTGGGTAAATAGGTGTGCATGCTCATGCATCAAATATATACGCAGAGATTCGCACTAAAAAGCTGGGAGCAGATGGTAGGACATTTTTCCTTGCCATAATTGATAATCAGTCTTATTTGATTGATGGAGTGCCAGCACTGGAAAGGCTCGTGCATGTTTTATACGTACACAAATTTGTACTTGTCATCACCTTTCATATAATACGCGTCAGCCTTTTTAATTAATATAGGGTTGTACCAATCTAATCTCATTAATGATGACTAGAAAGAAATAGAAAGAAAAATATTGGGAGCTAGGAGAGATTGGAAAGCTTTCAGGGAGCGAATGATGATTTGAAAGGAACAGACATAAAATAGTAGAGGTTTGCAGCTTTGAAAGCTTGTAGGGGGCGATTTCCAGTAAACCTAAACCTGAAATCGATGCTTCTGACTGGCTAAAGCTTGAGCCTACAAGGCTGATGGAGATTACAACAAGTGCATCTGTTTAAATGGAGGTCAACGACTTAAAAACTGAGATCATTAAGCCAAAAAACGAACAGCAACCAGACATCATCATAACCTCTGCTGCCTGTTGTCTATGTATGACATGACACTTATCTATTTTATTTTGACCTCTTTCACTGCAGAAAATTTGCTACCCAGTCATCATTTTATCATTCATTGCACAGTTCATTATGGACTTACAGCGGAACTGTGATGTTGAAAATGATTTTCTGGCATTGGATTCTTCTACAGCTGTAGACGATCGGATCCTGATTTCTGAAATAAGGATCTGTATGTCCTGATTTGCATTGAAATCGCAGTCCACTCCATTTGACAGCAGTCATGGTCTTCGAGTGTTGGAGATTGTGGGAGTAGAAAAACCGTGATATACATGTCACTTGCCCATAAAAATTGAGCCTCCTGACAGCGATGGCCTCTCCATTTCTTCGTAGTGGCATCGCACAAGCAACTTGTTTTTCACTGGTTAATGGCTATACGTTATACATCACTTTTCCATGCTACATTACGTTACAGAACACTTAATCTGGCAATACTTCCAATTTTGTATTGTGCCTTTGCATGTTCAGATGCCCCTTCGCCTTTTATAAGTATTGCTTTTTACCTAAACTTGTTTTCCCTTTTTCCTTTTTCCTTTTTCCTTTGACCTTTGTGTTTTCAAAATTAAAGTTTGCTACAGGCGAACTTGAGGGATAATTTCTGTCAATTTTCCTTCCACAGCGCACTTGTGCAGGTGTGAAAATGGAAACGATGGAGCATTTAAATAATGGATGAAGTGATATGTACTGTGAATGGTCGTAATGGGCCCTCAGTACGAATTTCTTGATAGACAAGAACAGATTAATTTATAGGGATATGAAAATGTCTTAAAAGAGGTCTGGTAGTTCAAATGGATTGCCAGGGTGTTTGCTCTGTGATATGGTTGGTCAGAGAAGTAAAGTATTTTTAAGTTTGAGAAGAGTTTTTGGGATATAATTGTAGTAGGGGAGAAGATCCAGTTACTGCTTTCCATCGAATAATCGTCATTTCCATGTTCATTTAACCCCCCAAAAAAAATTTCACTTTGATCCATTAAAAAACTTTATTTGATTGAATAAATAATTACAAAAACACCAATGGCTGCTCATTAAGTGTTAAAGTGAATGTTTTTGAATGGATTTAAGGCATAAAATAGTTATAATTGATTGAAATTATAAGCACTTAACTCATGAGCGTAATTTTTTTTCGATTCAATGTACGGTTTGAATTGTACGGTTGCGTAAAATTAGCCCTGGCGGATACTGGGTCTTCTCCCCTATAGGTATATGAAAATGTATTAAAAGAGGATGATAGTTTAAATGGATTGTCAGGGGGTTTGTTCTTTGATATGGTTAGTTAGAGTAGTAAAGTATATTTTTAGGTCGAGAAGAGTTTTTAAATATACTTATAGTATAATAATAAAATATCAACAAATATGAGTTTCAAAATTGGAGATAACAAATCTTTGTGATCGATAATTGATAAGAAAATTCTGATTTTAGATAAAAATGAATATAATAAAATTATTCTTATATAATATTTTAAGATAAATAAATGTAATAAAGCATTAATAAATATGTTTTCAAGAATTGGAGATGAATAAGCTTGTGTCAATATCTAAAACTGTACTTTAAATTAAAATATAATTAAATAAGAAGTTTCATACATTGTTCAATACCTAAAAATATGATGTTGAATCAAGAAATGAATAAAATGATATTTGACTGTAATATGAAATTAAAATATGATGCTGGATTGAAATAAATAAATTAGATGATTATATTACATGATAGTCTTGAAACTATCTCTAATTCAAATTTGATCTTGTAGAATTCATTTTTTCACTTGTTGATATGAACCTCATGTGCAAGAATGAATTTTGACAATAAAAATGAACTTGTGACTTATAAACCTTTTGTACCACCAAACATAAAATTTGATTGAGTGCTAGACTTCCAATAAATTATTATATTGTTGATAAAGTCTTTGCCCCTAAATTTGATTTGAAAATTTTTAATAAAAGTGAGGTAGACAATATGCAATAAGTTGGACACTATCCTAGAATTAAGTTCACTTGGAATTTAAAGCATGCAAAAGGGTGATACAAATAAAGACCTAGTATGTGCTCGCACGGGTAGCAGAGTTGGCTTGAGTCTTGTGTTTGACTCTGAGGCCTGGTCTTTACTCGATGCATTTGGCTTGGCAAGCCGGTTTGGTGCATCTCTAAGGGTTAGTCTCACCTCAACTCGTTGCATTGGGACGTGAAAAAAATATTAAAGACCTAGTATGAAACCAAGATTTTAAAATCTATTTGAGATAAAAGCTTAATTTTGTACAATGCTATGACATGGGATACTATGATTATCACTCGATTAAATATTGTTTTCCCTAAAAGATTGGATGGTAGTCAAATAACAAATGATTAGACTCTAATGACTTCCAAGTGATTCTTTTATACTTGGCTTTCACACACAATTTGAAATTCTTGGCACAAGAGTGAAAACATAATGACTGGTTGAAAACAAATTACTAATAATTTTTCCAGCATCACTTTGGTGTCAATTTATGAAAAAGATAAAAATTAAAAAAATATTCTCACAACTCCTAGTTTAACATTAAAAAATTTAAAATATCCTGTTACAAATCTATAAATGTAGTTGTCAAAATTATAATATTTTTAGCATTTTAATAATGTTTATATTTATTAAAATTAATATAAATAGTTTAGGCCTTTAGTCTTTTATCAAAAAAAAATAGTGTTTATATTTATTTTTATTTTAACTAAAAGCAAGTAATTGACATCAAAATATAAGGTTGATTTTATTTTCAAGAAAAATACTAAAACTTTATTTAAAACTTTAATGCAATCGAGTAAAGATTCTATGTCAAGATGATATAATTATTTTTTATCCCAGTTTAAAAGTTGGAAAAAAGTACAAGCCTTTTGCTCCTCCTTTATGTTTGTTTGTTTCTTCCTCTCATCCCATCATAATCATTTCTTTTGGTAGGTTCTTGGCTTTCCTCATGTTCTATCATATAGATATACTTATTTTTGTCTCTCAAAATATGAAAATGTGTATGTATGTATGTATGCATATGTTTATGTGTATTTGTATGTGTATATGTGTATGCATATGTATATGTGCATACATACATGTATATATGTATGTGTATCTATGTATGTATGTATGTATGTATGTATGTATGTATGTATGTATGTATGTATACATATATTTATGTATATATGTATGTAAATATATGTACATTCATATTTTTATTTTTTATTTTTAGAGATTTATCTCCCCTATCTTGTAATTCACCTAGATTTATATTTATCATTCTTACTCTTATATTTGGATATTCATCTATATAAGTTATTATTCCTATTTACATATCTGGCTTGTGATTGTGCATATAGGGCTTTTTCCTTTCTTGATTTATTAGTGTTTTATTTTCAATTGTTTTTTTTCATCTTTTCTTTTTTTCTCTTTCTTTAATAGAATTTTTTTTCCTTAGGCTAATACTACCTTTATATATTTATTTAAGATATTTTTTTTTATTAATTGATAGTATTGATATATTCATATGTAGACATATATGCTTATATATATAAGAATTTATTTGTTTGTTATTTGATTGTGTGTATATATTATTGGTACATATGTATATGTATATGCATATGCATATACATATACATATACATAATAATCATTTGATTGTTAATTATAATGAATTTTATTTAACTATGTGTGTGTTCATCATTTATGTCCTTTCCATCCCCCCTTTTTTCCTTGTCACTACTTAGCACCCTCCTTTCTTTTATTGTTGTATCTTCCTTGTCCTCAATTTATCATGTCCCTTCATCTTGGATTGGTTTTTCTTCCATTATCATTATCTATCTAGGTATATCCTCTTGGTTCTTCTTCATCACCATTGATTCTTATCTTAGAGATTGGGTATTTTTTATTTTTATTTTTTTGTTTCTCTTATCAAGTATTCATTCCT
The DNA here is from genome assembly GCA_007115665.2 of Sequoiadendron giganteum. Taxonomy (NCBI): domain Eukaryota; kingdom Viridiplantae; phylum Streptophyta; class Pinopsida; order Cupressales; family Cupressaceae; genus Sequoiadendron; species Sequoiadendron giganteum. The sequence continues at coordinate 481,613,325 of CM021101.1, read as the reverse complement.
TTGTATTCCCATCTCCCTCATTTTTTTCCTTTTTGGGATTGATGTTAATTTTTTACTTGGTATTTAAATTCCCATCTTCTTGTCCTCTCTAGCGTCTTAGAGTTGGCACCCTCTCCCTTCATCTATTTAGAGTACTTGGTCTACTATCATCTCTTAATTTCTCTCTTCTCTATGTATCTCATCTTGATAATTGATCGTGAATTTTGATCTAAAAAATTGGTTAAAAAAATTAAACACAATCAAATCCAAAAATTTGTGATATTACATATGCCTCTCCAAATTTAGAAACATACATACATACATACATACATACATACATACATTGGAACTAAAAAGGTTAATCCTTGCATTGAACTCTAAGTATAAGTATAGATATGAAAAAATTAAAAGAAAATATGAAATTTACTATAAAATTATGGAGGCCCCCATAACCTCAATATTTAGCATTTTATCAACAAATGAATAATATTTGCCAATTTTATTAAAAAAATAATTAAACATTTTTTATTTTAAAAATTACAAACATAAAATCTACTAAAAATTTAATATTTCTTTAGTTTACATCATTTTATGATCTAAAATATATATCGCTTTCTAGTGATTTGAGTTAAAATTTTAGATCAATTTTAGCCATTTATTTTATAAAAGTGGGATAAAACTTTGAACTTTCACCCCATACATAGTAGCATAAAGTAAAAGGGAAAAAATGTAGGGTATTTAATTTTCATCATTATATTTTGTCTCTTCCTTTGTTTGCATTTGAATGTACATGACTTAAGCATACAAAAGTAGAAAAAGAAAAAATAACAAAACTACAAGTAAAATAGGTAGAATAGTTATCTAGAGTCAACATGCACACACTACATATAGATGTTGGGAATGATTATTAGTAATCTAACCCTTTAAATTTGTGTGTGCCTAGTAAAGTGCAAAAAAAAATCAGTAAAATAAATAAATATTGCATATAAACTAAGTATGATCACATGAAAATGTTATAAAAATATAACACAAGAATGATAAAGTGAGAATGTAGTATAAGTATGAGAAAATTGAGCACAAAAAATCTTAAATAAATCAACAAAAATTAGATTTTCATACCTAAAACACTTACCTTTCTATGTTAATAGATTAAAGATGAGAGATGGCAACAATTTTGTCCATAAATTAGGAGAATCATGAGTGCATGTAATCAAAAAATAAAAATAAAAGACTTTCTCCCCAATTAGTGAGATCCAAGTGAAAACATGGAAGAGTATAAAATATTGTGTGTAAATAAAAATATTAAGAAATATAGATCAAATAGAGCAATACAATGTATAACTTAAATTAATATCCCTTATGACGCCTTTTTGTCTTTAGCATCAAGATATACCAAGGATGTATGATTTACTAATTTTTCTATACAAAGAAAAATGTCATGTAGAACTAGAATCTCTAAAGAAAATACCTTTTCTTGTTCCTAGATGTATCATTTTCTACCTTTACCTACCTTAAATTATTATTATGTACCTTGGTAAGATTACAACCATAGATTTCTCTAGACATTTATGTGCACTTTTTAATTTACCTAATGGCATGGTAATGTAATGTATATAGGTTGATGGAAATGATTATGTGTGGCGCACATACTTGAGCTAGTTCTATTTTGAATAAGTTATGTAATTAATTATATTATGTAATGTGTTGGTCTACATTGAGAAATTAGTTGTTTACAACTCCATTATATGATTAATCGAGAGTATATAAATATGAGGATTATCATTGTAATGGTAGGTGACATGTATACAATATAGTTTAATAAATTATTCCCTAATGAGTATTATATGATGTTACACTACCTTAAGGGTTTATTAATATCTTGGTATATTAAGTATTAAGGAATTTTGGCCCATAAAATATTGTATTATTTGATCTCTATTTTATTTAGTATATTATTGATATCATTCTACATATATTACTAATATTACATGTAAGGATCTTAACAAGTTATATCTTGATTTTCTTATAAATAGTTTATCTATATTGTATAAGGTCATTCCTCACATCTAAATACCTAATTAAGCTGATGTTTTTATCAATGGTTTTCTTTCACATGTTTCTAAAAAATGGTCATAGTAAATATTATAAGTAATATCAAGGGAGATATAGCAATCACAAGTTGGCCATATATTTTTTTCCCTAACAAATTTTTTAGTGCATAATGAGGGCATAATTTCATATTAGATGATTCAAGTTAATAAAATTGGTTCCATTTTTAAAATTTAAAATAAATAGATAAATCTTTTCTCCCATGTGCTTCATTTTCAAATATAGAGTAGAAATGAAGATCCACTGAATATATTTTTTATTAACTCCTAAACATCATGGAGATACCTATCTTTCATGGGAATAATGATGCTAGAATGTTGGCTCTATTACAAAAGTATCAATTGTTAATCTAAAATCTTGAAAATGGAAATGTAGACGTTTAAAAACGGGTAATGCATTTTCATATTATCATTTCATCATTATCCTTATCATTTCTTCTATCTATATTAAAATAACACTTTCCTCTTAATAATTGAATAGTTTTAACTATTTAATTATCTTAATATTTTTAATATTTGTATTAATTAAACATTTTTTAATTATTTAATTATCTTAATATTTTTAATATTTATATTAATTAAATAATTTTTAATTATTTAACTAATCATTTTACCTCCACCATTAATTAAAATCAAATTTAAATTTATCTTTGGTCCTCTATAATTAAATAATTTTTAAAAATTATTAAATTGGCTAATGATCCTCTTTTAAATAAATTAAAAATAATTTATTTAAGTTAAATATTTTCTTCTAAAATAATTTTTATTTATTTCTCCAAGCAATCATTTGAATTAAATAAATTTTATTTATTTAATTCCCTCCTTCAAAAATTCAAAATTTGGGTCTTGCCCTGTCTTGAATTTTCTTATCCATTGATTTTGCAAATCAGTCTCCACCATTAATCAAATGTTAAGTGAAACATATAAATAAGAAGATTTCATTTCATTCAAATCCTCTAGCACTTTTATTGTCAATATCTCTCTAGCATTTTTCTGATCAAGATCCCCCTATCACTCTTGTTATCAAAATCACTATAGAACTATCAAGCATTCAAGCATTAGAGTGTTCAAGAATTCAAGAATGATAAAGGGTATTATCAAGGGTATTATCAAGGGAATTATCAAGAGAATTATTGAGAGGATTATCATTCAAGAATTTAAGCATTTTCAATGATGGTGAAGTGGACAAGCTTAGGGTTTGAGAACAATCTGTAGGGTGGAAGAGGCTTTTGGCCTCCTCTAGAGAGATTTGAGTATTCTAGCTTATTTGGTGCACTCCTTTATCCTTGGATTTTTCCTCATTTTTGGCAGGATGTGTTTTAATGCTTCATGTGTTCAATTTGTATTTGTTGCTTCTACATCTTGAGGATATTTTTGCGACCCTATTGGAAGGGATTATTAATACTATGGGAATTTAATGGAGGTGGGTGCTAGTGCACCTGAAGAGCCTCCCAAAGTCTCGAAAGGGACCAAATATTAAGAATGATATGGTTTATTACCATGACATAGTTGTGGAAAATAATCACATATTTCCAACCATAAAGTCTCCACCCCAGAGCAGTGGCGAAGGTGGTAATGGAAGTAAAGGTTGTAGAGGATAAGTTAAATGTCCTCCTTCTAGCCCTAAAAGGATAATTATTTCCCCAAACCTTGAAATTCTTGTTGCTTTGGGTAAAGAAGAAAATAGATTAAAAAACATTGCAATCTTTCTTGTTGTAGTAGATAGAAACAAAGTTCCTACACAAAAATAAATTGATGAATGGATAAATCTTGTTTGGGGCAAAGAAATTAGGGGTTCAAGTATCTTTCTATAGAATCCAATCCAAAAAGGGATTTTTCTTGTTTTCTTCAAAGATCATAGTATGCAGGAAAAGCTCATAGGTAAATAATATTGGAAAATTGGTAAATGTATGTCTCATGCCCTAAATTGGATACTAGAGTCTTTAAATGAAGAAATCCTCGCTCTTTCCTAGCCTATATGGACAACTATTAAAAATGTTCCACCCCTTTCATGAGAATTTTTGAAACGAATGCTCTCCTCAATCAGTAGTGTATTGAGGATTGAGGAAAAAAAAGCTACCCTCCTCCATATGGATGCTAGTGTTTTGATGTAAAGAAGGGGTAAAAAATCTCAAAATACACACAAAAAATCACTTATCCAAACCCTCAAACATCAATTGGTGGATTTTGCTTCACAATCCCCCATTCTTGCTAGTAGCCTTTCAAACATGGATTTTTGGACATAACTTGTGGGGCATGTATGACATTAAAAATTTAAGGATGTTTCAATAGACCCTTTTGGCCATTTACAAACATATCCAAAATTCAGGTGGCGTTACTTTGTACAGAAGGCTCCAAAATTTGATTGTCTTATTTCTTGACTAGGCCTAATTAGCAACTAGGCATGCTCCAATTTTGTTCAGGGATTCACATGGATTCAACACTTTTTCTAACACCTTCAACATATCAAGTATGGCCCAATTATTCTTCTCCCGGTAGATCAATCTCCAAGGGCTTTTCAACAAATACCCTGAGTCTCTAGGGTTCTTAGGCCTGATACATGAAGATATCAGATCCTAGCAATAACTCCACACATGCCTAATCCCATTTATTGCCTTTACAATCTTGAAGCATCCAAATGAACACCAAGTTAATTCATTCCACCAAGTTTCAGAGGTTCTTACTAGTGGAATGGAGTTTTCTACATTTTATTCTCTCACTGGTTACCCTATCTAGGGTTTCAACCATTTTAAAGAAAAATGATCACAAATCCCTTAAAAATCAATGAAATCACATGAAACCAGTGCCAAATGAAAGTATATTCAATTATTTATCAACCACAATATATTTTATACCATGATAGGATCATACAGATATGTGCAATTTAGGTTAACAACAAAATAACGTTCAAAAATGCAGAAAACAAAATTTTATTGCTGTAATATTCAAAATCTCCAAACAACCAACCATTGTGTCAACCATACAAGGATTTTTGAAAAAATTAAAATCATTTCCCTACTACCTCTAACCATATTTTTTTTATTGACTTAACAAATCCTCAATTTACCTCCTTTTACAAAAAGTTGCAAAAGTTGCTTTGACAACATTTGGACAACTATGACAACTTTTACATATTTGACCAATTGACCCACAACCTTCCAAAATGGAATGAAATGACCCTAAATGACTTATTACATGTATCCTTATTAGAACCAAACTCTCTTAATCGACCCACAATGACATAAATGGCAACATACCTTCTTTGATGCAACATTGACAACTATTACAATATTCCACTACCTTACACCTAAAGACTCCATAAGAACTCCCAATGACATGAAATGGCCTCAAAAGGCCTTATTACATGAAATCAACCCAAACAAAATAAAAGAAAAATTCACTACATAACCCAAGGGTGCACCTAGAATTGGGTGCCCTTGCACCATACTCCAAAGGGAAGAAAAGATTCAAGTTCCACTTGAATGGAGGGTAGAAACATGAGAACCATTCTTGGTCTGGTGTCTTTAAATCCTTGCATATTTTCTTCTTTGAAACAATCCCATTCTTTTTTCATCTTCACTATAGGTCTTTGGAACACTTGTCAAAGGTATTTGAATGTGTCAAAATAAGCATGTCCCCCATTTGCACCTCTAAATCCTTCTTTCAACAGTGCCTTAACAATTGAAATAATAGCTCTATATTGTGTATGTGTAGCATCAAACTCAATTTTCTTGTTTTCTTTTACTTGAAGGGATTTAAAATTACTTGTTGATGAGTGTCGCTGCAATCCTCATCATTTAACTATAAATGTCAATCCAAGGCGATGTCCATGGCTATATGCAATAGGGAGAAGAAATCATTTGAATGCCATGTTTTTTTCTACAAACATAATTGAAAGGCAATGCATGAAAGAAAATTGTTAAAATCAAAACTATTCTAAGAGCTTGTAAATGAAATGCTTAAATCAAATCTATCCTAAGAAACTTGTAAAAGGATATACTGAAAATGTAAAAAGCTAGAAATGAAATGACTACTAAGAAATGAAACTACAAACAAAGAGATTGCTGCTAAAATATTGAACTATATTATTTTATGAATTCTTCCCCCATTTTATTTCTTGATTACAATGAATTTATAGAATTCTTGTGTTCAACTGATCTGAAAGTTAAGCTTTATGATTGTGCAACCACTTTCTAGAAGATAGGAACATGTGTTAAGAGAAAAAGATAGATCTTTCTTCATCTTGTTGAGTCAATCTTCTTTGGTCGTCCAAAAAAAATATGCCTATTTTGCAGCCCTTAAACAAGCTCCAAAAAGGCATTTGATTGCTGAAAAATTCATGCTTTCCCATTGTGTATCATTAAAGTTCATAAAACAACTCCTAGATGCTTGCAAAATGGTTCAAACTACCCAAAATTATCTCCTAAATATTCTCCATTTGTTTGCACAATCCAACAACTTGCCTTAATTCTTGGAACTGCCTCCTAGATGCTCTCAACTTATGTCCAAGTCATCCCAATCCATTTTAATGCTCACAATTGTTGTTTTTATAAATTTTGGAAAGTTTCCGGAGCAACCCACAAATTGCGGAGCAACTTCAAGTGTTGTCCCTCAAGTTTCAGAGCAGCTCCCCACAAATTTCGGAGCAACATACTTTGGTGAAGTTTTCTCTCAAACCACGAACTGGGTATTCGCGAAATTTAATGGGTTTTGTCACCATATTATCATTGAATTTCAAACTAAAAATCTCCAGAACTCAGATCGTAATTTTCAAGATATGATGAAATCTTTGACTGCTGCAACTAAAAATATCTCATTTTCATCATCACGCTCGGTCGATAACTTCATAATTAGGAAAAATATACATTTTTACATGGCTAAAAGATGAGTCACTATTTTGTCTCATCACTTGCAACTATTGATAACCCTTGACAAAACATATAATAGTCAGATAAACTATGTTACAATTCACCTTCTAGAGATACCTCGTGTAATGATAGTTGAAATTGATCATTCTTCCTAGTATATTGTTCATACTCTTCCTCCTACACTTGGATGATAAAAATGTTAACATTGTCCTCTATAACTACTTTTTTAGCACCATCCTCGACTATGTCTTCTTTTCTCTGCTTCTCACACCCTCTTAGTGACCCTTTCAACATGGCAACATCTTATTGAAGTATCTTGGTCTACAAATCCATAATGGTAACTTGATCTTCCCCATCTACAACCCTCTCTATTGTCCTAGTAGTAGACATAAATCTACCTGCATCCTCAAACACAAATGACATATGTCTAACATGGTTAGATAAATGGAAAGATCTATCCTTGCAGTCTAACAACTAAAAATCTGAACCTTGCACTATGTTTTCTAGCAACTCACCTTGCTCAACTTGCAATTAGACTCAAATTCACTCTCTTCAAACAACTTCAAATGATTGATCCTTTGCATTTGTAGTAAGGTATGTGAAAAATCATCCATAACTATGCCTACATTATCCTTCAACATGCTTTGCACCCCCATGACAAGTCATAAATGTCAATTGTTTTTATAACAGTCCTAGGGTGATTTATGCTTGCAAAGCATTTGTCTTCTTGTTCCATGGTTTGTACAAACTCCTTTTCACTCACCAACATAGCACTAGAACCCATTTGTGATTCTTGACTTTCCTCTTTTAATGGTGTAAGGGTGTATGAAACCCCATCTTTCTCTATGACATATATGTTTTTCCTACCATCATGTTTGGCATTCCTATCATATTACCAAGGCCTTCCTAAAATCAAATGGAAAATGTCCATTGGTATTATGCCACACGAAACCCTATCCTTATAACCCCCTATGTGAAAATCTACCCAACTTTGTTCATTCACCCCTACTTGTTGCCCTTTGTTTAACCAAGACACCTTGTAGGGAGTGGCATGAGGTAACCTTTTTAATTTCAACTTCTCAACCATTTCAAGAGAAACCAATTTTTTTGTACTACCAAAATCAATAAAATCCTTGCAACACTTACCTTGGATTTTACATGTCCTGAAGAGTGACTTTCTCTGTGCTGGTTCCTTCTCCATTGGCCCTTTGATTAGAGTTCTTCTCATTAGCAAAAACTCTCCAATCTCTGGTTCTTCAACGTGTGGTGAAGAATGTACACTCTCAACATCATCCCCACCTTGTGCAATCTGATTTCTTCTTTCACTTCCAAAAGACGTAGATGGTTTCTCCTCAGTACATTGACATGCTTGGTGGCCTGAAAATTTGTTGCATTTATAACACTTCCCAGTAAAGCCACTTGAACCTCCTCTTTGGCCTCCAAATCTTCCCCTAGAATCTGATCTTCTTCCCCTAAAATCACCTCTTGAATCTATAGCTTGTTCTTGAACTCTACTTTTCTCTCCTTGACTCTCACCTGACTATCTTGAATCAAAAAATGTACCTCTTCCTCTAAAATTCCTTCCTTTACCCCTTCTTTTCTTTTCTTGCCTTCTCCTCAACTTATCTTCAACCTTGGTGGCCAATTGATAACACTCTTCCATCGTTCTTAGACTGGTGAGGCTTAATTCATTCTGAGGGTTGTATCTCAACCTAATGATATATCTTTTCACTTTTTCCACATCATCTTCTACATGGCCTACCCTTATGCTCAATTTGTAGAACTCCTCTATATAGGTTTGCACATCCATATCCTTTTGCTTAAGGTTTTGAAGCCTTCTAAATAACTGATTGTTATAGTCACCAGGTAGGAATTTTCCTTTGAGTTTATCAACCATCCTATCCCAAGAGATGATTTTAGACTTTCCATTCTTTCTCCTTTCATCTTGTACATAATCCCACCAAACTAAGGCTTGGCCCTTCAACTTTTTCTTGGCCAACTTCACCCTTTGTTCTTCAGTCCAACATCTTCATACTCAAAGTAGTTGTCTAGTGCTCCTATCCAATATAGGATTTCAAATCCATTTTTCCTCCATACACTAGTAAATCCATCTTTATCTTAGGACCTTCTCCCTTAGTTTCCTTCAATAGCTTTGCCATCCTCAAGTCATCAGGATCCATCTTTTCCTCGGACCCTCCTTGGGACTTTCCTCTTCCCCTTCTTCTTGGTCACTCAAGTCTCTTGTGATCACTCCTCTCCTCTAGCTTGTTTCCAAGGCAGCAAGCCTCTCCTTCATTTCTCTTATCTCTTTAGCATGTATCTCCTTCAATTCATTCACCTCTCTAGTGACTGGATTCCCTTTTGGAGGCATCTTGTTTCCTCTTCACTTCAAATCTTCGCCTCTTCAGATCAACCTATGATATGATACCAATTTGATGCAGAGAATGGGTAAAAAATCTCAAAAGACACACAAAATCACTTATCCAAACCCTCAAACATCAATTGGTGGGTTTTGCTTCACAATCCCCCATTCTTGCTAGTAGCCTTTCAAACATGGATTTTTGGACATAACTTATGGGGAAGGCATGGGATTCAAAATGTAAGGACATTTATACACACCCTTTTAGCCATTTACAACCATATCCAAAATTCAGGTGGGGTTACTTTATACGGAAGGCTCCAAAATTTGACTGTCCTATTTCTTTACTAGGCCTAATTAGCAACTAGGCATGCTCCAATTGTGTTCAGGGCTTCATAGGGTTCCTAAGCCTGATACATGAAGATATCAGACCCTAGCAGCAACTCCACATGTGCCTAATCCCATTTCCTTCCTCTGTAATCTTGAAGCATCCAAATACACACCAAGGCAATCCATTCCACCAAGTTTCAGAGGTTCTTATTGGTGGAATGGAGTTTTCTACATTTTATTCTCTCACTGGTTACCCTATCTAGGGTTTTGACCAGTTTAAAGAAAATGATCATAACTCCCTTAAAACTCAATGAAATCACATGCAACCAGTTCCAAATGAAATTAGATTCAGTGCTTTATCAAGCATAATAGATTTTATACCATGGAAGGATCGTACATATCTATGCAATTCAATTTAGCAACAAAATAACATTTAGAAATGTAGAAAACAAAATATTTATTGCTTCAATCTTCAAAATATCCAACAACCAACCATTGTGTCAACCATACAAGTATTTTTTAAACATTTTACAATCATTTCCCAATTGCATTTAACCATATTTTGGTTATTGACTTAACAAATCCTCAATTTACCCCCTTTTATAAAAAGTTGCAAAAGTTGCTTTGACAACATTTGGACAACTATGAAAACTTACATTATTTGACCAATTGACCCACAACCTTCCAAAATGGAATGAAATGACCCTAAATGACGTATTACATCCTTATTAGACCCAAAATCTCTAAATCAACCCACAATGACACAAATGGAAACATGCCTTCTTTGATGCAACATTGAAAACTATTACAATATTCCACTACCTTACACCTAAAGACTCCACAAGGACTCCCATTGACATGAAATGTCCTCAAAAGGCCTTATTACATGAAATCAACCAAAACACAACAAAACCAAAATTCACTACATAACCCAAGGGTGCACCTAGAACTGGGTGCCCCTGCACCAAGTTTTTATGTCCTTATCTCCCAAAATTGATATTCTAGACGTGATAGAAATTAATCTTGGAGGGAAAATTTACTCCTATAATTTTGAAATTCTTGGTGGTATTAATGTGTGATTTCTTTACAAAAGGGAGGGGCATCTAAGAAAGAACTTATCAATTATTATGAATAATCTCGTGAACCCCAAGGCCACAAAATCTACTAGGAAAAGTACTTCTAATATTTTTGCAATGAGAAAGGATATGGATAGGGGCAATAAAAAACCCAACTCAAGAGAAGAACCTCTAGAGTTTCATCAAGAGAATCCAATGATTGCTTTTGGGATTGGGGAGCTTCCTAGCTCAGAGGCTATTTTCTCTAATTCCCCCATTTTAGGGAATTATGCTAAGTATATTAATCCTTCTCTTATTTCTCTGAGAGCTAATAGGGCTCACATTGGTTTGAAATCTTTAGAGTATAATTTTCATGGTCCTAGATTTTCTAACCTTGGCCCTATCCCCCGTTCAAAGGATAGTGATTTGATTGTTTTTGGGCCCCCAACCCTATGTGTAATCTAACTAATGTTGTTGGGGTTTTGGATATCCAAAAGGCGATAGTCATCCCCTTGAGCTCCAATTTTGATCCCTTGGCTACAGGTGGTGACACTAGGCCATCTACAACCACCTATCTTAATTCGAGTATTGGTCTCAACGAAGGTTCAAAAAAGATATTGGGTAATCCAATTGAGATGACCCTTAGTTTTGAGTTTGTAATTTTATATTCATTTCCCATGGATAATAACCCTTGGGTGAACTCAAATAATGTCCCTTTTGATGGGCCAATAAACAATCTTAAACATAATAAAAATTCCCAAGAATTAGTGATGAACAAAATTAAATTGTCCATTGCTCAAAATAAAAATGCACAAAATAATAACTTCAAAAGGATAACTCCTTAGATAGAGGATGCAAAGTCCTTAGTTGTTAAAGAAGCTTCTAATGAAGATGAAGGAGATGAAGTGTTGAATAATGTGGGGAAGAGTGATGCAAATAATTCCTAGTTACCATCCAAAACTATATCCCCCAAACTCAAAAACATTATTTATGAATTTGAGACCAAATATGCTAGTTTAAAAAAAACTCAAGCATACAATATATTATCTAATAATGATAAAAATAAGTTAGATAATCCCAAATAAGGTGGCTCTTCTTTGCACTTTTTTCCTATGTCCAAGCATGATCTTTATGTTTATCATGGGTTGATCATAGACAAGAGCTTGCAATAGAAGCTATGGAAAAAATGGGGATACCTGAAATAATAAAGAAAAATGATCAAAAGTTTAATGGAAAATAGGTCAAAATTGGCTTCCCTATCTTCTACTAAACCTGGACTGGATAATAATGATGAATTATTGGCCCTAGATAAGTCCTTTCAAGATATTGACAACACAAAAGTGGTCAAAAAAGGGAACACTATAGGGGGTATAGAGTCTTTGGACAATAAGGAGATCCTAGTGGGGAACTTAGTTTCAAATGCCTCGTCCCCCCTCTATTTGGGGGTGATGACCTGGATATTGAAGCTAGAGCCATCCCTATAAGGAATGACTAGATAAAAATTACTAAAAATAAGACAAAAAGGAGAATTAAGGAAATGAAATAACCCTACTTCAAGAGAAAGGAACTAGAGGATAGCATTCCTAACTACTTTGACAAGTTTAGGAATAATATGGACACCTCCTCTTGATAATATCTAATGATATTTAATTTTTATTATAGGAATATAAGGGGACTTGAATCCCTAGATAGAAAGTATATTGAAAGGAGATATTTGGACCTTGATAAACATAAGTATGTTGTCCTTCTTCAAGAGGTGAAGGCTACCAATTTTAATCTTGAAGCTAATCTTAAATTTATCTGGAAGGGTTCCTCCCAATTTTATACTAATCATGCAAAAGTTAGGGGAGGACCTCTCACTTTCCTTTCAAATAGATGGTCCAAATATGTAATGGATCATGGGGTCTCCCCATGCAATAGGGTTGTCTGGATAAATATTGAAAAGGAGAATATAAAATTTTGAATTCGGTTTATTTTTGCACCTAACGAAGACAGAATCAAATTATGGAAGTGGATGTGTAAAGGTCTTCAATATCTCCCTTGGATTGTGGGAGGCGATTTTAATACGATTGAAAATAATGAAGACAAATATAAGGGAATTGATATGCGGTGGAAGAGCAATGAAAAACAATTTTGGTACAAAATGAAAAATAAACTTAACTTATTTGATCCCTTGGAAATTTCAATGAAAACAGAGAATTAGAAAATTTGGTATACCTAATGTAATTCCCAATAAGGGAATAGAAGAATCTACTATAGATTAGATAGATTCTATGCTAACAGAGACTTTTTCAATTTTCGTCAAACTGAAGATGCTTGTAGGGTTAAAGTGGTTCTATGCACCCTCTCTAATAATCATCCTATCAAATTCAAAATCATGATGGCAAGTGAGACTCTCCCCAAGTATAATAAAGAATAAAAAATTATACTAAATACTAGCCTATTAAACAATGAAGATTGTAATGATGCTATTTTTTACCCTTAGAGAAATCAACAGGTGGTTTCTAAAATAAAAATCTTCCATTGAGATCTAGGAAACCAATTTCAATAGTTGGAAAATCATAATTAAAACTATAGGTAAGAAGAAAGTAATGGATAATAGGGAGGTTGAATGCAATTTGTAAGAACAACTCTTAACCCTAGAATCTAACTCTAGACACCTGAAAATGTCCTAAGTATATCACACATCTTGATTTTTCTTATTAACACCATTTCTCTCATAATTCGCCTAATCCATCTATTTAATTAAATAATGTCCAATTATTTGGTTAAATTCACTTTATTCTCCTATTAATCGAATAATTAATTTTATTTGATTATTCATCATAATTCATCATTTTCTTCCCTTTTGATTAAATAATATCAAATTATTTAATTAAATGCTAATAATCCCACTTGATTAAATAATGAACAATTATTTTATTAAAGGATATTGTTGAGTCTCTCATGGATTATAGACCATCGATCTAATCCTTGATCCATGCCTCATGGATTATCAACCACTTGATTAATCCTTGATCCACACTCACCTCCTTAATTCAATTTCATCCATTGGTTATCATTTTCAATCCTCACCATTGATCATAATACCCAAATCTATAAATACCTCACCTTTTAGCATGAATTTCATTCATAATCTTCATAGCACCCTTACTCTCCTGAATCGTTGAGCCATTTCTTGAGAAACTTGAGAGCATTTGTGAATCAATCACCTTCAAATCAAGCTTTCACATAATGTATTAGGAAAGTTTGAGCATTCCACATTACTACACCATAATTTTTCTTCAAAACCACAATGGGATTTGGAGGTTTGCACACTAGTTTAGGTTCAATTGCTTTGAATTGTGTTTAATTCTTTTGAATTGAATCTTCTTAGTGTTTTTAATTGAATTTTATTGAGTATGGATTTCATTTGATCACAATCTTGTAGTTTCTTATTGTTTTAAGATCTTGATTGCTTCTATTTTGATGTTACTTGATCAATTGAGCTAACCATGCAATATTTTTGAATGCCCAATGAGACCCACATCCTTGTCTAATCATTTTTTTATGAATTTTTCATCTTTGCAAGTTGTAGGAACAACACAACATTTTTGTTCTGATAGTTCCACGCCTTTGTTAAGGGTTCATGCCTGTACAAGTTCAAATATATGTGCTTCTATTAAAAGTGAATTGCTTCTATTTAAATACTAGTGCTTATGTCTTTTAGAATAGTGTCACACTTTTGTTAAAGTTTTGTGCATTTGTTAAAGGGTCGTGCCTTTAAATAGCTTGATAGTGCAATGCTTTTTTTAGAAACTTTCACACTTTTTTCTGAACTCTCGTGATTTTTTCTGATTTAGTTTTTTAATTTGATTTAAAATTTGGAGTTGGATTAACCTTAATCATTTTCTATTTTCCTGATCTTTTTGACTGAAATAACCATTTGTAGCAAGTGGCATTTGGAAAATAATCTACTAACATTTGTGTTGTAGGTTTTCAAATAATCTAGGATTCATATTTCAAATTTGGTGCATAAAATGAGTTCACATTTACTTTAGTGCTCTAAAATTGAACAACATAATATTCACACTTCAATTTGGTGTTTAAAATTGAACAAGACAATCTTCATTTTCTCTTGGTGTTTAAAAATTGAACAACACAATCTTCATTGTCAATTGGTGCTTTAAATTAAACCACACATTTCAATCTTTGGTGCAATTAAAATTAATATTTTTCCATGTTTGATGTGTTTGGTAAGCTAGAGAGTATGCACCCTCTCCCCTTACACTTCATGTGATCTAGGGTAATGAGAAATACCTCTAGTTTGCACTTTTTCTTGTTATAACACTAAAGGAGTTATCTACGTATCTACTCCCCTTGTGCCTAGTGCAATCTTGGGTGATGATAAATAGCAACATTAGTCCTTTATTGTTAGGAGGTATTCCTAGGTATTTCATCACTCTAGGGTTTGACCTCAAGCACATTTCTTTTTCGACAAGATATATAAAGGGGAAAGAGCAAAATTTGTACCTCAATCCAATCATGACATGTCAAGTGTTCCTATGTGGTCCTAGGTGATTCTAGACACAAGGAGATGATATCTCAATATCACATTTGTACTTGCATTGGCATTTATGAAGTACCTCCACTACGAACCTTGTTATTAGAAGCCTAAGAGCCATTTGTCGACCAATTTCTTAAAGTGGTGCAACACAACATGATAAATGTGTGAAGTTACTCGCTATATACTAACCTTTGTTGAGGTGATAGAACCCCTTGCAAGGAAATTTTCCTTCCAGGGTAAGAGGTGTCAAAGTGGTACATGACCTTGGCATACTCTAGTTGTCCATTCATTGAACAATATTTTATCAGTGGGCCTATTTTAAGAAGATAAACCCAATCTACCACTACAAAGAGGATTGTATTCTATGGTGTGTTTTTATTGTGGAAACTTGTGAAATCCATTGGTGTGATCTTGTGGAAGAAGAACACATGAAAATCATCCAACACCAATTGAGTTAGTTTAATACATTGTTTACTATGTTTCTATCACTTGCAAAAAAGATAAAACATAAAACAAACATCAAACATGTTGACAAACTTGAAAAAAATTAACCTTTGAACAAGTTATACCACATTTTTTTGATAGTGCAACACTTTTTTATGCATCTCAACACTTCTATTTTTATCAAAATAATGCATTTTCTTGCATCTTAGTGCTTCTATACATCACAACACTTTTGTTCTAGAGTAAACCTAGGAAAAATACATCTCAATGCTTTTGTTTCCTCTAGTATGACACTTCTATGGAAACAACATGCCTGTATAGACATCTCTACGATTTTGCACACATCTTTGCGCTTTTGTAGTAAATAGTGCAGTATTTTTTCTTGTTAGAAAAATACAAGGTTAACAGATCTCCAAATTTAAAATTTTGACCAACAGACTTCAACAAACCTTAATTTCATGAAAAACAAACTTGTGACTATTTGATTCATTTAAAACAATAACGAAATTTTGATTTCTAACTTCACATAGGAATTATCAAAACACCATTAATCTTCATTTGGATCAAATTTTTAAACCAAAAAAAAACCATTAATTCAATCCACCCAAAAACAATAACTTAATATTAGACATTGACCATTTGGACTTAGATCTTAATCTCACTTCTTAGTTTGCCATCTTTCTTGGAAAACTATCTATTTTACAAGTATTTGGTCAAATTATTATCAAATCATGGTGAGCTAGCCTACTTTGGATTCATAAGTTTTCTCTTGAAGTTTGCAAACTCATTATCATCATCATCAAAACAATTATAAACAAGAGATGTAGTCCAAAATAATATTTACATTGAAAGTTTCATATCATTCATCCAACCAAACTCCATTAAAAAAAATGGTCCAAAACTGATTAAGGTGTCACTATTATCCCAATTTAAAGAAACATTTGAATAAAATCATTTGAGTAAAACATCACAATCCATATAGCCTATGGTTGTCACAAATTGTATGGTCACAAAAAGGTCTCAAAACAAAAATAACATGGATTCTAATCCAAGTGAGTCAAATATTCCTATTACTACAAATAGTGGAGATCAACCATATGGAATTACCACTATCACTCATAGAGTTCAGTTACTACCCAAAATGCAGCCTCAATGTCACAAATTGAAATGTTTTATATCGAAGACACTATTAATAAACCTCGGGAATTCACCCCCGATGAAATTCTAGAAATGTCACAAGATCCAACTCTTGGTCACATAATAGAGACCATGTTGAGTCTTGATCCAAATTTGTGCATGTTGAAACTAGCACAAAATGGTGATAAAATTCCCTCAAACTTTAATGTCATAAAACTCAAAGAACAATCCTTAACATCAATGGAACAAACCTTTGCACACATAGTGGCAATAAATCATCCTCATGATAATGAATATTTGGGACAACATATTACACAAAAAAAACCAAAGCCTTCTTCACTTATTGTGTCAAGTCAGCCAACATTTACCTTACAAGGGATGAGTAAAAAAAAATTCTCAAATAAATATGTTAATCCCTTGTATAATTCACAAATTCTAGGAAACACCAACCCAAATCTAGGCTTTCAAAACAAAAATATCCCACCAAAATTCAATTCTCAAAGTTCAAATATGACAAATTATAGGGTGAATCCACCTTCACAAAACTTGAGCTTGAATGGTCCCAACAATCAACAAAACCAAAATCAACAAAATCAACCACCCCAACATCAAAAAACCCAACATCAATAATACCAACATCAACAATCTCAAAATCAACAATCTCAACATCATCAAAATCAACCAAATCAACAAAATCAACAATCTCATCAACATCAACAACATCAACAATTGGACCTTCCAGAGTACATCCTCTTAAATTCAAATCTAGGGAACTTGAAGCAACATGTTGTTTTTTGAGTCGTTCCCTTCTTATTGCTTCAACTGTAAGAAATTGGGGTGTTGAGCTATGAATTTCCCCATGAAGGTGTAGGCGCCTCCCAAGAAGGTTTGGAAGAAGAGAGAGAGCAAGGTTGTGGATTCTTCAACTTGCCCAATTGAAGAGGTTTTGGAGAAAGAGACTAGTATGGTGTGGTTGTGTATTCTCCCCCTAGTTTTTCTCTATTAGGTCTAGTGCTTGAGGTTTCCCTTGCTCCTAGGAATACTCCTCTATCTCCCCACACTATTCCTTCCTCGATAGTGGGGGGTGGGAATATTCTAGTCTCATCCCCCTTAGGTGGCTCTCTTGGTTTGTCCCCTATGGTTGAGTCTTCTTTCTTGCATCCTCATGAGTCCTTCATTCCTAAGGAGGATCCTTTGATTGAGGATGATGTTCCTTTCATTGTTGTTAGGGGTCAAAAGAAGAAATTTTCTCAATTCCCCCCCAGGTTAGACAAGCGTGACGACTAGGAGGTAGAAAGCTAACTGTGGTTCATATTATAGAGCTCAAGGCATACCTTCTTCTCAAAAGAGTAGATAAAGGGAATGCAGAAAATAAATTGTGGAAGGAGTTCAAAAAACCCTTTTTGAAATGTGCTCCAAGAGCACACCGTCTTCTTACAAATGAAGATTATTTCATGGAATATCAGGGGGTTAAACAATATTTATAAGCATGAGCTCCTGAGAAATCTAATTCGGGATCACAAGCTAGATATTTTTCTTATTCAAGAGACAAAACCACATTGTGATAAGATAAATAAGTTCAAAAGCAGCCTTTTAAGGATTATGGTGTTCATGGTATCAATTTTGATGGTGGCCTTGGATGGTATCACAAATTTTTGGAAGCAAGGGTTTGTTAAGGGTAGTCCATTAGTGGAGGATCAAAATCTTGTTCTCACTCATTTTCATCACCTAAAGGAAGATTCTTCTTGGGTTATTTCCAACATTTATGCCCCTAACTAGAAGAAAGCTAGAAAAAAGCTCTAGGATCATCTTGGCGAGATGTGATCTTCCTTTCTAATTCTTCATGGATTGTAATGGGGAATTTTAACAATCCTTTATATGATAGTGAGAAGATGGGATTACCACAAATCCTTATTGATAGAAGAATGGACCTAATATATTTTATTGATCATAATGCTCTGGTGGACCTGGATCTTCAAGTTTCTTCATTCACCTAGACGAACAAGAGAGTTGGTGATGATCTCATTCAATTCAAATTGGGTAGTGCCCTTATCTCAATGTGTTAGTTTCTAAACTATTATTATTCTCTCTTTTTTTACTAGAATTGGATTTGATCACTCCCCTATTGCTTTCTTTGTGGATATAATTGGGAAGAGTAACCAATTCTGCTTCAGATTTGAGGCAATGTGGATTAGGCATCCTAATCTTAGATATTGTATTTCAGACTAGTGGCAAGTTTATATTGATGGGATGACTATGTTTAGAATAGCCAAAAAATTGGTCACTATTAAATAAAAATTAAGAGATGGAATAAGGATTCATTTAGAAAATCTTAAATGATAAGACTCTTGTGTCTTAGTGCCTAGACCTAGTTTAGAAGGAAATTCAGTCTAATGGTATGAATGAGTCTCTTGAACTAGAAGAGGATGCCCTCCTTTCCAAGCTTCATGATATCATTTCTAAAAAATAATATTTTTTGAGACAACACTGTCATGTTGTCTAGCTAAAATCGAGAGATCGTAATACAAAATTATTCCATATTTCCTCTCTCAAACTTAGATATGCCAATAGGATCAATTCCATTAATGTTGATGGCTTGACAACATTGGAAGAAGGTGTTATCCAAAACACTACTATGGACTTTTTTCTAGTCTAATAAAATATGATCTATATCCTGATCAAGAAGAAAATAATAACTTCCTCGAAGTGATCCCTCCCATCTTGAATGAAGAGAATAATAAATTTCTAGTTTCCATCCCCTTTGTTGAAGAAGTGAAAATAGTTATTTTTTCCTTTGAGGGCAATAAAACCCCTGGTCTAGATGAATTTTTGTTCCCCTTTTCCATTATTTTTGGGGCATAGTTGCTCTGAATGTGATCAATGCAATGAAATAATTATTTAGGTGTAGGAATATCTTGAAGGAACTCAATTATACCTTCCTTGTTCTCATCCCCAAATCTCCCGAAGTGACTTCTTTTGGGGACTTCAAACCCATTAGCCTTTGTAATGCAATTTATAAAAAAAATTCAATTTTTTTGGCTTCTCATCTTCAAACCGTTCTTCCTCATTTAATCTATATTTAGTAGAGTGGTTTTTCTCATGGGCGTCAAATCCTAGACTCCATTATTTATGTTGATGAAGTTTCTCACTCTCTCTTAGTTAATAGAAAGACAATTTTATTTCTCAAGCTTGACCTTTTGAAAGTGTATAATAGGGTCACTTGGAACTTTCTCCTCAAGATTGTATCTCGCTTTGGTTTTTTCTAGAATTTTTTGCAGATTATTGAGCGATTGGTTCTAGTTCATCATGTTTCTCAATTTTGGTTAATGGACCCCCTTCCCCTTTTTTTCACAATTCAAGGGGAATCAGATAGGGGGACCCAATCTCTCTAATTCTTTCCATTATTATGGTAGAAGCTCTAGGTAGGCATATTCATAAGGCTGTGGAGGTGGGATTTTTAAAAGGTCTCATTGTTCTCCTCTTTCACATCAATAATTTGTTGATGATACTATAAGTATGGGAGAAGCTTTGGTCAGGGAAGTCAAGGTGATAGATACCATCATTGAGGGTTATGAAAATTCCTTGGGTTAGTGTGTCAACCTCTTGAAAAACATGGTGTACTATCTGAAAACTCAGTATTCTCTCTAGATGAAGTTTGCTAGGATTCTCAATTGTAAGTTGGCTATCTCCTAGATTCATACCTCAACCTCCTGCTTTGCATATCTAAGACTTGTGATTAATTTTGGATTGGATTTCTAGGTAAACTTAACAACAAATTGGTAGGGTGAAAAGGAACCCTTCTCAGTTAGGCTAGGAAACTATAGCTAATTACCTCCACCTTGCATAATCTCCCTTTGTATGCCTTTAGTTTATTCAAGATTCTAGTGAAGTTTGAAGACAATATGGAAAAAATTGTTGCAAGTATGAGTAGTTAGTGTTTTCATTGATGTAAAAAATTTGGTGTTGTCATTTATGTCATTAATTGAGTAATATTGTTGCAAGAGTGTGAGCAATTCTTGCTTTAATTAGTTGCATTATGTTGTCATTAGTTAAGCTACTAGTGTCAAAATCTAGTGTTGCTTTGATAAGATTTTACATATGGATGTGTAAGTGTTGAAGATGATGAGGATGTGTCTCTGGTGCTTGGTTTCCAAGTTCTTCTGAGAAAATTGATAAAAAGAGGAAATAGTGTCTTGTTGTGGTGTTCTGGGTGGCAAAGTTGTGTTCTATTTTTGCTCCACATTCTTCTAGGTTGAAGTTATTCTTGTGAGATTTATATATGTTGGTGAGAGGTATTTAGAGGTGTTATATTCAATATTTGGTGTGTTGGATCATTGTACAAAAGAAGTTGTGGTCACCAATGTGTGACTATGCAAAGGTGTCTAGGAGAAATGTTTGTGCTTTGCATTTCTCCACATTTATGTTTCAAGTCTTTCAATTCTGAAGGTGTGTTGATGGTGTTGGTATTTTACCTCAATCAATATGGTTTGAGGTTTTTTTTCTTCGAAAGATAGTTTTATGAGTTATAGTGTATGGCAGAGTAGTCTGAATGTACTAGGTATGCACATTCTTTAGGTGGAAGTTGTTGTGAAGGAGTTTGTTGGATTTCAAGGTGTTTGAAGAATATTCTAGATCATGTTCAAGAATTATGTGTGGTTCACATGTCATCCTTAGATTTGAGGAAGTGTGTACTTAAATTTTTAATGGTGTTTGCATGGGTAATGACTGACCTAGTGTTTACACTACATGTGATGGATAATTATTGTTTGTGGTAGCATGTGGTTGATTGGTTTTGTTGATTTAGATCTCAATTATGGTTTTATGTGGTTTGATTTCACTTTTATCCACCAAAGAAGTGTTTTGGTGCTGACCTAATTTGAATTTGCATGTTCGAGTTTCATAGCTGACCTTGGAGAAGGTTTCAAGGTTGAAGACAATATAAGTATGATTTGAGTTGTTGAGAGATGTGAAGGTAGATGTGAGAGATAAAGATGATGCAAAGTGTAGTGTGTTAGTGTATGAAACTGAGAAGTGTAGTGCAAGATTTCATCTATTAGTTTATTAGAGTATTGAGTAGAAGGTGGCTACAATTCTCCAATCAGACTGTGAAGGTGTTGATGTCATTATGGTGGATTCTATGTTGCATTAAAATTATTTTCTCTATGTAACATTTCTTCTTTATTTTATTTTCTATTCTGGTAGTGAGCCCTACTAGCAGTGAGCCTTATTGTATTCAGTATTGATATTACTTATATTGTGAGCTAATCCTCACCGTGGTTTTTCTCTTCTTAGGTTTTCCATGTAAATTTTGTGTTCTCTTGTGTATTGTGTTAAGTTTTTTCCATAATTTTATTTTTTTTCATGCTAATTCATCATAACATATTTAAGGGTTTAATAAATGAATATGGATCTAAATGTTCATGAGGGTATTGAAGTTTTGAGATACAACTGATTCACCCCCCTCCCCCTCTCAATTGTCTTGTGCATTAAACAATTGGTGTCAGAGCAAGGTTCCTTGGAGAAAAGATTAATCACTTAAGGTAGATGTGGGATGGAGCACAAGAAGGAGATCCCTATATTTGATGGAACAGACTATGCATTCTAGAAGAAAAGGATGGAAGGATTTTAAGAGAATCCAGGATATGATGTTTGGAAATCCATTAAGGATGGATAAATTATGCCTACAAATGGTCCAAGCACTAAATCTAAACTCAAGGTCTATGAAAGCAATAGTAAAGAAAAGTATGCTCTCCTGAGTAGTCTAACAAATTCTAAATTAGTGAAAGTTATGGATCTAAAAACTGGTAAAGCAATTTGGGAAATGTTGGAAATAATTTATGAAGGAGATTCAATATGGTCAAACAAGTTAAGATGTAGAACTTAAAGACCACATTTGAGAACTTGCATATGTTTGAAGATCAAAAAATTACAAACTATATGTAGAGGGTAGATGAAGTTGTCAGCTCCAACAAAGGTCTTGGAGGAAAAGTCAAAGAACCAAAAGTGGTAAAGAAAATTCTCAGAACCCTTCCTAAAGCTTACAATCATAAAAAAATTGTTATTGAGGAATCTCAAATCTAGATTAGTATTATAGAGATTAATTGTATGGCTTTTTAACTATATTTGAAATGAGAGAATTTGGTACAAGTAATGGTGAAAATTTTGAGACTACTTTTAAGGCTGCAAAAATAGAGAAGATTGAAGAACCAAATCAAGAAGATCTTGATAATGTGGTGGGTAAATTTGTGAGAAGGATGAGAAGAGGTACTAGTAAGTACATAGGTAATTTTCCTTTCAAATTTTTTATTTGTGGAAAGATAGGTCACTATTCTTCAAGATGTCCAAATAGAGTTGTGAATGACAAAAACAAGGAGAACAAAGGTAAGATGATTAAGAAAAAATACTATGTTAGAGAAGATTCAAGTATTTCTGATGATGAATTCTTATTCATGGCTTTAAAATATGAATATGTTTCTGCTAACTCTGAAATGTGTGTGAAGGAATGACTTCTAGAGAGAAAGGATAGGACTGAAGGTACTTTTGTATCTACTTTTCATGCTAGATAGAAGAAAAAAAATTCGATCATTGAAAATGATTGCTCTAATCATATCACCGAATACAAGAGTAATTTTTTTAAGCTTGAAAAGTATGATGGAGGACATGATAGATTTTTTTATGATTCAAGTGCTAAGATATGTGGAATAGGTTCAATTAGTTTTCATGGAAAGAATAATGTTGAATATGTTTACTATGTCAAAGCATTAAGGAATAACCTCTTGAGTGTTGCAAAAATGTGTAGCAAAGGACACAATCTTATGTTTCAGGATGTTGGATGTGAGATTAGAAAAGGTTCTGAAACTATGATTTCTACTCGAAGAAGGAAAGATTAAAATGTTAATCAGCTCAAGGGTGTTGATGGTCATTTCTTCATGAATCAGATTAATGAAAGTTGGTTATAGCACAGGAGGATGTGTCACATTAATTTTGATAATTTGGTAAGAATCAGTTTAGTTCAAGTAGTAAGAGATTTTGCAAAGATTACAAAGAATATCAATGTTCTTTGCAAGCACTAAGAGATTGGAAAGCAAACAAGAAGAAGTTTCAAAGGAAAAGAACAATCTTCTACCCGATTACTAGAGTTGGTGCATACAAATATTTGTCATCCTACAAGAATAAGAAGTCTTCAAGGTGATAGGTATTTCATGATTTTATTGATGATTATTCTAGAATGGCATGGGTTAATTTTCTTAAGGAAAAATATGAATCCCTAGATAGGTTCAAACCATTTAAAGTTATGGTTGAGAATGAGATGGATATGGAGATAAAAAATTTGAGGTCTGATAGAGGTGGAGAGTTCACATCTAATGAATTTAACATGTTTTATGATAATCATGGTATAAAGAGGCACTTGTATGCCCCTAGGACTCCTCAATAAAATGGAGTGGTTGAAAGGAAAAAAAAAGACTGTTCAAGAAGCTACAAGAATTATGATGAAAGAAGGTAACCTACTAGAAGTCTACTGGAGAGAAGCAATTCATACTTTTGTTTACATAATTTGAAAAATTTAGGAAAAAGAAAACAACACAAAGACTTCCTATGAATTGTGGTATGGAAGGATACCTACTATCAAATACTTCAGAGTGTTTGGAAGCTAGTGTAATATCAAAAGAGATGAAGAAAATTTGGGAAAGTTTGATGTAAGGTCTAATTAAGGAATCTTCCTTGGATATTTTACTAGAATAAAATCCCACTGGTGCTACAACAAAATATTAAGAAATATTGTTGAGAGTGCAAGTGTTGAGGTTGATTAAGATTTTTGGAACTTAGTGGTGATAGATGGATATGAATTAGATGAGCCATACTTTAAAGAAAAAGAATAAGCTAAGGAAAAGGAAGTGAGGTTTGAAGAAGAGGAAGAAGCTTTGAAAAAGACACCGAGAACCCCTAAGTATGTGCAGAGGAATCATTCTGAAGAACGGATCATTGGAGACAAAATATAAGGTGTATTGATAAGAAGGAAAGTTGTTGAAGAAGAGGTAAATTTGTGTTTACTTTCTAAAGTTAAACCTAAAACAATAATTGAGGCATGCAAAGATGAATATTGGATGAAATCTATGGAAAAAGAACTACTAGAGATTAAGAAGAATCAGACTTGCAAACTTGTCCCAAGAAATACAAACAAAAATATAATTAGATCTAAGTGGGTATTCAAAAATAAACTGAATGATAATGGAGAAGTAGTAAGGAACAAAGCAAGGTTTGTGTGTAAGGGCTATTCACAAGTTTAAGCAATATATTTTGAGGATACATTTTCTTCAATGTCAAGAATGGAAGCTATCAGGATGTTTTTGGAATTTTCAACCCATAAGGATTTCAAATTTTATCACATTGATGTGAAGTCTACTTTCTGGAGAATTGGAAGAAGAAGTATACATGGAACAACCAGAAGGGTTTCAGTTATTAGACAAACCTAATATGGTTTGGAGATTGAATAAGGAATTATATGGATTGAAGAAAGCTTCCAAAGCTTGGCATGCAAGGTTGTATAAATATTTGACACAACAAGGATTCAATTAAGGTACCACAAATAGTAATCTTTACTTTAAAGTTGAAAAAGATCAAATCTTGATTGTAGATGTGTATGTTGATGACATAATTTTTGGAGGTAATGAAGCTATGTACAGTAATTTTTCAGAAGAGATGCAAAAAGAGTTTGAGATGTCTATATTTGGGGAGATGAATTTCTTCCTAGGGATACAAATCAATCAAACAAACAAAGGAATATTCATTTCACAGTCAAAGTATGTCAAAGAAATTTTGAAGAAGTTTGGAATGCAAGACTCTAAACCAGTATGTACTCCTATGGTTACTGGTTGCAAACTGAGCAAGAATGATGAATCCCCTAAGGTTGATCAAAGCAAGTACAAATTAATGATTGGCGGACTATTATATCTAATCGTGCTACTAGACCAGATATCATGCATGCATTTTTTCTTATGGCTAGATTTCAAGAAGATCCTTGATAGACAAATGTTACAAAAATGAAGAGGATATTCAGATACTTAAAGGGTACTCTATATCATGGCTTGTGGCATCCAAGGGATACTAATTTCACTTTGAGTTCTTATATAGATGCATACTAGGATAGTTGTGTTGATGACAGGGAAAGTACAAGTGGTGGTGCATTATTTCTTGGATGTAGATTGGTATCATGGCTAAGTAAGAAACAAGATTCAATTTCTTTATCTATTGTAGAGGCAGAGTAAATTGTAGGAACATCTTGCTGCACAAAAGTGTTGTGGATGAGGAAAAAATTGAAGGATTCCAGAGCGATGTATGATGAGACTATTTCTATCTTTTGTGACAATACAAGTGAAATCAATATTTTAAAGAATCTAGTGATGCATTCAAAGAAAAAATATATATCAACTAGATATCACTTTCTAAGAGAAAAGGTTAATGATAATAAAGTGAAGCTTGAATATATTTCTACAAAGGATCAAATTGTAGTTATAGTCAATAAGACTCTTCCTAAGGATACTTTTGAGTATCTCTAGGGGAAGTTGAGGGTTATTTCCCCCATTCTTTGAACTAGATGCATAAGGAGATGCGTTAGTCTAGTGGATCTCAAGATTCATTCTTTATTCTAGACTGATGTTGGTGGCTACCTCTCTAGGGGAGTAGGTAGTGGTATTGTTGATTTTTGTAGTTAGAAAGGTGTGTGTTGTCACTATGCAGTGGTTTTTGATTTTGTATAGGTTGGTGTGTGCTCCTAAGGGGGGGTATTTAGAGTAGTAAAGAAAAATTGTTGCAGAGCAGTAGTAAGTAGGTTGTTTGATGTCAAGAGAAGAGAATAAATAGTACAAATATTATGTCCTTTTCCACTAATGTCAAAGGGGGAGAAAGAAATATGTGAAAAATAATAAGTAATAAGGGAGAGAAATTCATAAGCCATTTAGGAAGAGAGAAACAATCTATAAAGGGGGAAAGAACAAAGTGTAAAAGATAAGTTATTTAGGGGTAGAAGTAATATGAAGAGTTGTAGTGTGTTGGTATTTAGAGTTGTTATGTCTTTGATGGTTTTTCACATTATGTATTTCCATCAATGACAAAGGGGGAGATTGCTGAAATTATGAGTAGTTGGTGTTTTCATTGATCTATCAACAAGCCTGTGTTGTCATTGATGTATGTAATTGATTAAGATTTTTAAAAGAGTGTGAGCAGTTGTTGCCTTGATTAGTTGCATTATGTTGGCATTAGTTAAGCTACTAGTTTCAAATTCTAGTGTTGATTTGATAAGCTTCTATCTATGGATGTGAAAGTGTTGAAGATGATGAGGATGTGTCTCTTGTTCTTGGTTTTGAAGTACTATTGATAAAATTGATAAAAAGAGGAAATAGTATGTTGTTGTGGTATTCTGGGTGAAAAAGTTATGTTTTAATTTTTCTCCACATTTCTTCTAGGTTAAATATCTACCTGTGTGATTTAGATATGTTGGTGAGAGGTGTTCAAAGGCGTTATATTCAAGATTTGGTGTGCTAGATCATTGTACAAAAGAAGTTGTGTTCACTAGTGTGTGACTGTGCATTGTAGAGGTGTTTGGGAGAAATGTTTCTTCTCCACATTTTTCACCATTTGTGTTTAAGTTCTTGCAATTCTAAAGGTGTGTTGATGGTTTTTCTATTTTACCTTAGTCAAGAGGGTTTGAGGTTTTGTGCTTTAGAAGATATTTTTCTAAGTTACAATGACATTGCACAATAGTTTGGATGTATTGGGTATGTACATTCTTCAGGTGGAAGTTGTAAAGGATTTTGTTGGATTTCAATGTTTTTGAAGAATATTCTAGATCATATGCAAGCATGGTGTTTGGTTCACATGTCATCCTTGGGTTTGAGGAAGCATGTACTTAAAATTTTAATGGTGTTTACATTACATGTGATGGATAATTATTGTTTGTAGTAGCGTGTGGTTGAGTTGTGTTGTTGATTTGGCTCTTAATTAAGGTTTGATGTGGTCCAATTTCACTTCTATCTACCAAAAAAGTGTTTTGGTATGGACCTAATTTGAATTTGCATGTTTTACTTGCATAGTTGACCTTGGAGAAGGTTTCAAGCTTAAAGATGGTATAAGTATGAGTTGACTTGTTACGAGATATGAAGGTGGATTTGAGAGATAAAGATGATGTGAAGTGAAATGTGTTAGTGTGTGAAATTGAGAAGTGAAATGTGAGTTTTCATGTGTTAGTTTACTTGATGTAGTGAGCAAAAGGTGGCTATAATCCTTCAATCAAACTACAAAGGTGTTGATGTCATTGTGGTGGATTCATTGTTGCATTGAGATGATTTTCTATATGTAACATTTCTTCTCTATCTTCTTTTCTATTTTGGCAGTAAGCCTTTTTGGAGTGAGTCATTCTTCTTTAGGCAGTGAGCCTATCGATAGTGAGCCCAATTGTATTTGGTATTGATATTACTTATATTGTGAGCTAATCCTCACGATGAATTTTACCTTCTTGGTTTTTCCACATAAATTTGGTATTCTCTTGTGTATGGTGTTAAGTTGTTTTAATTTCCATTATTTGTTTTTCATGCTAATTAATCATAACATATTTAAGGGTTTAATGAATGAATATGGATTTGAATGTTAATGAGATTTTTTGAAGTTTTGAGATACAACTAATTCACCCCCCCTCTCAATTATCTTGTGAATTTAACAATTGGTACCAAAGCAAGGTCCATTGAAGAAAAGCTTAACCACTTAATGTAGATATAGGATGATGCACAAGAAGGAGATTCCTATATTTGATTGAATGGACTATGCATTCTGAAAGACAACGATGGAAGGCTTTTTGAAGAATCTAGGATATGATGTCTAGAAATGTGTTAAGCATGGATACATTATTCCTAAAAATGGTTCAAGAACTTAAGCTAAACCCAAGGCCTATGAAAGAAATAGTAAAGAAAAGTATGCTCTCTTGGGTAGTCTTACAAATTTTGAATGTGGAAGTTATGGATCTAAAAAATGGTAAAGCAATTTGGGAAAAGTTGAAAATAATTTATAAAGGAGATGATATGGTCAAAAAAGCTAAGATTCATAACTTCAAGACCACAATTGAGAACTCACGAATGTCTGAAGATGAAAACATTACAAGCTATATGTAGAGGGTAGATGAAATTATCAACTCCATTAAAGGTCTTGTATGAAAATTAAAAGAACCAAAAGTGGTAAAGAAAATTCTCAGATACCTTCCTAAATATTACAATCATAAATTTTCCATGATTGAGGAATCTCAAAATATAGATTAATATTCAAGAGATCAATTGTATTTCTCTTTAACTACATTTGAAATGAGAGAATTTGGTACAAGTAATGGTGCAAAAGTTTAGACTTCTTTTAAGGATACAAAAATAGAGAAGATTGGAGAACTAGATGAGGAAGATATTGATGATGTGAAGGCTAGCTTTGAGAGAAGGATGAGAAGAGGTATTAGTAAGTATATAGGTACGTTTCCTTTCAAAAGTCTTAGTTATGAAAATATAGGTCACTATACTTAAGATGTCCAAACAGAGTTGTGAATAACAAAAACAAGGAGAACAAAGGTAAGATGATTAAGAAAATTTATTATGTTAGAGAAGATGCAAGTATTTCTAATGATGAATTTGATTCTAGAGATGATGATGATGAATTCTTGTTCATGGATTTAAAAGATGCATTCATTTTTTCTAACTCTGAAAGATGTATGAAGGAATGTTCTCCAGAGAGAAAGGATAAGCCTAAAGGTACTTTTGTATCTAATTTTCATGCTAGATAGGAAAATAACTATTTGATCATTGAAAATGGTTGCTTTAATCATATGACCAGAGACAAGATTAAGTTTATTAAACTTGAAAAGTATGATGGAGGACTTGTTAGATTTGGTGATGATTTAGGTGCTAAGATATTTGGAATAGGTTCAATCAGTTTTGATGGGAAGCATATTACTAAAGATGTTTACTATGTCAAATGTTTAAGGCATAACCTCTTGAGTGTTGGAGAAATTTGTAGCAAAGAATACAATCTTAAGTTTTAGGATGATGGATGTGAGATTAGAAAAGGGTCTGGAACTGTGATTGTTGGTGGAAGGACATATGGAAATGTTTATCAACTCAAGGGTGTTGATGGTCATTGCTTTATGAATAAAATTAATGAAAGTTCGTTATGGCACAAGAGGATGTGTCACATTAATTTTGATAATTTGGTAAGAATCAGTTCAGTTCAAGCAATAAGAGATCTGCCAAAGATTACAAAGCCTATTAATTTTGTCTGCAAGGACTGCCGGATTGGAAAGCAAATAAGAACAAGTTTCAAAGGAAGAGAAAAATATTCTACTAGATTGCTAGAATTGGTGCATATATATCTTTGTGTTCCTAAAAGAATAATAAGTCTTCAAGGTGGTAGGTATTTCATGCTTTTTATTGATGATTATTCTAGGATGAAATGGGTTAATTTTCTTAAGGAAAAATATGAAGCCCTAGATAGGTTCAAAGCATTTAAAGTTATGGTTGAGAATGAGATAGATATGAAGATCTAATTTTTGAGTTCTGATAGAGGTGGAGAGTTAAACTTCTATGAATTTAACATGTTTGGTGAGAATCATGGCATAAAGAGGCACTTGTCTACCCATAGGACTCCTCAATAAAATGGAGTGTTTGAAAGGAAAAATAGGATTGTTCAAGAAGCTACAAGAAATATGATGAAAGAAGCTAAACTACAAGAAGTCTACTAGAGAGAAAAAAATCATACTGTTGTTTACATACTTAACATAGTTCAAGAAAAAGAAAACAACACAAAGAATCCCAATGAATTGTGGTATGGAAGGATACCTACTATCAAATACTTCAGAGTGTTTGGAAGCAAATGTTATATCAGAAGAGATGAAGAAAATTTGGGAGAGTTTGATGCAAGTTCTGATGAGGGAATCTTCCTTGGATACTCCACTAAAAGAAAATCCAACTGATGCTACAACAATAGATTAAGAAATATTGTTGAGAGTGGAAGTGTCAAGGTTGATGAATATTTTTAGAACTCGGTGGTGATAGATGGATATGAATAAGATGAGCTTGATTTCAGAGAAAAAGAAAAAGATAAGGAAAAGGAAGTACGGTTTGAAAAAGA
This sequence comes from Sequoiadendron giganteum, assembly GCA_007115665.2. NCBI lineage: Eukaryota > Viridiplantae > Streptophyta > Pinopsida > Cupressales > Cupressaceae > Sequoiadendron > Sequoiadendron giganteum. The sequence continues at coordinate 481,582,345 of CM021101.1, read as the reverse complement.
GGAAGAAGCTTTTAAAAAGACACCTAGAACCCCTAAGTATGTATAGAGGAATCATTCTGAAGAACCGATCATTGGAGAAAAAAGTGAAGGTGTATTGACAAGAACATAAGTTGTTGAAAAAGAGGTAAATTTGTGTTTACTTTCTAAATTTAAACCTAAAACAATAATTGAGGCATGCAAAGATGAACACTGGATGAAAGCTATGGAAGAACTACTGCAGATTGAGAAGAATCAGACTTAGGAACTTTTCCCAAGACCCATAGACAAAAATATAATTCAATCTAAGTGGTTATTCAGAAGCAAACTAAATGAGAATGGAGAAGTAGTAAGGAAGAAATAAAGGCTTGTGTGTAAGGGATATTCACAAGTTGAATGAATAGATTTTGAGGAGACATTTTCTCTAGTGGAAAGAATGAAAGCAATCCGAATGTTTTTGGATTTTGCAGCATATAAGGATTTCAAAGTTTATTAAATGGATGTGAAGTCTACTTTCTTGAATGAAAAATTGGAAGAAGTATACATGGAACAATCAAAAGGATTTTTTTTATTAGATAAACCTAATATGGCTTGTGGATTGAAGAAGGCATTATATGGATTGAAGCAATATCCCAAAGCTTGGTATGCAATTTTGGATAAGTATTTGATACAACAAGGATTCAATAACTTGGTGTCGCAGATAGTAATCTTTACTTTAAAGTTGGAAAAGATAAAATATTTATTGTAGTTGTGTATAGTGATGGCATAATTTTTAGAGGTGATGAAGCTATGTGCAAGAAGTTTTCATAAGAGATGTATAAAGAGTTTGATATGTTTATGTTTGGGGAGATGAATTTCTTCATTGGGCTACAAATTAATCAAACAATTAAAGGCATATTCATTTCACAATCAAAGTATCTCAAAGAAATGTTGAAGAAGTTTGGAATGGAAGACTCTAAACCAATATGCACTCCTATGGTTAGTGGTTGCAAACTAAGCAAGAATGATGAATCCCCTAAGGTTGACTATAGCAAGTATAGATCAATTATTGGTGGAATGCTATATCTAACTGGTACTAGACCAAGTATCATCCATGCAGTTTATCTTGTGGCTAGATTTCAAGAAGATCCTAGAGAGTCACATGTTGTAGCAATGAAGAGGATATTCAAATACTTAAAGCACACTCTGAATCATGGCTTGTGGTATCCAAATGATATTGATTTCACTTTGAGTACTTACACAGATGCAGATTGGTTTGGTTGTATTGATGACAAGAAAAGTACAAGCGGTAGTGCATTATTTCTTGGATGTAAATTGGTATCATGGTTAAGTAATAAATAAGATTTACTTTATTTGTCTACTGCAAAGGTTGAGTTAATTGCAACAATATCTTGTTGTACATAACTGTTGTGGATGAGGCAAAAATTGAAGGATAGCAGAGTAGTGTATGATGAGCCTATTTCTGTATTTTGTGACAATAGAAGTGCTATCAAAATTTTAAATAATCCAATGATGAATTCAAGGAAAAAACATATTTCAATTAATCAAATATCACCTTCTAAGAGAAATTTGTTTGGAGAATGAAGTGAAGCTTGAAAATGTGCCTATAAAGGATCTAGTTGTTGATATATTCACTAAGACTCTTCCTAAGGATACTTTTGAGTATATTTGGGAGAATTTGGTGGTTATTGCCCCTCCTTCCTTAAACTAGATGCATAAGGAGATGCATTAGTCTAGTGGATCTCAAGATTCATTCTTTGTTCTAGATTGATGTTGGTGGCTACCTCTCAGGGGGAGTAGGTAGTTGCATTGTTGATTGTTGCAGACATAAGGGTATTTTTTTTCATTGTGTAGTGGTTTCTAATTTTGTATAGGTTGGTGTGTGCTCCTAAGGAGGAGTAATCAAAGTAGTAAAGAATTTTTTTTTGCAAAGTAGTAGTAAGCAGGTTGTTTGATGTTAAGGGAAGAGAATAAACACTACAAATATTATGTCCTTCACCATTAATGTCAAAGGGGGAGAGAGAAACATGTGAAAAATAATAAGTAATAATTGGGAGAAATTCATAAGCCATTCAAGGAGAGAGAATCAAGCTACAAAGGAAGAAAGAACAAAGTGTAATATATAAGTTATTTAGGGGGAGAAGTAATATGAAGAGTTGCAGTGTATTGGTATTTAGAGCTATTGTGTCTTTGATGGTTTTTCACATCATGTGTTGCCATCAATGACAAAGGGGGAGATTGTTGTAAGTATGAGTATTTTTTGTTGTCACTGATGTCAACGAGCATGTGATGTCAATGATGTTTGTAATTGAGTAAGATTGTTGCAAGAGTGTGAATAGTCGTTGCTTTGATTAGTTACATTATGTTGTCATTAGTTAAGTGACTAGTTTCAACCTTTAGTGTTGATTTGATAACCTTCTATATATGGATGTGGAAGTGATAAAGGTGGTGAGGATGTGTCTCTAGTGCTTAGTTTCTAAGTTCTTTTGAGAAAATTGATAAAAAGTGGAAACATTGTGTTACTATGGTGTTTTTGGTGACAAATTTATGTTATGGTTTTGCTCCACATTTCTTCTAGGTTGAAGATCGAGCTATGTGATTCAGATATGTTGGTGAGAGGTTTTCAAATGTGTTATATTCAAAAGTTTGTGTGCTAGATCTTTGTATAGAAGAATTTGTGTTCACTAGTGTGTGACTATACATTGCAGAGGTGTCTGGGAGAAATTTTTATGCTCTACATTTCTCCACATTTGTGTTTTAGGTATTATTATTCTAAAGGTGTGTTGATGGTGTTGGTAGTTTACCTCATTCAAGAAGGTTTAAGGTTTTGTGCTTTGGAAGATAGTTTTCTAAGTTACAGTGGCATGGAATAGTAGTCTAGATGTATTGGGCATGCACATTCTTCAAGTGGAAGTTGTTACAAAGGGGTTTGTTGGATTTCAAGGTGTTTGAAGAATATTCTAGATCATGTTCAAGCATGGTGTGTGGTTCACATGTCATCCTTGGGTTTGAGGAAGCATGTACTTAAAATTTTAATGTTGTTTGCATAGGTAATGACCAAAATGGTATTTGCACTACATGTGATGGATAATTATTGTTTTTGGTAGTGCGTGGTTGAGTGGTGTTGTGTATTGGGTTCCAATTAAGGTTTTATGTGGTCCACTTTCATTTCTATCCACCACTGAAGTGTTTTGGCATTGACCTAATTTGAATTTGTCTGTTTGAGGTGCATTTCCAATCTTAGAGAAGGTTTCAAGGTTGAAGACAATATCAGTATGAGTTGAGTTGGTGAGATATGTGAAGTTAGATGTGAGAGATAAAGATGATGTAAAGTGTAGAGTGTTAGTGTTTTAAATTGAGAGGTGCGGTGTGAGCTTTCATGTGTTAGTTTACTGGATGTAGTGAGAAGAAGGTGGCTAAAATTATTCAATCAAGCTGTGAAGGTGTTGATGTCATTGTGGTGGATTCCTTGTTGTATTGAAGTTCTTTTCTATGTGTAATATTTCTTCTCTATCTTCTTTTGTATTTTGGCAGTGAGCCTTTCTTCTTTGTGTAGTGAGCCCTATTGTATTTGGTATTGATATTACTTATATTGTGAGCTAATACTCACTGTGGTTTTTCCCTTCTTAGGTTTTATACTTAAATCTAGTATTCTCTTGTGTATGGTGTTAAGTTATTTTAGTTTTTGTTATTGTTTTTCATGCTAATACATCATAATAGATTTAAGGGTTTAATGAATGAATATGGATCTAAATGTTAATGAGGGTTTTGAAGTTTTGAGATACATCTGACTCACCCCCCCTCTCAGTTGTCTTGTGAATTCAACATAGATTGTGAGGAATTTTCTTTGGACAAGTTCCAAAGAGAAAGTCAGGCTTCCTCTTCTACCCTGAGACCAAGTCTGCAATCTAAGAATGTGGGGAGACCTAGTTATTAGGAATTTAAGATCCTTGAAAAAATCTCTTTTATCCAATAATATTTGGCACCTTCTTAATGGCTCTTTGAGCTGGTCCTCCTTGCTTAATAATAAATATCTATCTACTTTCAAAAGAAATTGGGATTTCCTCCAAGAGGATTCCTTTGTTGTTGGTTCTTATTTCTAGAAGAGCATTCTTCCCAGCAAAAAAATTATCAATGATGTTCAAAATGGCTATTGGGTGATGGTAGACAAATCCTTTTTTGGGATGATTTCTAGTGTGAGGTGGGCCACTCTTAGATCAGCCACAAGCTTCTCCTTGTAGGGATCTATGTTTAAGTACTTTTGGCTACAAGGTTGAGGAGTACATTCAGAACAATTTGGGGAAAGATCTTCAAGCTTAGAATCATTCACTTGATGCACTTTAGGAATTCATCTCATGCATTAGAATTTCCCTTATCCCAAAGCCTGATAGAGTGATATGGAATTCTTGCACTAATGAAAATTTCTCGATGGCTTATGTCTTTACAAGCCTATTGCTCAAACCAGATCTAGTCCCATTTTGGAGTGGTCTGCGGAACAAACTCCTAGCCCTAAAGTTAATATTTTTTTTCTAGATTTTGGTTCAAAAAAAGGTACTTACTTTTGAATCTCTTTGTAAAAAAGGTTTTTATCTTCCTAATAGATTTTATCTCTACGAGTGAGATTGAAAGTGCTTTCACATTTTTTTGGGTTGTGAGTATGTTTCTCTGATTTGGAGTAAGTTTCTCTCCCTCTCGAACTTGGATTGTATTTTTTTAAATTATTTTAGAAGCTTCATTAATCAATGGGTTTGTCATTTTTCCACTTCCTCTCTAAGGCTGCTTTGGTCTTTGATGTCACCTCATATTGCATGGGATTTGTGGAAATAAAGGAATGGATTTTTTTTTAGGATAGTTAAACTTAAGGAGGAGGTTGTCTTCTTCAAAATTGAAAGGGCTATCATTAAAAAATTTAAATTTCATCTCTTGGATTCCCCTCCTACATAAAATACTTTGTTGTAGGTCTATGATCTATTGGTGGCTTCCAACTAGAGGTTGTATGGCTTATCTTTCTCTCCTAAACCTTGAAACTCATCAATAGAGAATGTTTAGTGTTAATTTCCTCCTCAAAGATGGATTAAAGTGAATTTTTATGGGGCAACGTAGGGTAATCCTATACCTACTAGATGTTGGGGTGTTGAGGGATGAAAATGGTAAGCTTTTGGTTGTGATTGCACTCCCATTGGGAACCTAATTAAATCATCAAGCTAAAGCTAAAGCTAAATTTTTGGGCATCAAGACTATATTTGATAAAGGCTTTAAGAAAGTTTGGGTTGAGGATGACTCCCTTAATATTGTCAAATGTTTATAGGGGATAAGTAAGCCTAGCTAGACTATGTTGTACACATGAATAGTGTTGCACCATTAGATCAACCTGATAATTCTTGATACAACCTCCAAATTTATACAAGATCCAAGATCCATAGGAGGTGATTAAGCCATGTCATGAACCCAAGATATTTGCTACACAACACAAGGAGACCAAGGGTGAAATTCTTGCAACAATCCTCTAGAACAAATGAGAGGTTCAAACTCGTGACCTCATCTCTGATGCCAATTGTTGCACAGGATGTTTTTGTTGCACCATTAGATCGGCATGTTAATGCCTGATACAACTGCTAGATTTATACAATATCCAAGATCCACAGGAGGTGGTTAAACCATGTCACAAACCCAAGTGTCATACTGCACAACATAAGGAGACCAAGGGTGAAACTCTTGCAACAAACTATAAATGATTCTCTTACTATTGTTAATTCCTTTGAAGATATTCATTTTAGTCACATTTATAAAGAAGGAAACTCTCTAGCATATTTTTTTTTCTAACGAGGGTGTTAGTCTTATGAATGCTAAGACATGGGAAGGGTAAAAATTCAATACCTGAGATTGGTCAGTCATTATTAAGATATGATAGTTAGGGTAGTTCATGAGGTTGAGTGTGATAGGGGTGTAATCATTTCCCTCCCTTTGACATGTTTTATGGGTATTTTTATGCCCCTTCCCAATGCATTTCTCAAAAATAAAAACCTCTCGATTGTAAGGCAAAGTGAAAAAATTTTAGGTTTTAGAAGATGCATTTTTAGGAAGGAAATGGGGGTGATTGAAGTCATGTAGAGCCCATTTCCTATGATAAATGGAGGAACATGGTGAAGGTTTGGATAATTCTAGAAGAAGGATGACTAACACCTTATGTGGAGAGGCTTCATGGTTTCAACCATGAAGCCTCTAATATTTTCATCCAAAGTTGGCACAACAAAACCCTTATAGTTAATGGTGTTGTCGTCCCCATTATAGAGGAGTTCATAGCTCATATTACTAGTTTGAGCTTATAGGGGGGGAATTTCTTCAAAGAGAGGGAGGGAAATGATAATGCTATGGAACAATTTTTCAAGGGCAAGGAGAGCGAATATTGTTAATTTTGGAAAATTGATTTTCATTGATATCAAAAGGGAGCTTATGGCTAGCCATGATGGTCACTAATGTCAAGTGGTCTCACTCTAAATGATGAATTTGAAGTTATAGTACAAGACTTGAAGTGTTGAGGAAGTTTGGGCTTTGGGCCTTTGGCTTACCTTATACCACTTGCTAGAAAAGGAAAGAGTTAGAAAAATTAAGCTAAGCCTGATCGGATATCGAGCTTTGGTCATGACTCTTACCAAATTCCTTAGAATAGTTGGAAAAATATTGTGCTAAGTCTAAAAAGTTTCAAACTTCAGACTTCGGGCATACCTCATATCGAATGCATAAAGGAAAGGGAGTTAGAAAGGTGAAGTTCAAAAGGACATCAGACTTTGGGGTTAAGGATTATGCCTTACCATAAATTCCAGTAAGTGGTAAGTAGTATGTACAAACCTTGACCCCTAAAATGGTTATGGGCTTCACGGGTCAAAGCTAAGGCTTACACCTTGACTAAATGAAAAGAGTTGGTAATTTATATGATGAATGGTCGACATCTGACATTTGAAAACCTAATGTATATTTCAGATTTTGGTGTAATGGTTTGTGATGAAGTGAAAGAATTGACAGTGGTGTGGAAGAGCGAACCTTAACTTTCGACATCTCAAATGTGTTTCAGAGTTTGGTGTTTCAATGTTTGGTGCGATGTTCTGTGAATGGGTTGAAAATAAAAAATGGTAAGGCCGATGGATGAAACCTAAAAGTGTGGGACAAGTGGCACATTCCTTCCATTCCATAGAATAATTATGGGACCTAGTGATGGTCAGTTCAGGATCATAGGGAGATGACACATCTCCTCGACGATGGGATGGTAGGTGGCAGAATCTTTCCATTCTATAGGAAGGTTGGAATGACTTGGGTTGATTGGTGTGGGAGTGCGGTATGATGACACGTGTCTAAGGTGATATATGGTGATGGGATATTGCATCGCACAACTCCTTCATATGTCAAAAATCATGTTTGAGCCCTAAGCATAAAAGTGATAGTCATCAGGAATGTGATGGAGATCAAGGGCTCGAGTTTAAATGAAGTTTATCCAACAACCATGTTTTAAAGTTGCTAAGGTTAAAGGAGATGTGTTGGACTATGGTGAGAATGATATAGATCTACAACCTAGGTTTAAACTGATCAAACTAATGATTGAGTTTTAAATGCAATAACGATTGGCTAGTGATTGGTAGATCATGACAAGAGCTTAATTTTTGATGGCTTGTAGATTGAACAAATGAGAAGGTTGCACAAAAAATTAAGTAACTATTCCAACAACTATTTGATTGGTGATTGAAGGGAATAAACAATGCCATTAATTCTTAGTTGACAAAGTAATCTAAATGATATATTTTTCAAATAGATCATGCAAGATAGAACATTAAATGAAGAACAAGCCCTAGTTACTCAAATGCCAAAAATAGAAATTGCATTAAATGATGTCTCTGGTTGTTTAGCTCAAGAAGAGTTGGCTTGTTAGAGAAGCTAATTGAGAAAATTTGAACAACTAAGTGGTGTATGGTTAAGGGAGAGTATTGTGAAGTATTATCATGTATGTACATGTGACAGGCAGACCTAGACTGAAATACAAAAAATCATCTAGGGTTTACATTCAGAGTGTGTAGAGGTGTGATATAGTGTAGAGAGGCTGAAAGAGAAGAGAAAAGCAAGAAAATGAAATTTTGAGAGGATAGCAACAAAGCATGAGCAGTTGTAAAATAGGTTTACAAGATTGAATTGAATTCATTTATGAATCCCTTATAATTAGGAGTTGTAGCTCCATATTGTTTTGTAAATATGATCTATTGGTGCCATCAAATAGCTGAATTGGTGCTCAATGTAGGGAGTGGGTGCTTCCTTGGAGTTGGTGCTCCTAAAATATTGTAACCAATGAGGTTTTATTGTGAGTCTATATTAGGACACTATATCCTAGCAACTATTCTCATCGTGGTTTTTTCCTATATCGGGTTTTCCACGTGTATCTAGTATTATGAGTATTTATGTGTGTTTGTGAATCTATACTTGATTATTTTATCTTCTTTAAGAGGTATTAAAAGTTATTTTTTATCGATCTAATGATTCACCTCCCCTCACAGTAGATAGTTGTGTTCCAATAGTTAAAATTATCCTCTTGATGCCATGAACGTCTATCAATCAAACCTATTGGGGCTCATTTTTTTGAGGTTAACATGAGGTATGTCACATTAGATGGTGACTTCACTATCATTTTTAGGTTTAATTTTACATTCCTCAACGACTTCTATCACAAGTTGTTAGTTTCTTTTCTATTTTTTTGCTATGTTCTATGGAGGCATCCATTTATGCTCATTTAAAGAATCCCCATACCCTTGTCCTCCATGAAGGGCTCATTTTACTTATTATGGAATATGCTAAAGAAAATTCCCTGGCTAAATTGGTTAAGGGAAAAGAGTATGTTGTTGGGGACCAACCGAAGGTACCAGACTACTCTTCTATGGACTCTAGTACGGATGATGGTGAGGATGTTGACTGGAATGTGGAAGAAGAGGCCAAGGTTCAAGCTATAGAATCTTTTTCCTCTTCTCCATCAGATTCGATGCCTCAAAAAAGGAAGAAATGTGGTAATAATTCCTCTCCTAAGAATAAACCCAAGAAGCAGATGAAGGAACCCCAGTTGTCTGGTGGGTCTAAGACTGGTGAGGATGATGATGTCAAACCCTCTCCCCAAAAGGTGATGGTATCAGATGGGTTTTGTGAGTGGTGGTGTTCCTATGGTGACTGGGGATGCAACCTCTCAATACTTAGCTTCCAAGGACAAGGGTGAAGATAATTTTTTTTGATGTTGCAGCCAAGCATGTGGGTATCGAGTTAGAAATATATAAAGTATAAAGGTAGGGTTGACCCCCTTCCTGATGATTTTACTTACCTAGATGATGAAAGCCCTAAAATGATGTATTTGTTAGACATGGAAATAAATGGTCTTACTTGAAATTTTAAGTTGGCTAAAAGGGTGAGGTGTTGCCACAATAATGGGTTACACTTTCTAGGACATCTTGATTTTGCCTAAAATCACATATTTTTAGAAAATATAATGATTTAAGCATTGAAAGGTTCCATTTAGAGGATTTTAATTGAATAGTGTTTGATCAAACCCCCTTAGATAGAACCCCACTAGTTTTAAACCATACCTATAATGGTGTCTCCTCTACACCTATCAAAATGTTGATAAAAAACCAATTTTGATTTACCTTTTGGGGTATCAAATGAATTTATTTAAAATTTATGTTTTGTAAGTATGTAGTTCTTATTATAAGCTTCCCAAAAAGTATAATTTTAAATATATATAATTTGATTATTATATATATTTTTTATTTCTTGTGAATGTAGGTTTTTCAATGAACATCAAGGTCTTTGTTTCACACATATGAAAAAATAGGAAAATAGAGAAAAACAATTCTAAAAAATACATGTCCTCTAGGTATTGATATCTTTATTCCAACAAAAAAAATTAATTCCGATAAATACAAAAAAAATTATGCTCCTAATAGTTATGTCTAAATTGAAATTGGTTTGACTTCAAAAATTAATTAAAAAAATATTCAATAAAACATTATGAAACCAAATGTATCCTCTAGATATTGTAGTTACTAATCTAAATTCAAAAAAATAGAAATTTACCCTTAATAGAAAAAAGGTTATGTGGTTTATAACATCACTCTGTAAAAGTGGTGTTTACTATTAAAAACTAGTTATTGAAGGAGATGTAAAAATAAATGCAATTTGACTCCAATTTTTTTTTTTAAAACATATTTAGAATCTACATAAACAATGTCACAAATCACTAGTTTGAATCATCTTCAAATTCCTCCTGATTTAGTAGCTATAGGTGTCTGAAGGTGAAGATTAGTTTGAAAAATGTTCATTTCAATGTCAAGTTTGGTCAAAAAATGTAACCCACTATTATGGAATCACCTGGTGATGACCAAGATTAACAAAGTAAACATTAAGCTTAGAGGCGTCAAGGAAAACTTTGCAAATCTCCCTAAGGGGCTAGCGTCTAATTTTCTTATTGAAAGAATTTTAGATTTGGAGAGATCAGTCTCAGACTTTAAAACTGACTGTGAAAGCCAATTTAAAGGAGTGGAGGATAAGGTGGTTGAACTAGACAAGGATGTTCAATTTTTTTTTCAAATTAGCCACATGTCCATTAAGAATAACATGAACTCTCTTAAGGTCCTTTGGAGAAGCTTAGTGCTTTGAGGGAGGATCTGATTGTTGAGTATGAGGTGAATGCTCCTCCCACCAAATACAAAGTTAAGAAACCCAGAAAAGAGGAGGACAAGGGTCTAAGTGCAAGAACTAGGGGAAGTATGAAGAAATTATTTGAGGAAGAAAATAAGGAGATGATTTACATGGTTAATCTTCATTATAAATAGGAAATGGAGGTTTCCAAAACCTTAAAAAATCTAAGATATGCTCTTTGTGTCTCTTTGTCTGATCATTTGGTTAGTTTTTTTGGTTGTTTTTGGCTATTGTTTTCTCTATCTACTTTGTTGGTCCAATAAAAAAAAATTATTGTCTATTTATTGGATGTTGTTTTAGCTATCTATTATGTAGTTCCAACAACACATTGATGTAAAGGGTTTCAGGTCCCTTCAAAACCTTCTTTTCCCTATTAATCAAAACAACATCAACAAAATCAATATAAACCATCTCCTCAACAAAACGTCATGCAACGACAACATAAAAAAATAATCCCTCCAAAACATGAAAATCAATTAACTTCACAAAATCCGCAACAAAACATTGCTCCACAACATCAATAACAAATTGCATCCCCACAACAAAGAATCAAATATCAACAAGCACAACAATAATTACAATAGTTGCTAGTGCAAATACAATTACAAGCACAACAACAAACAAAAATTGCAACCAAACCTCAACATAATGTTATAAATCAAAACTAATATGATTCATACAATGCTTTCACACCACCACCTACCAATCCAAATAACCCTCCATATGATCAATACAACACAAACATCCCACCCTACCAAGATCCATTATTTACTCATTGTACATACCTCAATATAATGCATACAAACTATCACCAAGCATTGCTCCCTTGGAAATATCATCTCAAATACAAGCCTTAATAAAAAAGATCTAAGACATACAAATGAGGAAGACAAAAAAGTTGTACACTATTCAAGATCTATGTCTCTACCCTTTTGATAGAAGTATCATGATGGTACTGGTATCCCCCAAACTTTGAAATGCCAAAGTTTGAAAAATATAAAGGGCATGGAAATCTAGAGGAACACAAGATAATTCTATGTAGCTTGCATGGAAGTATCTTAGAATGACACATACCTCATGATACTTTTTCCATGAAGTTTATGTGGATAAGCAAAATAATGGTTTTGTCATCTACCTCTAGGGATTATAAATTACAAGAAATAATAGATCAATTTGTAGCACACTTTTCTTACAATATTGATGCAAAGATCACCTTGGAAGAAATCTATACCTTAAGAAAAAACAAGGGAGATGATTCTGATCCTTTCTTACAATGATGGATACATAAGGCAAGTAAATGCAAGTGGTTTATACCTAAGAAACAACAAGTCAAAATCCTTACAGGAAACTTAAACATAATTCTATCCTTCCAAATAAGAATGCAATGACCAATGATGTTTGAAGAACTCACATCTAAAGAGATTAACATCAAGAGGGAGCTCATTTATAAGAGATCCATAAATTTACAAAGACAACCACCCATCATCAAGTTCTAGCGAGAAAAACCCCACATATGGACTAAAAATAAGAACATTACTAATGATGGTGTGGTAGATGCAAAGGTTTTCATACATGCACCCTCCAAACCAAACACACAAATTGGAAATCAATAACATGCCAAAATTTTAACACCCAACAAGGACAAGCACCAAAGCCAAACAACTATCCCCAAAGATGAAAATACACTCCCTTAAGGGAGCCCATTGAAATAGTCTTGAATAAATTGGTCCAAATAAATCTCATAAAGCTTCCATAATTTAGACAATACGAGGAACCACAAATCAAACCTGCATGGTATAAAGATGATGACTATTGTGATTATCATTGTACAAAGGGGCATAAAACATCCAATTGTATGAAATTTAAAATATCATCAAAGACCTCATAGATCATGGTGAGGTAAATGTGGATCAACACCTTGGAAACTCTAGAAATAATGGCAGACATATATAACAATTTGATGCCTGACCATGGAAAGGGAATTGATGTCAGAAAAGGAAAAGTGTACAATCAAGTCAATCATGCCTATGATAATTTTCTAGGTAACACACATTGCTATGACCATCACATCTCAATTATCACTATACAAGGCCTAAATATTGAGTGTGGAGTCACCACACGAAAAGGGAAGGTCACTATCCAAGGGGCCCCTTTACAAAAAGGGGGACCATCAAAGGATGATCTTGCATATTATATCTTACTCAGCCAACTCAAGAAGACTCCCACACAAATCTCTATTTTGGAACTCTTGAGGATTTTACTTGCACATAAGGAGGTCTTAGATAAATCCCTTTTATCATCATCAATACCTACTGATATTTGTACTAAACAATTTCAAGCCATGGTAGGACACATTTCATCCACCCATCAATTACTATTCATGTAAGATGATCTTCCATCCCAAACATTCCATAATTGTGCACTTCATCAGGAGGTCTACGTTCATAAAATATAAGGTCAAAAGAGTATTGATAGATGGAGGTGCGAGCTTAAATATTTGTACCCTCTAGCTGATAAAAAACTTGGGCTATTCTAAGGATGTGCTTGAAAGAACAAAAGGCATCACTATCTGGGCATATGATGAGAATGAAAAAGATTCCAAGGGAACAATAAAACTACCCATTGAAGTGGGTTCAAAAATTTCAAAAATATGTCAAGTCTTGGATCTTGAATTACCCCACAACATTCTCCTTGGTGGCCCATGGATCCATGCCATGCAAGTCGTAGCATAAACTTACCACCAATACATAAAATTTCCTTACAATAATAATGAAATTATAATTCATGGAGATCTAGAACCCTTCTACTACTACAACAGTATAGAGGAGTAGTATAAGGTGCTTCAAGTTCCCAAAAATGATGAAGTTCAACTACCTTCCTCTTGTGTCGATCCATCAACATTGGAATCTACATCAAGTTCACAAAAGGAAATCCCATAAATTAGGGCAAAAATCAAAGACAATGATTGTGGTGAATACAACCTAATAGATTCTTTCTTTGTGGGAAAACTACCACTAAACCAAAAAACATATGGTCAACCACAACACATTCAAAATGTATCCAAAAAGTTCAAACACGTCACATTTGAAAAATGGGGAGACCTAAACACAAAGATCATAGATGAAGGGAACATATCTGAATGGATATATCAAGATGAAAGAGAAGAACCTCCACTTCTCATGGATACAAATAGAAAAGGATGTCAACTAATGAAAACCATGGGATACATAGGTACAGGTGGCCTTGATTTAAACCGAAAAGGAATGTGTAAACCAATAATCCCAAAAAAGCACATAAAGAAAATTGGTCTTGGTTCTACCTTGAGAAAAGTGTGGTCCCTCTCATTGAGGATATCTTGATTGAAGAAGATAAAGCTTATTCTTCACTAAACACATCATAATATGAGAACATTGATGATGCCCCCATGTGTATCACTGAACTATTTGAGCATGTCTTGATATATATAATCACCACCACATCCTTTTCATACCCTACCCAAGACAAAGAGCTTAAACTTGTATATCCCTAGCTTATTGACTAGGACCAACAACAAGCACCATATTTGGATTAGTTCAAAAATGATGAGGAAATCTCAGAGTTCATGGGAGTCAAAGATCACATACCTTTTGGAGACCATAAAAAAGTTTTTGATATAGACCTAGATACACAAGCCTATTTTGGGGACATGATTGAATCCTTCAGTCACAAAATAGAAAATTTGAAAATCACAACAAGATCTCCAAGTGAAAACCACAAAGTGGCACTTTCTAATCACAAAATTGTAAAAAATGGGATGTATCCAACAGTGAATTTTTTTTTGAGGAATCTATGAATGAAGGATTCAATCTCCCCAATATAGAGAAAGAATAATCAATAGTCCTTATAGAAGCTTCAAAGCTAGTCAATGTTGGAATAGATGAATCACCTTAGGTCATATTTTATGCCTCCTCATTGGATGATGAGGAAAAAAATAGTCTAGTAGCTTTCCTCAAAGAAAGAAATATTTTATTTGCTTGGTCATATGTAGATATGCATGATCTCGACACAAGATTGGTAGTGCATTACCTAATAGTGCATCCAAATGTGAAATTAGTGAAACAAAAGCCAATAAAAATTCATCCCCGAATTACATTGTTGGTCAAAGTAGAATTGTATAAATTGCTTGATGTGAGTTTTATAAGACTCATTAACTATCTAGAGTGGGTTTCAAACCTTGTATCAGTCTCAAAACCCACCTGGGGCATACACATATGTATGGATTTTAGGGATCTAAATAAATATTTTCCTAAGGATGAATTCCCACTACCCAGCATAGACATCATCATAGACCTACCAACTTGGTATGAAATTCTTTCTCTATTGGATGGATTCTCGGGGTACAATAATATTATGATAGCCAAAGAAGACCAACACAAAATTACATTTACTTATCCATGGGGAACATATTGTTGGAATGTCATACATTTTTTTTTTAAAGAATGCATGCACAACATATCAAAGGGAAATGACCTTGATCTTTCATTTCATGTTCCACAAGATTCTAGAAGACTATGTGGATAATAACTTAGAAAAAATAATAACAAGAAAAGGACACATAGAAGTGCCATCTAAAATATTTGACAAGCTAGAGAAATATTAGGTGAGACTAAGTCCAAAAAATATGTCTTTGGAGTCTATTGGGTCTCAAAAATGTAGGTTTGAACCACGAGAGGTTGGCAAGCTCTCACAACGATTTTGGCCAACTAACAAGGCCAACCAATATAGTTGAAACTTCTACTCTTAAGGATTTGCTAGACCAAGGCAGGTGTACCTAATGAATGATGCAGATTTAAAAGTGTTTTTCATGGTGAAACAATCTATCCACAATGTAAAAGGGTAGTGAAAATATGAAAAACCACTACAACTAATCCTACTCCTACTATATAAATGAAAGGTTTTTTGAATGAATTGTTTGATATAAATTTGTATCTCTAGGTTGAGGCAGATTAGTGCCTTCTATCCACATGGGCAATGGAGTCAAAAATAATGAATTATGTGTGTTTCCTTCTCTAGTTTAATTCAAGTTGTTAGGCACTTTAAGAAATGAATCTCTAATTATTGGCATATGACTTCATTAATTTATGACTGGCATAAATAAGGCTGGAATGTTTTCTTACCAAATTCTACTTCAACAATCCAAAAGAAATCCTAAATCACTATGACTTACTTGAAGGAATTTAATTCTGACTTGCAGACACCAGCAAATAAAAATCACACAGAGTGGAGAAATACACCTTGATAAATCAAACATATGCCTGATATACTGATTTAAATGATTAGAGGACTTCAAGTTGGAGACAATTAGATAAGAAATATTTATATAATTATATCACAACAACTGAACATAGAATGGATTTCACCAATTCAAAATAATATGTCCATTGATTTGCTTCAAAAGAGGTCTATGATTATTTACATTCCCAGTCCCTTCTCGGGAAAAAACTAACTCCTATAGTCTAACTACTATCTCCTCTTTTTTTTTTCCTTAACTGATTTTTCAAATCATTTATACATCATATCTGAAGAGTCACGACCCTTCATCGTTCTGGTAAAACCGTTTGAAATTCTAGAACAAAGATTTGAAATATTTAATTATGTTGCCTCTCAGCAAATTAAATATTTTTATAATAGTTGAGCTTTTATTTTTTCCCTTAATACTTTCTCCTCTTTTTCCTGCCCGTGTTTTACCTTTTCTGCCATTTAATAATTCGCCTTCGTAGCCTTTTTATTATCCTTACTGCTCAACATTGGTCAACTTTTGACCAACCCTTATATCTTATCTCCCCGTGGCTTTCTTTTCACTGCACTACCATGGGCTTGACCTTTATCACTAGCGGTATGGTAGTTCTAAACATTCACTATTACCCTCACTGACACATCCGTTGTCAGCTAACCCTTTACCACATTACTGCGGCCACTGGTATGACTGCTAATGGTACCATGGTATTAACTGCTCTGTAGACTGTCGCCTCACTGATTTTGTCACCCTTCGCCATCTGCTAACCATTACCGCACTACCATGGTCACCTTGTGAACCGATGGTGGTATCACGGTCTGACCGTCACTATCTTTCCTTCCCTCCACCACTCTACTGTAGTCTTTGAATCGACCATCAGCGGTAACACGATGATCGTTTACTGCCCATCCTTAACTGTAACCCATTGCATCTCTGTCCACTGCAGTCATCGTGGTTTGCCTCCTAACCGTCGGTGGTACCACGGTGTGACTGATCTTGACCACTACGTTCACTGTCCATTGCTTACCAACCGGTCACCGTGTTACCTCACTGTTAACTACTTGTTTCTGTCGACCGCCAGCTTCTTACCATGTTGGTTATCTCACTGCCACCACGATACCAAGGTTAATGAATTGACCACGCGTAGTGTGGCGGTAAACAATTAGTGCCTGCTCCTTAGCCACCACCGCTATACCACGAGCCCATTGTGGGAGGTCGCGGTAAAGTGGTAAGTGATATAAAAATGAATATAAAGGTAGTGGTAAAGGTTATAAGCATATTTTAAAAGGTAGTGAATGATTGTTTTATGAAAAGATAGGAAAATGAGAGGTTTAAAATGGGCAAATCACCTAGGTTTTTGATGAAATTTTGGGTTCTAACATAGTCACTATCGATAAAATTTTGGGATAGATTTTATCATGAAGGGGAATCGAGGTGAAACCTTCCAAATTCATGGATATAATGGAAATTTAACCACCAAAAACATTGAAATAACTTATATGCCTTCAAGGAAAGTTACAATCCATTAGGAGGTTCATCACACAGTTGATAGAAAAGTGTCGCCTATTTATGCACCTAATCCATAAAGGTGTGGAATTAAAATGAGAGAATCATTATGAAAAATCCTTCCAACAACTAAAAGACTACTTGGAAACACCACTAGTATTGAAGCCACCAATTACAAGAAAACCCCTAATATTGTACATCTCAACAACCTCAACAACATTAGGAACTATTTGGGCACAACAAGATGAAATAGAAAAGGAAAGGGAAATTTACTATATCAATAGAACCTTGGTTGGGTTTGAGCTTAATTATACACCAATTGAAATATCATGTTTAGAAGTAGTCTTCACATCTCAAAAGCTAAGACAATATGTGCTTAGTCATGAAATCAAGCTTATTTCTAATGTTGATTCGGTAAATTATTTTCTATCAAAAACTATCCTCACAGGCTACATGGTAAAATTGATCATTATCCTCAATTTGTTTGACATTGGGTATGTATATCACAAAGCAATCAAAGGATAGATCATCATTGATGAGTTGGTCGAAGCATCACTATATATGTAGACAATCCCCTAGTATATGACTTTCTAGACAAGGCAATTTCTACCATCATATAAATGAATTAGTGAACATTATAATTTGATGGGTGACATACATAGCATGGATCTAGAGTAGGTATACTATTCATCACCCCACAAGGTGATTTTATACCAAATTTCTATAGATTGGCATTTCCCGACACAAAAAATATAGTTGAGTATGAAGCCCTCATCATAAGGTTGAGAACCAGTATCTAGTGGAAAATTCAAGAACTACAAGTTTTTGGTGATTCACAACTAATAGTGAGGCAAGTTAACAATGATTATTAGACTAAAGATGATAAACTAATGCCATATAAGGAAATGGTAGATAGCTTTAAGCAATATTTCATTGCAATTACCTTTGAACAAATCCCAAAGATAAATAACAAGGTAGCAGATGTGATGGCCGCCATTGGATCATTGTTAGATATGCCACATAATATATTGAAATGTGAATTCCTCATTGAAAAAATTCTCATACTAGCTTTTGACATTCCTAAATCAAAATTTGTGTGAAATTTTTTTGGTCTTGATTCACCTTGGTACCATGACATTTTTACCTACCTCCATATTGGAAACTTTCCATCTGACCTTACCCATAACCTATGAAAAACCTTCATCCAAATATCTGCATGCTTCGTCATTATTGGTGATATCTTATACCAAATAATGGAGGTGCTTGTGGGTCACATTTGAGTGGCATCAACTTGGATAATAAGCTGCATAGAATGGGATACTATTGGATGACCATGGAAAAAGAATCTTACTTGAAATAGAATCAATTACTTGATCCTAAAATGTCACATGGTTATCTCAATTGATCAAGCAACATCAAAATAGAAGCAGTTAGGATCTTAAAACGATAAGAAACTAAAAGATTATGATGAAATGAAATACATACTCAATGAAATTCAATTAACAACACTAAGAAGATTCAATTCAAAAGCATTAAACATAATTTAAAGAAATTGAACCTAAACTAGTGTGTAAAACTTCCAATCCCATTGTGGATTTGAGGAAAACTTGTGGTGTAGTGATGTGGAGTGATCAAGTTTGCCTAATCCATTGTGAAAAAGCTTTATTTGAAGGTGATTGATTCACAAATTCTCTCAAAATTCTCTCCAATTTCTTAAGAAGTGGCTCAATAATTCAAGAGAGTAAGGGTGCTATTAAGATTGTGAGTGAAATTCATGTTAAAAGGTGAGGTATTTATTAATTTTAAGAATTATGATCAATGGTAAGGATTGAAAATGACAACCAATGGATGAAACTGAATTAAGGAGGAGAGTGTGGATCACATATTAATCAAGTGGTTGATAATCCATGAGGTATGGATCAAGGATTGTATCAATGTTCCATAATCCATGAGAGACTCAACAATATCCCTTAATTTTTAGGAATTAAGTTGGAGATATTTCAAGTTGGAGGGAAGAATTTAAATTTGAAAAGGGAATATTCCATGTGGAATATTCTTTATGCAAGTTGGAGAGTTGGAAGAAAATTAGCTAATTAAACAATTCATGAAAATAATTTAATTGTGCAAGTTGGATGAATTAAGATTTTTAATTAAATACTTGTGCATTATTTAATAAAGTGTGATTATTAGCATTTAATTAAATAATTTGACATTATGTAATCAAAAGGGAAGAAAATGATGAATTATGATGAATTAATAAAATAAAATTAATTATTCATTAATAGGAGAATAAAGTGAATTTAACCAAATAATTGGACATTATTTAATTAAATAGATGAATTGGGTGAATTATGAGAGAAATGGTGTTAATAAGTGAAATCAAGATGTGTGATATACTCAAGACATTTTCAAGTGTGTACACTAACCTCCAGAGTGAACCAAAGAACCAAGAGGTGAATGAGAACTTAATCCTTGTCAAGAAATCCTTAAGGAGGCTTCAAGATACTAAGGCATGAGACCTTAGGGTTAGACAAAAATTAAACTATCTAAGTAATGGAGATTAAGGGTCAAATTTTTTCTTTAAATTTATTAAAGAGAAAGGATTCAGAGAAAAGATAGGTAGTATATGGTCAAAGGATAGGCTTATAGGTGATCCAAAATAAGTGAAAGGTCAATTCCTCAAATTCTATAAGTACCTATTTACCCTGGGTGGAGAATGCTTAGAAAGCCTCAAAGCTAGTGAAATCTACAAGAATGTCATCCCAAAGATGATATCCAAAGAAGATGCCACCAATTTGGATAAGGAAATTTCCAAAGAGAATTTTTTTTAAGACCATTAATATGTTGAGAAATGATAAATATCTAGGGTTAGATGACCTACCAATAGAATTTTATAAGTAGAATATTGATTGGATTAGTGAAGAATTGCTTCAAGTTTACAAATAAGCTATTGATAGAGGCTCACTAGGAAACAATATTAATAAGGGTATTCTCAAGATGTTACCAAAAGAGGGAGACACATATTTGTTAACTAATTAGAGACCTATAACCTTGCTTAATGTATCTTACAATATATTGTTGAATATTTTTTCTCAAAGATTAGTAAACATGCTACCTTTCTTTATTAGTAGAACTCAAACCAACTTTATTAAAGGTAGATACATTTTAGAAAACTTCCTAACCAATTAGGAGGCTATGGAGTGGGCAGGGTATACAAACTGTGATATTGCAATTCTCCTTATTGATTTTGAAAAAGAATATGATAGGGTGGAATGGTCCTTCCTCATGATGATCCTGGAAGCCTTTGGCTTCCCAAAAAAAATTACTAGATGGTGAATAATCTATTGAAAGATGTTGTGGCCCAATTTGAATTTAATGGCTCACTTACTGAACAATTCTCTTTAGAAAGATCAATAAGGTACGGATTCTCCCTTGACCTTGCATTATTTGTAATTTCTTCAGATGCTATATTTTATCTTCTAAGAGACTCAATAGTGAATCCTAAAATTAGAGGTATTGCCTTCCTAACAATGATAAATTGTTAAACATCCAATTTACTGATGACACTAAATTATTTATAGAATTGGAAGAAAAAAATGTAGATAACGACACTCGCCTGGAAGCACCCAAACCTAGTTGGGTCCTGGGAGCCCGGACACGGATGCGGCCGAGTCCGACCAAGTCCTTGCCGGGCTCACCAGACTCGTCGGATGCACCGGACTCTCCGCTTCCCGGTGAGTCCTGAGCCCTGGATGCGGCCGGCGACAACAACAGAAAAAGTGCATAAAAAACATAAAAACTCATGTTTAAGTTTTTTTTTTTTTTGTGTTATATTATCTCCCCAACCCTAAAAGCAACCTCATTTCATTCATTTGGAAAAATAGGAGGAGAAGAGAGGGCAACCAGCAAGCTGTTGAAGACAAATACAGGGCCACATACCATTTGGGAAGCTTCATAACAATAAGGAGGTGCATTGAGAGCTCATTACCAGTGATTGGGAGGAGTTTGCATTGCATTCCAAGCCAAATATAAGAGGTAAGTTTGATTTTTATTGGTTTTTTTTGTGTTTTTTTAACAAATAATTCATTGTAATTTGAAAAATCATTGTTTTTTTTAGTTTGCATTTTTTGTCTACAAACCCTACTTGCAATATAAATAATTTTATAAACCCTACTTGTTATTGCAGCCACATTCATTTGCAAATCAAAACATAATATTATTTTCACAATGTCTCAAACCCCAGGCAGAAAAGACCCTGCTTGGAAACATGCTGAAATCTTTCCCGGAATGAAAAAAGGGGAAGCAAAATGTAAATACTGCAAAACAATATATCATGGAGGCATAAATCGATTAAAATACCATATTGCACACATACCCATCCATGATGTAGTGGGATGCCCTATAGCACCTCTTGAGGCTGTCCATGAAGTGCAGGTGCAATTAGAAACTTTTGAATTGCAAAAAGAAATGAATAAAAAATAGAAGCATGAATTGGTGAGTTTGGGAGTTGGACATGGACTTGGTGCTGTTGGAGATGCTTCTTCCATGCCTCCATACCATCCTAGTGCTAGTGCTTGTGCTAGTGGTACTGCTTCTGCACCAGCTATCCCTATGCATACTCTTACTACTGGTGGCGCTAGTACTGCTAGTGGTAGTATTATTGGCCCTAGAGTTCGTAAATCTAGGGTGGACTCATATTTTGTACCACGCACTACTCCTGGTTCCCAACCGTCGCTTGAGAGCATGGGTTGGAACAAGGATGTACATGATGCAGCAAAAAAGACAATTGCAGACTTTTGGTACTACTACACCATTCCCTTCCATGTAGCCAGGTAATTCTTTTTTGTTTAATTTTTTTAAAATTTATTATTTTAGAATCTAGATGTATCTCATTATCGAATTCAAATTTAGTGCAGTTAAAATATTAAAAATTTTCATTTTACAATACTTATGTAAGTAACTTATTAATTTATTTATGACATGTTTTAGGTCACCTTTTGGCAAAACATGGTTGATGCCATAACCATATGTGGGCTGGGGTTCAAAGTCCCTTTTGAAGATGAATTAAAGGGCCCACTTTTGAGTCAAAAAGTGGCAGATGTGAAAGCACAATTAGAGGAGCAACATGAGCACTGGAGGAGGATTGGTTGCACCATCATGACTGATGGTTGGACCGATAGGAGAAATAGGACGTTGCTTAATTTTCTAGTGTCCTCTGGAGGTAATTGTACTTCCCTCAATGCATTGAAATTTGAATTTGATTTAGTGATTAATAATTTAATATGGCTGATTTTTGGTTTTTAATTTATTGAATAACTAGTTTTGCTTATTCTTTCAGGTGACACCGTCTTCATTAAGTCCATTGATGCTTTTGCCCAATCCAAAAATGCCACATATCTGTGTGAGGCTATAGAGGAGGTGATAGCTGATGTGGGGGAAGAGAATGTAGTGCAAGTGGTGACAGATAATGCAGCAAATTGTGTTGCTGCTGGTAGATTATTGATGGAGAGGCACCCTACTATATTCTGGACTCCATGTGCCTCCCATTGCATTGAACTCATGATGGAGGATCTTGGCAAGCTCCCATGGATCATAGCATGTGTGGATGCAGGTAGAAACATTTGCAAATTTATATACAATCACACATGGGTGCTTAACCTTATGAGGCAATACACAGGGTTGAGGGAGTTATCTCGTCCTGGCATCACTAGGTTTGCAACTAATTTTATCACATTGCAATCCTTGATTCGATCAAAGGCAGCCTTAAGGCGCATGTTTGTTGGTGAGGAGTGGTCTTCCTCATCATTTTCTACAAGCACTGCAGGGATTGGTGTGGCCAATTGCATTTTTGATGAGCAAGGGTTTTGGACACCAGTGGAGGAGATTGTGAAGATAAAATTTAATTCTTTATTATGTTTTAATTTTTAATCATATCTTTTATTTGTTTATTTTCATTCACACTTATTTGTGAAACATGTTTGCACTTTGGAGTTTATTGAGCCCTTGCTAGTTCTCCTACGAGTTGCAGATGGGGAGAAGCCCGCACTGGGATACATATATGAGGGCATGGATAGGGCCAAAGAGGCCATTAGATCAGTCTATGGTGGAGTTGAGGATAAGTATCATCCCATTTGGGAGATCATTGATAGGAGATGGAAAAACCAACTTCATAGGCCCATCCATGCAGCCGCATGTTTCCTAAATCCGGCCTTCCAATTCTACCGTGATATCCGTGGAGATAGAGAAATTCTTAGTGGGATCTACTTGACGATAGAGCAGATGTTGCCCATTGTTACTACACAAATAGTGCAGGAGATAGATGCCTTCAGTAAGGCATGAGGAGACTTCTTTGCATGTCAAATGACCATAGATAGAAGGAAAACATTACTACCAGGTAAAAATATATTTAAGGGCATAATTGTCATCTTTTTATATTGTATTTTATTATTAAATGTTGAACTTGAAACTTGAAATGAGATTGATTTTGTTTCTTTTTCTCATCTCAAATAGCTAGTGGAGGTTGTTTGGTTCTGATGCACGAAACCTACAAAATATTTCCATTCATCTATTGAGCTAGCCATGTAGTTCATCTGGTTGTGAGCGCAATTGGAGTATGTTTGAGCACATACACTCCAAGAAGTGCAATAGATTGACAGTGGAGAGGATGAATGACTTGGTCTATGTTCATTACAACCTTCGGCTCAGATACATGAAGCTTTTTGACCATGACAACACCCCGATCAATCTAGATGAGGTTGATCCATAGACTGAGTGGACCACTGAGGCTACAGATGCAGTCTTTAGTGATGAGGACCTTGATTGGGTGGACCAGGCAGAGAGAGAGGCTGAGGTTGTAGCCATGGCTGAGGAGGAGGCTAGAGCACGAGGAGACATAGTTATTGTTGGTGAGAGTGGCATGGAGACTCAGACAGAGGCAGAGACTATGGCTGCAACTGCAACATCATCCAGGAGCATTAGACACCTTTGTAGGAAGGATGTTGGCTCCACTATGCCATAGATTCATATAGTCATACCTATTGTTTTGATATTTCATATTTGTATGGAACATTTGATGTTATGGATTTCATATTCCATGACTTTTGTATACCTTTGACTAGTTTTATAATCTATATATCTAAGTATGCTATTTCCTTCAGTAGCGCAACTATAATTTGTGTACTTTATACTTATGTGATCGTTGTATAATTGTGTATGTGATCAAATTTTCTTTTATTTGTGTTGTATTCAATAAAGGGTGCTTGAAACAAGTTTTAAATCCTTAAAAATCTCTAAATTTCTAGGTTTTTTTCAACTTTTTTTCATTTTGCCGAGTCTGCGCCGAGTCCGAGTCCCGAGTCGAGTCACCCTAGCCGAGTCCGAGCCGAGTCCGAGTCTCGTTACTATGGTTTAAACCTATTTTGTCTTTCCTAAAGTGCTAAAGTTTTCACTTCTAAATCTACAATGCTTGGGTGGAAAGACTCTCCCTTGGGTGGCTCTCCAAATATGATTTCCAATGGGGGGACCGAACAAGTAGGTCAAGTACTTGAGAATCCATTTGCAATAAATCAATTCCTAGAGGATGTTTGGGTATGACTTAAAGATAAAAATGATAAGAAGTTGGATAGATGAAATAAGTAGTATCTATCCTTAGCAGGAAGAATCCAAGTTTGTCAAAATATACTATCTTCTTCCAATGTTTATTAATCTTTGGTTTGGCTATTCAACAACTATCAAATCAATGAGATTCAAAAGGTGATCAAATAATTTTTATGGTCTAATGGAAAAGGTAAAATTAAAAACACTCAGTTAGGTAGAATTGGTGTTTTCTTGAGAAGCTTCAAGGTGGCTAGGGTTGAAGGACCTTAGGAAACATGGTATAGAACTTGTTGTCAAATGGATAATAAATTCTCTATAAGTCAATGTTCCCTAGAAGTTGCTTACCAAAAATAATATTAAAGTTGCTATTCCCAACCAAGCTAAGGATTGGAAACATCTTCCCTTTGGGGACCTCTTAACTAAAAAATTCTTTGTAAACCCTACAAGGTCCAATGTCTTAAAAATTTTGTGGAGAGCATGAGAGTTAATTAGATACAATACCACTAAAAGTGGATACTTAGATTTTTAAAATAACAAAATTTTACCATCTTGTTCAATATGGTGGAATCTTGAGCATAATGGGAAACCTCTTGCATTAATATAAGGTTGTTCTGCTAAGTCTTAGTACAAGAAGGGGATCAAGTAATTTGAAGATATCACTTGTGATGGTTGTTTAAGGTCTTGGGCCTCACTTAATACCAACTTTGATTTTCCTCCATCTAATTGGAGGACATACTCCATTCTCAGGGAGGTTGTAGGGGTTTTTCCCTCCCAATGTCTTGTGTTATTAAGATTGAGTATGTTGATATCCTTAAATGGGCTAATAGTTCTAATATTCATATAGTGAAAGCAAAAAATATGTATAAAATATTAAAAAAAATCTAAATTCTTGACTACTTTTCTTCATAGAAAATGAGATATGGATCTATAGGATAAGTAGCGGGCTAATATATTTACTTCTCTTTGGGGTAATTTTTTATTTCCTAAAAAGGATTTCTTCAAATGGCTTCATATTCTTCAAAAATTACCATGTTATGTTGCATCATCATGTGATAGTGTTTGTAATCTATGCAGGACTCCTAAAATAATTAAACATGTTTTTTTTAATGTATATTTTCTAAGAAAATTTGGCACTATTTTTATTTTTATTTGAATGGTTTGGGTGTTAAAGTCACTATTAACTAGAAATAAATTCTTGTTGGTTTAGTGAATGGTCTAAATAGAACAATCAATTTTTTTTAGCTTATTTTTTCAACTGAGGTCTTATGGTTTATCTAGAAAGCTAGGAATGGGGAAAAATTTAAGGGTATAGGAAGGGAACATACCGAGTCTTTTAAAAGGCTCATGTTCCTTGATATTTCTATGTAGTTCACATTGACAATGAAGTTTTCCAAGGAAAAGTTCATGAAATTGATAAAAGATAGTACAATGTAAGTTATTAGAGTTGAGATCAAATATGGACAACACTGGTCCTTTAATAGATATGATAATATCCCCTTCACAAGGAGTTATTTGGACTTTTAGAGTAGATATAACAAGAATTAGTTAGAAGAGACATTGAAGAAAGACTTAGGATTTCAAGATGGAGCTAGTTTCCATATCAATGATGGAAAAGACTTCACAATAGAAGTTGTGGAAATCAAAATGATAAAACTTCAAACATTGAACCTCCTATTGCCTAGAAAGAGTTAGATTATTGAACATATGATGTCATTGATGTCAAAGGAGCTCACAAATGCCAAAGAAGTGAAATCAGAAAATCAATAAGAATTAAATGTAATTACTTTTGTCATGTTTGAGCTTTTGAAATTAGGAAGTATTACTGTCATGATCATGTCATGTCAAATATTTTAAGAACAACATGCTAGTGTGATCTACGCTATGAAAAAGACTACCTATAGTATGCTTGAAATATCATTCTTGTATCTATTCCATTTTTTGGAAGTCTAGTTTAGAAGTTTTTGTGAAATTATCATGCGAATTACTACCCATGCACTACATTATATTGTAATAGTTTTTTTCTTTGCATTCCACCACAATTGAATGCTATGCCCTACATCTTGGACCTAAATTAAAGTTACTCATTTTATATTTGATAAATTGGAAAAGTTGAGACCATAAGATTTCACTTTAGGATTTCATGTGCTTTTCCAAATGTTTTATCATTAGAGTTTAGATTGGCCAAAGGAATAAGATTAACTTTAAACCTGTAAGGTGATTCAATCTGATGGCACCTTCAAATTCTACAAATTTGAAGTGTCTATGTCTTTTCAATGTGTTGACAAAGGTTAGGTTTTCTTCTTGTCATTTCTACCCTAGAGCCCATCTTCACCGATTAAATTTTTTCAATTCAAATATTGTCATGCAAATTCATGTGGTAGAAAGTTTTTTGGTACATATGGTATTATGCCGGTTCAATTTCACACTTCCTGGATGAGTTTTGATGGGCTATATAATGCGTTTCTGACTATGACAAGACCATATTTGGTGTTCTAGAAAGTTACAAATTCCAAAATTATGAGGGAAATCCATTTTTTATTTTTTCCTAAAACATCTTAATTTCTAGTTTCATCAAAATCTGAGGCCAGATAATGCATTATTTTAATGCCTTTCTGATGTGGCGAACACCTCCAGCGGGCCCATTTACAAAGGAGGTACCAAAATTTGGATTGTTGGGAAAAATCCAATTGAAAAACCATGTTTTATTTAATTAATTAGGCCCTCTCACAAAAAATACTGGCTCCAAGGTTCCTTGTTTGTGTGCAATGAATTTCCTCTATTTGGACGGTAGGAGAAATTGAATTTTTACCTATTCTCTAATGTTTTGATATGTAATATTTTAAAAACACTTTATATGTTTTAAATATTACGAAAAGTGAAAGGCACATGAATAGGCATCATTTAGGGCAAGGTTAATAATTTTCAAACTTTATAAAGTTTGTTCTCTTTATGAAACTTTCTTCCCCACCATCCCTAAGCAGGAAATGTTGCCAACAAAGGAAGTGTGTGAGAATGTGGGGAGATGTGCGAGGAGTATGTGGGGAGGGTAAAGTATTTGAAAATACTTTATTAAAAAATTTGAAAATACTTTATTAAAACTTTATAATTTTTTTCTTTTGCTCTCTGAGGTATCTCCTGCAATCAATGCTACCACTAAAGAATGCTTGTGGGAGTGCAGGGAAGAAGGTAGTGGGAATGAAAATGAGTTGAGGGTTATTTTGGGGCTGATGGAAGAGTGAAAAATGTTGTAGAAATATGTTTGGAGCATTTCTCATGCCCTAGAATTTTTTAAACATGTTATGCATTTTTCGGTTGCTTGTAAGGGAAAAAAATACCCAAATATCACTTCTCACAACCCAAAAATCAAATACAACACTTGGGAAACAACTTTAATGGTGTATGAATGATTTTATGTTGCCAATATCACCAAAAACAACCAAAAATAACCAAAAATCCATTTTTTAATGGAAAAGTGGCATTTATGAATACCTCTGCAAGTTTTATTATGCTTGGGTAGTAATATATGTGCAAAGTTTTTTGTTTACATAGGGGGTATTTGGGTAATGGCATAAAAAAAAATTCCTATAAAAATGAAATGGATAGTTGTGAAGATTATTTGTAGCAAGCAAATGGTGTGCAAGAGATCCAAATGTTACTCCATTAAGAATATGTATTATTGAGAAAATGGAGAGGATCTGAGTGCAACAAATCAACTTATGAAGATATATTAGTTGGAGCCAAGAGATAGAAGTGTGAATGAATGATTTATATTGAAATGAGTATGTGAAAATGAGAAAATTGTAGACAAGGTGACTGTTAAGAAAGACTACATGCCAAATATTTGACAAAATGCCAAGTTAATCTTAGAAACAATTTTCAGATGTTTAACACTCAATGCTTAGTTAAAATGCAAGATGAAAGAAAGTTTCAACTACCAATAAAATGGGTTTTTACCCAAAAGTGAATTTTTTCACTTGCCAAGTGAAAATGCAGCTATAAGTGGCTTTATACAAACAAGTAAAACTATTGCATAGGATTTGCAAATGCAAGAGGATACAAACTTTAGTTACAAGGAATGAAGACAAAAGAAGAGGAAAAATAATGTGTAAAGGGGCAATTTGTTGCAGATATGAAGGTTGAGTTTGTGACATGTGTTACATTGAGATTAAATTTGTGATTTCTTCTCTTCTTTAAAATGTAATTTATGTCTCATTCTTTACATTTTTGGGATTTTTGAAGAAGTTGTAAGGGGTAGGCTATTAGTTTTTTTGTAGGAAACTAGAGACTCATATTGTGCAAATGTTCCTGTAGTTCCATTGTATATCTTGATTGCAACATAAATGAATGCATGCTTTTACATCCTCTTAATGTATCTTGTCCCTAGTTTGTAATGAAGTATTTCTTTCAGTACCACAATCAAGGGTTGTAAAGCTTTTCATGCACATTTTTTGCATCTAATTATTTTTAGGGTTAGTGTTTTCTCAAGGAGCAATATGAATTCTTTCAATGAAAATAATGAAAATACTTTATTACAATTTGGATTATTGAGTAGAATTTGCATTGTTAGTTATTATTTGATCTCATTAGCATAAGGTGTTAATGTTTGAGTGATCATTAAGATATGTTTAGAATATGAAGAAGGATGTGTACATGCATTGTGAATATGTAGCTCTAGATAGGCATCGGTTTATTTTGAATGGTTTTCCTTCAAACTCAAAAAAACACTTCAAATATGAAACCAAGATTTACTTTCTTCAATATTTATTTCTAATTATTTGTGTACTTCATACCTGGATTTTAAAGGCAACAAGGATAGTTCCTTTCATTTTGCAAATACATAAACCCTTTTTATTTGTATGAAGGTTATCTACTAGGTGCTACAATAAAAAAAAATCATATCTATATTCAACACTATATATGGAGACGCACCTAGGTTTTGCAGAGCCTGAAGTGTAGGGGAGAAAAGTGTTATATCAATCTCTCATTTGTTGTCTAAATCTCTATTTGAATCTAAGCGTAAGACTTGGCACACCTTTAGGGATAAATATTATGTAGATTTGGGAACCAACACAATCAACCATTTGGATTTGAATTTGGAGTTATTTGGAATGGATTTTGTATGAAATTTAATGATATGATTAGCTAACTATGAAAATGCATTGTTCTAATGCAAATATAGAAAAAACTAGAAACTGAAAAAAGAAAACATGTATTCACATATAGTTTAAATCTGAGCTAATATTGGGTGGACCAATGATGCAAGAGAGCTTTCCTATAACTCTCTACACTTTCAAACTCACTCAAGAAATTGATGAACAAAATAATTTAGATAACAAAAATCAACAACAACGACAACTCTTATTTGCTCAATGGCACCTGCAATTTTTTTTACATTACATTCAATGGAAAGGAATTACAAAGGAAGCCACGAGGACTAAAATTACATGGAAAATAAAAAGTAAATTCCTTGTTAAAGGCAACAATATCAACTACATGTATGCATTCATCCTTCTTCTAATTCCTTGCATTCTCCTTCGTGCACTTGCAAACAAATTCTGGAAAATGAAATCACACAATCACCAAATATCTCATGAAAGGATTTTCCATTGATTTTTTTCTTCAACCTACACACACAAATCTGAAAATGGCTTCCTAGAAATGCTACACTCAAATCCTCCAACTCCAAAAATTGGGAACCAAAACACCCTGCCAATACTACTTGGAAACTCTACTACCTCCAAATCCACGCCCACTTCTAGAAAATAAGATAGTGGCATTAAATTTTCATCCTCTAACCCCCCAATGCACATCTTTTTCATTTCTTATCAGGTAGGCCACCACTAGCCGACACCTTCATTCCTCCAATTCTCAAATTGAATTGCCAATTCAAATTTTGTAGTTAAACCTCGTGAGTTCACAAACCATGCCTGGACATTAATTGAAAAATTAATTTCTCCCAACTGCACTTTATCTCAGTGCGTTTACATAAAAGATTGCTTACAAATGATGCTCAAAATGTCCAAAAAAGGACAAAGCTGGAAATACATGAAGAACAGCAAAAAACAAGCATCCCATGCAAACAAAAAGTTTCCAAGAGCAAATATGTCTAGGTAATCCACCAGAGTGTGAAAACACAAATAATTGAATAAAATATACCTAGAGTGAAATCTGGAAAATTGCATGGATGAAACTGAAGAGCTCTAAAATAAGGTTCCAATGCCGCTGAGATTACAAAAAATGGAGAAACTGATCAAAAGTTATGAGCTTGGGACTGAAAATAGCCCCTTTTGTTTTCAGCTGGCTATAGAATGCACTAGCGGAAAAAATAAGTGATGAGACCCACACCACTAGAAAGATGAGAAAACCAGCTTTCCGACGATATCTCGTTTGCCAAAAAACGATATCATATGCCCAAGTTACGACCTCTGGAAGAAATCAGGTCCAAAGAGGGAAAAAACCAACGCTAGGTTAAATTTGACAGTCATACAACCGTCGCAGCAAAAATACTGGCTTAAATTTGATGGCCAAATGGTCATCACCGTAAAAGTGCGATTGGGCTTATACATGAAAAAATTGTTTTTTTAAATAATATAAAAAAATATTACAGAATTCTTTTTTGAAAAAAAAAAAAAATTTAAAAAAATGTGTAGTGGGGGAGGCACATGGGCCCACCCCCATTGTACCCCTGTGCAGCCGCGGTACACTACGTAGCACTGCGTAGGGTACACTGCCGGCCTACGCAGGGTCACGGTCCGAGGCCCGAGCAAGCCTTAAAAAGGCTCTTTCCAATATTTTCTACTGAAAAATGCAAAAAAAATTTTGCAAAAATAATATATTATTTTTTTACAAAAAAAAAAATTCCGAAAAAAAATACTATGCAAGCAGACGGCCGTACCAGCAAAAAAATTTTGCTTTAAATTTTGACTTTGTCCAAAATGGATGAATGAACAGTTGATTTAGGAGTTTTGGACTGTTGCGGACGCAATGGCGAGGTCCGTTTGAGCTGAAAATGCCTCAAAAATGCAGGTATGCCCTGGATCAAGAAAACAAACCCCAAACCCTTGAAGCTCCAAAAATCTTCAAAACAAGAACAGGAAGCAGTAGGTGTGGAGCTCTGATACCATGTAGGAGTTGAGAAAATACAACTTCATAAACCCCAAAGATCACCTGTCACAAAAGAAGAGATGGAGATAAACAAGCAAGGGTTCTCTGAAAATTGAAAATGTATATATCAGAGAGAATGAGAGAATGAATTGATATGAAATACAATGAGATCAATCCTTATAAAAAGGAGATCATGCAAACCCTAATAAAACCCTAATAGAAGCCCTAATAGGATAACATTTAATAATTAATATAATTATTAAATGTCACTTTATGCAAACTAACGTGAAATATTAAGAAGGGAATAAAGGTAACTTAATCAACATAATTAAGTTAAGACCTTTACTCTAACATCCCATGTCCATGTTGATTTTTGATAATTTTAAATTTTAAATTATAAAATCTAACATATTTCTCAAGGTAAATTTCAAGCCAAAATGTGTTCAAATTATTTAATTATATTTTTAGATATTACAATATTAAAAATACTCCAAAATATCCACAAAAATAATTTCACATCAAAATTGAGCAAATAAATCAAATAATGTCAGTTGGTTGGCAACCACGGATGCACCTACATCAGACACCCATGATAGAAGAAAAAGTGACCCTGTCACTTCTCAAGAGGATAACCAAGGTAATAACCTTAGATTCAGACAACCAAGATGAGTCTTCTATAGGTCTCCCAAACCATTTTACCAAATACTCAAAACATTGCTTATGCCTTGTGCTCTTACTCACCCTTCTATCCAAAATTGCCTCTATCTTCTTCCTCACTTTTCCTTGCAACTTGATGTCTTTTTCATCCTTCATTCTTCCTCTCTTTCTCCCTCTTTTCACATAATTGAACTCTCACCAATCCACAGTATGAAATTATGGAAATTCATAAGCTTTCATTTCCTCTACCTTATGAAACTCATAAAATTCATGCATTACCTCTTCCTTTTTCTTTGTTGTAACGTGTTCCTCACCAATTTTGGTTCCATCATGGTGTTCATGTTTCTCCTTGCCTCCTAGAAGAAAACCCTCAACTGTAATCTCTTTTTTCCTCTACACTTACATCAATATTAATCAAACAAAAAAAGATTCATCCTTCCCATCCTGAAATAAACTATCAATCATAAGATCACAAATCTCTTCATCAAAAAAATAAACCTTTACTTGCTCATAAAATTCTTCACTTTCAATTATAGTATATTCATTTACTAGTTCTTTCATTGCTGCAATATCCTCTTCTACACTAATCTTATCATTCTCACGTAAATTAGCAACATCATTTTTTCAAAAAAAGGATTTTACCTCTTCTTTCTGCAATGAATCTTTCACTCTATCCCTTTTGAACACAATCAACACTATTACAACTTGCATTAGCAAATAATGATACTCATCCTCATCCTCTTCTACTAATTATCTAACTCCATTAAACAATAATTTTCTAGTGTCATTACATATCTTTCCTTCTTCTTTATTCAAAGGTTTCAACTTGTGTTTGATTCCATCCTTCATCAAGGAGTAGGTATTGGCATACCCATCGTGCCTTTCTTTTCTTTCAAACTGCCTAGGTATTTCCAATAACAAGTGAAAAATATCCATAGACATAATATCACGCAAACTTCATTATAATAATCACCAATCTTAAATATTTCCAAGCATTGTTCATTCACTGAAACCTTACGGTCATCCTGCAACCAAGAAATCATGTATGGATGTGGGTTCGTTCTCCTTTCTAGCTGCAACTTATTCACCATTTCTTCATAAACAATATTTTCAATACTATCACCATCAATAATCACATTACATACTTTACCTTCACACTTACATATTGTTCAAAACAATCTCTTCCTTTGATCTGGTTCTTTTCCCTCGTTCATCAAGGCTCTTCTAGTGACTAGTGATTCTCATTTTTTTTGCATCTTTTGAATGTGATAACTTCACATCTTCTTCATTTAAATTTTATTCCCTTGCACTTTTTTCAGTCCTCCTTTTTGTTCCTTCCTGATTATGAGCATAATCTTATACTTGATTTCCATCTTCTCCACACCTAAAACAAGTTCCTTGGAAGCCTCCTCTTTCGAATCCTCTACTTGATCTTCCTCTACCTTTGAGATTTTTCTCATGATATTGGTTTGAAATCTCACTCTTCTCATATTTATTGTCCTTAGTTTCTTAAATTTTATTTTTATCCTCATATTTTTGCACATAAGTTCTACCCATTCCTTTTTTGTTAGTCTCAAATTTTCTATTTAACTTTTCCTCAACTTCCAAAGAAAATTGGTAAGCTTCTTCTAAACTAAAAATTCTTACCAAAATTAGTTCTTCTTGGATGATTAACTTCAATATATTTATGTATCTTACTACCTTATCCTTGTTGGATTATGAATGTCCCACTCTAATAAAAAGATTTTGAAACTCATAGTGTATTCCTTAACTGATTTCCCTTGTTGTCTCAATCCATGAATCCTGTTTAATAATTTAAACTCATAATCCATTGGAATAAATTTTCCCTTAAGCTTCTCAAACCTTTCTACCCCACTTTGTAATCCTTTATTTTCCTCTCATAACTCTTTCAATATGCACTTCTTTCCACCAAATGCTAGCATTCCATTTCAACTTAGCTTTTGCAAACTTCACCCTATTAGGGTCTTCAATCTCCTCAAATTTGAAGAACTCCTCCATGTCATTTATCTATTATATTAATTCTTTTGGATTCAAGCTTTGACAAAATGTCAAAACCTCCATCTTTGGTCTCTTCCCAATTTGTTAAATATCTCTAATAATTTGATTCCTCCAGGATCAATTTCATATTGTACTTTTTCTACAAATGGTCCCTCATCCTCGACTTCATCTTCACTCTCATCTATTTCTCTGTGCACATCTATCTTGCATAGCTCTTCCAACAATGTTTCAACTTTCCTTTTAAGGGCTCTGAAATATTCCATGTTAGGAGGGTTTCTACCTCCACCTCTACCCCTTCCTTTTAGGGCCAGTCTTGGCGACATTTTTCACAACACCCACACTCATAGGTCTTGCTAAAAAATGCTTCTCTTTGAAGATCTACTTGTAGACTCAAGACAAATCACTTTGATACCACTAATTAAAGAGATATTTCCTGAAACTCTTTGTACTTCCAAACTCACTCAAGAAATCGATGAATTTTTTTTTTAAGATAACAAAAATTAGCAAAAATGACAATTCTTATTTGCCCAATGACACTTGCAAAATTTTGTTCATTGAAAATTCAATGGAAAGGAATTACAAAGTCAAAAATGAGGACTGAAATTACAATGGGAAATAACATCAACTACAAGTATGCATTCATCCTTCCTCCAATTCCTTGCAATCTCCTTCCTGTACTTGCAAACAAATTTTTGAAAATTAAATCACACAATCAACAAAGCTCTCACCAAAGGGTTTTCCACTAATATTTTCTTCAACCTACACACACAAATCTAAAAATGGCCTCCAAAGAATGCTACACTCAAATCCTCCAACTCCAAAAATTAGGAACCAAAAATAAAACAGTCACTAAAAACAATTAACCAAAAAACCCTTCCAATACCACTCAGAAAATCTACTACCTCCAAATCCATGCCCACTTCTAAGAAATTAGATAATGGCATCAAATTTCCATCCTCTAACCCCCTAATGCATGTTTGTTGCAATTCTTGCCAGGCAGGTCACTACTAGTTGACACCTTCATTCCCCCACTTCTCAATTTGAATTGCCAATTCAAATTTTCTAGTCAAACCTCCTGGGCATCTAAACCATGCCTAGAAATTAATTGCAAATTTAATTTCTTCCAAATCCCACACCCATGTTAAATTTTTGGCAATTTAAAATTAGAAATTATAAAATCTAGCACATTTCCCAAGGTAATTTTTTGTAGTGTAGATAAATGTATCCTCTTACATTTTCACACTTGTTTGGGCCCTCCTAATTAAAATGGACTTATTAATGCCTTAATTTAGTGTTGAAAAATGTATTTTCAAACTTTTTTGGGCCCTCTTAAGTAAATTGGACTTAATTATGCCTTAATAAGCCCTATTTTACATTTACAAGCCTAATAAATTACATTTTCCAAAGGGGAAACCCAACAACAATTAATGCCAACACATAATTAAACAACTTGAGCAATGTGTGTTCTAGGAATAGGGATCTGGGACCCATTTTTCCATGGGAGAATGGGTCCTCCCTAGACCTTTGAATCCATTTTTAAAACATGTTTTAGTGGTACTTCTATCATCCCAAATCCAAATTTAAAATGTCATCTTGTAATGTTTATTTTTTGGTAAATTAAGGATAAATGTCTATAAATACAAGGTTATTTTATCAATTCAAGACATCTAGCAAGAGGTGAATGTAACAAGAGCCAAGATTATTTTCAAGAGCATTCAAGAGAATATTTTCTTCATAATTTATTGCACCATTCAAGATATCAAGCATCATGTCAAAGTATTTTGCAATCATGCATGTTTTTGGAGCTAACATTGTGATGTAGGTTTCAAGATATAATCCAAGCATTCAAGTAAAAGATTCAAAGAAAGATTCAATCATCAAGATCCACATCCATTGAATCCATTTTATGCAAGGCCAACATCAAAATTTCAGTCCTTCAAAGGTTTAATCAAGGGTTTTGTGAGTTGCAAAATTGCATTTGTTCATTCATCATTCATTCATGTTTCATTGTTTCATTTCAAGGTTTAATTACCAAAATTGGGTTTGACCAAGGCAAACCCCCATTCACCAAAAAACAAACAATTTTTCCCCTCTTGTGTTTGTGTTACAGATCTTAGCTTGAAGGAAATGTGAAGATTGGAGGTCTCTAAAGTGCAAAATTGCAAAAGTTGTCAAAGTTTTCAAAGTTGAAAGAAAAGTTATCTCATGGAAACTCAGATCTCGATCTCATTTTTTGTCATTTTCACATAAAAATAGTGGGAAATTTTATCTCAGATATGTCTTTAAAGGCTCCCAAAAATTCAACTCAAAAATCTATCTCAAGACCCATTCGCCATTTTTGGATGGGGGTGTGTTGGACACTTTGCAACTATTTCTAAACTCTCTACAATAGATTTTGGGGTAAGTTTTAAGTGTCTTCTGCTCATCCAATTTGCATAAAGTTGATTGTTTCTGGTAGAGTTATTTTACATCTACACGAATTAGGTCTCAAGTTACAAATTTGAGATCATTTGCTATCTTATTTTCATCTCCCAAAATCCCTTTTCAATCATTTTTATCATTGTTTCTATTAAAAGGACACACTACAACATTTTTGATGACATGTTTATAATGATTTAGACTTCACAAATCTGAAAAGGAGTTGTGTATTCTCTTACTATTATGACTTAAATTGAAGATTCAAGTGTTGAATTACATGATTGGGATCATTAAGTACATTTTATCTGTCTCCCAAAAGTGCATTTTAGACATATTTACCCCACACACACAAAGGAAATTACAAAATTCCTCAAAGAATTCAATCACCTAAGGGTTGAAAGTGGATTTTGATCTAGAGGATCTCATTTCTTGAATGAAATAGAAAATAGGTAGGTTCATTACACACCATTTTTCCCTTTCTATTTATTGTAAGTTTGGTGAAACATTCCAAATTTAGTAAAAAAACCCATATGTTTTGGACCTACCCTATTTTTCTATGTTTCATTTTGGTAAAGCTAAGTATTTGAACATTATAATTTCTAATTTGGAGTGCATTCAAACCCTAGATCTAGGATTGGAATTAATTCATTGCATTTAGGGTTTCTAAATTTGGCATACATTTACATTGCATTTTAAGTGTAAACTTGCATTTTTCATTCATTTTAAATCTGAAAATTCGATCAAAATTACATTTCAAAAAGTGTCATATAGTTCATCATTTTCCATTAATTTCACTTGCATTTAGACATTAAATTTTGAAAAATTCTATTACAGAAGCTACAGTCTAAGACTTGGAATAGGGAGTGCATATAATCACTTAGAAATTGTATTCTTCATTTTAAAAAACCCTACACAGAGACCCATTCAACCATGGGTGAATGAGTCCTTCAGGCCCCTTAAAACCATCTTTTATGATCTTTTTTGTGGTTTTCTAAACTTCCTAGATCTCTTGGTAACCCACTGTTTTAGTCTAGAAATTTTTAGGAATTTTTTATTAATGAATTAAGGTCTAATCATCCATTTAATTTAGGCATTTTTAAAACTAATTTTTTTTTTGTTGCATTTTAGATTTGTAGAGAAATTATCACATCATGTTCTATTTTAATATTTTGTTGAATACTCTAAGAATTTTTTGTTACAAGCATATGAATATGAAGTCATTTCTCCCCTTTTCTTGTTCTTCATTAATCCCTCTCGTGTGTGAAACTAACTTAGTGAAAGAGAATAAAATCTTGGAAAATCATGAAAATCACATTTGTTCTTCTCCCAATATCTCTCCTATTTGTGAAGAAGATATTTTGGTGTTAGAAGATCCAATAAATGATTCATGAGAACCCTATTTGTTTCTCTTCCCCTACTTCTCCCACTTGAGAATACATTTTTGGATACAAGGACGCGACCATCGACACATCCCCTAATATCACTTTACCTATTTCTCCTATTTATGAGAATGATTTGATACAAGAGAATTCCATCATTGATAAGCAAGAAAATCCAACCATTGATGAATCCCCTAATTTTGATGAAGTTATTTTAGAAGATCCAACCATTGAATTCCATGAAAATCTTATTTGTTCCTCTCCTATAAACTCTCCTACTAGGGAAGATATCATCATGAAATAAAATGACAACATTGACACATATCTTTCAAACAATAATAATGTGGCTTCATTAGATGAGGATGATGAGGTAACATTAGACTCTCCTTCGCTAAAATATCATCAAAAAAAGGATAAATTTTTTGAGATTATGAACATTAGATATCCCTTGAGTCCTCCTACAAGTCCTCTAATTCTTAGAACTCCCAAGCCATCTCCTAAGACACTTCTTATCCTTTACCCACCCTCACATCAACCTCAAGTTCAAAACAAACCCACGCTTATCTTAGAACCACCTAAAAAGAAACCATCACCCCTAGGAGCTATCTTGAACTTTACAAGGCAACTTGACAATATCAATCTTTCACGACAACTGAGTTACAATATCGTTTCTCACACATATAACACAAGGAACAATAGTTAGCCATAAAAAAATTCTACTTCATTACCATTACCTCAACCTATCTTTCCTAGTGCCCCTCATTTGCCTTTACATAGTGGAAAATAGTATGATATTGTGGAACAACTTAAAAACACTCCTGCTAAGATATCCTTATGGGATCTTTTTCAAGCCTCGCCTAATTACTATAGTATGGTTCAAGCAAATTTACAACAAGTTCCTATCCCTCCTAATGTGCAACCAAATGATATAGCAGCCATAATTCAAGGAATGAATTTAGACATTGTTTTCCACCAAAGTGAGCTACCTCCTTTGGAAGTGCAAAAAAAAATCAAGCCTGTATGATAGTAGCTCTTATTAATAGGACTGGGATAAAGAGAATCCTTGTTGACAATGCTTTGACTCTTAATGTGTGTAGCATAAATTTTTTAGATAGACTTGGAGTACAAAAAATAAAAATACAACTAGAATATTTATCTATCCATGGATTTGATAATGTAGGAAAACAACCGCTTGGTGCGATCACATTACCTATTATAGTTGGAAAAGTTACATTGAAAACTCCTATTCATGTTATGCCTGATAATATTTCATATAATCTTCTTTTGGGTAGACCTTGGATTCATGAGATGCAAGCAGTTCCTTCTACTCTTTATCATATAATGAAATATATCTATGACAACAAGGTTTATATAATCAAGGTCGACTATGAACTAGAAATCTGTTTGCACACTGAGAAATACAAGGAATTTTTTTTTGAAAAAATTGACACCAACTATATAATTGGTACCCATGCAATAAAAATAAAAAATAATATCATATTTCAGAGGTCACAAAGTTATTGGACGATGATTGGGGTTGTTTAGATTTTAAACTAATTCATGGGAGAATACAAGACCATAGAAAAAAAAATGAAAAGGGAAAAGAACCAGTGGTAATGCCAACACAAAATTTGAAAGAACCTTTGAAAGCATCCACTTCAACCAATTTAGAAGAAGAACAACATTACATAACAAGCTTTGATGAAATTGATTAGGAACAACCACTCAATCCAAAACAAATGAAAATATTTTATGGAAGAGGTTATGAACTTATGAAACAACTTGGTTATAGTGGAAAAAGATGTGGTGCTAGAGAACAAGGTATATGTGTCCCTATAGATCCTCACACACAAGAAACCACTACTGGTCTTGGTTATTGTCCTTTGAAATAAACAAAAGCATAAAAAATCCACTCAATACCAACACTATTACAAAAGATTCTTCTAAGACAACTTTAACTTTGGTGCATCCTAAACTAATAGATACTACATGTGGGAATATATCATTAGATATGCATAAAATTGATACTTCATCTACACATTATAATCAATAACATAAGATGTTGCTCCTTGTCATGTGGTAGTTGTAGTATCATAGCATATTCATTACCATGCATGAGGGTATAAACTTGGCTTTATGCAATCATATTTCCTTTTCACAAGGAGAAACATATCATCATCCATTTTCAACTCACCTTTTTCCCTTGGGGGAAAGATATTAGGTAGTCTTGTCCTAGTATGGCACTTGTCGTTGCCTCTTTTGGGCTAGTTGAGCACCTTCCATGTATATATAAGATAAATCTTGGGATGTGAACAACATGCCTGAAGTTGGCTCGCATGTGATATACTTTCTTTCTATGTTATCTTTAGCATTACATTTTGGGGGCAACCCATTATTCATGACGTAGCTTCATTTTGAAACATATACTTGACATAGGGATTTCCAAATAAACTCTCATGTCTTCGTTATTAGTAGCATTTATCATTTTCTACTTTAAAGTAATTTATTACAACATGGTGTTTGGAAATTTCTTTAAAGTGGGGGCATACATTGGCATTATCATTTTGGAGCTCTTGGACTATATCCTTATTGTAGACATTGAAAATTGGTCTAGGCCTACGACAACATTTTTGACATAATTATCATAGTCATGGTCATGATTAAATAATGTTAATTATTTAATTATTTTTCTAAAGTCACCTATCCTCTATTAATTAAATAATCTTAATTATTTAATCAATTCATTATCACCTTTATTTCAATCCTGATTAATTAAATAATGTTATTTATTTAATTATGTCACTAATTAATTAATCCCCTTTCTAAATTAAATAAATTATTATTTAATTTACCTTTTATCACATTTCTGAATATAATTAAATATTCATTTTAAATTATTTAATTATTATTTAACCTTTTCGATAATGAATTAAATAAATCCTTATTTATTTAGTTTAATCTTCAAATTTTGAATGTTGAGTTAAATAATCATTTAATTCATAAACATAATTATTCCTTGAATATTCCTCCTTGATTAGATAACCATTGAGTTATCTAATTATTCATTCTAGTTAGTTATCTCCAAAGCTATTCTTGACAAACAAATCTCCCGCTTTAATCAGTTACTCTTATTCTTTTGCGTGCAAACTATTATTATTAAATAACATCATTTAATTAATTCATTCATTCATGCATTCAAACACAACGTTTCTTCTTTATCTTTCAAATACAATCTTTATTCTTCTAATTTTTGAATAGTCTCAAAACCAGATTAAATTATTATTTAATTTAATCTTCATCATGCAGACTTTTTCACTCACGTTGTAACTGACACAAATCTCTATCGCATGGAATTCATCAATCTCAACCGTCGATCTCTCTTTTGAATCTGAGCTGATCATTTGAAAACTAATTTTCTATAAATTGATTTGTCATTGTCATTATTCCTCCTCCCGAAATCGATATACTTTTAGGAAGCTTTCAATAATCTTCGATATTTTGCCAAGTCAATAGTCAATACACCATAATTGCATACTTAAGAAATCTGAGGGCAACTATCGTACAACAAAAAAATGGAGAAGTGCAATCAAGGTCATCCTTGAGGAAATATGAAGATATTCAGTGAGATTGTTCATGTATTTATGCTTTTTTGTTTCTTTGTTCTTTGTTGTTTAATGTAGATTAGTGTTATTTCTTTGATTAGATTAACAATATTGTTTACAGTTTTATTCCACATTACATTTGGTGAACCCAACGTGAAGACACCGTCTTCAAATCCATATGGTCTTTTCTTTTTTTTATAGGTACAAGTATGGAGTGACACATGTTCAATACAAAATACCGCAATTGATTTTTTGAGATGCATTTGAAATTTTGTGACACATCTATTGTTTTGTGACGCATTTGATTGGTAAACCTATGACGCATCTGACCGATAAACTTTTTATAACTTTATCCAAAGTTTTGTATTTTTTTTTAATTTTTAGCTTTGTTTTGAACTGATTTCGCGTTTTAGTGTGTTTTAGGGGAGTTAATATAGTGTTTTCAAGTCGATTCATAGAAGACAAGCATTTAAAAACCTTTTTGCAGGATGATTGATGAAGACAGAAACAAAAACAAAAATACTAATCCATGTTTTGCAGAACCTTTGACGAAGAAAACTTAAACTACTGATAATTTGTTTGCAGGACCAGATTCGAAGAAGATATTTTTTTTAAAAGAACAAATTGTTTGAGTAGATAGAAAATTGTCATTTGGGCTTTAAA
Source organism: Sequoiadendron giganteum (assembly GCA_007115665.2). Taxonomy (NCBI): domain Eukaryota; kingdom Viridiplantae; phylum Streptophyta; class Pinopsida; order Cupressales; family Cupressaceae; genus Sequoiadendron; species Sequoiadendron giganteum. The sequence continues at coordinate 481,539,428 of CM021101.1, read as the reverse complement.
AATGAACCAGTGTCTTTTGTGCTTGTTTATGTTTAGATTAGATCATGATTTAGTAACAAAAGTATCCTCTCCCCTTGTGCATTCATGTGATCCTGGGTGTAAGAGAAACTATTACAGACTTTAGAATTTTGGCCTACTTTGGTGGTTAAGAGTAACCAAGGTGACTCAAACCAATGATGAACTTTTTCACCAAGCTACTCCCAACCGATATAGAAATTTTAATGTTGAGGAAACTCTGCATTACAAGAACTCCTGCGGACCAGCTATTGATTCCCCAGTACCCCAGTGGTGCGTCAAAACTTGTAGAGCATAACCTTTTCAGATTGGGATGATATTGGCTCTCGCATGGCATTCTGAATGTGTGCCCATACTAATTTTCCAACTTGTTTTAGTTTAAACCAAAAACCTTATATTTGTTGGTGCAAGAGGTCAGACCTCTAAAGCCATCTCACAATCTTACAGTTCAATAGTAGAGATAAAAAGTTTTCCATGGGAGATTCATGGGAACTGAAGCTTGGCTGACCAATGAAGTGTGTGTCGTGGAAGGGAGCCAATGTAGTCAAGCTTCTATTCATCCGCTTTGAATTAGCGTAGCTAGGGAAACCCAAGTGAGAATTCAACAAGTATTGTAACAACCAACCTTAGGATTGTACATGTTTTCTGAAAATATACACGTTCATTATTTTGAAACCAAAACAATTTTCTTTCAATTGATTTGCATTTTCCAAAATTTGATCATGAAACAGAGTCAGTCAAAAAAACCCAGTTCATCAAAAAACCACATCTATAAAACTAAGTCGCATCTTCTAAATAGAAAACTGCATCTAATAACTTGAGAAGCATCTGTTAACCAAAAACTCACAACTATCAAAATAGAGTCCATTGTTATTAACCATCAATTTTTGAATTGCATTTGATATCTTGAGTCGCATATGTTGTAGAGAGTCGCATCTGTTAGAAAATTAGCTGCATCTATCATAGTGAGTCACATTTTCCTATCAATAGACCAAGACCATATTTTACCAGAAAAATTGTATCTGACCTATCGAAACACATATGTTAAATTATGAGACACACCTATAAAACTAAACCACATTTTCCTGTCAACATAAAAACTAGAATTCACCATCATATTCTGAAACCAAACAATCATCTTAATCTCTAGTTTTCATAGTCAACCTTGGACAAAAACTAGAAAATTGCTCAAAATTTTCATTTTCCATCTTTTAGGTGTCATCTAGTTTTAGTGATAAACCTCTTAGTATGAAATTTAGTTGCATATTATGAATTTGCATATCTCAGAATAGGCCAATTTTTTGTATTTGTGACAAACCCATGCTTCGATAGTCATTTGTCTTTGAACCTAGTCAATTTTCAACAATATCTTTTGTCCTACTTGTGAATCCTTCTAGCTCATTAGTCTAGTTTGGGAGTTCACCTTATCATTTGGTCCTAGTTCTACATCAGGTTCCTTGACAAAGTTAAACCATAGCCTTGGTTAAGCTATAGGTGGTAGGCAACCTCCTCTTAAAATAATTTAGAGACAATTACTTTAGAATTTTTCATATTGTCATCCTAGCACTCCTTACTTTAGACATTTTTTTATCTTGCCAGAAAATAGCAAAAAAATAGCAAAATTCATTGGTTTTATCCAGAAAATCCCAAAAACACAGACTAGATCATATTATTTTAGACATAGTTTTGTATTACCCCATTTTGAGCAACATTTTTCATGGTCGAAACAAGGTCTAAAAAGAAACATAGAGAAATGATTGACCCACAGGACTTCATCAATCCCTTCACAAACCAACTATCAAGGATGAAAAGACCTCACAAAGCCTTGCTTGAAAAAAATGTCACTAGAGACACACAAGGACAAATTTATGTAGAAGACATAGACGTTGTTATCCAAGATCTTGAATTTGCATCTTTTATGGATGAGTGTTTTGAAAACGATCTTCAAAGATACCTGGAAAAGTTGCTAGTAGAAGGTGCCACACTACCACTAGGATTCAACATCCACACCTTTAAAACATCATCTACTCAAGCAATGCAAACCATGACGTCGAGTGTCTCTATTCCTCAGATTACCACAACAATACCATCTGGCATACCCACTCAAACTGCCTCAATAGTAAACCAAATTCCATTTGGTATAACACAAGGCCTAAAATTTACTCCAGGAGCATCCTCATCAAACCCATTTGGCACAAACATCGGAAGTAAAAGACCCAAAACTGGCACAAACACAACATAGGCTATACCACATATCAACACCAATACTGCTAATCAACACATAGGGGCTATACAAACAAGACATATTCCTACACCAAAAAAGAATCCATCACAAAATGTTGCTTTTCAGAACAATTACATCAATCCAAATAATGCAACCAACATGTCTTTAACACAATTAGATGTTCTCCAAAATCAAATGAAATCTCTCCAACAACAAATGGACAGTATGCCAATGTCAAGCAAACAAACCATTTCAGTTCAAGATTTATGTCCATGTCCTTTTGACAAAGCACTATACATGACACCCTTCCCACATGGATATATTATACCAATTTTTCCTAAGTATAATGGGAAGAGGAATCCTCTAGAACACATCAGAGAATTTTTGACAACATGCACGGACATCTCGTATGACCCCACTTACCTTATGAGAGTTTTTTCATGAACCCTTGTTGGGATAGCATTGGAATGGTTCTCTAAACTTCCATACGACATAAGATCATGGGGAAAATTAGCTAAAAAAATTGTGGAACATTTTTCCTTCAACATAGACAATGAAATCATGATAACTACCTTGTGTCACACCATGCAAGAAGACAAAGAAAACTTCACCACTTTCTTCTAGAAATGGAGGATTTTAGCTAGTCATTGTCCTGTTGAGATACCAAAGAAACAAAAATTCACAATATTCCTTGAAAATATTCATCCAAAATTACAAAGTGACTTACGAGTACATTGTTATTCCTCTTTTCTAGACTTAGTGCAAAAAGGCATAATACTTGAGAAATCCCTTATTGATAAAGGGGAAATTAAGACACCAGTTAGGAAGAAAATTGTTCAACACCAAAATGCTCCCAACAATAGAATTTTTTTTTGGTCCAAAAATAAAAAAGTAACTAATGATGGTATTGTTGATGCTAAGACCCTACACACAGGACCTGCCATCACACTTAGAGGTTACAATCCCTCTCATGGTATGCTTAACGATGCTAATCAAATCAACAACTTTGTCCAAAATTCACAACAACAATGACCACATAGGAGATTTCCTAAACGCGAATTTACCCCCTTGGGGGAACCAATTGAGACAGTTTACAAAGAACTGATTAAACATAAACTCATAAACCTCTGGAGCCAAAATAATATGATCCTAAATAGTTTAAACCCTCATGGTGGGATGTCAACACCTATTGTGAGTACCATCATTTTAAGGGACATAACCTACAAGAATGCCAACAAATCAAGAACATCATACAAGATTTTTTTGAAGATGGAACCATAGGAGTCAATGGGAAAAAACATACCAAAAATAGTGATCGCAAGGTCTTCATAGATCCATTACATGATCATGGGAAAAAAAAGGCCCTCAGTTCAGGAACTAAGACTAATGCCTTGGCTAACTATGCAAATACCAAGTATTACTATGGAAAAGGTGTGATCATAAATCACATCTAAGTTGCTACTGAAAACATCCATACCATTATCATAAAAAGTGTCCTAAATGTGTTGTCAATACACGTAGAACTAAGATAACCCTTCCAAGTCCTTCACCAGAGCCACCACCATAGTCTTCCAAGCCTAAGTATAATTTACTTGACCAATTGGGGAAGACCCCAACACAAATATCCATCTTGGAACTGTTGACCCTATCACCTAATCATCGAGCTATTCTAGACAAATCCTTACAAAGCACAACTATCCCTACGAACTTGGATGTCAATCATTTCCAAGAAATGGTAGGATATTTAACAAATTCAAATCATGCCACCTTCTCTCAACAATATTATTCAACTGAGAGGACTAATCATAACAACCCACTACACCTTGAAGTTCTTGTCCATCAAACCAAAGTCAGATGAGTCTTGTAGACAAAGGAGCGGGGTTAAATATTTGTACCTTGAAATTGGTTAAGGCATTAGGTTTCTTAGAAGCATGCATGGACACCACTAACAATATCTAGCAATTAAGGCATACGATGATGAGGAAAGATAATCTAAAGAAGTTGTAACACTCCTTATCAAAATTGGCCCTGCGGTTATGGACACAAGTTTCCAAGTCTTGGATCTCACCCTTCCCTATAATATTTTATTGGGTAGAACTTGGATACATGCTTTGAAATTTGTACCTTCCAGTTACCATCGGTGTCTTAAATTCTCATACAATGGAACAAAGATGATAATTTATGGTGATCTAGATCCTTTCCAATATTGCACAAGCCTACGCAAAATACCACAACAATAGGTGCTAGTCAATCAAGAGGCTTCATACTCCACCTTATCCCTGTATGTTGATCCATCAAATCTTACCAACTCCATTGCATCACAACCATCGTCATCCACTTCTAAGGTCAAGATCCAAGATAAGGTTTGTGGAGAATATCACATGAAAGCATCCTATTGTGTCAACTAGTTGGTTCCTCCCAAGTCATAGGGTTTACCCACAACAAATAGGAAATAATCAATTGTCAAAATACATGTTCCTCTTACGATGACATTCGAAAAATGGGGAGAGTTAAGTAAAGAATCTATGGATCAAGAAGATGTTAGCTCTTGGCTATATAATGAATACAGTGAAAACCCTTCACCATCTATTCAAATATCTAAAGATTAATATGGAAAAGGCTTCATGATAATTCAAAAGGAAGGATATGATGGACATAGTGGATTAGGGATACATCAGGATGGAAGAACTGAACCAATCATTGTTTCACAAAAACCGAAAGGCCTAGGGCTAGGGTTTCAACCAATTAGGATTGACGTTCCTAGTACCTTGACACTATCACAAGAGGAAGTAAGTGATTCTGAATACATCAAGATATCCCACAAACCATTACACCCATTCTATTGTGACTCCCCTGACTCAAATGAATATGAATGGGATTCCCTTTCCTCCACAAACATAATGGACCTAGATAAGTTATTTGGGTAACTTGACCAAATGCTAAATACCTCACCAAAATCAACTGAGTCCTATCCTAAAAATTCCTTGTCAAAAGAAGAATGGCTTAAGATTTATTATTGGGAAACCCTTGATCTTGCCTCTTGTGCACCTAATGAACCATCTTCTAATGACCTAGCCCTAATAGTGGTCCCAAATCAGAGTTTACCTGTCCCTAGGAAAAAGAAAAAAAAGGAGTTATTCCAAAAAATTCTGTGACCATGCCAACCACTCTATCCTCACCTTGTCAACCTCCATATTTGATAACTCCGATGATTTCATGGCCCTCGTATATCCCCAACTTATCAATTGGGATCAACAAGGCACACACATCTTAGACTTATTCAAGAACGATGAAGCGATAGCTGAGTTCATGGGACTGCGAGAAGGCATACCTAGAGGTGATCATAAAGATGGCTTTACCATAGACTTGGATAACATTGCATATTTTGGGGAGTATGTTCACACCTCTAGTCACAAAAGTGAAAATAGAAAGAAAACTAATGAAAAAAATGAAAATGACAAGTCCCTAGGTGAAAACCAAAAGATGCCTTTGGATGAAGAAATAGTAAAAATAAAGGATACATCCAATGGAAAAAACCTCTTTGAGGCACCCAAGGATGGAGGTTTGAACATTTTCCCAATTTCTCAAGAAAATTCACTAGTGTTAGTTGAAGAATGTGTCAAGATCAACATAAAAACTGAAGAAAATCCTTGGGTAATTTATTTTGCCACATCTTTGACACAGACAAAACAACTAGATTTTTGGGACTTCTATACAAAAAGATAGATAAAATTTTCATGGTCATATACCAACATGCCTGAGATAGATCTAGACCTCATATTACATCTACCATTACAACTAGGTGTTAAGCCCATCAAGCAAAAATTAAGGAAAATGCATCCATAAATCACCCTACTAGTCAAAGTTGAACTTAAGAAACTATTGGATGTTAGTTTCATCAGAACAATAGAATATGCAAAATGGATTTCTAATCTTGTGCTAGTGACTAAACCATCTGGGGGCATTTGCATTTGTACAAACTTCAAAGATATCAACAAGGCATGTCTTAAGGATGACTTCCCTTTGCCAAACATTGACATGATAGTGGACCTTACAATAGGATATGAGATTCTATCCCTGATGGATCTTTTCTCCGAGTATAGTCAAATCAAAATCATAGTTGAGGATCAACACAAGATAACTTTTACATGTCCATGGGGAACATACTGCTAGAAAGTCATGCTGTTTGGGCTCAAAAATGTTGGAGCTACATATCAACATGCAATGACAACTATATTTCATGACCTTGTACATACTCTCATGGAAGACTATGTGGATGACCTGATAGCCAAATCATTGACAAGGGGTGATCACTTGCAAGTTCTAGATAAGATATTCAAAAGAATAAAAAATTACAAGGTAAGGCTAAATCCATAAAAATGTGTCTTTGGCATTCAATCAGGAAAACTTATAGGATACATCATTTCTAGATGAGGCATTGAAGTAGAACTCACAAAATAAAAGGATATAATGGACATGCCTCCACTAGCCAACATCAATTAGCTAAGAACATTACAAGGGAGACTACAATCTATCAAGCGATTCATAGTACACTTCATAGTATAGTTAGTAGACAAGATATATCCATTCCAACACTTACTCAAGAAGGGGGTACCATTCATTTGGGCAATCAAATTCCAAGAAGCTTTTTAGAAGATCAAGGATTACCTACTTACACCACCTATGTTAATGCCACCTACAGATACCAAACCTTTGATACTCTATATTTCAGTGACCTAATCAGCACTAGGAGCCTTACCTGCAAAAAATGATGATGAAGGTCATGAAAGGGTAGTGTAATATATCAGCCATACTTTGGTGGGATATGAACTAAACTATAGTCACATAGAACGTGTTTGTCTTGCAATAGTTTTTGCTACTCAAAAACTTAGGCACTATATGCTAAACTGCCAAACCATGTTGGTCACCAAGATAGATCCTTTGAAATATCTCCTAAGTAAAGCAACATTAACAGGTCGATTGGCTAAATAGGTAATGATACTTAGTGAATATGACATCCAGTATGTGGAAAGAAAAGCTATAAAAGGGAAAGTTATTGCAGATCAATTGGAAAACACACATATTAAGGCTGGCCATCCTCTAGTTGCATATTTTCCTAATGAGTTCATCTTCACCATTGATAAAAGAACCACATGGAAGTTATACTTTGGTAGGTCTCACACTAATCATGGTTCAGGAGTAGGTATATTGTTTGTTACACCACAAGGCGACAATATTCCTAAGTCATTCAAAATTGTGTTCCCTTGCACAAACAACATGGTGGAATATGAAGCCCTTGTGAGAGGACTAAAAATGGTAGTCCAATGAAAGATTAAGCATTTACATGTTTATGGAGACTCTCAACTGGTAGTCCAACAAGATAATGATGAGTATGAAACTAAAGATGAGAAAATTTCCCCATAAAAGTGCATGGTAGAAAACTTTAAGCAATATGTTGATTCCATCACCTTTCAAAAAATACCCTGCATTCAGAATAGGGAAGTAGATGTTATGTCAACCATTGTTTCATTATTAGATATACCTAGCAACATGCTTACATTTGAGTTTTTGGTAGAACAACTTTTGGTCAATGCCTATGACATCCCAGATTCTATGAAGGTGTGTGCGATTGTTGGTCCTACTTCCCCCTAGTACAAAGACATATATGAATACCTCGATGCCCAAATTCTACCCTTAGACCTATCAAATAACCAACGTAGGAAATTTATCTGTAATTCTTCCAAATATATCATCATCGGAGACACCCTTTATAGACGTGCCTTAGATAATACCTTGTTGAGATGTCTCGATGTAGAAGAAGCACAAGAAACCTTACATGTGGTACACGAGGGTATATGTGGATCCCATTCTAGCGGTCCAACCTTAGCCAAGAAGATTATGAGATTAGGATATTATTGGCCTACCATGGAAAAGGACTCATATGTCTTTGTCATGAAATGTCGACAGTGCTAGATACATAGAGACTTGATACACGTGCCAACACAGGAGCTTCGACTGATAACTTCACCATGGCCTTTTTCCCAATGGGGACTTGATCTCATAGGTAAGATACATCCTCCATCTTCCAATGGCCATAAGTTCATCATTATCGTGACTGAATACTTCACCAAGTGGATTGAGACTATTCCTATGACCTATATTTCCAACACACAAATTTCCAAGTTTATCCTTAATTACATCATTTTTCAGTATGTTGTACCTCAATCCATCATCATGAATAATGGCCACCCATTTAAAAACCAAGAAGTCTGCCATCTCTGTGAAGAATTCCATATCCAATATCTTTTTTCCACTCCATATTATCTACAAAGTAATGACCAAGCAGGGGCGTCTAATAAAATAATCATCATAATCCTCGAAAAGACTATCATTGATACTGGTTGTGATTGGTATTTACAACTTAATCCTACCTTATGGGCTTACTGCACAAGCATCCACCAGTGCCACACCATATTCCCTGGTATTCAATTATGAAGCTATCTTACCTATTGAGGTTGAAATTCCTTCCTTAAGGCTATCTCTGAAAGGCCATATTAATGATGAAGAGTACCATGTGTCAAGACTACATGAGTTAGAATTCCTAGATGAACGAAGAAAAAAGGCACTTGATCATCTTCAAGAATATCAAAATCATCTTTTTCTTAGCTATAATAGGAAATTTTTGAATCAACACTTTGACATTGGAGACTTGGTCTTAATGGAGAACCCAAAGAACCAAGCTGAAAGAAAAAATCAAGCAAGTTTAAATCAAACTGGTTAGGGCCTTACATTGTTACAAAATATTTTGTATCAAGAGCATATCAAATCTCAACCCTTGAAGGAGAACCACTTTTATCACCAATCAATAGCCTTCATCTGAAGAGATTATATGCATAGCTTCTGAGAGCCTTATCTTAATAAAAAAAAAAAATGAAAAAAAAATACAATAAAAAAAAAAAAAATTGTTGCCTTGATGAAAACCTAGAAAACAAGCATCTTTGTAACACCAAAATAAAATTAAAAAATCAATTATATAGTAAAGAGAAATAATTTGTCCAATAGTGAAAACCACTTCAGTGGCACATTGGATAAGTACCATGGTGAAAACCTAACAAACAGGCGTCATGTGTAGTTGATTTCACTCCTTCATCTACCATCATTCCAATCAAACTTTTCCACCATCGCCCATAATAAATGGTTTTCCTTACCATAACTTGGAATGATTGAAATCCAGTCCATTCCATCTCCCCATCCCATCTTGTTGGTCTTATACCTAGCTAGGGGAAAATCCTTGACCTAAGTCATTTGGCCCTTGCACTCGCTCATCCAATGTCATAAAATATCCTGAAAAAAACTCAAAAACATCATAAAATGTCTTGAAAATCCCAAAAACATCATAAAACTCCAAAAAGAATTTTTTTTTCAAAACATATCAAAAATCCCAAAAACTAAGTCAGAGTTAGTTGTGTCAAACAGTCATGGACATAGTTGAACTACATTGCCTCTGTGACTGGACATAGGCAAGGCCATCTAACAATGCACCCCAGAGGCATTAGGTATGTCTTTCTAGGTTTTTCACATATCACACACATAAAATCATGACTCATTCTTTGTACATGTCAAAGTAATTGGTTCTGCCCAACTACGAGGTCTTCTTGTGTATAACGTAGGCAGGGCCATCAATTGATGAGCCCCCAAGGCTACACTAGGTCAGTCCATTAGGGTTTATCACATTCACTATCGCACACATCGCATATCATCAAGTTAAGTACATATTTATCAAATCATTTATGTCAGTCAAAGTTAGTCGAACTACAAGGTCTATATATGTATAACGTAGGCAAGGCCACACTAGGTCAGCACTTTAGGGTACGTCATGCCAGTCAACATAATTCATACATTGTCAACACACATAAAATAGTAAAAACATCAAGACAAGTTGCACATCAACAAGCTAAACATGCCAGCAATGTCATCATCAGGTCAAATCAAACATATTGCCAAAATAATCAAACTTATTTCTTATACAAGATGTGTCCTTCTTGACAACAGACATTATCAATCATCGTAGCCTTAATGCAGCTTGTCTTATCAATGGTATCAAACTCAATGTCTTATATGGTACGCGTCTTTCTAAAACCAGGCTTTGTCATGCCTTACATAGATAGTCACAAAATTGAAACCAGACTCAACATCTTATATGGTATGTGTCATCTTGTAAATTAGGCTTTATCAAACAATCATCTTATCAAACAAACAATAACAAATCAAATTTTGGAAAATATTTGTATTGGCTTTTTGAATTTTATGGCTTATTTGGTCTTATCTTTTTGTCTTTGTCTTTGAGTCCCATTACTAGCTTTCTTGAGGATGTCCCATGAAGAATTTAGAGAAGCAAGAATGTTTTAGGACTATTTTTGATTGTTGCCTATCGATTTTCTTTTTAATTGGTTTTGGAGTTAGGTTAATAGCTTTCTCAAGGATGTCCCGTGAGGGATTTAGAGGAGCAATAATGTATATTGACTCTATCTTTTTCTTTGATTACTGTCTGCACATTTTTTGGACAAAAAGACTAGGGCAATTTTTCCCTTAGTATGAGTCTAGACACTCCTTGTCTGCAACTACCTGTTTTAGCAAGTGGATGACTTTGTACACCTTGGTCTATCTCATATCATGCTTTTTACTATCCATTTGTGCCATGTCCCACCTAATGATCATTTAATGCAAGGCTTAGTTTGTATTTGGAAAAATATTGAAGATTCTACATTCTTCTAACTACTACTTTTTAATACTAACCTTTCGATTAATCCATTCTAATATTTCTTCTATCCTGGATAATGACGAAGTCTTGTGACACAAAAAATTAGGCAATCTGCATATGCATACATTTTGCAACCATTATGTCGACATTGTCATATGTCTATATATAGTACACCATACATTTATGCTACATTTCAAAACAATACAAAAATATGCATATCCATCACATTTAGATAATCATGACATACATGCATTTACCAATTAAAAAATTATGTAAATTATACATACATCCACATGAAATCATAAATAATAGCATCATATTGCATCTCATTTTAATAAGCATAGAATACATTCATCACATGTGTCAATACTGTGCATCCATCATCATATAGAATAAACATATCATCATATAAACACATCATCATAAGACATGAAACATCATAAATCACATCCTGTAGAAAACAACAACATAATCATATAGAACAAACTGCAAATCATATGAATCGTCACCAAAAATGATATATGTATATCACTCAAAGTAATATGTGTCACAATACAATGTCAGAATGTATCAATACAAAGGGATCTCGCGGGCTCTATGATCAAAATACATGTCTATAAATATAACAATATCATTGTCTTGTGCTACAACTACTCTCATGAGGAGTTTGAGGAGGTGAATTTCGCTTATGTACTCTCTATGCAGTGGGAGGCCTATCATATGGTCCTACCACATGATCAGTACTCTATGTGCGGCTGTGGGACCTACTCTGAGAACTACCACTATGTGCCTGTGAATAGCTAGGAGCTCTCCTCTTAGGTGGTACCTTTGCCTTATAAATATCTTTGTAATATATCTATCATTCATCAGCCCTGACTACATAGGGCCCTCAACTCAATAAATCTAGCCTCTGTCTCCTGTCGCCTGATAAATGTCTGATCCTTGTCTAGGTAGGCATTTTCCCTCTTCATATGCATAGCATCTTTATTTGTAGTCACAACCCTCACCCTCTCCTCCAAGGCCTCTAAACAGGCCTGCAACTCAACATCACTGTCCCTAGGAGCCTCCTCATCCTGTCGTCATCTATCTCCCACCTTCGCATCCCAATCCTCTACAATCCTATCTCGAAGCTCCCTCTCCTGCTCCCTCATCACCTCCTCCTCCTCCTCCTCCTCACCATAGCCTGCCAAAATTCCAAGGACATCAATCTCCATATCCTCCCTACCGACCTCCTCCTCTACATGCTCCTCTCCTATTGCTTCTTTAGCTGCATTCTCACATCCAATCTCTACCTCCCCTCCACCGCCAAGATCCAGCATAGGTATATCTACTTCCTCACTCTCCTCCTAACAAACAGGTGACAATACATGTCCTGTCTCACCTCTCCTACCTTGTTGACCTCGTCAACCACCTCTGCCACCTCTTCCATCATTACCACCTCCTCTACCACCCCTACCTCTAGCCCTACCTCCATGCCAACCTCTATGCCCTATAACCCATCTCTTAATTGGAGCCGGCTGATCTGGATCTGTATAAGGAATGGGCCTATGCTTTGCCCACCAAGCATCATATGCAATTGTAGTACTAAGATCTTCCACACCACTTCTCCATCCCCAATACATAACTTTTCAAGCCTGAATGTCTGCCTCTGTGGTAGCTACTAGAATCATGGGCCCCAACAATGGAACCTCTCTTGAGGACTGAGCAAACTTAGCTCACCCTCGAGGCTCATCCTGCACCTCACCAAATTGTCTCAACACTCAATCCAACAAATGTCTCTCAATGATGTGCACACTAGACACTGTCCTAGCAATCAAATACTGAGTTTGTCTACAAAATGGCAAGTGTTTGTCCTCATATGTCCATCAACCACAATCCATATAAAGTCTCCAAATGAACCGAACAAGAGTATCTAAAGAATGTATCCAATAACTAGTGTCACCAACATGACTCTGGGTAATGTTCCCTACATAACATAAAACATATGGTGATCTCACATCAAGATAAGTGTTCACTGGGGGACAAAACATAGCAATGTGTTCCCATGCCCAGATCATAAGTAGGGTAGTACCATAGCTCATCGACTATGCGTCTCTATATGCAATGTCATGCAAATGGAAATACAACATGACCAGTAAACAGGGGCCCCATGCATATACAACCTCACTCTTTAACATCCCAACTAACATCTGCCCCCACCCAACATGAAATCCATGACCCCGACAATCAGGAAGAACTATACCAGCAATCAATGTACAAAGAATACAATCTATCCTCTCATATCTCTCCACCAAAACATGTCATCTAATTTTGTAATGCTCAATACCTTACTGCCTAATATCATCATATACATAAAATCTAGTACTCTCACTCTATCCCCTCTAAGTATCATACATCACCCTCTCACCCCTAATGGGAAATCTCAAAATCCTATACATATCCTCTAAAGTGATTGTGGCCTCTCTAGTAGGCAAATGAAAAGAGGAGGTCTCAAAATGGCACCTCTTGATGGAGCCTCAAATTTTGTTCTTTGAGTTCCATTAATTATTTCGCCACATTATTGGTCTATCATGCTATTCGGAAGAAAGCTAAGGTTGGGGTTTTATTTTTGCCTTCTTGGAATCCTAGTGTTCTATCTTAAACCTTGGGTTGGATCTATTTCACCATTACCTTTTTGAGGGAGGTTTTAAAATGACATATGTCCCATTGAATCGTCTAGGCTGGGGACCCTTTTTATAAATAGTGTCAAATATTTTGCCTCAATTTATTATTTCCTAAGTCTACGTCGACCCGTGCCTTGTGTTTTAAGAACAACTTTGAGCCATTGTCTGTCGTTGGCCTAGGTGATGTACCCTTTCCCCTTTTAATAATTGTTTTATTTTGCAGGGAAGGTTTTTTAGTGACCATCAATCATCCAATGGTTGATCCTGACCATTCCCTACAATCTTGTGATGGCCTCACCATTGGGTTTCAACTGATTGTGAAATCACGGGCAAGCGACATGTGTCTCAACTACCGATGCTGAAAAAATATTAATAAAGAGTTTAATATTTGTGTCAGGATTTAATATGTTATAAAGTGGGTTACTAGAACAACTCTGAGATGCACATGCTCGAAATCGATGGTGGTGTTATAATCTTGATGAAAAGTTGCTTGACGATTATGTTTGGTGCTTATGATGGATGTTAATGAACACGATTACTAATGGTCTGAATCAATGGTTGCCCTCCATCACGTGATCCAAAGATGTAGGATGTTTAGTGATTGCAATATCACGAGAGGGCACCATGTGTACTATTTTGGCGCTACATATTATGGTGGGCTCTCGACGCTGACTTGGAGATTGCATCAGCCTTTTTGAAGGTGGTCATTCGATGATCTGACAAAAACAAAGGATCGATGACTGCAATTTAAATTCATGTCAAATTCGATTGGAGCCATTGGCGTGGCATCCAAATGAGCTTTAATGGAAAATGAGACGTCTACTAGATAAATTCAATTGACATAAAGTATTGGCTTCCATTCTATCTTCACCACAAAAGCATTCAAGTATTTTTGAAGCAGTTCAGAGCCAAAGATAAAGTTTTTCGAGTGATCACATTGAAAGTTTGGTTCTCTGCAAGGCATGAAATCCCCTAAGTTACTTTTTGTATCACTAGGTTAATTTGGTTATGTTTTTTGTGAAAGGTTGTAGTGTGCTTGTCAAGGGGTTTGTTCATTATTGTTGTAGGGTTACTGGCTCATTTGAATTGTTGGAAATTGCACAACTATGTTGTAATTTCATTTTCTGGATAGCCCTAGTTTTTTTAAGGATTAAAATTTTAAGAAGCCCTAGTTGTTTAAGATGGCACTACCAAAGCAACACTCTTGCCATGTTGATTATTTGCAAAGTAATTTATATGATGATTTTCTAGATCAACTCCCATTATCAACAAATGATAGGAAGAGGGGTTTGGTTTTAATGAGTGGAAAAACCCTAGGTGAGGGACTAGTGTGCTAGAACTATAATATTGTAGATGCTAGGGTTCCTATGACAGGTCTCAAAATATTTAGGCTATGGTATGGATAGTGAAATTTACCCCACCTCTTCTCTAATGGATGGTGATACAAAATGGGGAAACTAGTAGTGCCAAATGTGTTTCCTAACATGGACCTACTCAGAGTAGTGGCAACACGTTATGACCTTGTTACAAGGGTAATTAGGGATAATGATGGTGGGATTCTGCTAAGTATAAGTGCAGATGAGATTCAACGGGTTTTTGATTTGAGTGATTCTAGCTCATTCTTTGTCCAAATTGATCTTGAGGAGATGAAGCATGAATATGCAAAGTCAAAGCCTCTTTTCAGATTAAAGTTGCTTCCTCCTCATTTGGCCAGGGCAGGAAATTCAACAATTCATATCAGCCCAAATGACCAGGAGCCTTTCAGGCTAAGTTGTTTTTCCAATCACTTTTGGAAACATTTTATTCATTTTTATTTTTTTTGGGATTCAACCCAAATACAGTGATTCCCATTGCATATATGTTCATGGGGGCTCAAATTCAGCATCCCAATTTCTCAATGGTGTATGACTATGCATCTTTTCTAGCAGAAAAGATACATGAGGGTTTGTTGAAGTTGCATGTGGGGGATGTTGGTACTCCTTTCTTTCGGTACTCCCTATTAATAGATATGTTCCTGTAAAAAAAATTTGACTTCTTCTAAGAGAAGATGGAGTTGAGGCAAGAATTGAATGGGGAAAGATTACCAGTACAAGTTAGGAATGCAAACTTGTCCTACAACATGGGAGGTGCCAATTTTGTGCAGTTTCATAACTACTTTGCCTCCAGACTTAGGGCTCAGTTGGTGGTAAATGTGCCCAAATTTTTTGAAGAGTTGCATGACTTCCTCCGACCGAAGGTGAGGAAGCCTGATTTGATGGTCTACCATAATTGGGGTGACATCATCTTGTACCCCGTAAGCACTATCCTAAGGGTGTATGGTTTCCAGGGAGCCCCTCATATTCTCCCATATAATGTACTATCAAGAATGGGGTTTTTCGAGGTCATGTGGCAACTAGGTTGTATTCATGAGGACAACCTGACAAGGAGAGGAAAAGGGACTTTATTCCCTGACTACACTGTTGTTTCATATTTTGTTTTTTCCAAGGGAGGATGGGTCCACTTTGGAAGGTTTTTTGATGATTACCATTTGAAGAATGGATTTAGGAGGCAACATGACCCTGAGGGATTCTTTTCCTTGTTTAGACAATAGATTAAAGGTGGTAGGTTTGCACATGAATTCAATATTCTTGAAGACCTAATCAGAAATGAATTTGATTTGAATAGGCAAGAATTGAATAAAGAAAAATGGATTGCATATGAGAAGCTGCTAGCCATAGTTCACAAAATGGATCCAAAGTATGATCCATTGATGGAGTTCACTCCATTCCACAAGAGAATTGATTTCTTGTTGGATAACTTCAAAGAGATTATGGGCACCTTGATGACCAAGAAGGTCAATTTGGAGTTAGATTTTGGAATTCAAAGACCAAAATCAAGGCCTGAAGAAACAAGGCCAACTTATTAGCCCTTAATTGATTGGCCTCTATACAAGAGAAAAATAAATGACAGTAGTGATGAGGATGAGGAAGATAAGAAAGGAAAACAAATAATGAAGGAATTATCATAGCTAGGTCCAAAGTTCAGAGCACTTGGAGGGATAAGGATTCTTGATCTTCATTCACCACTGAGAAGTGATCCTACAGTGCTACCATAAGAGCCAAGCCCTAAGAGGTGGAGAGTTGAGGATACACAAGAGGCTTTGAAGGATGAGATAATTATGACTGATCAAGACATGCAAGTTGGTATCCCCTCCCCTCCTAGATCAACATAGCTGGTATATCTGATATGGATGTAAATGGGCAATGTGTACAAGATGCCAGGATGGAGGCCTGCAAGGCATTCTTGGATGATGATACAGTTGTGAAGACTCTTGTATTCTTGAAACTAGTTTTGAGGATGAAACTAGAAGAATACCAAAACAATTGCAAGAGAAGGAGACAATCAAGGCCTGATAGGTCTGAGTAGGAGAATGATGATGAGGTTAAGCCCGAATTAATGGAATAATTCAAAAACATCACTCCTGAGGAGGGAAGAAGACTTGTGACTCAGATTGGTGTCCTAAGTTTGCCTGAATGGGACATAGACGATGTTGTAGCATTCAATACTATCTTACAGTCCAAGCACCCCATACAAAATAATGAAGAAGAGGTTAAGGTAGCTCTGCAGGACTCTACCTTCAGTGAGGAGTATGAAACTCTAGCAATATGGGCATTGGCACCCCAGGGAAGAAATTCAAATGTAACTGATATTAGCCTGAACCTAAGGGGAGGTCTAATCATCAAAAGAGCTTCTAAAACTTAAACACCAAAAGCTGCAATCCTGACAGTAAATATGGCCAAGTTGGCCCAAAAGATAGCTGAAATGGAAGAGGTTGAAAAGAAGAGTTTGATGGATAAGTACAATATAATAATTGGAGAATATAGTAGGATGCAACAAATGAATGTTGAGCTACAATCTGAAGTAGATAGGTTGAAATATGGGCAGGTGGGAGAATCCTCTAGTGCTCCTGGTATCAGAGCATTACCTTCTATTTTATTATTAGTCCCCCCTACTCCAATTGTTTATACTCCAAGATCCTCCATCCAGACACCTGCTCTCAGTCCTACACCAGGGCCAGTTGAAGAAGAAGTTGAGTATTTTGTGGATCCCACCAAGAAGCAAATGTTGGGTAAGATTATAGAATTACAGGTTGCCTTAAAGGAAAGTGGGGATGGTGCAATTTCTAGACAAAATGAGGTGGTTGACACAGTTTTGAGGCATCTAAATGAGAAGGTTAATGGTAGATTACCATCTGTGCATTCTTTATATTCTTTATTCTTGGATGGAATAAAATAAATCAATAGGGATCGAGAAATAGTTTTTCCTTTGGCTGAGAATTGGATCCCTAGGGAAAATGATCTAGATATTATGTATAAAGCTTCTAGATTTGATGCAAACAATAGGCCCCAGTCATTGAGGCCTACTCAAATATTTGTGAAATCATTGAAGGGATTCCAGACCCTACCTGATTATTTGAGTAGAAGAATTAGGGAGCTGGTAAAGAGCTTTGATGACTAGAGTGATACATTTTTACCAGACATTATTGATGCACAAGGAAATGTTAAAACATTGCAATAGTGGCAGGATAGGGAAGAAGAAGTTATTAATGCACAAATGAAATTGATTTGTGATGATTTTGATTATTATTTTTTGGTAAGTAGTATGGAAAAAATAATTTACACCAGCACATTCTTAGAGCCTTTTAAAAGAGAGGCCAATCAAGTTGTAGTGAAATACACACCTTACAATACTAAGGTGAATGAGGTAGTGAATTTTGATTGGCCAACGGATGAAGAGTATCAGAAATGGGTGGACAAGTACTTAACTGAAGAGGAGTAAGACGGTGTCTACTACTGGAAACTAGCAGCTCAGCGGTTATAGTTATAATTCATTATGGTTTTGTCTCCATGGCAGCTTTTTGGTGAAGGTTTTGAGGTTTGGCCAATGTAGCGGCTATTCCCTAATGAGTGGAATTAACAAGAATATGCTATGGGACTCGATGATTGTAATCATATTTTAGAAATGTCACAGAGCGGTCCAATTGATCAGTGACATGTGTATTTTCTGGCCTGATGCTTGTTTGCTCCTTCATTCTCTATAAGAAGTATTTCAAGGCTAGAAATAAGGGTTAGCAAGTTGGATATTTTCAAGTCGAGTCTAGGCATAGTTGTGGAGCAAGTTGTAAAGCCTATTTTTTTGTGTAAATGCAATTTAAGTTTTGTGTCATTTTGTAGTAGGGTTTTGGATTTACAAAGGTTTGATGTTTCATAACAGTACTAGAATTTGAGTTATAATGATTCATTTCAAGCTCATATCTCTCCTTTGTATAAGAATATCATAATTTTGAATAATATAATCAAGGGTTAATGCATTCATCTCACTGTTGTCATGTGTATGACTTCCACTTTGGCTTTAATTCAAAGAATTAATTAAAATTCTTGAATGGAGTTATAGGTGGATATGTTTATAAAGGGATTTGGGAAGAAGTATTGGGTTAGGATATAAATTGATGATGTTTTTTAAGGCAATATTGTCAGAGATTGTATGTGCTATGTGTTTGAATCTGTCATGGAATTTTAAATTTTTGCGAATCTGACTCCCCAATGGTATATGGCATTGGTCTAGATTGTATTTATTTGTAAGGTTCTTTGTTTTCTTGTCTTTGATTAGAGCTTGCTACCAAATTGCAAATTAAATGACTATCTTAAGTTGTGAAATATTGTTATAATCATCTCATTCTCCAAGTAGTTGATACTATTGATGAAAAGACAATTCAATTCAGTATTATCCTATTCTATTGAGCTATTAAATGGGATTATCTATTAATTGTTAATGATTATTTATAAGTTTGGTGTAGAGGTTATAAACACATTAAAGGGACCACCCTCCTGGGTTTTGCAGAGCCCGAAATGTAGGAGATTTATTGTTAAAATCCTCGTCGGTTGGTCCAAGTACTTTGAACTACCTTTGATTAGAATTGGTAATTCTATAGGTAGAATAGAAGATAAACCTGGTTACAATAAAAACAACCAACAAAATGGCGACTCTATTGGGGACTCAGTTTGAATATTTCTTGTCAGTGGGTCGGTTATCCATTTTGCATAGAGTTATCATAGTATTTCTATGATTTGAAGGTCGAGCACATGAATTTTCTTTTCTTTTATCTAATTCGTCAGTTGTTCAAAAGTTGTGAATATCTCGTGAAGAAATTTCGTATGTTGTTAGTACGAGAAGTTCTAAAGGTCTTTTCAAATTCCACCAAGTGTTTCTGAACAGTTGGTTTTCCCAAGATAATTGGGTGGTGAATCTAAACTCTCTACACTAGTGTGCATTTCATTTGAAGATTTAATACCAATTAAAATATTTTTGGACAAGCACGGAGACATGAAGAACACTAGGTCATTCATGAAGAATCACCCAGAATAGAAATTGGAAGGTGAACTTCCTAAGATGAAGAAGGACTGGATAAAGATGAAACCAAAAACTAGCAATGTTGCTCCCTCATCACAGAATATTGTACACCAAGGTACAAGTAAGCCTCTACATCCTATCCTTGAGAGTTTTGAACATGTATCTAGACATTCTGAGTCAGATAGCTATGGATTTTTTGATGCATTATTTAATACACCTATTCAAGAGGATGTAGCCTGTCATAATAAAGGGCCTGTTAGTGTCCAATATATTGAGAGAAGAAGTAGGAGTAGAAGTAAAATCCATCATAGAGAATTCACTAGTGATGTGCCTCCTCCTCCTACTAAAGATGATGGAAGTGAAACATCAAGTTTTGACATGACTTTGCTTGACCCTGAAGATTTTTTTGGGAATATTAGTTCCTTAATATGAGAGATCCAAAAGCAAGCTGAGCTTATGATAAAAAAGGACAAAGAAAAGGAAACATAGTTTGATGCATGTTGTCATTGAGAGGGATAGATTAATTAGACAATTGACAACTATGAAACTCTTGAACCAAAGTAGACCAGAACCAGAAGAGGAATGTCCGGTTGTACGGGAAATTTTTGATAAGGAGGTGAAGCAAGTGTACAAAGTGAGTCCTTTAGGTCAAGCTGAGGTCCAACCAAAGCTTGCACACCCAAAGCCCTTGAACCATATTAAGACCCAATCAAGTAATCCAAATCCTAAACCTATTTTGGACAAAGGAAAGTAGAAGGTTGAAGGGATCAAGATAAATGAGAGGGTGGTTTCTCACCATCCTAAGCAAGATCCCCTTCCACATGTGACATCACAAATAGAGACTGCCTTGGAAAAGGTTAGGATGGAAGGGGAAGCTCTAGTAGAAGAACTAGAGAGGACTGAAATTGAGGCTGCAAATTCAGAAAAGAGAAGGAAAATAAGTTTCCTAAGAATGTCAAATGTGGATGAAGTTGCACAAGATACAACTTCATCAAGTCACCAAGAGGTTGTGAAAAATGATCCTAAAACTGGTCTGGAGAATACCACAAATAATTGTGGCCCAAAGATTCATGCAACCAAGTTTATAAATCCACATCAAGATGGTCCTAAAACTCAGAATACACGGTCTGGTGAGGACTCTCAGAAAATTGATGGACTATTTCAGAAGAGACCTATACAATTGGAAAGGTATAGGCAGCTATTCTTTGATGGTATTCTGGGTTACCCAAATTCCATCCCTAATGAGTTAATAGAAAAAATGAATAAGTTTACTAGGAATAATGATTTTTTAGTTGAGGAACATTTGAAATCCTTCATGGATATGTTAAATGATTATGAAATAGAACATCAAGAAATCAATTAATGAGCCTGCAACAAAATTTAACCTTAGATTTCAAAAGGCAATGCATAAGTTGTTTCAGGTGATGAGACTTGATGAAAATGTTTGTTTAACCACTTATTTCAATGCTTTTGATGCTAAAATGTCATATCTCCTTAGAGATAAGGAGCCTCATACCATGAGGGATTCTTTTATATCAGCTATTAATATTGAAAGCAATAAGAAAGCTTTTGTCAAATATGGTAGGAGGGAGGAACCTACTCTTTTGAAAAATCTTAAGGATAAAACTAATAAAGTCTCTACGGAAAACCCTAAGGATGATGAGAAGTGGGAGAAGGTCCTCAAAACCTTGAAGGACATAAAATATAATGTTGGTAAGCAAGAAAAGGGTCTTGGAAGTGATAAGAAGCAGTGTAATAAAAATGACAGACCTCCTAGGTTGCAAAATTATTCGTACAACACAAATTGGAAGGATGGAAAACCAATACTACCAGCTCAGAAGCCTAAAACTGATCAACAGACATCAGATCCTTTGCAGAAGCATTCTGTAAATTTGGTACAAGATAGACCATGTTGTGAGGTGTGTAAACATCCACATGATTAGAATTATTGTGGTGTTTCCTAGTTGCTTGTTGTTGAAGGAAACGAAGAGGATACTCATGAGCAGACTCTTGATTTTGAGCAGACCTATGTAGATTTTGTATGGCCTGGTCATATATTGATGAATTTGAATGTTCTTCTAATGAGGAATTGCAAGAATTTGATGTGAATAATCAAGGACAGAGAAGTGAAATCTATCATCAACAAGTTTTTTCCGATGAGGAAGGTGAGTCTGACCGTCATGCCTGCAACATGGAGCAGGCTAATGATTTAGTGTCTCTAAGGAGACCATCAGAAGATGAGATTTCCTGTTTGACTGAAGAGATGGTTGCTCAGATGAGAATTACATTTCAACTATGAAATAGAACTATGGGTGGCAAGCAGGGTAAGCCTATCGGCCTTTTCATTAAGGAACAAAAAGATAAAAACAAGGGTGTTAAAGAGGATAGGAAAAATGATGTTGTCAAAATAAAGGAGGTCAAGAATGACAAGATATGGGCAAAATGGATTGAGATACCAAAGCCCAATGAAGATGTTACTCCTTTTTTGGTAAAGACCAAAGTGATTACCAAGTCTGTTGAGTCTACTCTGGAAGCAAAGCAAAAGAAACTTGAAGGAAAGCAACAACTGGAAAATAAAGATACCAATGAAGATATGATTCCTAACCTGCCTAAATACACACCCTTAGACATATTTCAAGTATTGTTCCAAGTTGAAGTTATTGTACCTTGGCTGGAGATGATGATAATAGATGAGCATAAAGAAAAACCAATAGCCTTGATTACAAGAATTTCCAGTAGTAAACTTGAACAAGGAAAAGGAAGAAATAAAAGAGAGAGAAGTGGAGGGAATTGTAACACAAATTCCCCCTATGTATCTAGGGAATTATATCAATATGTGCCTTGAGAACATAACCCCCTTTTTCTTGAGTGTTGATATAAATGGGAAGACTCTGATAAATTGTATGATAGACCCAGGGGCCTCCAATAATGTTATGCCAGTCAATATTATGGAAGAAATGGGCTTAATAGTAGACACTACTCAAGGTAAATGCTATGCATTAGATTCAAGAGAAGTGCCAGTTATTGGGACTATTAAAGAATTTCCCTATAAACTAACCCAATACCTTGATAAGGTTTTGGCCATGACTATTCTAGTTGCAGAAAAGTGGAGTGCATCAATGGGAGGTAACATGCAATGTGATTTGTCATTTGCTACTTTTTACATTGATGGAAAAGATGTCAAGATTGAAAGAGAGTCCAAGGTGTCTCATATTATTGAGCATGATCTGACTGAGAATTTGACATGTTTTACTGACTGTGGCATAAATGAGTTTAGGGTTGAGGAACCCCTTAGTAATTGTGATAAAACTGTTGCACCAATTGTCAAAATCTAATGATTTTTGGACTATGTATTTTGATGGTGCAAGTTCAAAGGAAGGATCTAGTGTAGGTGTGTTTCTAAGGTCTCTGAGTGGAAATACATTCAGGTTCTCTTTCACTTAGTTATTTGAATGCACTAACAATGTGGCCGAGTATGAAGCCTTGTTATTAGGGTTGAGGTTGGCTCAAGAAAATGGGATCAAGAAGCTCAAAGTGATTGGAGATTTTGAGCTTGTGATTTTCCAAGTAAGGTTTGTATATGTGTCAAAGAATAAAAGGTTGAAACAATATAGAAATGATGTTTGAGATGAATTGGAGAACTTTGATGCTTTTGGTATAAATTGGATGGAGAGAGGCCACAATAAGGTGGCAGATCTACTAGCAAATATTGCATTGAGACTAGATGACATGACTTATGCTGGGATTTCAAAGGTTGAAGTGCAAACCAGACCATCTGTTCCTGATAATATCAAGAACTGGCAAGTTTTTGACAGTGATGATGATATATTGAGATTTTTAAGTTGTGTGGATGAGTATGAAAGTCAAGAAATTGAATTTGGAGCTTTTGTTGAAAAGATTGATGGTAAGGATACTGTGTTTGGGAATTAAGTTATTCAGTTAAAAACTAACACAATTACGAAAGGTTAGTTGTTCTTGAAAGAGTGTTTGACAACCAGGCTAGGACAAAGGCTAATTGTGATGCTTCCCATTCTAATCACTTGGAGTAAATAAACCTTGGAATAGAAGCATCACCAAAAAGGGTGTATATTGGAAAGAAATTATCACCAAAGGTGAGAAGGATGTTAATTGATTTGTTAAGAAAATTCAGACATGTGTTTGCTTGGTCTTATGATGATCTTAAGGCTTATAGGCAGGATTTGTTTCAACATGAAATTTCTTTGAGTAGTGATGCTAAGCCATTTAGGAAAAAGAAAAGACCTATTAATCCTACCCTGGCCCCAAAAATGCAAGAAGAAAAAATGAAGTTAATAGATGCAAGGATAATCAAACCAATTATACATTCATCTTGGATATCAAATTTGGTGCATATGAGAAAGAAAAATGGAGACATTAGGTTATGTGTGGATTTCAGAAATTTGAATGTGACTTCATTGAAGGATAACTACCCATTGCCAAATATGGAAGCCATGTTGTAGAGGGTGACAAGATATGAGTTAATGTCTATGATGGGTGGGATTTTTGGCTATAACCAAGTCATGGTTAAGGAGTCTGAACAATTTAAGATAACTTTCACTACACCTTGGGGAACTTATGTATATGCGAGAATGCCTTTTGGTCTAACAAATGCAGGGGCTACTTTCCAAAGAGTCATGGATGTGGCATTCTCAGATTTCATTAATTTTTTTTAGTGATTTATCAAGATGATCTAACGACATATTCCAAGAAAGAATATGACCATTGTGAACATTTAGAGAAAGTGTTTGTAGGGCATTGGAATATGGTATTTCCTTAAATCAAAATAAGTGTGCTTTTGGAGTAAAGGAGGGAGAGTTTTTGGGACATATTGTTTCTAAGGATGGGGTCAAAATTGATCACAAAAGGGTAATTGCAATAGATAGGGTCCCACAACCTCGAAATGTCAAAGTAATACAATCTTTCTTTGGAAATATTAATTTCCTGACAATGTTCATTACAAATTTTGTTGAGATAGTTCGTGCTATTTCTAAGATGCTTAAGAAAGGGGCCAAGGTTGAATGGGAAGAAGAGTTAGTACATGCTTTCTAGGCCATTAAGCAAGCTATAAAGGAAGCTCCTATGTTAGGAACCCTTAATTTTTCCAAACCCTTGAAAATCTTTTGATTTGCTTCATTCCACATAATTGTAGCTGTTTTATTACAAAAGAATGTTGAGGGCTTTGAACAACCTATAGCCTTTTTTAGCAAGTCCTTGTAGGATACAAAACTTAAATATGACATAAATGAAAAATAGGCATATGCACTAGTAAAAGCAGTAAAAGCTTTCAGGACATATCTAATGCGAGCTACCATAATTGCCTATGCGCCCAGTGCTGCTGTGAAGGACATTTTTACACAACAGGAAGTGTCAAGAAGAAGATGTAGATGGATCAATAGGATCCAAGAACTCAACATTGAAATCTAGATTACTGAGCTGGTCAGAGGACAAGGACTCACCAAGTTTATGGCCGAAAGTAATCTGGAAGAAAATCAAATAAATTTTCTTAAAGAAGAGAACAAATCACACATATGTGACATGGAACATTCTGACTGGTACAAGGGTGTGATCTATTAATTATAAAAGATGAAATGTCTTGATGATTTAAGTGAAAATGAAAAGAGGACATTGAAGTTACATGCTATTAAATATGTTTTCATAACAAGAAAGATATAGTGGAGAAATGGAGAAGGTGTTATGTTCAAATGTGTAGACCAAGATTAAGCAAAAGAACTCTTGAATGAAATGCATAGTGGAGTTTGTGGAGGGCATTATATGGCCAAAACAACTGCACACAAAGTAATGAGGGCTAGGTTTTGGTGGCCTACTATTTTTAAGGATGCACACAAATTAGTGAAGACATGTGATGCTTGTCAGCATTTCTCTGGTAAGTTGAAATTCTTAGGTAACTTACCTTTAAAACTAGTTGCAGTGCAATCTCCATTCCAGCAGCGGGGTATTGATTTTGTAGGAGAGATAGCATGTAAATCAAGTGGAGGCCATTCATGGATATTGGTGGCCATTGATTACTTTACCAAGTGGGTGGAAGCGATTCCAACAAAGAAAGAAACTAGTAAGGTGGTAATTGACTTCTTAATGAGTAATATAGTGACTAGATTCAAATGTCCAGAGAAGATTGTGTCAGATAATGCAATGTGTTTTAGATCTAAAGAATCTATGGAATTCTATGAGAAGCATGGAATCCAAGTCTCTTAATCATCACCTTAGCACCCACAAGGAAATGGATAAGAAAAATCAAGAAATAAAATCTTGATGAAGATTATCAAGAGAATCCTAGATCAAAATAAGAAGGCATGGGATTCTAAATTGAGATTGGCAGTCTAGGCAGATAGGGTGACTGCGAAGAAGACAATAGGTTGTGCCCCATTTGATTTAGTCTATGGGATAAATGCAAGGTTTCCCCAGAATAACCCGATGGAGATGTATAAATTTGTCCAAATGTATGATAGTGAAATAGAAGATGAAATGCAATTGAGAGTGGAAGCTCTCATAGAATTAGATGAGACCAGGAGGGAAGCTCAGATGAAAAATGCCAAATTGTAGTTAGAGGTAAAGAATTTGTATGAAAAGAAGACAACCATAGGGAGTTTCCAAAATGGAGATATGGTTTTGATGTGGAATGCCAGGTTGGAAGACAAAGGAAAACATGGTAAATTTGATGCAATCTAGTTGGGTCCATTCCTAGTGAATAATAAGTGGGGGGAAGATTCATATTTCCTCCAAGAAATGATAGGTGATATTCTTGAATTGCTAGTTCATGGAAAATTCTTGAAGTTATACTTTTGTTGAAGAATTATTTTCCATGAACAGTAGCTTAGGTCTGTATATATGTTAGTTGTAGGTTTCCTTTTGTTGGATATTCTTGTCTGGATAATCCTTTTTGGTTGTCTCTCCAACATGTTTGCTCCACCTGAGTTTCTATTATTCTCACTTTATTCCAGTGGAATGAACGTCCCCAACTAGAGCGACTGATGGAGCCTTACATTTCGTTCTTTGAGTTCCATTAATTATTTTTCCACACTACTGGTTTGTCATGCTATTCAGAAGAAACCTAAGGTTGGGGTTTTATTTTTACCTTCTTGGAATCCTAGTGTTCTATCTTAAACCTTGGGTTGGATCTATTTCGCCTTTACCTTTTTGAGGGAGGTTTTGAAATGACTTATGTCCAATTGACTCATCTAGGCCAGGGCCCCTTTTTATAAACAGTCTCAAATATTTTGCCTTACTTTATTATTTCCTAAGTCTAGGTCGACCCATGCCTCATGTTTTAAGAACAAATTTGAGCCATCGTTTGTCGTTGGCCTAGGCAATGTCCCCTTTCCCCTTTTAATAATTGTTTTATTTTGCAGGGAATGTTTTTTAGTGATTGTTGATCATCCAACGGTTGATCCTAACCATTCCCCATGATCTTGTGACTGCCTCACTACTAGGTTTCAACTAATTGAAAAATCATGAGCGAGCACCATGTGTCTTAGCTACCGATGCCTAAAAAATATTAATAAAGTGTTTAATATTTGTGTCAGGCTTTAATTTGTTATAAAGTGGGCTACTAAAAAAACTACGAGATGAATGTGCTCGAAATCGACGCTGGTGTTATAATCTTGATGAAAATTCGCTCAACGGTTATGTTTGGTGTTGATGATGGCTATGAATGAACATGATTGTTGATGGTGGGAATCAACTGTTGCTCGCCATCACGTGATCCAAAGATGTAGGATGTTTAGTGATTATGATATCATGGGCAGGTGCCACATGTACTCTTTTGGTGTTGTATATTGTGGTGGGCCCTCGACGCTGACATGGAGATTACATTAGCCTTTTTGAAGGTGGTCATACAATGATCTGACAAAAACAAAGGATTGACGACTACAATTTAAATTTGCGTCAAATGTGATTGTAGCCGTTGGCACGACATGCGAATGAGCTTTAATGGTGGATGATATTTCTACTGGCTAAATTCAATTGACATAAAGTATTAGCTTCCATTATATCTTCACCACAAAAGCATTCAAGTATTTTCAAAGCAGTTCAGAGCTAGAGATAAAGTTTTTCGAGCGATCATAGTGAAAGTTTGGTTCTCTGCAAGACGCGAAATCCCGTGAGTCACTTTCTATATCACTGGGTTAATTTGGTTTTGTTTTTTGTGAAAGGTTGTAGTGGGCTGGTCAAGGGGATTTTTAATTATTGTTGTAGGGTTACTGGTTCATTTGAATTGTTGGAAATTGCACATTTGTGTTGTAATTTCATTTTTTGGGTAGCCCTAGTTTGTTCAAGGATTAAAATTTTAAAGAAGCCCCAATTGTTTAAGGCGGCACTACCAAAGCAACACTCTAGCCATGTTAATTATTTGCAAAGGAATTTATATGATGATTTTCTGGATCAACTCCCGTTATCAACAAATGATGGGAAGAGGGGTTTGGTTTTAATGAGTGGAAAAACACTAGGTGAGGGACTAGTGTGCAAGAACTATAATATTGCAGATGCTAGGGTTCCCATTACGGGTCAGGAAATGTTTAGGCTATGGTATGGACAAAAAAAATTACCCCACCCCCTCTCTAATGGATGGAGATATGACATGGGGAAAGTAGTAGTGTCAAATGTGTTTCCTGACATGGACCTACTCAGAGCAGAGGCAACATGTTATGACCTTGTTACAAGGTTATCTAGGGATAATGATGGTGGGATTCTGCTAAGTATAAGTGCAAATGAGATTCAACAAGTTTTTGATTTGAGTGAGTCTAGCTCATTCTAAGTCCCAATTGATCTTGAGGAGATGAAGCAAGAATATGCAAAGTCAAAGCCTCTTTTCAGATTAAAGTTGCTTCCTCCTCATCTGACCAGGGCAGGAAATTCAATGATTCATATCAACCCAATTGACTAGGAGCCTTTCAAGCTAAGTTGTTTTTCCAATCACTTTTTGGAAAATTTTTATTCATTATGCCATATTTTTTTATTCAGTGCAAATACAGTGATGCCCATTGCATATATGTTCATGGGGGCTCAAATTCAACATCCCAATTTCTCCATAGTGTATGACTATGCATCTTTTCTAGCAGAAAAGATACATGAGGGTTTGTTGAAGTTGCATGTGGGGGATGTTGGTACTCCTTTCTTTTGGTACTCCCTATTCATGCATATGTTCCTATACAAAAATGCCGACTTATTCTTAGAGAAGATGGAGTTGAGGCAAGAAGTGAATGGGGAAAGATTACCAGTACAGGTTTGGGGTGCGGACTTGTCTTACAACAAGGGAGGTGCCATTTTTGTGTCGTTTGATAACTGCTTTGCCTCTAGACTCAAGGCTCGGTTGATGGTAAGTGTGCCCAGAGTTCCTAGAGAGTTTCATGACTTCCTCTGACCAAAGGTGAGGAAGCCTAATTTGAAGGTCTACCACAATTGGGGTGACATCATCTTGTACCCCGTAAGCATTATCCTAAGGGTGTATGGTTTCCAAGGAGCCCCTCATATTCTCCCATATAATGTACCATCAATAATGGGGTTTTCTGAGGTCATGTGGCAACTAGGTTGTATTCATGAGGACAACCTGACAGGGAGAGGAAAAGGGACTTTGTTCCCTAACTACACTGTTGTTTCAGATTTTGTTTTTTCCAAGGGAGGATGGGTCCACTTTGGAAAGTTTTTTTATGATTACCATTTGAAGAATGGATTTAGGAGGCAACATGACCCTGAGGGATTCTTTTCCTTGTTTAGACAATAGATTAAAGGTGGTAGGTTTGCACATTAATTCAATTTTCTTGAAGACCTAATTAGAAATGAATTTGATTTGAATAGGCAAGAATTGAATTAAGAAAAATGGATTGCATATGAGAAGCTACTAGCCATAGTTCATAAAATGGATCCAAAGTATAATCCATTGATGGAGTTCACTCCATTCCACAAGAGAATTCATTTCTTATTGGATAAATTCAAAGAGATTATGGGCACCTTTATGACCAAGAATGTCAATTTGGAGTTAGATTTTGGAATTCAAAGACCAAAATCAAGGCTTGAAGAAACAAGGCCAACTTATTAGCCATTAGTTGATCGGCCTCTATACAAGATAGAAAGAAATGACAGTAGTGATGAGGATGAGGGGGATAAGAAAGGAAAACAAATAATGAAGGCATTATCACAACCAAGTCCAAAGTTCAAAGCACCTAGAGGGATAAGGATTGTTGATCTGGATTCACCACCGAGAAGTGATCCTGTAGTGCTACCATCAGAGCCAAGCCCTAAGAGGCA
This sequence comes from Sequoiadendron giganteum, assembly GCA_007115665.2. NCBI lineage: Eukaryota > Viridiplantae > Streptophyta > Pinopsida > Cupressales > Cupressaceae > Sequoiadendron > Sequoiadendron giganteum. Next base: position 481,509,097 of record CM021101.1, on the reverse strand, counting down.
GAGAGTTGAGGATACACAAGAGGCTCTAATGGATGAGATAATTGTGACTAATCAAGACATGCAAGTTGGTATCCTTTCCCCTCCTAGATCAACACAGTTGGTATTATCTAATATGGATGTAAAGGGGAAGTGTGTACAAGATGCCAGGATGGAGGCCTACAAGAAATTATTGGATGATGATGAATTTGTGAAGACTCTTGTATTCTTGCAACTAGTTTGGAGGATGAAACTAGAAGAATACCAGGACAAGTGCAAGAGAAGGGGAGAATCAAGGCCTGATAGGTCTGAGCAAGAGAATGATGATGAGGTTAAGGCTAAATTAATGGAAGAATTCATTCCAAATGTCATTGACCATAATTGGACAATTAAAAATAGGACACAAGACCAAGATCAAACTTGATAAAGTGACAAATGACAAGACAATGACAATGGCAATGGTTAATGAAAAATAGAATGTGTAACCTAGAATTTCCAAAATCTCAAAGGTCTCCCTATGTTAAAAATTTGAAGTCTTGAATGCAACCTAAGGGTGAAAGTCCAAATTGTGAAATGCAAGGAATAAAGGGATGCAACCTATAATGCAATGTTTTCCTAATGGGGATGCTTAGAATGGGTTGACAAACATGCAGGTCTTTGGTTTGGAAATCAAGATCACAGTCAAGATGAGTTGGATTAGTTTTGAACAATGATTTTTGAAACTTTGGTGATCAGTTTGTTGTAGTTTTGTTTCAAGAATTTGTGCTTCACAAAGAGTTATTTTGCAAATTTGATGTTTTGGACCGGTTTTGAGTGGATTTTGACTATTTTTGATGAAATATGACTCGAAAACACAAAAAATAGTATCAAGCACTGTGCTTTGATCTAGTTTGATGTGATTTTTTTTAATATTTAAGAAGACAAGCACAATCCTAAGGTTGGAAAGGACAATATTCATTGAGTTCCCACTTGGATTAACCAACTGTGCTTATTCTTAGCAGATGACTTAGAAGCTTGGCCACACTGGCTCCCCTCCATGGCGCTCACTTCTTCAGGTTAACCAAGCTTCAAGTTCTCATGAATCCCCCATGATGAACTCTTCATCTCTACTAAGAACTGTGAGTATGTGGGATGCCTTCGGAGGTTCGACCTCCTACACCAACAAATAGAATTATTTTAGCTACTACAAATAAGAGGTGTCTAGTAAGGGAATCTAGTTTAGGGGGTACTATGATAAACTCCCTCAATAGGTCTCCCTACCCTTAGAACAAGGGGTTATATATCATAAAGATATCTGGGGGAGAGCTATCATGTACCACGTCTCGTTGATTGCAAAATTTCCTTGCAATCACAAATTTCTATAATGGTTTGGAAGGACCAAGGCAAACCCTTCTAATGGGTGAACACAAAAATAAATAGGTTTGGCTTTGTGATCATCGATTTTTGCACAAGGTGAGAGCGTAATACCTACCATCCTTCAAACACTAAAACAATTGTTCATTACCCCTTAATTAAGTCTATGTGAGAGAATTCAATCATTCATTTTAAAGCACCAATTGAAGTGTTTTATACACTAAAATATAGTCGACTGATTTTAAACCTTTCTTATCATTTGAAAACACTTTGTAAATTTTAAATTAATGATGTGAAATGCAAGTTTATTTTAACACCCATGAGTGAAAAATGCATATTGTTGTTCTTTTTAAACCTTATGAATGTGGAAAATGCAATTTTTTGTTCATTTTAAGCCTATGAATGAAATATGCAATTTGTTGTAAATTTTAAGACCAAATGAGTGACATATGCAAATTGTGGTTCTTTTTCCTCATGAGTGTAAATAAAATTTGTTGTAAATTTTAAAACCAATGAATGAAATGTAATTTTAGCTCTTCAAAAAGTGTGTTGAAAAACACATAAAATATTTCTTATCCAAAACAAGCCAAAAATCCTACAAAACCACAAGTTAGATCCTCTTGATGAAAGTCACACGCTGAAAACAAAAAATTAGTAAACCAAAAAAAACTTGAATGAAAACAACAAACTAAAATAGTGATAATTTTCTCAAAAATAATAAAATTTTAAACCGTAAAAATCTATTGAAACCTAAGACATAGACCTTCAAAACTCAGAATTTTTTTGGCAAAATCCTACACAACAAAAGTGTTATAAACAAAAGAAAATTCAGATCTTAACAACTAAATCTTATAAAGTTGTGAGCACTAAAATGACCATAACTTTCTCAAAACATATCAAAATTTCAAACCATGTGAGGTTTAGGAAAGTTAAAAGTGAGGCCTATAAAACCAAGATGATAATTTTTTAAAATTTCATGTGCCCATTTTTTTGTTTTCAAAACAAGATGACGGGATTTTTTTTGAATTCTTGGTTGTAACCTACAAAACAACAAAAATAAACAAGAAAACAAACATTTTTTTTTGTAAAATTGTAAGATTCATGCTGGGTTCACCAATTTAAGATGGGAAAAATAAAATAACATAGACTAAGTGATAGCCAACACAAATCTAAGCTAAAATCCCAATCTAAACAAGAGAATACAAGCAAAGCATGAGTAAAATGAAAGCATCAAACTAAAGTACTCCACATGCTTGAAGTTACTTCACTTCCCTTGTCTCTCCTATTTCTTCTTATGCCAATATTGCCCTCAATTTTTTTGTTGAATTTGTGCAAATACCTGCAAATAATAAGAAAGAAAGTTGGAGATAATGGCTATTAAATTGAAAATGGAGGAGAAAGGTTGCTTTTATAGACAACCTTTCGAATGGACGGCTGAGATTAATCTTCTAGAAATATTCTAAGATCAATGGATGAGGATTCATGAGAAGGAGGTTATGAAATGGATGGCCAAGATCGAGTTTCTAGAAAGATGCCAAGATCAACGGTTGAGAATTGATGCAACTAGAATATGCCATGCATGGAAAAGATATGATGTCGATGGCTATGACACCCTATGGCTATGACAAACATGCAAGAAATGACAGACATGCAGTCTATGAAATGAAATAATGACAGGGGATCTTTGACAAAAATGGAGGGATAGATAATTTATTTTAAATTATTTATTAAAAAATGGAAGAGAAGGACAAGTGGAAAATAAATAATTTATTTCAAATTATTATTTTGGAGGAAATAAAAAATGAGATTTAACTAAATTGATAAATTTAATTAAAGGAGGAGATAGAAATTAAACATGGATAATTGATTTGGATCAATTATTCAAAAGAGAAGAATGACACATAATTAAATAATTTTGTCAATTATTTAATTATAGAAGAATAAAATGTCAAATAATTATTATCTGACTATGGATGCAAGACAAATAATTAAATAAGTAATTTATTTAATTTTTGGAGAAAGGGATATATTAGCGACAAAATTAAATAATTTTAATTTATTAGGATAGAAATGAGAAGGTGAATCAATTAAATAATTAAAAATTATTTAATTAATAGAGGAATATGATTGAACATAATTGAATAATTAAAATTATTCAATTTTTGAAAGATGATGACTAGGAAAAATGACTCTTGTAGACTTAGGACATTTTTTAGTGTCTACACTTTTGAGAAAATTGAATAAAAAGAGGAAATAGTGTGTTACATTGTGTTCTGGGTTGAAGAGAAGTGTTTTGGTTTTGCTCCACGATTCTTCTGAGTTAAATATTTTCTTGTGCAGTTTAGATATGTTGATCAAAGGTGTTCAAAGGTGTTGTATATAGAATTTGGTGTGTTGAATCATTGTGTAGAGGAAGTTGTGTTCACCAAGTGTGTGAACTGTATATTGTAGAGGTGTCTTGGACAAATTTTCTTGTTTCACATTTCTTCATAGAGTGGTTTCAGGTCTTTCATATCTAAAAAGGTTTTGATAGTGTGTATATCTTTCTTCAAAAAAAAAAAATCATGGTTTGGTTCTTCGAAAACTAGTTTATTAAGTTACAGTGTATGACAAAGTTGTTTGAGTGTATTGGGTGTGTACACTCTTCAATAGAAAGTTGTTGCAAAGGAATTTGTTGGATTTTAGGGTATTTTTGGAATATTCTAAATTTTATTCAAGTTTGATTTGGTGTTCGTGAATCATCCTTGGACTTGAGGAAGTGTATGCTTAAGTGTTAATGGTGTTAACATAAGTTCGACCAACCTTGGGTGTTTACAATACTTACAAAATTTATGGAAGTGTGGCAGGGAATGTATGAGTGGATTTACATCCTAGCTAAGATGTGTTGTGGTCCACCTTCATTCATTTCCACTACAAGAATGTTTTGGTGCTGACCTAATTTGAATTTTCACTGTTGAGGTGCATAGTCGACCATCAAGAATTTTTTCAAGGTTGAAGATGATATAAATAAGTGTTGAGTTGTTGAGGGATGTTAAGATATAAAATTATGATGTGAGTAATGTGAATTACAAAGTTGTACGGTGTGAATTTGAGAAGTGCAGTGCAAAATTTCATGTGTTAGATTACCGAATGCAGTGACAAAAAGGTGTCTACAATTCTTCAGAAAAACTATGAAGGTGTTGATGATGTGATAGATTTTCCTATTGCTTTGAGATGGATTTCTCATTGTAACATTCTTCTCTATCTTCTTTTCTATTTTGGAAATGAGCCTTTCTTTCTTTATGAAATGAGCCCTCCGATAGTGAGCCCTATTGTATTCAGTGTTGATTTTACTTTATATTGTAAGTTAATCCTCACCATGGTTTTCTCATCTTGGGTTTTCCATGTAAATCTAGTGTTTCTTTGTGTATGGTGTTGAAGTGTTTTAGTTTTTGTTATTTGGTTTCATGATAAAATAATTCTAACAGATTAAGGGTTAATTGAATTAATGTGGATCTAAATGTTTGTGAGGATTTTTTAAGTTTTAAGGTACAACTGATTCACCCCCATCTCAATTGTAGTGCCCTTCACTATTCATCCATTTACGAGGTTTGATAAACTTTGATTTGGGTAGTTTGGTTTAAATTTATTTTAATAATGTTATTTTTCATTATCAAGGTATTAATTAAATTATTAAACAAGTATTTTGGTAATCAAATATAGATAGATTAATTAATAATGATAGTTGATAAATTAAGAGTGATGAAATATTAAATAAAATAAAATATTAAAATGAAAGGTGATAATGGATAAATAGCAAGATTATAGTGCTATTAGTAAATGATAATAAATCGGAGAAGAAATAGAATATCATTTTGGTTCTAAATTTAATGCTAATAAATGGAAGGTTTGCATGCAGCAACATGCAACCACAATCAATTCTTTTTAAAACAAATAGTATTTACTAAAGGAAGAATATCTTCCATGGAATCTTCAGTTTTGTCTTTGGGAAAAGATGCTTTTGGGGAGATTTTTGCATGTGATTAGAATAATTCTATCTTTCCTATGAGATGTTCTGGTCGGCATTGGATTGGTATCCATTTTTTATTTTTATTTATTTTTTGGGGGGGGCGGTGTTATCCGAGGGTCAAAATAGAGAATGCATGGGGGAGAAAATCAGTTGGGTCATGCCACTTCATATACTTGTTGCAATCCCTAAGCGGAGGCTTTAAGGTTCATATCTTTTATTGGTTTGAGGAGGCAACGGATGTGTTATTATATTATTTTACACATTTGTGGATGGCATTGGATGAGACCACTCTTGGAAGCAATAAAGAAAATGGTTTTCTGGTGCTAGTCTGTGTTCCATTTTGAAAGCATGTTTACCATGATTGAACCCAAAGATAAGGTATGGGCTCCTTGACATGTATTTTTTCTTGATGAAGTCTTGCTACACGATTTTCTATTATGCTATGTGATTTCATTCTTAGGAACAGCATTGTGTTCATTATAAACTTAACATAGAGATGTTAGGGATCATTTCAATCTACAATATGTGCATATCTTGCATCTCTATGCAAACCTCCATTACCAATTGTCTATCGTGTAGGATTGTTTCTGACTTTTTCTAGCCTCACACCTAAACACAATTTTAATTTGCAAGCCTTATTTCTTTTTTCCTTTTAAAAGGCTGCAAAAAAGAGAAAATCTTGTATTGAGCTTAGGATTCTAGTAGCTCTAAACCTAGGTACCTTTAGATTTACATCTTATTTATTGTGAACATATTGATGAAGCAAATGTAGAAAGGCGGATTTTTGAATCAATTTCCTTTTTTCTTCCTAATTTTTGCAATATTATAATCTAAGTGTAAGCCTATTTTTAAGATTATTTCATTTAGCATCACCAATAATCTCCACAAGAACATGGCCATTATTTAAAATGGTGAAAAAAAGTTTGCATCTCTCATAACATAGTCTATATATATGACATGCTTCAAAAGGTACCATGCTCCATTCTATTTAATTGTATAATTGTGTAACATTATTAGAAATGCACTCTTTTAGTTAAGAATACAAGGTAATGAACCTTAATAAGGAAATATCGTGTCGGTAAAATCATAAACATGGATAAGTCGTTAAGTAGTATATGCTTCTAGATCAACTAGGTATATGTCTAGTATTGTTATGCAAATTTTATATTCGACCCCTAACTTGCATTCATTATAGAATTAGGTTGATTTATGGTTGTTCATATTTGGTCAAAGACATTAATGTGAAACCCACTAGGGTGGAAAGTTTTAGTTCTTAATTTATTTATATGCTATCCATATGGTGGATTAAGGAATAATTAGAAGAATATTATTATACAAAAGTAATTTCAATGGCTTTAGCATGTTTTCGATATAGATTTTATGTTAACCATAGATGTAATGGTTTATCCCTTATTCGATAATATGTAGTTTTCCATTATTGTTTAATGAGTTGTGGATGTTTTCATGGTCATGTTTAAATTGAGTTTGATTTAATGATTGGTGGCTTAGTGGTAAAGAATGTGGAAGTGATGCCTTTGTGATTACTATTTATTGTGAATTTATTTGTACAGTGTATTTTATGGTTTATGTGATTATCCTTTAACTTTTTATTTGTTCAAAATGAAGGGTTATATGATGTTTAGTGTAATTTTATGTTTTGGTTTATCTTTGATTTGAATTGAGTCACAGGAATCTATGATTTATGCTTGTTTCTTTGTCTTATGTTTTTGGAGATATGGGTGGGTATTTTTTTTGTAGTTCCAGAGGCTTGTGGGAAAGATTGATCCTTTTGGGAACTTTGTTCTTTTGCTGTGTTTATGGAATTGATGTTAATGGTGGTACCTCCTTCGTTCTTGGTTTTGAGTTATGATATGTGTGTTGCGAGTTGGTTCATGCCTCGCATGTTGTAAGTACATTTTTGTTTATGTGAGAGGAGGTACATCCTTTGCTTGATTTTGGGTTTTGGGTAATCGTAGGGAGAGTGGCTCTTCATGGGGGCCGACGCACAAAGAGGCTATCAAAATACCTCCATAGAAGATTTTCCTTAATAAGTGATAAACTAATTAAAGAACTAGTGGGTTGGGATAATAAAACTCTTAACAAGACTAATTATGTGTCTCACCCATGTTGTTAGTGCTCTTAAAGGCTAAGGATGGGATGGGAAGACCTGGTTGGTAAGGTCACTGTCTTGTCTTCATGAAAGGTAAGTGGCTCTGCATGAGTCACCCTATGGGGTGGTGCCTTGAGATAGGCTATCAAGTTAACCAGAGATGGAGGCGGCTCCTAGTCTTAGGTAGTCTGGTTAATCCACATTGATGGAGGTGGCTCCTAGTGTTAGGTAGTCTAGTTAATCCATGTAAGGCCATGCGATGATACTCTCCTACTATACTCATTTGTTTTCCCTTTCGTTGGTTGCCTCTGGGAGTATTGTTGATGCCTATGTGTTATGTGGTTTTTTGTTGGGTTGTGTTAACCTTGTTTGTTTGACCTTGTATGGATGTGGATCCTTTCTTGTCTTCTCCTAGCATAGGGGGTGGACCTTGGGGTCCACATGGTCGGGTGGAACGTGCTACACACCCCATTGGGTTCCCAGGTTGTGATCATGATGCAGAAGAAAATGCAATGATCTCAGAGCTTCACATGGAGGAAGACTGTACCATATCTATATATCCAATTCTCCATTGTTGTATCACTCTAGATTTGATGTACTGTTCCCATTGATTTGAGGGAATTAACCTTGTAATGTATTAATGGATTCTTGATGTGTTGTATCTGTGGAACTATGCTCCATAATCATATAATTGAAGTTTAAATTTTTAATGTAATACAATAATGTATGTAATTTTACCTTCTTTGTTGAATTATGGATAGTTATGTGTGATCATTATGTTATCTTGTATATGTATGCTTCTATCATTTATTCTCTTGGGTTTAATTTGTAACGATGTTAATTGGTTAGGAACGTATTCATGTAATGCAACCATGTAACCCCATGGGACTAGTTTGGTGTTGTTATGTAATTATCATAATGTTGTATATTTATCTTATTATGGTTGTTGTGTAGTGTTATCTTAAAAAAAATTGTTTCATCTTTAGTTAGTTTGTTGCATCATGTGGGGTTTGCATGGTGGGGCGTTAGAACATGGTATTAGAGCATAGGTTTACACACTAGGTACTATTAGCCCATTATGTTAACCTTGTGTTTAAACTCCTGAGTTTAGGTGTTCACCCTTCTGTCATCCTTACTTAGCAACCCGAGTTTTTCTTTAGGTGGTGTTGGTCCAATGGTGCAAAAAATTGGTGGAAAGGATAGGACCCTTGTGTAGCCTTGTGATGCATTTATCAGTGATGTGATTTTGTGTGTTTGTGTGGATAATGTGTGTTAAATTTGGAATTTGGTGTGTATCGTGTTCTTCTTGATTTTGAAAAAGTGAAAACTTTTAGGTCTTGTGTTGTTTATGATGTACATTTGACACCTTGTTGATACTTTCTTACCTTTTTGGACTAGGTTAGGATGACATTTTTCTGACCTTGGTGTTCATGCCACTATTGATTTATGTTACGTTATGCATTTTGACACTTATTGTACCATTTTGGTTAGTTTGGATCAGACTTTTGGATGATCATGATGCTATTATTTTATGTGTATGACAATGATGGATTTACAGGGCTATCTATGTATTGGGTTAATTGGGTTATGATTATCAGGTAGTTGTTGATTATGTTTATTATGTGGTAACTATGACTGATTGCATTGTGTCGATATAATCGTTGATGTGGTTATTGTTAAGGTTCGAGTGAGAGGGACGGTGTTGCATCGCTTATTCGTGAGCGCTCTGCTACACTGCAATTCTCTATCACGGTGTGTTTGGCAATAGATATATATGTTGTTTTGACACTTGATTTTATGCAAGATTGCAAGTATCGAGAACTGACTCCACCCACACTGTCGGGTCTGAGCATGCCTTACATACCCAATGGATACGATGTGGAAAAATGGAGTTGACAAGAAAGTTCCCCATCCATGTCTGTCACCCCACCATTATGCTTGACCATGAAGTCCGTTTGCAACCCCGTTCCCGTTTTTGGTATCGTCCCATTTTGTCGATCAATTTTTAATTGTTCATATTGTTGTTGGTTCATTATGTTGTTGTGCTTATGATTGTGTGTGTTTTAGTTCACCTTGCGACTTCTAGGATTAAGTCGAATTCTTGGGGGGGAGGATGTAGTGCCCTCCATGATTCACCCATTTGCGAGGTTTGATAAACTTTGATTTGGGTAGTTTGATTTAAATTTGTTTTAATAATGTTATTTTTCATTAATCAAGGTATTAATTAAATTATTAAGTAACAAGTATTTTTGTAATCAAATATAAATAGATTATTAATAATTATAGTTAATGATAAATTAAGAGTGATGAAATATTAAATAAAATAAAATATTAAAATGAAAGGTGATAATGGATAAATAGCAAGATCATAGTGCTATTAGTAAATGATAATAAATTGGAGAAGAAATAGAAATTTTATTTCAGTTATAAATTTAATGCTAATAAATGGAAGTTTCATATATTTTACTGGTTTGAGGAGGCAACGGGTGTGTTCTTATATTATTTTACACATTTGTGGATGGCATTGGATGAGACCACTCTTGAAAGCGATCAGGAAAACAGTTTTCTGGTGCTAGTCTATGTTCCATTTTGAATGCATGTTTGCCATGATCGAACCCAGAGATAAGGTATAGGCTCCTTAACATGTATTTTTACTTGATGAAGTCTTGCTACACGATTTTCTATTATGCTATACGATTTCATTCTTAGGAACTGTGTTGTGTTCATTATAAACTTAACATAGAGATGTTAGGGATCATTTCAATCTGCAATATGCGCATATCTTGCATCTCTATGCAAACCTCCATTACCAATTCTCTGTCGTGTAGGATTGTTTCTGAATTTTTCTAGCCTCACACCTGAACACAATTTTAATTTGCAACCCTTATTTCTTTTTTCCTTTTAAAAGGCTGCAAAAAAAGAAAATCTTGTATCGAGCTCAGGATCTAGAAGCTCTAAACCCAGATACCTTTAGATTTACTTCTTGTTTATTGTGAACATATTGATGAAGCAACTGTAGAAAGGCGGATTTTTGTATCGATTTCCTTTGTTCTTCCTAATTTCCGCAATATTATAATAGTGTAAGCCTATTTTATCAGATTGTTTCATTTAGCATCACCAATAATCTCCACAAGAACATGGTCGATGTTTAAAATGGTGAAAAAAGGTTTGCATCTCTCAGAACACAGTCTATTTATATGACATGCTTCCAGGGTATCGTGCTCTGTTCTATTTAACTGTGTAGCATGCTTTTGCATTAGATATTAGTTATTATTTTCCTTGACATTAACGTTGCTTCCTTGCAGTGTATTTTCACTAGGTTTTTTTTCCTTTAATTTTCCTTGAGTTTGTCAAGTACCTAGATTAAGGCGAACTCATTACAGAATAGAAGATGGTGGTGTAATTTCTGAATTTTATAATTGACATTAAGTATATTTGAAAATAACCTATTATATGTATAGATCGATGGATATCCATCATTAGAGGCATGCCAACTCATTGGTTGATATGAGTTTTATTTTGTAGTGTGTCTTAGTTGTATCAGATGCTTTATGGTAGAATAAATTTAATTATATAAACTTTTATGTGTATAGGAGACTAAGCATGTAAAAAAATAAAAATACAGAATGATAATTAGATGTGGAAGAGATCCGTATTACATATATATAATACTTACTTTATTGTCATCAACAATATAGAATATTAAATTTAATGATCAGATAATACTAGAGTATTATATTTATAATTTGGTTGATTAGCTAGTTTGTATCAAGAGAGTCATTGGTAACACATGATTGTGGTTTTACGTCTGTGGATAGATTAATTTGATATAATAATGTCGTCATTGTAACTTATCTTAGTTGAAAGTGAAAGGTTGTTAAGTTGTCATCTCTTTAAAGTCAAGTAGTAAAGAATATTAGAATTATAGAAAATTTTGTTTTCTCTTAGTAGTATATTGACTATCCTTTTATCAATAAGACAAATTAGAATTCTTGACCCGTTTATCATTTATAAATGTTACTATCAAACATTTCAATATCAATATTATAATGTTCTTAATTTGATCATTTGTATGAAAGGATAGTGAGTGACTATCTACCTTCTATGTTCATTATGCTTGTATAGATGTTATGATTTTAGTAAAACAATATTTTCATCTTTGTAATTTATTGATTTTATTGGATAAATAAGTAAAGGACTTCAATAGAGAAATTGACAAATTGACAGATTCATAATTAGTTAGGTTATTTATGTGAAATTTTCATCGTAGATTGAACTAGATAGCTCATCTTGTTGAAAAGATATAAGGAAAGAAAGATGACTTAGTTATAATAAGATTATAGTTATGCCCTTACATTGGCATTGTTATTTTCTCAAGAGAATTAATTATTAGAAATGCACTCATTTAGTTAAGAATACAAGGTAATGAACCTTAATAAGGAAATCCCTTGTCGGTAAAATCATAAACATGGATAAGTGGTTAAGTAGTAGATGCTTCTAGATCAACTAGGTATACATCTAGTATTGTTATGCAAATGTTATAATCGACCCCTAACTTGCATTCATTATAGAATTAGTTTGATTTATGGTCGTTCATATTCGGTCAAAGACATTAATGTGAAACCCACTAGGGTGGAAAGTTGTAGTTCTTAATTTATTTATATGTTATCCATATAGTGGATTAAGGAATAATTAGAAGAATATTATTATACAAAAGTAATTTCAATGGCTTTAGCATGTTTTCGATATAAATTTTATGTTAACCATAGATGTCATGGTTTATCCCTTATTCAATAATATGTAGTTTTCCATTATTGTTTTATGAGTTGTGGGTGTTTTCATGGTCATGTTTAAATTGAGTTTGATTTTATGATTGATGGCTTAGTGGTAAAGAATGTGGAATTGATTCCTTTGTGATTACTAGTTATTGTGAATTTCTTTGTACAGTGTATTTTATGGTTTATGTGATTATCCTTTAACTTTCTATTTGTTCAAAATGAAGGGTTATATGATGTTTAGTGTAATTTTATATTTTGGTTTGTCTTTGAGTTTACTTGATTCACGGGAACCCATGATTTATGCTCATTTCTTTGTCTTATGTTTCGAGAGATATGGGTGGATATTTTTTTTTGTAGGTCTAGAGGCTTGTGGGAAAGATTGATCCTTTTGGGAACTTTGTTGTTTTGGTGCATTTGTGGAATTCATGTTAATGGTGGTACCTCCTTCATTCTTGGTTTTGAGTTATGATATGTGTGTTGTGATTTGGTTCATGCCTCGCATGTTGTAAGTACACTTGTTTTTTATGTGAGAGGAAGTACACCCTTTTCTTGATTTTGGGTTTTAGGTAATCATAGGGAGAGTGGCTCTTCATGGGGGTCGACACACAAAGAGGTTGTTAGAATACCTCCATGGAAGAGTTTCCTTAATAAGTGATAACCTAATTAAAGAACTAATGTGTTGGGATAATCAAACTCTTAACAAGACTAATTATGTGTCTCACCCATGTCGTTAGTGCTCTTAAAGGCTAAGGATGGGATGGGAAGACTTGGTTGGTAAATTCGTTGCCTTGTCTTCATGAAAGCTAAGTGGCTCCACATGAGTCACCCTATGCGGCATCACCTTGATATAGGTTGTTAGGTTAACCATAGATGGAGGCAACTCCTAGTGTTAGGTAGTTTGGTTAATCCATGTAAGGCCATGTGATGACACTCTCCTACTATACCCATTTGTTTTCCCTTGCGTTGGTTGCCTCTGGGAGTATTGTTGATGCCTATGTGTTATGTGGTTTTATGTTGGGTTGTGTTAGCCTTGTCTATTTGACCTTGTATATATGAGGATCCTTTCTTGTATTCTCCTAGCACGGGGGGTGGACCTTCGGGCCCACATGGTCGGTTGGAACGTGCTACACACCCCATTGGGTTCCCAGGTTGTGATCATGATGTGGAAGTGGATGCAGTGATCTCAGAGCTTCACATGGAGGAAGACTGTACCATATCTATGTATCCAATTCTCCATTGATGTATCACTCTGGATTTTATGTACTATTCCCATTGATTTGAGGGAAGTAACCTTGTAATGTATTAATGGATTCTTGATGTGTTGTATCTATGGAAATATTCTCCACAAACGTATCATTGAACTTTGAGTTTGTAATATAATACAATTATGTACACACTTTTATCTTCTCTGTTGAATTATGGATAGTTATGTGTGATCATTATGTTATCTTGTATATGTATGCTTCTATCATTTATTCTCTTGGCTTTTAATTTGTAACGATGTTAATTGGTTAGGAATGTATTCATGTAATGCAACCATGTAACCCCATGGGACTAGTTTGGTGTCGTTATGTAATTGTCATAATGTTGTATGTTTATCTTATTATGGTTGTTGTGTAGTGTTATCTTAAAAAAAATTGTTTCGTCTTTAGTTAGTTTGTTGCATCTTGTGGGGTTTGTGTGGTGGGGTGTTACATCAATTGTCTTGTGCATTCAACAATTGGTATTAGAGCAATTTTCCTTGAAATAAATCTTAACAGCTTGATGTAGATCTAGGATGGAGCACAAGAAAGATGTTCCTATATTTGATGGATCAAATTTTGCATTTTAGAAGACAACGATGAAAGGTTTTTTGGTTTCTCTTGCATTTGAGATCTAAAAGTTTGTTGAGAAATGATATACTATTCCTAGAAATGTTCTACGCACTAATGATGAGATCAAGGCCTATGAGAACAATGGTAAAGCAAGGTCTGCTCTCTTAAGTGGTATTGCTAATTCTAAATTGGTGAAAGTTGTGAATCTAAAAATTGTTAGACAAATTTGGGTGAAGTTAGAAATAATTTATGAAGGAGATGATAAGATCAAACAAGCTAAGATACAAAATTTAAAGATCATGTTTGAGAACCTATGAATTTACAAAGATGAAAACATTATAAGATACTTGTAGAAGGTGGATGAAGTTGCCAATGGCATCGGAGGTCTTGATGGAGAACTGAAAGAAGAAGAAGTGGTAAAGAAGGTGCTTAGAACTCATCCTAAAGCTTATAGTCATAAAGTTTCTGTAGACACATAAAAATGACCTAGACCCACAGGCTTTTCTTCTAACCCTAATTAGGACATTTTAATTATGTCCCTAACTCACTTTCAACTATTAATTAGATAATTCATAATTATTTAATTAATTCATGTCCCCTCTATTCTTCTTGATTATTAAATAAATAATTTTTATTTATTTATCTAATGCGTCACTAATTGTCTAAAGTCTTCCTATAATTAAATAAATTTCTTAATTTATTTAATTATTTTAACCCTTTATGTCTTTCTAATTATTAAATAAATAACTTTATTTATTTATTTAATTATGTCACTAATTAAGTCATCTTCTTCCTAAAATTAAATAAATTCTTATTTATTTAATCCACCTCCCACTATAATTAAATAATTATGTTTAATTATCTAATTATTCATTAGCCTCTTCTCTTTAAATTAAATAAATTTTATTTATTTAATTTGGTCCTCTCCTAAACTTTAAATTAAATCTTTATATGTAACTTAAAAGATTTCATTTATCACATTCCTCTAAATATTAAATAATATCTCTATTATTTAATATTCCACCTAAATTAAATAACCTTTTATTATTTAATTTCTTCTAAATCTTATTATTTGATTAAAATAAGTCCCAGCACTTAAATTAAATAATTTTATTATTATTTAATTTCCCCTCTTTTATTGTGCTCATTTTAAATAAATATTATTTAAAATAAGTCCCCCTTTATAAATTCCCTCTTTTTAAGTAAATAATTTAATTTAAATTATTTACTGTCACATGGTTCCACCCCTTTTTGAATTAAAATAGTTTTTAATTCAAAAAGTCAACATTCCCTCTTGATTTAAATAAT
This sequence comes from Sequoiadendron giganteum, assembly GCA_007115665.2. Taxonomy (NCBI): domain Eukaryota; kingdom Viridiplantae; phylum Streptophyta; class Pinopsida; order Cupressales; family Cupressaceae; genus Sequoiadendron; species Sequoiadendron giganteum. The sequence goes on along the minus strand of CM021101.1, from coordinate 481,493,749 downwards.
TTTAAATAAATTATTTAATTCCCCAACGACTCTGTTTTCCGTGCCCAGAATCTTTTGTCACATGCATTGTCAGCCATTGATTTGATTCTCTAAAGAATCAATCTTGACCCTTTATTTCGAATTTGACCTAATGTTGCCCTAACCCTAATTGTGGGTTGCTTTATTGAATCTCGTCCATTGATTCTAGGGCATTTACTAACTTTCAATCTTGGCCATTCACACAAAATTGCATCTTCTATAAAAGAGCAATTTTGGTCTCATTTTGGACATCTTGCATTGTCATATTTTAGAAATCTCTTATCACACACATCTTACACTTTCATGTTTTGATTATCTTGCATCATTGACATCTGTAATCATCTTGCATTTTCATAGTTTCTCATTTTAGCATTGTTATCATAGCATATCTAGGTTTTCATTTGATATTAGCTTAGAGATTGTTAATGCTTACTAGTTGTAGTAGGGTATAGTTTGCATCTAGGTCATTTCAAATCCTTCAATATTTGCTTAGGGCTTGTCATTTCTATTGGCTTGCTCTTCACAAATCTGAGGGCAAACAAATCATATTCAACAAATTAAGAAGGTGTAATGGAGGTTAGTCATGGAGGATGAAGACAATCTATGAGATTGTTCATCTTTTCCTTTGCACTCCATTACCAACTTTGGGTTTAGGTTTTCTGCATATACATTGCTAACCATAGAAATTTCCCATTGTTACATTGGTGAACCCGACATCCTTTTTAACACGTTTTTGCAAGTCATAGTACAGATATTTCGTCATCTTTTTTTTTTTGCAAGTTCGGGTACGAATTTTTTTGATTTTTTTTGCAAGTGTACGAAACGATGCATTTGACAGCTCCTGTGACACAAGTGACAACCCAAGCCACATCTGACATCTACAGAGCCGCATTTGCTCTGTCAAGTCGCATCTGATTACCTAAACGACGCATATGCTTCCCAAAAGCCGCATCTGCTTCCTGAGCCGCATCTGGAATAATGAGCCGCAGTTGCTCTGTGGCGATGCATCTGAAGGGTATAATTTTATTTTTATTTTTTTCATTTTCCAGTTTTTCTCTCTTTCTTTTGTTGGATAGGTTAGAGATTTTGGGTTAATAATTTTTGTTTACAGTTTGTGGCAAGGAGTCTAACGATTTTTTTTTACTTGTTCATTTCTCAAATCTTAGAAAAACTTGCATTTTTCATTCATGAGTTAAAATAAACATGCATGCATATTGATTGGGCTAAAAAGAACACAACTTACATTACAACTCATTGGCTTAAAATGAATCTGCATTTTCATAGCATTGGGTTAAAATGAATCTTTAGTTAGCTCACACTACAAACGGTTAAAATGAACTCCATGTCTAATTTTTATTTCAAGTTTGTCAAAAACATTTCGATTTGGGCTTAAAAATGAACACCATGCGAGTGTGAGTTAGGATATTCATGTTTTCACTCCTTGTTTTTAAATGAGGATCGATTGAACTATGAATATGCTAATTCGCTTTTGTTGAACCTTAGAAAATTGGGCCTACTTTGGTGGGAAAAAGTACTCACCCCAAAGCGACTCAAACCGACAACGAAGCTCTTTAGCCGATCTACTTCCGACCGGTATATAAATGTGAATCCTAAGGGAAAACCTAGGATTATGAGTGCATATATGTTATACGGACCAAGTAGTACTCCCCAAAACCCTGTTGAGCTTAACCTCTTCAGGTTGGAGTGCCTCCATAACGGAGCTTAATCTTGGCCCCATGTATAACCACTCGAACGGATGTCTGAATTAAAATCTTTGTTCTAGCAAGCCAAAAACCTTTTATTCTTTGGTACAACAACAGTCGTTGTGATGACACCCACACTTGCGCAGTTCTTAGTAGAGATGATCAATCTGCCATGGGATTTTCATGGAGGTTGGAAGCTTGGTTTCCCTGAGAAGTGAGTGCACTATAAGGGGGAGCCCGTGGGGCCAAGCTTCTGAATTCATCTGCTAAGGATATGCGGTTAGTGGGATCCAAAAGAATACTGTCCATAAAGCCATAAGATTTTGTAAAATGACTTTTATGTGGTTGATTTTTTTTTACAAACACCATGTATTTGCCAACTACTTTGAGACAAATAAACATCAAACTTGAAACAAATATTGTCAATTGAAACAAGTCTTTAGAAAATTGGCCTAACATTTTTTTTGCAACGCATTTGAACAATTGCACTGCAACTGCTTAGTAAGGAGCCACATTTGTTCTCTTAACACACATTTGAGAAACACAGAGCCGCATTTGATTTGTTAAAATGCATTTGGGCAGTACAGAGCCGCATTTGAGCAAAACAAAGTCGCATCTGCTAACTGAAGTCGCATATGCTAAATGTTAGACCAATCCAAGTTTTTTCTGCAACACAACCACACTTATAAGCCACATTTGAGCACTTGTGTGATGTATTCAACTTACTGAGCCGCATTTGCTAACCAGTGAACCGCATTTGCCATAACAAGCTGCATTCACTGTTTACTTGCATTTTGCCAGTGCTAAAATACTTCCAGAATTGCTTACTGCAACACAACTGACCTGTCAGACCGCAATTGCTTATAGAAAAGCTGCATTTGCCTCTGTTTGCCATACGTGATGTTGAGCTGCATTTTCCTGTCTGTTGAGACATTGCCAGAATTAATTCCTATAACACATTTGATGAGCCGCATTTGAATTTTCGAATCGCATTTTCCATAGTGAGCCGCATGTGCTCTGTCAAAAACCACATTTAAAATAGTAAGCCGCATGTACTCTGTCAAACCACATTTTCCAGTCTTCAAAAACAATATGCTCATTGTCAAAATCAAAGTCGAAAAGTGTCCTTTTCCAGATTCTATCAAGTCCATCTTTTTTGTTTCTGTCAAAACCAGATACTAATTTGCTCAACTTCCCTCATTATACACATCATTCTTAGGATCATCATAGGTTTCCAATTGCATTTGACTAGTTGCATTGTCAATTCTACCATCTCCTTAGACACTCATTTTTGCAGATTTTAGGAACACACTCCTTACCATCTATGGTCAAGACTTTGTCTTCAAAATTAGGTTATCATTGGACCCAATCACCCTTAGTCATCTAGTCAAAACTTTTGTGAATTGTTTCCCACTCAACAGTCTAGTGTGGAAACTTCACTTTGTCCTCTTTTTAGTCCTATTATGGTCCACTGATTTTCCAAACCTGAAACATTGCAAACACTTTGTTGGGTCAAGTAGTCATTTCCTTATATTTCTCAATAGTGAGTGCATCTTAGGCTCCATTTATTTTGCATATCATTAGTCTCCTCATTTTAGAGTCATACCATTTGCATTCACAAATCTTTCATCTCCCTTTTGCATTTCATAACATTCCTCATTCTCAAAAAATACAAAAACATAGTGTCATATTTAGGTCATTATCACTCATTATCCCTCATCATCCCAAAGTTGAGCAAAACTTTTTATGGTTGAAACTAGATTACAAAAAAAGAAAAGACTCATGGATTCTTTTGGTCAAGACCCCAATTTTACCAATTTCACCAATGACATGAATTTATTCCCTAACAACATGAACACTCTTGCTAGTGACATGGGAAATTCTACAATCAATCCTTTTGATGAGACATCTGTTCCACACAACCAATTTGAACAATTCATCTATAGAAACCAACAAGGGGAAGTTTTACAAGCTGCTGCCCAAAACCCAGAAGTGGCCTCTTTTGTGGATGAATTAGTCCTACATGACTCATCCAGATATTTAGCCATGCTCCTTGACCAAGGGGCTAGGTTACCACAAGGATTTGACCTCAACACCATTAGATCAATATCCCCTAATCACCAAACACACAATACTTCCATGGGAGCCTCTCCACAAAACACCATTAACACCATCAATACTACCTCCCTTGGTCATACTACTACCACAACCAATGCAGCTACCACAACCCATGCAGCTACCACAACCAATGCAGCCACCACAACCAACACAACATCCATTGGAGGATCATCTACCCAAAATAACACCACATCACAATTCATCCCCCAACAAACAACTACTACTCCTTCACAAACATTTGGATCAACAATGGGTGCAACTACCTCAAACCTCTTTGGAGCTTCATTTAATTCCATGGGTACATCAACAAACCTATTAGGAGGCCCCTCAAATACTATGGCAACTAACTCATTGAATCCTTTTGGGAGAAATAAATGAAGAATTACCATTCAAGGACCCCAACCTAATTATTCACAGGTTAATACCAGCATTCCTTTGAGATAAAACACCAACACTAATCAAGGCCATAATTTCTCATTTGGACAAGGCAATCAAGGCACCCAATCTTTTACTCCATTTGGACATCAACATACTCAAAGTCAACAAGGCCCACAAATTCAATCCAACATGGCAAGATCTCAAATCCCCACATATGCTACACAAGTGCATACACAACAACATAATCCCCATCAATACACCCATTTTCAACAACCACACAATCAGAACACTCACTTTGCTCACCAAAAACACATTCAAAACCAACACATCTCATCACAACAAGTGGGAAACCAATCCATACCTCTCACTAACATGTGTGATGCTACCAACAACCCCATTATGGAAGCACTCACACTCCAACTTGTTGCTCTTCAAACACAAGTAGAGACCTTGCAACAGTCCAATAAAAAATCTTACATGTCACATGACTTGTGTGCATATCCATTTGACACAACCTTGTATATGCCACCCTTTCCTCATGGATATGTGTTACCTCATTTTCCTAAATACAAAGGCAAGACGAACCCTATTGAACACATAAGAGAATTCACCACTAGCTGCATTGACATTGCATATGACCAAACCTATCTCATGAGACTCTTTTCAAGAAGCCTTGCAGGTCATGCATTAGAGTGGTTCTCACTATTGCCTAAAGGAATCAAAACATGGGACGAATTCGCAAACAAATTTGTTGAAAATTATGCCTATAACATTGACACAGACATTGACATTGCCTCCTTATGCAGACTTACCCAAGAGGATGTAGGACAGACTTTCATTCCATTCTTTCAAAGATGGAGAACCTTAGCAAGTAGGTGTCAGGTAGAAATACCCGAAAAGGAGAAAGTAACCATGTTTGTACAAACTCTCCTTGGACCTCTAAGGTATGGATTATAGATCCATTGTTGCACCACTTTTATTGATCTTGTTGAAAAAGGTGTCCAACTTGAAAAAGCCTTAATCGCTAAAGGCAAATTGAAATATGGTGGAAAAACCATCAACACCACCACAAGTAATAACCCAAGTAGCCCAAACGACAAAACCAAATACTGGGTTAAGAACAAGCATATCACTAATGACGGTGTGGTTGATGCCAAAACTATCAATACAGCAGTTCATGTACTCACCATCAAAGGAGTACAAAATCAATACACACTTGTGACTAGACCAAAACCAATTGCAAATGCTACCCAAAGCAATCCTCCTTAAACTAATCAAAGGTGGTTGCGTCAACAACAATAATTCCCAAAATGTACATACACCCCTTTGGGTGAGCCTATTGAAGTTGTATTGAAGAAACTCCTTCAAAATGGTGTCATAACATTGGAAGACCCTAAACCATACAACCCTGGTCAATTCAAGCCAGCATGGTGGGATGATAGCACATTTTGTGATTTCCATCGTGCCAAAGGGCACAAAACATCCTCTTGTCATCAATTGTGAAATTTGGTGGAAGACCTCATTCAGAACCACACCATCGAGCTAGGTGGTCAATCCTTCACATCTAATGCGGATCATACTATACACAAAAACCCATTATAGGATCATGGTAAAGCTTCCTCATCTGGCACAACAAATACCAACAATCAAGCCAACCACATCCGTTTGGCCTACAATACTACCCATTCTACATACAATTATCCCGGTGGTACCATTATTAACAATCTTCGTGCTGCTAATGAAGATGAGTGTGTTAACACCATTTCCATTAAAAAAGCCCCGAAATGCAATGTGACAACGCGTAAAGGAATGGTCACTATCCCAGGTCCTTCGGCACGTCAACCTAAGATCACCATACCTGGTCCATCCGCTAGACAGTCAACACCCAAACCGGAGTTCAACCTCATTGAGCAACTAAATAAAACACCTGCTCAAATATCAATCCTTGAACTACTCTGTATTTCACCCGCACACAAAGCCATCTTGGATAAAGTCCTACAAACATCATCTGTTCTAACCAACATTGATGTCAACCACTTTGCGACTATGGTCGGATACCTAAATTCACCTCATCACATCACCTTTTCAGACAGTGACTACTCCTCGCCTAAACCATCACATAATGATGCCCTTCACATTGAAGTCTTTGTCCATAAACATAAGGTGAGACGAGTCCTAGTAGATGGTGGAGCAGGATTGAACATCTGTTCTCTCGAATTGGTCAAAGCTCTTGGTTTTTCTGAGGCATGTGTAGATGCTAGCAAGAGCATCATCATCAAGGCATACGATGATGAAGAACACGCTTCTAAAGGCGTCATTACCATTGCGCTCTGGGTAGGACCCGTCATCATAGATACAACATGCCAGGTCCTGGATCATGATATACACTACAACATCTTACTTGGCCACCCATGGATTCATGCCTTAAAGGCCATTCCATCCACATACCACCAGTGCCTCAAATTCCCTTTTGATGGAACTGAGATCATCATCCCAAGAGATCCTGATCCATTCCAATATTGCACCAACTTGCGAGCTACTGCTGAGCACCAGGTACCCATCAATCGGGAGGCCTCATCTTCCACTTCATCCAAATACATTGACCCATCCACACTCATGAAATGATCCATTCCATCCTCTTCTACCACACCATCTCCATCAGTCTCCATCCCAAGTAATGACTTTTAGATCCAGGACCTCGGTTGTGGGGAATTCAAATTAAATATGGCTTATTGTATAACTACAATACCGAAGCCACCTAAGGTCTATGGCAGACCATTTTTTGTAGTAGAGCCCAAAATAACTTTCAAGGTGCCACCAAAAAGTGTTATTACATGGTGGGGCAATATGGGTAATGAAATCATTATTGACATGGATAACTGGATCTACAAAGACCCAATAGAGTTACCCCCACTACCGTTACATCTCTATGGAAAAGGATATGACATATGCAAAGCCCAAGGTTTCGACAGTACAAGTGGCCTTGGAAAGAACAACAACGAAAGACAGGAACCTATTATCATGACAACAAGACCAAGATACATAGGGTTAGCGTTTGACCAAGTCGGAACTAACGATCAACGTACTCTTGAACTTTCAAATAAGGTTATAACGGCTACAGAAAGTGTTGAGACATGCAAAGAAACCCTCACTGAAACTAACTCAAATGAATGAGAATGGGGATTTGACAAAACAGTCAGTGACTATGACATTGATGAACTATTCTTGGAACTTGGCCAACTTTCCTTTGAAGAACGATTTTGCCAAGAATATAACATAGACCCCATTGACCGACATTCTAAAAATAAGGAATGGGTATGCATTCCTTGGAACCTAGAAGAACACAAGGTGTCATCGGCAATACCTGAATCATCCCAACCCATTCCTGAACCCACCCATGAACCTAACCTACCTAAGTCCACTATCCATACTTCTGAAACGCCAACCACTAGTCACGATGTTGACAATTTTATCCCATATTATGACTTTGAATTCGATTCATCTGACTCAGAGTATGGACCATCCATTGCATCAGATACGGAAGTGGAAATTGAAAAATTTTCCTTCACACTTGAGGCTTCAGTTGCCACACTCTCCGCATCTTCCCCATCCTTCACCAACACCAACAATGGGATTTCACTTGTCTATCCACAACTAATCGACTGGGACCAACAAGAGCCACCAGTAATGGACATGTTTCAGAATGATGAAACCATGGCAAAATTCATGGGGCTCAGAGAAGGCATACAATGGGGAGATCACAAAATAGGGTTTTCTATTGACCTAGATTGTATGGCTTACTTCGGGGAGACTGTGCAATCCTCTAGTCACAAAAATACAGTGAATAAGACAAAAAGAGAAACATCTTTAGGTGAAAACCGCAAGGCACCTTTTGACAGCAAAATAGTAAAAACAAAGGACGTATTCAAAGGTGAAGACCTCTTTGAGGTGCCTAAGGATAGAGGATTGGACTTTCTCCCCGTGACACAAGAAAAATCAGCCATGCTCATTGAAGACACAATGGAAGTTAACATAGCCACGCCAGAGAGTCCCAAAATGATTCTCTTGGCTGCATCATTGTCAGAAGAAGAAAAACCCAAATTTCAACAATTCTTCACAGACAGGAAAGTTAACTTCGCATGATCATATGCTAACATGCTAGGCCTTGATCCTGAATTGGTTCTACATCATCTCCCTCTCATCCCAGGAATCAGGGCGGTGAAACAAAAGTTGCGAAAAATGCATCCACAGATTGCACTCTTTGTAAAAACTTAATTAAAGAAATTACTGGATGTTAGGTTCATATGGTCAATAGAGTACGCTGATTGGATTTCCAACATTGTCCTAGTCATGAAGCCGAATGGACAATCCGTATCTACATGGATTTTAGAGATTTGAACAAAGCTTGTCCAAAGGATGACTTCCGTCTGCCAAACATAGACATGATTGTGGATCTCATTGCTAGGTACGAGATGTTATCCCTCATAGATGGTTTCTCAAGGTATAATCAAATCCGAATTACAACAAAAGATCAACATAAAATGGCATTTACTTGCCCATGGGGGACGTACTATTGGAATGTCATGCCTTTTGGCTTAAAAAATGCAGGCACCACTTACCAAAGAGCCATGACAACAATATTTCATGACATGATGGATATCCTCATGGAGGATTATGTGGATGACCTTTTGGCCAAATCATTGACAAGGAAAGATCATCTCAGGGTCCTGGATAAAAATTTTAAACAGCTAGAAGAATACAAGGTTTGTTTGAACCCAAAGAAATGTGTCTTTGGAGTCACTTTTGACAAGCTGTTAGGCTACATAGTTTCACAAAGAGGCATAGAGGTCGACCCAACAAAAATAAAAGAAATCATAGACATGCCACCACCAAAGGGAATTAGTGAGTTGAGAACTCTACAGGGAAGATTGCAGTCAATCCACCGCTTCATTGCACAGTTGGCAGACAAGTGTCAACTGTTTCAATATCTGTTACGCAAAAGTATTCCTTTTGTATGGACAGACAAGTGCCATATAGCCTTTGACAAAATTAAAGAATATCTATTAACACCACCAATGTTGATGCCACCTATTGAGGGCAAGCCGCTGATCCTGTATGTCTCCGCAATGACAAATGCACTAGGGGCATTATTGGTGCAAAATGACCATGAAGAAAAAGAAAGAGCCATCTACTACATCAGTCACACATTAATTGGATATGAGCTCAACTACACAACCATTGAACGGGCATGCCTTGCAGTCATCTTTGCAGCGCAAAAACTAAGACACTATATGCTAAGTAATCAAACACATTTGATAGCAAAGATTGACCCATTAAAATATCTCCTGAGTCTTGCAATATTGACAGGTCGCTTGGCGAAGTGGGTCATGATTTTAAGTGACTATGACATATAGTATGTGGAGTGCAAGGCTATAAAAGGTCAGGTAATAGCCGATCAACTTGCAGACACACCAATCCAAGCTACCTACCCATTGGTAGTTGATTTTCATGATGATTCTATTTTTCATGTCGAACCTGCATTACCATGGAAGCTATACTTTGATGGGTCCCACATTGGTCATGGCTCAGGAGCTAGCATCCTATTCATCACACCACAAGGGGATTCAATTCCTAAATCATTTCGGATCACTTTCCCTTGTACAAATAACATGGCAGAATACGAGGCATTGGTCACAGGTCTCAAGATAGCAATTAAATGGAAAATCTAGAAATTGCTCGTATTCGGAGATTCTCAGTTGGTCATCAACCAAGTCAATGATGACTATGACACAAAAGATGAGAAGTTGCTTCCCTATAAATGAATGGTGGATAGTTTCTTGATGTATTTCAAATTGATTGCATTTGAACAAATCCCAAGAACACAGAATAAAGCAGTCGATGCAATGGCTACCATTGGATCTCTCCTAGACATCCCTAAGAATGTGTCACAATTTGAATTCTTAGTGGAACAGCTGCTGATGCCTGCATATGATATTCCAGAGTCAAAAATGGTGTGCGAGATTGTTGGTCCCAGTTCACCTTGGTATCAGGACATATACGACTATCTTAAATCCCAAACCCTCCCACCCAACCTATCCAACAACCAAAGAAAATCCTTCATCCAAAAGGCTGCCAGACATACCATCGTCAGTGACACCCTATACCGTCGTGGCTTTGACAACACCCTTCTTCACTGTCTCAACACTAATGAAACCCAAACAACTTTACGCGAGGTACATGAGGGTATATGCGGATCTCATTCCAGTGGTCCAACGCTAGCCAGGAAGATCACTAGACTGGGGTACTACTGGCCGACATTAGAAAAGGATGCTCTTCAGTTTGTCAGAACATGTCAGAAATTCCAGGTACATAGTGACCTAATTCATGCACCTGCACAGGAATTGAGACCAATCACTTCTCCATGGCCTTTCACACAATGGGGACTCGACCTCATGGGAAATATCCATCCATCCTCCTTTAATGGTTACAAATTCATAATCACCACCACTGAGTATTTTACTAAGTGGATTGAAGCCGTCCCTCTCACCTACATCACTGGTAAGCAAATATCCAAGTTTATTTTGAATTACATCATTTGCCAGTATGGTGTCCCATAATCCATCATCACAAATAACGATAGTCCATTCAAAAATCGAGACGTTCGTGAACTCTACTCACAATTCCACATCCAACACCATTTCTCCACCCCATACTACCCACAAGGTAACGATCAAGCTGAGGCATCAAATAAAAAAATTCTTTGCATTTTGAAGAAGACCGTCAATAATGCTGGTCAGGATTGGCATTTACAACTCAATCCTGCTTTATGGGCCTATTGAACCAACATTTGCACACCAACTAGAGCCACTCCATTTTCCTTGGTCTACAGATCTAAGGCCATATTGCCCATTGAGGTCAAAATTCCTTCTCTCTGAGTCTCATTGAAAGGAATGATTGATGATGAAGAATACAAATAGTCTCGCCTGCATGAGCTAGAAATGTTACAAGAAAGGCAACAAAATTCCTTAAATCACTTACAGGCATATCAAAATCATCTTTGCCGAAGCTACAATGAAAGAGTCATGGTAAGAAAATTTGAAATTGGTGACTTAGTCCTAATGCAGAACCCAAGAAATCAGGTTGACTGTGAAAAGCCTGGAAAATTCGAGGCTAATTGGCTTGGTCCTTACATTATTACTGCCGCATTTGGTTCTAGAGCTTATCAGTTGGCCACACCTAATGGAGAATAGTTGACAGAGCCTATCAATAGCTTACATCTAAGAAAGTTCTACACATAGCATCAAAGAACTTGGCAAAAAACCTAAAAATACAAAAAAATTGAAAAATAGAAAAATTTGTCCCTTGATGAAAATCTAGCAAACAGATGTCTTGGTGACACCAAAAAAAAAAAAAAAAATCAAAACAATGGCAAAAATAGTAAAGAGAAATAAATTCATCCAATAGTGAAAACCTGGTAAATAGGCACTTTGGATAGGTACCATGGTGAAAACCTGGCAAATAGGCACCATGTGTAGTTGATTGTTGCTCGGTCATCTATTGTCACTCTAATCGACCCTTGTCCACTTTCCATAATCACAACAACCAGGCATTCACGACATTCATCCTAAGTCCTATCAATTCTGGCCATGGTTACCATTTGGTTGACATCATCCCTTGCATATCCATGCCTTTGGCCTTGTATCCGCATTTCTCCATATCACTAGACTCGGGTAGTCCTCGATCTATCTGGGGGCAAGACCTTTATCATGTAACTGCAGTGGGTGTCACACATGATCTGACATTCGTAAAAAGTCTAGAAAAATCTTTAAAATTTGAAAAAGTCCTAAAAAAATCCTAAAAATCATATAAAGTCCTGAGAAAAGACCTAAAAATTTGAAAAATGTCCTAAGAAAATGAAAAAACATGTCAAAATATCAGAAAATCTTCAAAAAATTCATCATTGAGTCTTGTCAGTCTTCCTCCTCGTTCGAACTACGTTGTCTCTACACATTTTCTACATAGGCAAGATTCATTTTTGAATCCCCGAGACATTAGGTTAGTCCTCCTAGGTTTGTCACAATAAAATCATGATTCAAAATTTTGTCCTTTGGACAACATCATTGGTCATGTCGAACTATGAGGTCTCTAAGTGCACAATGTAGGTAAGGCCATCAATCGATGAGCCCCCGAGGCCACACTAGGTCAGTCCATTAGGGTTCATAACACAATATTTTCACACACGTCAAGTTTTCTTCAAATCAAGCAAAATCTTCCATCAATTCCGAGCAAGCAATCTATAAACCATCTATTTCATCAGCAAATCTCAATCAATTCAGCATATCAGCAATGACATGTAATCAAATTCTATCAAGGCAATTGAACCTGGCAAAACTTTGGGGTTCTTCTTCAAATGTGCCCTTCTGAAGAGAAACTCTCGTCATTTCTTTATGCTTTTGGATGCGTCCTTCCTAAGCATTATCCTCATCATCTGGCATTTTGATGGATTCTCCTAAACTCAGAGAATCAATCTCCTAGATATCAACATCATTCAGGATGTGTCCTTCCTGAATTTGATATCACTCGACAGTTGGCAACCTTGATCTTAAAACACTTGGCAAATACTTGGCACTTGTCTTTAGCCTTTTCATCATGTTACTAGTTTTTCAACGAGATCCCGACAACAGGATTTAGAGAAACAACGATGTCTCATGACGTTGTCTTGTCTTTTGACACTCATGTTACTAGTTTCTCAGTGATGTCCTGACTACGAGATTTAGAAAAACAACGATGTATCATGATGGTGGCATTATTTTTGTTATTTTGGCAATCATGTTACTAGTTTCTCGAGGATGTCCTAGAAACAGGATTTAGAGAAGTAGTGACGTTTCATGGTTTGTTCTTGTCTTTTCCTACTTGCGGTTGGTTATGACAAAATGACTGGGGCAAATTACGCTCTTAGTATGAGTCATGATCATCCTTTTCTGTAACTCCTTGTCTTATGTGATGGTACGACCTTACACATCTTGATTTATATCATATCATGGTGTTTGTTGGCCATTACAATAATCTACCCAATGATGATTAAAAGAGCAATAAATATTAAAGTCCTATGGTAAACGTTGAAGATTTGATCTAGGAACTAACATGCATATCATATAGGCATTGCATTCATATCATCATCTATATCTTTTACTAACACTTTCTTGTTTCGTCGTATTCTAGTCTTCTCATTCATTTCGAGAGCACACCCATGTTCTTGGAACCCGTTTGTCCTCCCGAGGGGGCATACTGCAACCTTCCTCGTCACTCTTCCTCATCCTATTTTGCACTGGGGCATATGTTTGACTTATTTTCTTTGCCACAATACAACAGGCTGCATTATGACAAAGCGGGGCAAATGTAGATACATAAAAATGACCTAGACCCACAGGCTCTTCTTCTAACCCTAATTAGGACATTTTAATTATGTCCCTAACTCACTTTCAACTATTAATTAGATAATTCATAATTATTTAATTAATTCATGTCCCCTCTATTCTTCTTGATTATTAAATTAATAATTCTTATTTATTTATCTAATGCATCACTAATTGTCTAAAGTCTTCCTATAATTAAATAAATTTATTAATTTATTTAATTATTTTAACCCTTTATGTCTTCCTAATTATTAAATAAATAACTTTATTTATTTATTTAATTATGTCACTAATTAAATCCTCTTCTTCCTAAAATTAAATAAATTCTTATTTATTTAATCCACCTCCCACTATAATTAAATAATTATGTTTAATTATCTAATTATTCATTAGCCTCTTCTCTTTAAATTAAATAAATTTTATTTATTTAATTTGGTCCTCTCCTAAACTTTAAATTAAATCTTTATATGTAATTTAAAAGATTTCATTTATCACATTCATGTAAATATTAAATAATATCTCTATTATTTAATATTCCACCTAAATTAAATAACCTTTTATTATTTAATTTCTTCTAAATCTTATTATTTAATTAAAATAAGTCCCAGCACTTAAATTAAATAATTTTATTATTATTTAATTTCCTCTCTTTTATTGTGCTCATTTTAAATAAATATTATTTAAAATAAGTCCCCCTTTATAAATTCCCTCTTTTTAAGTAAATTATTTAATTTAAATTATTTACTGTCACATGACTCCACCCCTTTTTGAATTAAAATAGTTTTTAATTCAAAAATTCAACATTCCCTCTTGATTTAAATAATTTTAAATAAATTATTTAATTCCCCAACGACTCCATTTTCCGTCCTCGAAATATTTTGTCACATGCATTGTCAACCATTGATTTGATTCTCTAAAGAATCAATCTTGACCCTTTATTTCGAATTTGACCTAATGTTGCCCTAACCCTAATTGTGGGTTGCTTTATTGAATCTCATCCATTGATTCTAGGGCATTTACTAACTTTCAATCTTGGTCATTCACACAAAATTGCATCTTCTATAAAAGAGAAATTTTGGTCTCATTTTGGACATCTTGCATTGTCATATTTTAGAAATCTCTTGTCACACGCATCTTACACTTTCATGTTTTGATTATCTTGCATTTTCATAGTTTCTCATTTTAGCATTGTTATCATAGCATATCTAGGTTTTCATTTGATATTAGCTTAGAGATTGTTAATGCTTACTAGTTGCAGTAGGGCATAGTTTGCATCTAGGTCATTTCAAATCCTTCAATATTTGCTTAGGGCTTGTCATTTCTATTGGCTTGCTCTTCACAAATCTGAGGGCAAAAAAATCATATTCAACATAAGAAGGTGTAATGGAGGTTAGTCATGGAGGATGAAGACAATCTATGAGATTGTTCATCTTTTCCTTTGCACCCCATTACCAACTTTGGGTTTAGGTTTTCTGCATATACATTGCTAACCATAGAAATTTTCCATTGTTACAGTTTCTTGTATTAAATAACTACAAAATTTTGATCAATATACCAGAGACTAGTTGTATGGTTCTTTAACTTATTTTGAAATGAGAGAATTTGGTACAAGTAGTGCAAAATTTGAGACTTCTTTTAAGGTTGGAAAATCATAGAAAACTATGGAATCAGATCAGGGGGATCTTGATGATGTGGAAGATAACTTTTTAAGAAGAATGAAAAAGGGTACTGGGAAGTATAGTGGTAATTTTCCTTTAAAATATTTCAATTATAGAAAGATAGGTCATTATGTTTCTAGATGTCCAAATAGATCTTTGAATAACGAAATAGGGAGAACAAAGGTAAGATGAATAAGAAAATTTATTATGTTAGAGAAGATGCAAGTATATTTGATGATGAATCTGATTATGGAGATGATGATTCTACTAACTCTGAGAGATGTGTGAAGCAAAAGGCTCTGAAAGAAAGTGCTAAAACTAAAGGCACTTTGGTGTTTGATTTTTATGCTAGATAGGAGAACAACTACTAGATCATTGACAGTGGATGCTCTAATCATATGACCTGTGATAAGAGTAAGTTTGTTAAAATTGAAAAATATGAAGGACTTGTTAGGTTTGATGATGATACATTTGTTAAGATATATGGAAAAGGTTCAATTAGTTTTGATGGTAAGCATAATATTGATGATGTTTAGTATGTTAAGGGTTTAAGGCATAACCTTTTGAGTGTTGGAAAAATTTGTAGCAAGGGATACAATCTCTTGTTTCAAGATGATGGTTGTGAGATTAGAAAAGGATTTGAAACTATGATTGTTATTGGAAGAAGGACAAATGGAAATTTATATCAGTTCAAAGGTGTTGATGGTTATTGCTTCATGACTCAAATCAATCAAAGTTATCTATGGCATAGAAGAATGTGTCACATCAATTTTGATATCTTAGTGAGAATAAGTTCAGTTCAAGCTATAAGATATATGACAAAGATTATAAAGCCTATCAATCTTGTCTATAATGAGTGTCAAATTGGAAATCAAGCAAGAAGAAGCTTCAAAATCAAATAAAAATCTTCTATTAGACTATTGGAATTGGTGCATATAGATATTTGTGGTCCTACTAGAGTAAGAAGTCTTCAAGGTGATATGTATTTCATGCTATTTATTGATGATTATTATAGAATGACATGGGTTACTTTTCTCAAAGAAAAATTAGAAGTGTTGAACAGTCTGGATAACTGAGAGGGGGGTGAATCAGTTATCACAAAACACTTCTCCTTTCTTTAATTAATCCAAAGCAATCTTAAATCAATCAAATAATAATCAAAACATATATTAACATGAAATAAATTAACAACACCATGCACAATAGACACCATAATTTACGTGGAAACCAAGATGGGAAAAACCACGAAGAATGCTAATTATCAATTATAAAGCACTAGTTAAGGTGACACCGGTTAAGGTGATTTTTACAAGGGCTCACTCCCAAAATGATCACTACAAGAAAGGCTCACTACCCAATTAATACAAAAACATCTAATTACAAAAAAATAAAAAACATGAACTAATGAAATTGCATCTACATATGCATGAATTCAGTTCCGATTAAGAGCACAATATCTGTCTACAGCAGATCCGATTAAGAATCTTTTGTACAACCTTTGCAATATATATTACTTCTACTTGAAACTTTCTTTCACTTCCCTTCTATTTTTCTTGTTTCACAATCTTTCGCACCCTTATAACTATTTGCACATATCATACTTCTTGTTCAATACCAAAAATATGTTCTATATATGTATATGTACATGAAGAACAAAATGAATCAACCTAGAAAAACATGTTGGCTTGAAGAAAAACCTTGAAACATTCAATAAGGCTTGGCATGCTATCACTAGACCCAAAGGATAGGTTGCACATAGAGATATTCTTACCACATTACCACGGGACCCATAAATAGGCCATACATAAGATATAGCATTATTACCAAAAGATAGCAAACTTTGAATTACATGAGATATATTTTGGAGCTAATAGGAACACCACAACCAAGACCAAATCTCGATCAACATCAATTGATAGGAAAACCACAACCAAGACCAAATCTTGATCATCATCAATTTCAGTACCAACCGAAGGAATGCAAAAAGACATACCAAAACTTGTAACATGCTACATGAATATCTAGATAGTAGGGATACTTGGAATAAGCTTTAGGCACAACAACAAATATCAAAAGATTAGTCTTCATTATTTTGCATTAATTGTCTTCCACAGATGTCCCAAAAATAAATATTGTCATATGTGGATCGAGGAGCACATCCACACTACACAACATCATAGTATACAATAGGATAGATCATTTGTGTATATCATCTGAAGCACAACCTTTCGGATCCCAGGTTTTGACATCAATGAAAACATTGCAAAGTCAACAACTTCTCAACAATCTCCCCCTTTGGAATTGATGGAAAAACAAAAAAAACTCAAAACCTCAAAAATCGTAGACAAGAAAAACTCCAAGCACTCCCCCTTTGGCATTGATGGAAAAATAGCAAAAACTCAAAACCACAAAAACTGTAGACAAGAAAAAATCCAACCGCTCCCCCTTTGTCAAGCGATTCAAATCCTCTCTTTTTTTTTCTCTTTTGTTTCTCTCCCTTTTTTCCATCAAAGGAAAGGGTCCAAATAAGAACATTCAGAAAATCAAGTAAAAATAACACTTTTAACATGAAAAAAAATCTTGTACCTTTCTCTCACAATTTGAAGAATCTTCTTGTAACAACCATTCTTGCACACACACTTTCTTGTAGAGCCAACATATGAAATGAAGATGACCAAGCATTTTTGTTCACAATCCTCTACATCAAAAAGTATCTCGGAAAGATGATCCAATTGGACCTCAACAATTTCTTTGACCATCCAGAAAATTTTGAACAAATCCTCCCTTTGTCTTTGATTACACAATAACTCAACTTGCATTTCACCAACTCTTATTCTTTGTTTTCCATCTTTATCCTTGAAGAAGTCGAAACACTTCCCAATATCATTCAATTTAGATTCAATAGCTTCAATTCTACTTCTAAAATTATCGACAATAGCAGGCCACCAGAGATAGTATTTGTAGATGTCAAACATCTCCTTAATTCATTCTTTTGTCTCACCAATGTGTTTGGATAAATTTTTTTTAGCTGTGACACACCTTATTTCATTCATAGCTTGGAATTTATCTCCTTCAAATCCTTCCTACAACAACCTTTCTTCAACAACTTCTACTAGATCATCTGGTAACGAGTCATTATGAACCCTAATTTCATACCTGCACATAAGCAACAAAAAAACACAATATTAGATCAATATGAAAGGTTAAAACAAGGATTCCCCATGAAATCCATTTACAAAGATTAAACTAGGAAAATGAAAGAAAAAATATGAAAAACAAGTAAAATCCTAATTAATCATGCAAACTCTTGATCCCATGGGGGAGTTGGTGCCAATTGGTATGTCGAAATCAGCCCTTTCCCAACTCCTTTGTAAGCTCTTTGATGATTTGATGAGTGATTGATTCACTTTGTTGATGAAGAAAAAGATGAGTTCTTGAGAAAACCTACAATAACCTAGCTAAGATCTTGCATTGAGGATGAAGTTGAGTAGAGTAAGTTTACTCAAGTTGTGGATGATAGAATGAGAGGAAGAGTCTCTCATTTATAGATTTAAAATTGGAAAAATGAGCAATATTTGAGCAATGTGGGACAAAATACCAACTATTGAGAGAAGGCCACTTGTCCACATGTGATTGGAGGAGGAATAAGCATATTTTGGTCAATGTGCATGATAAATGCTATGAAATTCAAATTTGAAATTTGAATGACATGTTGGAGGGAGAAAGAAATGGAGTTAATGTCACTTGGCTCAATGCACAAGGACATATAAGAGGAGTGAATGCCTTGTTGGAAGTACCCATCCACTTGGATTTTGAATTCAAATTTGAGGGAATATTCCCATTTTATGTCATGTGAGGGAAAATAGGAGATTTAATAAATCAAAGTAATTGATTTATTGTGCAAGTTGCATTCTCTAGAGAATGTGACATAGATTAGGATTAAATTAATCAAAGCTTAATTAATTTAATGAGGAATTAGGAGATGTGACAACTTTGACATGAATTTATGAGTTAATTTAAATCAATAATTGTGAAGAAAGATTTAATTAAATAAATGATTTGACTTATTTAACTAAAGGGGACAATGTTGGATTAAATCAAATAAGGTTTAATTTATTCAATTTAATAAGAGGACTTTAGAGACTTAATTTAAATAAAATGAATTATTTAAATGAATAAGGATAGAGGGTTCATTAAATTAAACTAATTAATTTAATCAGCAGAGGAGAAAGACCTAATTAAATAAATAATGATTTATTTAATTAGGGGATGAAAGGTGTTGATAAGCTGAGAGTATGATTCAAGACGAAACAATGTTAGTAGGATCAGGATCAGGTGCATGTATATTTTCCATGTCTACATTTTCCCCCTCTTTGAAGTAATGTACTTGTTGCATTGATTCAAAGAATAAACTATTGTGATCAAAGTTCAAATTTTCTTGATTTTTTCAAATGCCCCACTGTTGCCCCATCAAAAGGATTACATTGGTAGACTGCCCCCTCGAGAGATCAAGCGTAAATGTACGATTTTCCGATCGAGATCGCAATAAAATGCAAGTGGAGTGGTTCTATTGATCAAAGGACGAAAGATAATTCTTTGATGTAGACAATTTTGATGATGTATAGATAGTCATCAGCCATGGGTAGCCTCGTGTATATTTTGAGATCTCATACCTACTTTAGATAGAAATGTTAGTAAAAATAGAAGAATAAGAAGAATAAGATGGATGGAAGGAGGATCCAACAAGCCTACATTATGAATGATGATGATGATGATTTGCTTACCAAGAGTTGGGATTTTCAAAGGGCCAATCACTTTATGTTTGATAACACACATAGGTACGATGCAGCAAGGTATAAATAAGCAGGATGGCATTGTACCTATTATGATGGAATTTGACTCGTCAATCAAATAGGAGTATTCTTGTTCACACTTAACATACAAAGCCTTATTTAGGATGTATTTTAGACATTCTAAACATCTAAGGCCAAAACATAGAAAAGCAAGCCTTCCTATGTGGTCAAAAAGATACCTAAAACATCCTCCCTACAAACCAAACAAAGGACCCATGGCTAGGTTATTTTACAAGTGTATCCCATAAACGCATCAGATAAGAAAGATAATGATCATTTCCCCATTCCTTTATCTCTAAACCTATTCTATTTAGGCATCATCGAGAGGTCCTTGAAATGAGCACAAAATAAGATAAGTCACAAAGACCAAGGAAAAAAGTAAACAGACAAGCTGATATTCTTCATACCGCTAGCCAAGGCTAAACTATTGGGGGGTACCTTATGCTTATTTCCATCAAGGAAGGATACATCCTAGGACATGTTGTGATCAAGGTTTTGGTGAGACCGATTGGGTGATAAGCTATTGATACTCCGAGTTGATCAACTTGCTTGCTTACTGACCTAGACTTGAGACTTTGACAATTAGGGTGTTCACTTTGGAACCTGCTAGACTTGCTTTTGACTAACTCACCAAATGGAGATGGTGATGACCGATTTTATTAGGAATGATGAAAATCGCAGGTGAAAGCGAGATGAAATGGACGCACCATTTTGGATTTTTTAGATATTTTGAGGCTATTTTTGGTATTTTTGAAGTGTTTTACAAATGTTTTTGGATTTTGTGTCTTGGGGGCCAATCAAGGATGGCCTTGCCTACGTTTAAGCTCAGAGACAACATAGTTTGGATGATAATTGACTTGACTCAATGAAAAGATAAATGGGAAAATGGATTGCCAGATTGTGACGAACGCTTAAAGGACTGACCTAGGGTGTGAAATAGATGGGCAAACAGATTGCCATTATGACAAACGGTTAAAGGACTGACCTAAAATATCTCAGGGATGATCAAATATCAACTTTTCCTATGTTCAAGCTTAGATATGACATAGTTCGACAAGATGACTCTATTTTTTTATTTTTTGACATGTTTTGGATTTTCTAATGAGTTTTCTGATTTTTTTTGGATTTTCGTATGATTTTGACAGTTTGGATACAGATATGTGATGATATCAGTGCTCTATTTTGGGATTTTGTTAAAAACCAAGCTTAATGTTGATCGATTGGATTGATGGATTAATAGTTTGACTAAGTGTGTTAAGTCAAACAAAAGTGATAATGCACTCGTAAACTCTAGGAAGTTGTGTTATCCTAGAGTAAACTCATACATGAGAGGGTAGTTTGACTAAGTGTGTTAAGTCAAACAAGTTGATGATGGATTGGATAATTTGACTAAGTGTGTTAACTCAAATAAGATGATAATGAACTTGTAAACTCTAGGAAGTTGTGTTATCCTAGAGTAAACTCGTGCACAAGAGGGTAGTTTGACTAAGTGTGTTAAGTCAAACAAGGTGATAATTGATTGTATTCGATTGATCAAGATTTGATGAAGCTTTATTTGGAACAAAAAAAAATTGATGATTTTATGTGACATTGAAGTACACATTAGATGCAACTAATATTGATTTTCTTGGATTGATGTTTGATGAAAGATAAAGCTTGATAAAGAACATCTTTTTGTCAAAATATTCCATGGGATAGTGATTTGGATTTTCGCTCACAAATTCTTGACCAATTTGATTTCACGTTTGCAAATGTTCGGATCACCACATAAGTTGGAGGATATATATCAAGATTTATTCTCGAAGCAAGATGCAAATATCTACCCCTAGTGTCTAGCAATGTATGGAATTCCATGGGTGGATGATGGGATAGGTTTATGGATGGATAAATATGGTAAGCATGCAAAGGATTACAAGGATTATCTTACGAGAAGATAAGGTATTCAAATAGAGGATGCTCATTTGGATAATGCTTCAAGGCTTTAGATAATGTTTGGGTAGGATGGGATCGATGAAAATGACCCATGTCAAGATGTTTACCACAAGCAAGTATAAAGTGTGCACCAGATTTTCATCAAGATTAAGATAACTTGGAGTATGGATGCAGATGGATGAAAATAGATTGGATAAACGATTCATGGATGAATGGATTTATTATGGGTAAGATGGAGGGAATTCTAGATTTATTATGGATGGGATGGGATGCTTTCTCCTGAAATGGTGCACGTAGATGCTTGATTCTACAAATGACGCTTGTTTGCCAGATTTTCATCATGGTGCCTGTCCAAAGTGTCGCCCATGTAGTTTTCACTAGAGCACGATTTTTTCTTTACTGTTTTCAATCCTTTTTCCATTATTTATTTATTTATTTATTTATTTATTTTGGATTTTTATTTTTTTTTTTTTGTATTTTTTGAGAGATTTTAAGCTAATGTTGAATCACCTAGTACTGCTAACATTGATTCTTCTGTCATAATGTGCCATTGAAATCCTTCTTGAAGAAGTTGCATTGCCAAGATACGTGCACTTGAATGCAACTTTTGAGATTCTTGATCTACTTTGCTGATACCGGAGTTAACTTTGTCTTTGTGCGCACATCGCAATAGAGTGCCTTTTGAATCTTTATGATGAAGGGTCGTTGCCAACACATGGTCAATGTAAGAATTGGATATCATGTGTGGAGGTGTGGATGGAGTGTGTTTAGGAATAAAAGATGGATTAGTTGATAGTTTGGAACCTTTGACTCTCCAAACTTGCAAAGATGAGCAATAATGGGTGGATACGGAAGTGTGCATGTAATTAGGACCAACAGCTTGATATAATTTTTACATTGCTTGAGAAGCTTGCTTTTTCCTTTATGGACATATTTGATGGATATTTTCCCCTTTTTCATTTTTCCCCATAGTTTCTTTGACTAATGGAGAATGATAGGGATCATCTTTCTTTGTTCTTTTTGGTATCCACTTGTATTTGATTTGTCCTTGATAACATTCTTCATGCTTTGATTGAAATCTTTCTTTTGATGTTGGTCCCAATTTGTGTATGGGGTGATGGGTGAATGAAGATTCATGATGTGGCTGGTTGTAGTATTGGCATTGGTTTTATCATAAATATTCTTCATGCTCCCTATGTTGACATTTTCTCGAGACGAAGTTGCCCCCAATTTTATAGAGGTATCACTGATATGTTTATATCCCTTGATTGTCAAATAACCAAGGCCTTGATGCTTAGGATTTCCAAAAATTTGCATTGATTCTAGGATACCTTGTTCATGTAGGCCTAATCCTTTTCCTTGATAATGCATCTGTTGAAACATTTTATTTGCAATAGGATATTATTTACCTTGGAAAAAAGGTGTTACTCCTCTACTTTGTGGTGGATCTTCAAAGGTGGTAACTTCTTTATTGATGAGGCAGCTTGCCCTAAGAAAGGTAAATGATCCAATTTTATAAGTGATAGGATCCTCCACATGTGGGATGAATGTCTGATTGATATCTTTGGCTTGATCTTGTGAGATATCATATTGCAATGCTCCTTCAAGAGGTGTTGATGCTTCACTATCCTTGTAAAAGTCTTCCTCATGATTCATTCTTGATATGCTTTCAAAACTTCTATAGAAGCCTTCTTCATGACCCATTTCTGACATGTCTCTAGATTTCTCTATATCTTGATCATGTATACAAATGTTAAGAGTAGGATACTCTTGTTCTTTGGTAATGATATCAAGAGTATGAGACTCTTGTTTTGAATGAAGATCATCTACGGGTCCATTCAAAGAAAGCATCTCATGGGTAGATGGAGGAGTATGTGCTATGTGGATATGATCATATTGTATAGATAGGAGAGTGTCCATTATATCATTGTAGTAGCTTGGAGATACAAATTCTTGATCTCAAATGATTTCAGAATTGCTTTTTACATGCTTTAGATCAAGTTCTTGATATGGGTCAATTTCAAAGAATGGATTGCTTATAGCGGGTTCTGGGGTATCATCCTTAGGCATGGGAAGTGGCTTAATATCCACTTGTTCTTTGAATGGATTTGGATCAAGTGTAAATTCAAATATTCTTTCACTATTCTCAACCGTGAGGTCAAAGGATGTCAATATGTCTTGGGAAGGACCATTGCTAGACCCTGATGAAAGATGTTGATCATGCTTTAGAATAAATTCTTGAGATATGTCCTCTAACTCATTAGGTGATGTAGAGAAATTTTCAACATGATCATTGTGTAAAGGATCTTGATCATCATTTTCAATGATTTTGGTGGGAATCTGTTGCAAGATTTTCTAAGGGAGTAATTCCTATATTTTTTTTTGAGCCAACAATGCTTGTTGTTGGTCGTGTTTTTATTGTTCTAACAAAGCTTGTTGTTGGTCCATCTGTTGTTGTTCCCATAAAGCTTGTTGTTGGTCTAGCTGATGTTGTGCCAACAAAGCTTGTTGTTGGTCGAGCTACTATTGTGCCAACAAAGCTTGTTGTTGGTCTAGCTGTTGTTGCACCAACAAAGCTTGTTGTTGTTCTAGCTGCTATTGCGCCAACAAAGCTTGTTGTTGTGCCTGAAAATCTTGTAGGGCTTGTTGGTATTCTTGTTGATGAATTGCTTGCAGTTGTGCTCAGTATTGTGCTTGTTCTTGTTGAGCTTGGTGATGGGATTGAGCTTGATCTTGTACTTATCGGGCTGCTTGTGCGGCTTGCTAGGCTTGTGCAACTCGTGCAGCTTGTTGGGAAGCTAGTTGTGCTTGCACTTTTTGAGCAGCCTGTTGTGCAGCTTGTTGGTTTTTTTCAGTACCCTTTGATGATTGGCCTTCTAGATAGCCTGGATCATGGCGATGAATGAATTCATCATGTTAGCTTTTGGTGGGATTGGTGGTGGATTGGGAATGGTGCTAACCATTGTGATGAAATGAACGGTTGCATTGATTTCTAGGGTTTGAGTGGTGAATGGTGTGATTGGGATGCTTGGTCCTTGAGACACTTGAGGGACAGTGGTTGTGTTAACCATTGGGGTTTCTTGGATGGTTTCCATTTGTTGTTGCGATGTTGATGGCAGGATGAGAGGATTTGGTATGATGTTTTTCTTTATGAAGGGAGTATTTCTCAGTTTTGGTTGATAGATTTGTAAGTTTTGACTTTGATTTAAATATACCAAAGGGAAATTTGTTCCAACATTTAGATTGGGAAAACTCACATTTGTTGTACCATTGAGGTTTGGAGGAGATAATGATCCCATGTATGGATTGTACAAATGAAAATTTTTAAAATCAATTGGCATTGTAAGGCTTGGATAGTTTGGTTGAATTGGACTACTTATGATGGATGAATCACGTTTATATTCCATGTTCCTCTTGTGTTTTGATCTTATTGACCTCTAAGGGGCTTAGGACCAATGATAAGATGAAGGATGAAATGGGTGAATGATTTGGGTGTTTAGACTCTTAGGAAATTTGGATCAATGCTAGACTTTAGGACTTGTTTTGATTTGATTTTGATTGATGATAGTTTGACTAAGTATGTTAAGTCAAACAAGGTGGTTTTGGATACTGCACTCTTAGACTCTAGGAATTTGTGTTATCCTAAAGCAAACTTGTACACAAGATGATTTGACTAGGTGTGTTAATTCAAACAAAGTGATGATGAACTTGTAAACCCTAGGAAGTTGTGTTATCCTAGGGTAAACTTGCACATGAGAGGATAGTTTGGCTAGGTGTGTTAAGCCAAACAAGGTGATGTTGATTTTTCCTAGAAGTCTAGCATAAGTGATATTTTCAAAGTTCCAAAAGTTGTTTGTGAGATGGAATTTTGATAAATGTTTGGATGGATGAAGTGTTTGACTTGATCCTAGATGAACCTAAGAGGACCTTAAGACCAAGATAATGAAGAACATTCTTTTCCCTAAGAGTATTTCAAACCAAAAGATCAATGTTCGCATGGAAAACCATAAGACTCAAAAGGGACCAAGCACATATGTGGTGTTCAATTGATTTAACTTTGCTTAATGAGTTCTTTTTACCACAAAAAATCTCTTGATTGTCTTTTCAAACTGAATGTCCAATGTCCTAATTTTATTTCATCCCACAAAGTGCATTATGTGAAAATCAAGGAAATCAAGGCAAAGGTTTTCTAGGTTGACTTTAGTATGAGAAAAATTCTGATGTAAATCCAAATGCTTAGAGACCTCTAAGGATAAAATCCCTAGGGAAAGCAACAACACTTGGATTTGGTCAAAGGTATTTGCCCCTCCTAAAGGGTTTGAAATTTCAAAGCTTTTGTGAATGTTTGTTTCTCAATGTTTTAGAACCAAGAAAGGTGTTTTGATTTCAATAACATGTACAATCCTATGATGATGAGACAGTATTTTTTGGGTTCCCACTTGGACGAATCCAGCTGCGCATATTCAATGTGGATGATTAGATGCTTGACCACATAGGCTCCCCCTTATAGTGCACTCGCTTCTCGAGTCAGCCAAGCATCAGTACCCATGAATCTCCCATGGCATACTTTTCATCTCTACAATAGAACCACATGTATAACATGGGGTGGATTCAAAGGACATGACCTTTTGCACCAAAAAATAGATAGGATTTTGGCCTTTTCTAAACAACGGGTTTTAATTCGGACATTCCGTTCATGGGGGACTATCCATGTGGCAAGAGACCATTGTTGCCCTTCTCGTTGGAATAATTCTCGTGATTCTTGAACTTTCCTCAAGAATCCACACTTATATACCGGTTGGAAGTCGCTTGGCTTTAGTGTGTTCTCGGTTGGGTTGTTCCCTTGGGTGATTACTTTTTCCCACAAGGCAGGCCCTCTAAGATAAATAAAAGTGAGCAAGCATATCCCGTAGTTTAATCGACCTTCATTGAAAAATAAAGGGAGAACAATCGCAATATGCCACACTCACACTCGCAAGATTGGTTCAATTTTAATCCCAAAATGAAATGAAGTATGGAGGCAATTATTTTACTCAACTTAAGATCACAAAAAGAGCTTTGGATTCTCAAGATCGCCTTGAGGTGTGAGAGAAGCACATACACCCTTTTGATGATATTAACTTGAATAAATAATTACAAAATAAAATAACACTTGTTCATTTTATATCCTCAAATAAATGATGAATTATTTTTATAGCACCAAATCAAATGTGTGATTTTCCTTGTTCAAATTTTAAACCTTAAACCAAATCTAGTAAGTTGTTCTAAAGCTATTTTTAGCCTTTTGTTCGTAAAATTTTGAAAGAAATTTTGTGTTGTTATTTTTAGAGCCCAAAAAGAAAAAATAGTGTGTCCTAAAAGCATGAAGGGATAAAATCACTCATATCACCCTCGTCTAACACATAATGAACTTTATTTGTATTAGATAGAGACTCTTCTTCCTTCTCCTTCTCTTTAGAGATAGTGATGACATCCTTTGTGTTAATTTTCCTTCTTTTAGGTTCTGGAGGGGAACCAACAATGACAACCTTTATCTTCCTCTTACCGAAGGAGGAACCCTCCTCAAACTAACTGATAGGTGTAGCGCTAGACACTATCACACCGGAGCATAGATCCATCTGCAAGGATGAGAAATAAACTTTTCATGCATTTTCTTTACCTTCCATACATTTCAAATATTTGTAAACTTGTTTTATGATAGGGATGTTGGACTTCCACTTAACATTCTCCTTTGACAGTAACGAATTCAAAATGTAGAACAGTAAATACATGAGTAGAGACCCAAACTAAAAGGGATAACTCTCAACCAAAGACATTCTGACATTCTCAATTAGGTTTTCCATTACCAGGCTGCACAAGTCAAAATGTTGATTTTCCTTCACCATCTATGTGCAAGATGCACAACAATAGAAAATGTAGAACCTTCACAATTTCGGAAATAGATTTTGTATGAGATACCATAATCAACATACCTTATTGTAGGATTGACAATGGTATTTATCAGTAGATCTCGGGGGTCTTTTTCGATACTAGTAAGTTCCTCCATATCTCTATATTTCACCATTTTCTTCCCAAGGAGGTCACCAACTCTACACAACCCAGTTATTTCTTCAATGGCTTCCTTAGCGATTGAATAGGGTTTGTCCAAAATGATGTTGCCATCCTTGAATTAACTCAACAAGAACAAGATAGATTATTTTTCAAAAAACTAGGGAAATTCTTCCCATAGATCCATACCCAAGGCACTCACATTTTGTAATTCATCAGCCTTCAACCCTAGTTCCATTTCCTTCATCTTCTAATGATCAAATTTGTCCAACTCTACTCCCTTCAAGTTCAGTGAAATACCACCATTGGATACACTACCAACCAATATGGATTCCATCATCACGCTTAGCTTCCTCAATCTTTTATCACTCAACGAAAACCTCTTCTTCTTCTTTGAAAACTATGAGAAATGATTTGAAACTCCATATTTTATCCTTAATTTCTCATGATAATTTCACCGCCAAAACATTCATCGATGATGCCAACAATTGTACTTTTCTTTTCAATCAAACGGATTAAGCTTCATCATATGTCACTAACCAGATCCAGCTTAGTCATGTTGAAAACACACCAATATTACTTTGGAAAGGGGGAAATGACAAGATATGCATTACAAAACTCCCCCTGAGCCAAGGCAGTAGGCAAGTAAAAGCAAGAAGATGAGTCCACGAAACGTGGAAGTTTTTGCCCTAGAAAAAAATATGAAATCATCCTTAAGAAAATCAGAACCCATTTTTAATAAACAAGATCCCATTTAGGTTTGGGGTACCAATCCAAAAATAGGATCCCGTTTAGGTTCGGGGTCCCAAGCTGAAAATGGGATTCCATTTCTTAAAAACGGGATCTCGTTTCTTAAAAAATGGGATCCTATTTCTTAAAAATAGGATTCTATTTCTTAAAAAATGGGATCTCGTTTTAAAACGGGCCACTAAAAGACAGGCCATTAAAAAACGAGATCCCATTTTTTAATGACAGGCCATTAAAAATGAGATCTCATTTTTTAATGGTCCATCTTTTAGCAACCCTTTTTAAAACAAGATCCTATTTTTTAATGACCCGTTTTAAAATGGGATCCCATTTTTTAACAGCCCGTTTTAAAACGAGATCCCATTTTTAAAAAAATTGATTTTTGGTCGGGGTTTTGCTTTGTTTTTCAATTCAGGAAAAGGCTTGGGGACCCGAACTTAAGCCTTGGACCTGGTTTGACCTAGAAGTTGAAGGTCTTGGAAATGTCACAAGAAAATAATGACTTTGGGCATATCTCTGAAAACCTTTTTTGCATAATTTTTTGATGAAATTAAAACCCATTATAGATGAGGCAGTGTAGATTCCAAATATGTTATTTTTTTTACGATTGGATTAATTCTTTTATTTTCAATTAATTTCTGATGAAACAGGTCCATAAACTTGAATTATCAAGTTCTTTTAAAATTTTAATAAGTTTTTATCAACATAATTTTTTTACGAATGGATTGCATGAGAACGTACTTCAGACAATTATTTTCAATTTAAAAAAAATAAAAAAATGATAAGTTTAGGTCATCTTATGCATGATGTACACGATGTTTTTTCAAAACACCAAATATGGCCAATAAAAAATTAATAAAAATTACACAAAAATATCGAAAAACGTGCTTCAATGAGTTACAAATCTTTTCCCAAAAGGATTTAGAAAAATATGATAATTTAGGTCAAAATATGGATGACGTACATGTGCATGGTATGGTAAAAACAAGTGACTTTTAAACAATGGTTTTTAGAAATTCCTATTGAAAATCAATTTGTATCATCTAAGTATTGAAATAAATTACATATTTGGAAACTAGACTTCGGGTACTACATTTTATGGTTAGTGACTTTTTTCAAGATTCCATCTCTACGTGCTTCAAATTTTAAGGTCAAATGTGTCGAAATTTGAAAATCGGGGAAAACACTTCCACTTTTTGGCCAAAAAGTGGACTCAACTTCTTGCTAGCACCTAGGCTCAAATTTCAAAAGAGCTTGTACCGAGATCCAGTACCAAAAAAGAGATCTCGACACTCGTTTCCTTTTTCTTCCAAACCATAATAGTCTCCTTAGATTCATTCAATTATGCAACCTTTTTATTTTCGAACTTTTTCGGAGCAACATATCTGCATGTGTTAGCATAATGTCTGGATTGATTGCACTTGTAACATATTTTCCCTGAATTAAATGAGCAAACCATAGATCTGCATTGATTAGCTTTGTGACCATAACTATGGCATAAGTAGAAATAACCATGAAAGAGATTATTCATTCCATTCCCTCTAGTCGAATTAGATAATTGACTTCTACAATGACTTTCTTATGACCAAACTTGTGACAATTAAAGCATTGAATACTTAGTTCCTTCCAGCTTCTACACTCTACAACCTTATGTCCAATTTTTTTGCATAGAAAATAATGACCGTTAAATGATAAGTACCTTTGAGCATTTGGTTGCCTGACTGTAGGTCTTTTTATCGATGTTCTAGAGTTTCATACCTTCCTTGTTACAATAGATCTTGCTTTAGCTTCAACTGCATTATCTTTACCCTTAGTATCCTGATTTGAGCTTTCGCCTAAGAAGCCAAGTCCTCCCTTATCCTTGTGAGTTTTTTGTAGGGATAAAATTTGATCTATAATTATGCAACTTTCGCATACTTTTACTTATGATTTCAACCTTCTTAACTCTTGATCTAACTTCTCATTTTCTTCTAATTTATGTTTTATGGTATCTTTGATATTTTCTTTAGTCTTCTTCCATTTTTCCATTTTTTGTTTGATGGTATCTTTGAGATTCTCTTTAGTCTTTTTCCATTCTTACATTTTCTATTTGATGGTATCTTTGAGATTTTCATCAATCTTCTTGCATTCATCTAACCATAGCTTTGACTCCTTTAAATCCTTGCCAAAATCTCTGTGTCTTGCTTTGAAGTCTTGGATTTTCTCCCTTAGCTTTGTGATCCAAGAATTTTCCTCCTTGATGTTTTCTTTCAATTCCTCATTCTCATATTTTGTAGTTTCCATATCACTTAATATTGACTTCAGTTCTTCATCAAAGTAATAATCTCCTATCATCATGTTCAAACTTCCAAGATCTCCATCAAGAGGTTAAGCTCTATCTGCAAGGGACCAAGCTCTGATACCAATTGTTGAACTGTCCATATAATTGAGAGGGGTTTAATCAATTATCACAAAACACGTTTCCTTTCTTTAATTAATCCGATGAAATCTTAAATCAATCGGATAATAATTAAAATAGATATGAACATGAAATCACTTAACAACACCATGCACAATAGACACTAGAATTTATGTGGAAACCCAAGATGGGAAAAACCATAAAGAATGCTAATTCTCAATTATAAAGCATCGATTAAGGTGACACCAGTCAAGATTATTTTTACAAGGGCTCATTGCCAAAATTCTCACTATAGGTAAGGCTCACTGTCTATGGGCTCACTACCCAATTAATACAAAAATATATGATTGCAAAATAGACAAAACATGAACTAATGAAGTTGCATCTACATATGCATTAATTCAGTTCTGGTTAAGAGCACAGTATCTGTTTGCAGCAAATTTGGTTAACAATATTTTGTACAACCCTCCTTGCACAACCTCTGCAGTACATATTAATTCTTCTTGACACTTTCCTTCAATTACTTCTTTATTTCTTGTTGCACAATCCTTCACACCCTTATCACTATTTTCACATATCACACTTCTTGTTTGATACCAAAAATATGTTCTATATATGTATATATACTCAGAGAACAAAATGAGTCGGTCTAGCAAAACATGTCGGCTTGAAGAACATTGAAATATTCAATAAGGCTTGGCACACTAGCACTAGACCCAAAGGATAGGTTACACATAGATATCTTCTTACCACATTACCATGGGACCCATAAATAGGTCATACACAAGATATAGCATTATTACCAAAAGATAGCAAACTTTGAATTACATGAGATATATTTCAGAGCCAATAGGAACGCCACAACCAAAATGAAATATTGATCAACATCAATTGATAGGAAGACCACAACCAATAAAAAATCTTGATCATCATCAATTTTAGTACTAACCGGAGGGATGCAAATAGACATACCAAAACTTGTAACATGCAACATGAATGTCTGGATAGTAAGGATACTTGGAATAAGCTTTAGGCACAGTGGCCAATATCAAAAGATTTGTCTTCATTATTTTACATTAACTATCTTCCGCATATGTCCCAAAAATAAGTACTATCATATCTGAATCAAGGATCACATCCACACTATGCAACATATAGCATACGATAGGATAGATCATTTTTGTATATCATCTAGAGCACAACTTCTAGATCCCAAGTTTTGACATCAATGACAACAATGCCAAGTCAACAAATTCTCAACAAGAAGCCCTAGATAATTTTAAAGCATTCAAAGTTATGGTTGAGAATGAAATGGATATGAAAATAAAATGATTGAGATCTAACAAAGGTATAGAGTTCACCTCCAATTATTTTAATATCTTTTGTGAGAATCGTGGAATAAAGAGGCATTTATCTACCCCTAGGACTCCTAAGTAGAATGGAGTGGTTGAAATAAATAATATGATTGTTCAAGAAGCTACAAGAACAATTATGAAAGAAGCAAATCTATCATAAGTCTACTAGAGAGAAGCAATTCATACTATTGTTTATATACTTAATAGAATACAAGCAAGAGAAAACAATGCAAAGACTCCTTATGAGCTATGGTATGGAAGGATTCCTACTGTCAAATACTTCAAAGTGTTTGGAATTAAATTCTATATTAGAAGGGATGAAGAAAACATAAGAAATTTTGATGCAAGATCTAATGAAGGTATCTTCCTTGGATATTCTACTAAAAGAAAAACTTACTAGTGCTGCAACAAGATACTGAGAAAGATAATTGAGAGTGCAAGTGTCAAGGTTGATGAAGACCCACAAAATAAGTCAATGGTAATAGATAGATATGAATCAGATGAGTCTACCTACAGAGAAGAAGAAAAAGCTAAGGAAAAAGAAGTATAGATTGAAGAGGAAGAAGCTCCATGAAAGATTCCCAATCTTCCTAAGTATGTGCAAAAGAATAATTTTGAGGAATAGGTCATTAGTGATAAGAACAAAGGTGTACTGACAAGAATGAAAGATATTGAAGAACATGTAAATCTATATAAGAAGAATAGTGATTGAAGCATGCAAGGAGAATATTGGATCAAGGCTATATAAGAAGAATTAATGTAGATTGAGAAGAATCAAACTTGGGAACTTGTCCCAAGACCAAAAAACAAGAATGTAATTGGAAATAAGTGGGTATTCATGAAAAAATTAGATGAGAATGGAGAAGTGGTAAGAAACAAGAAAAGGCTTGTATGTAAAGGTTACTCACAAGTATAAGGAATAGAATTTGAGGAGACATTTTCTTCAGTGGAAATAATGGAAGCTATCAGGATGTTTTTGGCTTTTGCAACACAAAGATTTCAAAGTTTATCAAATGAATGTGAATTCTTCTTTCTTGAATGGTGAATTAGAAGAAGAGGTATACATATAGCAACCAAAAGTATTTCAATTATCAGATAAACTAGATGTGGTCTGCAAATTGAGGAAGGCATTATATGGATTGAAACAAGCTCCCAAATCTTGTTATGCAAGGTTAGATAGGTACTTATTACAGCAAGGATTCAATAAGGGTATCACAGATAGCAATCACTACTTCAAAGTTGAAAAATATCAAATCTTGATTGTATTTGTATATGTTGATGACATTATTTTTGGAGGAAATGAAGCTATGTGTAAGAATTTTACAAAGGAGATGTAGAAAGAGTTTGAAATTTCTATGTCTGGGAAGATGAATTTCTTCCTTGGGCTACAAATCAATCAGAAAAATAAAGGTATTTTAATTTCACAATCAAAATATGTCAAGGAAATGTTGAAGAAGTTTGGAATCGAAGATCCTAAACAGGTATGTACCCCTATGGTTACTAGTTTCAAGTTGAGAAATAATGATGAATCTCCTAAGGCTAGTCATATCAAGTATAGATAAATGATTGGATGACTAATATGTCTAACTACTACTAGACCAGATATCATGCATGTAGTTTGTCTTATGGTTAGATTTCAAGAAGATCCTAGAGAGTAACATGTTGCAATAGTGAAGAGGATATTTAGATACTTGAAGCTCACTCTAGATCATGGCCTATGATATCCAAAGGATACTAATTTTATTCTAAGTGCTTACACAGATGCAGATTGGGTTGGTTATGTAGATGATAGGAAAGTAAAAGTGGTGGTGTATTTTTTCTTAGATTCAGATTGGTGTCATGGGTAAGTAAGAAACAAGATTCAGTGTCTTTATCTACTGTAGAGGCAGAATATATTGCAATAGTATCTTGCTACACATAAGTTTTGTGGATGAGACAAACATTAAAATATATCAGAGTGGTGTATGATGAACCAATTTCTATATTCTATGATAATACAAGTTCTATAAATATTTCAAAGAATCTAGTAATGCATATAAGGAAAAAACATATCTCAATCCAGTATCATTGTTTGAGAGAGAAGGTTGTAGAGAATGAAGTGAAGCTTGAATATGTTCCTACAAAGGATCATGCTGCTAATATATTTACTAAGGCTCTTCCTAAGGATACTTTTAAGAATCTTTAGGAGAAGTTGGGGGTTATTTCCCCTCCTTTGAACTAGATGCATAAGGGGATGCATCATTCCATTGGATCTCAAGATTCATGCTTTGATCTGGAATGATGTTGGTGGTGGCTACCTCTCAAGTGGAATAGGTAGTGGCACATTTGGTTGTTGCAAATAGGATGAGTGAGTGTTTTCATTGTGCAGCAGTTTATGATTGATAAAGTTTGGTGTGTGCTCCTAAGGGGAAGTATGTAGAGCATAAAAGGAAAGGAAGTTGAAAGATAGTTTAATTAATGTCAAA
Source organism: Sequoiadendron giganteum (assembly GCA_007115665.2). Classification (NCBI taxonomy): domain Eukaryota; kingdom Viridiplantae; phylum Streptophyta; class Pinopsida; order Cupressales; family Cupressaceae; genus Sequoiadendron; species Sequoiadendron giganteum. Next base: position 481,458,660 of record CM021101.1, on the reverse strand, counting down.
TGGAGAATGAGTTATGCAAATACTTTATCCTTTTCCATTGATGTCAAAGGGGGGAATGAGAAATGTGAAAAAGATAAGTTTCTAGAGAGAAAGTTAAGTTATGGGGAGAGATTGAAATGATTTAGTTGTGAAAGAAGGAGAAAAGAGAAAAGGAAAAAGGTATGGAGCAGAGTTGTGTTTGATGGTTTTTCACATTAGAGAAAAGAGAAAAAGAAAAGCGTATGAACCAGAGTTGTTTTGTTTGTGGTTGATGGATTTTCACATCATGTGTTGTCATAAATGATAAATGATAAAGGGGGAGATTGTTACAAGTATGAGTAGATTGGTGTTGTCATTGATGTCAACTATATGAAGATTTTGTTGTAAGGATGTGTAGTTGGTATTGAGTTGGTTGTGTCTCTAATTATGCTTTGATTGGTTGCATTATATTGTCATTAGTAAGCTACTAGTGTCAACCACTAGTGTTGCTTTGATAAGATTATGTTTATGAAGGTATGGCTTATTTTTTATGTTTTAGTTCACTTGATGGTGATGGGGAAGTACTAAAAATGTTGATGATGAGTTTCTAGTGCTTTTGAGAAAATTGAATAAAAAGAGAAAACTGTAACACCCCGCCATGCAAACCCCATAGGACACAACAACTAACATTAAATGGATCAATTTTTTTTTTAAAACAACAATTACATTAACCATGATTAAATATAATAAACATTAATATAATCCATATGACATCAACCTAGCCCCATGAGGTTACATTGTGCGCTACTCGAAATGAACCCAACCAGCAACAACATTAACAAAACCAAATTAAATATACAATAGAAGTGTGATTATGAAACGACATAAATAGATAACATAAATCCAATCATAAATAAAATAGATAAATAAATACATGAATATCATATTATTGCAATACAACTTCCAAGTTCAATATTATATTTGTGGAGCATATTTCCTTAGATACAACACATTAAGAAACCAGTAATGCATTACAAAGATGCTTCCCTTATATAATGGGAAGAGTACAATAATACAAGAATGATACAACAACAATGAATAGAGTACATAATGAGATCTATCTAAAGGAAATATAGGTCATAACACCAAAGCGGTCACCAACACTAGGAAGCTCAGGAACCACTACAATTGGTACATCTTTGCAACATCATGATCATCGGTGGGGAACCCAATGGGTGTGCTGGGAAATTATGCCTCAACCTTTCTGGCTTTTCCCTTGAAGACTTGGCATTTTCCTCCATGTTCTAGCCTTTACCACGATAGTCTAGCTTGGTCTTGGTGGTTTTTATTTGGTGGTTACTGCTTACCATGCGCGGTGAGTTCACTCACCGTGGTGGCGCAGTAAGGCCGCCTGCAGCCTACGCTGGTGGTTACCGCCTTACCGCCCGTGGTGAGTTCTCTCACCGCAATGGCACAGTAAGGCTACTAGCGGCCTGGCTCAATGGTTACTGCCATACCGCTGGCAATGGTCCCTCTCACTACGGTGGTCGTAGTGAGACCGCCAATAGTTCACTTGGTGGTTACCGCCACACCACAGGGAGGCTCGGGAAGGTCAATGGTAGCGTGGTGGTGATGGCGGTTAGTGCAATCCATTACTGCCATATCGCAGGGTGGCCATATGAGCTCGGAGGTAGCGCGATGTAATCAAAGTTTGGGCTCAGTGATGACTCGGTTGAGCTTGGTCGAGCTCACCGCCATACCACGAGGTGTGCGGTGGAGTCAAGGTGCGAGCTCGGATGGTCTACCACCATACCACAAGGCAAGTCGAATGTGTCGGCGGTAGCATGGTGGAATTTTGTGGGCTAGATCTCGAAGGAGCTCGGATTCCCTACCGCCATACCACAAGGTGAGATAGTTTGGGCAACGGTAGCGAGGTAAATGGCTAGGTGAGCTCGGGCAAGCTCACCGCTATACCATGGCTGGGTCGTTTGGACTCGGTGGTAGCATGATAGAAGGAAAATAGGCTCAGAGCTTGGTTAACCGAGCTTGGCTGAGCTAAACCGACAGTCAAATTATGACAACGAATGATATGGTGACATGTGGAAGATATTTATGATTTGGTTGGCCGATTGGTTATTTTCTGATGTGCGATTGAGCTACATTATTATAGCAAGGTTGACAGACATATTTGAGACCGGATTTAATGTTGCACAGTTTGATGCTTGTGGATTAAGCAATGTATGTTATAAAAAATGGAAAGCTTGCAAGTGGATAATTTATTATCTTGATGACCATTGTTGGCAAGGATGGGCTGAACATATATGCACATGGTATAAGGATTGGGTGTGCAGTTCGATAGAGATGATGAGAAATAACACAGAGAGGCCGAGAGTGTTTGAGCAGTTCAACACTGAACACTTAGAATCTCAAATCTATTAAGATGTGAACCTAATAGGCCAAGGGGTTGGGCTGGTTATGAGGCTGGCTGTGATAGTCATTTGTGTGGAGCTCAAGGGAATCTACACAATATGTCATGGAGGACATTGTAACTGTGTGAAGATTCTATTTTTTGTTGCCTGTATTCTTTCTCCTGATGAACAAGATGTATTAGCCTGAAGAGCATAGCTCTATGTTTGTATTGTAACCATTTTAGTTATTGAATAATACAAGTGAGCTAAATGTTTTGGAGGTGGGGTTTTTTACCTAAAAAAAATTTCCCCACGTATATCTATGTGTTCATAGTTTTTTCTTTCATGGTTGCTTTCTTATGTTGAATCCGTGCTTTGCATTTACTTCTCTTAGAGGATCAATGGGGGATCAACTGTGCCTACTTCTGCTTTATGGCATAGTTGTTTATGTCTTTATTGTGATTTAAATGAAAATCACTAAGGTATTGTTGTCTTAGATGTTGATCTATGATGATAGAACCGACTTTGTATCCCCAACAAGGTGCATAGCATGTTCCATCTGACCATGTGGACCTGTAGGCCCACCCCCCATGCTAGGAGATGACGAGAGGACCACAACATAAAAACAAAAAAAATGTACAAAGATGACATGACTCCGCAATCCAAAAGACAACAAGTCAAAGAACCATAAGTACAATTCCTTCTAGAGGTACAAATGACAAATGGGAGAAATACAAACATACAAGTAGCTAAAGGGAAGAGTGTCATCACATGGCCCTGATATGGGTTACCCTATCCCCCAATTAATTACTTTAGGTTATCACTTAGCTATACAACTCTCCAATGAGCTACCCTAACACCACTTTGTACGTCGGCCCCCATGGAGAGCTACTCTCCCTACTATCATAAAGACAACTCTCCTAAATCCTAGGTTGTACCCAAACACATAACACTAAAAACAACAAAACAATAAACACATGCGAGGCATGACCCTTTTGCACAAAGACCCCATCACAAGGTATAACCATGGTGTAGGGCAACAACCCACTGGAGCAAAAACAAGAATATTGTAGCATCAAGCCAACATAGAAATCATCAAGAAACAAATGCTCCCCTTGCCTCTAGAAGACAATTAAAACAATCTACTCAAGGACTCACAAATGAGGATAAATCAAGGCAAAATGGGTTCCAATCACAAAATTTCAACATATGAAATCTCCCCACATTACAATAACTTGGGAAGAAGAAACATTGAAATGGAAACATCAAAATCAACCTTTAAATGTGTGTATTCCTTCAATTTAATAGCCATGAAGATCAACAATCAATTGAATTTATTTATTCGTTCATTAATATGTCTTTTAAAAATAACCCAAGAAGATTTATATAATCATGTTTTGTAAATGTCCCAACACATGTTTTCTCACTCTTAATAAAATGCATATTAATAAATAAACTAACTTATATAAAAATTAAACCACTTAGTATTCACAACGAATTATTCACTTAACCCAAGCCCTTAAATCAATTATACAAACACTTTAATTCTACTCATACTATTTAATTTAACAAAATCAATAGACCCTACTGAAACCCACAATATTACACCGGTGTTTAAAATTTCAGCTTCAAGATAATATTAACTCAAATTATTAATATATGTATAATAAGATATACATTTACTTTCACTTATATCCAAGTAATTGTATTTGTTACCTGATCACCATCATTCTCCCATTTGGGTATAAATTGATCAAACCAACAAACAATCTAGGTTTCCAAGTAGTAGCCATTACTACAAAAAATATATATATAAAGAGCTTAATGAGAATCGACAACTATTTTTAACTTTGAAACTCTACGGTCATTTAGAAAATTCTAGGACAAGGGTGGATACACTATATTGACAAGATGGCTCTACCTAACTTCCTATACAATGTGTATTAAACATCCTTTATCGAGTTACCAATGAATTACTAAATGCAAGCTCATACACCAAATTCAACAACCTACAACCTTCAAATTCCTTTATTTACTAAGATCACTTCATTCGTCTATCTATAACAAATCAATTTCTTTATGATTAACTAGTTCAACATATTTTATTATCTTAATCAATTACTCATCTAAAATCATCTAATCATTCATTTACTTCTATTTGAATAAATCAATACACCCAAATTAAATAAGAGTAAATAATCCTTTCTAACAAATTTTCTTCTATAACCTTTAACCCTAATACAATGTACCTATATACCTACATGTGTATCATCATCTATTTTAACACCCGAATGCTGAAACACAAATCTTGAAGAGACTAATCCCTAACCAATGGTAATGAGATTCGATTAAAATCAAACACCTATCTATATAATTCAAAACCTATATATCTTCTAATTGTTATCGAATTCGATTCATTCAAACCAATATCCAACAAGGGATTCTATTGAAAACAAATGTTCCTCTAGACTAAAATCACTAAATCTTCTAGTACAAAATTATTTAGTTTTATTTCTCTCTAACCTATAACCCACCCATTCATAGATGCAAAATTAAGGATAATGAAATGAAAATTAATACATAGCGCAGGCCACAAATAGAAACATGATTTGGAATCCCAATTGACAAAGAAATTCATCAATACCAAATACATTATGCTTAAGTGTAATCTACAGGAAAGGGTACTACAAGAAATCCTCAAATAACAACAATAAGGATGGTTGTGATAAGAAGGTGAGCAACCTTGAAAAGGTTTAAGTGACGCTCAAGAAAAAGCAATAGGCGATGCAACTAGCAACAACGAATGCCAACACATAAAAACACAAATGTAGCGATAAGGATGAAATAAAGGCAACTATATGAGGGCACATTCAATTGAGATGGGGCAATTGGAAACGAGGTTCCCCAGTGAACTGTGAAATCTTAAAAGCTACAGCTAGAAATTCTCATCGACTGTGGAAGAGAAGGCAATGGAAACTTAAGAAAAGAGAAATAAAAGAGGAAGGAGAGGGCTGCACTATCTTCACAAATCAGTGACTTTTATTGTATTACATATATAGTTGATCATTAGATGTGCATGGATGACCTTCCTACTGCGCTACCTAACTTAGAGACGCCCTAAAGTTCAATACTATGATGTCAGTTAAACATGGGGTGCATATAGATCATATACGAATATAGGTTGAGAATTTCCAGCAACAACAATTTTCAAGTATTCAATATGAATTTCAAAGGCCAAGGATAGAGGTAAAAAAAGATAGAATTGATTTATAAGAATATACCCAACAATAAATACCTTGGGTAACTAAATAAAGGCCATTCTACTAATGAAATGACTGCACATTAATAAGTATAGAAAGCACATGAAGTCAAGAAGGGTGCAACGAAACAAGGAAAATGCACAATGCATAAGAGTAGGGAGATATAATTATCTACCCTGATCGATTTTCCCTATAGCCGACTTCACCAAGCAAGAAAGGATTAAGGAGTAAAACCAATGGGACCCAGATCTACTGTCAATAAGAACCACAAATATCATTGATAATGCAAACACATTCTATGGGGTTTAAGAGAGAATGACGCACTACTAAGAAGGCTCCTCTTTCAGACAATATTCTCAAATATTCACATTAGAAGATTCAATTCTTTATAGAAGGAGAAAATAAAGAATTAAGTCAGAGTTCTCCTTCATACCTTTTACTTGTGAGTTGGCCAGAAATCGATGAGATTATATTGCCATTGGATCAGTCCAATAGCTCCAATCTTTCGATGCTTCCAGGTCACCGACGAATCCCTTTCTTCCTCTGTAAATATAAGTTGGATCCAATATACTTTACTGAATACTAAGGTTGGGATGTTAATAGATCAAGAGTATATCGAATATGATCCCCGAATGAATGTCCAACTCCAAAAAAAAAATGATCCAAAATCAATTATTTTATATAGAGCCAAATTTTTTCTTTGGAAATTCTAGACTAACCCCAAAATTCAAAAAGAAGAAAATTCTAAAATCCAGGAGACATTTTAGATAATAAAATCCGCAATAATAGCAAGTTTCTCATATTTTCAGTTTTGAATCATGCATGCACTTGCATGCAAAAATATTTCCGATTTTATTTCCTTCCAATTACTTTTCAAATTTGTCAATTTCCCTTAAATTTTCCTTTTTGATTAAATCCAAAATAATAAATAAATAAATAATATTTACTAACCACTAAATTTACAAATTAACAATGTTGCAATTAAAATATAATTTCATCAACAATTGAAATACTATATTCAATTAAATCGACAAATATTTAAATTTACCAATTTAATATTTAAATTTACCAATTTAATATTTAAATTTAATCTTAATCTTTTCTCACAGTCCACTTTAATAATTAAATCTAATAAATTAATTGCATTAACCTCAACAATAATAAACGTTATTAATTCAAACTACTAATTAACGACATTTTAATAATGTACTTAATTAAAGCAACACTGGATTAATTAAACGATATTACAAATTAAAACTATATTAAATGGTTAGACAACATTCACAAAACCATTAAAATAAATCAACAAGTTAACACAAATAAACACTCACCCAATCGACCCAAAGACCCAAGTGGAGAGGCACTACATCCTCCCCTTAGTCTCAACTTACTCCTGGAAGTCACAAGGTTAGGTAAACATAAACAGTTGTGAACATCATTACAAGTCACACACAAAAATGGGAGATAAAAAACAAGGAAACTTGACAAAATAAACAACCAACAAACGGGGTTATCCTAAATGGGTTGGGGTCCTTTTGTCATCACTTATTTCCACATCATATCCATTGGGTTCTTGGGGTACACTTAGACCTAATAGTGCGGGTGGAGTCGGTACCCAGTACCTGCAATCCTATATAAGAGCCAACGTTGTGTACAACATGTATTTATAAAATAGCATATCAACCTAGTGTAGAGGGAATTGTCGTGTTGTATGCCTCTCATGAATGAGTGATACGACATCGTCCTTCTAATGCTTAACAATCACTAAGACATCATAATCAATATCACATAGATATTCCTAATCGAATGCATAACCACCATAGCACTAAATCCACATGATGAACATAACCAATTAATTTTACCTTCATCACTAACATTTGAAGCCAACTACGTGAAAATAAAAAACTAAGGTGAAAACATAACACATTAGTACCAGTCATTCAAGCTGATTCTTTGCCCTCTATATGTTGCATTTCCATAGGAACGCAACATGATTATCCACACAAGCACACTTTTTGATTAAACATTATCATTTACAAACAAGGCATCCAACTTCATTCACTATTCAACATAAAATATCACCATAATTTTAGTAAAATCCCCAAAAAAATCACCTTCACCGATTGAAGAAAACACATTTCATCACTCCATAAACACATACTTCCAAGTTTACACACACACACTTCACAATCATGCACGAATTCACATCAACATAAAATGCACCACAAGACGTCACGAGAGTCCTTAATGCATCCCTCGTAGGTAGGTTTATGGTGAATTACGCACCACACCGAGGGTCCTATCCTTCCCACCACTTTTCTGCACCATCAGACCAACACCACCTAAAGGCAAACTCGGGTTGCTAAGTAAGGATGACGTAAGGGTGAACATATAAACTCAAGAGTCTAAATGCAAGGTTAACATAATGGGATCATAGTGCCCGATGTATGAACCTACGCTCTGATACCATGTTGTAATGCCCTGCCATGCAAACCCCATAGGACACAACAACTAACAATAAATGGAAGAATTTATTTTTTTGAAACAAAAATTACATTAACCATGATTAAATAATAATTAACATTAATATAATCCATATGAAATCAACCTAGTCCCATGGGGTTACATGGTGCACTACTCGAAACAAACCCAACCAACAACAACATTAACAAAACCAAATTAAATATACAACAGAAGTGTGATTATGAAATGACATAAATATATAACATACATCCAATCATAAATAAAATAGATAAAGAAATAAATGAATATCATATTATTGCAATACAACTTCCAAGTTCAATATTACATTGGTGGAGCATATTTCCATAGATACAACATATTAAGAAACCAGTAATACATTAGAAAGATGCTTCCCTTATAATAATGGGAAGAGTACAATGATACAAGAATGATACAACAAAAATGAATAGAGTACATAATGAGATCCATCTGAAGGAAATATAGGTCATAACACCAAAGTGGTCACCAACACTAGAAAGCTCAGGAACCACTGCAACTAGCACATCTCTGCAACATCATGATCATTAGTGGGGAACCCAATGGGTGCATAACACATTCCACCTGACCATGTGGAATCATAAGCCCACCCCTCATGCTAGGAGATGACAAGAGGACCACAACATAAAAATAGACAAATGTACAAAGCTGACATGACTTCGCAATCCAAAATACAAGTCAAAGAACCATAAGTACAATTCCTTTCAGAGGTACAAATGACAAATGGGAGAAATAAAAACATACAGGTAGCTAAAGGGAATAGTGTCATCACATAGCCCTGATATGGGTTACCCTGATAGTCTAGACGTTGGCCCCCATCCCTGAGTTACCTTGAAAATCCAGACAACAACTGTCATCTATGGTTACCTTGATTTCCCCTCACTAGGCGTCGACCCCATTGGGTGACACATGTGGAATCACTCACCTTTTAAGAGGACAAGGTGGTGATCTTGCCAACCAAGCCTTCTCAGCCCATCCTTAGCCTACAAAAGTACTACAAGCATGAGCAAGGCTTCAAATAATCTTGATTAGTGTAATGGTTACCCTTTCCCCCCAATTAATTACTTTAGGTTATCACTTAGTTATACAACTCTCCAAAGAGTTACCCTGATGCCACTTTGTGCACTGACCCCCATGGAGATCCACTCTCCCTACTAGCATCAAGATAACTCTCCTAAAGCCTAGGGTGTACCTAATCACATAGCACCAAAAACCACAAAACAATAAACACAGGCGAGGCATGAACCCTCCCGCACAAAGACCCTATCACAAGGTATAACCACGATGCAGGGTAACAACCCACATGGGCACAAACAAGAATACTATAGCATCAAGCCAACATAGAAATCATCAAGAAAAAAATACTCCCCTTGCCTCTGGAAGACAATTAAAACAATCTACTCAAGGACTCACAAACTATTGGTGTAATTAATTATCTAATTACGCTTTATTAACTTTACTTAGATTTTTTCTTAGGTTATTATTAGTTTACTTAATTAATAAGTAAGCTTTATTTATTTGAGTTATTTTTAGGTCAACACTAGGGTTTCATACATTTCTTTTATAAAGAAAATCATCTCTTGTAATTTTTTAATTCTGAATATATCAATTTGCACATCTTCATGCAAAGCTCTTTATTTTTATTGTTTTTCTCTTTTGTTGAAGGCCTTTTGGTTTCCATGTCTGATCTTGGTTTCTAACATGGTATCAGAGCCTTGACATGCAGCCCCTTCTCAAATTTTGGAGAAAATCATTGTAGAGTTTGTTCAGGGTTCCTTGAGGATTTAATTCCTTGATCCTATCTATGTGGAATTTTGGATCACATTGGGCTTCATCATTGGATTCAGAGTGCTGGAAAAAGTCAGCATTGACTTTCATTTTATTGATTTTGGTCATCATTGAAGAAATCTCGGAGGGTTTCAAGCTCAGTGATTTTTTGGAAGCTCTGGAAGTAGCCTATTTTTCAGAGCATCTTGGAGCAAAACGGACACCGCCATCATGTTTGCAGCACCCCAAAACCCTAGAAACGCCTATCAACTCATCAATTTTTGAGTAGTTGGTTTCTAAGGCAAAAATATTTTTGCCAAGGCGGTCGTACAACCTCCCCAACACGCTTTTCGAGGCATAGATTTCAAAAATATATATATATATATTTTTTTTTTTTGCAAGAAAACCTACACCTCTAGTTCAAATCCGCCACCGCTACCAGTCTCCACCTCCGCTGCTCCGTCGGCCAGCATTTCAGCCCCCGCGGACCTAGTCAACCCCGCCGAGGTTCTATGGGGGACCGGGAGCTTCGCGCCCAGCCCCCGACCAACTCCAGCCCCCGCCTCGGTCACATGGGTGACCAGGGCCCAAATTTTTTTTGTAGGGGAGCAAATTTTTGCGGTGACGGCCTCCAAGCCATCAATTTTTTTCCCATGAAGCGCTAACATCATCGGCTGTACGACCCTCTTTGCCCCCTCCTAATCCCAGTTTTCCCGAAAGGAGCAATTATTTTCTTTTTGGCATAACTTGGGCATGCAGTATTGAAATTGGGAAAACGAGATATCGTCGAAAAGCTAGTTCCAAGTACTTTCTTGTGGTGTAGTTTATTTTTCAGTATTATTCCATTTAGCTACATTTATTTCTGTTTGAAGTCAGATGTTCATTTATCACTTTTGAGCTCATAACTTTTTACCACGATCTTCGATTTTCGCTATCTTTGCGGTGATGGAAAGGTATTGAGTAGCTCTACGTTGCTATCCATATAATTTTTCTAAATCTATCCTAGGTTGATTGCTTAGTCCAAATTTGGCCCGATGGGTTGTTTGGATATTACTTGGATGTTTTGGCAGTTGGAAGGGTGAAACTTGAATCTTTGCACTTCATTTCAGTATCACATCATTAATTTTATCTATTGTTGCTTCATAGATTTTAGGATTGTTCCTGTTCGTATTTTTTGAGTGTTCCATGGCATTGGATCTGTTGTTGCATTATTATGATTCTGATATGGTTTCTTGTAAACATAAGTATCTTTCCTTGCTTGTCGGATTTAGGTTCCACTGTTACTCCATAGTATTCTTCCAGTGCTTCTCTACAACAGGTCATATCATTGAGTGGGGGGGTGAGGGGGGGAGCGGGGGGGGTTGTCCCATTGGGTTTTCTCCTCTTTCTCTTACTCTTTCATTGCATTTGTACATGGGTATCTGATCAGGCCTTGTTTTCAGGACCCATTCATGCTTTCTTGCATTCATCTTAGTTTTAGGTGCATGATTTTTTAGTCTCCCTAAGTTGCACTTAAGGGAGGGTGTTGATATAATTAATTATCTAATTAAACTTTATTAAGTTTACTTAGGTTTTGCTTAGGTAATAATTAGTTTACTTAATTAATAAGTAAGCTTTATTTAGTTGAGTTGTTTTTAGGTCAACATTAGGGTTGCATACATTGCTTTTATAAAGAAAATCATCTCTTGTAATTTCTTAATTTTGAATATATCAATTTGCACATCTTCATGCAAATCTCTTGCTTTTTATTATTTTTCTCTTCTATGGAAGGCCTTTTGGTTTGCATGTCTGATCTTGGTTTCTAACACAAATGAGGATAAATCAAGGAAAAACGGGTTCCAATCATAAAATTTCAACATATGAAATCTCTCCACATTACAATAACTCAGGAAGAAGAAACATTGAAATTAAAACATCAAAATTAACCTTTAAACGTACATATGCCTTCAATGTAATATTCATGAAGATTAACAATCAATTGAATTTACTTATTCATTCATTAAGAATTCTTTTTAAAAGAACCCAAGAAGATTTAGATAATCATATTTTGTAAATGTCCCAACACATGTTTTCTCACTCTTAATAAAATGCATATTAATAAATAAACTAACTTATATAAACATTAAACCACTTAGTATTCACAATGAATTATTCACTTAACACAAGGCCTTAAATCAATTATACTCATACTATTTAAGTTAACAAAAAGAATAGAGCCTATTGAAACTCACAATATTATACCAATGTTTAAAATTTCAGCTTCAAGATACTATTAACTCAAATTATATTATTAATATAAGTATAATAAAATATACATTTACTTTGACTTATATCCAAGTGATTATATTTGTTACCTGATCACCATCATTCTCCCATTTGGGTATAAATTTCTCAATCCAACAAACAATCTATGTTTCCAACTAGTAGCCATTACTACAAATATATATATATATAAAGAGCTTAATGATAATTGACAACTATTTTTAACTTTGAAACTACACACTCGTTTAGACAATTCTAGGACAAGGGTGGATACGCTATATTGACAAGATGGTTCCACCTAACTTCCTATACAATGTGTATTAAATATACTTTACCGAATTACCAATGAATTTCTAAACACAAGCTCATACACCGAATTCCACAACCTACTGTTGTCCCTGTTGCACACATGCCCCATTCAGAACGGGGACCCTCTCTTCTCTCTTTTGATTGCCCACACCCACTTTTTTCTTCGCCTCATTTTGTCTGCCCATTTTTGTGCCCTAGTTGGTCAACTCACCCTTGAAAGTCACATACTAGGTTTGATCGAACTTGACCCCCTTGAAAAATGCCAAGTCTAAAGTCAATTCGGGTTTCCCTTGTCAGAATGCCCTTTCTGATGTTCCCGATCCCTCCTGGGTCTGGATCCTCGGGTTTCCTACTCTGAATTTCTGTTGCAAGATTGTTGTTGTTGGCATTCGGGGCCCGACGTCTTTCCGAGACCCGGAACCCAAATCTCGGATTTCCCTTTCCAAAAATCCACTTGCGCTTTGCCATTTCTCACGATCATGGCTGGACGTCTTCCCGGCCGCCGGACTCTGGTCCTCCCACTGCTGTTTGTGAATTTGAACCCACCAACTTCCCTGTCACCGTAGGAGCGCATTAAATGTTGTGTTAATGGAAAATTGGGCTATAAATTCAGATTTTCTAGTTGAAATTTTCACCCGATCGACTGAAGTTATAGGAATTTGAAGAGCTCTGAGGCATTTGGCATTTTCAGCCCCAAAATCTGAGCTATTTTCCTGACATCCTTCGCGTGGCCAACAACAATCGTCTTCGGGATCTTGAGGTACGCCCGCCGCCCACACACCTTGTCCTCTATTTCATGAAATTCCTAGCCTTAAGCAATGTAAAATGCAAAAAAAGGATGAAATATGGTAGAAAAATTCCCTCCCCTAAAAACCCATAATTTGAAATATGAAAAATCAATCGTTCGAAGCCTCAAAATTCAAATTGGAGTTGGACTCCCCCATCATTGTTCTTCTGAATAAGTGAGTGCCTTCCTCAGGCCTTGACTTGTCTGCAGCCATTGAATGCAAAATCAAACTTCAAGAGCTAACAGTGGCTAAGCTCGCCCCGGGTCCCGGCCTCTAGACTTCCCTTCGCGGGTTTCCATTTTTCTCTCATCGTTTCAAACGGCTTTCCTCAAGTGTCTTTTCAACCCTCAAACCCCAGGTGTAGAAAGTTTGTCCAACTTTGTAAGGAAGAAACCAACGTCCGAAATCAATCCGGGCCCCGGTATCCAGAAATTCGTCTTTAGCATTTTGTTTTGACTTCGCCATTGTAAATGACAATGGATAGATGTCTTCCCAACTCCTGGGCCCCAGTTATACACTTTCTATTTCAAACTTGCCAGAATCATACAGCACCCTAAGGACCTCTGGATCCCGACCTCCGAAATTCCTCCCTCGAGTTTTCGTGTCGCTTTCGTCGTTTTACACGGTTGTCCGAGGACAACTTCCCAAATCCCAAACCCTGGTCTGCTTTTCACCAAGCATGAAATCCAAGGAGAAAACCAAGATCCAAAATCACTCCGGACCCCGACCTCTGGAATTTCGTTCCCATAATTTCATGTCGCTTTCGCCATTTTATTCACTTGTCATTTCCGCTTCTTCCCCGCTTGCGGTGGACATCTCTGTTCACCTTGCTTCCACCTCTCCAATCATGCAAATCATTCATGTGGATTCTTCCTCTGCCACAACCTCGCCAATCTCCTCTTCCTCTTTGTCTCCTTCCCTTCCATCTATTTCTTCTGCTACAATTCCTACCCTCAACCTCTCGAAGTCTTTTGTAAAATACATGCAGAATGTCTCGTCCCAGCTTTCGAGGATGCTCACTAATCCCATAGTGCTAGCTGCAATAGCTCAGGCTATGGCTCCTGCTCCAACTCTCCCTCCACCTTCTAAACCACCAAGAATGGAGCCAACAATGCAAATATCTGATGAACTTGAGCAATGATAGCTAGAGGCTGCAACGAGGCCGGAGGATGAAAAATTTGAGTACCACGAACACCCTAAGTTTGAACGCCGAGAGATTGATGAGTTAGCCTATGATTCCTCCAGTGAGAGCAGCGAGGAGTTGGATGTTGAACTGATAAGAGAAACAAATGATCCTAAACTCAATGAGGAGTGGAGTAAGCAGCTCAAAGAGATTGAAGATAAGGAGGTCGAGGATCAGCTTGCGCGTGAAGAGGAAACTGCTGCCCCAGAGATTGAAGGCAACAAATTTCCACCTCAGGGGCATTGTTAGACCCTAGAGCACGATCAGGAGGAATCCCTCCATGGAGCTGAGTAGAAAGCGAAGCGCGAGGAACATGAAGAGGGCCATGATGAAGAGGAAAGTGATACTGAAAGGAAAGATCCCTCTAACGAGCAGCTACACACCAGGTCTCCCCCTAAGTATATATTGCTTGAGAAGGACTCTGATGAGGAGAAGGGAGATACAGAAACTAAGAAGAAGGCTCTTGATGTCTAAGCCATTGAACTTGAGAAGGAGGACAGTAGGAATCAAAGTGAACCACCCCGAGAAGAGCCTCAAATGCCCAACTAGCTAGAAAAGCAATTGAAACAAAAGAATCCCACCTTGAAGGATCCCCAAGGCAAGGCTAGAAGCCATTTTGGCCAGAGCTCGAGTAATCACCAAGAAAGAGAAGAAACCAAAGATCAGATTGAAGGTAACTATGGATGCCTTTGGATCTAGGGTAGTGCAAATAGTGACACCGATGGTTGGAGAATAAGAAATCACTTATAGCATCTCCACCATTGACTTAGGAGTGGCCACGAGGAAGAAAAAGGTTGATCACCTCCAGGATTTCGTCGCTAAGGTGGTGCACCTTATCCAGTAGGATAAGGTCTCCAAGGAAGAACTCAAAGCACAAGTGGAAAATCTGACAGCCTATATTAAGCAGTGGTCATCCCTGGATGAGCAGCCCACCACGTCATCAGCCCCACCTCAACTCTTGTCCCATGAGAAGATCAGAAAATTGGAGAAGGAACTTGGACAAAACTATGGAAAATTGGTTTCGGCAGGTCTTGGACATGGGGAATATAGGTATCAACTTGGTTGTCCGGACAGGAAATAAGTTCTTGGAAGTTTAGAGAACTCTTGAGGGCACAAAGCGGATCTATGAGGAGTTCCCAAGGAAGTACGAGGCGACCTACCCAAAAATTGAGGCCATACTTGCTTTGCCGAGCGAGGTCTAGGAAAAGGACCTTGCTTTCAAGGATGATGATCATTGGCTAGTGGATACATGGAGGTGAGATTTCGATCACCGAAAGAGAAGGTTGGAGTAGATCCTAAAGTGTATAGTTCTAGATATCGAATGGGATAGGGATACCAGGGATGAGTGCTTTCGATACCTCAGGCTGATGACAGGGTACGAGCTACCCATTGAATCCCCTACATTTGTCATGGAACACATAGAACACATTTTAATATTTCCAAAGAATGGTATGGTCACTCCTAAGAGGAGGGGATAAGTGAAAAATCTAAAGTTTTTTCTAGTGACCACTATGATTCTCAAGCCCATTGTGAGCTTTGTTGCTTACGCGGTTGAACGAAAGAAAAGAGAAAGTGCTAAAAGGAAATATCAAACAAAAGAATAAATAAAGTGAAAATAACAACCGTATGGGTGTGCGAATATCTCTACCGGGGCTATGGATGCCTAGCTAGCAGTAGAGCTATGTTTGTGAGATCACAGCAAGAACTCCGTCGAGGCTATGGATACCTGACTGGTAGCGGAGCAATGTCCAGGTTACTTTTGGGGTTAGACGAACTACGTAGCTTATCTCCCCCAACCAGTGGTTACTTGTGCTCTTTCTAAGGAAAGGAAATGAACTCACCATGCACACACTGCCATGATGATATTGCAGCTTGATTCAATCTCACCTTCCTTAAACTGTTCCTAGTCTATCTTTGAAAGTCAACTTTGGTTTGCGAAACTAGAGATCATGGGTTCAAAATGAATATTTATCTCTAGAATGTCGAGAGCGTACTCCCAGCGGAGTTGCCATTTTTTGTGCCTATTGCACACATGCCCCATTCGGAATGGGGAACCTCTCTTCTCTTTTTTGATTGTCGACCCCCACTTTTTACTTCACCTCATTTTGCGTGCCTATTTTTGTGCCCTAGTTGGTCAACTCACCCTTCTAAGTCACATACTAGGTTTGACCTAACTTGACCCCCTCGAAAAATGCCAAGTCTAAATTCAATTCAGGTTTCCCTATTAGAATGCCCTTTCTCATGTCCACGGCCCCTCTCGGGTCCAAACCCTCAGGTTTCCTGCTCCAGATTTATGTTGCAGGATTGTTGCTGTTGGCATCTGGTGCCCGACATCTTTCCAAGAACCGGAACCCGAATCTCGGATTTCCCTTTCCGAAAATCCGCTTGTGCTTTGCCCTTTCTCACGGTCGTGGCTGGACATCTTCCCGACCATCGGACTTTGGTCCTCCCACTGCCGTCTGGGAATTTGAACCCACCAACTTCCCTGTCATCGTACGAGGGCATTAAATACTATGTTAATGGAAAATTGGGCTATAAATTCGGATTTTCTAACTTTCATTTTCACCCGACCGACTTAAGTTATAGGAATTTGGAGAGCTCTGAGGCATCTGACATTTTTGGCCCCAAAATCTGAGCTATTTTCTTGACGTCCTCCGCACAGCCAACAACAATCATCTTCGGGATCTTGAAGTACGCCCGCCGCCCTCACGCCTTGTCCTCTATTTCGTGAAATTCCTAGCCTTAAGCAATGTAAAATGCAAAACAAGGATGAAATATGGTAGGAAAATTCCCTCGCCTAAAAACCCATAATTTGAAATATGAAAAATAGGTCGTTCGAAGCCTCAAAATTCAAACTGGAGTTGGACTCCCCTATCACTATTCTTCCGAATGGGCAAGTACCTTCCTCAGGCCCGGACTTGTCCATGGTCGTTGAATTCAAAGACAAACTTCAAGAGCTAACAACAGCTAAGCTCACCCCGAGTCCCGGCCTCTAGACTTTCCTTCACGGGTTTCCATTGTGCCCCTGCCATTTCAAACTGCTTTCCTCGAGTGTCTTTCTAAACCTCAAACCTCCGGTGTAGAAATTCCATCCAACTTTGTAAGGAAGAAACCAACGTCCGAAATCAATCTGGGCCTCGGTATCTGGAAATTCATCTTCAGGATTCTGTTTTGACTTCACCGTTGTAAACGGTAATGGCTCAATGTCTTCTTGACTCCTGGGCCCTAATTATACAGTCTTTGTTTCAAACTTTCCAGAATCATCCAACACCCTAAGGACCTTTGGATCCCGACCTCCAAAATTCCTCCCTCGGGTTTCCGTGTCGATTTCGCCATTTTACACGACTGTCCGGGGATGACTTCCCGACTCCCGGACCCCGGTCCGCTTTTGGCTAGGCATGAAATCCAAGGAGAAAACCAAGATCCAAAATCACTCCGAACCCCGACCTCCAAAATTTTGTTCCCAAAATTCCATGTCGCTTTCGTTGTTTTATTCACTTGTCGTTTCCTCTTCTTCCCCGCCTGCGGTGGACATCTCTATTCACCTTGCTTCCACCTCTCCAATCATGCAAATCATTCCCATGGATTCATCCTCTACCACGACCTTGTCAATCTCCTCTTCCTCTATGTCTCCATCCCTTCCCTCTATTTCCGCTACTACAATGCCTGCCCTCAGCCTCCCAGAGTCTTTTGTAAAATACATGCAAAATGTCTCGTCTGAGCTTTCGGGGATGCTCACTAATCCTGTAGTGCAAGCTGCAATAGCTCATGTTATGGCTCACAGTCCAAATCTCTCTCTGCCTTCTGAACCACCAAGAATGGAGGCAATAATGAAAATATCTGATGAACTTGAGCAACGACAGCTAGAGGACAAAGAATTTGAGTACCACAAACACCCTTTGTTTGAATGGCGGGAGATTGATGAGGTAGCCTATGAGTCCTCCAATGAGAGCAGTGAGGATTTGGACATTGAACTGATAAGAGAAACAAATGATCCTGAAGTCAATGAGGAGTGGAGTAAGCAGCTCAAAGAGATTGAAGATAAGGAGGTCGAGGATTGGCTTGCATGTGAAGAGGAAACTGCTGCCCCAGAGACTGAAGGCAAAAAATCTCCAACTGAGGGGCATGGTCAGACCCTAGAGCATGATGAGGAGGAATCCCTCCATAGAGCTGAGCAGAAAGGAAAGCCCGAGGAACACGAATAGGACTAGGATGAAGAGGAAAGGGATACTGAAAGGAAAGATCCCTCTGACGAGCAGCTACACACTGGGTCTACCCCTAAGTATATATCACTTGAGGAGGACTCTGATGAGGAGAAGGGAGATATAAAAACTGAGAAGAAGGCTCTTGTTGTCTGAGCCATTAAACTTGAGAAGGAGGACAACATGAATCAAAGTGAACCACCCCAAGAAGAGCCTCAAATGCCTGACTGGTTGGAAAAGAAATTGAAACAAAAGACTCCCACCTTGAAGGATCTCAAGGCAAGGCTGGAAGCCATTTTGGCCAGAGTCCAAGTAAGCACCAGGAAAGAGAAGAAACCAAAGATCAAATCGAAGGTAACTATGGATGCCTCCGGATCTAGGGCGGTGTAAATAGAGACACTGATGGTTGGAGAAAAAGGAATCACTTATAATGTCTCCACCATTGAATTAAGAGTGGCCATGAGGGAGAAAAAGGTTGATCACCTCCAGGAGTCCATCGCTACAGTGGTGCACCTTATCCAATAGGATAAGGTGTCCAAGGAAGAACTCAAAGAACAAGTGGTTGATCTGACAACCTATATTCAGTAGTGGTCCTCCCTGGATGAGCAGCCCACTACGTCATTGGCACCCCCTCAACTCTAGTCCCATGAGCAAATCAGAAAATTGGAGAAGAGAAGGAACTTGGACAAGACTACAGAAAACTGGTTCCGGCAGGTATTGGACATGGGGAATATAGGTATCAACTTGGCTGTCCAGATAGCAAATAAATTCTTGGAAGTTTAGAGAACTCTCAAGGGCACAAAGCGGATCTGTGAGGAGTTCCTAAGGAAGTACGATGCGATCTACCCAAAAATTGAGGCCATATTTTCTTTTTTTGAGCAAGGTCTGGGAAAAGGACCTTTCTTTCAAGGATGATGATCACTGGCTAGTGGATACATGGAGGCAAGATTTCGATCACCGAAAAAGAAGATTGGAGCAGATCCCGGAGCGTAGAGTTCTAGATATTGAATGGGCCAGGGAGACCAAGGATGAGTGCTTTCGATACCTTAGGCTGATGGCAGAGTACGAGTTGCTCATTGTCGAGATTAATTTTGAGAGCATAAAGCCCCACTTCTTAAAAATCATGGAAGATGGGATGTCAGCTGAGGTTACCATAGATTTCATGAGTCTCATCGCCTGAACCTTCACCTAGTCAAAACTTTTCTGAGACAATGCAGCCAAATATGAAGATGACTGGAAGAAACTCGTCAGCAACTCCGAGGAATGGAGTTACCAGATTTTGTGATCCGACATCATGGAGTTGGATAAGTTTCAACCCCTGATCTTGAGCTTCATGGAGTATGCCGTGTTGAAGAAGCGCAAAGGCAACCCAGTCATCGATGAAGAATTCTTTAAAGAATAGCTATAGTAGAGGGCAAACAGCTACAGGACGAAATTGCTACAGTGTTGTCCCTAGATGACAAAATAGGGAAAAAGACAAGAAAAGTCTCATAAATGAAATGTATTTGGGGGTAGGTGAAACCCTAGTGTAAAGTGAATCTTGGCCACACAATAGAATCAAATCTTGGCCACTCATTTTTCTTTATGAAAACTATAAATAGGGCTCTCCTCCTCTCATTTTAAGTGAGTTGAGTTGTTGTAAAGGCATACTACAGAAATTATAATAGAAAATACAGTTATTTTCTAGTGTATTTCTGAGTTTCTCCACAAGTTTCATGATTCTCCTCCCTTTAGTTAAAAAATTTCTTCAAGTTACTTTGCTGCTTTAGTTTCCTTAATTAGTTGTAGTGGATCTAGTATGTTGTCCTTGGTTTTGAAGATTCAAGTTGTGTGTATGCTTTCCTTGTCCATACTTTTGGTCATTTGCTGCTAGTAAATGACTATGCAAATTTAGCCTGGACTATAATTTTGTAGCTTCTCATTAAACTTTGTGTTCATTCACATTGTATGGTGAATGAATGATGAATATCTGCAGTCCTTAGAAGATAGCATAGATTTCATGACATTGTGAGAATTCAGATTAAGTGAAATTTTGTTTAAGGAAATTGTCCACAACAGGAACCTCCATGATCACTATCCATCTGTAGTTGCAGGTCCAGGAACCATCCTTCTTCCTCACCCTTTTTCCTTTTTTTAGAAACAATTTGTGTTAAAGTTCATTGCACATTGTAAAGCCAAATCTGATGAAACAATGGAGTCCAAAATTGTTTTCTGAGCCTACAACGCAGTGTAGTAATTCCATATTTGAAGAACTCCATTCATTGACCCAATTATCCTACAGCTTCAAACCACATAAGACCGCCTTGTGATTCCAGAAAAATCACATCAAACAACTAATATATTCCAAGCACCATCATGACCTGACATCCGAGAGACCTTCGGATAGTGATCTGCAATTTGATTATGGAAGATTGTCTTTCAAGAGAGGTGATACACCTATGCATTACCTATGTTGAGAAGTGCATAAAAACACCATCAACAAAAGTAGTGCTAGAGGGAGGGCCATAGGGTAAAGCTGGATCAAATTGGGTCATTCTCCCTTGAAAGATTCCACCGGGTTTTGAGTTCTACACCAAACAAGGGAGAGTTTCAGGAGTTATAGCCCCCTGTTCAAGCTAAAAGAGCTAAAAGTGGGGAACCATCTATCATCAATCCCGCAGAGTAGCTCGCTGCCCTTTCACCTCCATCTCCTTCACCTCCACTGGCAGCACCACTTTCCACTCACCCCATCCACACAACATCCCAAGTTACCTCTCCATCTGGGCTAAATGCTACCATTCAGCCAAACACGGTCACCAACCCTGCTACTACCCCGTTAGTTGCTGCCATCCTGTCATAATTATAAACCAATCTAGCGTAGCTACCTCCACCACCTTTCCCAATGGTATGGCTGGGTAATAACCCATCTCCTCTTGCCTTTAACCTCTACCATGATATGCAAAAGAACCCCGAGAATTTTTGCATGAAATTCAACTCCCGAGACCCGCAGAGAACAACAGAAGAGCATGTCAAGATTTTTGAGATTACCTTAAAGACCATGCAGATAATATACGAAGATGTGGCTTGCAGGCTCTTTCCCTTAGGGGAAGAGGAATTCTACTAGTGCGTCAATTTTCCAGTCGAAACTATCAATACATGGGATCTTCTAAAGAGAGAATTTCTACAGAAGTTCAAGACCCCGGTTAGCCCCACAGATTTGTATTGACACTTCATGTCGATGCAAAGGGAAATCAATGAACCGATCAGTTCCTTTAATGATTGCTTCCATAGAGCGTACACTAGGCTGCAGGCCTTGTATGTCTTCAATGATGTTTTTGTCCTCCCTGTTTACTATGCAGCTTTGGACAATCTCACTTCAACCCTGGTGAAAAGAATTAGACCACCACCAGCCAGGTTGGTTGATGCATATGCTAAAGCCATCATTGCTAGCATAGATTTGGGACAGAACATATCTGGTCTGCTGCCTTCTCTCGGGCAAATTGCCATCTAGCGTAGATTCACGGACTCACGCAGGCCTTGCAACATCAGACACCCTTGCTGAATCTAGTGCCACAATTACCTCTGTTTCAGCATCCTGGGTAGTTGATGAGCCAGGCATATCCAGTACCTCACTACTTGCTTCCCCAGCAGCAACAGTCACATCCTCAACAATCTCAGGTGCCCGCATACCTTCAAGCAACAAAATTCCCACCCGCTCACCAAAATCAGTTGGTGGCACAGCCCATGTTCATTCAAAACATTGCACCACCACTGAACAATGCTAAAAAGGATAGAATCGATGAGCTCATAGAAATGATCAAGAAGATGTTAACTGAAATGACACACCTAAGGAATCAGAACAACTAGTTGTAGGCGTTGCAAAAGAGTATCCAAGCCAACCTTAATAGGGAAAGCAGAGATCAGCGAGAAATTTGGGACAATCATGATGTCAGCATGTCATCGGGGTAGAGCTATGACAAAAATCAGAATTCAGGCCAGAACTTTGACAGAAGGCCCTTCCAAAGGCAAAACTGAACATGGAATACACACCCCAACAATTGTGGCATTCTCACACCTCTTGACCAGCCCAAAAACAACAGTAATGAAAACCCCGCAAGCAGAGTGTACTTGGCAGAGGCTGCGTTGTCTGGTTGGTGTTATATTCACAAAACGAGCCGCCATTCCGAACTATATTGTCTAGAATTCCAAACTGCCGCAGAGATTTTCCAAGTAGAGGTTCAAAACGCAGTCAACAATTTAGGATGCAGGGACATTGTCGCATCCGATCCGTATGATTCTTTGGTGTTGGTGCTAAACTAGGCTCCCTTCCCAATGGCAGAATGCAATGTACCTGAACTGGAGAATGCTGATTCGAGCAATCACGATGCGGTGAGAGAGGTAAGTTTTGAAAGCCCTTTAGCCTAGCTTTTCGATTCAGTAGATAATGGCCCCAAAGATGACGAAGAACAGCCTAGGGAGGATGAAGTCCAAATGTTTCACCAATGGACCACCCCTTACAACCTGAGAAATAAAGAAGCTGGTTGTCATATTGGAGGTCCTTTTACAACCTCCACTCCGCCAAACAATTTCAACACCCCTCTCGATCCGAATGCAAATAATAACTCAAGTTTTCCCCACACCCCCATGTGGTACCTTAGCAGAAATAAATAGCAAGGTGACAACCAAAGCCAAGCCACCACCTCCTCCCAAAATGGCTCTTGCGATCAAGAAATTGAGCAAATGGGGGAGTATATTGCTGAAGAGTTTAAAAAGGTAAAGTTGAGCGTGTCGGCATTTGAACTTCTGAGGGTGCTTGCTATCAGGAACGCCTTTTTTAGGATGATAAACGGGACTCCACCATAGGGGTCAGCTCAGGAAGCTTCGGTAAAGAAGGTTTTTTTTAGTGATCAGCCAAATGAACCGGTTGTCAGGCAGATTTTTAATAGTAAGGTTGACTCCCCAGCAGGTCAGCAGATAAACAAACAACCCGATAGGGCCACTAATCAGATACAAACCCAAAGTAAGGGTAGCGAGAAAGATAAGGGCCAAGTCACTCAGGTGGACGTTTTCGAAGGGCTATTTTAAGGGAAGTTTGAAACTCCTCCCTTTTTGACTACCATCCGCGTGTTTGGGAAGAATCTCCATAATTGCTTGCTTGATTCAGGAACGTCAGCCAATGTTATGCCCCTAAGTGTATGCAAAGCACTTGAAATAATGCCCACTCCTTCTAAGCGAAAAGTAACGCAACTTGACAAAACCAAAATTAGCATAGTGGGGGAAATTAACAGGATACACATGCAAATTATTGTTGATCCCCGGATTCAACAAACCATTGACATATAGGTGGCCGATATCCTGGATACATACGGCATAATCCTAGGCAAGGATTTTATGAGGGAATTGAACGGATACATCGTGACTGACTACTCACACATGTGGCTACCATGGAAAGGAATGTCGAATCAGATTAGGATGGATTGAGAGCCACGGATGAGGTTTATGATCACTGAGTATAACAACATGAACGAAGTGCTGTATGCCGAAACAGGTCTAGGGAATTATTCCCCAGTGTCATATCAGAATGAATAGGAATTCCCTAAAGATGAAGGAACGAGCGAGGTTTTCCTCGTGCTATGCAGCCCACCTACTAATTTAACCAATGTTTCCCAGAGCATGGAGGTGCTCATCGAGTCATATGATGAAGAACTAGGAGAGAATGACACTCGGGGACTGCTCGATGGTTTCCAGGACTTCATGGAAAAATGTGTAAAGGACTAGCTTAGCTTGGGAACTCAAATGAACTTTTGGGAGCTCTTACTCCCTAACTGGTGTGGGGTATACAATGTTGCTCACTCAGAATTTGACTATTGCTTGTGTCAAGCAGCAATTGAAAACATTAGGAAATAGGCCACTCCGATGGAGAAAACAAAATTTGCATCATCCGAATAGACATGTCCCATCCCTGCACCTCCTAAAATAGTCTTCAAAATGAAGGCCCCATCGAGGGCAAAAGTCAAAGCTGCTAGTGTTGCATCCAGGGACTCTCTTGGCTTTTGGATATTATGCTTTGATGAATCTAAAAGCAAGCACGGAGTTGGGGTAGGTTTTGAGTTGATAAGTCTCAAAGGTAAGTCATACTTTGATGCTCATAGGCTGCAGTTTATTGTACTAACAATGTAGCAGAGTATGAAGCTTTGGTCCTGGGCTCTTAATGGTATTGAGAAAGGGTGTCAAAATGCTCCAAGTGTACGAAGATTTTGAGTTAGTTGTAAAATAGGTCAGGAAGTTGTATTCCTGCTATGATCGAAGACTCACTAACTACCGGCACCACATATGGGATATTTTGGAAGGGCTAGATGCATTCAACATTCAGTTGATTCTGCGTGCTCAGAATCATACCGCCAATTCCCTAACATAGGCAACAAGTACATTGAAGCCATTGGCCCTATTAGACCTTAGAAGATTCACAATGGAACTCACCTCCATCCTGTCAGTCCTAGATAATGTGGCCAATTTCTAGGTATTCAATGATGACAAGCATATTATGGATTTCATCACTAGTTCGGATGTGTTTGCCACACAGATAATCAACGAGGTCAAACCCCAAGAGGGAGACCTTGATATAGAAGGGATTATTAACCTAAAGACCAACACCATCCCTAGGGGAATGGTCCAGTTAGAGTGAATCTTTAACCTCGATCAGATCAGAGACCAAGATCAACAAGCTAAAAAGGATACCATTAGCAGCCAATGTGACACTTACAATTTAGGTACGGCTGAAAGTGCCAAGAATGTGTTCATAGGAAAAGTATGTGCTCATGAAGAAAGAAAAGGGATTATTGAAGTGCTACAGAAGTATCATGATGTCATCACCTGGAGCTATGACGATCTCAAGACATATGACACGTCGATCATCATGCACACCATCCCTCTCAGGCCAAATGTGAAGCCGTTCCGGCAGTGGCAGCACCCTGTCAATGCTTTATTGGAACCAATCATATACAAGGAAGTACAAAAGTTGTTGTCGGCCAAGATCATCTTTCCGATTAGACACTCCATGTGGGTAGCAAATCTGGTTCCTGTCAAAAAGAAAAATAGAGAAATTAGATTATGCATGGATTTCCGCAATCTGAATCGAGCATCAAGGAAAGACAACTATCTTGTACCCTCATTGGATGAGGTGTTACAAGTAGTAAATGGCTCCTAGATGATGTCCTTCTTGGACAAATATTCAGGATATAACCAAGTCATGGTGCAGTACAAAGATTGACATAAGACAACATTCACCACTAAGTGGGGAACCTTTGCATATAGAAGGATGTCGTTCGAGCTAATCAACATTGGCGCCACTTTCTAGCACGCCATGGATATTGCATTGAAGGAATTGATAGGCAGATGCATAATCATCTACATGGATGACTTGAAAGTGTTTTCAAAATAGTGGGGCAATCACGTTGCTGACTTATGCAAGGTCTTTGAAAGATGTCGCACGTTCAGAGTTTCCCTTAACCCAAGGAAATGCATCTTTGGGGTCACCGAGGGTAAAATCCTGGGGCATGTCTTGTTAGAATGGGGAATTTCTATTGACCCCAAACACATCCAATCCATCATGAAAATCTAGCTGTTAGGCAGCAAGAAGGAATTAAAGACTTTTTTTGGAAAGATCAACTTTGTCCGCAAGTTCATTTTAGGCTTTGCAGAAATAGTTAAACAACTCAATGCCATGCTGAAACAAGACACCAAGGTCGAGTGGGCTCTTGAAGAAAAATAGGCTTTTAGGGAGATCAAGAAAGCAATCATTGATGCCCCTATTCCAGTCAGCCCCAGTTACCTAAAGTCGTTCTACATATACTCTTTTGCTTCAGAGCATTCTTGTGTCAGCATCCTGACACAAAAGGATGACGAGGGGAGCGAGCATCCGATCACCTTCATGAGAACCCTCCTGAAGGATGTCAAACTAGGCTATCATAACGTTAAAAAATAGGCCTATTCCCTTGTTAAGGGAGTCAAAAATTTCAGGCATTATATCCTATGCAACAAGGTGTTTGCTATAGTTCTCATTCCCGCAGTGAAGACCTTACTTATGCAGAACGAGTTAGGGGAATGAAGGGAAAAATAGATCGTGTTGCTGCAATAGTATGACATGGAAATCTAGCCAATGAAGCTGGTAAGAGGATAGGCACTCATTCAAACAATGGCAGAGGTAGTTGTTGATGCTGGGCCTGAACTCACGGTACAACAGTACTAGTTGGAGGATGTCTCACCAGGGGAGTGGTACGATGACATAGTGTACTACCTGCTAAACCATAAATGTCCCCTTCATAGGCAAGGAGTCCAAAGGCAATCCTTTAGGCTGAAAAGAAGTAGCTACATGTTGCAAGGCACCATATTATATAAGAAGAATCATGAAGGTATCTATTTGAGATGCCTAGGTAAGCAGGAAGTTGATCATGTTCTTAAAGAATTCCATTACAAGTTTGAGACTAGCCATGGCTCGAGTCTATCAACTGCACACCAGATATTGAGAGCTAGGTATTATTGGCCCACCATTTTCAAGGATGCCCACAGTCACGTTCATACCTGCCATGTGTGCCAGACTACTATTGCCAGAGAAAAGAATTTTGTTGTCCCATTGCAACCTATTCTGGAGGTAAGACCTTTCACGCAATGGGGTCTCTATTTCATTGTTCTAATAAGCCCTCCACCATTTGTGGGACACAGGTACATTCTAACTACTTCTGATTACTACACCAGATGGACATAAGCAATAACTTGTAGGCAATGCACAACTAAAGTTGTAACCAATTTCTTGGAAATTTTTATTTTAAATCGTTTTGGTTGCCCATATTCTCTAGTATGTGACAACGGCCCTACATTTGCTTCATTGAAATTCACAAGTTGGGACTTTGATTATGGCATCGCCTTCAAATTTTCCTCCAACTATTACCCTCAAGGCAATGGCCTTGTTGAGTCCACCAACAAGAACTTGATCACAGTGATCAAGAAGCTGCTAGATAGGAATCCCAAGGACTGGCATACCCAACTCTGTTTCGCCCTGTGGGAAAATCGCACCCATCACAAGACTGCCCTCGAGGATTCCCCATACCATCTAGTCTATGGATTAGAGCCTATCTTTCCCATACATTTGAAAATCCCAACCCTCCAATTTGTCAATGACTTTTATGAAGGAGGAAATCATAGAGAAGCTCACCTCGCTGAACTGTTGCACCTTGAAGAAGTACGAGACTGTGCAATAGAAAATTTTGCCAAACATCAGGGTGTAGTCAAAAGATGGTTCGACCGCCGAGCCAAAGTTAAGGCCTTTCGCATTTTTGATCTAGTCCTCTACTGGGACAAGGCCCATGAAAAGAAAGGGGGACACAACAAATTCAACAAGCTTTGGCTTGGCCCCTTTCAGATTGCTGAAATCCTTGGAGATAATGCCTTCTGCCTAAAGACTCTCACTGGTGAAGATGTCCCATTGCCTTTCAATGGGCAGCACCTTAAGCATTACTTCTAGGCTTGAGCTCTTCTGGGAGTTGTTCGTGTAAATACCTGTATATAAGTTAGAATAGGTTTCCACTTTTCCTTTCGGTTTTGCTCATTGTCCCAACTTTTTGTTTTGTCTCGATTTTGGAAGAGCCTCCTTGTTATGCTATGGTGGCTGCGTTTGGCACGACAAACGATTGGCCCTGTTGCCCATTCCTATGTCATTCTTCAGATAAGCCTTCATTCCCCACTACTAACCTCTGAAAGCTCCTAAGCATCGGTTTTCAACATTGAACTCGGAACTAACCTAGGATGGTCATCCGCTTGAATCCCTTGCATTTTTCATGGAACACACATAACATATTTTAATATTTCCAAAGAATGGTATGGTCACTCCTGGGAGGAGTGGATAAGTGAAAAATCTAAAGTCTTCTCCAATGACCACTGTGATTCTCAAGCCCATTGTGATCTTCGTTGCTTATGCAGTTGAATGAAAGAAAAGAGAAAGTCCTAAAAGGAAATATCAAACAAAAGAATAAAAAAAGTGAAAATAACAACCGTATGGGTGTGCGAATATCTCTATTGGGGCTATGGACACCTGGCTGGCAGTAGAGCTATGTTCGTGAGATCGCAGTGACAACTCCGTTGGGGCTATGGATGCCTGATTGGTAGAAGAGCAATGTCCAGGTTACTTTTGGGGTTAGATGAACTACATAGCTTATCTCCCCCGACCAGTGGTTACTTGTGTTCTATCTAAGGAAAGGAAATGAACTCACGATGCACACACCTCCATGATGATATTGCAGTTTGATTCAATCTCGCCTTCCTTAAACTGTTCCTAGTTCAACTTTGAAAGTCAACTTTGGTCTACGAAACCAGAGATTATGGGTTTGGAATGAATATTTATCTCTAGAACGTTGGGAGCGTACTCCCAATGGAGTCGCCATTTTTTGTGCATGTTACACACAAGCCTCGTTCGGAACGAGGACCCTCTCTTGTCTCTTTTTATTGCCAGCCCCCCCTTTTTGCTTCGCCTCATTTTGCGTGCCTATTTTTGTGCCCTAGTTGGTCAACTCACCCTTCAAAGTTACATACTAGGTTTGACCAAACTTGACCCCCTCAAAAAATACCAAGTCTAAAGTCAGTTTGGGTTTCCCTTGTCAAAATGACCTTTCTGACGTCTGCGGCCCCTCCCGAGTCCGAACCCTCGGGTTTCCTACTCTAGATTTCCATTGTAGGATTGTTCTTGCTCACATCTGATGCCCGACGTCTTTCTAAGAACCAGAACCCGGATCCCGGGTTTCCCTTTCTAGAAATCCGCTTGCACTTTGCCATTTCTCATGGCCATGGCTAGATGTCTTCCCAGCCGCTGGACTCCGGTCCTCCCGCTGTCGTCTGCAAATCTGAACCCACCAACTTCCCTATCATCGTACGAGGGCATTTAATGCTATGTTAATGGAAAATTGGGCTATAAATTCAGATTTTCTAGCTATCATTTTCACTCGATCGATTGAAGTTATAGGAATTTGGAGAGCTCTAAGGCATTCGAGGTTTTCAGCCCCAAAATTTGAGCTATTTTCCCAACGTCCTCCATGCGGCCAACATCAATCGTCTTCAAGATCTTGAGGTACGCTCGCCGCTCGCATGCCTTGTCCTCTATTTCATGAAATTCCTAGCCTAAAGCAATGTAAAATGTAAAACAAGGATGAAATATGGTAGGAAAACGCCCCCCCCCTAAAAACCCATAATTTGAAATATGAAAAATTGATCATTCGAAGCCTCAAAATTCAAACCAGAGTTGGACTCCCCTATCATTATTCTTCTGAACAGGCGAGTGCCTTCCTCAGGCCCGAAATTGTCTGCAGTCATTGAATGCAAAATCAAACTTCAAGAGCTAACAGCGGCTAAACTCGCCCCGGTTCACGGCCTCTAGACTTCCCTTCGCGGGTTTCCGTTGTGCCCCTGCCATTTCAAACGGCTTTCCTCGAGTGTCTTTCCGACCCTCAGACCTCGGGTGTAGAAAGTCCATCCAACTTTGGAAGCAAGAAACCAACGTCCGAAATCAATCTAGGCCCCTGTATCCGGAAATTCGTCTTCAGGATTCCATTTTGACTTCGTTGTTGTAAACGACAATGGCTCGACATCTTCCCAACTCCCAGGCCCTGGTTATACACTCTCTATTTCAAACTTTCCATAATCATCCAGCACCCTAAGGACCTTCAAAGCCCAACCTCTGGAATTCCTCCCTTAGGTTTCCGTGTCGCTTTCACCATTTTACACGGCTGTCCGGGGATGACTTCCCGACTCCCAGACCCCAGTCTGCTTTTTGCCAGGCATTAAATCCAAGGAGAAAACCAAGATCAAAAATCACTCTGGACCTCGACCTCTGGAATTCCTTGTTGCTTTCGCCGTTTTATTCACTTGTCATTTCCGCTTCTTCCCCGCCTACAGTGGACATCTCTATTCACCTTGCTTCCACCTCTCCAATCATGCAAATCATTCCCATGGATTCTTCCTCTACCATGACCTTGCCAATCTCCTCTTCTTCTATGTCTCCTTCCCTTCCCTTTGTTTCCGTTGCTACAATGCTTGCCCTCAGCCTCCCAGAGTCTTTTGTAAAATACATGTAGAATGTCTCGTCCAAGCTTTTGGGGATGCTCACTAATCCCGTAGTGCAAGCTATAATAGCTTAGGCTATGAGTGATGCTCCAGCTCTCCCTCTGCCTTCTGAACCACCAAGAATGGAGGCAACAATGAAAATATCTAACGAACTTGAGCGATGGCAGCTAGAGGTTGCAATGAGGCTGGAGGATGAAGAATTTGAGTACCATGAACACCCTCTATTTGAACGTCGAGAGATTGATGAGGTAGCCTATGAGTCCTCCAGTGAGAGAAGCAAGGAGTTGAATGTTGAACTGATAAGAGAAAAAAATGATCTTGAAATCACTGAGGAGTGGAGTAAACAACTCAAAGAGATTGAAGATAAGGAGGTCGAGGATTGGCTTGCGTGTGAAGATGAAACTACTGCCCCAGAGACTGAAGGAAACAAATCTCCAACCAAGGGGCATGGTCAAACCCTAGAGCATGATGAGGAGGAATCCCTCCACAAAGCTGAGCAGAAAGGAAAGTCGGAGGAACACGAATAGGGCTAGGATGAAGAGGAAAGGGATACTGAAAGGAAAGATCCCTCTGATGAGAAGCTACACACCGGGTCTCCCCCTAAGTATATATCGCTTGAGCAGGACTCTGATGAGGAGAAGGGAGATGCAAAAATTAAGAAGAAGGCTCTTATTGTCTGAGCCATTGACCTTGAGAAGGAGGACAATAGGAATCAAAGTGAACCACCCCGGGAAGAGCCTCAAATTCTCGACTGGCTGGAAAATAAATTGAAACAAAAGACTCCCACCTTGAAGGATCCCAAGGCAAGGCTGGAAGCCATTTTGGCCAGAGCCCAAGTAAGCACCACGAAAGAGAAGAAACCAAAGATCAGATCAAAGGTAACTATGGATGCCTCTGAATCTAGGGCGGTGCAAATAGTGACACCGATGGTTGAAGAACAACGAATCACTTATAACAAAGGTTGATCACCTCCAAGAGTCCATCGCTATGGTGGTGCACCTTATCTAGTAGGATAAGGTCTCCAAGGAAGAACTCAAAGCATAAGTGGTTGATCTGACAACCTATATTCAACAGTGGTCATCCTCGGATGAGTAGCCCATCATGTCATCAGCCCCGCTTCAACTCTTGTCCCATGAGTAGATCAAAAAATTGGAGAAGAGAAGGAACTTGGACAAGACTACGGAAAACTAGTTCCAGAAGGTCTTGGACATGGGGAATATAGGTATCAACTTGGCTGTCCAGACAACAAATAAGTTCTTGGAAGTTTAAAGAACTCTCGAGGGCACAAAGTGGATCTATGAGGAGTTCCCAAGGAAGTACGAGGCGGCCTACCCAAAAATTGAGGCCATACTTGCTTTGCCAAGTGAGGTCTGGGAAAAGGACCTTGCTTTCAAGGATAATGAACACTGGCTAGTGGATACATGGAGGTGAGATTTTGATCACCGAAAGAGAAGGTTGGAGCAGATCTTGGAGTGTATAGTTTTGGATATCGAATGGGCTAGGGAGACTAGGGATGAGTGCTTTCGGTACCTCAGGCTGATGACAGGGTACGAGTTGCCCGTTGTCAAGATTAATCCTGAGAGCATAAATCCCCACTTCTTAAAAAGCATGGAAGATGGGATGTTAGCTGAGGTTACCATGGATTTCATGAGTCTCGCCGCCTGAGCCTTCGCCCAGTCAGAACTTTTCAAAGACAATGCAGCCAAATATGAAGATGACTGGAAGAAACTCGTCAGCAACTCCAAGGAATGGAGTTACAGATTTTGTGATTCGACATCATGGAGTTGGATAAGTTTCAACCCCTGATCTTGAGCTTCATGGAGTATGTCATGTTGAAGAAGCGCAAAGGCAACCCAGTCATCGATGAAGAATTCTTTAAAGAATAGCTATAGTAGAGGGCAAACAGCTACAGGACGAAATTGTTACAGTGTTGTCACTAGATGATGAAATAGGGAAAAGAACAAGAAAAGTCTCATAAATGAAATGTATTTGGGGGTAGGTGAAACCCTAGTGTAAAGTGAATCTTGGCCACACAATAGAATCAAATCTTAGCCACTCATTTTTCTTTTTGAAAACTATAAATAGGGCTCTCCTCCTTTCATTTTAAGAGAGTTGAGTTATTGTAAAGGCATGCTGCAGAAATTATAATAGAAAATACAGTCATTTTCTGGTGTATTTCTGAGTTTCTCCACATGTTTCATGATTCCCTCCCTTTAGTTAAAACTTTGCTTCAAGTTACTTTTCTGCTTTAGTTTCCTTAATTAGTTGTAGTGGATCTAGTATGTTGTCTTTGGTTTTGAAGATTCATGTTGTGTGTATGCTTTCCTTGTCCATACTTTTGGTCATTTGCTGCTAGTAAATGACTGTGCAAAGTTAGCCTGGACTATAATTTTTTAGCTGCTCATTAAACTTTGTCTTCATTCACATTGTGTGGCGAATGAATGATGAATATCTACAGTCCTTAGAAGATAGCATAGATTTCATGACATTGTGAGAATTCACATTAAGTGAAATTTTGTTTAAGGAAACTATCCACAGTAGGAACCTCCATGATCATTGTTCATCGATAGTTGTAGGTCCAGGAACCATCCTTCTTCCTCACCCTTTTTCCTTTTTTAAGAAACAATTTTTGTTCAGGTTCGTTGCACATTGTAAAGCCAAATCTGACGAAACAATGGAGTCCAAGACTGTTATCCAAGCCTACAACACAGTGCAGTAATTCCAGATTCAAAGAACTCCATTCATTGACCCAATTCTCCTACAGCTTCAAACCACGTAAGACCACCTTGTGATTCCAACAAAATCACATCAAACAATTGATATATTCCAAGCACCATCATGACCTGACATCAGAGAGACCTTGGGATAGTGTTATGCAATTTGATTGTGGAAGATTGTCTTTCAAGAGAGGTGATGCACCTATACATTACCTGTGTTGAGAAGTGCATAAAAACACCATCAACACCTACAACCTTCAAATTCCTTTATTTACTAAGATAACTTCATTCGTCTATCTATAACATATCAATTTATTTATGATTAACTAGTTCAACATCTTTTATTATCTTAATCAATTACTAGTCTAAAATCATCTAATCATTCATTTAATTTTATTTGAATAAATCAATACATAGAAATTAAATATGATTAAATAATCCTTTCTAAAAAAATTTCTTCTATAACCTTTAACCCTAATATAATGTACCTATATACCTACATGTGTATCATCATCTATTTTAACGCTTGAATGCTAAAAAAAAAATATTGAAGAGACTAATCCCTAACCAATGGTAATGAGATTTGATTAAAATCAAACACCTATCTATATAATTCAAAACCTATATATCTTCTAATTGCTATCGAATTCGATTCATTCAAACCAATATCGAACAAGGGATCCTATTGAAAACAAATGTTCCTCTAGACTAAAATCACTAAATCTTCCAGTACAAAATTATTTAGTTATATTTCTCTCTAACCTATAACCCACCCATCTGTAGATGCAAAATTAAGGATAATGTGATGATAATTAATACATAGTACAGGTAGTGAATAGAAACACGATTTGGAATCCCAATTGACAAATAAATTCATGAATACCAAATACATTATTCTTAAGTGTAAGCTAAAAGAAAGGGTACTACAAGAAATCCTCAAATGAAAATAGTAAGGATGGTTATGATGAGAAGGCGCACAACCTTGAAAAGGATGAAGTAATGCCCAGGCAAAAGCAATAGGCGATGCAACTAGCAACAACGAATGCCAACACATAAAAACACAAATGCAACGATAAGGAAAAAAGAAAGGCAACTATATGAGGGTGCATTCAAGTGAGATGGGGCGATTGGAAATGAGGTTCCCTAGTGAACTATGATAGCTTAAAATCTATGACCAGAAATGCTCATCGACTATGGTAGAGAAGGAATTGGAAACATAAGAAAAGTGAAATAAAAGAGGAAGCAGAGAGCTACACTATCTTCACAAATCAGTGACTTTTATTGCATTACATATATAGTTGATAATTAGATGTGCATGGATGACCTTCCTACTATGCTACCTTACTTAGAGATTCCCTATAGTTCAATACTATGATTCTAGTTAAACATGGGGTGCCTATAGATCATATATGAATATAGGCTGAGAATTTCTAGCAACAACAATTTTCAAGTATTCAATATGAATTTTGAAGGTCAAGGATAGAGGTAAAAAAAAGAGAATCGATTTATAAGAATATACCCAACAATGAATACCTTGGGTAACTAAATAAAGGCCATTCTACTAATGAAATGACTGCACATTAGTAAGTATAGAAAGCATATGAATTCAAGAAGGGTGCAATGAAACAAGGAAAATGTACAATGCATAAGAGTAGGGAGACATAATTATCTACCTTGATCGATTTTCCCTATAGCCAACTTCACCAAGCAAGAATGGATTAAGGAGTAAAACCAATCGGACCCAGATCTAATATCAACAAGAACCAAAAATATCATTGATAATGCAATACACATTCTATGGGGTTTAAGAGAGAATGACACACTACTAAGAAGGCTCCTCTTTTAGATGACATTCACAAATATTCACATTGGAAGATTTATTCTTCTTTGTAGAAGGAGAAAATCAATAATTAATTCAGATTTCTCCTTCATACCTTTTACATGTGAGTTGGCCAAAAATTGATGAGACTATATTGCCATCGGATCGATCTAGTAGCTCCAATCTTTCAATGCTGCCAAGTCACCACTGAATCTCTTGATTCCTCTACAAATCTAAGTCGGATCCAATATCCTTTACCGAATACTAAGGATGGGATGTTAAGAGATCAAGAGTATATTGAATATGATCCCCGAACGAATGTCCAAGTCCAAAAAAAAAAATGATCCAAAATCAATTATTTTATACAAAGCCAAAAAATTTCTTCCGAAATTCTAGACTAGCCCCAAAATTTGAAAAGAAAAACAGTCTAAAACCCAAGAGATGTTTTAGACAATAAAATGTGCAATAATAGCAAGTTTCCCATATTTTCAATTTTGAATCAAGAATGCACTTGCATGCAAAAATATTTCCAATTTTATTTCCTTCCAATTACTTTTCAAATTTGTCAATTTCCCTTAAATTTTCCTTTTTGATTAAATCCAAAATAATATTTACTAATCACTAAATTTACAAATTAACGATGTTGCAATTAAAATATAATTTCATCAACAATTGAAATACTATATTCAATTAAATCAAAAAACATTTAAATTTACCAATTTAATATTTTAATTAAATACATAATATTTTCTCATAGTCCACTTTAATTATTAAATCTAATAAATTAATTGAATTAACCTCAACAAAATAAACATTATTAATTCAAACTACTAATTAATGATGTTTTAATAACATACTTAATTAAAACAACATTGGATTAATTAAACAACATTACAAATTTAAACTATATTAAATAGTTAGACAACATTCATAAAACCATTAAAATAAATCAACAAGTCACACAAATAAACACTTACCCAATCGACCCAAAGACCCAAGCGGAGAGGCACTACAGAAATAGTGTGTTGCAGAGTGTTCTAAATTGAAGAGTAGTGTTCTAGTTTTGCTCCACAATTCTTCTGGGTTGAAGATCTACTTGTTTGGTTCAGATATGTTGATCATATTTGTTTAGAGGTGTTTCATTCAAAATTTGGTGTATTGAATCATTGTGTAGACGAAATTATGTTCACCAGTGTGTGAACTATATATTGGAGAGGTGTCTATGAGAAATGTTCTTGCTCCACATTTATCCATAGAATGGTTTCAAGTCTTACAGATCTAAAAGGGTTCTGATAGTGTGTGTATCTTTCTTTATATGAATTTGTTCATGTTGTGGTGCTTTGAAATCCCATTTCTTGAGTTACAGTGTATGACAAAGTTCTCTGAGTGTACTAAGTGTGTACATTCTTCAAGAGAAATTGTTGTGAAGGAATTTTTTGGATTACAAGGTGTTTGTGGAATATTCTAAATTTTATTCAAGTGTTATGTGGTTTCTGCGAGTCATCCTTGGATTTGAGGAAGTGTATGCTTAAGTGTTAATGGTGTTAACACAGGTTTGGCTGACCTTGGGTGTTTAAACTACCTACAAAGTTTGTGGAAATTTGGTTTGGAATGTATGAGTGGATTTAGGTCCTAGATAAGATGTGTTTTGGTCCGCCTTCATTCCTTTCCATCATGGGAGTGTCTTGGTGCTGATCTAATTTGAATTTTCATAGTTGAGGTGAATAGCCGACCTTGGAGAATGTTTTTGAGGTTAAAGATAGTATAAATAAGTGTTAAGTTGTTGAGGTATGTTAATATAGATGATTATTATGTGAGTAATGTGAATTGTGGAGTTGTAAGGTGTGAATTGGAGAAGTGTAGTACGAGATTTCATGCATTATATTATTGAATGCAGTGAGCAAAAGGTGTCTACAATTCTTTACAAAGACTATGAAGGTGCTAATGATGATGTGGTCAATTTTTTTGTTGCTTTGAAATGGATTTCTCATTGTAACATACTTCTTTACCTTCTTTTCTATTCTGGCAGTGAGCCTTTCTTTCTTTGGGCAGTGAGCCCTATTGTATTCAATTTTGACATTACTTTATATTGTAAGTTAATCCTTACCATGTTTTTTCCCATCTTGGGTTTTCCATGTAAATTTCGCATTTCTTTGTGTATGGTTTTGATGTGTTTTGGTTTCTATTATTTTCTTTCATGGTAAAATCATTCTAACAAATTAAGGGTTAATTGAATTAATGTGGATTTGAATGTTTGTGAGGGTTTTTAATTTTTAAGGTACAACTGATTCACCCCCCCTTTTAATTGTCTTGTTCATTCAAAATCTTCCACACAAATCTTATCCAAACTTTAAATATTTTCACAATCCTCACATGTCTTATTCAAACTCTAGATCTTTTCACAATCCTCACAAATATGATTCTAGAACATATTGCTTCCTTCTTAAATTTGATTATTATTAATTCAATTTATTAGCATAAATTATATTTTTTATCACACAAATATCTTCAATATAAGTATGATTTACTCTTCATATTTATTCTTTCATTTCTTTATTGCTTAAATAATATTCAATGAAAATTATTGTTTTTTATCACCACACCTTTTTCTACTCTTTATATATTTATGCCTCTATAAAAAGAGACATCTCTTAAAAATTAAATAACCTTTTAAGTAGACATAACCTTTCACAAAGTGATTGCTACCTTTTCATTAACTAAACACTTTAATCATTGCTTGCTAATGAATAATATTAATTGTTGCTTATGGTAATATTTAATCATTTCCTTTTGGCTTGGAATAGTTGTTTCCTTGGTTTTGAATGATCGCTACTTTTAATAAATGTAATTGCCTCTTTAAAAAAGTGTTACCATATTTTAATATTAACATTGTCTTCATGAAGGAATTTCTTCTTTTAAATAATGATTATTGCTTCTTAATCACCATCTTCGCATTATATCCATTGTTATACAAGTCTCAATTCACTGTTGCTACTTATAATGACACATTAATCACTTCCATTTATCCTTTATATATATTATCTTTAATTTTTGTAGAGGTTTGCCTTAGTTTTTACCATAAAGGAGTTGGCCAACATTTATATGATTAGATGTTAATATCATGAGGTCAGCCTACTATAGAATTTAAAATATATTTGAATATATTCTCATAGAGGCACCAATAACAAATTAAATTGTGACTTGATCTTGAAATTATTAGTGGCCTTAGAACTCCATATGATTATGTCCATATGCATTTGACATCAATGGAAATTAGTCCAACAATATTATTTATGGATATACCATCTTGAGATTTTGAAGGCTACTCTTGAGTTGGGTATCTCCACTCTTTAGTAAGTTTTCTTGGACTCATAAGTCCAATTCAAGTGGGATCTATCATCTTATCTATTAATATCATTATTATCATTTGGATATCTAGCTTAGATTTGGTTTATTTTGATTTTGAGAAACAAGCATCAAAATTTTTGAAAGAAAATCTAATTTTATCTAAGGACTTATACTTCATATTTTAATTAGAAGATCTCAATATAAGAAAAACATGGAATCCCATAAAGAAGATTCAAACATTCCAACAAGAATGGGTTTTGGTCAACATGAGCAAGGAAAATCTTCAAAACCACTCTTTCTTTATGATGAGCCTTTAAGGGTTTCTTATGTTGAGGATGATCGAGACCCAATATTAGAAGACTTATAAGAATTTGAGAAATAATCTAAATCAATGAGAGTTTTCGATCTTTTTTTCAAGAATAATCCTAATCATTACCTTCAAATTTTAGTGCAACATGGTGCCAAGAAACCCTCTAACTTAATATTATATAACATTCACTACATCTCACACTTTAGGAGAAGCAAGTCAAATCAACACACAGATGAGAATTGTAGTTCCATCACAAATGAACATTCTAACCCCATCACAAAATCTAATTCAAAGATCAAGGGAAAAGGTGAATACTAATTTCACATATATGGAACCACCTCCACCTAGCACATCAAAAGTTAAATGGAAAACATCTCAAGAGACACATCAAGATCAATTCACAACAAAAAATCACCTACCTTTGGTAGATCTTATTTAAACATGGGCATCTCAAACATTAAAAATATTACCATTCCACCAATTCAACCACAAAATATTACATCCAATCAAGTCAACCACAACAACATTATATTCCACCAAGTCAACCTCAAGAACATTACATTCCTCTAAGTCAACCTCAACAATATTACATTCCACTAAGTCAACCACAACAATATTAAATTCTACCAAGTCAACCTCAACAACATCACATTCCTCTAAATGAACATAAAAAACAATATTACATTTACACAAGTACACCTCCATCAACATCAATAAATTAATTGATTAAAAAATTCAAGAGCTAGAATAAAAGATAACAAACATGTAAATTGGAAACATTAGCACTAATAAGGGTTATACATTGGAAGAATTGTGTTCCTATCATTTTGAAAAATCTTTGAATATGATCCCTTTCCCTCAAAATTTTGAAATGCCTATATTTTACAAATACAAGGGAAGAGGAAATAAAAGGGAACACATAAGATAATTTTACATGTCTTATCTTGAGGTGTCCTATAATGATACATATCTAATGCACATTTTTCCTAGAAGTCTAGGAGGTCAAGCTATTAAGTGGTTTTCACATTTACCTCATGGGATTAGGACTCATGAATTGGTAGATAAATTCATTGAGAAATTTCATACAACATAGAATGTGAAACCTCCTTGAGTGGCCTTATTAGTGAAAAAAAATGAGGGAGAATCCTTTATTTACTTCTTACAAAGATGGATAAATTTGGCAAGTAAACTTCCAAATCCTATACTTGAAAAATAACTCATCTCCATATTTATTTAAAATCTAAATAATGAGTTGGCCTTTCAAATTCAAATTCAAGGTGGTAATACATTTGGAGAAGCAATTGAAAGGGGAATTAACATTTAAAAATCTCTCATTGCTAAGGGTCTTGAGAATTTTTTTAAAGATCATAATGATAACCCCTCAACATTTAAAGACAAACCAAGGATTTGGACCAAAAATAAGAAGATTATCAATGATGGTATGGTAGATGCAAAACAATACAAAACATTCAACCTACACTATAATTAGAAGAAACTAATCCTCAAAAAAATCAACACAGTAGAAGACTACCTAGGAAAAATTGTTGAATAGGACAACTAAGATGGGGGGTGAATCAGTTGTCATAGATTTTAACCTTTAATTCAATCACTGGAACTAATACTTAAAATTGCTTAAATGATTAATCATCAAATGTCAATCCACAAACTCAAATCTAACACATAAAAACATTGACACCAGATTTACAGGGAAAACCCAATGAGGTAAAAACCACGGTGAGGATTAACTCACACTATATAGAATATCAAAATCAATTGCAAAAATGTTCACTAACTAAAACAAGGCTCACTGCCTAAAATAAGGACTCACTATTTGGAACAAGAACTCATTTTCCAACAGGGCTACAACCTGGAGGGATCACTACCATAGAGATACAAAGAAGACTTGTTATAGAGAGACTAGAATCCCAATGCAACAAAGGATTCCACCATAGTTACTTGATCAACTTTCATGAATGATAGAGTTTTCTTTATGCTCATTGCATCTGAAAAACTCAGCATTAAGGTTTGCACTCATCTACCACACATCTCACACACACTTTTTTAATATCATCAATGTCACTTCTACTCATTCACTTATGTTCCTTATTTTCTCTTGTACATTTTTCATTACTAGCTCATCTTGTATTTATACTATCTCCAACCTTGAAAAAGATCCAAAGTCAACCATCTAATTTCAATTTCAAATTAGGTTGGTGCCAAACATACTAGGGTGGAATTAGAATGAGGGATACCCAAACACACGCTTCACCAAGACCCAAAATAGATCCAACACACTTCATTAACTTCGAAGATAGCACTTAACACGAGGTCAGCCAAACCAATGTAAAACACATAGAACAATTCATCTCAAAACTTCCAGAAATCAAAAATATCTTCAATGCAACCAAAACATATTAACTCTAGAACCATAAGTCAAAGTAATTCATCAAAGAGAAATCTAGACCAGCAACATTTCTCCCAGACCTCAACTAGAACACAAAAAAATATAGTGCACAACTAGTGAACACAACTCGAACTTCACAACGAACCAACAGCCAAAAATCTGGATATAGCAACCTTCAACAATCATGACCAAAATATTTGAACCACATGAACATAGGGGAAAATATCGGATCATCAACTGAATACTTGTACACTTTCTTTTATACAATTTTCTTAATATCCTCAACATATGCAGCCAACAAAAACTAGTAGATAACTAGTTGACATCAATGATAACACCTCCAATCCTTTATTCACTCTTGCAACAATCTCCCCCTTTTTCATTGATGGAAACACATGATGTGAAAAACCATCAAAGAAACCATACCAGTTCCGAATATACTTATCAGGATTTTTATTTTTGCTTCTCCCCCTTAGAAAATCATCTTTCTTATTACCTTCTTTCTCTTATTAGCTTTCTTTCCTTTTCACATGATTTCTCTCCCCCTTTGACATCAATAGAAAAGGAAAAAGATATGTTCATTGAATCTTCCTTTGACATGAAAATTGAATACTCACAATGACAACACTTGAAACTACCTACTCCCCTTAAGAGGTAGCCACCAAAACATTAGTCCAAAAAGATAGAACCATGAATCCACCAGACCGATGCATCTCCAAATGCATCTTAGTTTATGAAAGGAGGGGCAATAACCCCTAACTTTTCTCAAAGATACTCAAAAGTATCTTTAGGATATCACAATCCATAATCCAAAGTGCCATTCAAATATCTAAATAGTTTCCTTCGGATCTTCTTCAAATCTAGCCACAAGACAAACCACATGCATAATATCCTATCTAGTAGCAGTCAAATACAGTAATCCATCAATAATAGATTTGTACTTTCTCTTAGTAGTCTTAGGTGAATCATCATCTTTACCCAATTCACAACCAGTCACCATAGGAGTACATACCAGTTTGGAACCATTCAACCCAAACTTTTTCAACATCTCTCTCACATACTTAGACTGTGAAATGAAAATTCCTTTCTCTATTTGATTAATCTATAGCCCAAGAAAGAAATTCATCTCGCCAAACATAGAAATTTCAAATTATTTATGCATCTCTTCCGCAAACATCTTGCACATTATTTAATTTCCTCCAAAAATAATATCATCAACATATACAACTACAATCAAGATTTTTTCATTATCAATCTTAAAGTACAAATTAACATCAGTTGTACCTTTGTTAAATCTTTGTCGAATCAAATACCTATCTAACCTTTCATACCAAGCTCTAGGAGCTTGCTTCAATCCATATAAGTCTTTCTTCAATCTGCACACCATATTCAGTTGATCTATTAACTGAAATCCTTCTGGTTGTTCCATGTAAACTTCTTCTTCTAGCTCACCATTCAAAAATGTTGACTTGGCATCCATCTGATAGACTTTAAAATCTTTATAAGCAGCCAATGCCAAGAACAACCTTATAGCTTCCATTCTTTCTACTAGGAAAAAAATTTCTTGAAAATATATACCTTCTACTTGTGAGTAGACTTTACACACAAGCCTCACTTTGTTTCTAACAACTTCTCCATTCTCATTTAACTTATTTCTAAATACCCATTTTGATCCAACGATACTTTTGTCTGTTGGTCTTGGGACCAATTCCCAAGTTGGATTCTTCTCAATCTACAAAATTTCTTCTTTCATTTCTTCCTTCCAATGTTCATCTATACATGCTTCACTTACTGTCTTCGGCTCAATCTCAAAGAATAGACACAAATTTACTTTAGCAACAAATTTTCTTCTGGTTAACACGCCTTTTGTCTTGTCTCCAATAATCTAATTTTTTGAATGATTCCTTTGTAGATATTTTAGTGTCCTAGGGGACATCAACGGAGCATCTTCTTCTCTTTCATCCTGTTCATCCAACTTCTCTTGCTCATCTTTATCCTGTTCTTCTATAATTTATTCTATTCTTGCACAATCATGTTCATCAGATACATATCTATCAATATCAATAGAATTCTTTATTGTCTCATCAACCTTCACATTCAAGCTCTCTACAATTTTTCTCAATATTTTATTGAAACATATGTATGCCTTTCTTTTAGTAGAATACCCAAGAAATATGCCTTCATCACTTCTTGCATCAAACTTACCCAAATTTTCCTCATCTCTTCTAATATAGCATTTATTTCTTAATACTTTGAAATATTTAACTATAGGAATTATTTCATGCCATTACTCATAGGAATTCTTTGTACTATTTTCTCTTGCTTGAACTTGATTCAATACAGAAAAAATAGTATGAATAGATTTTTTATAGTAAACTTTGGATAAATCAGCCTCAATAATCATTGATCTAGCAACCTCTTGAACTATTCTATTTTTCCTCTCAACAACTCCATTTTGCTGAGGAGTTCTCAAGGCAGATAATTGTCTCTTTATTCCATGCACTTCACAAAAACATATTGAACTCATGGGAGGTGAATTCTCCACCTCTATCAAATATTAAGCATTTTATTCTGAAGTTCACTTCATTTTCAACCATAGCCTTGAATGCCTTGAATCTATCTAATGCATCTGATTTCTCTCTAAGGAATGTAACCCATGTATATCTAGAATAATCATCAATTAAAAGCATAAAGTACCTTTCACCAAGTAGAATTCACACTCTCATAGGACCACAAAGATTTGTATGAACTAAATCTAGTTTTCTAGTAGTAGATTATTCCTTTGATCTATAATGATTTCTTTCTTGCTTCTCAAACTGAAAATTCTTGATAATAACATTAACAGGCTTTGTAATTCTTCATAAATATCTCATGACCTGAACAACACTAATCCTTTCCAAGTTATCAAAATCCATGTGACACATTCTCCTATGTCATAACCAACTATCATTTATCTGAGTCATAAAGCATCATCCATCAACACCCATAAGATGATAAATATTCCCTTCAGATTTCTTTCCTATAGCAATCAATGTTCTGGATCATTTTTGGATCTCACATTTCTCATCCTTAAACATAAGATCATATCATTTTCTACACATCTGACCAACACTCAATAAATTATGCCTTAATCCCTTAACATAGTAAACATTGTCAGTATGATGCTTGCCATCAAAACTTATTGAACCTATCCCACACATTTTAGCACCAATATCATCTCCAAACATAACCAAGCCACCATCATATTTCTCAAGCTTAACAAACTTACTCTTATCACCAGTCATGTGATGTGAACAACCACTATTAACTACCCA
Source organism: Sequoiadendron giganteum (assembly GCA_007115665.2). NCBI lineage: Eukaryota > Viridiplantae > Streptophyta > Pinopsida > Cupressales > Cupressaceae > Sequoiadendron > Sequoiadendron giganteum. The sequence goes on along the minus strand of CM021101.1, from coordinate 481,414,004 downwards.
AAAATTATTTTCTTGTTTAGCATGTAGGGAAGAGATAACCATACCTTCATTTTTCTCCTTCTCCTTCTTCGGAGGGATTTCCTTTACCTATTTTTTTGAATTAGTAGAATTTGGTTCATCCTTAATCGCGAAGAACAAGAATTCATTGTCATTTGGATCTTCATATTTTTAATCTTCATCTAAGATACTAGCATTCTCATTCACATAGTAAGTTATGTTAATCTTCTTTCTCTTCTTTTATTTCTCATATCTTTGTTTATTCCTTTTAGCTCTTTCCGGACACTTTGCAGCATAATAACCTATTTCTCCACAACTAAAGAATTTAAAGGGAAAATTACCTTCATATTTATCATAACATTTTCTCATTCTTCTCACAAAGTTATTTTCTATTTCATCAAATTTCTCTTCATCTATAGTAGCATCAAGAGCGCATTCCAACCACTACCTCATCCAATCTCTGTACATAAGATTTAACATTTTCATCTTCAAACATATGTATAAGATCAAACTATGTTTCCAAATTTTGCAATTTTTCCTCTTTAACTCTTTCATCACCATCATGTTCTCTTTCTAAAGCATCCTAGACTTCCTTAGTTGTCTTTAAATTTTGAACCTTAATCAACTCGAAATGTACCAAACTATTCTTCAAGATGAACTTCACCTTATTGTTCACTTCATGTAATTTGATTTCTTCATGTGTGCTTGGACCATTAGCAAGAGGATTGTAAGGATTTTTGTAGGCTTTCTCCACATCATATCCATAATACTCTAGATATTCTTCCATCAAAACTTTCTAGATACCATAATTAGTTCCATCAAACCTCGGATAATCAAATACCATCTTGCCAACCATCCCGAACCTTCCTCAAGTGGTTAAGCTCTTCACCAAGGAACTGATCTCTAATACCAATTGTTGAATAGGACAACTAAGAGGGGGATGAATTAGTTTTCATGGATTTTAACCTTTAATTCAATAACTGGAACTAATACTTAAAATTGATTAAATGATTAATCATCAAATGCCAATGCAAAACTCAAATCCAACACATAAACACAATAACACCAGATTTATGTGGAAAACTCAATGAGGGAAAAACCATGGTGAGGATTAACTCAAACTATAAGAATATCAAAACTGATTGCAAAAAGGCTCACTACATGAAACAAGGATCACTTCCTGAGATAAGGCTTACTGCCTGAAATAAGGACTCACTATCTGGAACAAGGACTCACTATCCAACAGGGCTACAATCTAGAGGGCTCACTGCCACAGAGATACAAAGAAGACAAATAAGATTTGTTACAAAGAGACTAAAATCCCAATGCAACAAAGGATTCCACCAAAGTTACTTGATCAACTTGCATAAATGATAAGAGTTTTCCTTCTTCTCACTGCATCTGAAAACTCAACATTAAGCTTCACACTGATCTACCACACACATCTCACACACTTTTTGAATAGAATCAATTTCACGTCAACTCTTTCACTTATCTTAATTCTTTCCTCTTGTACATTTTTCATTACTAGCTCATCTTGTATTTATACTATCTCCAACCTTGAAAAAGATCCAAAGTCGGCCATCCAATTTCAAGTTCAAATTAGGTTAGTGCTAAATATCCTAGGGTGGAATTAGAATGAGGGAAACCCAAACACACACTTCATTAACTTCGAAGATAGTGCTTAACACAAGGTCGGCCAAACCAGTATAAAACATAGAAAAATTAAGCTTGAAACTTCTAGAAACCAAAAATATCTTCAATGTAGCCAAAACATCTTAACTCTAGAACTGCAAGTCAAAAGACTTCATCAAAGAGAAATTTGGGCCAGCAAAATTTCTCCTAGACCTCAACTAGAACACAAAAAAACATATTTCACAACTAGTGAGCACAACTCAAACTTTACAATGAACCAACAACCAAAAATCTGGATATAGCAACCTTCAACAACCATAACCAACATATTTGAACCACATGAACATAGGCAAAATATCGGATCATCAACTGAATACCTGTAAACTTTATTTTATACAATTTTCTCAATATCCTCAACATATACAACCAACAACATCTAGTAGATAACCAATTGACCAGTTGATAGCAATGACAACACCTTCAATCCTTTCTTCATTCTTACAACAAAAATAATGTTCCTAAAAGGAAATACAATCCTTTAGGGGAATCTCTTGAATTTTCATTGAACCTCCATGGTATAAAGGAAATGAATATTGTGAGTACCATAGGCTCAAATGATATAAGAATTATAATGGCTTCAAATTGAAAGTGTTATCCATGACCTTATAGATCAAGCTTCAACCAATGATTATCTCAAGATATTTCAAGATCCTACCCCTCATCATAGAAAGGAGGGACCTTAAAATAAAAATAGAAATCCTAAAGGAGCCAAATATTCTTTTATTTCATATGAATACACCATAGCTTGAGTAGAAGGAATCTCTTTTGTCAAAAATGCAATCCTTGAGTGCATAGTTACAACATGTAGGGGAAAAATAGCATCCAATACTCCCCTCCTTAATCAAGATAAAAGTATCATTTCCAATGAGTCATTTCCATCTCAAGATCTAGATATCTTCCTTTAACTTTATAACCCACCCAATCTCTAGATCCAAGTATCTCTTCCATGTCACCTCATAAGCAAGGTATACTTTTCACTTTCATGCCATCCAATGATCCTCTCTCATATCATGATCCCATATCTTTCACTCCATGTAGTGATCCCCTCCCATGTCATGGTCAAAATATCCTTTCATGTCATGATCCTACTCCTCCAAAAAATTCTAATATCCCTATCCAAACAAGACATATCAAAACATGAACTAAAATGGCATCCAAATTGAATTCTTCAAAAGCTGCATCCACCCCTAAGTCATCCATTCCATCACACATGCCTAATTCCATCCAAATAAATCCTTATTTCTTTATTTTTATCTTGACTATCATATTCATATCCTTCATCATATATCTTTCATCCTACCTAAATCATCCCCTCACCCTTGGTACTTTTTTAGACAATACAAATCCTTACAATCCATTTCATTTAGATCTCATCCTTTTATCCAAAGAATTATTTTTTCTCATATCTATAATATAAATACCTCTAATAAAGGCCATATTGTTCCTTTATAATATAATCCTTGGAGATCTCTTCTCGTACCATCCACCTATCACATCATAGTCAATACATCTATCCCATAATAAATGTTCCTATACCTAACTAAGGGAACCTTTTCCTTGACCTAGGTGTTGAGTTGGATTCTTGTATCTCAAGATCATATGAAAATCCTAAAACATTGATGTTTAATGAAAATCATGATCAAAATGAATTTCAACCATTGAGCTAGATCTTTGGCTTACATAGCTTGTTGCCTATCTTTCAATATAACTATGTAGTGTAGAAAATTGTACTATTTTAAATTTTCACACTTTGTTTGGGTCCTTTCAAATAAATTGGACTTAATTATGACTTAATAAGACCTCTTTTACATCTACAAGCCTAATAAATTACATTTTCAAAGTGGAAACCCAACAAAAATTAATGCTAGAACATAATTAATTACCTTGAGCAATGTGTATTCTAAGAATAGGGACCTGGGACCCATTTTCCCATAGGAGGATGGGTCCTCCCTAGGCCTTTGGAACCAAATTTAAAATAATTTTTTGGTGGAATTTCATAGTCCCAAATTCAAACTTTACATGTCGGCCATCAAGATTTAATAAATGGGAAATTAGAAAGGAATCCTATAATCAGGTGAACCTACTCTCATTATTTTCATATGTGGTGTTTCCAATGCCCTATGATAGAAATTTGCATAATCAAACCAAGAAATTTGATGAGGTTTGATGGATACCCTGATTCCACCTCCATAAAGTAAGTGGAATCAAAGGGGATACATCAACCCTCGAATTTGATTCTCTATAAAAGTCTGATAAGAGGATTCTTGAAAAACTAGTGAATTGGTTTTGTAGGATGTGGTTCCTAACATTGTGGTTTTATAGATATCTACATTTGGGGGTTCATTATCCCTATTTATGAATGAAACCATATGAGTATCCTTTTTATAAAGCTTATTTTTTGAGTTCCTTTAGCTTGCATATGCACGTAGTGTCATATGGCCACTAAAGTGGGGGCTAAATGTAGTGTAGAAAATTGTACTCCTTTCTAAGTGAAAGTAAAATTTCACACTTATTTTGGACCTATTTTTGTGACCTTGCATTTATTCATCTTAAAACCTCATTAATAGGCCCCTAATACCCTTTATTATGTATCCCAACACCTATTTTAATTATTTCCCGACAATATAACTATTTTGAATAAATACAATTAATTGATTAAATGCCCAGACATAATCTAAGTCCTGGAACTTTAGGTCAAGACCCATTCACCCATGGGTGAATGGTTCCCCTTTAAGTTCCTAAAACTCAATTTAAATTGTTTTCTTGGTGGCATTTCATAGTCACAAATTCAAACTTTATATGTCGGCCATCAGGATTTAATAAATGGGAAATTAGAAAGGAAGCCTATAAAACTAAGTCTTTTTATTATTTTTCACTAGAGAGAGAGACAGGGAGATATTTTTATAGATTCACATAAGATCACAAGAATGTACACTCAATAACAAGGATAAATCAATCAAGCATTAAAATTTGAAGTCTCGGAGCATCATTCTATTTATTTTGTAGGTCTTCAAGCTCATTTTGTCAACAAGATCAACTATTTTCAAAGATTGATGATAGATACCTATGGAGGATCATGATGGATTCTAGATTTTGGGAGATGCACCAAGCCATTCAACCAAGCCTAAGGACTTGTTTCCTAAGTGGTTTCATCTTCTATTATCATTCTACTTTCTGCCTAAAGGAAGGTATAATCAGATTTATGATCTATTAGGGTGATTTGACATCTCCCAAACTAGGTCCTCACCATTTTTCATGTTTCATTTAGGTATATTATTCTAATAAACTTGAATAGGTTTTATTTTCATTTAGCTCTTAATAATATTAGACACACTTAATATTAGGGCTTGAACACACTTTCATGTTTTAGATCTATTCTTTTCCTCAAGGTTTAATTACCAAACTTGGGGTTTGACCGAGGCAAACCCCTATCCACCACAAAACAACATTTTTTTTATTTTTCAGATTTATCATAGGTATAGATATGAGAGGAAAAGATTCAAAAGTGCAAGAAGGAAGTGCAGGAAAAGGACTCAGATCTCAGTTTCTAAATTTTCAAAAGGGGAGAGTTGGACCCATTCACCCATGGGTAAATGAGTCCCTAATAGCCCTCTGAAACAAGATTTTGGTGATAATTACACAATATTTATACCTTATCAAATTTACCAAAACTTCATTTTTTATGTATGTGTTATGCTTTAAATTGAAGATCCAAGTATTATTTTGCATGATTGTGGTGATTTTCTATTTTTAGTTTTTCTCCCAAAAGTGTTGTTTAGGTTGGTACCCCCATCCTCAATAATAAAGAGATCAATATATTCCCTCATTGAGTTAACTCACCCAAGGGTTGTAATTCAATTCTTTGTGGGGATCTCATTTCTAATTAAATAAAGGAAAATAGGTCCATTGTACCCCCCTTACCCTAACATTTATCATTTCATTTTGGGAAACCCTATTTCCCTTCATTTTATTTTAAAAATTAAATGAAGGAAAATAATGATAGTAGGTTCACCTAATGTGGAATGGGGAAAATGAGGGTGATGAACCTATATTCCTTTATTTAATTAGGAAAAGAGATCCCCAAAAATAATTAACTTACAACCCTTAGGGTGAGTCAACTCAATGAGGGAATCTATTGGTTTCCTTATGATTGAAGATGGGTATCAGTCTAAACAATACTTTTGGGAGAAAAACTAAAAAATAGTAAATCAACTCAATTATGCTCATTCAAACTTGAATCATCAATTTAAAGCATAATACTGACAAAAACCACAAAGTTTTGATAGATTTGGAAATGGTAGAGTGATGTGTACCTATCATCAAACTGTTGTTTTTGAATGTTGTATGAGATTCATTCACCTATGGGCGAATGGGTCTCTTGTAGAGGCTTGACTTAGCTTTTAGGATCCTCTAGTGTTAGTCTGTAGCTTTCGTTTGATCCAAGTTCCAATGTCAGATAGTTAGAAATAAATTTTATAGGTGAGATTTTTTGGATTGACAACAAATATAACTTTTTGCAACTTTGACACTTTGCAACTTTGAGGTCTTCAATCCTTCTTCAACTTATAAACCTACATGTTCACAAAGAGGAGAAAAATATTTGTTTTTAGTGGATGGGGGTTTTCCTTTGGTAAAACCTCATTTTGTTATTCAAACCTTGAACTGAAATAATGAAACATGAAAGGAATGATGAATGAACAATTGCTATGTTGCAACTCATGAAACTCTTGAATAAACCTTTGGAGGACTGAAATATTGATCTTGATCTTGCATGAAATGGCTTAAATGGATGTGGATCTTGATACTTGAATATTTGCCTTTGATCTTTGAAACCTACAACACAATATTAGCTCCAAAAGCATGCATTATGCATAAGACCTTGACATGATGCTTGAGATCTTGATTGCTGCAATAAATCATTGATAAATTTTCCCTTAAATGCTCTTGATCATAATCTTTTCTCTTGTGAAAATTATCTCAATTGTTCTCTTGAAAATCTCACGAAACTTTCTTCTTAGACTTGATTTGATTAAACTAATCTTGTATTTATAAGGATCTATCCTTAATTTCCTAAAAATTAAAGATTATAAGCCAACATTAAAATTTAAATTTGGGGACATTAAAATACCACCAAAAACATATTTTAAATTTGGCTCCAAAGGCCTATTAAGGGCCCATTCACCTATGGGTGAATGGGTCCCAAGTCCCTATTCCTGAAACACACATTGCTCAAGGTAATTAATTATGTGTTGGCATTAATTTTTGTTGGGTTTTCCCTTTGGAAAATGTAATTTATTAGGCTTGTAGATGTCAAACAGGTCTTATTAAGGCATAATTAAGTCTAATTTATTTGAGGGGATCTAAACAAAGTATGAAAATGTAAAAAGAGTACATTCTCTCCACTACATTTAGCCCCCACTTTAGTGAGAGGAAGAGCGCAAGCGCAAACTCACACTAAAGTATATAATCAAGAGAGTTATAATTGTACAACTATTGGAAAGATAAGATGAGAAATTTCAAGGAGGATGATCAAGCCACCAAGATCTAAGATCCCATGGAAAACCAACAAAGGCACAAGGAGACACATGCATATTTTTGATGCAGTTGTTGTACATGCACACCAACAGGAAGATAAATTCTCACAAAGTACCATAGGAACCTACATTTCTTGAAATATCCATTGGAAAAACCTAAAATCTAAGGCAATCTCAGCTCAATCCCAAGGCTTGGGAATGTCAAGTCTTGACACACTAGGTTCACTCAAGGTTCATTTTGTAAATTGTTGTTAAACATGAGTGGCCTACGGTTGTCACAAATTGGTTGGTATTTGAAAGATTGAAACATAATCTCAGTCTGATCATTCACATGCCATTTAACAACTTCATGAAATCAAAAGATTTGCAATAATATTTCATGAACTTCAAATTACTTGCATATACTCAAGAAGATTTAGCATTTAGAATTTAACAAATTCATGGAAACAAAATATTTATAATAAAACTCCATGTATTTATCAATTTTGGAGTATTTTCTAAGAATATAAAGCATATAATCTAAAATAAAGCATAAAAATACTAAAATGTAAAGATTCCTCCCATGTATTATCCATGCATGCCTCAAGAAATAAATAAATCAAAGAAAACCATTATATACTTTACCAAATTTTTTTACAACTACGTATAGAATGATGCAAGAGTTCAAAGAAAGGGGATTATTTGCCACCAGATAGTGTCAGTATGCACCCAAATATGACGTAGCACACAATCTTTTCTGATAGGAACAAACAATCAGTTACGTATGATTTCATATCAAGAAATAGCTTTGAATTGGCTTCGATATTAGTTAATCTCAAATGAAACATACAATATTTTAATCTAGAATGGAACAAAAATAGGAAAAAGAATAAAACTTGAAAAAAAATTAGTTCTATGGAATCCATAAATTTTGAACTTCAAATTAAATAAAATAACTATCAGTTTTTTATAAAAACAAGGCCCCAAAGAGTTCAAATGGAACATATGAAAGAGAATCAAAGGAAAAAATAAAATAGTAGCATGTGGAAAATGACAATTGGCACAGAAAGTTTCTAGACTAATTCAAAGATACTTTGACTTTTATTTAGCGGCAAGCTTCCAACCTTCGAGCTCCGAGTCGTGGGTACTTTAACACAAAATGTAAAATTGTTAGCACATTTCTTCAAAATCCCTGGGATTAACTATCCTTTTTAGGCCTGAGAATAACCATACAAAATTCACTCCAAAACTCTACCCATGCATAAAATTTTGGTCTTCTATACTACCCAACTGTATGCTCTTCTTCACTAGACTCTCAATTTGAAGACTCATCTTCACCCTTCTTTTGTTGATATTCCTAGAAATCAATCAACACTTGATGTATACGCTCTTTCAGAACACTTTGAATTACCTTCCAACTATACTTATGCCTTGAATATTCTTTGGTTATTTGATTAATAGTTTCATTCCTCTGCTTTACCTCTATCCCATATTTTCTAATGGCATTCCTACATCTTATGATTTCATCAACGACCTCTTGACTCAATGACTAAACATGGTCCTTATTTACCATTACAATCCATCCCTTGAAAGCTTTCGTGCTTTTGTGTCACCGTTTCCTAGAGTTTGAGGATCACAATTTTGTCGAGCTAACATTTCAATGAAGCTCTCATCTTTATCCACTAACTTCCCACATACTTAAGTGACCTTTTCTAATCCACGTATACATTATAATAAAGTGTCACTTTCCCAACTTAACTCTACTCTCCATTTCTCAAGCATTAGAACTTCATATTCTACAACTACCTTCTCACTTATCAATTCTCATACATTTTTCTGAAGAAGTATCTTTAATCTTCTCCCTTATATTTCATTTGCTCTTGGTGGTCTCGACATTCACTCTCAAGTCTTTTGGACTTTTCAAGCCAACGGTATGCCTCCTTACACTTCCCAATTGCCTCTCTTATTGATTCTTCACCTTGTCTCACTAGATATTCTATCCATTCTTCAAACACACTCAACTTATGTCAGAGCATTGTGATAGCATCTACCTATTCTTTGGAAATCAACATTGGATTTTGTGGCAGTTTAGTTTGAGATTGACTAGATTGGGCTAATTATCTAATAAAATTTTCTAGGAAATTAACCCATTATTTTAATTCCTTCTTCTTTTGTTTGTTTTTCTTCACTCGGGCGACAATAGTTTCTAAATTCACCTTCATCTCGTCTAACTCCTACTCCATGATGAATGTCTACATTTATTCATTGTCTCATGGTAATCCCTAGCTGTCATTTCATGATTGCTCTTTTCTCCTACTGGAGTAGCTATCTTAAGAGTTCTTCCTCCATATAAATTTTGTTTTACATCATGTCGAATCTTTTCTCTAGCTCTAAGATTAGGGGTTTCTAGTTATTTCATTAAAATTTTAAAATATAGAGGAACTAATTCCACCTCCAATGGTAGAGCTAATTTCCTAACTAACCAATTAGGTGCTTCTTATTTTTTTCCTACCTCTTCAGTATTAACTTGTTCCTAATGATCAAATTTTTCAAGAACATCTTCTCTCAATTCTCTAATATTTTCCATCACAACCTCTAGAACTTTTAAATTTTTTGTCCCCAGTGGCAAGGATTCTGGATTATCATGATTTTTCTATGTCTCTTTCTCTTTGAGATTTATATTCTCCTGTCTTGACATGTTTTCAACATCATTCCTTGGAGTAGACTTTTTATTTTGTCCTAAATCATCAAGATTCTCATCATTTCCTTGTTTTCTATCCAAGGTATGTGGGGATTTTGTATATTTATCCATGTCTAAACTTTCTCCTAGTTCTCCAAAAGTTAGTGGTTTCTCAACAATCATTTCAACTGTTCCTTGTGAAGGTTGATCTTTAGTTGTACGATTATCAATTATATATTCTTCTTCATCAATAATGGAAATAGGGCTCTGAATTGTAGTGCCACCCATTTCTTTTAGTGGTGACACCTCTTCCCTTACATTTATTTCCTCAGGGTTTCTCACCTCTTGGGTGAGTGATCTTGCTATGAATTATTCTTCTTCTCTACTCTTTGGATGTGACCCTATATCAAGAACTTCTTTGACCACGGGTTGCATTATTGGATCTCCTTTAGACTGTTCCTCCTTAAATTGTCTCAACATAGAAGACAATTTTTCAAGTTTATCTACAACTTCTTCTTTAGTTATTTTAGGATCTTCCCATGTAATTATGAGTGTCCCTCCCAAATCTTGTCTCATTGTAGTAGTATTAATTGAGGGTGGAGAGGTAAACATAGCCGCTACATTTGGTGATACAGACCTTGTCTTAGCATGTTCCTATATTCTCATTCCTACTTCTTCATCATTCAAGGTTTGAGATCTTGGCTTTGTCATGGAAGAAAATCCCACCTTTGGTGTTTCCATTATATTATTCAGAGTGTCCATAGTTTCTTTGTACAGGCTAGTTGGTCATGACACCATTCAAATTCCTTGGCTTGAGCTATCAGGATCTTCCTCCCTACCTTTCTTAGCTTCCCTTATTTCAAAAACCTTCCTTTTCTTCTCAACACCCCTACTATACCCCAATTTATTCACCATCTTTTCCTTTCTCTTAACATTGCACAGGTATGTGGGTGTTATTCAAGCTTCCTTCATTGTTCTGAGGTAACCATCAATCCAAGACTGAGTATATCTTATTACTATCCTAGAAATTCCTTCAATGGTTATGACCTCCTTCTTTGTGTAGTCAAGGTCTGGGATGGGTTCATCATAAACTTTGTCTAATTTGTAAGCTAGATTTCTTACTCCTCCACTATCAACATCTATTTTTTTTGGAACATCATGAATTCTGAGAACCTTTAGTTCATCCAGTGATAACCTCTAATATGACCACTTTCTCGCATCATGATCATCATCACAATTATAAAAATAGTCTTCCAAATGATAAAAATGAGCATATTTTTTGGTTATATTCTTGGCAAGACTATCCATCGGGTCATAATTTTCCCTTTGAAGTGTGAAGAAATCTAACCCATAAATTTTTAACTCATCCTCACATAGCTTAGTATTTTTGGTTGCAATGCATTTATAATTCTCAATAGTGATAGGGAATTTCACATATCCTTTCTTGTGTACTTGTGAAAAATAGCATGAGATGACAACACCTGTCTCGCAAGTTTAAGTAACAATATTTTTTCTTTTGGGTATCTAGGAAGCATGAAGGGATAATTTGTAAACTCTTCTACTCTGATGTAGGTGAAATCATGGTGGATTAGGGTTCATATTATGAAATCCTTGATTCTTATTTTGCAGCCCACCTTTGAAATGAAAGTGGCATAGGTGGTAGATGCAGCATGCCCATGTGTTACTTTAGTCTTTATGAGACAATGACATAAAAGGAAGTGTCAAGATTGGATGATGAATGGTTAACTATCAATAAGATTTGAAAACACTTGAAATTTGACCTTAAATAATTACTGAGGATCAAGTCTTTTATTTATCAGGTTTATGAGAACTGGGTGCAAAGGATACCCAGGTAAGGGTAAAGGTAAGACTAGTTTGGTTCAAAATAAACTCAGTTCCCAAAACTTTTGGTTTTTGGTTCTAAAGAAAAGAAAATCCACAATCGGGCTTAACCAAGGACAAAAAAGTTGACACATGAATACTTGAGACAATTTATCCTAGGTGAAAACTCATTGAGTGCAACGACTAGTCGAGCACAATGTGAATTTCATAGAAGATGTATTATACTTAGAGAAACAACACCTGACACCCAAAAACCAAAGAATCTAGATAATCAATAAAATTTCAAGAAAAAAAAAATTGAAAATACTCCAAGCTTAGGAAGGCATCAATTCAAGCGAGAGCTAGGAACTTTGGAGAAAAACTTTCATTTTATTGTTTCCTCCAAAAGAAACACACCAACGAAAGCAAAAAGAAAATAAAGGGAAAAGAAAAAGAAAATATTGGTCCACATTTTGCCAAAGGGAAAAATGGGGCATGTTGTGAGACTACACAACAACTAGCAACCAGCAAAACCAACCAAAATAATAGAAAATCAATTCCAGAAACAATAATCCTACTTTAACTTTCTATATTTTTTTGAATTATAAATAGTCAAACCCTCACTTTAACATTCCTTTCTCTTTAATTAGCATAAAAAAATTTAATTTCATTGAGCTCATGTGTGTGCCAGTGATTTTTTCTACTATAATAAATTCATTGCATAAAAATTTTTTGCATTGACCTACATAATTTAGTAATTCTCTTTTAAGCCAACCTTGGGTATTATCTTACTGCCAATCAAGCATCCATAGCCCTAATAAGGTTATCTCTGTAATTCCCCTAAATATAGCTCTACTTCCAGTTAGGCGTCTATAGCCCCAATAGAGGTATTTGGATAGACTAAAGAGTTGAATTTTCTCTTATGATATTTCTTTGATATTCATTTTTTCATTTTTTGATATTTCATTGTAAGTTCTTTTGCTTCAACTTGCATGAAATGAATCCCACTATTAGGTTGGGAATTACAATACTAGAAAAGGGTACCTTTTGATATTTCACTCAATGCAAATAATTGCTATCCTAAATCTAGTAGAATTCTTTAAATGTGGGTGTTTGTAGCTTGATATCAACTAAATGATTTATGTGAACTAAAGTAAATGAATCTAAAATAGTTTCCCAACTATCTATAATTAGAGAACCATTTCTAGTTAAAGTATGAATCACATTTCTAGAATTGATACTCTATAATTTTGAATACCTTCGAAGCTTGCTAACTATTTTCACATCTTAACAACACAAAACTCCAGAAAGAAAATAAAAGAGCACAAAACCAAATAAAAAACTATTTACATATTTACAACGATGACCAACAACCAACGCTAAGCTTGAAAATAATGTTTCAAGAATTTCCCATTGATATGAAATAGAACATCTTCTCGAGTAAGATTTTTAAGCCTATAAGTGATATTGCCTAATATTTTAGATACCTGGTAAGGACCAATCCACAACTTGGAAAACTTACCATGTTCACCATTAAGTTCATGGGCTTTGTCCCAAGATAGGACTAAGTTATATATTCTAAAATATTTCAATTTATCCCTTTTGTCAAACCAACGCTTTACCACAAATTGATGCCTAACAAAATGATCTATTACCCTAGTACATTTTTCATCTAAATGCATCAGTTGTAACAACCGAGCCTCAATATGGCCATCTAATCCAATATACTCTTGGGAAAACTTCTAGGTAGGGATCTTCAAATTTATGGGTAATATAGGATCAACCCCATATACCAAATGGTAAGGGGAATTCCCCAAAGTATATTTCATTCTAGTTTGGTCAACCCAAAGGGCATATTTTAGCAAGGAATTTCATTCCCTAGGATTCTTTTTAATCAACTTTCTAATTATGTCTAGTAGGTTCTTATTTTGATGATTCTACTAATCCATTTCCCTACAGGTAGTAATTAGATGAAAATTTCAACATTATAACGTATTCAATTTTCCCAATTGGAAAATTTCAATGAAGAGAAAGTACGGTCATTATCACATACTAGGGCATACAGTACTCAAAACCTAGTAATGATGTTTTTCTCTAAAATTTGATTACCACTTTCATGGTGCATTGTTTGCTATGGCACGCTTCAGTCCACTTGGTACAATAATCAATAGAATTTAGCACATACTTGTGACCTACAAATGGCGGTGGATTAATGGTGCCTATGAATTCTAATCCCCACTACACAAAGGGATGCATTTCCATCACGGGCTATAATGGTTGTGCATTAAATTTTCCTTTTTGTGCAGTATTTTGGCATATATAACAATTATTTACATGATCATACATATCTTTAAAAATAGTTGGCCAATAATAGATGGCTCTCAAAATGAGGTGTGTAGTGGCTAAGGGTTCTCCGTGAGTCATGCTAAACATATCATGTAATTCCTACAACACTTCAGGTGCTTCTTTCTTGTACACTCAACTTATGTCAGAGCGTTGTGATAGAATCCACCTATTCTTTGGACATCAACAATGGATTCTTTGACAATTTAGTCTATGATTAACCATATTAGGCTAATGATCTGATAAAATTTTCTAGGCAAGAAATCTGTTCTTTTAATTCCTTCTTCTTTTGTTTGTTTTTCTTCACTCAAGCAGTAGTAGTTTCTAAATTCACCTTCATTTCCTCTAACTCTTAATCCCACAATGAATGTCCTACATTTAGCGTTGCCACCTAGTAATCCCTAGCTATCATTTCATTCTTGGTCTTTTCTCCTACGGGAGTAGCTATCTCCATCTAAATTTCATTTTATAGCATGTCTAGTCTTTACTCTATCTCTTGGCTTAGGGGTTTCCAGTTCTTGCATTAAACTTTTAAAATCCATAGGCACCAATTCCACCTCCAATGGTGGAGATAATTTCTTGACTAACCAGTCATGTGCTTCTTCAGTATTAACTTGTTCCTAATGATCAAAGTGTTCAAGAACCTCTTCTCTAAATTCTCCAGTGTAGCCCATCACAAACTCTGAAACTTTTATAGTTTCTATCTCTAGTACAAAGGATTCTAGATTACCATGATCTATCTTTGTCTTTTTCTTTCCCAGCCTATGGAATGATTAGAGACACTCATCCAAGAGGCTTCAATGAGTATGAATTCACTAGAAGGATTCAACAAGAAGAGGCCACTTAGTGCACCAAGAATATGGTCGCTAGTGGAATGCATTTGGCAAGAGGGTTCTTATTGGTGATGGATGCTCCTGAATTGCTACTATAATGTATGAAATGGTATGACCTAGATAAGAGGGTCATTGTAAAATAAGGGAGAGTCTATACAGACCTCTCAATAGATAGCATTATGTATACACTTGGTCTCCCTATGTTCAATTAAATGAATACATTGGATATGAAGGTTGTTGTCACATCATGAACAATATCATAAGACCAAAATAGAAGCTTCATGTTATTAACATGATTCTAGGAGAAGATGAAAAATATGCAAAAAAAATCTTGAGGTCATCATTTATTTAGGAGATTCGGTATATGATAACCCTATTGAGAAGAATAGCTAGATTCATATATGCCAACAAATTTGAACCCTAGATGTTTGGAATTATGAGGAAAATGATGGATAGCCCCATGCAAATTCATTGGGGGAGTTTTATTTGTGACAAATTGCATGAACAAATACAGACATTCCTAGACACCTAGTGGTTTACAATGTCTTCATATGTTGTCTATTCCTATGCCCTAAGGGAAAATATACAAGGTTTAAATAGAGTAGGTACCCTAGGGAGACAACTAGGAAATAATTTGATTTATCACAATTTTCCCTAAATTACTATTTATCAGTATCAAGAAAACTATTGAAGATTAAATGATGTGTTTTCTATAAAGTTGGTGAGGTTGATGGAAGGGGACAAAGCCAAGAGACTATCTCTTGAAGCACAGGATGTCATAAAAGTTGTTGTATATTGGTTTATTTAGTTTCCTACTTTCATCTACACCAAAGTAGAAGGGTTTACATATTATCCCTTCATTCTTCCAAGATATCCAACAAAAAAAATATTATTACTTGAACTTGCGAGACAAGTGTTGTCATATCATGCTATATTTTTACAAGTACAAAAGAAAGGATTTGTGAAATTCCCTATCACTATTGGGAATTATAAATGCATTGCAACCAAAAATGTTGTTGTGTGAGGCTGAGTTAAAACTCTATGGGTTAGATTTCTTCACACTCTAGAGGGAAAATTATGACCCAGTGGATAGTCTTGCCAAGAATGTAAGCATGAAATATGCTCATGTTTATCATTTGAAGGACTATTGGTATATTGTGATGATGATCATTATTTGAGAAAGCAGACATATCAGAGGTTATCATTGGATGAAATAAAGGTTCTTAGAACTCATGATGTTCTAGAACAAATGGATGTTGAAGATGGAGAAGTAATTCATATTACAAATTAGACAAAGTTTATGATGAACCCATCCCAGACCTGGACTACACAAAGAAGGAGGTTGTAACCATTGAAGGAAATTTTAAGAAAGTACTGAGATATTCTTAGTCTTGGATTGATGGTTACCTCACAACAATGAAGGAAGCTAGGATAACACCCACATACCTATCCAATGTTAAGAGAAAGAAAAAACTATTGAATGAATCGGGGTATAGTGGGGGTGTTGAGAAGAAAAGAAAGGTTGTTGAAACAAGGGCAGCTAAGAAAGGTAGGGAGGAAGATCTTGATACCTTAAGCCAATGAATTTTGATGGCATCATGACTAGCTAGCCTGTGCAAAGAAACTATGGCCACTCCAGCCAATATAATGGAAACACCAAAGGTGGCATTTTCTTCCACGAAAAATCTGAGAGCTCATCCCTTGACTAACAAAGAAGTAGGAATGAGAACACAAGCACATACTAGGACAAGTTCTACATTGAAAAATGTAGTGTCCATGTTTATGTTGGAAGTTGGTTGATGCTCCCCTTGGGATTCATGACATGGAATAACCACCTCCCGTGGATCTATTAACTCAAGCAATTGTATCAAGCAGTAATAGGTTGACCTTTTGGTGTAACACCAACCGTTTCCTGACCAAAAATTGGTATCATAGCCAAAGGTTATGGGTTTGACTCCCCTCAGGTAATGCTAAGTGAGAGATTTTTGGTAGTTGATTAGTGCTCCCCTTTGGATTCGTGACATGGACTAAATTCCTCTTGTGGATCCATTAACTCTGGTAGTTGTATCGGGCATTAACAAGTTGACATTTTGGAACAACAAAAATCATGGGGCCAATAGTTTACCTCTCCAACCTTGGTTAATACTGCAGTAATGAGACAATATTTTGAGGGACACCCATTATTATAGGGGAAGATCCTGAAATAACTAAAGAAGAAGCTGCAAAGCAACTTGAAAAATAGTTTACTAGGTTGATACATTTTAAGGAGAAACAATCTAAATGAGATCCAATAATGCAGCTAGTGGTGGAAGAAGTATCTGATATAGGGTTACATATTGAGAGTAGAGAAGAAGAAGAATTCATAGAAATATCACTCGCCCAAGAGGCGGGAAACCCTAAGGAAATAAATGTAAGGGAAGAGGTGTCGCCACTAAGAGAAATGCAGGCACTACAATTTAGATCCCTATTTCCATTATTGATGAAGAAGAAGATGTAATTGATAATCATACAACTGAAGATCAACCTTCACAAGGAAGTGTTGAAATGATTGTTGAGAAACCACTAACTTTTGGAGAACCAGGAGAAATTCAGGACATGGATAAATGTACAAAGTCCTCACATACCTTGGGTGGTAAACAAGGAAATGATGAGAATATTGATGTTTTAGGACAACAAGAAAAGTCTGCTCCAAGGAATAATGTTGAAAAATGTCAAGATAGGAGAATATAAGTCTTAGAGAGAAAGAAATAGAGATAGATCATGGTAATCCAGAATCCTTACCATTGGGGACAGAAAATGTAAAAGTTCCAAACTTTGTGATGGGAAACATTGGAGAATTGAGAGAAGAGGTTCCTGAACACTCTGATCATCAAGAACAATTTAATATCAAAGAGGTGGGACAAAATGAAGAAGCACATGATTGGTTAGTTAGGAAATTATCTCTGCCATTAGAGGTGGAATTGGTGCCTCTTGATTTTAAAATTTTAATGCAAGAACTAGAAACATTTAAGCCTAGAGATAGAGAAAATACTAACCATGCTATAAAATGGAATTCAAATGGAGAAAGAACTCTCCAGATAGCTACTCTAGTAGGAGAAAATACCAAGCATGAAATGACAGCTAGGGATTACCAGGTGACAATGATAAATGTAGGAAATTCATCGTGGGAGCAGGAGTTAGAGGAGATGAAGGTGAATTTAGAAACTACTATTGCTTGAGTGAAGAAAACAAAAGAAGAAGGAATTAAAAGATAGGTTACTTGCTTGGAAATTTAATCAAATCATTATCCCAATCTAGTCAATCACAGACTGAATTACCATAGAATCCAGTGTTGATGTCCAAAGAATAGGTAGATGCTATCACAACACTCCAATATAAGTTGAGCATGTTTGAAGAATGGATAGAATATCTAGTGAGACAAGGTGAAGAATCAATAAGAGAGGAAATTGGGACATGTAAGGAGGCATACCATTGGCTTGAAAAGTCAAAAATACTTGAGACTGAATGTTGAGACCACCAAAAGTAGAATGACATAGAAGGGAAGAGATTAAAGATACGTATTCAGATGGATGTCTAGGAATTGATAAGTGAGAAGGTAGTTGCAGAATAGGAATTTTTGATGCTTGAGAAATGGAGAGTATAGTTAAGTTGGGAAAGTGAAACTTTATTATAATGCATAAGTGGATTAGAAAAGGTCATTCAAGTATGTGGGAAGTTAGTGGATAAAGATGAGAGCTTCATTAAAATATTATCTCGACAAAATTGTGATCCTTAGAATCTAAGACAAGGTTACATAGAAGTGAAATCTTTCAAGGGATGGATTGAAAAGGTAAATAAGGACCCTATTTAGTTATTGAGTTGAGAGGTCATTGATGAAATCATAAGATGCAAGAGTTCCATGAGAAAATATGGGATAGAGATAATGTGGAGGAATGAAACTATTAATAAGATAATAGAAGAATATTCAAGGCATAAGTAAAGCTGGTATGTAATTCAAAGTGTTCCAAAAGAGCATATACATAAAGTGTTGATTGCTTTCCAAGAATATCAGCAAAAAAAGGGTGAAGATGAGTCTTCAAATCAAGAGTCTAGTGAAGAAGAGAATATAGTTGGGTAGCGGAAGACCGAAAGATTGTGCACGGGTAAAGTTTTGGAGTGAATTTTGTATGGTTATTCCTAGGCCCGACAAAGACAGTTAATCTTGAGGATATTAAAGAAAAGAGTTGACAACTTAGCAGTTTATGTGAAAGTACCTATGACTCAGAGCCCGAAAGGTTGGGAGCTTGTTGCTAAAGAAAATTCAAAGTATCTTTGACTTAGTATGGAAAGTTATTATGCCAACTATCAACTATTGCGTGATACTATTTGATTTGTTCCTTTGGTTTTCTTTCATATGTTCCATTTGAACTCTTTAGGGCCTTATTTTTATAAAAGGCCGATAGTTTTTTTATTTTATTTGAAGTTTAGAGTTTTTGGATTCGAGAGAACTAAAAATTTCAAGTTTTATTCTTTTTCCTATTTTGTGTTCCATTCTAGAATAGAAACTTGTATGTTTCATTTCAGATTAACTAATATCAAAGCCAATTCAAAGCTATATCCTAATATGTAATCATACGTAGCTGATTTTTTGTTCCTATCAGAAAAGATTGTGTTGTGCCAAATTTGGGTGCATACTAACACTATCTGATGGCAAATAATCCCTTTTCTTTAAACTATTGCATCATTTTATGCCTAGTTGTGAAGCAATCTAGTGAAGTATAGAATGGTTTTCTTTGATTTAGTTATTTCTTGAGGCATGTGTGGATAATACCTAGGAGAAATCTTTACATTTCAATATTTTTATGCTTTATTTAGATTAGATGCTTTTATATTTTCAGAAAATGTTCTAAAATTGAAAAATACATGGAGTTTTATTATAAATATTTTATTTCCATGAAGTTGTTGAATGCTTAAAGCTAAATATACTTGAGTATATGCAAATAATTTGAATTTCATGAAATATTATTGCAAATATTTTGATTTCATGAAGTTGTTAAGTGACATGTGAATGATCAGACTTAGACTATGTTTCAATATTTTAAATACCAACCAATTTTTGAAAATCGTAGGTCCCTTGTGTTTAACAACAATTTACACAAAGAACCCTAAGTGAACCTAGTGTGTCAAGACTTGACATTCCCAAGCCTTGGGATCGAGATGAGATTGCCTTAGATTTTAATTTTTCCTAGTGGATCTTTCAAGAAAGGTAGGTTCTTGTAGTACTTTATGAGAATTTATCTACATGTTGGTTTGTGTGTACAACATCTACATCAACAGAAGTAGCACTAGAAGGAGGGCCTTCCTTGTTCAAAATAAAGGAAGTTGGAGTTCTGTAGAGTCACTAGGTCTCGATCTAGTGATCCTCGTGTGACACTAGTAGAGCTTAGTGGCCATAATTCATCTAGGACCCGAGGGTCAAGGTCTATAAGTGCAATCTCAAAAAAATTGACCACTATGATACCTCCCCCACTTGTAGTGATGGCTTTCTTCAACATAGAGTCTCCTATCCAATTTTTTGTATACACTTATCCTCCAAAGAATCTAAATAAATTGTGTCTAAAGTAATATCTTCATAAATATATGGAAGAACATATAAGTATCTTCAAAGATACATGCTTTAGAGGCATAATACAACATGAAGATGTTGTGTGCAGGTTGTTTCCCTATATGTTGAGTGATGAAGTTTATCAATGGTACATCAATCTACCCTGTAATTTTTTTAAGACATGGCAAGACATGGAAAATCAATTCTTAGCTAGGTTAAGAATGCTAGTAGACCTTGCCTTTCTATATCATCATTTTTCTCAGATCAAAATGTTTGACAGTGAACCTATAACCGCTTTCAATGATAGATTCCAAAAGGATTATTCTAGGTTACAAGCACCTTGTGTGGTAGCTAATTTATCTCTCATTGTTGTTTATTACACTACAGTAGATCCATTGACAATGATGTCTGTAAAATGGAAGGAAAATATTCCTACTACCCTAACTAAAGCCTATGCAAAAGCCATAAGTGTGAATCTAGAAATGAAACACCTTGGAAGTGGATCGTCTATGAATGATGGGAATAGTTTGAATAACTATCCCATCCCAAGTATGAGTGGAGCCCCATTGAACAATACAGTGGTCCCTAAATCTTTCCCTTCAATGATTCAAAATGGGGAATTTTTGCATAATAATTTCTTTCAACTTGAAAGTAGTCAAGCATTAGTCCCACACCTTGGCCCAGCTATCATAGAAATAAATCCCAACAAAAATTATTTCTTTACATAGACTCAATAGAGTCAGAGAGTAAAGAATCAAGAGGATAAAGAAGATATTAAGGAAATAAAATCTTATCTTAAGAGATTAACCATCGAGGTTATGCAACTACGAAATCAGAATTTATATTCTCAAAATAACAACCAAAATTCACAAGGTCGAACATATAATGCTCCTAGACCACCTAGACCTTGGAATACATGACCTAACAATGGAGGTTGTCTACACCTTTGGATAATGCTAACTCCTCCAAATATAGGTCCACATCTAAATTCAATTTAGCTAAACTAGCCATGAGTAATTGTTGTAGGATTCACAATACCAATTCTCATACAAAAGTTGATTGTTTGCAGTTCAAAATTGTGTTAGATATTTTCCTAGTTGCAACATATCATAACGATCAGTGTGATTCTCACCCACCGTAGGGGAATGAACTAGTTCCAATAGGATATGATTCAACACTGGTATTAGAAATTTATGTGTCTTATGAGTCACCGACTATTTCTAAGAGTAATACCTATGAGTGGGGTAATAGTTCAGCCATGACTTTGGAAACTTATACGTTTCCTTATCAAGATGAAAATGAACCTCAAGATAAAGCTAATGAAATTCATGTTTTTCAGCAATATCCCAAGGGACACAATTACAACCTGAGGAGCAACACCATTGGTGGGAATAGGTTTAAAGTACCCTGACTATGCCAATCCTACCTAATAACTTTAACACTCCATCAAATGATAAATCTAGTGACAATCTATGGTTAACAAAGATAACCTCGCAATATATAAATTCTTAGAATACTTCACAAGTGATAAAATAGAATTTCACTTATCAAAATAATTTCACTAACTATTTGGTGGAAGAAATAAAAAAGGTAAAGATCAATCTATCTTTATTAGAATTGCTTAAAACACCTATAATTAGGAAAGATTTCTTAAATACATTATAATAATTTCACAAAGAAATCATGGTTGGTTAGTAAAGAGACACAAGTGAAATACAACACCATTAAAATGAAGGAAAAAAACATGGTTCCAATGGTGGATGCACATGTGGATTTTTATAAAGGAAAGATAGAGTCATTGCCATTTTGTTAACACTAAGAAGTTTTGGTAAAAATCTCCATAATTTCTTGGTAGATTCAGGAGCATCCACTAATGTGATGCATTTGTCCATATATTAGATGCTAGGTTTAACCCCAAATAACTCCTTAAAGAGAGTTACTCAATTGGATAAAATTGAGGTGAATGTATTTGGAGAGTTAACTAACATCTATATGTAGTTAATGTTGGACCCTAGGATTCAGTACTACATTGATATCCAAGTGGTCGAGATACCAAATAGTTATGGGATGTTATTGAGTAGAGATTGGTCAAATACTTTGAACGAATACATGTCTATTGATTTCTTACATATTTGGTTACCCTAGAAAGGATTCCCTAATTAGATCATAATAGAGAGAGAACCATGTATGATACACATGATCAATAATTAAAACCAGAAAAATAAAGTCCTATACATCAATGTAAAAACCCAGTGTATATGGAATTAAAAGTTTTTGGAGTTAAGATAGAAGAGGTCTTCATGTGTAATGCAAAAAAACATGATTTATAACTCTGAGGAGGGATATGCTAGTAGATTCTAACTATGATTCCTCCAAAGGAGAAGATAGTCACCTAGATAAATTTTGGATGAATATTGCTAGAGAAGCTTGTAAGAGCTAGAAGACTAAAGATTCATTGAAAATTTTGTTGTTACAAGGCTGGTTCAAGTTGTATAATTCTTTACATTCAAAGGATAGTTGTGTGGTCTATTTGGATATTATTCATAGAATTGGAAATCAGTGCTATTTGAAAGATACAATTCCTAATAGGTCTAAACCTAAAACACTTAATGACATAACACATGCAACGCAGATTGAAAATGTTAACTTATCATTTTTTTAAAATGTTAAGCTCAAATCCATTGAAGATCAAACTTGGACCCTTAGGTTTGATGGATCAAAATCTAAACAAGGAATCAGAGTGGGGGTGGAGTTGATCATTCCCCAAGGTAAGTCATTTCTTGTTGCATATAGACTACAATTCCAATTTTCTAACAATGTGGCCGAATATGAAGCTCTCATCTATGGTTTGATGCTCACGATCAAGAAGAAGGTTAAGATTCTTAAGGTATTTGGTGATTCAAAATTAGTGGTAAATCAAGTCAGTAAACAATATATTTGTCATTACAAATTATTTTCTAGCTATCAGCATTGAGTGTGGGACCTTATTGAAGACTTTGACACTTTTAATATTACTCACATCCCATAGAGATATAATCAAATAGAAAATTCCTTAGCCACTACTGCTAGTACCTTAGAACCATTAAATGCTTCATAATTGAGAAGGTTTATCATTGAGTTGGTATAGTTTCCTTTAGTTCCAGATAACATCACCAATCTACAAGTATTCGAAGATGATCAACACATATTGGATTTTATCACTAATTCAGGTATCTTCAAAGCCCAGATAATTGAGGAAGTGTATTTTCTAGATGATGAAATTTAGGATGATGAGTTAGCTCAATTGAAAGATAATGATATTGCAAAAGGAATAATTGAGTTGGAAATATTGTTCAATATGGATCAAATAATTTGGTAGAAATACTTGCCTAAATCTGATGGGGGACAGTCTGACTTTTATAATTTGAACACTGAGGAAGACACTAGGAATGTGTTCATAGGAAAATTATGCACTGAGAAAGAGCAATGAAACATTTCCTAGGCACTCAGAGACTACTAGAAATTTATATCATGGATTTATGAAGACTTACAAACATATGACACCTCCATCATAACTCATACAATCCTGTTGAAACCTGATGCAAAGCCTTTCTGGAAAAAACATCATATGAATGCACTTTTAGAACCCCTAATTCAAAAGGAAGTACAAAAGCTCCTCTTAGCCAGGATCATTTTCCCCATCAAAAATTCTACTTGGGTGGCTAATTTAGTTCCTTTCAGAAAGAAGAATGGAGACATTCGACTGTGTGTAGATTTTCAAAATCTTAACAAGGCATCCAAAAATGATAATTATCCCCTACCTTCATTGGATGAAGTATTGCAGATTGTTAATGGTTCATAGATGATTTCCTTCTTGGATGTATTCTCTGGGTATAACCAAGTAATGGTTGCTAAGGAGGATAGGATGAAAACAACCTTCAGCACAAAGTGCAGAACTTTTTCTTATAGAAGGATTCCATTTGGACTAATTAATATTGGAGCCACATTCTAGAGAGAAATGGACTATGCCTTATGAGACCTGGTTGGAAATTGTATTATCAAATATATGGATGATCTCATGATTTTTCCAAGAATATAGAAGATCATGTTTGTGATCTTAGATCCATATTATAGAAATGTGAGACATACGGAGTGCTACTAAACCTGAAGAAATTTATTTTCGAGGTAACTATCAGACATATTATCTCAAAAAGAGGTATTTCAATAGACCCAAAATGAGTGAGTGCCCTACTCAAACTACAACCCTTGAGAAGTAAGAAATAATTAAAGTCCTATTTTGGAAAGATCAATTTCATCATAAAGTTCATTACTAGATTTGTTGAGATAGTAAAACCTTTAAATGACATGTTAAAGAACGGCACCAAAATTTAATGGACTAATGAGACTAAGCTCACTTTTAAGAATATAAAATATACAATCATAGAAGCACCAGTGTTGGTAAGTTTGAATTATGTTAAACCCTTTTACATTTATTCGTTTGCTTCAAGTCATACATGTGTAGCTACACTAATGCAAAGAGGTGAAAACAAATAAGAAAAACAAATTTCTTTCATGAGTGCTCCCTTTAAAGAGACGGAGCTAAGATATATAGATATTGAGAAACAAGATTTTGTATTGGTCAAGGTAGTAAATAAGTTTAGACACTACATTCTCAAGAGTATAGTTAAGGCGATTGTGTCTGGCTTAGCAATGAAGATGCTACTTACACAAAGTAAACTTGGAGAGAAAAGAGCTAAGTGAGACACTATTTTACAGGAGTTTGATCTATAAATTATACCCATGAAGTTAGTTTGTAGAAAAGCATTGGTTAAATCTATTGTTGAGAATTATCCTTAGATTTCTAGCCAGCAATATACTCTAGATATAGAGAACTGAGACAATTGGTACTCTAATATTTGGTATTATCTGGTCAATAACAACTATCCAGACAAAGCCTATGTTTGATATGTAGTAGAAATGACAAGATACACAATCATACAATTTCAAAGACTTAAAAAAGAAAGGAAAAGGGGTGGATCAAGCCTCGACTATTTGTCCATATAGATATGGATCAAGCCTTAGTTGTTTGTCCAAAAACATTTACAAGTGAAAACCCATTGTTCACTATGCAAATAAAATATACAAAGTGAGAGACACACACATGGTTGGTATGTACTCACAAGAATCAAACAAGTGGTTGATGGGAAAGTCACGCTAGGTCTACAGGCTCTCATATGTATAACCATACCAAAATTTATGCCTCTTGATAACTTTGATAAGGTGCCACACAATATGAACTTTGAGCTTCATAAGGCTAGCAAGCTTCGCTATGCTAGACACTCATGAACAAAAATGGCTCCACTAAAAATCAAGATGTGTTATGCTTGGTGGCCATGAAAAAGGTTATAAATTTGTGCTTCATAGGGCTAGCAAGCTTCATTATGCTAGACACTTATGAAAAAATGAAAATAGGATAAGACATGTTAAAAAGGGTTTTTCTTAATGTGTGTAAGGTCTCACCTTAGGGAACATCTTTCTTGACATCACCACCAAGAGAGGACAAATCGAAGGATAAAATATTCACAACTTAGGTAATGTAAGCCATAGCATTACCACTAAGAAGAATGCCATATGTGAAGAAAGATCACAATCTTTTACATCAATCCCAATGTCACCAAAAAGAATACATGACACATGAATTGAGAATATCACACTAAAAAAACATGAATTATGATAAAAAAATGTCAAAATGATAATACCAATGTATGCCCCCACTTTAAATAAATTACTAAACACCATGTTGTGAGAAATTAATTTAAAGTAGAAAAATGATAAATGCTAAACAATAAATACATGAGAGCTTATTTGAAAATCCTTATGTCAAGCATAGGTTTTCAAATGAAGCTATGTCATGAAGAAGGGTTTCCCCCAAATGAAATCCCCAACACATAAGGGATCCACGGATTTGGGGTTAGCATATGTCTTTGCTACAATGTTATTATAGAGCTTGAAAATGTCATCATTCCTCAAATACTTGTAGAACTTGAAGAATGACACATAGAGAGTTAAAACAAAGAAAATATTTTGGGTCAAATGGAAGAGACCTAAATGTCTTGACACCTTACATCATCCCCAAAAGGAAAACACAATACAAGAGAAAAGATAAAGGTATATGACATATAGAAGAATGTAGGTACAAATAGAGGAATGAACATAAATACATGTCAAATAGAATGATACGAAGAATCACATTACACACATGAAAAGAAAGAAAAGAAACACTAGAAAAGAACATGCAATTAAACCTATAGTGGGTCATCCACATCTCTATCTTTTTCATCATATGTGGAAGGCAGATAACTAACCAAAGGGACAATGACAAGTGCTGTACTAGGAGCATCACTAGGTTCAACACATGGTGAGTCACTCTTTTTAGGAGGACCATCACGGTATCCCAACTCAATGAAGTGGAAAACAACAAATTTAATTCACCATGCACTTCTTCATCAATTTTAGCAATCTCATCATCATCCAAGTTAATCACAATAGGAGGTCTTATGGTAATATCCATGGAAGGTACTTGTTCTTGTTGTGATCGAGATATAGGATTTTTTTATTGTGGTGAAGGTGGAGAATCATCATGAATTTCTTGAATTTGTGTTTGATCTTGAGTTGTTGATTCATCTTTTTCTTGTAGTTGATGAGTAATAGCATGACATATATGCCTATGCTCTCTATCATTGTAGTTTCCTTTTGTATGGTTTTCAAGTTGTGATTATGTAGGAGTGGGTTTATCAACCCTAGGTTTCTTTTATTCCTACAAGGGAGGAACAGAAGGAACCATGGAAGGTTTTTCAATCACTTTCTATTTATCTTTATAAACCTGTTTGATCTTGGGAGGAACAATAGGACTTGTATGGTTATCTCTTGGTCTTTTATAGGAGATAGGCAAAGGATTTGACATGGATTGGTCTTGGTTTCTTGGAAGGGATTTTGGTTCAATCATGGATTCATCAATGATAGGAGACTCAATCATGAGGTTAGGTGTATTTATAAGATGTTTAATTTTATTACTCAAAGCCTTACATTCATTGATTGAATGACCACGTACTCAATGATATGCACAAAATATGTTTTTTTTGTAGAATTTTTTCCGTGTTCTTGGAGGAAGAGTAATCAAGTAGGATTTGAGAAGCCTAAAAAACATAGTCTCTTGATCAATAGTAGGGGACATTTCTTTCTCAACACAAGATTTCATACACACAGTATATGATAAGGCATTAGATGAGGATGAAGATAAATTTTGGAAACCTAGGCCCTACTTAGACAATTATGGTATAGAATTGACTTGATTTCTATCATTTTTTTCCATGTTTTCATTATACCTATGTTTAGAAAGGCCTTTATATCCAATACCATTTTATGCTGCCAACTTGGATGAAGAGATTTTATGCTTCTGAGAAGGATTGGCTTCTTCACGAGCACACAAATCCTTTTTAAATTTTATAGTTACATATCTTCCTCTCATGAGGGATGGGAGTTGGAGATCCCCCATCACCACCATGGGGTGATTTTGTTGATGTAGAACCGAGTTGAGAAAATGAAACACGAGATTTTTTAGGTGTAGGTTGTGAGATTTTTTACTCTCCCATAAAGGAGGGTGTAAAATCTAATGCACCCCAATCATCCTTAAAACATGTATTTGACAATGAATCATTTGTATATGACTCTTTGGACTTTGAGGGTGAGATTTTGGACTCTTCTTTGAAAAAATGTGTAAAATCTAAAAGCCCCCAATCATCATCTAAGAGTTATGTTGTAGGTGAAAGATAGTTAGGATTACCATCAACTTGTATAGGTTCTACTTTGGAAGTTGGAATCAAAGTATTAAGAGAGTTGGAAGTGTCGTGATCATATTGAACTTGTGAATTATAGCTTTCTTCATCTTCTTCAACTGTGTATATCTTGTTCTTATATTCAAACTTCATCTCATAGTGAAGAGTAGATAGGACTCCTTTCATGGCATGAATCCATGGTCTCCCTAGGAGAAGGTTGTATGAAAGTGGTCCTGACATGATATGGATAAGAGCGGGAAAAACTATAGGTCCAATCTCAATGGGTAATGTGATCACTCCTAATGGTTACGTATTAACATTGTTAAAGCCATGAATATTAACATCATGGGGTTGAATAAGCTTCTTTTCCACAACAATTTTATCTAGGAGATCAATGCTACAAAGATTAATACCCAATACATTATCTATGAGTGTACACCAAACTATAGTTTCATTAATGATCACCTTTATCATCAAGGCTTCATGTTTATTTTGGATCTCAAGCAAGGGCAATTCATGTTGATGGAATGTGATATCTAGCTTTGTCACTTGGAGGATCCTATTGTATGGAGGTGATGTTTGAATCAAATCCCAAAGGGATATGTTTATCGGAGTACGATGAAGTTTCTCAACAAGATCATACCCTTTACCACTATGTTGAGGAATGTTGTATGTGTGATAAATTGTGTGATAACTTTGTTGTTGCAACATATTATTACTAGTAAGTTTCCTTACAAAGTTCAAGATAGCACCTAGAGGATTTCTAATAATGGGAGGTGACTTAGGAGGCTCCCTAATTAAAGGAGATATAATTTATGTCTTCATAACCTCAACTGAGCTACCTAGATGACCTTCTAGTGAGGATGGATCTAATGTGAACTTAACATATTCATCTATGTCATCCATATTATTATTTTTTGAGAGAATTGTAGAATTGGAAGAGGGACAAATAAGATTATCATGGCACTCAATAATCAGGTCTTCTAACACCAAGATACCTTTGTCACAAGTAGGAGAGGTATCAAGATAAGAAGAAGTAGGATTTCTATGATTGTCTATGATTGCATCCCCTTGCATCAAAGCTTTAGTGGATAATCTAGGTGAGATGAATTCCTCAAGGGCTTCATCTAACATGTCAAAGCCATCACAACTAAAGGGTTTGAAGGATATGTTTTCTCCAAGGTTTACCATTTAGTTTTTTTTTTTTTTGATATTTTTAGGGTAGTTTATGGTTTCCAATGATTGAAAAATGCAAATTAATCTAGCTAAACTATGAAATGATGCTGAAAATAAAACAAATGTATATAGATTTGAAACTATCCATAGCTAAAACATACAAATTTTTTCCCAATTTTAAATTCCTAAACTAAATGGATGATTTGACCTAATGCATAAAAAAAATTCTTGAAAATTGACAAACTAAAATAGTGGTTTACCAATGGATCTGGGAAGTGCAAAAGACCACAAAAATTCCCAAAAAAGATTTTTTTTGTAGGCTCTCAAGGACTCATTTTCTCAAGGGAAAATGGGTCCTTGTACAAGGTTTTTAATAATTCATAATGAAAATTTTGAGTTATTATGTGTGCTTTTTTTTTTAGGTTGCAAACTGTGGTTTTTGTAGCAGAATTTCCCCAATTTAAGTGCCTAAATTCAAGTGAAATGAATGGAAAATGATGAGCAATATGACACTTTTTAAGATGCAATTTTGACTCAATTTTTGAATGTGAATGATGAAAATTACACTAATATGCAAGTACTATTTAAAATCAATGTAATATGCATGCAAATTTTTCAATTTTTCAGATTTTAAAGGATGCAAAATGCAAACCTAAAACCCTAAATGAAATGAAAACTAATGAAAATTTAAAAACCCTAAATGAGATTCAAATTCAATTCAATGCAATGAAAACTAAGGTGAATCTTAAATCTAGGGTTTACATGGAGCCCAAATTCAAAAACTTTGATGTATAATGTTAGGTTCACCAAAATGAAATGATAAAAGGTAGGGTAAGGGGGTATAATGGACCTATTTTCCTTTATTTCATTAGGAAATGAGATCCCCATAAATAATTGACTTACAACCCTTAGGTGAGTCAACTTAATGAGGGAATCTACCAATTTCCTTATGATTGAGGATGAGGGTACCAGCCTAAACAACACTTTTGGGAGAAAAAATAAAAATAGAAAATCACCAAAATCATACAAACTAATACTTGGATCTTCAATTTAAATCATAACATACATAGTGTTAGGTCTCAAAAATGTTGGTTTGAAACCACAAGAGGTTTCCAAGCTCTTGATATATTTTTGGCTAACGAATAAGGCCAAATGGTGTATTTGAACCTTCTTCTCTTCAGGCTTTGCCAAACCAAGGTGGGTGTACCTTTGTAAATGTTGTAGACTTGAACTGTGTGATTCCTACTTGTGCAATCTATCTCCAATGGCAAATAGTGAGGGATAGATGAAAGCTTAATAAATACTACTCCTAATGAAATTTGACATATGAATGTATGGATAAGATTTTATGAAATTCTAAAATGGAATTGGTATGACTAGTGCCTACTTTTGTTGGGTAAATGGAGTCAATATCTAAATGATATGTGACTTACTAACTGGCTACAATTATAATTGTTTGGCACTTATACTTGTTTATACTTGGTATAAACATGCAAAGATGTGACTAACAGACTCTTCTTATTGATCTAATCAAGACCTATTAGGTTACTATGATCTATCTAAGAGGATTTTAATCCTTCCTTAAAGGAACCAGTTAAAAGGGATCACACAGTGACAAAAAATGTGTACTGAAAAAATGAAAATTATACTTGATATATTCAATTTTGAATAACTTAATAGGATTTTTTGGAGATAGTATAGCAGCCTTCAATTATTGACTCTTCTTATTGATCCAATTGATATTTCCAAATTACTATAATCTGTTTAAAAGGATTTTAGTTCCTACTTGGAGAAACCAATTAAGAAAATTATACAAGAACAACAAATGTCTCTGATGAATTTAGTATTCTGCTTGGAACAAATTCATATAATAAGGAATGCCAATTTGGAGACAACCAAATAATTGTTTAACTTAATAAATAATTGAAACCAATATTCGAGTCACCAGATTAAATCTTCTTGTCCATTATATTATTCCAAAAGATTTTGCAATACATAACACAACATTATGTTTCAGCAACTGATCACCCTCTCCAACTATTGGCAATTTCCTAACCTACTACTACCATCTAATTCCTCCTTCTTTTGGTCTTGGTCTCTCTTATTTATATGAGAGGCAACAAGATTTAGACTAAAGGACATGTCTTTTGATAACAACAATAGTTAACAACATTTAAATAAGTAATATTTTCCCGATGTCAAAGAAGCGCTTTGATGAATAGTGATCCTCTCTAGTTCCTATCGGCATCACCAAGACCATCGCTGAGAGAACAAAGTGTTATTTCGATGTCTTTAGTCTCCTCAATGCACATTCAGTTACCATTGTGTTCACTAAGGTAGGTCGGTGAGACTCTTCCCGAAAATATTCTCATTGAAATTATTATCATCATTGGAAAGACTTGAAGGTTTCAATCTAATCATATATGTCCCCCCGATAAGTTTCTTTCATTGCTTTGTCCATTCTGTTGAATCAGCAAGACTCTCCTCGAAACTTATTTCATTCTTGTAACCCAGTAGATCGGTGGGAACTGAGTGATTCATTCTGACTGTACAAGTATATCCGATAGTTGTTCTCCTTCTTCATTGGTGAACGAAGACATGTTTCTCGCTGATGAGATTTCCATTGGTGTGGCATTC
Source organism: Sequoiadendron giganteum (assembly GCA_007115665.2). Classification (NCBI taxonomy): domain Eukaryota; kingdom Viridiplantae; phylum Streptophyta; class Pinopsida; order Cupressales; family Cupressaceae; genus Sequoiadendron; species Sequoiadendron giganteum. Next base: position 481,381,911 of record CM021101.1, on the reverse strand, counting down.
ATAGTCAGAGAGTTTAACTAGACTAACTCTGATTCTAGATGTCCCTTCAATGTATCTTTTCCACCACTTCACCCATTTGAATAGATCGACAAGACTCTCCCCGAAACCTCCATCGGTGTGACCCATAATATTGGTGAAATTTGAGGGATTCCAACCAATAATAGATGTTTCCCCGATATAACAATCCACCAATCTTATTGGTAGGGGTTTGTGTAGCTCTTGCCGATGAGGTATCCATTGGTGTGACCAATATGATCAAGATGATCTTGAAATTTTTGGCCTGAGTGTATAAGTTCCACCAATATAGTTATTCATCCGCTTTATCGATAGGAGGAAATATATTTCTAACCAATGAGAAATCTATTGGTATGACTTGAGAGCTCGGCCTAATTTGGAAATTCTGCTCCGACCACTTTTCTCATGCCAATGGACTTACATTGGTGGAACGATAGGCTTTGTCCTACTGATTATGCTACCTTATTACTTTTTGGGACTTTTGATCACCATGACCTAGCTGATGTCTCACCGATACTATAGAAAATGTTCAAATGAAGGATTTGTGACTTATTGATCAAAAAGACATAAGTATGATCTTGCTGACCAAGAGAAATTAATCATGATATGAGCAACAACTCTGCTATATCTTGGAAAAGCATGAAATGACAATTGGAGCTAAATGATGAAATGACAAATGGCAAATGAAAAATTAATAGAGAGCTTGAGGGAGAAGCTCAAAGGCACATAGATCAATTGCTTTGTGTTTTTGCTCCGTTATGATCAGGGAGATTTTTGTATGCAGAAGGCCATATTTATGGTACTGTGGAATGGATCTTGTCACATAATTTTGAGCCATTTGCCTTATTTATGAGATCAAAATATAGTGATTTTTAGTAGGAGAGAGAAAACAAATGGATGGAGACTAGAAAAATATGGGATTTTTCCAGTCCTAACAGACAAAAAGAAAAAAAATTTAGTAGATTTGAGAAGATCTTAACATTGTGTAACTTTCACAAAAATCTTGTTTCAAAGGTTTTTCAAGGACTCATTCACCCATGGGTGAATGGGTCCAGGGTGAAATCACAATACTGTGTTTCACTTTTTGCCCAAGATGCACATTTACATTAACACTTTTAACCAAAACTTCATCTTCTGAGACCTATACCAACTAAACCATTAAGAATTTGAAGATAAAGTGAACTAGTGATTTGTGGTAATTTATGTTTAGATTCTAAATATATTTGTTTGCAAATTTTTTGAAATAAATAATGAATCTTTCAACATTTCCTTTAATAACTAGGTTTTAACAAAAAAAAACATTGTTTAGAAAGTAATGTTTGTGTCGTACAACATAATTTTTTTCTTATAAAGGATTAAATTCTAATGTTAGAAATATAGATTATCAACATCAATATCTAGGGAAAGGATATTTTTTCATAATTTTTTGTTACATATTTTTTTAAAAATTAATTTTTGAAGTCATTGTAGCAATAATTTGGACATGTGTGTGTGCCGTACAACCTAACTTGTTGTGTATATATCAAAATCCAATTTTTTTGGGGGCGTGAAACAAGGACATCAATACCTAGGGAAAGGGTATTTTTTGAATTTTCTTTACAATGGTTTACTATTTTTCCAAATCTACACAACAAAGAGCTTGATGTTTAGAGAAAAACCTATGTTTAGTAAAAATTAAAAATTAAATACATGATAAAATGAAAATATATCAAAACTATAGTTGTTGGAAAGATTTTTTTGAGGGCTACAATCTTGAAAAATAATAAAATTAAATGACATTATTTAGTCCCTCAAAAGGTAAAGAAAATGTGGTTTTTTGCCAACATTTTGATAGGTGTGAAGGAGACTCCATTGCAGGTATGCTTTAATACTAGAGAGGTTCTATACAAGGGGGGTTCTATTTAAGGGGGTATTATCTATCCCTCTTCAATTAAAACCCTTTAGATGGAGCCTCTCAAACCTTAAAATCATTAATTTTTCTAGAAACAGTGATTTTAGGAAAAAATCAAAACATCTCAAAAATGAGACACAATATTATGGTAGCACCCTCTAGGTATCCCCTTCTGAAAAGTCAAAAACTAAGATCTGATTCCTTTTCTTGCACTTCTGAATCTTTTCTCCCAAATCTGTACCTGTGATAAATCTATAAAATAAAAAATATTGCTTTGTGGTGGATAGGGTTTTCCTCGGTCAAACCCCAAGTTTGGTAATTAAACCTTGATGAAAATTACAGATCTAAAACATGAAATTATGTGCAAGCCATAATCTTAAGTGTGTCTAAGATTACTAAGAGCTAAAATGAAAAGAAACCCTATTCAAGTGTATTAGCATAAGATCCCTAAATGAAACATGAACAATGGTGAGGACCTACTTTGGGAGATGTCAAGTCACCCTAATAGATCATAAATTTGATTATACCTTCCTTTAGGTAGAAAGTATAATGATAATATTGTAAGAGAGGGGGGCCAACCACGTCAAGGCCCCAGGTCATGGAGGGTTGAGAGAAGTAGGCTTCCCTAACTTACCTCATCTTAAGGGAGTGTTAGGAAATGTAGGGAAAGAATGATGAAGACTACAAGGTCCTTCAATCACCTTATAGACCCGAGACTCAAAAATGGGGCTAGGCAAGTCAATTTTTAGGATCAACACTGTGTCTCAGGAGGCTCTCTATCTGAGGACAAAAGTGTGGCTCTGGGATGACAACATGGTATGTTAGTGTCTCTTAGGTGCACTGGCATCTGTACGACTAGAGAACTAAAGAGACAAGGTTGGACTTAAGAAAATTGATTAATGACCTAGCTAGCTACATTCAAAAGGACAAAACAACACTATCACATAAATAATATATGCACAAATATGATAAATCAAATAAGTAAAAGTAAGGATACCGAGGATGATCTCACAAATATATTCATTCACTAACTAGCTCCAAGAATACTTCCACCTACACATGACAGAGAGCAAAATGGTTGGGAGACTATATAGGGGTCTGCCTCAGTCATACCCCCATTTTGGTGTTTTAACCTCCACAGAAAACCAATATGATGATGATACAAAATAAATATGATAAAGAAAATAATGCAATATAGAGCACAAAAGCACTGCAAGGTAGTGTAATGCTACTTAACCAAATTGTAGAGGAGAGGAGTAGAAAGCTTACCACCTGCACCAAGAGCTCACTATCTAATGAAGGAGAAAATGAGAGGACTCAAGCCTCTATTGCAATGGTGTTGGTTCCACACTTTCTCTACGGAGTTGATGGAGTGTTGATGTTGTTTATATGAAGCACAAGAGTGTTGCTTGAGAGTGAAGAGATTGTGAAGAGGCTACTTAGTGATTATGGAAGAGATGAAAATGAATTCTTAGAGTCTTGAATGAATGAGGAGAGAGTGTGTTTGAAGTATATAGTGAAGAAAATAGCCATATTTGAGTCGGTTGGTTGAAGGGGGCATTACAATTCGACTTCCAATGGGAAGTGTAATGCCTCTACAGGCTCCAAATGGGGGAATCTACTAGGATCATTATCATGTCACATGGACATCAACATGCCGCGTGGATGTCTATGCATTGTGTGGATGTCTACGCAATATGTGGATGTTTTTGCATCATGTGGAAGTATGTGCACCATGTGGATGCATTTATGTCACATGGGTGTCCCCAATAATTATCCTATGTCGATGCACAAAATGGATTTCAAGTGGAATGAAGGCAACAGGCTTATGTGGAAATTCTCCTTCCGATTTGGTTTTCTAAGGTGAGGATGTGTAAAAGGGGAATTTGTGTAAGGGGTGAAATTTTTTTCCTATACATTTTGCCCCCACTTTAGTGAGCATGAATATTGATCAATGCTTCGGTAAACTAGATTGAAGAAGTAGTAGAGTTAGAGATTTATACCTGAATTGTCGAGGAAGCAGACCATTATCTGGTTAACCCAAGAGCATAAGATAGGAAAATGACTTCATAGCTCTGCAGAACTATGAAGCTGAAGAAATAAAACTCCTTATAGACCCGCATACCTACAAGGAGGGTGTATCCCAAGATATCTCACATGAAGGAGACCCAAGACATAAGTGCCTTATAGGCCCATAGACCTATAAGGAAGGTGTATCCCAAGATCTCTTGCATGAAGGAGACCCAAGAAGTAAGCACTTTATAGGCCCATAGACCTGCAAGGAATGTGTGTCCCAAGATCTCTTGCATGAAGGAGCCTAGAAAGTAAGCACCTTACAGGCCTGCAAACCTGCAAGGAAGGTGTGTCCCAATATCTCTCACTTGAAAGAGACCCAGGAAAGCAGACTACGTAGAGTCAAAAGGTGACTTCACAAGCACACCCGTAAAGTGACATGTTTACCCATAGATAAAACATGTTAGAAAGCGGCCATGTGATAAAGTAAGTGGACATTCACATAGACTATTGATAAGTTGGAAGGCTTTCAAAGGGATCCCTCAAGAACCCTTCAAAAGGAAGAGGGGTCCACTCAAGAGACACACTATTTGAATAGAAAGGTCTAGTTAGGTTGTCCCCAAGCTAGACACAAAGAGATGAAATAGGTCTAGTCGGGTTGCCCCCAAGCTAGATTCCATGGAATTTATTTGAGATAAAATCTTTCAAAAGGGTCCCTCGAGAACCCAGCGTGAAAAAAGGGGGTCCAATCAAGGGATGTGTTATTCAAAAGCTGGTGTCTACCTTCTCAAATCGATTCATCGTCAAGGAATTTGAAGCGAAGAATATGCCCCTACACAAGGGGAAGATCAAAGTTGTTCCCACTTTGGAGGAAGGTTTCCAAGTTCTTTCTTTATGAACCCATGATGAAGGAAACATGTTTCATTAGGGTTTCAAGTTGAGAATGCAATTCTTACAAAGAAATGTGTGGAGATTCTTGAGAAAAGATTCGTTGGAAATGAATGTGGTTTTTGAAGATCAAAGTGATGTAGAGGTGGTTTTGTCACACATGAGAGGGACAACTCAATCAAAGAATAGAGAAAGATAAAGGAAAAGTGAAAAAGGAAAGAGAAAAGGGCACAGGAGTAGCCTGATATTTTGGGGTTAGAACTACTCGTAAATATATATAAGTATGATAATAGTATATAAATAAATTGTCATCAACCCCATACTATATTAGTCCATGTGAAGAATGCACAAGAAGACAAAGTAAAAATAAAAAATTGGGTCAACATGGAAGGGAAGCCTTAATTCCCCCAACGCTTTGCATTATCCCCAATTTGTCAAAATTCAATCACAAACATGGAAGAATGATGATACAAATAGACAAAGGTTTACAACATAAACACCACACCTATTTCCAAGCACCAATAGGGGTGACAAGGTTCATCCAAGCACACATAGCATGATTATGGGGGAGCACATCACAACACACACATCTAATCTAAAGATAAAGAAGAGGCCTCCCTCTAACACTAATCAACCAAGAGGTCATTAGCTTACCACTCTAGATCATCGTAGGGGGAATGAGAATGAGCCTATAGTGGTGGAATGTTAAGGGGAGGAGCTTTTGACCCTCCCACAAAAAGGGCTAAGAAGGACCTGCAAGGTCTCCTTCACTCAACTCTTGTGGGTCTAAGGTGAACAACTTTGTGAAAATCACTGAAAAGGCCAAAACTTCATCCACTGAGTTAAACATGCATTAGTAGGAGTGCCATCTCTCACCTCGACAAATGGAGGAGGTTGTGTCTCAGGTTCACCATTACGCTCAACAAGCAATTCGGGAGCAGTGATGAACTCAAGAGAGGTTGAGACTGGTTTTGTTACTAGGAATAAACAAGTCAGCACAGGGCCACCTTTCAGAAAATGTGGGCTCCTCTTACATCCTTCATTACTGGAAGGCACACTCTCTACCTTCTTCTTCATCGAGGGAGGAAAACTTCCCAGAGATGAGGTAAGAAGGGAAGAGGAAGAGGAGGAGGAAATAAATGCAGTAGATACAACTGAGGTGTTAATCATATCTATGGACATTGGGAAAGGTGGGACATCCAAAATGGATGTCAACAAGGGAAGCTCCACTGAAGGAGCAATGAACACCCACACCTTTCTAAGGTCAAGTGCATTTACACTCGTAGCGGAAGCCAAAAGTGATACAAAGCTAGTTTGGATGGAAACAAAGGGGAGGAGAGAGGAGGGCATGGCAAGAGGCCCTGGCATAGGGGCATTCATCTCCTCTTCCTTCCTTTGTGAGGTGGACTGCTCAACCAAGAGATCCTTTCACCAATGCTTGTGCTCATGCACAAGACAGTTCCTGTGACTCTTTGAACTAGAGGTTGAAGGTTTCAAGGGAACAAAAGGCTCCTGCTCAACCATGGGAGTGTCCTCCATAGCCATTTCTAGTGAAGGGACAAACTCCCGAATGGGAGAAGGAGGGATAGGTTCAGAGATAGTGGGAGGAGTCATCTCTAATGCCTTCACGGTGGGCCTTTTCCTATTCACTACTCTAGGAGTAGAGACGATAAGAGGTCGTAGAAGTCGAGACATAGAGGATTCCCCATAGGGGGATTTTTCTCTACCATATTGAATGAGCCTAGGCTCTTTGGGTAGGATAGGAAGCTTGAATGTGGCACACTTGGACCTTCACCAAGTGGGCACCATAGGATTCTCTTACAAACGCAGGGCAAAAGTAGATGGCACCATAGCAGAGCAAGAGAAAGCATCAGGCTGAATAGTGGAAGAGGAAGAAGGAGGATCCCAGGACAGCTTCTCTTTTATGTTCCTTAGTGGCATTACTATCAAATTTCATTCAAGCCCTATGTGAAATAGCATAAGGCAAAGGAGGGTATCTCACTTTCGGCCTGGAATGTCCTTTCTTGTAATTTTGATATGTACAATATAGGAGGTCCTTCCTGGGTGGGAGAGGACCAACAAGTGTAGGCAAAAAGTAATCTGAGTAACTACCACATCTAATCGGTGGTCTATATTTGGTGTCATGGATCTAGGATCACATGCATAGAACCCTCATGAGTGAATTTCAAACACTTATGGACAACTGAGGGAGTTGTATTCATAGCTACCAGTTAGGAGAGCCTAGATTCACTCTGAAGAGTTCAAACCCCAGGATAATTTCAAACATAAGGTTCACAAACCTAGGTCCGATGAGAACCGACAGGACAATACTACGTATAGGAGGTACGTAAATTTTTTCATGCATACAAACGGTACTCATAGGTGCATCATATCCATCCTTATGTAGGAAGTTGATTAACATGACCTCCTCACTTATAATGTTTTCTTGAGATGTTGAATCAATAAGAACACCTGCTACATTATTCTTATTGATTCATGCAAGAATGTAAAGAGGAGATGGTTCTCTGTTAAAGCCCATTAGAAGGTCCTATGAAGTGAAGGTTACACAAGTACCAATGCTCATAGGCTATGTAGAGGGAATAGATTGATGCATAAAAGAGGCCATTACGCACACTAAATGACACTTTCATAGAGCCTCCTAAAGGTTGTAGGACAAGGTAGTGACCCAATTAAGGTTTTGTTATGCAATACCTTTGGAACCTTCCAACTACACCTACTAGGGGTGCAAGTTGGGTTGTAAGGTAGGAGCCTCACAACACTCTCACCTACAACACTCCTAGAATATGAGAAAAGGAGATTTCAGTATCACAAAAAAAAACCAAAATGGTTTACATCGAGTTCACCAAAAATTTAAGAGAGGGGGACCAACCACATCAAGGCCCCAGGTCATGGAGGGCCAAGAGTAGCAGGTTACCCTTAACTTACCTAAGCTTAAGGGAGTGTTTGGAAATGCAAGGTGAGAATTATGAGGACTATAAGGTCCTTCAATCACTCTATAGACCTGAGACTCAAAAATGGGGCTAGGCGAGTCAGTTTTTAGGATCAACACTGTGTCTCAAGAGACTCTTTATCTGAGGATGAAAGCGCGGCTCTAGGATGACAACACGACACACTAGCATCTCTTAGGTACGATGGTGTTCGTATGACTAGAGGACTAAAAATACAAGGTTAGACTCAAGAAAACTAACTAATAGCCTAGATAGCTATGTTCAAAAGGCAAAAACAACACTATGACATAAATAACATATGCATGAATATGATAAACCAAATAAACAAGAGTAAAGATAGCAAGGATGATCTCACAAAGATGTTTGTTTGCCAAATAGCTCCAAGAATACTTCCACCTACACACAAAAGAGAGGAAAATGGTTGGGGGTTGTATAGGGGTCTACCTTAGTCAAACCCTCATTTTGGTGTTTCCACTTCCATGGACAACCAAGATTATGATAATAGAGAATAAATATGATAAAGAAAATAATGTAATAAAGAGTAAAAAAAACTACAAAGTAGTGTTATGCTACTCAACCAAATCATAGAGGAGATGAGTAGAAATTTTACCAACTCCACCAAGAGCTCACTAGCTAATGGAGGAGAAAATGAGAGTGCTCAAGCCTCTGCTACAATGGTGTTGGTACCACACTTTATCTACGGAGTTAACGAAGTGTTGATGTTGTTGATGTGAAGCACAAGAATGTTACTTGAGAGTGAAGATATTGTGAAGAGGCTTCTTAGTGATTATGGAATAGATGAAAATGAATGCTTAGAGTCTTGAATGAATGAGGAGAGAGTGAATTTTAAGTAGAGAATGAAGAAAATAGCCATATTTGGGTTGGGTGGTCAAAGAGGGCATTACAATTTGACTTCCAATGGGAAGTGTAATGCCTTTATAGGCTCCAAATGCGGGAATCTACCAAGGACATAAGCATGCCATGAAGACGTCTACACATCATGCAGGTTTCCTCGACAATTATTCCTCTTTCGATGCACAAAATGGACTCCAAGTGAAACAAAGGCAGAGGGCTTATATGGAATCTTTCCTTCAGATTTGGTTTTCTAAGGTGAGGATGTATAAAAGGGGAATTTGCATAAGGGGTAAAAAATCACTCTTATACAAATAAAAGATGGAACTGCTTAGGAAACAAGTCATTAGACTTGGTTGAATGGCTTGTTGCATCTCCCAAAACCTAGAATCCATCATGATCCTCCATAGGCATCTATTATCAATCTTTGACAATACTTAATCTTGTTGACAAAATGAGCTTGAAGACCTACAAAAAGAAATAGAATGTTTCTCCAAGACTTCAAATTTGAATGCTTGATTGATTTATCCTTCCTCTTGACTATAAATCCTTGTGATCCCATGTGAATCTCTAAAAATCTCTCTCTCTATCTAGTGTAAAATGATTGAAAGACTTAGTTTTATAAGCTTCCTTTCTAATTTCCCATTTATTAAATCTCGATTGCCAACATGTAAAGTTTGGATTTGGGACTATGAAATTCCACCAAAAAAATATTTTAAATTGAATTTTAGGAGCTGAAAGGGGACCCATTCACCCATGGTAGATTAGGTCCCAACTTGAAGTTCCAGGACTTAGATTATGTCGAGGCATTAAATCAATTAATTTCATTTATTCAATGCGGGTTATATTATCGGGAGATCATTAAAATGGGCCTTGGGATGCATAATAAAGGGTATTAGGGGCCTATTATTGAGGTTTAAAGATGCATAAATGCAAGGTCACTAAAATAGGTCCAAACTAAGTGTTAAATTATACTTTCTCTTAGAAAGGAGTACAATTTTCTACACTACAAACTATAAGAAAATCCATGTCCTAATGGAATTATCTTTCCTACAATGGGAATTATTAAAATAAGTTTCAGGTCATAATGGATGTATCCTTCCTATAATGGACCTTATCTATCAAAACTAAGATTACCCTTTTGGCATGAGATATGTTGGTTGTTTATTTTTGTTTCTCAATTTCTTCTCTTTTTATTTTTTAATTTAATATTTTCTATCCCAATTTTCTCAATGAAAACCTAGCCTAATGTGCTTAGAGAAGCCTGGTTCAAAGCATGGGTGTCTTCTTTGGAATGTTTGAATGTATTTTGTCTTTCATTTGATCGATGAAGACCTATATCTTAATGTGCTTAGAGAATCTTGATATGGAGTTATTTCTTTTCATGTTTGCACACATGTGTTATGTGTATGAAAGATGGGTAAATGACAAGTGATATCCACTTGCTAAGGTTCCCTCTTTAAAGTAACATGTATTTTTCTTTATTTGTTGCTTTGCATATTTTAATATCATTTTTTTTTCATCTTCTCTTTATAGGTTTCGTTTTGATATTTGATCCTTGGTGGAGATTGATGTCGTTGCATTTGTAGGTGTTAGTATGCATCATAGTATCATAATAACATAATTAGCATCACAAATAATTCTTCTTGTCGTGAGCTCGACTAGAAAATTACTTTTCTTAGTTGATCTCTCAAAGGGGCATCACATCCTCCATCCCATGTTCTAATAGGGCATGCTAGGGCATATCATCAATATTTTTCTTTGAAACAACTTTATAAAAAGCATTGTCTCAAAGAGAGGAAAAATGCATAAATCTATAAATGGGTAATGCATTTTCATATTATCATTTCTTCTATTAATATTAATTAAATATTTTTAGTTATTTAATTTATCGAACATTTTTCCCTTAATGATTAAATAATTTTTAATTATTTAATTATCTTATTCTTTTTAATATTATATCAATTAAATAACTTTTAATTATCTAATTAATCATTTTCCCTCCATCATTAATTAAAATCAAATTCAAATTTGTCTTTGTTCCTCTATAATTAAATAATTTTCAGAAATTATTTAATTAGCTAACACTCCTCTTTTAAATAAATTAATATTTATTTATTTCTCCAAGCTATCATTATTGGTGTGAATAAATGTCTTGTACCTAGATAATTCACTCACTAGGTAATTAGGGGACATATTCACATGTTAAATTTACTTAGGTTCTAAGATTACTTCTAGAATGATGAGTTGTCTTTTCTAGATCTTATCTTGTCCTAAGTTGTTATGACTTAGTTGTCTCATGTGATAGGATTAAGACACTTGTCATGATCTTGTCTAATCCTATTCACCACCTTGCCTGTATAAGAAAGGCTTCATATGTACATTACCATATTCAGTGGCTTCCATTTTGGCATTCTTGCATCATTAATCATAGCATGATATTTCCACCATTTCTCTCTTGCAGAATTTTTGTCTTGTAAGTGATCCTGAGGTGTTGAGGAGTTCACAATTAAATAAATTTTATTTATTCAATTTCTCCTTTAAAATTTCAAAATTTGGGTCTTACCCTATCTTGATTTTTCCTATCCATTGATTTTACAAATCAATCTCCACCATTGATTAAATGTTAAGTGAAGCATATAAATAAGAATCTTTCATTTCATTCAAATTCCCTATCACTTTTAGTATCAAGATCTCTCTAGTAATTTTATGATCAATATCCCCTTATCACTCTTGTTATAAAAATCTCTATATCACTATCAAGCATTCAAGAATTATCAAGGGCATTATCAAGAGAATTATTAAGAGAATTATAGAGAGTTAGAATTAAAGAATTCAATAATTTTCAAGCATGACCAAGTATTTTATCATTTTCATTTATCAAGAATAAGTATCATTTATCATTATCATTTCATCATATCATTATTGTTCTTTCATAGTTTGTTACTTTGAAGAACAAGCAACAATGTAACAAATCAAGATCTTAGCTATAATAACTTTTTGTTGTTATCTAAATTTCATAATCTGAGCCAAGATCTTGAACTGTATTGTATAATTGTGAAGGTGTGGTTTTTGCATTGTTGATATTTATGATCCACATTTTTATTATCCATAGGAAGAAATTTTTTAATATTAATGAGTGGCAAATGGAAATTCAACAGATGGTGATGCTAATGAAGAGGGAGATGGGAATATTGAATAAGAAAATGAAGAAGAGTCAAAAGGATGAATAAGAGGTACATAATAAGGTTTCAAGGAGTTTAGTTCCAAAGGAGGAATTTTCAATATTATGGTTTCATGGATGCATTGAGAAATAAGGTCGTTGTATTTTTAAATCATAGAAATATTAAATTTATTAATATGAAACTATCCAAGAAACTATAGGTTCATGCAAAAAAAATCATCAATACTCATAAAGCTATACCTATTGCTATGGTTTGCAAATACCTTAGGTCTTGATTCTCATTGAAAATACAACCCTAAGGGCTATAAATACCCAAAGAAAATAAAAATATCAGTGTGTTATAGTGTGCTCAAATTATAACATGCTCACATTTATGTTAATACAAATGAAACCTATCTATTTATCTCTATCTCTAAGTATCTCTCTCTATCCATATATTTCACTACTTTCATCTCCCTAGCTCTCTATCTCCTTATCACTCTCTATTTTAGTATATCTCTCCCTCTCTATCCTCTCTCTCTTCCTCAATTTACTCATCCCTCTCTACCCTCTCTCTCTCTACCTCCATATCCTCATCCCTCTCTATCTCATTATCCCTCCCTCTATCTATATATTTTCCTCTCCCTCTCTCTCCCTCCCTCCATCTTTATAAATATCTCTATACCTATCCCTCTCTCCTTACCTCTCTACTTCTCTCTATCTCATATCTCTCTCCCTATCCATCAAGACATCTCTTTATATATCTCTCTCTTCCCCCTCTCTCCTCCCCCTCTCTATGTATTGAGATATCTCTCCCTCTCTCACTCTTCTCCCTCTCTCTTTATGTACCTCTTTAAACCTCTCTCTATCCCTATTTAGAACTCTCTTTTTTCCTTTGTATACCTCTCCCTCCCTCCCTCCCTCCCTCTCTACCTCTCCCTCTATCCCTCCTTACCTCTCTTCTTCTTTCTATCTCATCTCTCTCCATATCCCTCTAGACATCTATTTATATCTCTCCCTTTCTTCTCTCCCTCTATATACTGAGTTATCTCTCCCTCTATCCATCTTTCCTCTCTTTGTCTCTCCCTCTTCTCCCTCTCTCTTTTCCTCTTTAGACCTCTATATCTATCTATCTCCATCCCTCCCACCTCTTTCTAATTATCTCTATATCACCTCTGTCTCTCCCTATCCATCAATATATCTCTCTATATATCTCCCATTATATATCAAAGGTCTTGTACACTCTCTCTCCATATCACTCTACTTCTATCTTTCTATGTATCTATATTCTCTCCCCATCCCTCTCTATCTTAGTATATCCATATATGTATGTATATATTTATTTATATATGTATTTATATATATGTAAATATATATATCCCTCTCCCCTCTCTCTCTTCCTCCCTCCTTCCTCTAATTCCCTCTATCTCACATCTCTCCTATCCCTCCACATATCTCTATATCTCTCCCTCTCCTCTCTCTATATCTCTATATTTATTCCTCTCTTCTCTCCCTCACTCTTTCCTTGTGTGCCCTTCCTCTCTATCTCTATACCTCTCCCTCCCTCCCTCTCTCTATCCATATCTTTCTAACTCTATCTATATATATCTCTAAACTCTCCCTATTCTTCTTTATATCTCAATATATCCTTCTATATATATTATAGACACCCCGATTCTGACTCTACAATTTTAAATTAATAAAAATTCTAAATTTTAATTTCCCCATCATCATCCCATAATTAATTAAATATTACACTATTTAATTAATTATCTCATCTTCCTTCTATATAATTAAATATTTAATTTAATTAATTCTCACTATTGTCTTATTCTTCTAATAGGTTAAATTATTTATGTTAACCTTAGTCATCACTATCCATTTCCTTTAAAAATAAATTAATTAAGTAATCCTAGATTAATTAATTAAATCATCCTTTATTAATACCCACTTAGCATTTTCTTCAATTTTAAATTCCTCACCATGTGTCATTTCCCATCACATGCTTGCTTCTCCATCCTCCAATAAATTTTCATCTCTATCTCATTAAATTCACTAAAGACAAATGTCACTTTTTAAGCTGATTTTGTATGGGCCCATCTCTTTCCTCTCCATAAAATATAATTGTGAATTCCACCTCTCTTGAGATGAGAAAAAAAATCAAGATTTATCCCTCTTGAGATCCTATCACATTCCACCAAAATTATATCCAAACATTCTCATCCAAGCTTCCATTATCATTTAGCCCTCACCTGACACTTGTCCTCTTCCTCATGCCATTGATCTCATGGAAAGATATTATCCCTTCATTAATTTGATGCTCTTTTAACAAATATAAGTCCTCACTATCCATTCAATCAAGTATTTGGCTATAACTATATTATTCTAAAATATCCTTGGAGCAATCCACATTCATATAGTAATTTGTGAGCATATCAATAGGCTTTTGGTGCATGTTTATTTAGCTCAATCATGGAGTTGAAGATATTTTGAGGTATAATATTTATGTATTTACGAATTTTTCTTTACATATTATACTTCAATCTATTTTCTTGTCTTTATTTTGGCATGCCTAGTGGGACCCATGTCCCTCTTTCTAACATTTTTGTAAGTTTTAATTAATAAGTAGGAGGTTTCTTTCATAGTGTGTCAAAATATGATATTGCTATCAAGATTCAACCGTGTATTTTTTGATTCAAACTCATTGAACCATGATTCATGAGTAGTGGTTCACAAGAACCCATCTCTCATGATAATGAATGGTCCACTTAGCACTCATTGCATCTAGGCGATGCTCACAGAGGTAAAGCATTGGTCTATCTTGGGAGGTCACCCATCCCAATACTACTCTAGCTCAAGTGTGCTTAACCACAAATTTTCCCCCAAGATTAAGCCCACTTAGCTTGCTACCCCATTTGCAAAACCTTCAGCAAGTGTTGTGCCTTATGAACCATTCATTATAGAGCCCCTTTAGCTATGGAAGAAACCTCCTACTTATCAATTGATGAGCTAAAGGGGCTCTATAATGAATGGTTCATAAGGCACAACACTTGTTAAAGGTTTTGCAAATGGGGTAGCAAGCTAAGTGGGTTTAAACTTGGGGGAAAATCTATGGTTAAGCACGCTTGAGCTAGAGTAGTACTGGGATGGGTGACCTCCTAGGACAGACCAATGCTTCACCTTTGTGAGCATCACCTAGATGCAATGAGTGCTAAGTGGACCATTCATTATCATGAGAGATGGGTTCTTGTGAACCACTATTCATGAATCATGGGTCAATGAGTTTGATTTGAAAAATACATGGTTGAATCCTGATAGCAATATCATAGTTTTAATTAAGTTTTTGAGTTGCAGGTTTTGTTTTCGCACTCATCTCTATAAAATCATGTTTCCAAATCAAATTTCTAGGCTTCCATTGCACCTTTTGGTTCATACATCACATCAAATTTTACTTTTGTAGTGATGATGCCTCTGTAACGAATTTTGGTGATTTTGTTCTAGAAAGTTATGCTTTCATTCTATGCAAAGTCTTGCATGATTTTAATCTAAAAACTAGTTTTTATTAGAGATTTTGGGATTTTCTTGGTAGTTTTGTTTGCAAGTTTAAGTTAGATTTGAGAAATACTAATCAGTATTACTTCTTAATCTTTCTTGTTCATTTCAAAATTGTATTTAGATTAGGGTTTTGATAATATAGATTCTTACTATTAATTCTAGAAGTTTTATTTCCTACTAATAGTGTTTCTTGGGTATTTTGGGTATTGTTTTTATTTTAAAAAAGGGGTAAACATTCAACAATTACACCCCAATGGGGTTTGAATCTTGATGATAATAATAACACCACAACAACTTAACCATCAAACCAAGCCATTATTGATAGTATTTTGGGTCACTAACTCATTTGACTACAAAATATGATGAAACTTTCCAACGAAAGATGTATAATTGGATGTATCATCAGGTACCTGTGTATTTAATGTGAAATTTTTAATTTTTTTAAAAAATTATGCCCCACATTCATTGAAATTGTGATGCCCCTTGGTTTTCGTCACTATTTAGACACACACTTAAATTCAACCATTCCCTTCCATCAATTTGTAGGCCGACATATGGTTAGCCTCCTTAATTTGTGGGCTAACAGGTATATGGTTAGCGTTTTTCAGGGTTCCAATGAATGCTTTTAATAAATTAAAGTGAGCTCGACAATTTATCTATACTTGCGACAATGTTTTGCTATACTTGTGAATTTATCTATACTTGCGACAGTGTTTTTCTATACTTGTGAATTTTCTGTACTTGTGAATTTGCTATAATTGTGACAGTTTGTGGAGGTTATAGGCCAAATTTTTTTGGTGCAAAATATCAGACTTATTAGATTTTGTTACATGTCTATGATTAAAAATTATTGGAGTGTGAGTTTGATATTTTTTGAAGATCTAAATATTCAAGCTTGGTAAAGAAAAATCATGTTAGATAATATTAGTGCAGAGCAAAATGAAGAGACAGTTGCTAGATTGTGGGGTGGATTGAAAAGAAAGGTTGATGGGAAATGTTATTTTCCTTGCAATAATTTCAAGGCCTTAAAGACGAGAAGAATTTTAATCGCAACAGTTGAGAAAATTTGTAGGCAGCATGATCACATTGAAGGGGGCATGATTATCTTCCATTGGTAAGTTGTTCATTATCTGTCTTTATATTGATTGAATTTGTAAATTTTTATATTGTTTTAACATTTTTTATATATAAAAAAAATCACTTGATCATGATCATGTTTTATTTGTGTCGGTCATTATTATAAAGGTGGGGCACCCTAGGGAACATGATATGGATTATCATAGCCTAGAGAATGTGGTTTTTCAAGCGGAGGAACATGGAGCTGTGAATATTGAAGATGAAATTAATGATCCTATGGAAGAACTAGATGATCATGCACCAAACAACACAGTTGAAGATGATGGTACAAATACATTGATCCATGACACATTTAGTGGCACAGCTGATCATGATGATCGAGATGAATTTGATGATGTTCATGATTTACCTGTACTTAAGAAGGCATACGAGCCCCTTTATGAAGGCTCCCAAACAACTCTTCTCTTTCTGTATTTTTTTTGGTGAACTTGAAGGTTATGAATGGTTTATCGAACATATAAATCTCACGGATGTTAAGGTATGTCATATATGTCATCTTTTTTCATCTATTTTTGTTGTTAGTTCATCACTAGTTAATAAATGATGAAATATGTGCCATTAAGATTTTTTATATTAACAAAAAAAAAATTGTTGTAGATTGATAGGTGAATTTTTGTTACCACCATCAAATATTTTACCACACTCATACTGAGATTTATCTGCCATTATGAAAGATATTGGAATGGAGTATCAAGCAATAGATGCATGTCCCAATGATCATATTATATATCATAAACAACATGAATTTGCAATAGAATGTTTGGAATGTCATATTAGTAGATATCGAATAAATCAACTAACAAAAAAGGTGTCTCACAAGGTTTTTTGTTATATTCCCATTATTCCACGTATGCAACGATTATTTAGGTGTGAAATCTTAGCGCAATTTATGGATTACCATGCATAGAATAGAAGTGGAGATGACATTTTCGAATGCCTGTGGATGGTTCTGCATTTAGGGACATGGAGGAAAAATGGCCACACTTTAAAGAAGAACCTTTTGATCTCAAGATTTCATTGGTAGTGGACGATGTCAATCCATTTGGAGAGTTGAGATCTATTTGGTCGGTGTGGTCTATTTTTGTTATCAAGAATAACATTCCTCCATGGATTTCAATAAAGAGGGAGCACATAATGTTGGCAATGATTGTTCCAGGTATTTGTTTACATAAATTTTCTTTAACGTAGTAGCATCTCATTTATCTTATTTGTTGCATAATGACTTGTATTTTTTTCATTTAATAATCATGTACATTAATTTATATGTATTGCAATAAAATGGTTATAATAATTATGTAATGTTTATGTTCATTCAACTAGGTAAGTAACAAGTTAAAGATATAAATGTATATATCGAGCCTCTTATTGACGAGTTACTAAAGTTATTGAATGGCATCACTATGTATGATGTCTCTAGACCAATAGGACAAGACAATTTCAATTCCATGCAATGCTTGTATGGACAATTCATGATGCCCCAGGGCTAACACATTTTTGTGGTATTTTATAATGTTTGACTGCACTTTAACGATATTTAATTTTATGAAGTAGATATCATGCATGTTTTTTAAATAATCTATTCATTATATATAATTATAAAAATTGACATATTTAATCCAATTATATATGATCTTGCAGGTCTTCAAACAAAGGGAAAATTTGCATGTCCAGTTTGTGGTCCAAAGATGAAATCTCGTTGTTCAACAAGTTTAGGAAAGCAGGTTTTTTATGAGTATAGGCACTTTCTCCACAGAAATCATAAGTATAAAACTACTGAAAAACATCTTTTCAATGGGAAAGAAGAGACTACATCAAAACCATGAAGAATGACACCTCGCCTATGGAAGTTGGAATATAATAGAATGAATCATCTAGGTTATACATCAAATCAAATTGTTTATCTATCATATATAATATGTTTGGAATATATATTTTTATATTATGTTTTGTTTACTCATGTTGTAATTGGCAATGATTGTCGTTGTTAATTTTTTTAACTTATATGCTTCATGAAGGTCATCAAGGCATTAATAGTTGGCTTCCACAGGGACTAAAAATTTATCCCAGACAATTTAGTAGGTTGTCCTACTATGAGCAGCTACAAATTATGCATTTGTTTGATATAATGCATATCGGAAAGAATATAACAAAAATGTTATGGAAAATATTGGATGGAGGGCATGACAAAGTAAAATTTGTCAAAATTTGTAGTGACATTCAGGAAGCCAATCATGCAATGAAAAATTTCATTCAATTAAATAGCAATGGAGACCAAATTAATATAAGTGCCCTTCCTTGGTTATTAACGGAGCAACAAAGCAATGCTATAAAAGAAGTCATATGAAAAAATCGATTTCCCACAGGATTTTCTACGAACATAAACAATATCATAACAAAGAAAGGTGAATTTGGGTTAGGGATGAAAACACATAATTGGCATACCTTTGTTAAGGTAATTATTCTGGTATATATTATATATATTTGTATATTGCATGTAATTTTCAGTGTATTATGTTTACTAGTTTTGTAAAAATAATGAAAAGTTCATTTTATAATTGTTGCAATACATTCTACCTCTATCTCTCCTAGAAAACTTCGACAACAATGTCAAGAAAGTTATATATGATCTTGGAAAATACATGAGGTAAGTAGCGATATTTATTCAATTCATTGTATAGATCTTATATTTTCCATTTTTTTTACTTGTTATGTAATATATTCTATATTTTTGTTAAATCTCGTTAATATATTTGCACCTTGGATCACTTGTAGATGGTTGTCAGCTAAATAAATCCATAAATAATATATAAATTATTGGAAGATAAAAAAATCCTTATCTAATGTGTGAAATGCAAAAGTTTCTACCTTCGACATTTTTCAATGCACAAGAACACTACCTCATACACCAAGTTGAGGAGATTGAATTGTGTGGACCTGTGCACACAAGGTCAATGTGGATGGTTGAGAGGAACTTGAAATTTTTTAAGGCTTTGGTTAGACAAGGATCACATCTTGAGGGTTATATGGTGGAGGGATATATGGTATACCGGACCATGGTGTACATTACCGGATATATTCCTAAGTTTACAACAAAGATCCATGTAGATCGCATTTGGGATCCCAACTCCATTAACAAATTTGAAGGGGAGTACCTGATTGGGAAAGGTAGATTGAGGAAAGTGAGAGGTAATTATAAGATGGTCATGGAGATTAATTAGAATAAATTTTACATTACCTTCAATTTCTTGAAAAGAAACAACAAAGAACTAGTCCAAATGAAATAATCTTCCACACACAAATATAAAATTACTGGTATTGTATTACTCCAAAAAATAAGTATTTCACTGTTGGTGCCTTATTTTATCCACTATGTCATCACAATGTCTTACCTTGATTATTCCCTTGTGATATGTTGGGTATATGGAGTCAAGTAGAAATCAGAGACAAGTGACTTATGATTGGAAATAATTCAAACTATTTAGCACTTCTATGTTTATAACTTGTATAAACATGTAGGGATGCAATTGTTAGATTCTTTTTTAATAATCCAAAATAATATTCCTAAGTTGTGAATAATCAAGAGGACTTTAATCTTTACTTGAAAGACCCAATTAATTATGCCACACAGATACAACAAATATGCACTAATAAATTGAAAATATGCTTGATATATCAATTTAAACAATAGAGTAATATTAAATATGGAGACAGTCTGGAAATATCTTCAATTAACTTAACAAACAATTGATACCAACATAGAGCCATTGAATTAGATATTTTCCATTAACTTCATCAAAAAATTTACACGTGCATCTTGGTCCTTTATGAAGTAAGGATTGTATCAATCCCTATTCTCCTACTTCTTCTATCTACTCCTATCTTAATATTTTTTTCTTGGTCCTAGTCTCTCTTATTTATAGGAGAGGCAACAAGCTTCGGACCAAAAGACATGACTTTTGATAACAAAACTTAACTAACATGTAAAATATAATTGAAACAATTAACAACTAACACATGACAATTTTGTTAATCTCTAAGTAAAAGCCCGCGTCACCAAAGACCTATGCAAATATTTTACTTTATGATAATCATCATTGATAGTGATTAATCTTCATCTAAATCGAGGTATTTATCCTACCACTTGCTTATGGTTAAGTCATTCAGAAACTTGTATTCCTATGCAGTAGTGAATTTTGATAGGTAGCTTTTCCATCTGCTATCGAGCAAGTTTATGGCATCTACAACAAACTTTGTATAACCATTATCCAACATAATAATTCCATCAAGCAGAGCATGAAATTTTTCTAGATTGATATTACCATCACCTATATATGTGTCAAAAATTGTTGAACCATTTGATCAAATTCATTTCTTCATTCATCCACATCCTTGAGTTGACCATCACCTTTAACGATCAGAGGGATAAAACTATGTTTTATTGAATCAAATGAATTCCTTACGTTTTCTACCTTCTTCTGCATATCAATCAAATACTTATGCTCATCAATGATTCCTTTTACCATTTCTTGAGTAGGTTTTAACTTTGGGAGTGCATCAAGATCTCTTTGTGTGGCTTTACACATAGTGGTTAAGATATGGTAAGTGGGCTGCCATCTTTTTTGCAATTCCTCTATGATAGGGGAATTAGTATTTATTTGTTCCAAAGCTTTTACCAAATGACTAAAGCCCTCATGAACTCCACTTATTTTCTCTTTTAAAACTTCAACTCTGTGTTTCAGTATTTCCTCCAAGGTACTCAAGATGTGTCATTTGATACCATCCATATTATGATTCTTTAGTTTCTCAACCTCTTCTTTCAATTGTTGAATCTATGGATCTTCAACTAAAGCGGGTGGATGATATACAACCATTTCATTCCCCTTTACATTTGTGGCTTGTTACAATTGTTGTTTCAATCTGACATTTTCAATGAATAACTTATTTGTCTCCTCATTTGATAGTTTGAGTCTTTTCTCATACTCTATCATCTTCTTTTCCATGTTTTCCACTACATCTCTTGTAAACATTGTTGAATGCATTGTCATGGTTTCTACTTTTGTGGGAGTAGTGTCCTTCATAGTTTTGACCAGAGCAGACCCTCTCATTTCCTGCACCACATCTAGAATCCTTGGCTTCCTTGTGCTTTTTTGTTTAGTCCATAGGGAAAGGGTCTGGGTGGTTGGATTATGTCCTATCCTTGATACTCCTTCTGAATCAAATTCTACAACCAATTTGGGATCATCTTGAGCTTTGATTTGATCCAACAGAAACACTTTGGAGAGCTCCATTCCTCGTATAATGAGCATGTTACTTTTCAACACTAACTCCCTTGCTTCTTTAGGAGTAATATTGACATTGTCAATATTTAACTCTGCCATTGTTTGTGCCTGCACTTCTGCATGTTTCGAATCATTAGCTCCAATGAGGTTAATATTCATTAAGTCATCAAATTGTTTCATCTTTATTTTTATCCAAAAATCTTTGAACTCCCTAGTATGGATAAATTCATCATCCTCCATGAATCTCAGGGAAGCAATAATTCTTTCATCATCATACATTTCATCAATAGACTCCTCTGATATTCTCATCTTGGGATCATGAGGCTCAATGATTTTATGTTTCTCTGCAACCTCTTTCATCTCAGCCAAAGTTAAGACTGCCTCTTGTTCTTCATCACTTGACTCATAGTCCATTGGTGACCTAATCTTTTGTTTCTTGGCAGTAGGCTCATCTGTTTGAGATGGAGGAGATGGATGAATTGGTGATGAATGTGGTGTATGTGATGTAGAGGTTGTGGATGCTGGTGGTTGGGGTGTAGGAATTGGAGCTGATTTCACTTCTTGATCCTATTTAGATAATTCATCAAATTTACCAAGGACTAATTGCATTATTTTCAACAAATCTAGCACCTCGTGAAAAAACCCCTTGAACTTCTTATCTTTTCCTCTATTTTGATTCTCCCATCTCAACATCATTAACCATCTTTTCCTTATTTCAAACACATATGCAAAATAGACTAGGTTTCTTACTACATCCTCTTCTAGATCAAATTCATGTGTTATTGCCCTCTTTGTGAGTAGGGTTCTTTTGATATTGTTGATGTGGCCTTCTGGATCACATATTATCTATTTCCCTGATCTGAGAGAAAAATTAGCTTTTATAAATCTCTACAATTCCTCCAACATATCTGATCCAATTGATAATTCTTGAAATACCATCAAATCAAGTAGAAATGTGCCTTTTCTCTAATTTTTCATCAAATCATGCTCCATCTAGAGCATTTTCCACATAAATTCTAAAAACAATATTCTGCTAGGCACAAATTTTGGTAAAATATGAGGGGTCTCATCACAACCATATACCCTGATGATGGTGTGTTGTGGCATCAAAAACCAATCAACATAATTATGTGTAAAACCTTGATCTGGTTTGTATTGCAGGGGTCTCATGACATCCATTAGGGATTGTGGTAATCTTGGTGTAGGAAAACTAAGCTAAGCAATCAGTCTGATGACAAAATCATCCCTAAATACAACATAATCACTTTCATTGCATTTATTGTCCCAAATACAACAATAATTTTGTACTAGGAGCATAACTCCATTCTCATGAATTCTCAATTTCATCCTCTTTATCCATTTTGTTTCATTTTGAGATAGAATCAAATGACATAATAAGGAGTACTTTCTAAAAGTTATGGGGAACTTGGCTTCCCTAACCTGTAACAGACCTTCATGAATTTGTTCCTCAATGAATGAAGTAGAATAAAACTCCACATTTGATTCAAGATTCTAGATAATCATGGTCATTCTCATCAACCCTATCGAAATATTCTCCTCTGTATCAAATCCAAGAATTTGACATAATGCATAATAGGTATTTTTGAAATAGGTCTAAAAGTCAGACATTAGAAAGGGTTCAAGTCTTGAAGAGTGAATGGGAAGGACTCTATTTTTGTCACCCCTTTTCATGTGTAAGGGGAGTTCATCAGTTCTATAGGTCCTTTTCAACCTTCTATATTCTTGCTCCAGCTTCCCCAAGTCAATTTCAATGAAAGCCTGCCTATTTAGGTCAAAACACCTAATTATAGCTTCCCTCGAGATATCTACCGAACATTTAACATCTAGAAGTCTGACCATTTTTTATGGGGCATGATATCTATTGGCCAAGGCTCTGATTAGCTTGACATCAAAAAAAACATAGGAACAACTAATTTGCCTATGTCAAAAGCCCATGGGTTTGACACTGGAACCCTTTCATCTATGTTCCTATAAAAATACCAATATAAATTCCACCCAAACTATATAATTATTGGGTCCCTACACCCTTGAGCTAAATCCTTAAATAATTTCTTAGAACCCTTATCTACTGAACCAGGTAACAGGGTAGGTAATGGTGACTGCAATGAAATTCTACTAGATTTTTCCTCCTTTTTAGTTCTTGCCTCTGATTTCTTTGGTGCCATTGTTTAAATTTTAGTGAATGATAAGTAGACTTGCCTAGAATTTTTCTTGCTCTATAGAATTATTCCACTGTCATACTTTGAGCTCGCCTGTATTCAACTTTTGCTAGCATGAGTGCACGAATTCTTAATTTGCCTTGTTAAATTTTGATATCATATTGCATTAATTTCATATCTTAAGTTCTTCATCATTCAAATCTTTCATATCGAGCTGAATTTCATACTTTGATGTTGATTGATGTGATTGGCCTTCATTTAATGGTCCAATGGTAGATCACTACACTACCACATGACATTTTTCATCCCCCCATGGTATAGCGGTTCCTCCTTATCTCTATTCTTATTTCACCGCTCTACCGCAGGCTTCATTTCAACCCCTCACAGTATAGTGATTCCCTCTATTAGTATTAACCATGACCCCACTCTACCATGGACAAGACATCAACCTTCCACAGTATAGCAGTATATAGTGTATTACTTCCTTTACCCACCGTGCTACAGTGAGTTGCTTTATTGGAGGTTGTGGTAAGGTGGTAAAAGCCAATTTTGACCTTGTGGATGGTAAAAACATGGTTTTTAAGGAAAAAAATTAATTTCATATGAAAGGACCATCATAATTTTGAATGAAAATTCTAGTTCCAACACACGTAGGCCATTCCTGCAATGTTTTTTATCAATGAAGCTTTCTAGTTGTTGTGTCGATATATTGTATCCTGCCAATATAAACATAAAACATGATCGAAGTGACATAGGTACTGCTTGGCCAATATGTTATATCTCTTCAATTTGAAATGTGTGAACAATGGGTCTTGGATACATATATTTTAGAGGTTTCTTACGAAAGATAATAAGATCATTGGTAGTGGGATGTTAGGTTTTTAGGTACATCAATTATAAATTAAGGTCATATACCATGGTAATTAACTAATTATATGTTGTTTGTGAATTTTAAATTTTTTTTATATAGTTGGTCAAGAGTGAGATGTACTACATTTGTACATCGCAAACAATCTTGATTGGATGATGGTATGGATTGAATGATGTCAACAATCTAGTTGTGCATTAACATGGGAAGGTGTGGCTTCATTGGTTAAAGAAGCTCATCGTAATGGAGAATCCAATATCACACCAAGGGAAATTGATTTAGCATATGGTTTTAGAGATAAACGGGTACGTACAAATATATTAATCACCCATATTATTTAATTATTTTCAATTATATTGATGTATATATATGTTGAGTTTTTTTCTTTGCATACATTTGGCAAAGAATAAATATGTTTATCAACTGACGATGCAATAATTTTTACATGTTTGACATATTGCAGGTGAAACACCACAAGGCTATGTGGTGCAATGGTCATAAATTTTGAATCAAAAATTTGGATGACACGAAGAAAACTTGTGATTCTGGGATAATTGCAGTCTTTCAGGTGACTAATGTTTCATCTAGAAGTGACATACATCCAGAAGTCTCAAAAAATTGATACTATGGGATTTTGGATGATATACTTGAGTGTGACTTTAAGTACTTCAAATTAGTTTTTTTCGTCATCCAATGGTACAGGCTACAATTGAATGAAAATGATCCTGAGAGAACTGTTATTGAACATGATAATGGATTTACCATGGTTAATACAACATCAATCGAGCGAGCTAGAAATGAGCCCTATGTTCTTCCAAGCCAATGTGAGCAGGTATTTTACTTAGAGGTTCCAAGTAAACCGGGTTGGTCATTTTTTGTTAGACATGATCCAAGAGGAAGGTTGGTAAAGTATAATTTTGGTGGAAGAAGAAGATACCGAAGAACTTGAGATGATGTAGATGATGATCTGGATCAACAATTAGTTGATGATGTGCTTGAGGAAGATTTCAAAGAAGAGGAACTAGATCATGATGATGTAGGAGTTAATGTTCATGAAGATGATATGTGTGGATGATGACATTATTGAAACTAATATCAATGACGATGATGATGATATGACCAATCCTTACAATGTCGAATTTGGATTGGATGATATAGAAAAAGAGTTGGATGAAGAAGAAGATCAATGACATTGAAATGTATGAGTTATGTGATTATATTATCTATTTGATATTAATTTCTTGATAGAATTATATTTGACTTATATGGTTACATAATTAATTCATGATGTTTTTAATTTTTATGCCATTACATAATTAATTCATGATGTTACAGCTATTGTAGCTCTCTTAGAAATTTCCATATGATCAAGTCCTAATTACTTTATGACTATTTATTAATAGATTTTATTTGATCATATCCTTGGTTATTTCATTCCCAAAAAATTAGTGTTTCCTCATGTTGACCCCACATAGTGACATGTGAATGGGGCCAATGTTGATTTTTTTCAATTTGTGCTTGTATGGAGTGAAACTTGTCATGGTTAGCCTAGACGCATGCATTGACAATATGGGAGGGTTTCGAGACTCAAAAATGAGGTCATTCATGTTATGAAAGTGTATGGTAATCCTACTTATAGCAAAATTTCACATGATAAGCTAACCAATGGCACTATATTGGAGGATAAACCCACCTACGGAATTAATTTAAGAGGTAAGGGATGCCTCTTAGTGGAATTTTGAGTCTTGGATTAATCCATAGTGCTAAAATTAGTTGTAGTGTTCTTCCCTTTGTGTTATATTTATGTCATAGAATATCTCTGAAGTGCCTCTAAATACTGAATGAGACAGGAATCAAGAAAGGGAAAAAAAAAACTCATAGGCTTTATAGGCAACAAATCCTTACTGAGCAATCACAATTTCATGATACCCATTATTAAATTTTGAAATTTCTTTTACAATCCTCAGATTATTAGAAACCAATTGAATAAATTCTAATATTTATTTATATTATATTAAAAAAGGCAACATAAAAAAAAAATCTACTATAAACTCAATTTAAATTAAATTCAACTAATTTTCCAATTTAAAATAAATACTAAAGCTTTTGCAGCATAGCACAATTTTGTAACTTAATGATATTTTATTCAATAAAATATTTGTGCTACTTTAATACTCTTAATCTAGATCAATCTCTTTACAAAGATTCATATTAAAAATCATATAATGTCAACAATAATAAATATTTTTAAACTTAATTGGAATCCTAACCCTAATTTAATGCTAACCTTAACCCTAACTAAACCCTAATCATAAGTGAACCCTTATCTCTAAAGTGCCTTTGGCATGCTTTAGATGTGTCAATATTAACTAGATTGAATATATTACTTTTAAAGTATCTTAACATATTCCATGACAAGAAAATAACTCATTTGGATTAAGGAGTACTATCCTAAACCATTCCTTCATATTCAACAATCCCTTCTCACACCCATATCATAATTCATATCCATGTTAGTTGTAATGAGTGTTTTAAACCAATAATCAATGAATCATATAATAGAAGAAAACTCGTTATGCACAAGGATAAGAATCAAAGAGACTGAAAGAATCGATTCACTAGATATGCTCCCCATTACTATAATAGACCAATGTAAAAAAATGTCATAACAAGAATAGGACCAAAAAAGACTAGGAAAAGAAACCTTGTAGGCTACATTAATAAGACATTGATTGCAAGAATTTCTTCCATGATGTTTAAATGAAAAAATATCAGATAGCTCAATCTTTAGTCAAGTAGTATTTCAATCACTAATTCTTAGACATCCATCATGATTTAAACATCACATATCATAAGCCTTTTTAACAATCACTAGGACGGTAGATAATATTCAATCATTTCATAGGAAATAAATCATCAAAAATTATAAAGAAAGAGAAAACCAACTATATAAGCTCAGCAAGCCACCATACAAAATTTATATTTTTTAGAAAATAAAATAAACTATATATTCTGAATTTTGGCCCCACGCATGTAAGAGCACAACATAGCATATTGCACTGAGACCCTAACTGGAGAGTTGCACCGAGAACCACTGCATACAACCCCTGAGTGGAGAGTTGTGAGACTTCATTGGATGAGTGTTGCAAGGCCATTGAGTCAAGGAGGAAGACTAGGAACCATTTGGTAGGAGGAAAGCCAGAGCGAGAGCTGAGGACACTTAGAAAGGGAAAATCAACCAAGGGACAATGACTGTAAGTGATTTTTCCCCCACATTTAGAAATCTTGTTGCAAGTACAATGATTTAGACTCAGTTTGTTCCCATCAAGTTGTTGCATGCTATATTTTGGTCAATTCGAGCCAATGTCCCATTGAAAAACCCAAGTACTACCTAGTACTAGTGTCTGGTTAGTTTGAACAGCCAAGCTTTGAGATGTTCAACCAGTTGGGTGGCCATTTTTGGCATATGAACTGCAGTTTTTGTATCTGTCTTAGCATTTTTTTTTATTGATGATAGTTGTATATTTTATTATAATAAAAATTACTAATTACATCTATCAAAACTAAAAATAATCCAAACCAGTCACAAGTTGATTAACCAGCATAGAGGAAGCAACCAAAAAAACCAGAAATACCCCACCTACCCACTATCTCCAGTCGTTGCTCACATTTCCAATGTCATAGAAATTATAGAGCACAAAACAACTAAAACCCCCCTAGGGACATATTACATATGCAAAAAATTTCTATGTTTAAAGAACCTTCAAAAACTAGGTACCTGTGATGAGGTTCCTTCCTCCACAGGAATTATCTCCATTAAAGGTCTCGGCCTCTTTCTTTGACATAGCCCCAATTCCTTCCGCTTCTCTTCTTGAGAAATATCCTTCAAATTATTTATGGTCTCCTTCATTTGCATCCACTCCGCACATACCTTGAGTGCCATCCAACCACGTTCCACTGATTTCCACCATTGGTCCTTTGTCTATCCTTCAGGCCACCTGATAAAAAGATGGTTCAAATCCATCATCTTTGGGCCACCACCCTCCACAACTTTAACCTTTATCATCCCTACTCCAAGTATCGCTCACGCCAATATTCTTTCCATATCCCCAAGAAATTCCCATGGAAAAGAGCCCTCATTACTTGCCTTAACACCTCTTTCTATTCACCTAAATCTAACCCCCACGCCATTATCAAAGAGTAGATATCCATATTGGTTCAATATCTATGGGTCAGGCAATCAAAACCATCCTCCAACATCAATTGCATGGCTTGAACAACCTACACTTCTTTGAAGAGAAACATACCCCACAACCTCTTCATCGTCACCTTCCCTGCAAATGAGTCTAATTTTTTGTTGGAGGTTAATGAAAAACTTGCCTCCATTATTCATAGCTTCACCACCTTCCCAAGACCCACCTACCGTCACCAACTTGCCTACCGAATAGCCTGACTCGAAATACAAAATAGGTGAAATGATGAAGAGAAACATACCCCACAACCTCTTCATCGTCACCTTCCCTGCAAACGAGTCTAATTTTTTGTTGGAGGTTAATGAAAAACTTGCCTCCATTATTCACAGCTTCACCACCTTCCCAAGACCCACCTACCATCACCAACTTGCCTACCGAATAGCCTAACTCGAAATACAAAA
Organism: Sequoiadendron giganteum; assembly: GCA_007115665.2. Lineage (NCBI taxonomy): Eukaryota > Viridiplantae > Streptophyta > Pinopsida > Cupressales > Cupressaceae > Sequoiadendron > Sequoiadendron giganteum. The sequence goes on along the minus strand of CM021101.1, from coordinate 481,352,447 downwards.
TAGGTGAAATGATGTGAGGCATTAAAGCCCACATCATGCCAGCCTTCAACATTAATACTAGATGTACGCCCAGCACCGACATACACCTTCACCGAAGCACCACTTCAATCAAGAGAAACACCACCAACTCAAATCATCAATTCAATTATTTTCAAATAAATTCCCATTCGTACCTTCCTCCAAGTTTAAAGATCTAAAGTCTTCCATAATGGCTAAAGTCCTCCAAGTTCAAACACCTTAGTTTGCAATGCTTGTAGGTCTACCAACCTATTTTTCAGGGCTTCAATCACAATCTAAGCACTATTACACAATTCTATCCACACTTTTCAATTCCCTCCTTGCAGATCTAAAACATATTCAAAATGGGTATCAAAACTTTTACAACACAAGCTTCAAATATTGTTGTCTCAGATAGATTTAGGCCTGATTTGAATAAGGGTTTGTTGCTTTACTAACTCCTAACCAAAGTACATGTGTCCAGTGCTTGGCACATGTTTATTTTGACTAGTATATTCTCTTCAAAGAAGCATCAAAGTCTGTTTACAAAGTATTTTCACAAAACCCTAAGGGCTTAATCTTCATAATTACTTTGTTCACAGATTGTATATGCAAGATTTCAGATAAAAAATGATTAAAAATTAGAGATTTTCCTTGAACATATTCTTTATTCAACCACCCTCTAAATTCTAAAAGATACAAGAGCCTTTTTAAAGGAAAAACAACTTAATTTTAGTCTTCTAACTGCCTCTAACCGACCCTAATGACTCTTCATCTCTTAATATTTCCTTTTTGATTAAGTTGACAACCTTTTACATTGTTTTCTTTTTTGCACTTTTGGACTTAATAAACACCAAATGACCTCAACATGACCTCAAATAAATGAAAAAAGACTCTAATAACATGATTTACAAAGTAGGAACAATAACATTGAATCAAATTTCAAAACATTGCTTCATAGAGGCCTAATTATGCCAAGGTGCTCTTGCACTAGTACAAGAGATGAAAAAAGACAAGGAGTCATTAAAAACTTTTGAATATTTCACTGACTCAACCAAACCTCCAAAAGAACAGTATAGATGCCAGTACTAGGGAAATCCCGAAAGAGAACACTAATGAAAGTGGACTTCTTTTTTTCAAGTTCCAAAAGAGTATAAATGGTTTGAAGATGTTGTGGGTGTCTAGAAAATGGTGAAGGAATGGTGGATAGGGAGGGACCCAATTAGCCTCTTTAATTGGATTCTTAAGAAAGAAACTCTGATACATTTTGGGGTTCTTTTGAGTAGTGCCCATCTTTTATTATTTTTTTTGGGGGACCCAAAAAACCATAGGAGTAGAAACCTATAGAGCTTAATCATTAAAGGTAAGGGGTCTGTCAATTTAGAAATACAAAAATTAATAGCAACCTTCCACTAACTAATCCAATCAACTTCCAAGAAACAAGACAATGACTCCTCTAGATTTTCCCAAAACCGAAGGCTTCAAAACACAAGGTTGGTGACCCTACAAACCATTCCCATGCTTACCAAGTGATCTTTGATCATTAGACCCTTACAAGGTTTATTGATACATTCACAACTATTGTTACCTCCACATGCATTTGACTAGTAGTGACAACCTTGGTTTTTAATCCTCCAACCCCATACCTTGGGATCACATCACCATGAAATAACTTCATCCAATATCCTTATGAGAGCAGGTACCACCAAATAGGTATTTTTCAGATCTGTCTTCCTCAAGCAATGGAAATTCAAGAAGAGAAGAGGAAAGCGAGACATGTAGTAGGTCTAAAAGAGGGAGATCAACTAGAGGTCAAAAGATTAGAAGAAAATTTTGTAAATGCATGGAATTTTTTCTTGCTGAAAGGGGGTCATGTTCTTATGATGATGAGAGCATAGGCGACATTGAGGTGCCCTTGAGGTACAAACATGTACAGAAATAATGGGTACCCAAGGAACTTCCTCCAATAAACATTGATTTTTGTGTAAACGAGAGGATATATCGCATAACACCATCGTCATTACATGGTTTGGGACTATTTTGCATGGATGGCATAAAGGTCTATTATGATAAAGTTACTAAATTAATGGATTATTTTGGATCTTGTTACAGTTACAAATATTGGATGTAGCTGGTTTGATATACACAAAGTATGCATAGGTATGCACTGTCAGCAAATTATATACAGGTAAAAGATCAGGATCAAAATAAAGGAGTGGCTATGTGCATTGATGGAAGGCCAAAAGCATTAGCGAATATTATAGGGTTTATAAATAGTACATGACCTAGGTCAAAAAATAAGCAACCCAATTGCATATTTGAGGCGCGCGAGGGAAACCGTGTATCTGTATGTGCAATAAAATCAATAACTACTAGGGAAGAGTTGCTAATCAATTACAATTTGAATCACATAGATACAAACATAGTTACTATGGGGGTGGTACGTACTATATACCATTTTACACAACCTCCAATTAATGACTCCAATATAACATTTTATTTTTTTATTTTTTTCGTAAGTCTATTGGTTTCATTTCGGTAATGTCTTTTTATATTTAATTTTTGTCACAGCGGAACATTGATTGTAGGGGGAAGTCTCTGGCCCAGAGCATAGATCGCAATGCATCTTCAGGTGCTTCTACCCGATAGGTTTACCTCATTGTAATTGTACAAATTAGATACGAGAAAAATGTTTTATTATTATGTTATTTTCATAAGTGTATTGGGTTAATTTCAATAATGTTTTTAATATTTTTGACGCAGTTGGATGATCGGGGAAAGGCACCAATAGTAGAGGAGAGCATCCATAGGGAGGTGCATTCACTATTATGTGATGATGAAATCGCATATTTCACAAACCCTCTAGATATGATAAGGAAGACCCAAAAAAATGCAATGAAGAAATTCTTCAGTTATTATTCAGAGTGCCTCAAACAAATGAGATAAGAGAAAGGGTTAAAATATTGACTGAGAGAGCATGGAACTTGAAAGTTAGTTGTCATGAGATCTTTAATTATAACATAAGTTCATTCATGGTTTTATATTTTGTACTCTTTTATGTCATGAACTAAACTATGTGTTGTTTTTATAGGATTTATTGCGTCCTTATAATGTTGTTGGTCATGATCAAGGTACTACAGGTGTTGCCTAGGGAGTAGGGGTTGGTACAAGTGTCGATACTGATCTTCCTACACATACATCACATCATCTAACCCCATCATTTGTGCCTATATTGTCAATTGAAATGTTGGCAACACATAGCATGCAGGCATCGGGTAGTGCACCCTCTGGCAGCGAACACATGCCAGAACATGGGTTAGGAAATGTACCTAGGGATGCAGAGGCCACTAGTATTGGTGATGTTTTAGCATCATTTCCTGGATCTTCCCGTACTACTAGTACAGGAACATTTCCGGTCACATTTGTGGTGACCAAGTATTTTGTTCCCATAAAGATAGAGAAGGTCCCAAGTTCTTTAAAATATTTTAATTATTATTATATATAATCCAATTGAAATTTACTTATTGATCACTCTTTTTAGACTAATGATCCCATGATCATTTTGCAAGAAATGATGTTAATTATAAACATCTAAATGATATTACATTGAGAATCATCGGGCCTACCATACGTACATGGTGGAATGCCCAAAATCAAGATTTAAAAGATGAGCTCATTAACTGTTTAGTTGTGTTGTTTGATAATAACACATTCAACTAAACCAAGGTCCTTAAGAAAGTTGGTACCTATCTAAATTATGTGAGGGACCAATATAGGTCACATTTAGAGATGAAAAAAAAGTACCAGCATCCCCCCATGATTTTGGAGAGGGAACGGAAGGACCTGATGTCGAATGGAAAGGAGAAGGTTGAAAATAAAAAAGGAAAGACACCACCGGGCCAAGGAAGGTATGTGATACTACCAACAATGTAATTATATATGGATTACTCTTTATTTTTACATAATCTAATGTATTTCAAACTTTTCATAGGTTGCCCAACACATCGAAGGCAACAAAGTCAAGACTAGAAAAACACAGGCAGCACAAACTTGGCTCTAGTGGTTATATGAAATTAGCCGCATGAATTACAAGTATCAATAAATGAAATATTGCATCCAAATAATAAATTACAAACAATTTTGGTTTTATCACACCATAGAAGCAAAATTCATGATCTTATGCAAAAATGCAAGGCTCTGAATTCAATAGAGTTCCCATAGAATAGGAGCTAAATATTTCCTTCCAGCAAGGCTATGGAGTCATGGTTGAACACCTAAGACTCTTGACTAGGAAAACAAAATCTTCCACTGCATCTGACACACAGGTAAATAAACTCAATGAAGTTTATTTAAAATTGAGTACTTGTGCAATCTATTCAATATTAATTTCCACCATAAAGTAATTATGTGCCTATTTTTTTTAAACAAGCAAGCAATGATAATATTGCACATGACATTGGAATGCATCCTGGTGAGGGTGGAGCACAACCTACAGATGAAGGTCATGGTGTGCATCCCAATACTGAATGTATTCATGTTCTATACAAAACGTAGTATGGATTAATACAATTAAACATATTTAATTGCAATTGGTGTATTAATTAATGTAATCTTTCATGTTTCAACTTTAGAGCATGTAGAGCGTGATCAACATGTTGAGCATGATCAAGCTAGACAAGATCAGGAACATGATGTGGCCCCACTAGGTAAAGAGGACCACTCTAATGTTCTTTTAAACATATTTAATTGTAATTAGTGTATTAATTAATGTAACCTTTCATGTTTCAACTCAAGAGGATTTAGAGGGTGTTCAACATGTTGAGCATGAGGCTATAAGACAAGATCAGGAACATGATTTGTCCATATCAAGTAAAGAGCACCACTCTAATATTCTTTTAATTAATGAAATACTTGTAACAATAATAATAAAACATATCAATTTAACATTTATTTGTTATTGCAGCATACCCCCCCTTGCAGCGGCCTCCACGTTGTGAGTACACAACTAGGCATACATTAAGATCACAAGCAAAGGGTAGAACAACTAAAGGGGAGACAAATGATTTAGAAAATGATACTCCACTTCTTCTTTTTAGCTATAAAAAAGAAACAAAAAAAAAGTGATTGTAATCATATTATGACAACCTTATTTTTGATAATATGTTAATGAATGTTAAAAACTAATATTTTTGACACCATATTTTTAATAATATGTAAAAACTGAAAGAATGAATGTTATATGTTAATGAATGAATGTGAATATGTTAATGAATGAATGTTATATGTTATTAATGGATGAATGAATGAATGTTAAGTGTTATTAATGGATGAATGAATGATTAATGTTATATGATCGAGTATGGGGAATTGAGAGTGATGTGAGGGGGCGAGGGTCCAAATGATCTTCCACCATCATGTGGTTGGCCTTGAGTAGAGAATATTAAACTATTCTCGAAACAAAGAGAAGCTCAATAAGGTAATGCACTTTTCGATATTTTATTATGTTGCACTTTTAAGCTTATGCAATTTTCATTAGTTCTCTTTGCTTCAATATGTTAACCTTTGTACTTATTTTACTTTTTAACACATCTCGTATGTTACCCTCTCTCTCTCTCACACACACACACACTCACTTTCTTTCTCTCTCACACACACAATTGACCAAAAATAGAATGCACTATTTGGAAATTATTAGTTGTGGATTTAATTTATATTTGAACTCAATTATAATTAGGTGGGCTTCATACCTTGCGGGAACAATACTTGTTTTGATTTGTGATCTTGGTGTGTAGTTCAATGATGGCATCAACATACTTGTATGTTGTCTTTACACTAGCTTTTTCCTATAAAATATTAAGAACATATTTTACTTTATTCTACTATGAGAGAAGAAGGTGACTATTAGATTTGTTCCCAAGGAGATCTTCACATATTTGAATTTTTACCATAAGTCTTCCATTTTTTCATTCACACCTGTCTCAACTATTAAAACCAATTTTGTGATTAATCCTTTCAAATTAGTAGACAATTGTTTACTTTTTGATTGGTTAATGAGGGTTTTTGTAGGGATTCCACAACCTTAAGACACAAATTTGGGTCCCTAGTTTCCATGTGTGGGTTTTCAACACTATGCCCATATGCTTTGGGACTTCCATTATTCTAGGTCATGTGAGATGTATCCAACAATTTCTATGGAATTTTTTTCCCAAGTCTTCATTGTTGGTTCTTCTAACATTGTTCTTATAAGCTATTTACTCACTATATGTATCCAAGACCCATTGTTCACCCATTGTTCACACATTTGGTTCTTATAAGCTACCACCAACTCCAGTCATTCATAATGGTACTTCAGACCCCAAACTCAAACTAAGAAGTTCCATAGGCTTTTCAAGCCAAAATTCACTCAACTTTTAGCATAATCACCTCCTGTCAAAAGACACCAAGACTCACCAACTTCTCCAAATTCTTATCCAATATTTTAGATGCATCTAACAAGATTAATATGCTTGAAGAATCACAACTACATCACCAATTTGATCAGAAACAACTCACAAATTCAATTTCACTATTTCACTTGATAGCAAGAATGACTCCCAACATACCAAATCACTAAATTGACTTTTAAACACACATCAGGCCCAAAACCATTTTCAACAGCCATAATATGACTATATCAAAGCAAGAACAATGTTAGGAAACTCTGAATCAATCAATTCCTCAATATTCACATTCAAGGCATCAAATGCTAGTAATAGTCCTTTAGGACAAAAATGAGTGTAACTCTTGGCCCATCTTCAATCTCCACACACTCCATACATTTTAAGGAACCCATTTTTCCATATATTAACATACTTCAAAAATAGATAGACTTGTTTTAGAAAATATATAAGAATCAATAACCTGTCCATAGCCTAGGTGTACCAAATAGGTCCAATTTACAAAGTAACTACCTTTGAATCAAAATGAATTCATCAAAAAACCTTTGGAAGCATTGATTTAGGTCACAAAATCATTAAATCAATCGCTCTTAGGGACTAATCAGTCCAACCAAGCACCAAACTGCCAAACCCTTGATTGTAGGCTGAATAATGCACAAATAGATGAGGGTTTATTCAAAAATTATGTTCCACACCTCCATATGCTCTACCCCTACTTCAAAAACCTTGTGATATGTCTACACAAGCTCTAGGAACTCTATCCATGCCTTCTTGAATGCATTTTCTAACATTTTCAACTTGGAGCCATCAACTTACATGAGGAAATTTAGAAACTTCTAAGAAACAACCATCCAACGTTGGTTTCTTCTCTTCCCCTATCCTACCAACAACTATTAACTTATTGAAATACCCTCAAAATTATTTCAAAATGAAAGATAATTCCTTACTATACCAAAGACTATGAAGAATTAAGTCTGCAACTGTTGTACAAGCCTAAATGCAAAAAGAAAAAACATAAAAAATTAGAGAAACAGGGTACTACTTTTATTAAATATTCTTCAAGATTACAATGGATCACCATTTTCTTTCCTTCTTCAAGTCTTAAATAGACATTTACATCATTTAGAACAAAACCCATACATATAACCATGTTAGGGAGGGAAGATGTTTGAACAAATAATTTATTTTTTAAAGACTACAAGGTTTCGTCAATACAACATTAAAGGTTTGAGAGCAAATGTTTTGTCAGTTGAAGAGCATGGTGTTCAATTTAGAAACACATATGATAGGGAAGAAACCTCAATCTTTTTTCAAGGATCAGGTAGGAAAATTTGTGCTTAAACAAAACAAACTTTCATGGATCTGGGGGAGGATGATGACATATTGAAGGTTGTGGAAAATTTATACATATCAAGCTCTTACAATGATTGTTTAATTATTTTGGTGGAAATGATGGGATATTATTTGGGATACTTAAGTAGCTTGTTATGTGTACCTACTCATTTTCTTGTTTAACTACAGAGCATTGGTATTGATCAAATTGTATCCAATCATTACCAATCAACTGTCACACTGGAGGCTTCAGTTTTGAAATTTGCAAGTACAAGCTGCAAAGTAGCTCCTGCTTATAAGAAACCACTTTTTCAAGGAACTTGTATGCCTAAACGCTCATTAGAAAATCATACAAACTATTTTTGTGATCATGGTGTTCCGGTAAAACTGATTTCTCATTATTAGTATGCAGATTTTGCTTTTTTGTTGCCATTTAGTTAGTTTATTTGCATTGGAGCTCTTATATTTCCAAGCTTCGGGTGGCTCATTGTATGGAAGCCAAAATACATTTGTAGGAGCTGAAAGATCAGCTAATCTCAATATCAAATGAGCTACTTGATAATGTTGCTGAACTCACTCCTCAAAAATTTGAAAAGCTTTGGAAAAAAGATTTGATAATGTTGTTGAACTCTCTTCACTAACCATTCTAGACGAAGCTTTTCAGATTTTTGAAGACTAAGTTCAGCAGCATTATCAATGGTGAGGGAGGAAGGACACATGAGACTATTGCGAGTTCACATTTTGTAAGGAAAAATCACAATACTTCTAGCTCTGGTCATGAAATCTTTGAATCAAAGATAACTTGTTTCAGGTAAACAATAGAAATTTTTTTGGCAATCATTCTTTTCAGGAAAACAATTTTTTTGACACTGTGATAACCTGTTTTAGGTAAACAATAGAAAAAAAATTGGCAATCTTTTTTTTGACCAAATCAAAGAGAAGTGATCAATGCAACAATGAGTGGACATGATGTATTTATTTTGATTCCTACTAGTGGTGGAAAAAGCCTTACTTATCAGATAGCTGAAATATTTGCAATAGATTTTATTTAAAAGCACCATTGACTATAGAGTAATGACATTCAGTTTTTCTGATGTAAAGCTTACATCATAGGTTTCAAGAAAAAGAATTGATGGAAAGTTAATATCATTAGAAAAGATAAGGAAAATTAAATTTATTGGAAGATTTGATCTTCAGAGATTCATACACAATAATTATGGAAAAAAAAATTTACTAGATCTTATAATGTTGTTGTATGATCTCTGAGTACAAACTTTTGTTTGTGAGTAAAGTAAATATGGTTGAGGGTTTATCATCTATTTTTTATTAAAACTAGTTTTTCTTTCATGTTGCAAAGTTGTAGCCAAGTATTTGCACCCATTTTCATCTATTTGAACTTTGATTGTAGGATTTGAATGGATTGATGCGAACAGTTGATTCCAACTGAAAAACTCCATAAACCATTTGTATATATAAAATTATTTAGTGCATGTGAAGTTGGCATATTTTTTTTTGGAACCACTAAACATAAATAACAAATAAAAACATTCTAGTTATTTGTCACCTTGCTTTAGCTTGTGTAGCTAGCTTCAAGAAGTCAAATACTTTGAGAAAAGGAAAAGGAAAAATATCTGAGATTTTTTAGAGGTTTCTAAAAGTAGATGTACCTAAGTACTGTAGAAAGGAAAGACAATAAAGCAGAGATTCATATATAGCAGGTTGTGAAGTATGTAGTTCTAAAAAGTATCCATATACTTTGAAAGGATCGTGATTTTTCCCATGTAAAAACAAGAAGAAAGCAACATCACACATGTTGGATCTCCTTGGAGTTTGTCATCATTATTGCTAGAAATGTCAACATTTTTTTACTCTTGAGTAGAACACAGCACCTATTATGCTTATGGATCTCTTTTCCTATAGGAGATGGAGTAATAACACCTTGTTGGACACCTTTTTGTTTTCAATACTTAGTACTTAAACTTCCTCCTCTTCAGTGTGGCAACAAGAGAGAATTTGGTGGTAGTAGGTCCACCTGCAAGACTTTTGTCTGTGGTGGAAGGGTTAGGATTTGACAAGACATTTTTACAACAAGAGGGTTCTTATCTGGCTATTGAATTTGGTGCACAGTAGGCTTTGAAAATTGTCATAACCATGTTAGGGAGGGAAGATGTTTGAACAAATAAATTTATTTTTTTTAAACTATAGGGTTTCATTGCAATTTTGATGAACATAGCCCAACGAACCACAAAAATGTGCAACGAGGTTGTTGTACACGTGACATAATTTTTGTCGTAATGGAAACGATGGTTTGCTCCATTTTTTGTCAAAAAATAAACACGGTGTCGTTGTAATTTCAACAAACATAGCCCAACGAACCACAAAAATGTGCAACGAGGTTGTTGTACACACAATGTAATTTTTGTCATAATGGCAACGACGATTTTCTCCAATGTTCCTCAAGAAAAAAACGATGTCATCAAAATTTCATCGAACATAGCTCGACAAACCAGGAAAATTTATGACATAATTATCGTCAAAAAATGGATAAAGTTGCATTGATTTTGTGATGGAAACTACCAACATTTTTTGTGGCACTGACCAACGATGTTGGGTCATGGTTTCGACATAAAAAAATGGGTCGTTAAAGTGATGAAAATCTAGCAACGAAATCAATTTGTTCCAAGTATGGATGTGTTTGATGGTCTTGTCATTAATGTTGGCAAAACAAGGATAGACAAATAAGAGGGGGGGTGAATCAATTGTTACAGAATATTCAATCTTATTAAACTTTACTCAACTTATTCTTAGATCTGATAAAAGAACATTAAGCATAAACAATCACCACATCAAAAACACAAAGAACACAAATATTTTATATGTGGAAACTCTGTTAGGGGAAAAACCATGGTGGATGTTAGTCCACAATATTATACCTTGTTATAAGTATAAAATGAATAAATGAGGAATGCACTTGCATTCAGGCACACTGCCTAGAGCTCACTACTCAATTACAAAGGAAGACATGCTATCTTATAGAAATATTCAGATTAAAACCATCTAAAGAATTTTAACTAAGAAAGTAGCATCTTCTAATGCCTGATTATAGTTTCGGTTAGGCTCATGAACACTTCTTCACACTTCTTCACTCCTCTTCACACTCTTCTCTACTTTCGAATGATCTAATCTTTATTCACACATAGCACTTACATCACTCGCATCACATATGTCAAATGAGATAAACAATCACTCTTATATATCCGCTACATGGAATTACATCAACAACTTCGTCGACCAAAAATATGACTGGAAAGAACATATGAGAATTTATTTGGTTTCAATTGGGTTCAAAACCTAGCAAGTTGTGGAGACAAAATATGTTAAACCTATCATTGGTCCTTCCTCTGCTAATGAGATTGCATCTTATGAGGAAAATGAAAGAGAAAGGTATCCTATCTTCAGTGCTCTATCTAGAACTAAAAGAAAAAAATTATATCTTTAGCTATTGCTCATGAAGTATGGGAAAAATTGAAAGACATATATGAAGGGAATGATAGAGTAAAGTTGTCAAGGAAACTAACTGCTAAGAAAAAATTTGAGAACTTGAGAATGGAAGACGGAGAAGATATTGCAAGCTATTATCAAAGAGTTGAATTTATAGCAACTAAAATCAAGAATCAAGGTGGTACCATGTTAGATGAAGATATAATTGAGAAGATCTTGATGACCCTACCGGATAATTACAGTGACAAAGTATCTGCTTTTGAAGAATCATATGATCCAAATAAGTTTACTAAGGAGCATCTATTTGGTGTCTTGACTACATTCGAGATGAGAAAATTTGCAAGATATAAGGAGAAGACTGAAATAGCTTTTAAAGCAATGAAGATAAAAGATCACTAGAATGAAGATGATACAGAAGAATTGGAAGCAAATTTCACAAGGAGATTGAAGAAAGGTATTGGTAAATACAAAGATAATTTTCCTTTTAAATGTTTCAATTGTGGAAATATTGGTCATTATGCATCAAGATGTCCTAATAGAACTACACACAAGAAGAACAAGGATAATAATAGTAATTAAAAAGATAAAAAGGATAAGAAGTTCAAGAAGTTGTATTATGTCAAAGAAGATGCAGGAATTTCTGATGATGAATCTAACTTTGCAGAGGATAAGGATGAATGTATGTTTCTAGCTTTGGAAAATAAAATTGTATCTACTAACCCTGGAAGATGTGCAAAGGAATCAAGTCTAGAGAGTAAGAAGGATGAAACACAAGGTACTCTAGTGACTTCTTTTCATGCTAAACAAGATGAATACTTTTGGGTAATTGATAGTGGATGTTCAAATCCTATGACTAGAGATAAGAGTAAGCTCACTAAACTTGAGAAGTATGATGGAGGAATAGTCATGTTTGGAGATGACTCTGGTGCTAAGATTTTTGGTAAAGGAACAATTAGTTTTAATGGAAAACATAATACTGATGATGTCTATTGTGTAAAGGGTTTAAGGCATAATCACTTAAGTGTTGGAAAAATGTGTAGCAAAGGTTTCAAGATTGTGTTTCAGGATAACACTTGTGAGATTAGAAAAGGATCCAAAACTGTGGTAGCAGCTAGAAGAAGAAATCATAGAAACATCTATCAACTTAAGGGTGGTGATGGTCAATGTTTTGTTTCACAGATTAATGAGAGTTGGCTCTAGCACTGGAGGATGGGACATGTGAATTTTGATAATCTTATTAGGATTGATTCTAGGGAAGTTGTTAGAGATCTTCCTACAATCACAAAGCCATCAAATTCAATTTGCAGAAGTTGCTAGCTTGGAAAAAAAACAAGGATTAGTTTTGGAGGAAAGGAACAATCATCTACTAGAATGTTGGAATTAAACCATACAGACCTTTGTGGTCCTACAAGAACAGGAATCCTGAATGGTGATAGGTACTTTATGCTCCTAATTGATGATTACTCTAGGATGACATGGGTTACGTTTATTAGAGAAAAGGCCCAGGCTCTTATTAGATTCAAGGTATTTAAGGAAAGAGTAGAAAATGGGGTGAACCTAAGAATTAAATGCTTGAGGTGTGATAGAGGTGGAGAATTTACATCTGGTGAGTTCAATGCATTTTGTGAAGAGAATGGCATAAAGAGACATTATTTTTCTCCTAGAACCCCTCACCAAAATGGAGTTGTGGAAAGAAAGAACCAGACTATTCAAGAGGCTAGTAGAACTATGATGAAAGAATCAAACGTTCCTGATGCATATTGGAGAGAAGCAAACCACACTATTGTGTACATTCTTAACAGAGTTTAAATCAAAGGTAACAACACTAAGACTCCTTATGAGTTATGGACTGGTAAGACTCCTACTTTTAAATAATTTAAAGTATTTGGAAGTAGATATTACATTAGAAGAGATGAAGAAAATCTTGGAAAGTTTGATGCTAGATGTGATGAAGGAATTTTTCTTGGATATTCAAATAATAGTAAGGCATACAGATGCTTTAATAGGAGATTGAGAAAAATCATTGAAAGTGCTAATGTGAAGGTTGATGAAGCTATGTATAGACTTGTGGAAATAACTGAAGTTGAACCTGATGATCCTATTTGTGGGAAAGTACAAGAAGAAGAAAAGGAAGAGAAAGAACAAAGTGAAGAAGAAGATATTCTAGAACCTGCACCTAAGACTCCTAAATATGTAAAGAGAACTCATCTAGAGGAACAAATAATTGGAGACATAAGTGAAGGAGTTAAAACAAGAAGCAAAGTGGTTGAGGTAAACTTGTGTTTACTTTCTAAGATAGAACCGAAGACTGTGAGTGAAGCATGTAATGATGAAAGTTGTGTTAGACCAATGAAAGAGGAACTATAGCAAATGGAGAAGAATGATACATGGGAACTAGTCCCTAGACCTGTAAACAAAAATGTAGTTGGTTCAAAATGGGTATTCAAAAACAATCTGAATGAAGATGGTGAAGTGGTAAGGAATAAAGCAAGACTTGTATGCAAAGGATATTCACAAGTTGAAGGAATATATTTTGAAGAAAATTTTGCACCTGTAGCAAGAATGGAGGTCATTCGAATGTTCTTGGAATTTTCATCTCATAAAGACTTCAAAGAATATCAGATGGATGTCAAGTCTACAATATGCTGCTAGAATATGTTGTTGCAATATACTCTGCTTCTTGACATGTTGTTGCAATATGTTGTTGTACACAGGTACTTGGATGAAGAAAACCTTGATGGAAATAGGTGTGATGAGTGATGAACATATCTCTATATGTTGTGACAATACAAGTGCTATAAACATTTCAAATAATCCAGTGATGCATTCTAGAAAAAAGCACATCTCTATCAAGTATCACTTCTTGAGGGAGAAGGTATTGCAGAATGAAGTTAGACTTGAATATGTACCTACCAAAGAAAAATTGTTGACATATTCACTAAGGCCCTTCTGAAGGATACTTTTGAGTATCTCAGAGGGAATTTAGGGCTTGTTGCCCCTCCTTTGAACTAAGTGCACATGGAAGTGCATCAGTTCAGTGGATTCATAGAATATTTTGTTCTAGACTAATGATTTAGGTCTACTCCTCAAGGGGATTAGAGAAGTGCATTGTTGTATTATGTGATGTGGGTGTACTCCTAAGGGGGAGTGAATAGAGCTTTATATGGAAATAATTTCCTTTGCCATTGATGTCAAAGGGGGAGAGAGATCATGTGAAAATTTTATGCTTGTGTAGGTTTTCACTTCTAAAAATCATGTATGTTGTCTTTGATGGTTTTTCACATCATGTGTTGCCATCAATGACAAAGGGGAGATTGTTGCAAGTATGGATTTATTTGATGGTATTTTCATTAATAGTATCATTGATTTCAACACACTTTAGGTTGATTGCAGATGGTATTTGTATAGTTGATATACTGTAGAAGTGCTTAAAGTACATGAAGCTATATTTATGAAGTTGTAGTTGTGTTTTTTCCAAGTTCTTTTGAGAAAATTTGAGAAATAATGAAGGCAATGTTGAAGTGTGTTTTGATTGTACTCTGGTATTATGCTCTACATTTCTTCTGTGTTGATCCTATACCTATGTAGATCTGTAAATGTGTTCATGAGCTTCAATGGATAATATATCCCAAGTTTTAGCTTCTGGTTCAATGGAGAGTAAAAGATATGTTCACTGGTGTGTGAACTGGTTTTGCAGAACTATCTATTTGTGGACTAGCAGAAATTTTTTGGCTTCATAGTCTTATGATATTTAGTTTCAGATCTTGCAGATTTGGGAGATAATTCTTTCTGATGGTTTTTATGTTCTAACAAACTTGCTTGTGATTTGGCACTCTGAAAGACTTACTCCAGAGCTCGTATATTTTGTTGGTTGGTTAGGTTGGTCTATTGAAGAGTTCTCTGTGAATTAATTTTGTTGTAATTGTTGCGGATGTATCTAAGAGATGGAAAAATGTTTGGTGAAGTGTGATCCACATGTGATCATCTTGTTGGAGATGTGTGTACTTCAAAGATCATTGGTGTTTTCATTAGGTTTGGTTGACCTAGTGTCTACATGTTACATTAAGTTTGTGCATCAAATTAAGTGTTTGTTCGATCCAAGATTTTGCTTGGGTTCTAAATTAAATATGTAATTGGTCCTCTCTCATTCTTATTTACCACGGGAATGTTGAGTAGCCGACCTAGTTTGAATTTGTATATGAAATTGTATAGCCAACCTTGGAGAATGTTTCTAAGGTTGAAGATGGTATAAAATAAAATCAAGTTGTAGTGAATTGATTATCCATCCATCATTTGATTCGAGCAAGAGAAGTGTGCGAAAAGTGCGAAAAGTAGAGTGCGCAAGAGAGAATTGGGGCAACAGTACTTTATTGTGTTAGATTCCTGAAATTACTAAGTTGATGGTGTCTACAATCTTTTGATCAAGTTGTGAAGTGTGTGGAACCCTTGTGGTGGATCTTTATTTATCTCTTTTTTTCTTTTTTTGTAAGCAATGAGCCTCTTTCTGGATAGTGAGCCCTTCTTAAGGCAGTGAGCCCTTAATCTAGGTAGTGAGCCTTTGTATATGGGTAGTGATCCCTCTGGCAATGAGCCTTTGTATCCAGTATTGCATTTCTACTATATTGTTAGTTAATCCTCACCATGGTTTTTCCCTCATTGGGTTTTCCACGTAAATTTGGTGTCTTTGGTGTTTTATTTCTGTTATTTGCATTTCATGTTCACACTTAATAATAGATTGAAGATAAAGTGGAATTGATTAAGTTCAGAAGTAAAGAAATTTGATACAACTGATTCACTCCCACCTCTCAGTTGTCTTGTGCATTTCAACATGATTTTATCAAATTTATTGTAAATTTATAATTTCCTGCTAACCCTATCTTGCGAACTTTAGATTTTGTATAACTATGCCTACATAGAAACCTATCATATCTCTGTGTTGACTTGTTACACCTCCACTCTATCTTATGAAACTTTGAATTTTGTACCTATGTAGCGACTAACTATGCTTCTATTTTATAGAAACGCACTTCTATTTTATTATATAATATTTATTTAATTTTTTTAGATTTTGAGCTTAAATTCGAGCTAACAAGTGGTGCAATTGGTTTATTCTTGTCCAAGAATGAGAATTTAAGACTATTAATCTATGGTTTTGTAAATTTATTTGTCTAAGATTCTATTTATTTTCTCTAATTTTAGGCACTCAAGTTAGAGTAAGGTTTAAAGAACTTTTGTTTTATTTGTTTGGATGGTTGCATAGACATATTCTCTCCTCTTATGCCTAGAGTGATCTTGGGGATCAAAAAATTTGCACCTCCTCATTTGTGTTTTAGATTAGATCCTAGGGCTTTGCTAGTTTTGTGTGTATGCTCTTCCCTCGCACATAGGGTAATCTTGGCGATCAAAAACACCTAGCATTGTCCTTCCCTTTAGGAGGCCCACTTGGGTATTTCATCACCCCAAGGGATGACCTCAACCATGTGTTATTGATGGGGTATATAAAAGGGGAGAATGAAATTTGTACCCCAATATAGTTGTCATGTTTGGTGAAGCCCTGATGTTTGGGTGATTCTACTACAAGAGGTGAAGGGTTGGTCTAAGCTTTCTTACTGAAAGTTCACAATCCATTCTTGTGAAAAACTAGTATTCACAGTTGTGCCTCACGTACCCTTGTTGTATTTAGAGGACTCCCCTAGAGAGCTTGTATACCCTAGCTTAAGACTATTCAGCCATAGCTTAGTATGGTGTAGGGTATAGTATCAAGCCTAAAGTTACTCACCATGTACTTTCTCTTGTTGAGGTGACATGTATCCCTTGTTAGGGAATTTTCCTTCTAATATAAGGGATGTAGAGGTGGTACATGACCTTTTCATACCCTAGTTACCCATTCATTTGAAGGTATTATGCCTTTGATAGGTGTGACCACATTAATTCTATAATCCCACTTTTTTATTGAGGGTAAACTCTTTTGACCCAAATCTATGAACATGTGAGGTCACAAATGGGGGACCTTATCCCCAATATAAATTCTCAACAATTACACCCCAATGGGGTTTTAACCTTGATGGAAAGAATAAAAACACAACTTAACCATCACACCATGCCACTACTGGAAAGTCTATAATCCCACTTGATTGATTTTAGGATTGTGCTAATATTCTTGATGTCTCTTCATGTGCTAAATCAATGATAATCCACTCAACGTGAATTGCTAAAACTATCCTTTTGCCCTGAAAATAGTCAAATAAATTAGAAAATTTGTTTTTTGCGTGTTTATATGTATTGTCAAACCATCAAAATATAGAATCACCATTTTTTCACACCTAGTTGTACCTCTGGCTAAAAGCATGCCTTTGCTTTGTTAAACAGTACCCACACTTAAAACTACACTCTATCAAGCAGTGCCTCTTCTTAAAAATGCATCTATTCTCTATCAAATAATGCCTCTATCTAAAACTACACATTTATTCTATCAAGTTATACTTGAGCTTGAAACCACACATCTATTAAATTATTCCTTTATTCAAAGCTATGTTGTGCTCTATGAAGCTATGCTTGTGTTTTGTCTTATAAGCAGTGACCCTTAACAGTTCCCTACAAATCCCTTTGGTTAGAAAATCATATTTTGCAGTTCTATAACCTAGACGTAGGTCTAATTTTTCCATTTTGATTCACCTACAGTAGTCCTTATTATCATCTCCCCACCCAACTTTTTTTTCCCTTTCATTCTTCATATCATTTGGACTTTTCATCAATCTTATCTTTTCTAAAACAACATCCTTTTACTAATCACCTCACCCTAATAAATCTTCTCCATCATAATCATTCATTCATAATCATCTTAGTTACCCTATCCTAGTTATCCATAATCATTCCTAATCATCCCTCCATCTATATCCTTACAAATATTTTTTTTTAGAATTAAGATCTAGATCCTTATACATCCTCCTCTAACTTAGGTGTTGCTTAAGAACTTCCCTACCTTAAATAGCATTTTTATTTATCCCATCATTTTGGACTATTTATCTTAAGGATTTTTCTCTATTAAGTTAAGTTTCTTTAAAATCCCTTATCCAATATTGCTTAGGAACTTGTGTATCCTAAGTAAGCAAGATACATCCCAAAAAACACGCATTTTATCCCAAGGATCTAGATTTTTATCTTTGATACAAATCTGATTTTGTATCCCTTGACCATCTACATCTACTAATCAAACCTTATTTTTATTATTTTTATCAAATAATCCACATCATAACATTATCCTAATCATTGGTATCCTTATCCCATAGCATTTTTATTTATCCACTACATTGTAACACTATCATAGCATTTTTATTTATCCCATTATTTTGGACTATTTATCTTAAGGATTTGGCTCTCTTAAGTTAATTTTTTTTAAAAATCCCTTATTCAATATTGCTTAGGAACTTGTGTATCCTAAGTAAGCAAGGATACATCCCAAAAAACATCACATTTTATTTGAAGGATCTATATTTTTATCTTTGATACAAATCTGATTTTGTATCCCTTGACCATCTACATCTACTAATCAAACCTTATTTTTATCATTTTTATCAAATCATCCACATCATAACATTATCATTAGTATGGAGTGGAGAGGGAGTGGGAAGAGGAGCAGGGGGATAAATTTGAAATTAGGGGCTGATGTTGGAGAGGAAGGAGAAGATTCGAAATAGGTGGATGGATTTCTATTGCAGGATTGGTTACTATTGTCAGCCTGTTGGGATGTGGCAGGGTGGTGTTGGCTACTAACACTAGCTTGTTTAGAAGCATTGTTGTGAGGCTACTTTCTTTTTTCATCTTTATAGGAAGCTATGGTGTTCCTATTGTATTGTGGCGTTGGTTTCAGTCTTAGTTTGTTGTGGATTGTTGCTTATGTTGGTTGTTTGGGCACCTATGAAGGCTCTTTTTCCTTCATGGGTGTTGGTACTCTTTTTTGGGGCCAACTTTGGATGTTGGCTTTCCTCTGGTGCCTGTTTAGTGAGTTATTTGTTTTCCTTCAAGGGTTTTTTTTTAGAATGGGGGTGGGTTGTTTCCTTCTTCCTCTGATGTTGACTCTAAGAATCTCCTCTAACTGTTTGAGGAGGTCATGGGTTTTTTGGATCTTAAGTGGGTTGTGCTTAATGACTATTTTACTATTGAGAATGTGATGGAGTGGTGGTTTTCCCTCTATGATGTTATTTTCGATGTCTTCCTAGTTGTGGAAGGTGTTCCTCTTGGCCTCTTTTCTATTGTTGAGATGGTGTTGTTGGATGACCGTGATTTCTTGAACCCCCTTGTGGTTTGTGATGTTTTTTTATTATTAATAGGGGTTATCTTTCTTTTAGAGGATGCTTTATCTAGGTTTCTCCCAATTATTTTTTAATGTCTAGGTTGTGTTTATTCAAGCCCCCAAATTTCTCAGAGATAAAGGGAGCTTATGCTGCCCTTGTTTTGATTTGATGTTGTTGTATGGGCTATGTATAAAGTTTTATCTATTGTCCCAAATGAATTTATGGCTTGAGGGGATCTTTTCTCCCCCCTCTTCTAGATTACTTTCCCTTTTGGTGATGGAGATGGCATGGGTTTGTTTGGTTGATATCCTTCGGTTGTTGGCTCTAAAGGGTGTTGTGGTTATCCTAGTTTTTGATAGTTTTCTATTGGTTGGGTTGCACGCAATGCTCATCCTAAAGACCTAGATGTCTATGTTTCCTAGGCTGTGAAGTCTTATCATTTCTACTTTTCTATTAGTTGGGTTGTTTTCAATGTTCATCTTGAGGACCTAGGGGTTTTTGGTGCCTTTGGTTGCAAAGTTTTCCCTTTCTACAAGAATTTTTTCTTTCACCTAGTTCTTGTAGATAGTGTCTCCTATTAAGGTGGAGGCCACTCCTATGAAGGTGGAGGCTTCTCCTTTTGAGGTGGAGATAGGTTTTGCATGTGTGGTGGATTGCTTATTTTTCTTTAGCTATTTTTCCTTATTGTAACTCCTATTGAGGTGGAGATTGGATTTACTAGAGAGATGTGGCTACTATGGTAAGGGTTATCTTGGTAGATTCTCCTATAGAGGTGGTGAGTCTAAGAGGATGGTGGGGTTTCCTTCATCATCAAGAATGTTGTTTGTTCGAGCTCAAAAACTAATCTTTCTAAGCAGTTTGTTTATTGTCGCCTAGTTGTTATAGGTAGTATCTCTTATTAGTTTATCTTTTGGTTGTTGTTTGACTTCATTATTTAGGTTTTAAGGTTCCCTTAAAAACCTTTTTGTTACAGGTTTGGGTAGTGTTATTGTTCCTTTAGAGGTCTATTGTTTTTTAGTTGGTGTTTGTCTATGTCTCATCTTTTAGCAACATGCTCGTCTTTCACAGGGTTTCAGGTCCCTTCAAAACTTGCTTGTAAATGGTTTTAGGTCCATTCAAAACCTATTTTTCCCCACTAATCAAAAAATTATCCTAATCAAGCTCCCAAGTCCAAGTCATTCTCACCCATCCTCAAAACCTACTCATTAAGAATCCTAAGAACATTCCTCTAAAAGTGTCTTCCTCTTGTATTCCAATCACTGGAGCACAAGCTAAAAGGAAAATGGAAACTCAAGAGAGTGTTACCATTGAAGACCTCACCAACCAACCATCATCTCCCCATGGTTAAGAATTATATATGGACCAGCTCAAACATTCTCCTAGGTTGCAAGACTTTTCCCAAGACCCTATAATCCAAAAATTATGCAAAAAATATATGAGCTTGATAAAGACACTATTTTGTTAGACTTCTTATCTAAAGGGGAAAATCTTCCATCAAAATTTTATATCTCAAAAATTAGGAGGAAAGAGCCTTATAATATTCTATCATCCATCCCTTAAATAGAATTTAGGGATCTTAACCCAATCCTAACCATCCTCTCTAGACATCTACCCTTATATCCACATCCCAACAAAAATTTGAGTAACTCCTCTCCAATACTTCTTCTCAACTAAGAATTAATATTCCCACCGATACCACTTACCTATTTGTTGATGAATTTTTTGCACATTCACAACATAGACAAAGTAACAAAGTACCTTTTCTCTTGAAAATAAATTTTCTTTAGAATACTTCACAAAAATAACCCCAAGGCTTCGATTGTCAGGTCTTGAATTTGAACAAATGACTCAGTGGTTAATGTAATGTAGGTTTCACAAGGGGCCTATATGGTTCAATTGAAAACTAAAAGCTTCTAGAGCAAGGGTTTTGTAAAATATAAAAACTGATTAAAACCCTACTTGTATTTTCAGATTTGCAATTTGAAAAATGGCTCTTAATCATTACATATGATAATTTCACAATGATTCTTTCCTCCTAAACTAACCCATATTTTAAAATAAATATCATAAGATAAGGGTTCAAAAATATTAAACCTGAAACCTAAGGTCAATCATAACAATGGGTAATGTTACAAATAGACAAATCTCCATAAAACCAATTACTATTTAATCAGGGTCAAACCCACAATGTTACAAAAATAGTGTAATCTTCAAGGAAAATCTAAAAGATTTTAAAATTATAGACAATTCAAACATATACCCAATCACTGGAATAATATGCATAAACATTCACAGTTGAACTTAATGTAATGAAAAGGCTCAAACTAACCATACAAAGTAACTTACAATTAGCAAATTACAAATGGTATGAGCAGGAGATCAATCAATTCCTTTAACACGTTGCCATCATTATAACTAAATTGAAACTAAATTTGAAAGAAGGAACCATGCACATATTATGAAGCAACAAGAAAAGAAACACCACAACTTCAATGTCTTCACTTTGTATTAACTTCAAAATGTCATTACAACACCAAATCAACCCTTTCAAATGAGAAAAAAACTCTCATTTGTAGATTTTCAAAATACAATTTAAGGGTTGAGATTCACCACCAATCAATGGCTCAGATCTATCCAAATTAGGGTGGTTTACATTTGCATTTAATATTGGAGGTGCATACTTTGCACAACTGACACATACTTGGCACATATTCTTATGTAGACCCATATTAAATCCTTGAGTTGCATTTAATATTTGGTTTAATTCAATTACAACCTTTTTCTAGATTTCCCTCATGGCACCTTGGGATACACAACACCTCCTAGGGAAGTAAGCATTGACACAAATCCATATGCTAGTCCCGTTTTGAATTATTTAATCTCCTTCCAATAATAATTTTATGATAGCTCTTTGATTTTTGAAAGCCACAGCTTTATCTCAAGATCCTAAAATCAAATACCATCATTAAATAGCTCACATGCTAAAAAAAATCCAATCCCTAAACATCAAAATTAAGCTTGGATAAACTTTTTCTAGATTTCAACTTCCTTATAAAATTTCAAAATTTTAGCCTTGTCATGGAATGAAATTTCAGAGATTTTACTATGTCATGAAATTTCGAAGATTTTAGGCAACTTGGAGATTTTGGAGATTTTTCCATTTCGAGAAATTTTATATTTTGAGAAATTTTCCATTTTGGGGAATTTTCCATTTTGGGGAATTTTCCATTTTGAGAAATTTTTCCATTTTGGAAATTTTCTATTTCGGAACTTTTCCATTTTGAGAAATTTTCAATTTTGAAAATTTTGAAAAGTCTTGAAATTTTTGAAAAAAGTAAATTTTGGAATTTTGAAAGGGTTTGGAAATTTTTGAAAATGGAAATTTATGAATTTTGAAAGAGCTTTGAAATTTTTTGAATATAGAAATTTCAGGGATTTTTAAATTTCGTGAATTTTTAAATTCATGGATTTTTGACAATTTGGGCTTTTTGACAATTAGATTTTTGAAGGAGTTTTGGATTTTTTCGAAATGGGAATTTCATGGATTTTTCAACTTCACAAATTTTTGGATTTCGTGGATTTTTTAACTTCACAAATTTTTGATAATTTTGGATTTTTGAAAGAATTTTGGATTTTTTTTTAAATGGAAATTTCTAGGATTTGATTTTTTAAAAAAATTTCCAAAAATGGAATTTCAAAGATTTAAGGTGAGTCCAAAAGTGTATGAAAGCCCTAAAATTCCAAGTAGATGGGAAATCTCTGAAAACAACATAACTTTTGACCTAGAAGGAATTTCCCAAAACTTTAAAAAGCAACCTAGCCTAATTTTGTATTCTCTATCCATAGGTGCAAAAAAAATACATATGACATACCAAAATTTACTTCTTGGATCAATTATCATCAATGGGATGAAATGCCGAGGACCAAAGGGAAAGGATTAAAGCACAACAACCATAAATCCAAGTCCAAAGAGGTATGACCAGGTAAAATAATAAAATTTGAATATGACCCTAATTCAAAAGGACTAAAACCATGCAAATCCACCACCTGAGATAAAAATAATTGACTCCCAAAATCAACACCAAGAACCAAAAATAGAGCCAAAGACTAAAAGGCAAAGACAAAAGAGGGGGTTCCTCGCTTTCAATGGGGCATGTGTACAAGGCACAACAAATAGCGACTCTAGTGGGGAAATACTCTAGAGAATTTCAATGACTAACAAGAATCATGAACCCAGAATCACTAGTTCCAACCCCCTAAACTAGGTCAAATAAATTGGAACACATGATCAAGGAATCAAAATCATTGGTTGATCTAACTTTCCATAGAATGAAAATCCAAGTGTGTGAAAATGCATTTCTTTCCATCCTTAAGTGACCATAGGAACCTATGCTCTGTTATGTTAAGCTAAATGAATCATTCTACTTCAAAAGAAACCTAGACATTTCGTCACTCTAGTCGAGCATCTATAGCTTCGATGAGGTTGACATTGTGATTCTCTTGAACATAGCTCTACTACTAGTCAAGTGTCTATAGCCCTAGTAGAGATATTCAAATCCTCTTGAAAGTTTAATTTATTTGATTTTTCATTGTCTTTTTTCTTTTATTTTTCTTCTAATATTTCCTTTTTTCTTTTCATTTCAACTTGCAAGCAGTGAAGCTTACCATTTTAGGGTTGATAATCATAGTGGCATTGAAGTAGAAACTCAATATTTTTCACTTAACATGACCTCATAAAGAAACCCATAGTAACCTCGAGATTCTTAAAATATGTAAAAAATATAAGATTTTAGGATATCTCAAGTCAAATCAGACCATTAATCCATCTTCTTAAATCAAACATCCAAAACATCTAACACTAATAGGAGACCTTCCTAGCTATTCACAAAGACATAATTAAAGCTTTTCAAAGAAATAATTTCTAAATAATTAAATTATTGTTGAACTTGCAAAACACCCAAAAGAAAACAAGAAAACCCCCAAACCAGACCGTGAAGGAAAGAAAGACCAAACCTAAGCTAACAAACCAGCAAAAGAAAACAAGAAGCTAAATTAAAGTAACTTTATTCAAACCCAATTACATACAAAAACTCTTTAGACAAATTACTCTTCAGAAAAAGTGAAATGACACCTACCCCTATAATATTTCTGAATGCATGCATAAGTAATAAGGGGATGGTCATAGTCCTAATTCTTGCAAATGTTTCCTTGCATTTAGAAAAATAAGTTCTTATCTTGCAATTTTCAAACTCAATAACATAATCAGGAAAAACTAACAATTGAGGTAACCCATTAGGCTCATATCAATCCACGTGTGTGTTTTATTTCTTATATTCTCATAGCCAAAATGATAAGTGTAAGAATTGACAAAAACAAGGAAAGATACAACCTGAGGAGTTACTTGTGTAGGCAATAAGATTTGATCATTAACAACTTGTTTGTTGTCTTTTTGTGCATTTACAGATTCAAGAGGATGCAATTCATGATGTAGAATTCTTCTTGCATTGCAAATATTTGTATATGGATGATATGACAAATTTATAGGTGCTTCTTTAAGAAAAATCTTCATAATCAGCAACCTCAATTGATTCCCTTCTAGGAAGATCCATAGCAACATGTTGACAGTCTCTTTTTGACATATCTGCTTGACCACTGCCTTCAAAAGGTATATTGATATCCCTTTTAATTTCCTACACATCAACATTATTTTGATAAGATTCAAAATTCTTAAAACATCACATGCCTAAATCTTCCCTACTTAAATTATTTGAATGTAATGAAGGAAAATCATTATCTAATGTGGTAGAAAAACTTCTTGATATAGCTTGTGACTGGATTTCATCCCTTTGTAATTTTTAAGTTGACATCTAACTAGATTCATCAACAATGTTCTTAGAATATTCATGTTGTTTCACCTTTGAATAATATTCCATTACTCTTACTACATCACATTCATTCTTGTCGCATGCTACAATCGGATCCTCTTACTTGTATAAGATTTCAGCAACTTCAACTACTGGAGATTTGAATAACACATTTTTGCTGCCACTGAATATGAATAAATTGGGTTACCCAATTTCATCATAAATCTATAATTGATTGTTGGATTCAAGAAAATAAAAAGATGCCCTCATTACTAATCTAGAATATTCTCCTATGTATGCATCATTAAACTAAACTCTCAGTATAAACAAATAATTTTGAGAAGGAGAAGTCTCTTGATCATTGGGTGGTGAATCAACCTTTTGGTCTTCACCATCCTTAACTGGTGATATACCTATTAGATTATCATTTTGATGTGATTGAGAATCCGATATGGTTCATTTACAATCATCTTATTCAGTCACCTCTTTTTTATTTGCACTATCTATGAACCCCTAAACTTGCAAATGCACAAAGATGACAAACATTGTTAGTGCTAGATCAAAATGCAAGCAAATATGAAGGATTCCTCATGAAATCCACCTATTTAAACTAGTATTAGGAAATGAAGAACAAAACTCAAATATAAAAGAAAGTAAATCCTAATCTATCCAATAGTACGATGATCTTATCAGGGAATTGGTGCCAATGATGTGTTGCAATTCGCCCTTTCCCAATTCCTAGTGTTGTAATGTGTATTGATGAAGAAATAGTCAAATCTCCAAAGAGATTTGAGCATAGCCTTGGTGCAAATATGAAAATATGGTGGATGCTTGGATGAAATGAGCAAAATTAGTTCTCAATTGGAGAGAGTAACTTTGCATGTGAATTGTGGATGAAGATTGAGGAGAATAGTCTCCAATTTATAGATTCCAATCTTGGAAGAGATAGTGGAAATAAGAAATATGGGACAAAAGATAATCCAATGGCAT
Source organism: Sequoiadendron giganteum (assembly GCA_007115665.2). Classification (NCBI taxonomy): domain Eukaryota; kingdom Viridiplantae; phylum Streptophyta; class Pinopsida; order Cupressales; family Cupressaceae; genus Sequoiadendron; species Sequoiadendron giganteum. The sequence continues at coordinate 481,326,032 of CM021101.1, read as the reverse complement.
TGTGCCACTTGTCCACATGTGATTGGATGAGGAATGAGCACATTTTGGCCAATGTGCATGATAAATGCATAAATTTGAATTTGAAATGGTGAGTTGACTTGTTGAAGGGGGAAGAGAAGTGAAGTAAATGTCACTTGGCTCAATGTCAAGGACATGTAAGAGGCATTGAATGCCTTGTTGGAAGGACCAAGTCCACTTGGCCTTTTTGAATTCAAATGAGGGAATATTCCCTTTTGATGTTTTGTGAGGGAAAATAGAAGAATTAATAAATCAAAGTATTTGATTTATTGTGCCACTTGCATTCTCTAGAGAAATTTAATGAAAAGGATTAAGTTTATCATGGATTTGATTAATTTAATGAAGAATTAGGTGATGTGACAATTGAGACTTAGATTTATGAATTGATTTAAGTCCAAAATTGAGAGGAAATGATTTATCAAATAAATGATTTGATTTATTTAATTATGAAAGAATATGTTAGGTTAAATCAAATAAGGTTTTAATTTATTTAATTTAATAGGAGGACTTTAGAGATTCTAATTAAATAAAATAATTTATTTAATTAAATAGATAAGCAATGGTTAATTAAATTAATTGATTAATTTAATCATTGAAAGAGGAAGACCTAATCCAATAAGTAGTGATTTATTGAATTAAAAGATAGAAAATGATGAAATGTTGAGAATGTGATTTAAGAAGAAGCATTGTTAGTAATCAGGATCAGGTGTGCTAAAACAAACTTGTACATTTTTCATGTCTACATTTTGCCCCTCTTTGAAGCAATGTACTTGTTGCATTGATTCAAAGAATAAACTGCTGTGATCAAAGGTCCGAGATTTTTTGAATTTTTTTCAGATGCCCCACTGCTACCCCAACAGAAGGATATTGTTGGATATTGCCCCCTCGAGAGATCGGACGAAAATTTTGAATTTTTTGGATGATCTCGCGAAAAAGATGACAAGGTGCCCGACAGGCCAGAAATGCCCCAAAATGCCAAAAAAATGCATTAAAATGCCAGAAGAAATGCAGAATGGCTCTCAGTTGGACGAAAACGGGATCGAAGCATAAAAACCCTATTTAGAAGGTCGAATTAGGTCAAAAAACCCTAATTTTTGAGCTTAAATAGACCTCGAGGGGTCATTTTCAAAACATTTGCACTCTTAACTTTTAGAAAATTGACATTTGAGCTCTGAGTTTTAGACAAAATGGTGCAATGAGAGCTTCCCTTGCACGTGTCAGAGCGGGTACAAGTATATCAACGACTAGTCATTGCGGGACCTGTGGTATGCACCCCTATCCCACCTTTATTTTTCTTGCTTTATGTGCATTTGTTTAGGGTTTAAGTACGGTCGAGTCGGCGCGGCACGATATTGAACCACGGAAAACTTCCAAACTAGCCCGTGCGGTCCCATATAGGGCCACATGTGCATAAAGCATCGCGCGGCGAAGTTAGGACCTAGGGATTTTCAAATTTCGCCTGCTCAAACACTATCGCGCGGGCCAAAAGCTATCTAAGTCCCCTGCGCGGCACACTTTGCAAAATTTTGCTATCTAATTCCGTCAGGCGACGCAGTTTGGAGACTTTCAAAATGCGTCGCTTTTGCTGTTTCAAAGGCGAAAAGGCGATACGAACACCATATTTTTCCAGAGAAGCTGACGCAGTACTTTCTTTGCGCAGGAGACACCCGAGTTTATTCATTCAAGGGAGCATCGATGGCCAGTACTCGAGCAATTAGGCAATATGCATATATTTCTCCAGGAGCAGCTTGGGATGCTTGGTATATGGTTCATTGCCTACGTTCCTCTTGTGCGAGCACATTTGGGTATGATGCATGCTTTGGCTGAGCGGTGGCATAACGAGACCTCATCTTTTCATCTTCCCACTGGTGAGGCCACTATCACCCTTGAGGATGTCTGGCGCATCCTGCGACTACCCATTCATGGAGCGTGAGTGATTTATGACTTGGAGGAGGGGAGGGATGCCTATTTTGATGTCATGGGTGTCAGCGAGCTCATGTTATGTGATGACCAAATAGACTTGGAGAGGTACTGGAGTATAGCCCCTACTTACAGCTTGATTGTGGCCGCCATTATTTCTGGCCTTGTAGCTCCTGATCAGCGCAGCTGATATTTCAGTCCAGGTTGGGGACTAGCATGGCAACAGATGTGTGCTCATCGAGTGTGCTTTTCCTGGGGATGAGTACTATTGGCCTCCTTATACAAGGATCTGCATGAGTTTTCTTATTTGGAGGGTCGAGCTCTTGGGGCTAGATTGACTCTTCTTCATGTTTGGGCATTTGAGCAGATTCCAGTGCTTTGCCCATTTGTGATATCGATTGCCTTAGATATTGATGATCCTTTGGTGTGGCGGTATGGTGCAGTGACGATTCGCTTCACCCATATGGGTACAGATGACATAGCTCACTGGCGGCGGACTTTGGATGAGATGACAGTATTCATTTGGACGTCATATATGGGTATGGGCCCATGAATGGATAATGCAGAGCAGCTCTTCTTTTCCCACTAGGACAGGTTTATGTAGAGTCAAGAGCACACTTTAATAGAGAGATACCTTCCTGACCGAGTGGCCAGACAGTTCGGGGAGGTACAGGATATACCCGATGCTCAGTATACAACTATCTTTGCTCGTACGGCAAAGGAGACATCATGGGGATAGCCCATTCCAGCAGACGAGGCAGTGACCTCATTTAGGCAGTTGGTGGCTCGATCATGGGCATACAATCAGGGGCCAGTAGACGTGGGGGTGACTCTAGTGTACAAGGCATGGTTCAGGCGCCAGTGAGGTTGACAGTTCTGGGAACAGTGCTTCCTCGTCGCAGGCCGAGGGGTAGGTCAGCAGGCACCTCTGAGGTATCTCGCATAGCATGTGGCAGGACAAGATGGGTAGCCCCAGGTGGCAGGACAGGATGGGCAGGCCCATGTGCCAGCACAGCAATAGCCAGTAGTACAGCCGGCAGGACAGCCAATAGAATAGCTAGCAGGATAGCCAACGGGCCAGCCAGATTCCCGTGACATACTGATACAGGTTCTGATAGCTGAGAGGGATGAGGTCCAACAGCGGGTTTCCACATTGACAGCAAAGAGAGATCAGGCATGATCCGAGAGGGATTAGGAGATAGGCCAGTAGAGACAGTTAGAGAGTGTTGCTTCCACATCCTGGGGCCGATCGGTTGATATCTGAGATTACAGGGATGCTATTAGAGAGGTCGAGTACTATCGGCACCATTATTGATAGGTAGTACCATCAGACAGCAAAGTGCCAGACTTTTCCTAGCAGACAAGGAGGCGACTGGCAGAGGCACACGGTGAGAGGCAGGATGGGGAGGATAGCAGCCAACAGAGCCCACCTCCCTTTTGATCACAAGATAGTTCATTCTTAATTTTTGATATACGGGTTGCAGTATTTGGCCTTATTGTACTATGTAATCGATGTACACCTAATCCGATTTTGTACCATAACAGTATCTTTTGATGATATATATGAGATGATTCACCTTTTTATGATATGTGATGCAATGTATGATATGTGGATGTATAATATGCAAATGTATGATGCTATGAGATGTTTCTATTATGATGCAATGTATGTAATGGATGCATTTTATTTTTGTGTATTTTTTGTGTTTTGATGATGTAATGCATATTAATGATGGTAATGGATGGGTGCAAATGATTATGTATGATGTAATGTTGTCTTAAGATGTTTAGAATAACAAATTTATATTTTTCCTCATAACTTAAGATAATGATATAATAACATGTGTTTTAATGATGATGATTATGTGGATGTAGGGTGTATGCATGGGCGATGCTTTGATTATTGTTATGATACCATCATAGTATGGAAAGGTTGAAGAAATGTAGAATTAATGAATTATTTAGGATGGAGATGGTGATTTGCATTGCTCGAAATTGAGCTTTTCAAAGGGTCAATTGTGTTATGTTTGATAACACACATAGGTACGATGCATCAAGGTATAAAGGACCAGGATGGCATTTGTACCTAGTGTGATGGACTTTGACTCATCAATCAAATAGGAGTTTTCTTGTTCACACTTAGCATACATACTTTATTTGGGATGTAGTTTATACATTCTAAACATCTCGGACCAAAACACAGAAAAGCAAGTTTTCCTATGTGGTCAACGAGATACCTAAAATATCCTCCCTACAAACAAAAAAAAACATGCATAACTAAGTTATTTTACAAGTGTATCCCACAAGCATAGCAGATAAAAAGATAATGATCATTGCCCCATTCCTTTCTCTCTAAACCTATTTTGTTTAGGCATCATCAAGAGGTCCTTGGAACGAGTGCAAAATAAGATAAGTCTAAAAAAGACCAAGATAAAGTAGACAAACAAGCTAATGTTCTTCATACTACTAGCCAAGGCTAAACTACTGTGAGGGGTACCTGATGCTTATGTCCATCGTGGGAAAGCTTCATCCTAGGACATGTAGTGATTAGGGTTTTGGTGAGACTGATTGGGTGATAAGCTATTGATACTCTGAGTTGACTAACTTGCTTGCTTACTAACTTAGGCTTGAGACTCTGACGATTTGGTGTTCACTTTGGAACCTGCTAGACTTGCTTTTGACTAACTCACCAAAGGGTGAAGGCGACGATTGACTTTATTATGAGTCAGACGAACACGAGTGGAAGCGAGATGAAATGGATGCACCATTTTGGGTTTTTCAAATATTTTGAGGTAGTTTTTGGTATTTTCACATTTTTCAATGTTTTTGGTATTTTCAAGATTTATGACAAACAGACTAATTTAAAGACCTATCCTAGGGGTCTCAGGAGCTGATCCATAGATTAGCCTTGCCTACGTTATATACGTAGAGATCACGTAGTTCAACTGACAACAAACTTGACTTAATGATAAGATGGACAAACGAATTGCCATTTTATTGCCTAAAGGACTGACTTAAGATGCAGACTGGATGGGAAAATGGATTGCCAATGCGACAGATGCCTAAGGACTAACCCTAATTGTCTCAAGGGATGATCAAAGATCAACCTTGCCTACATTCAATCTTAGAGACGACATAGTTCGACAAGGTGGAAGACTGACAAGACTCAATGATGAATTTTTTGAAGATTTTCTGATATTTTGACATGTTTTTGGATTTTTGAATGATTTGGATGTTTTTGAATTTTTGATGAATTTGAAGAAGATCTCAAGAATATACACTTATCCAATCTGATATATGTGGGAGTCTACCCCCACCGTGGTGTGATAGACTACTTCGATGAAGGTTGGACGAACTAACCTTAGGAATATGCCAAGTAGTACTATGGTGGAATATGATACGGACACCAACTTAGACCATGGTATGGATGCGAGCGGATGGGTGGATGGATGATTTATTGAGATGCAACGAAATGAGTGAGTCATGCAGATCCTAGTAGATGGGGTGTGGGTGCTTTATTTACACTTGGTACCTATTTTCCAGGTTTTCACCAAGGTACTTGTCCAAAGCACCACCGAAGTGGTTTTCACTAGAGGATGAATTTTTTCTCTTTACTATTTTCAATCCTTTTTCTAATTTTTTTAGGATTTTTGCATTTTTTGATTTTTTTGTTGTCGCCAAGATGCCTGTTTGCCAGGTTTTCATCAAGGTAACCATTTTTTCAAGACTTTTTCTGATTGTTTTTGTATTTTATGTTTCTATACCTTGCAAGATTCAAGCATAAAACTTTTTGAGGTGAGAGCTATTCATGGGCTCCTGTAGGGGCTCACCTTTCAGTGTCGACAACTGATATGCCCCTGATTTGTAACTTGTAGTGATGACATAGGGTCCCAGCCAGTTGGGCTCAAACTTTCCCTTTGTATCCGGGTTTGGCACATTCTTTTGGTTTTCTTTCAGCACAAGGTCACCAACTTGGAAAGTGTGTTGCCTGATCTTCTTGTTGTAGCTCCGTTTCAGGCAATTCTGGTACACTTGTAGATGATTTAGGGCATCCATGCATCGTTCATCTAGTAATTCCAGCTCATTCAATCTTGTAACCCTATATCCCTCATCCGTGATGAGGTTCTGCAGTGATATCCTTAGTGACGGGAGCTCGATCTCAATAGGGAGGATGGCTTCTAATCCATAGACTAGGGAGAATGGGGTGGCGCCTGTTGGCATCCAGATACTGGTGCGATAGGCCCATAAGGTGGGATTTAACTGCAGATGCCAGTCACGACCAAAGACATTGACCATTTTCTTGAGGATTTTCAAGATGGTTTTGTTTGTAACTTCTGCTTGGCCATTGCCTTGCGGATAGTATGGAGTGGAAAAGCGGTGCTGAATTTTGAATTTTTCACATAAATCACGGACATCCTAATTTTTAAAGGGTGTCCCATTATCAAAGATAATTGATTGGGGAACACTGTATCACCAAATGAGGTAGCTCAGGATGAACTTGGATATTTTTTTTCTCGTGATGTAGGTCATGGGAATTGCTTTGACCCACTTTGTGAAATATTCAGTGGCGACGATGATGAACTTGTGGCTATTGGAAGAGGTGGGTGAGATTTTACCGATGAGATCGAGCCCCCACTATGAAAAGGGCCAAGGTGTAACAATGGGATGTAGTTCTTGAGCTGGTGCATGAATAAGGTCTCCATGTTGTTGGCACTGCAAACACCTTCTGACAAAGTTGTGTGCCTCTCTCTCCATTGTCGGCCAGTAGTACCCGATTCTCAGCAACTTTTTAGCCAAGGTCATACCACTCGAGTGTGAACCACACGTGCCATTATGTACCTCAGTTAGAGCAGTCAAGGTCTCCTCAAGATTTAAACAACGTAGTAGAGTTCCATCGATACTTCTACGGAAGAGGGTCTCTCCTAGGATGACGAATCGTGAAGACCTTTTGACAAAGGTTCACTTTAGGTTTGGGGTGATGTCAGTGAGGAGCATTCCTAACCTTAGGTAGGTGTATATGTCATGGTACCAAAGATCACCAGGACTAATGAGTTCACATGCATATTATGACTCTAGTACCTCAAAGGTGGGTACGAGAAGCTGCTCTACCAGGAATTCGTGTTTCGAGACGTTGCGAGGGATGTCCAGTAAGGATCCAATGGTTTCCATTGCATTGGTTGCTCTGATGTTTGTCCTTGGTATCTTCTCAAAGGTGATGTCGATGAATGATTCCTTGAGGCTTTCTAAAACCTTTTTGTATGGTGTGAGCTTATCATCCTTCATTTGGTATTCATCGTTGACTTCATTGATGATAAGTTGCGAGTCCCCATAGACTTTTAATGCCATGATTTGCCAGTGTGCTGCAATCTTGAGACCTATGGTTAAAGCCTCGTACTCAGCGATGTTATTAGTGCATGGGAACACCAGTTTATAAGATCTTGGTATGCAATCTCCTTGTGGGGTGATAAAGAACACACCGGCTCTTGATCCATGTTGTGTGTGGGAACCGTCAAAGTATAGCTTCCAGTGATCAGCTATGTTGATATTGAAGATAGACTCATCTGGAAATTCTGATATGAGTGGGTTCTCTGCATAGAGGGGAGCTTCTACTAGCTGGTCCGCAATAAATTTTCCCTTTATGGCTTTTCTTTCTACATACTCGATATCATTTTCGTACAATATCATTACCCACTTAGCCATTCTACCTATAAGCATTGCTTTTGACAATAGGTATTTTAGAGGGTCTATCTTGGCAATCAGCTTGATTTGGTGAGCTAGCATGTAGTGTCTGAATTTCAGAGCTGCAAATACCAGTGTTAGGCAAGCCTTTTCTATCGATGTGTGATTGAGCTCGTGCCCCACCATTGTTCTGCTGATGTAGTAGATGGCCCACTCGGTTCCCTTTTCATCATGTTGGGCTAAGAGGGCACCAAGGGCGGCTATTGTTGCTGATATGTATAGGATTAATGGCTTCCCGACAATTGGTGGCATCAACATAGGTGTTGTAAGTAGATATTCTTTTATTTTATTGAATGCTTGCTCGTACTTGTCGTCCCATTTGAACGCTACTCCCTTGTGGAGCAGGCATGAATAGGCAATTTGCTTGTCTGCCAGTTGTGCTATGAATCTCCAGATGGACTGGAGTCTACCTTGCAATCCTCTTAGTTGCTTTAATGTTCGTGGTGCTTCCATTTCAATGATTTATTTTACCTTTTCAGGGTCCACCTCTATCCCTCTCATCGAAACTATGTATCCCAACAGCTTTCCCGATTGCACTCCAAAGACACACTTCCTCGGGTTGAGTTTGACCTTGTATTGTTCTAGTCTATCAAAGATTGCACTTAGAGTTGCTATGTGATCCTATCTCTTCTTTGATTTGAACAATATGTCGTCCACATAATCTTCGACTGTTTTATGGATCATGTCATGGAAGATTAGTGTCATGGCTCTTTGATATGTAGCTCCTGCATTTTTCAACCCAAACGGCATCACATTCCAATAGCAAGTGCCCCAAGGACATGTAAAGGTTGGTTTATGTTGGTCCTCCTTTTCTATCATTATCCGATTGTACCCCGAGAAATCATCCATTAGGGACAGCATCTCGTGTCCGGCTGTCATGTCGATGTTGGGTAGTGGAAAATCATCCTTAAGACATGCTTTATTTAGGTCTCTGAAATCTGTGCAGATGCGGATGCCCCCTTTGGGTTTTGAGACAGGTACAAGATTTGATACCCATTTTGGATAGTCGATCAGGCATATGAAGCCAACATCCAAAAGTTTTTGTAGCTCAATTTTGACGAGCAAGGCTATTTGTGGGTGCATCTTCCTTAGCTTCTGTCTGACTGGTTTTGCTCTGGGGTAAATAGCCAAATGATGAGCCACTACTTCAAGATCCAAACCTGGCATGTCAGCATAGGTCCATGCAAAATTTACTTTTCTTTCTTTTAGGAATGCTGCCAACAATTCTTGCTCTTCTACCAGGAGGGACTCTACGTAGAAGGTGATTTGTGGTTCTCATTCTGTTCCTAAGTTGACCGGGTTGCACTATTCTGCCAATACTGCTGATTTTTCCTGATGTAGAGTAGTAGGGGGGAGATTGAATCCTTCATCCTCCGATGCCTCAAAGAGGTTTTCACCATTGGATGCGTCCTTTATTTTTATTGTTTTATGGTTAGAGAGTGTCATATTGTAGTTTTCACTCAATAACTCTAAGCTTATTCTCGATATTTTTCTTTTGTGACTGAAAGACTCAATCGTCTCCCCATAGTATGCTTGTGTGTCTAGTGTGATGTTGAATCTAGCCTTGTGATCCCCACATGGGATTGTATCCCTTAGTCCCATAAATTCTAAAAGCGCCTCATCATTTTCGAATGAGTCTAGAATTGGTGGTCCCCGTTGGTCATGATCGATGAGTTGGGGGTGCACTAAGGTGATTCGATGGGTTGGTTGATTTGACTCAGCTGTGGAGGCACTTATCATTAACAAGGTGGAATCCTTGAAAAGACTAGGGAGACCTGTTATGGTATCATCATCGTCACTACTAGGACAAACATCAGTGACGTCAAAGGTGTAATTATTGAGTGGGATACCTAAGCAAACGGGTGGTCTAGGAATGGTTGTTGTTACCTAAGGAGAGGACCTAACTGCTCTCTTGAGAGTACCTCTACCATGTACAGTTATACTCAGAGGATTATACCCTAGGCCAAGATTCCTCATTCTTCTTTCTACAATGATGGGCTCCAACCGTCCATCATTGTTTCTTCCTAGGCTCTCATTCTTGTTATAGCCCATACCAAACATCATTTGTAACCCTCTGTTAGTTTCCTCCATGGGTAGGTTGGGAGTAGGTCTTTCATCTTGGTATAGCATGTTGGTAATGTCCTCTTCATCCACATTCTCCCAACTGAGATCCCCCCAACAGTGGAATCCATAGGGTTTTGTTCTAATAGTGCGGACAGGTGTTTGAATTGGCTGGGGTTGCCCATGCGACCTAGGAGATTGTGGTAACTCTCCTACAACAAAAGCATTTCTTTTCATTCTATAATCCCTACATCCATTGTCTTCAATCATGCTTTTGATTTTAGATATATCTGGGATGGCGGGTGTCTCTATCGCAGAAGTGGAGGCGAGATTGGCTGGGTCTTTGTATGAAGTAGACGGTCCTTCATCATTTTTGGGTACTTGGGGAATCTTATAAAACTTGGCTTCCAAGTTTTTTACAGTAGGCAAAAGGTTCAAGATCCCCATATATAGTGACCTCCTCATTCTAATGTGAGAACTTGATGCATTGGTGGTAAGTTGAGGCCACTGCTTTCATTCCATGTATCCACGGGCAACCCAGGAGGATGTTGTATGGTAGGTCAAGGTCGAGGACTTGACAGGTGGTTTTCATAGTTGTCGGCCCCACTTGGATGGGGATTTTAATAGTGCCTTGAGACACTCTTTCTTGGTTGTCATACGCCCTTATTGTGATGCTTTTGTTCTTGTTGATGGAATCCTCGGTGAATCCCAATTTCTTTATGAGTTTTAAAGAACAAATATTAAGGCCTACACCTCCATCTACCAGGACTCATTTGACTTTCTTTTTGTGGATTAGGACTTGGAGGTAGAGTGCATAGTTATGAGATGGTTGTGGAGGGAAATCTTGATCCGAAAATGTAATGAGATTCGGGGTAACAATGTTGCCCACCATAGCCTAAAATTGCTCTGTGTCAAGGGTAGCGGCAACGGTAGACACAGCTAGTGCTTCATCAAGGATCTTCCTATGGGCCACAGAGATTTTCAGTAGTTCCATGATGGAGATTTGGGCGGGTGTTCTTTTCAGTTGGTCAATGACATTGTAATCATAGGGGATGGCCTTTGTATTGGAAATGGGGGTCTTAGTAGGTGCCCCAGCGATGGTAACCTTTTCGCCTCGTGTGGTGACTCCACAGTCATTGTTGGCCCCCTTAATATTTATGATAGTGACCATTTCATCAACGCATCCAACTATCTCCTCGTATACTAGATTAGCACTAGCATACTTTTGCTTGCCCTTATTATTCCCTTGGTTATGATTTGGCATCGGATTCATGTATATTTTTAGGTCTTGGTTTTCGGCCAGCTGCTCGATGTTGATGACCTTGTCCTCAATGAGATCTTGGATGATGTTTTTAAGTCTCATGCAATTGGCGGTGGTGTGTCCTTTGACTTTGTGAAAGTCACAAAGGAGGTTCTCATTATACCATGGTGGCTTGGTCATAGGTTCTGTGTACTGCTCGAAGTTAGAGATTTTGATTAGATTCTCTTTGAACAGCTTCTTCATTATGGACTCAATCGATTCACCAAGAGCTATGAATTTCCTCTTGGGGGGAAACTTGTTGTGGGGAGGTGGTCCTCCTTGATTACCCAGATTGTTGACTTGATTGGTGGAAGATGGTTGTGGCTATGCTACTACCGCATTAGTCTACACATTGTTGTGATTTTGATTTTGTGGTTGATAATAGTTTTGAGTATTCTACTTAGGGGCACTGATGACCACCTTAGCTTCGACCACGTCATCGTTCGTGATATTTTTATTCCTCGACCATGTTTGAGGTTTATCATTATAGTTGTTAGACGGGCGGTTATCCTACAGTGGAGTGAATTTTGGTGTGCCTCCTCGCGCAGTAAGGGCTCTTTCGATGTTGAGCACCTTTGGAATTAGCTGATCATAAGATGTGATGCACTGCATTTTTAGGTAGAATGCCAAGTTTTGAGCTAGATTGGCTATGATGGTGCAAACTTGTTGTTCCTCTGCCATGGTCCATTTTCTCTTATTGGCTTTGGATCGCCATCTTTGCAAGAAGGATGCAAACAACTCTCCTTTTCCTTGTTTGAGTGCAGATAGTTCTTCCAAACTAACATCCACACCCATATTGAAAGTGTAATTCTTAAGGAAAGCCTCCATAATTTCCTCGAATGTTTTAATTCCCGTGGGTAGGTGAGAAAACCATTCCATAGCTGGACCAATCAGGCTACGAGGGAAGATTCGCATTAGATATGTGTCATCATATGCGACCTCCATGCAGTGTACTTGAAATTCCCTAGCGTGGTTTTCAGGGTTGCCCGTTCCATTGTATTTTTCAAATTTGGGGATCTCAAATCCCTTTGGGAATGGTACCATGGTGAGACTCCTATCGAACGGATAAGGGCATAAATTGCCTGGTGTCCTTGTGGTTTTTCCTACTTGTAAGTCCAACACTTGCTACAAGAGTAGTTTGATTTGTGTTGCAACATCCTTGCTTGGATCGGGAGGTGGGATGAATGAGTGGTGAGGTGTTGGAGGTGTTTGATGGGTGGAGAGAGTACTAGTCGGTGTTTGCTGCGATCTTGGTTATGCATTCAAAGCCTGATGGTATGCTTGCATTTGTTTCAACAACGCTTGTTGTTGATCTTGCTGTTGTTGTTCCAACAACACTTGTTGTTGGTCCATCTGTTGTTGTTCCCATGAAGCCTATTGTTGATCAATCTGCTATTGAGCTAGTAAAGCTTGTTGTTGGTCTAGCTTCTATTGTGCCAACAAAGCTTTTTGTTGGTCGAGCTTCTGTTGTGCCAACAAAGCTTGTTGTTTAGCTTGTTGTTGTGCCTGAAAGTCTTGCAGGGCTTGTTGGTAGGCTTGTAGGTGGATCGCTTGCAATTGCGCTTGGTACTGTGCTTGTGCTTGTTGTTGGACTTGCGCTTGGGCTTGAGCTTGAGCTTGTCCTTGGTCTTGTGCTTGCGCTTGCACTTGGGCTTGAGCTTGGGCTTTTGCTTGAGCTTGGGCTTGTGCTTGAGCTTGCACTTGGGCTTGTGCTTGAGCTTGGGCTTGTGCTTGAGCTTGGGCTTCTACTAGAGCTTGGGCTTGTGCTTGAGCTTGCGCTTGGGCTTGCTGCTTTTGCTAGAGTACTCTCTGTTGGTTGGCCTTTTAAAGATTTTGGATAAGCGTGATGAATGAGTTTGTCATATTGGCTTTTGGTGGAATTGGTGGTGGAACGAGAATCATGCCAATCATTGTCATGGGTGGAGGAATTGTGGTGATGATTGGGAATTGGGTTGTTGGAGGGGTGGTTGAGATGATTGGTCCTTGAGATGGTATGCTTTGGGATATTTGAGGAACAATTATGGTAGTGGCTTGAATGGTTACCACTTGTTGTTGTGATGATGTGGGTGATAAGAGGGAATTGGGTGTGATGTTTAGATTGCTAGGTTCTGAGAAACCATAAATGTTGAGGGGAGGAAAACCCAATCCAAGAGGTGACGTGGTGGTAAATGAAAATGGGGGAAGAGGTGGAAAGTTACCTTGAAAAATAGGATTTACAATGTCAGTTTTTTCAAACAAGTTTACTTCTTCAAGTGGTGGAGAATTTTGTACATTTGTTTGGCAAGCTAGTCTTGCATGGAATGAAGATGAGCCCAAGTGGTTATGGAAGGTGAGTGGAACGTATGGGTAAGATGGATTTTCTGAAATAGATGTAACTAGCGTGGTGGTGATGATTGCTTCTTTGTTAGCCACAAGGTGATGCCTTTGTAATTCTTGGAACATGGCACTCCCCTTGTTCACATTTGGTGAGATTAGTGTGATGGTCGATGTGGTGCAAGGTACTTCTTGATTGATATTTGACATCAGGGATGCACTTGGAATAGGCACATCTATAGTAGTACTTGCATCAAGGTCGGGAGGGGGCAGGATCCCTCCTCTTGCTAGCGTATTTAGGTACTTGAACATAGCACTGACAATTTTGTGGTTCTCGGGATTTTGAACCATTTCCATGATTTCGGATTGTGTCATCCCCATGTCTTCATTTGTGAGGTCCTCTTGATGACTCTCCCCTTGAGGATTTTGTGATGATAAGGGAGAGTTACTTGGGGGATTGCTTGATCCTTCTAGGTTTACTTCGGATTCTAACTGACTCATCTCCACAGAAGTTGGTATTTTCATGATATTCTCCACGTTCCTCTTGTATTGAGATCTTGTTTGGACCATAAAAAATAGGGATTTGTTCGATCCTAACTTTTTAGGTCCAAATGAGAAGAACTAGGGAAGCTAAAAGATCAAAGATGGTGGTAATGGTGATGGGTTAAATGGATGGGATGAGTGAGTGAAAACCTTTTTGTACAACTCTTGAAGGTATATGCCAAAACTTGTAAGGGCTTTTGAATTGATTGATTGTGATAATTTGACTATATGCGTTAAGTCAAACAAGATTGTTGTGAAGTTGTATTCCCTAGGAAGTTGCATTATCTTAGGGGAACTTGCACAAATGGGTGAATTGGCTAGGTGTGTTAAGCCAATGTAATTGTGAACTAATAAACTTTAGGAAGTTGTGTTATCCTAAAGAAAATTTTGTCCAAAGGTGAGACTATTTTGGCTAGGTGTGTTTAAGCCAAGATAGGGGATGTCGATTTAGCCCTCTAAGTTTAGCAGGATGATTGTTTCTAGAGTTCACAAAAGGTTTCGATGATGAAATGAGACTTGGTTGATGGAGGAATGAATGAGAATGAAAACTTTGATCTTGAACCTTAACCTAGACATGACTCTCTCTACAAAACCTCGATATTGAAGAACATGCTAGACTTCCTATGGGAGAAAAGCAAACCTTTCAAAAAGTTCAGGATTTTGTTGACAATAAAATGCATACAATGCAGGATTATTCCTTGAGGCCTTTTTGTAAAAGTTGTATACAAGTCTTTCCCTTACTTCAAGGAGCATCTCAAGGTGTTGCTCACGGATTTTTAGACTAACTTTCTTGAACTTTGGCTTTGGGATTTTGATCTTGCGGGAAATCATTGGAAACAACACATATGAAGTTCACTTTGTCTCTTTATCTTGGTTTAATGAAATTCTTTTTATCCAAGACACTTGCTTGCTTAGGTTTCAAACTAAATGTCTAGTGTCCCATTTTCTTTCTCATCCCACAAGGTCCATTATGTGGAAATCGAGGAAAATAGGGCAAAAGTTTCTTATGTTTACCTTGTTGAAAAAAAATGATGGTAGAATTTTTGCACTTAGAAACCTCTAGGAATATGATCCCTAGGGAAAGCAAGAGTGTCCAAATTCGTCAAGAGGTATTTGTTTCCCACAAGCTGTTTGAAATTTGAAGGTCTTTGTGAATGTTTGTTTTTCAAATGTTTTCAAGATCAAGCAATGTATTTCTTCCAAGCACTTTTACACTCCTAGGATGATGAGGCAATATCTTGTTGGGTTCCCACTTGGATAAATCTAGCTGTGCATATCTTGTGTGAATGGCTAAATGCTTGACCACACTGGCTCCCCTCCATGACACTCACTTATTTGGGTCAGCCAAGCATTAGTACCCATGAATCTCCCATGGCATACTTTCCATTTCCACAACAAGACCGCAAGTATAACATGGGGCGGCTTCAAAGGACATGACCTTTTGCACCAACAAGATAGACAAGGTTTTGGCTTTTTTCTAAACAAGGGGTTCTAATTCGAGCATTCCGTTCTAGGGATTATCCAACATCGACGAGAATCCATTGTTGTCCATCTCGTCGGAATAATCCTTGTGATTCTTGAACTTTCCTCAAGAATCCACCCTTATATACCGGTTGGAAGTCACTTGGCTTTAGCGTGTTCCCGGTTGGGTCATTCCCTTGGGTGATTACTTTTTCCCACAAGGAAAGCCCTCTAAGATAAACAAAAGCGAGCTAACATATCCCGTCGTTTACACAACCTTTGTTGAAAAACAAAGGGGAAAAACCTCTGTAATATGTTGTGCTCACACTCGCATGTTTTGTTCAATTTTAAATGCCCAAATTGAAATGTGGAGGCAATATTTTTAACAACCTAATATTACCAAAATATTTTTGATTCTCAAGATCGCAATGAAGCGCGAGAGAAGCACATACACATTTTAGATAATATTAATTTGTAAAAAAGATTGCAAAACATGGAAAACATTTATTCAGTTTAAACCTCAAAGCAATGATGACTTCTTTTTAAGCACCAAAATGAAGTGTGAGTTTTCCTTGTTCAATTGTTACCTTTTAAACAAAATCTAGTGTATTTTCCTAAATTTCTTTTTAGCCCCTTGGCAACTTTTGAAAAGAAATTTGATTGTTCTTTTTGGAGCCCAATGGAAATTTAGTGTCCTAAGATCAAAGATTTTATCAAATCCTTTATAGAGTGTTAAAAAACACTTTAGTGTTTAAAAACACTTTGTAGAAAAATAAGCATGGTGCCATATATAAAAAAAGAAGTTTGTTTGTTCTTTTTAAACCCAAAGTAAAATTAGTTTTCTTAAGACCAAAGATATCTAACAAACTTTCTTAAGGAGTGTTAAATAACACTTTTAGTTTTTAAGAACACTCTGGTTTGGTGCACATGATATCATGAAGACTCCTTCCTTTGCTCCAACCTACAAAATGACAGAAAAACAAAAGCTATAAAGATAGGAAATTAGATTAAAAGTTTAAAAATCCCAAATAAAAAAAAAACATGTCAATTTAAAATTTTACTGTCTTCCCACAGCGGAGTTTGAAAAAGCGGTGTAGTTTGGAGAAGTGGAAAAGTTTGGAAGACAGGCGGCACTATATAGCGTTGCGCGGGTGACTTTGGGCGGTGCTCTGTAGAGGCAAAGAGCACAAAAGTAGTGCGACGGAGGTTCGTGGTGCAATTTGGAAGTGGCCTACTTTAAAATTTTGAAATTTATGGGTGGGAAAGGTGACACGGTGGAGTTTGGAGAATGGGTGGCACAATATAGAGCTGTGGTGGTGAAAGTGGCAGAGTTAGGAATTTTAAAAAAACTGACAGGTGAGAACCCGCGGCAGAGTTAAGAGAATTAAATCGTGGGTGAATATGGCACCACGATGCTAGAAATGGTGAAGTATTGTGTCGCGGAGCTGAAAGCGGCATGATATAGCGCCGCGCGGGCTAGTTTGCCTGTATCTGCAAGAAAACGTTAGAAACCACAAAATCTTAAAAACGTGATTGAATTTTTTGATTCATGCCCTCCTTCTAGCGCCAAAATGTGAACCCCTAAACCTGCAAATGCACAAAGATGACAAACATTGTTAGTGTTAGATCAAAATGCAAGCAAATATGAATGATTCCCCATGAAATCCACCTATTTAAACTAGTATTAGGAAATGAAGAACAAAACTCAAATATAAAAGAAAGTAAATCCTAATCTAGCCAATAGTATGATGATCTTATGGGGGAATTGGTGCCAATGATGTGTTGCAATTGGCCCTTTCCCAATTCCTAGAGTTGCAATGTGTATTGATGAAGAAATGGTCAAATCTCCAAAGAGATTTGAGCATAGACTTGGTGCAAATATGAAAATATGGTGGGTGCTTGGATGAAATGAGCAAAATTAGTTATCAATTGGAAAGAGTAAATTTGCATGTGAATTGTGGATGAAAATTGAGGAGAAGAGTCTCCAATTTATAGATTCCAATCTTGGAAGAGATAGTGGAAATAAGCAATCTGGGACAAAAGATAATCCAATGGCATTGTGCCACTTGTCCACATGTGATTGGATGAGGAATGAGCACATTTTGGCCAATGTGCATGATAAATGCATAAATTTGAATTTGAAATGGTGAGTTGACTTGTTGAAGGGGGAAGAGAAGTGAAGTAAATGTCACTTGGCTCAAGGTCAAGGACATGTAAGAGGCATTGAATGCCTTGTTGGAAGGACCAAGTCCACTTGGCCTTTTTGAATTCAAATGAGGGAATATTCCCTTTTGATGCTTTGTGAGGGAAAATAGAAGAATTAATAAATCAAAGTATTTGATTTATTGTGCCACTTGCATTCTCTAGAGAAATTTAATGAAAAGGATTAAGTTAATCATGGATTTGATTAATTTAATGAAGAATTAGGTGATGTGACAATTGAGACTTAGATTTATGAATTGATTTAAGTCCAAAATTGAGAGGAAATGATTTGATACATTTAATTAGGAAGGAATATGTTAGATTAAATCAAATAAGGTTTTAATTTATTTAATTTAATAGGAGGACTTTAGAGATTCTAATTAAATAAAATGATTTATTTAATTGAATAGATAAGCAATGGTTAATTAAATTAATTGATTAATTTAATCATTGAAAGAGGAAGACCTAATCCAATAAGTAGTGATTTATTGAATTAAAAGATAGAAAATGATGAAATGTTGAGAATGTGATTTAAGAAGAAGCGTTGTTAGTAATCAGGATCAGGTGTGCCAAAACGAACTTGTACATTTTTCATGTCTACACTATCTACTTGTGGGTCATCCTTGATAGAGTGACTTTCTAATTCATATCTTTCCACCTATTGTGCATTTCCTATAATTAATGGATGGGGCCTTGTAATGCACTATTTGAATAATCCAAAACTCTCTTTGACTTCTTTAACTGCATCTTGACATAATAGCCACATAAATTCTGAATGTGCAACATTGTGTACTCTACACCAAAATGGAAATAATAGGTCCTCTAAATAAATCTCATTCCCAAGGCTAATTTTATCTTGCATGAACTTCACAATGAATTTTGTATACCCTTCCAATGTTGTACTATCATCATTTGTAGGAAAAAAAACATTTGATATCAACCATAGTGCAAGCTTAGGTACATCTTAGAAGAAAACTTTCCCTTTCATAGCCATATCCAACCTTATAAAAAATGTCCAAAAATTCACTTCATTTTGCTTGGTGGTGTCATATATTCAACATTGGTCTGATAAAGCAAAATAAGACAAGATCCTAGGGTGCAACCGCCTATTTAGAATCTCTTAAAACTATAGAATATCAATCTTATGACTCTGCACAAAAAGAGACAACAAACTACTATCTATTCATTTGCATATTTTTTAAGTTTTTTAATTTTCAATTTTTTAAATTTTTGACATATAAAGAGATCAATTATGTCTCTAATTTAAAACTTGAAAGCTCATTCAGCTTCCATCTCATTGTCCGTCCCTCCTAGTGCCAAATTTTTTGATGAGTTTTCGTACATTCACAACATAGACAAAGTAATAAATTTGTCTCTTGAAAGGAAATTTTCTTTAGAAAACTTCAGAAAGATAGCCCCAAGGCTTCAATTGTTAGATCTTGACTTTGAAAAAATGACTCAATCATTAATGTAATGTTGGTTTCACAAAGGGAATTTATTGTTCAATTGAAAACTAGAAGCTTCTAGAACAAGGGCTTTGTAAAATCTAAAAAACTAATTAAAACCCTAGCTATATTTGAGATCTACAATCTAAAAATGGATCTTAATCATTAGATATGGAAATTTCATAATGATGATTTCCTCCTAAACTAACCCATATTTTAAAATAAATATCAAAAGATAAGGGTTCAAAAATCCTAAATTTGGAACCTCAGGTCAATCATAACTATGGCTAATGTTGCAAATAGACAAATCCCCATTAAACCAATTCTTGTTTAATCAAGGTTAAACCCACAATGTTGCACAAAGAGTGCAATTTTCAAGCTATAGACATTCAAACATATACCCAATCACTGGAATAATATGCATAAACATTCACAGTTGAACTTAATGCAATGAAAAGGCTCAAACTAACCATTCAATGTATCTTACAATTAGAAAATTACAAAAGGTATGAGTAGGAGATCGATCAATACCTTTAACACTTTTCTATCATTATAACTAAACTGAAACTAAATTTGGAAGAAGGAACCATGCACATATTATGAAGCAACAAGAAAATAAACACCACAACTTCAATGTCTTCTCTTTATATAACTTCAAAATGTCATTATAACAATTCTAAATCAACCCTTTCAAATGAGAAAAAACTCTCATTTATAGATTTTCAAAATACAATTTAAGGGATGAGATTCACCATCAATCAATGGCTCAAGTCTATCCAAAATAGGGTTTCTTACATTTGCATTTAATATTGGACGTGCATTAAATTCTTAAAAAATATTTCCTTTCATCTCCAATTTAAAATTATGTTACAAGCTTGATCATAACAGTTGTCCTCATTTGAAAATTTAAAGTAAATCCTTATTGATGATCCCTAAAATGCATTGCATAGATGCCACATACTTTGGCACATACTCTTATGTGGAACAGCATTAAATATTGGAGCTACATTTAGTATTTGGTTTAATTCAGTTACAACCTTTTCTAGATTTCCCTCCTATCACCTTGGGATACACTAGAAAAGCAAGCATTGACACAAATCCATATGCAGGTCCCCTTTTGAATAATTTAATCTCCTTCCAATAATAATTTTATGATAGCTCCTCAATTTTTGAAAGCCACAACTTTATCTCAGGATCCTAAAAATCAAATACCATCATTAATAGCTCACATGCTAAAAATAATCCAATCCCTAAACATCAAAATTAAGCATGAATAAGCTTTTTATAGATTTCAACTTCATCATAGAATTTTAGAATTTTAGCCCTATCATGAAATCAAATTTCAGATATTTTAGGAAACTTGGAAATTTTAGAGATTTTTCCATTTCGAGAAATTTTTTATTTCGAGGAATTTTCCATTTCGGGAAATTTTCCATTTTGAGAAATTTTATGAATTCTGAAAGTCTTAAAAAAATTTGAAAAATGGAAATTTTGAAATTTTGAAAGGGTTTTGGAAGAAAATGGAAATTTCAAAATTTTGAAAGAACTTTGAAATTTTTGAAAATAGAAATTTCAAGGATTTTTGAATCTGTGAACTTTTGAACTTTGTGGATTTTGAAAGAGTTTTGGATTTTTTAAAGGAAATTTTATGGATTTTGAACTTTGTGGATTTTGAATTTCATGGAATTTTGAACTTTGTAGATTTTTGACAATTTTGGATTTTTGAAAGAGTTTTGGATTTTTTCAAAATGGAAATTTTAGGGATTTGAAAAAAAATTGAATTTTTTTGAAAGTGGAATTTCGAAGATTTAAGGTAAATTCAAAAGTGTATGAAAACCTTGAAATTCCAAGAAGATGGGAAATCTCCAAAAACTTTGTAACTTTAAAAAGAAAACTAGCCTAATTTTGTATTCTCTATCCATGGGTGCAAAAAAACTTTACATATGATATCCCAAAATTTACTTCTCGAATTGATTATCATCAATGGATGAAAGGTCAACAACCAAACGGAAAGGACTAAAGAACAACAAGCATAAATCCAAGTCCAAACAGGCATGACCCCAAAATCATAAACATTGAATATGACCCTAATTCAAAAGGACTAAAACCATGCAAATCCACCACCTGAGATAAAAAAATTGACTCCCAAAATCAATGATAGGAACCAAAACCAAAGTTGAATACTAAAATGAAAAGTCAAAAGAGGGGTTCCTCACTTTCAACGAGGCATGTGTGCAAGGCACAACACTATCCACCAATCCTACCATACACCCTCAACCCCTCACCACATCAACCAAAGCTAATTTCATCCAACCACAAGTATCCCATGTATCTATTGTTACTAATTTTTAGCTACCAGCTAAATTAGTAAATATTTATCAGGCAATTATTAAACTGGAGTGAGAAAAAATTTACACTTGAGCAAATCAGATAAGAAAACCAGACATTCAAATATTTATCAGGTTCTGAAGCTAAACTTTTTCTGTAGTTCATGTTTCAAGTATCTTGTTGTCATTTCATCATGATTATAAAACATATGCTTCAAACAGTTTCATTTAGTTATTTTATATTATGCAATTGAAACAAGTTCAAATGAAAATACTCAAGTCATTACATGATATGAAATAGCTAATATATTAATAAGAAATGTTTATGTAATCCCACACAAGCCATGGGTGTAACTTTTCTAAGAGATATAAAATAGCAAGTACAAAAAAAGAGGATGCATAAAATCAGATATGGGACCCATCATTGCCTGGTGAATGAGGAATCCCATTGTTGAAGGTTGTGCCAGCATCATTGAAGTTGTCCAACTATTGCTCCAAGAAAGAAATCTGCAAGAAGAGGAAATGTTAGAGCTCAGGGTTCCATACAAATCTCATGCATTTCTAATCAAGGAAATACTTGCTACTTTATAACTGATCAAGAAAAGAAAAATGAACAATTTAATCCAAGATATCCAAAGGAAATCATCAAAAGAACGTTAATTGCATTGTTTTTATCTAACTTGTTTGTTCATTGTGCAGGTACAGGTACATATTCTATTACTGGTTCATCATGTTTGACATTTTAGCATGTGGTGTTAAATGTGGCTCCCACAAAGGATTGAGCCTAGCATGTTTCCCCTTAACTTCAAGAGGGGTTTTGAGAAGGAAATACATCTAAAGGAGTATTTCATAAGTTTTCAAGCAATTGATCATTTAGGATAGTCAAATCTAAGAATGCAATGAATGAAAAATCATAAATCATCAATTGCTCGTATAAATAATCACAAAGCGTACATCATCATAAGTATGATAGGAAGAAGATACAACAAAGACATCATCATGGTTTCAGTACAGCAATAAGTTATTTATTATTTCTTTCACAAAGATAAAGGTCATAATAAGAAAGACAAATAAATTTCCATTTTCCCCATTGAAAATAAAAGGAATAGAAGATATAGTTATCATGCTCTCAGCATGAAAGTAATGATGAATAATAGTGGTATGGGGGTATCTCAAACAAATAGATTATACAGTCATAGTAAAAGATACATCAAGGTTTTTGTATAAATTTAATTGTTGTATTCTTCTTATCTTTATCACCAATATTTCATATACATAGAGAGCACAAATATGGAGCAACATCAGGATCATTATTGCAAATACAATCATTTGTGTGAAAATTTCAAAAGTGTTGAATGACACCAATAAGATAAAGAGGAGTTTATATGTGCATTTTATAAGAAAGAAGAAGGTGAAAGGAAACATTGATTTGTACGTTTTCAATTGGACTCAAACCTACAATGAAAGAGCCTCAAAATACCTGAAGATGTAATCATTTTCCAAATATAAATTTATTCTAGCAAACATCCATTACAGTGATAGGAGAAATTGACAAATGCCTTTCACTTATTTTTCTACAGAATGAAAAATATAAAGTACAGTTACACCCATGAAGGGTTCTAAAGAAAAGTGTGCATTTCCCAAAGGCATCGAACAAGGCATGATAATAGAGCTAGTATTTCAAGTAATAGGAGGTGTAGAATCTTTCTTTCTAGGAGAATAAAGGACTTGGGGTTTTGCTTTGTTTCAGAGAAATTGGAAACCACCATGAGGTTCGAGTCATATTGTTGAAGGTTTGAAGAACCACATAAATACAAGGAGCAAGATATTCTTATGTAAGCAAAAACCCACAAAACGAAAGTCAAAGGGTTTTGCATATAAAATGGAGAATCTGTGAAGATTTACAGGCCAAGCCTTAGTTTCTATGTTTTTCATGAAATATAAAGTCGTGTCTGAGGGTTTCAAACCTATTTGTTGGGAGATATAGATGGAGAGGCATAAATACTAAAAATGAGCAAACCCTCAGACTTGTATGAATATCTCAAGTGCATACCCAATTTATATTTTTAATGTCGTGGCATGTGAGTTCTTTTTCCTTTACAAATGATCAAACCCACATGGGGTTTGTGTATAATGAAGTTTCAAATATAGGAGAAGGAGAGGATTTTAAAGTTTATGCAATAAGAAAGCACTCATAAATAAGAGGAATACAGAAGGAGGTCGCAGCCTCCATGAAAATTATATAGAGATTCATGTGTTTCTTCCACTAAAAGTAGAAAGTATTCACTTTTTTGTTCATATAAGCTCGAATCAACCATTTTTGCAAAAATTAAAAGGATAGTGCAATGTTAAAAAAGTAGCGAAATATTACCTCCTCTTGCTATGACAAAAATACACCTGAATACCTTTAGAAATTTGCCTCAAAATATTCAATGATAGCGGCCAAGGCAAGCAAAATATCAACAAAGAAGAGTTACACACAAAAAATGCATCAGAAATTTGCTCGCATCCATGGCTTAGAGGCCCAAAAATGCTAAAAACTGGAGTTATAAATGTCCCAAATGGTTGAAAAAATATCTTACCATCGAATTCATGAAGGGATTCGACATCAAGCAAAGAAGAATTGACATGGAAGTGGAAAAATAATTCAAGCTTTAAGCTTCAAAACCCAACAGCATGGCGGTGCTCAATTTTCTCCAAAATTGCAAACTAAAGAATGAGGCAAAATCATTAGGGTTTGAGTGTTTTGACTTGTTGTCCTAATTCATTGATGAGGTATTTTTGATTGTTTTTTAAAGAAAAATTATTTCATATAAACGATGCCATCATCTTGACTTATTTGATTTTTGAAGAATTTGACACTAAGGCATGTTTTTTTTTAAAACTATGAAGGAGAATATAATATCTCATGTTATAGTGAAGGAGCACTTATGTATTTTTTCCTAATTTTGACAAAGAACTATGAAATTAAATATTAAGGATAATATTTAATTATTTACCTTAATATTTACTATGTAATGCAAATAAAGGTGGACTATCACATGTAAATATTAAAATAATCATAAATTCATTATCTTTAATATCCAATCAAATAGTTCTCTTTTTCTCAAGATCATGCAAGAAATACAAGTGAAGTCAACTAATCATGCAAATATTAAATGGAGTAAATGGTGGAGATTCCTGAGACATAGCTTCAGTTTCACATCAGTTTTGAGGATCTTTTGATCATGCACAACATGGAGAGGATTTTACAACATTCAGAGTTTGGTTTGCTTCAGTTGTGGGCCCTCTTTTCAAGGATTTTCTTCTTTGCTCGTGAGAGGATATTTTTGAGATATTTTTCACTTTCAGTTGGCTTTCAGTTCCACCTCTTGGTGCATTAGAGTTATCATACATTTGTATATATTGAGAAAAGACTTAGTCTTTTTCTCAATTCTTGTTTTTTGCCTTTGCATTCTGCAAAGAGACTTTCTTGTAACTCATCTTTTATTTTCAGTTGATTAATATACAACAGTACTTCATTTTCAACATATTTTTTGAGTTTTCCAAAATTTTCCTTCAGAATATTCAATAGAAATAGAGTTACCTTCACAACTTCTGGTGTTTTGTATCTTGTAAGTGATTTGGTCCAATTTCATTATGTTTCAAACCAGAAACCTTTAAATTTCTATCTCATTTATTGATGCATATACACAAATTGTAGTTTGTCACAAGTCATTAATTATGCTTTTAAAGTTTATATTTTCTCTTAATTTGTGAAAACCCAATTTTCCTTAGTAAGGTAAGATTAAGTAGAGCCTTTTAGTGAAGCATTTATGTGATTTTGATGCTCAATTTGAGTTGTGTTAGCATATTTTCTAAGAATATTAGTTGTGAATCAGTGTGCATTTAGTTTTCTTCGCTGGATCACCTCCTAGAAGTTTACCATTAGAGTTTCATCCAATTTTCATAAATTAGTCTTTATCCCTTTTTCCACACAAGTCATTAAATTATAGATGATCAAAAGGGGAACCAGCCCATAACTTGGAGGTATATCCTCATTATAGGGTACCCACAACTTGAGGATATTCCAATATTTCACAGGATTGGAAAGCGTTATAGTTTTGCATCAGGGGTGAAATCTTGTTGATAACATCTACATAGAAAAACACTAGTCAACACATCCTAAACACCTCTCAACCCCCAAATACTTTTGATACAAATAATACTTCAACACACCTCTACCAACCCCAAAATAATTATCAAAACACAAACACCCCTTCATCCACCAACATTGACCTTGCCCAAGAATTGTAAAACATGAATATGATTCAAGGGCTTCAAATGAGTCGACCAAAAATGACCTATAATTTTGAGGATATATGTCCTTATCCTTTTGATGGGTCTATTTTTTCCATACCCTTTCATAAGAACTATGAAGTCCCCAAATTTAACAAATATAAGGGCAAGGGTGATCCCATGGAACATATTAAAGAATTATTTATAAATTTTCAAGAGGTAGCCTATAGTGATGTGTATCTTATGACATTATTCCCTAGAGGTCTTGAGGGACAAGCCTTAGAATGGTTTATGTATCTTCCTCATGATTCAATCACCACCTTCATGGATTTAGCCAAAATATTGGTGGCCCATTTTCATATAATATTGAACATGAAGTCACATTGATTAATCTATGTAACACTAAACAAAAACCTATGGAAATTTTTTCCACCTTCGTTCAATGTCAGAGACATTTAGCTAGTTGATTCCCCTTACATATTGTTGGTGTTTCCAACTGATTCTCTAGGTTTTCCTAAAAGTTAGCTAGTTTTATCCATAAAAACCCTAGGTCAATGGCCAATGAATATCAGATATATTTACAAGCTCTCCTCTACGCTTTAGGCTCTGCAAAACCAAGGTGGGTTCCCCTATAACATCTTGCAAGAACAACAACTTGCAATGATGCCTTTGCTAACAGATTCTTCACACTAATTTGCAGAGAGGTGTTTTTGAAGGGCTAAATCATCTTATGAATCCTCTGTATAACTTATTTTGACTAATAGTGTGGATTTTTAACATAACACAAATAAAAAATATAGTAAAGTAAAATTGTTTGGATTTTATATCTGATTACATCTTAGATTTAAACTTTGAGTTCTAGATTGACCAATGCATTATCCACACAGAGTCTAAATGAAGCAAAATCCTACAACAAACCAACATTTGGCTTCTAATAGCCTTAGTGCATTATAGTAAGAAACCAATAAATAAACAATTTTATCAAACTACTTAAAGATCCAAATTGTAGCAACACAACCCTTGATAAATGAACTAAAAGAAAACTTACTCTATTCCTTGAATAGAAGAAAAAAATTCATACATCCATAACACAAAATATGAAATGTGAACCCGAAGATAACCCTTGATTATATTGATTCAAAGGTACTGTGTACAATACTAGAGAGAATGACAAATTGATATCAACACTTAGTGCAATACAATGAGTATTTAGGTCATTTGTTGTTTTTGATAAGATAATTTTCATTTATAGGGTGCAGTACCCTTTACACCAGGAGCCCAGAGGCCCAAAAAGGATCAAAAAACAAAAACTATCATCAAATATTCTAGTAGTAGAAACAATAGATAGACATCAAAAACTTATAGTAACAACAAACTAACAGAAAAAAGAAAACCCACCCACCACCAGCACACACCCAACCCATTACTTTTCTAAGCCCTCCCACTCCTGAAAGAGGAGATCCAAAACCTCATCACCCACCCATTTGTTGCTAGATCCTTCTTCAACATTATTTTTATCAACCTCCTCATGTAGCACATTAGACAAAGTAACAGTAGACCTGTGGATGTCCCAAACCATGAAGCGCGTGAGCCTAGTGAATTTTCTTTCCAATTTTTCAAATCGAGATTGTAGATTGTCGAGCTCCTCCTTCTTCTTAGTTTCCATATTTTTTTCTCACTCATTCCCAACCAGGTGTCAAAGGATTCTGAAGTAGAATCTTCATGAATCAATTTGTTTAGCTCCAAAAAATGGTTTGGACCTTGAGCATATTCCTTGATTTCTTCAATGGTATCATGTTTTCTCTCCTGCTTGCTCCCCTTCTACTCAGAACCATTGGAAATCTCATCAACAATGTCCTCATTTTTGTTCTTGTCCAATCTATTAGAACATCTAATGCTAGTTTTATCCACCCCTAAGACCACACTAGTAGCAACAATAATGTCCCCATGGGAATCTATGTCAGTAGATTCCCACTCCTCGGTATCCATGTTTAGCTCCACCACATGGCATGGGGTGCCCTTTTTTTCCCTTTTTGGTTTAGGTTTGTTATTGGCAGCTAGTTTACAATCCTTTTTAGTGGGTGTTCTTCAATTCACAAAGTCTAGAATCCGCTTTTCAATGTGCAAGACCCACACCCCCTTTTTTCTTCTTAGCCAGGGGTTTAGATTTAGGGTCTCGGGGGTTTCACAAGGCACAGGGGGATTCTTTCATTTGGTTCCAACCAAAGAAGTTGGGGAAGGTTTATTATGGGAATGGTTAGAGGCTTCTTGTTCCTTTATTTCGATAGCTAAAATAGGTTTAGGGGAAAAAGGGCCAAATGAAAGTGGTACAAACAAAAAATTAGACCTTGGTGTAGGGGCAAAGGTGGTAGTTTATCAGGGTTCTTGGCAACCAAATTAGAGGTTTCCCTAACAGAACTTTCAAGAGATGAAAATAGGAAGAAGGAAAAGCTTATGAGGATTTTGTGTCTATGATAGTTCAGCAAGGGCAGATGGTAAAAATAAAACACTTTGAATCTCCCCTCCAGTGTAATGTACTTCATAATGGCTAAACATACCTAGTTCCAAGGCTTCAATAGAGACTCCCTTTCGAACCCTGCATGCAAATTTGTTGGTTTCTCATTCCCCTGGTAGAAAGTATGGAGGATTTCTAGATCCTGCACTTTAGTATGCTTTTTTAAGCTTCTGCCACGTGCATGACAGGCCTGTGGCCTTAGCTATGAATTCCTCGTTAATTTTGAAGTAGATGCCATCAACTGTGACTCTTTGTTCATTCCAAAATCTCACGAACTACACTAAGAGCCTCTCATCATTCCCCTAAAGATATTCCATTAGAGGCACAATTCCTCCCTCAATGCAAATGTTTCAAACAAGGGGGTCCCTGCGAAACTCTTCACAAGAACTAGGCTCACTTCAAACTTTGTCACCACCCATTTTCTCTCCCAAATCATGGATTTTCAGTCAAAATAATAGATTGAGAGGTAATTTAAAATGCCAACAGGAAAATAAAACACCCCAATTATTGGCACCATCATACCATAACAAAAAATCTTTCCTAATTAAGGTAATCAGATATTTGCATGTACCAATGGTCATTCCTAAAGAGATTAGGGTTGTAAGGCTGAAAAATTCTTGCTTAAGTACCTCAAACATAATCCAAGATCCATCATGATATTAATCAAATTATTATTAGCCAAAAATTTGAAGATAATTTTGGCCTTATTATGTCATTTGTTGTTATTACAGAGAACAATTACAACATTTCCTCTCTTTGCTTTAGATAAATTACATATTCAACCTAAAACCTATACAAATATTTATGATCTCTAAGAAGTAGAACCCTTCGAATGAGACCCAAAATTCCCTTTTATAGACACAAGGGAAGCAACAAGAAAATTTAATTGCCTAGTCACTAAAGGAAAAAATCTAAGTGATGCAATACAATACAAAGGACAAAATCTAGTTCAAAAAGTTGTTGGCTGCCCAAAATTAGTTGGAGATATCTTGTAACATTAAATTCAGTGTATGGTAGAAGATATCCCCAAAATTCCTCCCTACAAAAGATAGGACACTTCTAGCATTCCTTATCTAATAATCCCATGCAACAGTTATACATGGTGGTTGGAGACTGATTGAAATGCAACTCAAGTTGCATCATCTTATTCTTCCATGTGCTCCACTTGTTCAACTAAGGTTTCAATCCTTGGAGGAAAAAAAATTTTGACCCTCTCCAAATGTATGTTGTAGTCATTGCCAATCAAAATTTGCACTAGGTTTGGGAAACCTACCAAACTATACTCCAATTTGGTCAATGCATCTATATTGGAATTCAATTTTTCAGCTTCCACTTCTCCATATTTATTTATCTTACTATACATGGGAGTGAGGAGATCAACAAACTTTGATTTCCATTCCACACATACCAAGATCTCCCCATCGCCAGTCAAAATTGGAGGCATATAAAACTCCTCAAAGCCATCAAAAGTGTTGAGCTCCCACCTCATTAGATCCTTGCATCTAATGTGATGACTAATTATGTCATCCAAATAATTTGACTTGCTCAAAATGTTAGATACCAAGCTACCATCATAATATAAATTTCTAATTATAAATCTTAGCACCTTAATTCCTTAGGACCATTTAATCTGCATGCACTTTAGCCTCATCCATATTTGATTGTGGGTAGAAAATGAATCTTTCAACTTTGAATAGTTGTCCCACACTTTGTCTATATGGGAGAGGATCTTGGACAACCTATAACCCAAAATGTTTTCCACCAAGTCAAATATTTTCTTTGTAGATATTTTTTTTACTGTCCTAGCCTATGTGGTGCTCTATTTAAGATTCTCCCTCAGTCCTTTTATCTCCACCTCTAGTTTATTATTTTCATGTGAGGCTTAAGCCTCTCCTATTTTTTATGGAGGGGGAAATAACCCCTATAATATGTTGAGCCTTTGCTCAAGCCTCTAATTTAAGGCATTTTCCATGTCTAGATCAGTTTGTAACTTCTCAACAGTTGCCTCTATAAAAAGAGTTGTATTACCTATCAAATAATTTACCTAGGTGGCACTTGTATCTCAAACCCCTTCTAATAACAAGGTGGCCAATGAGCTCATTAGGGTTTCTAAAAACTTGTGTCTTATTTGTCTCAAGTAAAATTGACCAAATATCCAATGTCTCATGTCTAGGGTGGAATCCAAACCCAAAATACAAGTCTTCAACTTATTCCTCTGATGCAAAGATTGAATTATCACCTAGATGCCTCTTGATGGCATCAAATGCAATGGTTGAGGAGATATCCCAATCAAGAAGCAACAAACATCCTACCCTCTTCACCAATTGTCTCCCCTTCTCTGGGGTTATGTCCTCCATCTCCTCCTTCACCTTTTACCAAAATTGTTCAATTATGGCCTTCTAATCCATCTCAGAGAAGTTTCTTGAAGCAAGAGTTAATCTTAACTCTTCTCTTTTGTTCTTAAGGACCAATTCCTTGAACTCTTGTGTGTTGATGAAATCCTCATCCTTCAAAAACTCTTCACTAGCCTTAGCCCAAATGTCATTAAGTACCTACCTACCTCATTTAAAATTGATGACTAATCTATCATATGCAAGTCTCTCAATTAGCATCCTAGGAGGAGGAAGTATTTATTGAACTATGAGAGCATCATCATCCATCTCCTCAAGACCAATTGGTTAATCCACTAGAGATCCAATAGTTGGGGCAATTGCTTGTAATGGGGTCACTAGTTGTGGACTTGGTGGAACTTCTGCTCTAGATGAAGAGGAAGCACCTGAAGTGCTTGGGGGCACCTGTGGGACATTAGCCAACAATTGGTTGGAATTTTCAAGCATATTCATCATTTGAAATATTGGGTCCCTTATATGCAAAAATGATCCTCTGAAAGATGGGTCAACCTTCATCCTCTTATTTGTTGTAATATGAATTTTAACCCACAGCTCCCTCCTTTTGGAATCCTAGCTCTCTGAAGAGAAATTTCTGATTAAATCCTTGATGTTGTCAGGTTGATGAGGATAGGCTAACAACTTATCTATCCCTCTCTCCCTGTTGATGAAGCCTTCAAGGTTAAAACTTATAACTTTTTCAACCTTCATTTTGTAAGGGAGTAACTTCTCCTTTACCAATTCCATACCCTCCCTTAACAAATCCATAAAATTAGAGAATGCCACAAAACTAAGGAGGGTGGAATTATTCTTTTTGTTCCTAAAATTAGTCTTGTTAGACTCATTCAACTACCATATAATTTCCAAAAAATAAATTATATCAAGTACATCCTTTGGGAGCACATGAGGTGCCACTGAGGTCCCATAGATCCTTATCACTGTGGCATCTGCATAGAAAAACTAATCACCCCAATTGTGATTAATCTTTTTCTCTAGGGTGAGGTCATGGGGCCTCAAAACCTTCTTAATTTATTAAACAATCCACAATATGTGGGGAGGCCTAGCCCCTTCCTCAATTGGATTCACAAATAATTCCTCAAAGTTATAGTAGTTTGATTTCCTACAATCCTTGTCCCACAAATATGTCCACTCCTAGACTGTAAACACCAAATTGTTCTCTCAAATAATCCTAATCTGAAGTTGTGATGGAGACACTTGTATTCCAATATAAAAAAATCATGTGTAGTAGAAGCGAATACTGCTTAAAGTGCATGTCACCAGATGGATCCCTCTTAATTGCATAAATGGACTTGTACAATTGATCAGTTACATACACTACAAAATCATAAGGTCTATTCACATCTCTAGTTTAGATATCAACTTCCAAAACTATCAAGTTGGCAGGGATTTGAATCTTGCTATCCATCCCTAAGACCTACAACAATGAGAAGTAGGTCTTCTAAAAATAGGGCTCTAGATCACCCTTGCCAATTCTCTGTAATTCCCTTCTCATCCCTCTTGGCCTAAATAATGGTAGCCACCTAACTTTGTAGCTATATTTATTCCTTTCATATTCTCTACCTTATGCCCCTAAGTATATTGGTAAATGTGCATTAGGATCCAACTAAAAAACTCTACATACTTGATCCCTATCCAATGGCAACAAGCTCCAACCATTGATTGCAAATAAGGACCTTGTGTTAGGATTATAGGCCCTAACCAACTACCTTATAAATTACACATTAATAAAAACATTTGGCACCACTAACTTTTCTAATCCTAGGTTCCATATATTACAAACTGGCCTCTCTACATGGGCCTTTCTATAAGCATGCATGAATAAAGCATACCCTTGTTCGGTAATGATGGGGTCTCTGCACCCACCATTTTGATGAATGAGTTTATTCATGAGGCCACTAGACCATGTACCAACCTTTGGTCTCTTTCCTAACCTTGTGAGAAACACAATTATCTCCTCATATAGCATACTCTCTTTCCAATTGAGGTTCCAACCATTGTGTGGGGTTTACATAAACTAGGGTTTAAAACACCGTTGTCTAGGGTTCTATAAAATTCTCTCCAGACAAGGAATTTGAGAAAAATTTAGCAACATATACCCATTAAAAATCACTATTCTTCACTTTAGAACTAATAAAAATCCCCTTTCTCTTAAAATTTTTCTTTCAATTCACAATCAAAGTTTAAATTACTTGTTTAAATCACCATTGAAAACCCAAATTTTGCACCAAAAAACCCTCGTTTGATCTAAAAAACTATAGCACTCTGCACAATCACCTTAGCATTTGTGAGTGAAATAAATTTGAATTAGCAATTTATCCTAGCCACCATGAATTTAGCATATAAAAATCACATCCGCCATTTCTTCCTTCACATTCTTGAACGTGCAACTAGTAGGAGACGTTGGCCAAGTTTGAACATGGACCATCGATCTCCAAATCAACGACCATCGCATAGTTTTAAATTTTCCTACGTGAAGTGACAACCTCTTTTTGTCATTATGTGGATAGGTGTCACCATTTCATGAACTCGCAAAGGGAGAATACAAAAAAATAGGCCCCTCGCAATAGAAGAGTTCACCATGAAGCATTGTGATGCTGACACTTGTCATCATCTCACAACTTCGCAAGAACAAAAAACTAGTCCCACAATGGCTCCACAAAGGCTTAAGCCTTTACAATGGGATTGAGCACATGTTACAATATGTGTCAACATTTCACCATTTTGTGGTGGAAAAGTGTTAGAATGTTAGAGCTCTATGAAGACAAGAGCCTCTATGAAATGCATGTGCTTAATTAAATAACTTAAGTGACTAGGGAATAGGGGGACCAACTTCAAATGAGGCAAAAAAGGCTCAGTGGTATAAAATTAAAACATTTGATAAGTGACATTATCCTTTAGAAATATTTGGACACACGTCATTATTTCAGGGTATCGCATAGCTAGAAAATGAAAAAATGAAGCACACTATGAGAGACAAAGCAATATCATGACACATATCTTGGCTACCTAGGGAATATAAGGCTTAGGAAGGTAAGTAATTTAAGCTTAATAAACTTATGAAGGATCACTT
This sequence comes from Sequoiadendron giganteum, assembly GCA_007115665.2. Classification (NCBI taxonomy): domain Eukaryota; kingdom Viridiplantae; phylum Streptophyta; class Pinopsida; order Cupressales; family Cupressaceae; genus Sequoiadendron; species Sequoiadendron giganteum. The sequence continues at coordinate 481,292,432 of CM021101.1, read as the reverse complement.
CCTAGCAAAAGGGGACGCGAGAACACATGGCGTCAATACCCTCAAGTCCTAACTTAAAGACTAGCCAAAAAGTGAATGATGCCAATGATGAAAAATAAGAACACTAGGGTTTTAGGATAAAATAGTTGTCTTACACATTTATCTAATTTTTCTTGTTCATTCATTCCTCCTTGCCTATACATACACACTTTAATATATGTGATTAACTCGACCAACAATGTATATCTTTGACTTGGGCATAAGGGATGGGAGTTGGCACAAATAATATGTATTTTATTTTATATTTTATAAGGAAAGGGACTATAGAGGAGGATTTATTATAATTCTAGGTGAATTCATGAATTTGGACACACTCATCAATCTTGATATGCTAGGCTTTTAAAGTTTGTTTTAGACTATAGAGAGGTTTCACAAGTCCGCACACTTTTTTTCTGTTGAGTTTGTACAATATATCCCTTTGATTAATTCATATAAACTTCTTCTTTGAGATCTTTATTTAGGAAATCAAAATTTAATCTCATCTAATTTACTTTACACCCCTATTTTATCTCTATTCTTGAGATACTAATTGTGATTAGTGTTATTTTGTAATTGTCAATACACATATTATAGATATTATGATTATTAGTTTATCTCAATTCTTGAGAGACTAATTGTGATTAGTGTTATTTTGTAATTTTCAATACACACATCAGAGATAGTGTGATTATCAGGCTTTGAGATGTTATATATACCTTGAGTTCCATGTTTATGAAACTATTGATTTGGCCTATTTGTATTTCAACTATAATATCCATTATTGGATTTGATGTGTGCTTTGAGTGTACAAGACATAAATGTGTATAGCTAGTGGAAAATATGTGGACAATAATGTCATATATATCACTTAACCATCTCACTTCACATATTTGAAAGATGGAGACCTATATCCATGTGTAATTAGTTTGCCTAGTCTCTATGGTCTAGTTGGTGAGCTTTTGGTTCTTGTGATGGTGTTTGCTCACATCTCCATAGGTGGTTTGTCATCTATATGAGATTTAGTTTATTTCCATAATCCTTAGAAAAAGAAAATTGTACTTTTTTTAATTCATTTTGAGTGAGTTTTGGTGTTAAATATGTTTAGTGATTTTATTTGATTTATTTTCTTAAATTAGAGATTAAGATTGTGTTCATGTAAAACATGTTTAAATCATCTTGGGATTATTTTTAGGTCTTATTTGGTATTTTTGGTCTTTTATATATTTAATTAGATTTGTGTTGACCTCATGGGTTGAGGTTGGATTAATTTTATTTTTTGTTGTTGAGTTAGGGTTTCTTCCTTGTAAAATGGTGAACCCATTATACTATGCTTCATTATTGTATGTTGAGAATTGGAAAGTGAAATCTAAAGCTTGAAGAATCCATTAATGGAGTTTGAGCTTTTGGAGAAACTTAATGATTATTTCCCTTATGGGTGGTTTTTAGGTGAGGGTTGTATTCCTTATAAGAGGGAATTCTTACCACCATTGTGTGGATGGTTTCTTGGAACTTATAGGAGATTTTGTAGGGTTTTAATGGAGTATTTCCTCTTGGTTGTTGACTTGGACCTTGATGGAGCTCACCTTAGGCATTGTGAACCTTGCTTAAAGGCTTAGGATTATTAAAGGTTGCCTCTTCTTTAAACAGTTGGCCCTTGGAAGCAAGGAATATATTCCCCTTTATTTATTTTGACTCTCCTTTCCATATTTAACTATGTTTTAAATGAGATTTTGAATGTTATGATTGGTAGTGTAATTGTTTTTCATTGAGCTATGCTTGTTTTAAATCCTTTGTGGTTTTTGAATCCTTGAGTAGAAAGGATATCTTTTTACTTGTAGTGTTTGATTCCTTGCTTGTTAATATTGATTTGGCCTTTTTTTCTTTGTATATATGCACTTTAGGGTTCAAAACCTTGTTCTCTTCATTTTGGCTATGTGAATGCATCCATATCGAGTCTTGCAGTAGACCTAATTGGATCTTGTTGTCTTGTATCAGACCATTATGTGTGCTTGAGAATGGCCTTGTTGGTGGTGTATCCATGGTCTACTTTGTCCATAGTGGCATATACATCTATTACTCTTGATGATGATAATAGTTAGGTGGTAGGTGTAGACACCCAAAATTCACCACCAACTCCTGAATCATCATTTTCCTATTAATTAACTAATTAATTATTTCTACATTTCACTACTATCCCATATTCTTATAGTTAATTAAATAGTTTATTATTTAATTAATTACCCTACTCATAATTAAATTCCATCTTCCTAAGGTTATAAATCAATAACTTTAATATTTTAATTCCTCCAATTTGATTAATTAATTAACCAAGGCTAATTAAGTTCACATTAAATTTTCTCATAAATTTTTTAATTCCATTTGAGCTCAAATTCTCCAACTTCTAATCTTGGACATTCAATATCCCCACATGGATCAAAATTCAATCTTTCCATCATTTGACAAGTTTTCCTATCTCTCTCATGCTCCTACATGTGTGAGCATTCCTACTCACCACACTCTTTTCTCACACATGTGAGCATACAAACTTGTAAGCCTAAAATCCTTTGAAGCCTCCACCTCATCTTTGCCCTACTAGCCCAAGTCCACCATCTTGTTCACACATGTGTGAGCATGCTCTTGAAACATGCATATCCCCCCTACCTCTTACACATGTCTTTCTCACACATGTGTGTGCATTCCTTCCCTTACACCTCAATAATCTCCTTCTTCCCTCTTGTGCCATTTATCACAAGGTTAAGCCTTTTGTTTTGTGGTCTCACAACAAGCCCCAAGACTGTAAGGCTTGGGAACCCCAAGTGAAAACTAACATTTATGGTAGGTTTTGGCTAGTTGGAAATATCACCAGAAGTGGAAAGCAAAAGAGAAATCTTTATAAAAGAGTACTTTGTAGTTAAAGTGTACCGGGTACTAGATACTGGGTATCGGGTAATGGGTACCAGGAACTGAGAAAGCCAGAAGTGAAAAGGTAGTGCAAGGTGTTGAGAAAAGTGTTTCGTCCCTTGACCAGGGGTCTGGTAAATTTGGAAGTTTCGGTAAAATTCGATGTCCGAGAAAATTATGGGTAAAAAACTGAAGCACTGGGTACCGGGTACTAGATAACAATGCAAAGTAAAATTTTAAAGTTTTTGTGTTATCCAAAGGATCTGATGGTCTGATAACCTCATTTAAAAATAGTTACATGATAATTTATGATTTTCTTTTTGAAGCATGTTATTTATGATGGATTTAAAGTAATAATGAATTAATGATGGTTTCATTTACATGAGGTTATATAAATGTTTTAAAATGGATTTAATAGTTGGAATTATTGATTGCAGGAGAAGCAGATTTTGGTGCAAAGTTTGAATATGGATGGTTAGGAAAAATAAGGTTGCAAGCAGATCCCATGGTGTTACCAGGTTCAACAATACACTTTGGAAGCTCATGGAAGAATAATTTTTATTACAAAGAAGAATCAGATACTAGGAAACCAAAAATCTAGATACTAAGCATGCAGTAGAAGAGTGAATATTTTGAGGATGACTCATTCCTAGGAATGTTCGATCTAAGTCTGAACTTGGATGTACGAACAAAAACCCCACCTGATCATTCTGAATATATGGGAAGTTCTTACATTTTTTTTTGTGGATTTGTTTGTTCCAAGAAGGAACCCTGATAATAAAAGGATAAAAGACCTTAAAGATATCATGTGAATGAAGGTTGACCTCTGTTGACTTCATTTGAAATTATCTTTCTAGTTATCATATTCCACGTGTCTTGATATGATTCATCCCTTGGATTCCCTCTCATGTATTTGTATTATCGTGTTTGTGTCTTGTTTCTATAAGAGGCTAGAGGACACTTTTTAAGTTAAGTTTAGAATTTTTGGATGTCGAAAGAGCCAAAAATTCTCTAAGTTTTGTTCTTTTTTTTGTTTTTTGAATCATTCCAGATTAAAAACTTGGATGCACATAGAGATTAATCAATATCGAAGCCAATTTGATAGCTACCTATCTCATGTATCTTTTGTAGCTAGTTTGTTTTTTCCGCTGGACAAGACTATATGTTGCGGCGTTTAAGGGAGCATACAGAACCTAATCAGTGTCCAAACTAAACTCCCTTCTTTAAAAGCTCACACCATTTTATGCCTATTTTTGAAGCAATATGGTGGAGTATAAAGCAGTTTTCTTTGTTTTGATTAATTCTTGGGGCATGCGTGGAGAATACCTAGGAGCAATTTTAATTTTCAAGTATTTTGATGCTTTATTTTAGTTTAGATGTTAAATTTTAGAAAATGTTTCAAAAAATAGATGAATGAATGCAAATTTATTGAAAATATTTTGTTTCTATAAAAATTTTGAATTCTTAAAGCTAAATCTACTTAAGTGATAGCAAAATTGTTTGATGTTCATGAATATTATTGTAAATTTGTTGATTTCATGAAAATGTTTAATGGTCAAACTAGAAATCTTTCATTTGATACTTATGATTCTTAAAGAAACCAGAGATAACCATAAACCCCTTGAGATTAACAAAAATATCACATCATACCCTAAAGTGAACCTAGTATGGTCAAGACCTGACTACTAGAGCCTTGAGATTAAGCTAAGTCAACCTTCCAATTGCCCTGGTTCAGTCTTTCAAGTAAAGATAGGCTCTTCATGGTTTGTCTATGAGGAATTTATCTGTACTGTTGTTGTGAGTAACATAATCATCAATAGGAATTGGCACTAGAAGGAGGGCCTCATTTTCTTTCCCTTCAAGTTTTGTTTAAGAATCTTTATTGGTTTCAGGTTTGAAGGTAGCTTGTAAAATGAAATTTCGTGCAAGCCGTAGTTTGAAAATGGAAGTTGAGAAACTTCAAAAAATCCTTAATCTGAGATTAAGTCCTTTGAGTTTGTTTGCCTTTGGTAGAGTCACCGAATGTAGGATTCATGATACAACTGATCATGGTGAACTTGATTTGAAATTTTTTTAACTAGGGTAAGTTTGGCCACACATAAAGTGATTTCATTAAGGGAACAGGTTTTAATTGCTAGAAGAAAGGAACCATTAACAGGAAATATTTTGAATTCTGAAAAAGAGTATAACCCTAGTAAAGTTGAAAATGGTAAAAAATTAATTGATATATCAAAACGGTTTGTTAACTGTAATTTTTATGAAGAAAATCCTAACATTTTGTAGGAAGACAAGCAAGAATGTCAAGACTCAAAAATATTGCACCAAAAATGAGAAAAAAACTACGATGAGTCATCATTCTTTGCACACATGAATGACATTGGTGAAAAAGAAAAAGTGGTAAAATCAAGTGAGAGACGCGTGTTTTTTGTTTCAAACTAAAAATTCACAAGCTAAAAAGGGAAATTTTCTTGATTTTATACAAGATACAGAGTATCAAGTTTTTACTTTCTCTTTCCCTAATAATAATATAAATTGTGGTACTATTTGGTCTAAAAAAGTTCAAAGTGAAGATAGGGTCAAGGATGCGAAAATTTTTGGAGGAGAGTAAAATCAAGAAATGGACGCAGTCATTCATGGAGATGAATAGAGTAAAGAAGAAAACCATGAAATGAGACTGGAAGAAGGTAGAGTATTAGCGAAGGTGTGTGCAATAAACCTTTGATGAGGCCATTTCCATACATGTGAGCCAATTTATTGGTAAGTATGCCTTTGAATTTATGTTTGTTAAAAGTAGAAAATTTAAGATAATTCATGGTTATAGTAGGACGTTTGAAATTTATTCCAGCGAATTTAAGGATAAACCTACAGTGATTTGTACAAAAACAACAATGAATATAATTATTGAGCTTAAAATAAATTGTTTAGTTAGGGTTAGTCATTTGTTAGAGTAAGTTTTGGTTATTTAGGGTTAGTTTTCTTTTGTAGGGTTTGTTTCATTCTTTTTTCTTTATTTTTTTCTTGTTCGCCCTCCACATTGGCAAATTCTGCTTAACTTATCATGCACATGAGAGTAAATTCAAGAATTTTATAACATTGTGTTGTGAAATGTAAAATAATAAAACCATACACGATAAATACACGCTTTAAAAGGTATGGTAAAGCTAAGTATATATGTGTGTGTGTGTGTGTCGCACATATACATGAAAGTACCAAAATTCTCACTGTAAAAAGTATAAAAAGTAAACAAAGAAGGGTGTTGACCTACATGAAAGTGTTCATTCAGTTGATATGGTATGCCTCGTCCATCAGGGCTAAATATCCTACGTAGGAAATTTCTCGGTGAACTTCAAAGTCAGGGGTATGGAGGTTAGTCAAGAACAGTCATAGTGGAACTACTTCTCCATGATCTAGGAACCGAGGAATATCATCCATAGAGGGGATTTTCATGGTTGGGTATGCAATAGACATAACAGTATCTAGATTCCCCAAGTATTCAGGCCACACTATCATGTTTACAGCTGAGCAAACATCTTCTATAGGAAGCCTAATGTCGAGGAGTGATGCTACAAATCGAGAAGACAAATATGAATTCAGCCAATAGTATGCTTTGGATTCCATGAATTGTTCCCCAAGGCATAAGCATAAGTTTGGAAATGTGAAGCTAGTAGTCCAAATGAAGAAAACCTTGTCAAGCCTATGAGTCGTTATATGACCCATGAAGCCATTCTAGCGGTGAGTGCAAGTCAAGAAAATTGGAGTATCCGTGACTTGGAAGCAAATAAGCACTAACAAAGCAAAAAATTAAAATGACCATTGAAAAGAAAAGTTAAGGTGTGAAGAACTTGAGAGAAGTTTCAAATTTATAAAAAACCATGAGGAAGTTGCGGTTCATAGTTGCGTAGATCAAAATCTTGGAAATTGCAATTTGAGGTGGCAACCAGATGAGTTTCTCCAGAGAAGAATGTTATATCAAATTAATTCTTGCACAATTGGTGACAATTTGCTTCAAAGTTAGCTAGTACAAAGATTGTGAATCAAGCAAGTTAAAGATTTCAAAATTAATGGTGGTGATTTCATCATGTTTTTACTAAGCCGTATTAATCATGAAGGTGCCCATGTGTGCAAAGCAGAAAGAAAAATGAAATCAGTAAGGTTGCACACATCAACACCTGAGTATTTTAAAGGAAATGATATGTGTGTATCGATGCATGTGAGTTTAATGAAAAATATTGTGATCAGATTTAAATGTTATCATGACATTTTTGATCCATTAATGTGGTGTAGCACCATCAAATCAAAATAGTTAGCCAAGGTATTTAGTAGTTGTCATAAAATCAAAATGGAAGGGTGGTAACTAGTGGTTCTAAATTTATATTTAAATTTGATGATTAAATTTTTTGCTACTAAATTTTAATTTATGCATATCTTCTAACATATAGCAAGTTGCAGTTAGCTAGGATTTGGCATAAAAGTGGTAAAGTTTAGCCAGGAATACACACAAACAGAGAATAACTAAGTGAGTTTCTGGGAATTAGTAAAATGATGAAGGGATTTACATTGAATGAAAAATAAAAAGGTAACCTTCGTTATGACTGTAATTCCCAACCTAATAGCAGGCTTCATTGCTTGCAAGTTCAAATGAGATATCAATGAAATATCAAGAGATACATATATAAAAACAAAAAGAGAGATCAACTCTTTAGGCTATCCAAATATCTCTATCGAGGCTATAGACACTTGGCTAGCAGTAGAGCTATGTTTGGGGGAATTACAAAGATAACCTTGTCGGGGCTATGGATGCTTGACTGGCAGCAACGCTCTATCCTCGGTTGGCTTTGGAGGATTACCAAATTATGTAGTTCAATGTTAATGAACTGATTTTTTTACTGAGTTTCAAAAACTAGAATTAATCAAAGCACACACTGATATTTTCCAGAGAAAAATTATTATTTTTATGTTAGAATCTAAGTAAAGGTAAAGGGCTATTATTTTAAAATGTGTATAAATTATAATTTATGACTGGTGATTTAATCTCAAGTTTTGGTTTAAATTTGGTTTTATTGGTTGCAACAAGTTGTGTGGTCTCACAACACACCCCAAGATTGTAAGGCTTGGGGACCCCAAGTGAAAACTAATGTTTATGGCAAGTGTTGGCTATTTGGAAAGATCACCGAAAGTGGAAAACAAAAGAGAAATCTTTATAAAATAGTACTTCGTAGTTAAAGTGTACCGGGTACCGAGTACCGGGAATCGAGAAAGCCAGAAGTGAAAAGGTAGTGCAAGGTGTTGAGAAAACTGCTCCGCCCCGAGATCAGGGGTCTGATAAATTTGGAAGTTTCAGTAAAATCCGATGTCCGAGAAAACTATGGGTAAAAAATTGAAGCATCGAGTATCGGGTACCAGATAACAATGCAAAGTAATTTTTAAATTTTTTATGTTATCCAAAGGATCCGATGGTCCGATAACCTGATTTAAAAATAGTTACACAATAATTTATCATGGATTTAAAGTAATAATGAATTAATGATGGTTTTATTTACATGAGGTTTTATAAATATTTTGAAAGGGATATAATAGTTGGAATCAATGATTGCAGAAGAAGCAGATTGCAATGAAAAGTTTGGGTATGGACGGTTAGGAAAACTAAGCTTGCAAGTATATCCAATGGTGTTACCAGGTTCAACAATACACTTTGGAAGCTCACGCAGGAATATTTTTTATTACAAAGAAGATCTGGATACCGAGAAACTAGAAATCTGGATACGAAGCATGCAGCAAAAGAGTGTGAATATTTTGAGGATGACTCCTTCATGTGAATACATGTTCAATCCAAGTCTGAACCTAGATGTAAGAACAAAAATTCCACTTGATCTTTTTGAAAATATATGGGAAGTTCTTACATTTTGTTTTGCAAATTTGTTTGGTTCCAATAAGGAACCTTGATAATAAAAGGATAAAAGACTCCAAAGATATCAACTTGTGAATGAAGGTTGACCTTTGTTGACTTCATTTACAATTCTCTTGCCAATTATCATATTCCACGTGCCTTGATTTGATTCATCCCTTGGATTCCCTCTCATGTATTTGTCTTATCCTATTTGTGTCTTGTTTCTATAAAATGCTAGAGGATACTTCTTTTTAAGTTAAGTTCAAAATTTGTGGATGTCGGAAGAGCCAAAACTTCTCTAATTTTTGTTCTTTTTTCCTATTTTCTAAATAATTCCAGCTTAAAAACTTGTATGCACATAGATCTTAATCAATATCGAAGCCAATTTGATAGCTACCTATCTCATGTATCTTTTTTAGTTGGTTTGTTTGTTCTGCTGGACAAGACTGTATGTTGCGTCATTTAAGGGTGCATACAGAACCTACTCGGTGTCCAAACAAAACCCCCTTCTTTAAAATATCTCATTTTTTTATGCCTAGATGTGAAGCAATCTAGTGAAGTATAAAGTGGTTTTCTTTGATTTGATCAATTCTTGGGGCATGCGTGGAGAATTCCCAGGAGAAATTTTAACTTTCAAGTATTTTGACGCTTTATTTTAGTTTAGATGTTACATTTCAAAAAAAATTCAAAAAATAGATGAATGAATAGAAATTTATTGAAAGTGTTTCGTTTCTATGAAATTTTTGAATTCTTAAAGCTAAATCTACTCAAGTGATAGCAAAATTGTTTGATGTTCATGAAATATTATTGTAAATCTATTGATTTCATGAAAATGTTTAATGATCAAATTGAAAATCTTCCATTTGATACTTATGATTCTTAAAGAAACTGGAGATAACCATAGACCCCTTGAATAGCAATATCACATCATACCCTAAAGTGAACCTAGTATGGTCAAGACCTGACTACCAAAGCCTTGGGATTAAGCTAAGTCAACCTTTCGATTGCCCTGGTTCAGTCTTTCAAGTAAAGATAGGTTCTTCGTGGTTTTCCTGTGAGGACTTTATCTGTACTGTTGTTGTAACATCGTCATCAACACCTTCCACCAATATTCAAATCTTAACCTTCCATCAAACTTTTCATCTCAACCCTTGTTTTTTCCCATAATAAATCAATAAATAGAGCAATCTCTTCTTCATTTATCATCACTTCATAATCATTCAAACTTGAGCTATTGTTATGCTAGTATAATCAAGAGAAATCTGCATTCATGCAATTGCACTTATAACACAATTTGAGCACATCAACTAGAGCTTTTGGACACACTCAACTTTTAGCTCAATCAAAAGATCAAGGTAAAAAAGGTAAAAGAATTGCTTCTTGTTCTATTTTTGTGTTTATTCATCTTGTTTATTTTCCTTGTCTTTAGTAGGCACATCTTGCATTAGTCTTCGTAAAGATCCTTTGGAAGCTTAGATGATTCATTTTTTTATTTCTTTCATTTATGCTTTGTATCGATCAAATATAAATTGTAATTTATGATAAAAAAAAAGATGCTCAATTATATATTTGAAATTGATGCTATGAGTTAGCTATATGATTATGTAATTCTTTAATGATACAAAATTATATTGGATTTAGAATTAATTTGGGAGTTTGTACTTTATATTGAATGAGAAAAACTATTTTAAATTGAAAGTTATTTTTTTGTTATTTTGAGGGTTGGGCCTCATTATCCTTATAAATTATGATTCAATGAGCTACAAAGCAAGTTTGTACAAAATCTTTGTCTTTTGGAATCTTAAGTTATAAGTTTAGAGGCCACGGATATGAAATGAGAGTTTGAGAAACCATAGGTTTAGTTGTAGGTCTTGAAGGCTTATGAATATTGTTATTTGATTTTGTTCATTTTAAAGATTGGGGACTAGAATTAGGAAGTCTCTATAAAAATCTAGTTCCAAAAAATAATTTTCGCCCATGTTTTAAGAAGAATTATGAAAATGTCTTGTCATTTGTGGAAGTGTCTTATCTTTCACAAAAATATCCCCACCATTGTAGAAAAATCCTTGAAGGTTTTTGTAGATCTTTCCTTCATGTTTCTCTTACTTTTTGGAAGTTTGAAAAATGTTTAGATTTGAATAAGTTATGGATTTTTCTTTCTAGATTATAAATGATGTTGTGAACAATTTCTTATTGATATTTTTGGAAAGATCTTGATATAAAATATCATTGTTTGGAAGTTTGTAATGACTAGATGTGTTCTATGGTTTTAGAAATGATTTGGAAAATCTAGCCATTCCCACCTTAGTGATAGTGGTTTGTGAGCATTGATGTTTTCCTTGGGTTAATTAATGAATGATAATTTCCTATATTGTTGGATATGATGCTAAGGTAGAATATAAATGATTCTTAACCATCTCCATGTAACAATTTTTCATTATTGAAAAATAAATGCCTCATGTGAGATATTTTTTAGGTATCGATGACTACTGGCTCTCCTAGTTCTATGATTTCTATGCATGGTACTAAAAAATAGATGATTTATCTTATGAATGTGTATGATGTAATTTGATTTAATTCTCTCTCTAATGTTGGTATTTGAATGAGTAGGCTTGATGGTGTGTGTCTAATTTCTCTTTGTTCATGAAATTTTAATGAGTAATTGAACCTATTCAATAAATTAACTTTGTATAAATCTTGTGAAAGTGTCAAGGGTGGGAATTATTTTTTCTTTTTTTCTAAATAAATCTAATTCACCTCTTTATCTTGTTTAATAAATTTAAGAAATGAACTATTTGATGGCTCATTTAGTATATAGTCATTTTCTATAATGTATGTGTGTACCATATTGTGTTATGTGTCATTGGGTATATTGAGTTGGAGATGATACTTTACATGTATGTCTTTTATGTTGGTGCTTTCATTTTGAAGAGTGTATTGCATCGATATGTTTTCCACTCCTTGTTGAGATTTATGTATCTCTCTTCGTGTCCATATTTTGGTTGTTTGTGTTAGCGTGTAGAGATGATATGTAATAAAAAAATTTGCAAAGAGAAGGATTACTAGGAAATATTTTACAATCACTTGAGAATAATAATACATTTTGAGGGGGAAAACCTCCAAAAATATCCAAGAAAATAATTTATATGTTGATAATAAACTAACTCCTAGCTCCTATATATTCCATACTTATGCCTTGGATGCCACCTTGGTTGACCTAGATACCTAAATATAATGACTAGGACAACCTAATTATCTAAATAAGTATAATAATTATCATATAACTTAATTAAAATTTATGATATCCAAAAGATGACAACTCGTAACCCTATGCACACTATGGGATTATGGGCATAGCATGCCCCTTTAGAGAATAATTATCCTTAATGTTGATCAATGTGGATGTTTCTACACAAAATATTCCTCTTCCCAAGTGGCATTGTCAACTAGAAAATTCTTCTATTGAATTAGATACTCTATAATTTTCCTAGTTCTCAAATTTTTTGTGTGTTTGGAGAATTAATTATGGATCCAAGATGATCCTTCCTTCTTCATCTATCTTTAGTAACATTTCTTGTGAAGGGATCTAAAGAATCACCTTTTTTAATAGTCAACATGAAAAAATGGATGCATCTTTGTTGTTGGTGGTAACTCAAGCTTGTAGGCTACACTACCAATCTTCTACAAGATCTTGTATGAACCATAATATTTTGGTGACAACATTATTATTTATTTGTTTCTTTAGAGATATTTTCTTATAAGATTGAAATCTCAAGAAAACTGAATCACCTACTTCAAAACTCATTTTTCTATGGTGTTTCTCATCTTGTTGTTTCATTCTATTTTGTGTCATTTCTAAATTATCCTTGCATTTCAAAGTAATTATTTTTGATGATTCATGTGGTCTTCCATAACTTAAACTTTTGGTGTCACCTTCAATGATGACGCGATGAAAGGGGAATGGTATCCACATAATTCCATAAATGGAGACATTTTTTAAGAATTATGGAAGTTTTATACTACCATTTTGTTAATGGTAGCTAATCCACCCATTGAGACTACTTATTTGAAGTTAAAAAACATAGATATCTTCCAAAAATTTATTGGCGACTTTAGTTCATCCATTTGAATGAGGATGACATGAAGAGATATGAGCCAATTGAGTACCTAAACAAGACAATACATTTATCCAAAAGTTACTATTTAAGGTAGGATTACAATCAACAACAACCCTTAGGGTACCATGTGATGTTTTTATATTCTCCACAAATGTTTTTTCCACTAGATATAAAAGGATGGGATACTATGATAAAATGGGCATATTTGGTGAGACAATCCACAATTTTTCTGATGAAACTCTTACCTTTATATCTTGGAAGGTCTATGATAAAACCCATGGAGATCTCTTCCCACCACTAGTTGGGAATAACTAAGGGCTACAAAAGAGTGTATGTATTAACTATGTCTCCTTTATTTCTTTAACAAACCAAACATTTTGTCACAAATTTTTGAACATTTCCTTTAAGGCTTTCCCAATTTTTTTGTTTGATTTGATGATGTCTTCAAAAAAAAATTAATGACCCTGAATCAGAGAACTATGGGGCTCCCTGAGAATATTTTGTTTGAGGGTTATATTATTGTATAGGTACCATCTCTCTTTATACCACAAATAGTCTTCTTCCAACACAACTTATTTGAACTATTATGGTCATTTTCAACTATTGACTCAGATTCCTTGTAGCAACATCGTTTTCACACTTTTCCTTGACTTCTTCAATACAATTTTATTGTAATATTAAAATGTCCCATGATAAAATATCATCTTTATCATCCTTTTGGATAGCACATCAACTATTATATTCTTCTTCATTTCCTTATAGTTGATCTCAAAGTCATAACCTAACATCTTAGTAATCCATTTTTTTCTCTTTAAAGGATAACCATTGATTCACAAATACTTTAGGCTATCATGATCTATTTTAACTTTGAATTTTTTACCCATCAAATATGGCTTCCACTATTTCAATGCATGAATAATAACTACTACTTCCTTTTCATAAATTGGTTTGACTTGGTTCTTACCTTTCAATTGAAAACTTTCAAATTAAATAGGCCTACCTTTTTGCATGAGAACCACTCCTATAGCATTTCCTAAAACATCACACTCCACAATAAAATCCTTGGTGAAGTAAAAAGTGGATATAACTAGAGTGGTACACATATCCTTATTCAATCTCTTAAATTATGTATTAGTAAAATCATTCCAATGAGAATAATCCTTCTTAAATAGAGTTGTGAAGGGTCCTACAATGTAGCCTTAGTTCTTCACAAGTCTTCTATAGTATCCAATGAGTCTTAGGAAACCCCTCAAGTTATTAATGGTTTTGGGAATAAACCACTCCATCATAGTATTGATTTTGTTAGGATTAACATTTACTCCTTTGTGAGACACTATGTGAACCAATTACTCCACCTCTTATAGACCACAAGCATACTTGAAAGGTTTAAAATAAAAATTCAAGTTTTTTGATAACTTATAATGGTTGATGGTGAGAATGGTTTTCCTATATCTTGTTATAAATTACTATATTGTTAATGAACATTAATATAAACTTCCTAAAAATGGATTAAGGATGAAATTCATCAAACTTTAAAATGTGGATGGAGCATTGTAAGACCAAATTACATCACTAGAAACTCATAATGACCCTCATGATTCCTAAATGCCATATTGGGAATATTTTCTTCCCTAATGTGAATTTCGTGATAGATCAAGTTTTATAAAAAATACAACTCCATTCAATTAATATAGTAAATCATCAATGAATGAAATATGAAACTTATCTTTGATGTTGTACTTGTTGATATCTCTATAATTTCAACACATGCACCAATTTTAATCCTTCTTATGCACGATCACTATGAGAGAGGATTAATACTTTGGATATGCTTGATAACATCCACCTCTAACATCTCTTGAACCATATTTTCAATCTCACTTTTTGTATATATGGGGTACCTATAATCTCTAATTTTGGGTAGTTGGATCTCTATTACTAGTTGAATGACATGGTATTGATCCCTTAAGGAGGCAGTCCTTTAGTTGTATCTCCAAAAATTATTGAGTGATAATTTATAACTATTTTAGAATTTAGCTAGGTAAGAGCAATATGCTACTAATAAAAAAATTGGGCCATAAATCCATTAGCCTCATTATTAAGAATATTTTTTATTTGATGAGAGATTACCATATATGGGGACTTTGCATATAACCCTCTTAGTTTGACTATATTTCCTTTTTATTGAAATATCATGAATAACTATTAGAAGTTCATCACAATCATTCCCATTGTAATGAGCCACTATACTCCCTGTTGGAAAAATAAGGATAGACAATTGAGAGGGGGGCGAATCAGTTGTTACAGAATTTAAACTTATTCAACCTTAATCAACCTTTAATCTCATATATGATAATTAACAGTGAAATCATAAATCAACAACACATCAAAAACACATGAACACCAAGATTTTATATGTGGAAACCCTGTTAGGGGAAAAACCATGGTGGATGTTAGTCCACAAGATTATACCCTATTAGAAGTATAATGAAAAATGAATAAGGAATGCACATGCATTCAGGCACACTACCTAGAGCTCACTTCTCAGAAGGGAAGGCTCGATGCCTTACATAAAAAAATCAGATAAAATCCATCTAATGAGGTTGAACTAAGAAATTAGATTCTAAAAAAGCCTACTGATAGTTTCGGTTAGGCACAGAAACAGTTTTTCACACTTCGCTCAATCTTCTTCACACTCTGCTCTAAAATCCAATGATCTAATCTTTATTTGCACATTTTGCATTCACACTTCATATTCATTCATTGATCATACTCCAAAAATGAGGAAACAATCGCTCTTATATATCCACTACATGAATTTACATCAACTCTATCGGCCACAAATAAAGAATAAATTACAAACTCTCGGCCCAATTCATGAACAAATCTCAATGTGCTTGACCAACCTACGTCAGTCACAACATAATGAAGACCTAAATCAACATCCTCAAACATGCCAAACAATAAAATATCAATCCATAAGGATCTGCAGCATGCTACCACCATCATGTCGACCAAGAACATGAAAAACTTGAACACACAAAGGAAAATCCTTGATCACAATCACACTGATCAATGTGAATGTACCAAAATGATAGAGTGTGATCTAGAAACATTACTAAACATCTCAGAAGCATACATAACAACTCAATTTACTAGGAATGCATTCTCTTCTTCTAGAAAGACCTGCTAAAGTAACAAAATAATTGTAGGAGCTCAAAAGTTCATAACTCACTCCAATCTTGATGTGCACCATTGAAACTTTCGGACAACATACTAGATAGGATCAGAAACAAACCCTTTAATGTGAGACCTCTGATTATCAACATATACAACTTTCCACCATTATGATCATCACAGCTTCACAGACTGCCTGCAACATATTTATTCTAATTTTCTCAATATCCTTGACATATACAGCCTTTAGAAACATCCATGCTAATAGTGTTGACATCAATTACAACCACATTCAGCAACACAACCATAGAATCCAAAAATCTCCCCCTTTGGCATTGATGGCAACACATGATGTGAAAAATACCATCAACACAACTATCTCTTCTCAAACTATTCTTCTCCTCCTTACACTGCTCTTCTTTCATGACTCTTCTCCCCCTTTCTTCCTCAAAGGTTTTTCACATTACTCTTCTCCCCCTTTGACATCAATGGAAAAGGTACACAAGCTCTAAACCACATATCTAAATCATCTGACCACTCCCCCTGAGTAGCAGCCACCATAACATCAATCTGAAACAAGATCTGACTATGAGTGCATGAATTGATGCATAGACTTGCATCTTAGTTCAGATTAGGGGGGAAATCACCCCTAACTTGCCTTTGAGATACTCAAAAGTATCCTTAGGAAATGGTTTAGTAAAGATATCTACAATTTGTTCCTTAGTGGGCACATATTCCAATCTGACTTCTTTATCACTCACTTTGTCTCTCAAAAAGTGATACTTGATAGATATATGTTTTGTCTTTGAATGTAACATCAGATTCTTGGAAATGTTTATGGCACTTGAGTTATCACAAAATATAGAAATAGGCTCATTATACTCAATTCTCATATCTCTCAACATCTTTTTCATCCATAGTACTTGAGTGCAATTGTTCACAGTAGCAATATATTTTGCCTCAACAGTAGATAAGGAAATGGAATTTTTCTTTTTACTTTGCCAAGACACCAACTTCTTCCCTAAGAATAATGCACCACCACTTGTACTTTTCTTTTCATCTACATCACCTACCCAATCTGCATCTATAAATGCATTTATAGTAAGATCATCATCCTTAGGATACCAAATACCAAAATCAATTGTTCCTTTTAAGTATCTAAAAATCCTCCTTATTGCAGTCACATGTGATTCCTTTGGATCATCTTGATATTTAGGAACCATGCACACAGCATTCATAATGTCTAGTTTGGTTTGGGTCAAATATAGTAATCCACCAATCATTGACCTATACCTTGTTTTATTAGCTTTAGGAGAATCATCATTTGTGTTAGCTTTCATCTGGTTACCATGGGTGTAGCAACTAGTTTTGAGTCTTCCATGCCAAACTTTTTCAGTAACTATCTTACATATTTGGACTGAGATATGAAAATTTCATCATCTAACTGAGTTATTTGCAATCCTTAAAATAATTTCAGCTCTCCTATCATTGACATCTCAAATTCACTTTTCATTTCATCAACAAACTTCATGCATAAGTCATCATCACCTTCAAAAATAATGTCATAAAAAAAGACTTCAATAATCAACTCTTTATCCTGATCCATCTTGAAATACAGATTGTTGTCAGCAGTACCTTTATTGAATCCAAGATTCAACAAGTATTTATCCAGTCTTGCATACCAGGCTCTAGGGGCTTGTTTGAGTCCATAAAGTGATTTCTTCAATCGGAAAACCATGTCTTTTTCATCAGTCAGTTGAAATCCATCTGGTTGCTCAACATAAACTTCTTCTAACTCGCCATTCAAGAATGTTGACTTCACATCCATTTGATAGAATTTTTAATTCTTGAAAGTAGCATAAGCAAGAAATAACCTTACAGCTTCAATTCTAGCAACAGGGGCAAAGGTTTCTTCAAAATCAATACCTTCCATCTGTGATTATCCTTTACATACCAGTCTTGCTTTATTTATGACCACTTCACCTTGTTCATTCATCTTATTTCGAAAGACCCATTTGGTTCCAATCACATTTTTATCCTGAGGTCTAGGAACAAGAATCCATGTATCAGTTTTCTCTATCTGCATCAGTTCTTCCTTCATTTCTTCCATCCAATATTCATCTTTACATGCTTCATTGACATTACTAGGGTCAATTTTGGAAATCAAGCAATATTCTTTTGCAATTCTTCTAGTTTTCACACCTTTGTTCTTGTCTCCTATAATCTAATTCTCAAAGTGATTTAGCTTTACATACCTTGGAACTTTTGGTTCTTCTATTCTCTATTCTGCACTTCCACTAGCTTCTCCTTCATGATTCCCTTGATTCACTGGAACAATTTGAACTTGATTTTGTGTCTTCCATTATTAGTATTATCTTGTTAATCATTTGAAGCATATCCATAGTATCTGGATGATCTGACAATGTCTTCATCAACTCTAACATTTGCACTTTCAACCATTTTCTTCAATCTTATATTGTAGCACCGGTAGACCTTGCTCTTAGTAGAGTAACCCTAAAAGATTCCTTCATCACTTCTAGCATCAAACTTGCTAATATCTTCATCTCTCTTGATATAACATCTACTTCCAAAGATTTTGAAATACTTAATAGTAGGTTTATAACCAAACCATAGCTCAAAAGGAGTCTTACCAGAATTACCATTAACATTTACCTGGTTGATAGTGTATATAGCAATTCTTACAGCTTCTCTCTAGTAGATATGAGGAACATTACCTTCCAACCTCATAGTTCTAACAGCATCTAGAATTTTTTTGTTCTTTCTCTCAACAACTTTATTCTATTGAGGGTTCCAAGGAGCAGATAACTATCTTTTGATTTCATGCTCTTCAAAAAATGAATTAAACTCCTAGGAAGTGAATTATCCACCTTTGTTTGATCTTAAGAATTTGACCTTCAAACCTGTCTCATTTTCTGCCATAGCCTTGAAACATTTGAAATTTTCTATAGCTTCTTTTTTTTCTCTCAAGAAAGCAATCCATATCATCCTAGAGTAATCATCAATTATCAAAATAAAGTAACTTTCTCCTTGTAGACTTCTGATTCTAGATGGACCACATAGATCAGTATGAACCAACTCCAGTACTCCATTTGAATGATGTTGTTTGTTTCAAAAATAGATTCTTGTCTACTTTCCCATCTGACATTCCTTGCATATAGTGTTAGTAGGCTTCACTAACTTAGGTAGATCTTTGACTGATTGAGTGGAGCTTACATTGACAATTTTATCAAAATTCACATGACATAGCCTCCTATGCCATAACCAGCTTACATCAACTTGAGCAATTAGACAACTTTCACTAGCAGCACTCAAGTGAAAAATATTACCTCTTGTCTTTGAGCCTGAAGCAATTACATTTCAAGAGCTTCCCAATATCTTGCACTTACCATCTTTGAACTGAAGATTGTATCCCTTGTCCACCATCTCTCCAACACTCAAAAAATTATGCTTCAATCCTTCAACATAAAGGACATCATCAATATTGTACTTACCATCAAGAGAAATAGTGTCTCTGCCACAAATCACACCAACAGTGTTATCTCCAAATATTACAACACCACCATCATACTTTTCCAAGCTTAGAAACTATCTTTTTTCACCAGTCATCTGATGTGAGCATCCACTATCAATCACCCATTCATCCTTTTCATCAATTATGGCAGCAAGAGATTTCTCAATATTCTGATTGTTAGCAGATTCAGTGGACACCATATCATTTTTCTTGATAGCAATGAATACCCATCCATCTCCATTTCTAGTTTATTTAACAGATTCATCATCAGTAACACCTTCTTCAGCATAATAACATTTCTTTTGAAATCTTGACTTGTCAAGTTTATACTTGGAAACTCTTTCAGGACACCTTGATGCAAAATGACATATCTTATTGCAAGAGAAAATTTAATAGGTATCTTTCCTTTGTACTTACCATGTCCTCTGGCTTCTCTTTTCACAATCAATGCTTCCAACTCTTCTAGCTCTCTTTATTCATCTTCAATCTATCTCATCTCATCTTCATACTTGAATTTATTTCTAGAACTTTCTCCTGTATCATATCTTTGTTGGCTTCTTCCAGATATAGTAGCTTTAAATGCAGATTTTTTTTTAGGAGTAGACTCAACAAATTCACTCAACTCAAAGGTGGCTAGTTTACCAATCAGCATGTCTCTTGTTATATTTGTTACTATTCTAAGTTCTTCAATAGAATGATCTTTCACTCTATAAGAAGTAGGCACTGATCTTAGCACTTTAGCCACAATCTCATCTTCTTCCATAATTCCACCGACACACCTAATACCCATCACTAGTTCATTTACCTTTTGCATGAAAGCAACAATGTTTTCATCTTCAAGTTCTCACACTTGCCTTTCAGACTTGTTAGCTTAGTAATCTTCACTTGTGCATCTCCTTCATACAATGTTTCCAATTTCTTCCATATCTCATGTGTTTTCTTCAGACCTATCACATTTGTCATCTTTGAATCTGTCAAAGCACTTAGCAATGCTTTTATAGCCCTGATATTAGTTTCAGCTTCTTTGATCTCATCAGAAGTAGTGCGACCATTTTGGGGAATATTATATTTGTTCTTTGTAATCTTCCAGAAGTGTTCGCCAATGCACTTCAAATGACACTCCATTCTGACCTTCCACGGAGAGTAATTTGTACCGTCAAATATGGGACTATCCTTCTTGTATGATTCCATCTCGGATCACCTCAAGCTATTAAAATTATTTAGAGGAACCTACTCTAATACCAATTGTTGGCAAAAAAAGGATAGACAACTGAGAGGGGGGGTGAATCAGTTGTTACAGAATTTAAACTTATTCAACCTTAATAAACCTTTAATCTCAGATCTGATAATTAACAGTGAAAGCATAAATCAACAACACATCAGAAACACATGAACACCAAGATTTTATACGTGGAAACCCTGTTAGGGGAAAAACCATGGTGGATGTTAGTCCACAAGATTATAACCTGTTAGAATTATAATAAAAAAAGAATTAAGGAATGCACATGCATTCAGGCACACTGCCTAGAGCTCACTGCTCAAAAGGGAAGGCTCACTACCTTACATAAAACAATCAGATTAAATCCATCTGATGAGGTTGAATTGATAAATTAGCTTCTATAAAAGCCTGATGACAGTTCTGATTAGGCACGGAAACACTTTTTCACACTCTGCTCTGAAATCGAATGATCTGATCTTTATTCGCACATTTCGCATTCACCGAGCATACTCCAAAATGAGGAAACAATCGCTCTTATATATCCGCTATGTGAATTTACATCAACAACTTTGTCAACCACAAATAAAGAATAAATTATAAACTGTCAGCCCAATTCATGAACAAATCTCAATGCACACCAACCTAATTCAATCACAACATAATGAAGACCCAAATCAACATCCTCGAACATGCCAAACAATAAAATATTAATCACCATCTGAAAAACTCAAACACACAAAGGAAAATCCTCGATCACGATCACACCAATCAATGTGGATGTACCAAAATGATATAGCATGATCTAGAAACATCACTGAACATCTCAAGAGCATACACAACAACTCAATTTACCAGAAATGCATTCTCTTCTTCTAGAAACACCTGTTACATTAACAGAATAACTGTAGGAACTCATAAATTCATAAGTCGCTCCAATGTTGATGTGTACCACTGAAACTTCCAAACAACATACTAGATAGGCTCAGCAACAAACCCTCTGATGTGCAACCTTTGATTATCAACGTAAACAACTTTCCACCATTTTGATCATCACAGCTTCACATAGTTCTTACAACATATTTATTCTAATTTTTTTCAGTATCCTCGACATATACAGCCTTCAAAATCATCAATGCTAATAGTGTTGACATCAATGACAACCACATATCAGCAACACAACCACAGCATCCAACACTCCCAACACTATATATACTACACCCATGGGAATATCAAACATTGGAGAACCAAGTCAATACTATCTTATGTTCAATTTAATTATAAATTTTCTTGAACTAACAATAGAGTTTGATAAGAAAGATCAATGTTCATCCTCCATTATTGACTAGTACATTCACCTCTTTTCTTGAATCAAATTTGATTAGTGATCTTCATACTTATTGGTTCTATTCATCCTTGTTCTCATTTCATTTAGTTATTGAATTATTATTTTTGTAGGATGGGATAGGATATTATGTTGGTTTTGTTTTTGTTTTGGCTAGTCATTTATTTAAATTTATTTAACACCTTTTTAAATTGATGGTTGATTGTTTATTGCTCTATATTAAATTTTTTGTACCCTATATCTCTCTCCAATATTTGATGATGTACCCTTTGGCATCGTTGGAGTATCATAGTAAGTGGCTTTATTATTTGAGTGTGAACCATTATGGAGGTTGAAAATTAGGATTCCACTAAGAAGGAAGATGAAAATATAATGATAATCAAGAAAAGTTTCAAATATATTCTAAATGTAGAAGACACAAAGGCCCCTTTGGTTGCAATGACATTAAATTCATAAATGGAGATAACATTGGAGATGGTGGATATTATGATGAAGAATAATTCCTTAGAGTACAAAAAATGCTAAGGGCCCTCTTTTGTCAAGTTAATCCAAACCAAATTTTTCGGAAGCTATTAGAAAAGGTGGATTAAAAAATATTGTCATTTTTCTAGCTTGTATGGATAATGATAATCTTCCATGTAGGATTATTTTGATGATTGACTACTTAATGTGTGGGGGAAGAATTTGGTAATCTATGTATCATTTTGAAAAATGATACAAAAAATTTATTAGTCATTTTATTTAGAAATCATAATATATAGAAGAGGGTTTTGAGTAAATAATATTGGCATCTAGGAAAGTCCCTTGGTCTACCTCTAATGAGGGAATTATTTCCTTCTTTTTTTTGCTTAGATGGGCAACTATTAAAATATTTCTCCATAGTTATGGATTATTTTATCTCAATTGATTAACCCTATTGGGAAAGTGTTGTAGGTAAAGTAAACAAGGCTATCTTGCCTCACATGACCACCAAAACCCTTTTCTCATTAAACAATAAAGTTCAAATCCTTAAAGCTATTAAATTTTAGTTGGGAAACAAGTTGCATAAATGTTGAGTTAAATGTTTGTGGGGATTAAATGCTTTTTTTTATATAAGAAATATGGGCATAAAAAAAGAAATTCCCTCTAATTTCTAACTTAGCTAAGAATACCAAGCTTTCTTTTAAAAAGGGTAGTAATGAAATTAACAAGACAAACCAAATAGGAAATGAAGAGGTTCAAAAAAGAAATGATTAGGACAAATAATCCACTATGGTTAATAGTGAAGATATTGGAAAGGTCAGTATAGATATGAGTATTAATAATCAAACTATTAATGAAGCGATGAGCACTAGTAACCCCTTTAATGTAAATGATAAAGTAGATGAACTTAGTCTTGAAAACCGTCAAGATATTTCTAGGAAGAAAATTTTCCAAGAATTGGTTCTTCATTAGTAACCCTTCTAATGTAAATGATAAAGTAGATGAACTTAAGCTTGAAAACCACCAAAACATTTCTAGGAAGAAAAATGCTCAAGAATTGGTTCTGAAACCTTGCTCAAAATGCTAAATCCTGTAATTTACCTAATACTACTAATTCATTAGATTTTTTAAATGTTCAGAAGTAATAACCAATAATATTATAATTGAACAAGAATCTCAAAGTAAGCATACAAATTTTTTATATATCCTATTTCAAATAAATTATTTGAAATAGAATATTATCTTCGATCATAATAAAAAAGACAATAAAAAATAAAAATAAAATTAAGTAGAGGGGACAACTCTCAAAGGATGAGGAAGAAAGGTAAAGAGGAAATGCTTTAATAGGTTATATAAAAATTAGAGATCTCCCAATTTCCCCTCTTAACATATGTTGATTAAATATATTAACAAGAATTTTGGGAAATTTAAAGCCCTTGATAGGAAATACATTATGAGGAATTTATGTAATAATAAGGACTTACACTTATTTCTTGTACAAGAAATTAAAGTTTTTGATTTTTAGTTATACAATATCCTAAAGTTTGTTTAGAATAATTTTGATTTTTATATTTCTAATCATAACAAGTGTAAATGTGGTACTTCCATTTGATTAATAGGATATGGTCCAAGTATGTTGTCAATTTTGGTTGTTCCCCTTCCAACAAAGGAAATTAGATTATATTTGAAGGAATAGCTTCAAATTTTTTATCTATTCTATTTATGTTACAAATTATTATAAGGATAAAATAGAGTTATGAGATTGGATAGATTCATCTTTGTAAAATATTTCTTGTATAATTAGTGTATAGTTTAATAATATGATTGAGCACAATGAAGATAAATTTGGGTGTGTTTCTCTGGTATGGAAAGGTAATGAAATTAATTTTGATTAAAGGAAAAAATGTTATTTTTTTGGTCCAATAGAAAACAATAAAAAGAATAATAAATGAATTTGGTTTACTTTATAAAATATTAAAAAAATTTGGAATATAATATTCTAGACTACATAGATTCTATGCCCATAAAAGTAATTTTTGATTTGTAAATTATGTGTTTCAAAGATTTGTAAACTATGTGTTTCAAGTCAATATATGTACCATGTTTGACCATTATCCAATAGAAGCCATTATTTTGATTAAAGGTACAAGGAATTTTGATATGATTAGAAAAGAAAATGTATTCAAATTAAACACTAAATTAAAGACTAAATATTGTTTGGAGGGAATTAGGAACATGGGGAAAATTTTAAAAATATTTTCATATCAAGTCAAGCATTAAATATTGGGAAAACTTGTGAAAGGATGCAATGCTATTTTCTTAACCATTAGGAAAAAGTGTGCTAGGGATATAATTCATTTTTAAAATAATCTTCAAATCATTTTTTTTATTAGTGAATCTTAGCTTCAACTTGATCCTAACAATGTTGATTTAATTGATGAAATGGGGCAAATGAATTTTTTTTTAATATACCAAAAAAACAAGGAATGTAAAGAGACTATTAGTCTTATTACTACATACAATATTTAATACAATAATAATAATAATATTAAAAAATTGATATTTTTATAATGATCCCTTTACAGCTAATGATAAAGCCAACACTTGCAAAGATGCTCATTTTTTTCTAAGAATGTTATTTTAAAGAAAATTAATTCAAAAGAGGTTGCAATGTTGGATAATGACACAAGTAAAGAGGAAATGGAGTTTAATATTTAGTATAAACAAATATCTATAGAGGCCAACCTACCCTTTAGTTATCACAGTCGACACAAAGTGATTGCAATTTATAATCAAAGTGCTTCAAATAAATGAGTCATCTAAACTAATCGATGAGATGGAATGAAGAAATGCCTCCCTTTGTAAAGGATGTCCTTATCTATGTACTTGCCTCATTTGAGAGGGATAATTGCACCCTCTTGGATTATATAAATAGAAACTAAAATGAGAGGATATAAAAGGAGGGAACAAAAAAATATCAATCTATTTACAACAGAGAATAAGAACATGTTTGAGCAGATCAATGAAGGAATGGAATAGATTTTGGAAAGTAGATTCAGAAATTACAAGAGATCTATTAGATTAAAATATTATTAACAAAAATATAATTGGGAAGTGAGTTTAAATATAATTATAAATATATATATGTTATGTACGATTATGCAATAATGATGGTTGCAGCAATTATTGAGACTTATAGGTAGTTATGGTTCTTTAATATGAATATGGATAATAGATTAATACTTAGATTATATTCCTTTAAAATGAATAGATTACATATAATCAATCAGACATAAGGTTGAAGGAAGCAAGGGAGATGCAATTTATGGGCTCTCCCATGCTAAATAGGCCACCTCAAGGGTGGAATTGTCTTAGTTTGGGTGTTCCTACTACTTGGGGCCAAGGGGCGGGTTGTCTTAGTTTGGATGTTGCGTGCTCTTGGGCTTATATGGGTTGAGTAGTTTACAGGCACCCTTTTCAAGGCTTTCCTATCAAGCCAAACTATGACTAATTGTTACAATGGATTCAAGGAGTTCCAATCATAAGAGGGATGGGCGAGGCAACATGGATAGGGAAAGAAGATATAAGTGTACCCACTAAGTAGGTAGGGAAAGAAGATATAAGTGTACCCACTAAGTAGGCCACCTCAAGGGTGGAATTGTCTTAGTTTGGATATTCTTTCTGCTTGGGGCCAAGGGGTGGGTTGTCTTATTTTAGATGTTGTGCACCTTTGGGCTTAGATGAATAGCTTCAGGTAGAATTATCATGCTTCTCATCCAAGCCCTATTATGATTAAACTTCCACTATGCATTATGGATATTGGTAGTTCATATAGTATTGAAATAGTTATGTATTTTGCATAGTTTAAATAGTTAAGGCATTTACTATATATGTTTGATCATATGAATTATATTTCTAATATTATTTAACATGATTGCAGGGCCTAAACCAAGATTTATCTTTCTTGAAGGGTTCAAGTGATAATTTATAACCTTAACTTGTGATTCTAAGGCAATATTTTGGGAAATCCAAAAAGGGGACATTACAATTGGTGTCAGATCCTTAATCATGTCAACCTACAGATGAACCCGCTTTAACCACCATTCAATTAACCTTTTATCCTTCTTCTTAATAGTCCAATAATGCATTTTTATATGTGTGTGCCTTTCATGTGTACGCCTTGTGACTTACGTGTATTCATGTGAATACCTTGTGACTTATATGTATTCATGTATACTTTGTGACTTATGTGTATTCATATGTATTCCTTGTGATCTACGTGTATACTTTGTGACTTACATGTATTCATGTGAATACATTACGACTTATGTACTCATGTGTATACTTCATGACTTAGTGTATTCATCTGACTTATGTTTTTTCATGTGCATACATTGCAACTAACATGTATCCGTGAGTATAACTTGTGACTTACATGTATTCAAATGTATACTTTGTAACGTATGTATCTTCATATGAATACTTTTTGACTTGCGTGTGTATACTTTGTGACTTGTGTGCATTCATGTGACTTACATGTATTCAGGTGTATACCTTTTGACTTACATGTATCCATGAGTGTACTTTGCGAATTATGTGTATTCATGTGTGACTTTGTGTATTCACTTGTATACTTTGTGGCTTCGTTTATTCATGTGTATACTTCATGACCTACATGTATTCATGTATATACTTTATGACTTACGTATTCATTCATATACTTCATGACTTACATATATTTGTGTGCATGCTTCGTGACCTTTGTGTATCTAAATATTTGCTTCATGTCGAATGTGTCTTCAACAAGATTACCCCATGTGTTTTTATAATTACTCTGTGCTTAAAAATTATGAAAGTGTTCAAAATGCTGTCTATCAAAATACTCCTTGAATTGAGGGGCACTAACAAATTGACTTATCTAAAAAATAAATTATTATGAATGCAATAATGAAAAGTTGTAACTATTGAAGTGAAGAGGTGTGATTCCCTCAAACTTATGATATAAAAGGGGAGAGAATTTCATCTATAACATCATGGAAGAGCTCAATTGGGAATAGAACCTTAAGCAATTCTGCAAATGAATTAAATTAGGTTCTTAAGAATAGTGATGATGTGAGAAAGGATGTAACTCCAAATATGGGAAGTTCTAACTTTCAAATGTGAAATACTATGATTTCCTCAACAATAATATAGTGTAGCGTAGAAAATTTTATACTCTTGAAGAAAGAGACAATTCCATGCTTAGTTTGGACCCATTTTGGCATTCTTGCACCAATCATCCCTTTAAAACAGCATTTATAGGCCCCTAAGACTCATTATTTTGGACCTTCAAGATTATTCCACCCATAAATCATGCAAGTCCCGACAAATAACATTCAAATTACTCAAATCTCACAAAACCCACCTCAAAAACCCCTGGTGGGACTAAGTCACCCAAGGTGGTGACTTAGTCCCTTCTGGCGTAATTTGCAATTTTGAGCAGGAAAATCTCCAATGGATGTCAGCCTCTTAGGTCAAAATAATTGACAATTAGGTATTGATTCCTATAAATACATGTTTTTAGGTCATTTTCACAACCTTTTAGTCATTTTTTCAAAGAAAATTCAAGAGTCAAGTGTTGAACATCTTCCACAAGAAGATTCATTAGTCTATCTACAACAAAGTTGAAGCGTAGGGAAGAAAGCTAGGGTTTTTGGAGGTCTTCAAGCTCACTTTTGGTCCAAGATTTCACATTGCAAAGGATTGATCATGCATGCCTATGGAGAATCATGGAGAAATCTAGGTTGAGGAGATGCAACTAGCCATCAAATCAACCCTAAAGAGTTATTTTCAAAGTGGTTCCATCTTCCATTTTCTCTCTATCTTTAGCCTAAGGAAGGTTTTCATGTCATTAAGATTCATTTCTAATGTGATTTAGGGTCTCTTGGAATGAGTCTTACATTATTCTAGTTTTTCTTATGCATCTTATTCTTGTATGTTAGAATAGAGTTGCATAATACTTCAGATTTCCTAGTATTAGATACACTTAGGGCTAGGGCTTTATGCAGATTTCTTATCTCTTTCAAGGTTTAAATACCAACTAGGGGTTTGACCAAGGAAAACCCCCCATTAGAAACCAAACTATATTTTGTTTTCCAGGTGATTTCATAGGTTTGGATCCAGATTTTAGTCAGAGAACATATTGCAGACTGTAGGCTTTCGTTCCCACTCTCGGATTGCTTGAAAATCCATAGTGGAATAAATAAAAAATGATGGCGACTTAGTCCCACTGCACATGTTTGTCAGATATTTTTCGAGATCTGGATACCCAGCTTGGCGTAAGTGTCCCAGTTGGCCTAGAAATCAGATTTTCCAAAATTTCAGAGGCATTTGAAATCTTCACTTCAACTCTTGTTCGTTTACAAGTGCACTCTTTTTGTTTTCCCTTCTTTCTTTCTTTTTATTGCCTTTAATCTATCTTTTTGCATATCACTATGGTTTTTCAAACAATGCACATTTCATTAGTTTTGCATCAATAGTTCACTTCTATTTTTCAGTTTATTGCATTTAGAATATTCCATTAAATACATCTTAATCATATAAGCATAAGTTTTGAATGAACCTCCTAGGTTTTGGGTAGAAAGACCTTTCTCCTTTTAGGTGGAAAACCCTAGAAGTGCAAGAGGGCAACCTTTCCCCTAAAATCTATGGTTCATTTTGGTGAACCTGCATTTAGAACATCCCTTTTCTGATTTAGCATGCATTTACATCCTAGGAATACCCTCTATTAACATTGCATTACATGTTGCATTGTTTAAATTTGCATCCTAGGGTTTCATACTTTGCATTAGTAAAAAGTTCATTTTTGCATCTCATTTCCTTCAACAATAGTGAAATTTTGCATATGTACTTTAGATTTTCATTATACAAAATAGAACACGTTAGAATCCATCATAAAAATCAAAAAAACTTAAAAAATACCCCTACTAGGACTAATTCCTCACCTTGGATGACTTAGTCTCAGTGCTCATTTTGCGTCAGTCTTTTCTACATTCAGCTTCTAGTTTATGAATTACTGTTTATTTCAATTACTTTTTTGTTTCAGTTCAATTACTTTTTCTTATATGGTCATCATTAGAACAAGCATCATCTACTTTCATTACATTTATGGATAGCATTAGATCTTTGCAAGTTTCATTTTCAGCATTAGTTCCTAGTTCATTTAGGTCACATTCATTATAACATGAAAACAAAACATTAGAAACACCACATGAAACAATCCACACACTGATCCACTTTAGAAAAACCATATCATCCAAATCTTTTAGTAGTGATGACTTGGATAAGTTAGATGAATCTCTAGAAGGCTTCCTCTCACCAAGTTCATCCACTAAGGTTTGTGATGAAAAACCCAAACCAACCAATGATAACTCATCTCCTAAACCTCTTAGTTGTGATGACTTGGACATGTTAGATGAATCCCTTCAAGACTTCATCTGACCAAGGTCATCCACTAGGTTTTTTTGTGAGAACCCTACAACAAAATATGTCAATGTAATTCAACCTCATCTAGTTCTCTACCCACCTTCCCATAAACCTCAAACTCCATCTAAACCTGAGTTTACCCTTTACCCACCTAAGCATGATATTGTCGCTCACACATATAACACTAGAAATAACCAGCAACCCCAACAAGCCACCCCAACACCCTTACCTTTACCCAACTCCATATTACCTACTACCCCTCGCTTAAATTCACACCTTAGGGAGTATGATCTCATTGAGAAACTTAAGAATACTCTTGCCAAGATATCCCTTTGGGATCTTCTTCATAATTCACCAAACTATCACTCTATGCTCCAAATAGCATTGCAAAAAATAGTGGTTCCTTCTGGTACAAATGCAAATGATGTGGCAGCTCTCATACAAGGAATGAATATAGTTAATATAGACATTACCTTCCACCAACATGAGCTCCCTCTATTAGAATTAAGAAATCAAAATGAATCCTTTATGATAATAGCCCAATTCAACTGAATAGGCATCAAATGAACCCTTGTTAACAATGGCTTTGCCCTTAATGTGTGCAATGTGAAACTTCTTGATAGATTACGTGTGGATAAATCAAAAATCAAATATGATTCCTTGTCTATTAGAGGATTTGATAACTTCACAAAGAAACTACTTGGTGTAATTACTTTACCTATTACAGTCGGAATGGTTACTCTGTAAAATCCTATTCATGTCATGCCCTATGACCTTTCCTATAATCTTCTTTTGGGTAGACCATGGATTCATGAGATGCATGCAGTTCCCTTGACCCTTCATCGAATCATGAAATATGTCTATAATAATAAATTTTATCAAGTTGAAATAGACCTTGAGCCTAAAAGTTTCTTACAACTTGAAAAAGGAACAACCAATCCTCTAAACACATTGATTCCAACCTCCAACATAGTGCCTCCTAAAACCAACAAACAAGAAGAATAACCTGTGTCTCAATTATTGGGTGATAATTGGGGATCATTAGAATTCACACCTTCATTTATGGGCGAATACATAATCACACAAAAAGTGGATAAAAACCAAGAGCAACCAACAGTCATGTCTACTCAAAATTCAAAAGAATCTTCCCACGCATCTACCTCATCTACTTTGGAATAAAATACAATGTACACAATAAATTTTGATGAGATAGATTATCAACAACCACCCAACCCAAAGGAAATGGAAAGACTTTATGGACGAGCTTATGATCTTGTAAAACAACTAGGATACAATGGTAAAGGATGTGGAAAATATGAACAAGGAATTCGAGTTCCCATAGAACCTAATACATATAAGACAAAGACTAGTTTAGGGTATTCTTTTTCTAAAACAACAAAAGAACATCAACGACCATCACTCAACATCAACACCATCACATGTAAACCAAGAATCAACCTCACACTCAAACATCTTGAATTCCTTGATGTGGATTCACCACCGTCATGGGAATATGTTGACAACGATGAAGCTTTGAAACAAATATTAGGTGCTTCTGATCAAATATTTGTTTCCAAGAGGGACGTTACTTGTGCTATGATAAGTACCAAGCATAACGTTATTGATACCAATGAAACAACCACAAGCATGGAACCATATGATCTGGCCTTTCCTAAGTCAAATGCACTCCTCTTAGGGGATACCATTGATATACCAATGGACATAGATGATAAAGAAAAAGTCATTAAAATGGGCAAGTGCCTTGATGATGAAGAACAAGAGGATCTTGCAACCTTGCTTCATGAATTTCCTAAACTTTTTGCTTGGAAATATTTAGATTCACCAGGAATAGATCTGAAGATAGTGACACATAACATTGTTCTTGTTGAAAATGCTAAGCCTGTTCACCAAAAGATACGCAAGATGAACCCTAAGATAGCCTTGCATGTTAAAGAAGAACTTAAAAAACTCCTTGATGCAGGTTTCATTCAACCTATTGATTATTCTCCTTGAATATCAAACATTGTCGCAATTGCTAAACTCGATAATCGTATTAGGATATGTATGGATTTTCATGAATTGAATAAAGCATCTTTAAAGGATGATTTTCCTCTTTCTCATATTGACATGATCATGGATTCAACTATTGGACTTGCTTTTTTGTCATTCATGGATGGATTTTATGGATATAATCAAATCTTTATTAACCCACAAGATCAATATAAGACAGCATTCACATATGCTTGGGGAACATTTTGTTGGGTTATGATGCCTTTTGGATTAAAGAACGAAGGTGCAACTTATCAATGAGCAATGACATTGATATTTCATGATTACATACATAAAATCTTGGAAGATTGTGTTGATGACATTCTATCCAAATCCTTAATGCGACAAGATAATGTGAATGTTCTTCAACAAATTTTTGAACGGATGCGTAAATACAATATGCACTTAAATCTAAAAAAGTGTCTTTGGAGTAGATAGTGGAAAACTTTTAAGGTTTATCATATCTCTCAGAGGCATTGAGGTGGACACAAAGAAAATTGACGCTATAATTAACATGCCACCTCCTCAAAATATTTCCCAATTACGCATGTTACAAGGAAGAATTCAAGCCGCCTGTCATTTTGTCGCTTCCTTAGCTGATCGAACATTGCCTTTCACACATCTCCTCAAGAAGGATGTGCATTTTGATTGGAATAAGGATTGTAAACAAGCCTTTGAGAGTTTGAAATAATACCTTGCAACTCCACCTGTTTTACAACCCACTATACCAAACAAACCATTCATCCTTTATATCGTTGCTTTCACCCATGCTCTTGTCGCATTGTTGGCTCAACAAGATGAAAATGGTAAAGAGCACCCTATTTATTATATTAGTTGAACCCTAATAGATTATGAATCACGATACACACCAATTGAAAAACAATGTTTGGCTCTTGTATTTGCTACTAGTAAGTTGCGACACTATTTACTAAATGCAGAAATACAAGTCATGATAAAATTTGATCATCTCAAACATCTTTTCAATAAAATAGACTTATCAGGACGTATAGCTAAATGGGTAATGTTGTTGACTAAGTTTGACTTGAATTTTTCCTCACAAAAAGAAATTAAAGGCAAAGCCTTAGTCGACCACTTAGTCGATGCTCCTTCTCCTTTAGCGCTGCCTAGCAATGTCTCTTTTCCCAATGAGAATGTGTTGACAATAGAGCTTCCTACATGGGAATTATACTTTGATGGATCCAAGTGTCGAACAGGCTCTGGCGCTGGGGTTATAATAATCCCACCTGTTGGAAAGCCTATTCCCTTGTCATATCAATTAAACTTCCTATCTACAAACAACACAGTTGAATATGAGGCGATAATTGATGGATTGCGTGTTGCTTTAGTTATGAGAGTCAAAGATATTAAGATTTTTGGTGATTTGCAATTAGTGATCAAATAAATAAACGGTGTATACCAAGCTAAACATGACAAATTATTGCAATATAAGGATCTTGTAATGACCTTGTTAGAAAAATTTAAATCATTCACCATTGATAACATCCCCTAAAATGATAATCGGCACGTGAATGCAATGGCAAGTGTAGCTTATCTCATATCTCCTTCAGATCCTTCCAAAGATGTCACGTTTACCATTCACCCAATCATGGAACCCTCCATTACTGTTAAATTTGACGACGCGTTCATAACAGTTCTAGATAACTTGATTGAATGGTATGATACCATATATAACTATTTAAAAGATGGTACCATTCCTAAGCCTACAACTAAAAACACTCAAACTCGTCTAAAAAAGCTAGCAACCAAGTACATAATCCTCGCCGATGTGTTGTATAGAAGATCCTTTGATGGAATTCTCCTATGATGTCTTAGGGATTCTGAAACTCATATAGCCCTTAAATAGGCCCATGCAGGCACCTGTGGGGGTCATTTTGGGGGAAGATCTTTACTACAAAATCTCCTTCGTATGGGATACTATTGGAGAAATATGGAAAAGGATTGCTTTGCGTATGTTAAGCGATGTCACAAATGTCAAGAACACAACACTTTGATCCATGTTCCTGCTTCCCAGCTCTATGCCCAAATCCTTATTTGGTCATTCTTTGTATGGGGATTGGATCTCATTGGAAAAATTTCACCACCATCTTCCACCAAACATACATTTATCATTACAACAACTAATTATTTTACAAAATGGGTAGAAGTCATTCCTCTTCGATCCACCACTATCAATGTAATATGTCGTATCCTATTGGAACACATTATTGCTCGCTTCGGACTCCCTTTCGCATTAATTTCAGACAATGGAACACCATTTAAAAATAATGATGTGAAGAAGTTCTTGGAGACATCTCATATCCAACATCGCTTTTCAACACCTTACTACCCACAATCTAATGGTCAGGTTGAAAGTACTAAAAAGACTCTAGAACAAATCCTCAAGAAAACTATTAACAAACATCACAAGGATTGGCACACACAATCACAATGTGCGCTTTGGGCCTATCGAACAAGTCTCTGATCATCTACAAGAACTACACCTTATAACCTTGTCTATGGTACTAAGGATATCATGCCCTTGGAGTTAGAAATCCCCACATTAAGGATTTCTCTCCAAGGTTTTATCGATAACACTACCTATAAGGAACAACAGTTACACCAACTTGAAATTCTTGATGAATAGTGCATTAATGCTCTTGAGCATCTACAAGCTTACACTAAGCAATTGCAATGAAGTTATAATCATCGTGTCATCCCTCGGACATTTAACAAGGGAGATTTAGTTTTATATGAAAATCAATGCAATACTACTGTAGACTACACTGAAAAAGGAAAATTCGGTCCTAATTGGTTAGGACCCTACATCATCAATTCAAGTTACGGATCTAGCGCTGACACATTAATAGAGCTAGATGGTACACCCTTAAATACCCTATCAATGTCGTGCATCTATATACATCGGTATTATGTCTAGTCCCTTTGAATGGTATGAATGATAAAGCAGTGTTGTTAGCGTTATTGGATTATATCCTATATTCTTTCCCATTGCTTCGTTCTTGACAAACGGTGATGTGTGTGTCTTGAGCACTAAAGTGATTATTTAATTCATTTCATAGTTACTTTAGGTTTCATACTATTCAAATTAATCTTGTGTGTTATGTTAACTCACATCATCCATGCATAACATACTTAATCATCATGTTATATCTAACAGAAACTATAGAAAGTTTTAATTAGATCACATAATCTTTGTTAAATCATGAATACATTAATTAAGTAATCTTACCGAGGATATTTAATTAATCACATTGTCATTTAACATTCAAACACATAAAGATAAGTAATAAAACACCAAAATTCTCATGTATCTATATATATACATCAAAAAATTAATGCACATATCATATAAGTATACAATGTCACTAAGGATTGTGGTTACCAAACCCCTCGAGATCGGGTACTCGTGTTGCTTCGGTAGTAGGACGTCGAGAAAAGGTTGTACATGATTGTGACTGCGATCTGCCAAATCTAAGTGCAAACTCTAAGCCTTGTATCCATCCAGGGGCCACCCACTTCTCTCCTACTATCTGATCCCTCTCTGCTTGTAGCCATGCTACCTCTGCCTCTAGTCTCTCAACCTCTTCTCGAGTCTGAGATGATTGTGCCTTTGCTGCAGTCTCGGCTCGATGGACTCACCTCCATAAACTCTCATATGCTACCCGTATTCTCGTGAATGCCTTGAGTGACTCTGGATCCTACTCCACAATAGGTAGGGGCACATATTTTGATTCCATCTCCTCCTCATCAATAGATGATGGCACTATCTCTACAATTGCTTGACGATAGAGACACCGTCAATCTCTTATAGCTCCTACAAGATAGAAACAATATCCAATCAGTACACATCATGATATATATACATAAAATCAATACACAAAAAACAAGTTACATGCATAAAATTAAATCCCATTACCTATATCTCCAATAGGCTCAACAATATCCATTTCGTCCTTTTCAAGGGGCATGGACGATGTGCTAGCCTCTACATGACTATGAGTATCAATGCCTACTGTAGCCACTACTCATGATCTAGTTATATGAATGGGTGAGGGCTCTCCCCACTCATGTCAATTCTCAACTATCACCTCATCACTCTCACTTAGGGGTGGCTCCTCCTCCTGGTCCTCCTCATCCTCATCCTCCTCCTCTCCCTCATGGTCATCATAGTCCAAATTTGCATCCTCATCATTCTCATCAATTTTATTGGTAAATATGTCTGCAGCTCTATAATGTGTCTCCTCGGTTCTATCCTCTCTATCATCTCCCTCATCTAGCAATGGTCCTGCATCTCCTATGGGCTCATCAATTGGATAAACAAGAGTTGGTCATGATATTGTCCACCACTCCTCATACTCCCTTGTGGCACCGACGTCGTTTTTGTTGGAGACTCGAGGCTAGTCATGATCTGAGAAATGAGGTTCGATCTCAACAACATCATTTAGAGTGAGCCATATTGTATCAACTGGTCTTTGGGCACTCCACACTAACCTCCTAAAAAAGGAATGTGTCCTAGGTGGCCTCTGAATCTGTCCAAACTAATGCATGACTCAATTGTAGTAGAAGGGACATACTACATGATCATGACAGCCAACAAAAAACTTGTCTAACTATAATCTCCTCAATTGCCTTGTGTGATCTAGCCACTAAAGTGTCAACTGATAAGGTCTCCATAGGATCTCATCCTCCTCCAGTCGGTCCAATCTCATTCTCCAAACATATAAATCCTCATACTGCCACAACCGTCATAGAGGATAACCAAAGGTCCTAGGATACCCCACTGTTGTCGGACATGGGAAGCCTGTAGGCCTGGTGCATGTGATATTCTCAAGGCACCAAACCTATAGAAGTGTGCAATGCACCATGATGTCTACCTCCCAAAAAACAAACTGACCAAGACCATAATATAAATTTTCTAAGATATAGCGCTCCCAGGTGTATATTGTCTTGTGCTCTACCATCCCACGTATCAGGTGAACTAGTCCTCCCTCAAGGTGTGTTGCCCACCCATCTGGGATGAGCACTAGTGCCACTGTATGCATCATAATCGGTCTCACAACTAGTGCTCGTGAATATAGTAGCATCACCAGGTCGATCTATCCTCTCACTCGCTCATCGTGCATTGGCCCATCCAAACAATATTGCATATCGTCCCTCTACTCATGGAAGGTGTGATCTCTTTGGAAGCGCACCTGCTCTCCCTGAATAGGAACTCAGAGAATGCGGTGCACATCCTCTAGACTAATCATCATCTCCCTGGTCGGAAGGTGGAATGTACATGTATTTGCGTCCCAACACTCACATAGCGCCATCAGCATAGCATCATGGTACCTCATGGGGGCATGAGGTACACCCAATATATCCCCACAGCCTGCAAGTGTTATGTGTCCTCTGTTGAAAGTGTGGGAGATAAATCTATCAAAAAACTCAGCTACCTACCACCTAGACATTAATGGATACCTACCATAAATAAAAAAATATATTCTATCAACCATCTAGCATCTTTAATTTTTACTTTATTCATCATACAAGTGTACTAATTTTGTTCCGGTGTGCTTTCTTAAAGGCCCTAGACACTTTAGAACCCTTTTGGGACACTTCGCAAAGAAACAAGACACTTTTCAAACAAATGGGACACTTTGTGAACAAAAGGGACACTTTGCAAACAAATGGGACACTTTGCGAAAAAAGGGGACACTTTGCAAACTTTTTTCCAAGATCCTAAATTAAGCTAGAAATGCATAAAAATCATCAAATAATTATTTAAACACAAAGTGAAGGTAGTAGAATAGACTCACCTCATGATAATGCTTGTCGCATGCCACCTGGTCTCGCAACATGTCCACTCACAGGTGTGTAGTCTCGTTTGCTCAACATCTTTCACTATTCTCCCGTCACTCTCACACTACAAGAAGGTAAAATGAACAAGTGACAAATTACTTCATTTTTTAACTCTTTTTCACTCTCATGTAAGCACATTCAAGTTTTTTTTTCCTATCTTAAAAATAATAGAGTGATTTTCATTCAAGACAACATAATAGGTGCTCGTGAACTCCATTTTTTATGTCGTTTGTTGTGTCGTAATCATGCTTTTGCACCCTACATCATCACTTGTCTATCATTATGTGGCATGGTACTTGGTGTAACACCCCGCCACGTAACTCTAGAGGAAGTTGCAATTAACTACTCAAATGCACCAAAAAAGAAATTGTTAAAGTACAATTAACTTGCAAGTTCACTACCCATTGCCAACAACCTCTAAGGTTACGAGACTGAGATTACTTTAAAACCCAAACAAAAAACATGATTGAATCCATAACATTTATCTACTTAAGAAATTAAGAACACATGCATTCCATACATGATAAATTACATCATAACAATAAAAGATACAATAATATTTCATATAACAATAATTTGACAAGAAGATTACATCTCGCATTCCCCGAATGAGGTAGAACCAATAAGCATGATTACAAATTACAGCCTCCACCTCGATTACAACTAAGGGGTAATAAATTACAAGAGTCAACTGAAATGAATAAAAGCATGTAATGAAACTGGAATCCCATGAGCTCTCCAACTAGAAATCTCGTCAATACGAACAAGGAGAAAACCCAACGGAGTAAGGTACACATTCCACCCAACCAAGTGGTACCCGAAGGCCCACCCCCCGTGCTAGGAGATAGTAACCAGGATCCTTAGACAAGACCATCTACCTCTAGACACAGGCTAAAACATAACTAAACTTAAACGAATACAAATACATCACTAACACAATGGTTACAATACTTCTAGAGTTAATTAAACAATTGCATCACTGATACAAACATACTACTGACTTAAGAGAAGTGTCATCACAATGTTACATGGGATATCTTGGTAAGTTTTTCTAGGTCCCGGCACTCATCTCGGGATCTCTTGGAAACCTCTAACGACTCTCGGCCCCTCATGCAAACTATTGCGGAATCAGTTATCTCTCATAGAGACAAGATAACAATCCTGTCATTCCAGGCCTTCTCATCCCATCCCAAGTCTATACAAGCCCTTGCGTTCATGAGCAAGGCACAATTATTCTTATTAAGTGTTTGATACTACCTATTTCTCTAATAAATGGATTTAAATTATCACTGGATTATCTAACTCACAATGAGTTATCCTAGCACCACTTTGTGTGTTGGCCCTCATTGAAATCCACTCCTCTAAGACAACATGTGGAACAACTCCACAACCCACAAGTAAACTAGTGCAACTTAAGGATATTAAATCCCTATCCACAACATAAAATCCATACATCCCCGTTTGTGATAACCGGGTAATTAACTGGATACAACTATACGCACTACCCAAGGCAATTCAAAGGTTGACTTTCATAATACGACAACCCCAAATAATTAAAAACCCCATCTGGGAGACTTATTAACCCTTACTATACAATTTCCCCCAAAGCGAAAACAGAAGAAAATTACATTTAAAATGACAATTAAACAAGAATTAAATCTATTTTGGATTTCCTAAATCCACTTCCCTTTATAAAATTCAATAGTTTATTGCCTCAATAAAACTAATTTAATAATGTATCTTTCAAACAAAAGATAAAATTTAAACCAAATATTCAATTCCTTAAATAATAATAAAATAAAACAGTTACTCCTTCTATTCAGAATATATCATTTTGAAAATGACTATTTCTTCTTTTCAGAATAAATTATTTTTAAAATCAAATACATTCATTTGTTAAAACATATTATTTAAAAATCCAATAATTCATCAATTAACATATTATATTAAAATCCTCCAATTACATTTAATACAGGCCATTATTTAAATCTCCAATTAAATGTAATATTTAAATCATCAATTAAATGTAATATTTAAATCATCAATTAAATATATATATATTAAACATATTATATTATTACAATTTCCAAAACCAAATATAATAATAACATATATAAATATATATACATAAATATACATATATACATATAAATATATATTACTATATACTTATATATATTTACATATATATGTTAATATATATATATATAAATATTTTTAAATAATAATATTTTAATATTATAAAATACTAGATTTATAAAAAAAACAAGTTTCAAAATCCGAACCCACGTAGGGTTTTTTGGAATGTGTGTCGTGTATGAGTGGGCGGTTGTGTTTACACACAATCGACCCCATACCTGGGGCGACTGTGTGTAAACACAGTCGAACCCCCTAGAGGGGCGTGGTTGTGTTTAACACATAGTCGTCCCTTGTATGTGGGTGGTTGGTGTGGGACGCGCTGGGCATGGCTCCCCCACAACGCCTCCCATGGGGGTGGTTGTGGGGTGAGCCCCCAGTGACCCCTAGCAATCCCTTTTTTCATTTTTTTTTGAAAAAAAACTGTGAAATCTGATTTCGCCCACGGGTGAAACACAGTGTCTTTTATTTTATTTTATTTTTTTCAATATAATTATTTCGACACAAATAAACATATATAGATATATATGTTTATATATATATATATATTTGTATACAGATTTATAAAACTTATAAAACCAATAGAGCAATTAATTTCCAAAATGATCATATACAGCCAGATAAGCAATTTTTTCTTGAAGAAAATCATTTGCAAATAGAGGTTTTTTTCCAATTTCACATGGGTTTTTTCTTCTTTCAATTTAAACAAAGTTTGTTTTTGCAACAGCATATAAAAATCATGAATCTTTTCAAAAATGAAATATATTTAAACAACATGAACCTGGTTTCCAAAAGCTTGAGAGAATGAAAAATGGTGCAAAGCCTCCTCCTCCGATTCAAGCTCCTTCCTAGCAATCCAACTGAGCTTCTCCAAAATCAAAATCCAAAACCAGAATCCTTCTCCTTCCTCCCTTTTTTCTTTTCTTTCAATTTTCATGGTTATAGCCAAAATTTAATGAAAAAATAAAAAATAAAATATCTCTTTAAACCACCAACATAAATTTTTGAAAACAAAAAACAGAAAATATCTTCAAACTTCATTTTTGCATTCAAATTTTCCAAAAATGCAAATTAAAACCTATTTTTTTAATTTTCAAACAAAATATTTATCAATTACAAAAATAACTTAATTCAATTCAATTAATTTAATTAATTCAATAAAATAAATATAATCCAAGATTAAATTATTCTACTAACTAAATTAAATTAATTAATTAATTAAATAACCTCTTCTAACATATTGAACCAAATAAATTTAATAAACAACTTAAATACCTAATGCCATTTATTTACCTTTTTCAACTTACAATTAAATAATAACAAGGTGAAATTGAATAACATTAAAGCAACCGAACCCATACTTAAAACCAACGACACACTATGACCAGGGTGATGACTTGACACGGGAAACCTAGCTACTATCTCCCAATCAAATGTCGTTAGGCAATGGACATGCTCAAACCTGCAGAACCAGGTGGAGTCGATGTCCTGTACCTGTAAACATGCAAACAAAGCATATATCGAACATGCATATAAATCATAATAAAACACACCGTGAAGAGGAAATCGCGAAATCGCAAGGCGCTCGCAAGCAAGTGGTGCAATTTTGTCCCCTTCACCAATACAGTGTCACAAAACTGACGAATCTTACACCAATAATCTAATCGAAAGCATAAAACAACATTAATTCAAATATCCACAATGTTAATCTAAAGCATGCCATAATGATAACATCATAATGAAATACCATCACATCAAAATATAACATCACATCGCTTTACAGTTAGCGATCAAATAGTAACCGAGTACCATAGTCAAAGTACTAACAGAAAACAAAATATAACGAAGAAGAACATTGTCCGATCAAAAGAGCAAAATGGAGGGGTGCTACACTTGGATATGTCCTATGATATGATTTTTCCTTATTCGATGTGGCTAGATTGTTAGCTTGATTCCACCTCTGTAAAGCAAGCGGAATCAAGGGGGGCATACATCTACCCTTGAATTTGATTTCTAGTTGTATAAGAGGATTTTTGGACAACTAATGAATTTGTGTTGCAGGATGCAGTTCTTAATGTTGTGGTTTTGAATTAACTATACTAGGGGCTTCATTATCCCATCTCCTGAATGAGTATCCTTTTTTATGAAATAAAGTGTGTTATTTAGAGTCCTTTGGCTTGCATATGCACATAGATTCATATGGGCACTAAAGTGGGAGCTAAATGTAACATATAAAATTATATACTCTTGAAAAAAGAGACAATTTCATGCTTAATTTGGACCCATTTTGGAATTCTTGCACCAATCATCCCTTTAAAACAACATTTATAGGCCCCTAAGACTCATTATTTTGGACCTTGAGGCTTATTCCACCCATAAATCATGCAAGTCCCGACAAATAACATTCAAATTACTCAAATCTCACAATACCCACTTGAAAAACCCTTGGTGGGACTAAGTCACCCAAGGTGGCGACTTAGTCCCTTTTGGGGTAATTTGTAATTTTGAGCCGAAAAATATCTGACTTAATCAAAATCTCTGATGGATGTCAGCCTCTAAGGTCAAAATAACCAACAATTAGGTATTGATGCCTATAAATACATATTTTTAGGTCATTTTTTACAAGCAAACTCAAGAGTCAAGTGTTGAACATCTTCCACAAGAAGATTCATTAGTCTATCTATAGCAAAGTTGAAGCTTAGGGCAGAAAGCTAGGGTTTTTGCAAGTCTTTAAGCTCAGTTTTTGTCCAAGATTTCACATTACAAAGGGTTGATCATGGATGCCTATGTAGAATCATGGAGAAATCTAGGCTGAGGAGATGCAACTAGCCATCAAATCAACCCTAAAGACTTGTTTTCAAAGTGTTTCCATCTTCCATTTTCTCTCTATCTTCAGCCTAAGGAAGGTTTGCATGTAATTAAGATTCATTTCTAATTTGATTTAGGGTCTCTTGGAATGAGTCTTGCATTATTCTAGTTTCTCTTATGCATCTTATTCTTGCATGTTAGAATAGGGTTGCATCATACTTCAAATTTCCTAGTCTTATATACACTTAGAGCTAGGGATTTATACAGACTTCTTATCTCTTTCAAGGTTTAAATACCAACTAGGGGTTTGACCAAGGAAAACCCCCCATTAGAAACCAAACTATATCCTGTTTTGTAGGTAATTTCATAGGTTTGGATCCGGATTTCAATCAAAGAACAAATTGCAGACTGTAGGCTTCTGTTTCCACTCTCGGATTTCCCAAAAATCCAGAGTGGACTAAGTCGCCAATGGTGGCGACTTAGTCCCACTACATATGGTTTTCAGATATTTTTGGAGATCTAGATACCCAATTGGTTGAAACGGGCTCCAACGCAGTTTCCCAAATCTAGGACTAAGTCACCCAGCTTAGCGTAAGTGTCCCAATTGGCCTAGAAATCAGTTTTTCTAGAATTTTAGAGGCATTTGCAATCTTCACTTCAACTCCTATTCATTTCCAGGTGAACTCTTTTTTTCCCCTTCTTTCTTGCCTTGTATTGCCTTTAATCTATATTTTTGCATCACTATGTGTTTTCAAAAAACGCACATTTCATTAGTTTTTCATCAATAGTTCACTTCTATTTTCAATTTATTGCATTTAGAATATTCCATTAAACACATCTTAATCATATAAGCATAAGTTTTGAATGAACCTCCTAGGTTTTAGGTAGACAAACCTCTCTCCTTTTAGGTGGAAACCCTAAAAGTGCAAGAGGGCAACCTTTCCCCTAAAATCTATGGTTCATAAATAAAAGGGGGAATCATCTCCTTATGAATAAACCATCAATAGGGAATAAATCTATCATTAAACTTGAAAGAAAAGTATTGTTCTCAAAAGGAAAA
This sequence comes from Sequoiadendron giganteum, assembly GCA_007115665.2. NCBI lineage: Eukaryota > Viridiplantae > Streptophyta > Pinopsida > Cupressales > Cupressaceae > Sequoiadendron > Sequoiadendron giganteum. Next base: position 481,248,400 of record CM021101.1, on the reverse strand, counting down.
TAATATCACTTACCTTACACCTTGGGTGACGGGGAAAGAAGACCAACAGTTAACATCACCATTAAGATCATAGATGTGTGTCATATCCTCATTGTAATATGTGGAAAACTACCAAGAGTTTCTTGAAAGATCTAGGGTCTCTAGAAATCCACCTATTACTTTACTCATGCATAGTCCTTGAGATCTCTTAAATTGTTGTAAAGATTCAAAGCCTATTCTAAGTTACATTATGGGACCATAACCCACAAATCCTAAACCATTCTCACCTTTTAAAATTTGAAATAAATTGATATTGTTTAAATGAATCAAGTAAAATAAAATGACACCCTTCTAAGATATTTAGTACCAAAAATAGGGATATATCAAAGAGGAGTAATAACCCCCAAATTAATTTGGAAGATAGGATAAAAAATATCAAATATTAGGGTAAACCTATAAATTTAAGTCCTATTTCTTGTTAGTAATGCTAAACCACTATACATCTTTCATTTCATGGACTTGCTCAATCCAATTGTGCTTAAGTATCGTCTAGGAAATATATACTTGGAAGGTTATAACATATGAGTCAATGATAAGAGAATATATGATTAAAAAAATGTTCTAGATTGTCTTGCATTACATCCTCAAATAAACAAACCTCAAAACTTGGTTTAAATGTGAAAAGGGGGAAAATGTGGGTGATGGATTTTGAAAAAGAGATCCTCTAGGCAAGTATTGACATTCAACCCTTAGGTGAGTCAATATTGATGGAGATCTTGATGTTTTCCTTATGACTTAGAATGAGGTAAATCAGCCTAAAATGCACTTTGGGAGATAAATGAAAAATAACAAATGAATGCAATTATGCAAAGTAACACATGAAACATGTAATTTAAACCTTAATTTGATAGAATCCAAAAAAAATCAGCAGATCTGGGAAAGTTATGATTTTATGCACCTATCACAAAAATCATGTGTTGAGTGTCCTCCTAGGACTCGTTTGACTCGTTTGTCCAAAGGTGAATGGGTCTTGCTATAGGGGTTCAAAATTTGCTTTTACGGTCCTTTGCTCCTAGGTCTGCACTCTTGATTCCTCTAGGTTTCACAATTAGAAATTTGGAATTAAATTTTGAAAGTAAGTTTTTGTGGCTTGACGACAATGTTGGTAGCTTTGCAACTTTGAAAACTTTTGCAATTTTTCACCTTTGATAGATCCTCAATCCTTCTTCAACCTAAGATCTATAAAACACACCAAAGGAAAAAATTGGTTGTTTTTGGTGAATGGGGGTTTGCTTTGGTCAAACCTCATTTTGGTGATTAAACCTTGAAATGCAATAATGAAACATGAAAGGAATGATGAATGAACAATTGTTATGTTTCAACTCACCAAACCCTTGAGTGAAACCCTTGAAGGACTAAAACTTAACACATCTCTCCAAGTTCTCGATCTTGCATGAAATGGCTTGATTGATGATGTGATCTTGATGCTTGAATCTTGATTTGAATGCTTGAAACCTACATCACAATGTTAACTCCAAAAACATGCATGAATGCAAATAACTTTGACATGATGCTTGAGATCTTGAATTTTCTTGTAGATGCTTGATAAATCTTCTCTTGAACACCTTTGACAATAATTTTAGCTTTAGGAATAATCTCTTTCTTGCTCTAGGATTTAAATTGATAAAAAAACCTTGTATTTATAGGCAATTTTCTAATTTCTTGAAAATTAAACATTCCAAGCTAACATTTGAAATTTAAATTTGGATCATAAAATGGCCGCCAAAAACATATTAAAATTTTGAATTAAGCAACTAAAGGGGACCCATTCACCCAAGGACAAATGGGTCCTGACCTAAATTGCTAGGACGTATTCATTTAAAGGTGTTGAAAATGATAATTACATTAATTAAATCATGATTCCCTTTTTGGAAATTGCAATTAATTAGGCTTGTAAATGCATAATTGGGCCAATTAGAGGCTTAATTAAGTCTAATTCATTAATGGACCCAAAAATAGTGCAAAAATGTAAAGAAGTAAATTTTGTGGCACTACATTTAGTCCCCACTTTAGTGAGAGGATGAACCCTACACTCAAACTTACACTAAAGTAGTCAAGCAAGCGTCAAGAGAGGTCTAATTGTAAAACTATTGGAAATATAAGACAGAAAAAATCAAGGAGGATGATCAAGCCCCCAAGATCTAAGATCTCATGGAAAACCAACAAAGGCACAAAGAGACACATGCCTATGTTAAATATGCAGCAACAAAACAAGCACACAAGCATACAATGCCAAAATGAATGAGAAGAGAGAGAGGGGGGGGATGGATCAAGCCTCGACTATTTGTCCAATCGGTATGGATCAAACCTTAGCTATTTGTCCAAAATAAATCACAAGTGGAAACCTATTGTCCACTATGAAAATAAAATATACTCACACGGGCTAATGAAATTCATTGTTCACTAGGTGAGCCCCAAAAAGTGGCTAATGGGAAATCGATCCAGGTCTAGGATCACATTATACTAACCATACCAAAGTTATACCTCCTAATAACTTTGATAAGGTTCCACAAAAATGGTCACAAGGCTAGCAAATTGTGTTATGATAAGCACTCATGAGAAAGGCTCCACTGGCAAGCAGGTTGTGTTATGCTTGGTGGTTGTGAAAAACATAAAGGCTCCACTAGCAAGAAAGTTGTGTTATTCTTGGTGGCCTTGATACATTAAATAGGATATTCAAAGTGGTTTTTCTTAATTCATGAAAGGTCTTACCTTAGGGAACATCATGTTTAATGTCTCCAAGAGAGGACTAGTTGAGGATAAAATATTTGTAACTTAGGGCATGCAATCTGTAGCATTACCACTAAGAGGAACGTCATATTCCAATAAAGGTCGCACTCTTGAAGGACATCAAACCCAATGATAACACCAAGAAGACACATCACATGAAGTAAGAATACCACACTTTGATGCAAACAATGAGCGTGGACTCATATGCCCCCACTTTAAAGAAGTTGCTAAACACCATGTTGTGAGCAATTACTTTAAAGTAGAATATAATAAGTGTCAATACATGAGAGCTTTATTCATAAAGACCTATGTAAAACATATGTTTCCAAGTAGAGCTATGTCATGGAAAGGAGGGTTTCCCCCCATTTGCAATCCTAAAATAGCACATAAGGGATCCTTGGATCTGGGATCGACGTTTGTCATTGCTGCAATGATATAATTGAGCTTGAAACCGTCATCATTCCCCAAATGACTCATGGAACAACAAGAAAAAAGGAAGAATGACACATAGAAAGAGAGAACACGGAGAAGATTTTGGGTCAACATGGAAGAGACCTAAATGTCTCGATGCCTTATGTCATCCTCTCAACGCCTTATGTCATCCCCGAAAGGAAAACACAAGACAAAAGATACAGATGTACGATGTATAAAAGAATGGAGATACAAATAGAAGAATTTCACAATGGGTTCGCTTCTATTGCATCCTTGCACCAACGGAGTAACAAGGGTCATCCAAAGTAGGATAACAAAAATTTAAAGACATTCCAAGCAGCACAATACGAGAGATCACATTATGCACATGCAATCAAAAAGAACATGAAAGGAAGACTAGTATGGCACATGTGAGTCAACCTATAGCAGGTCATTTGCATCCCAATATTGTTCATCATATGCGGAAGGCAGACAACTAGCCAAAGGGACAATAGAAAGTGTTGTACTAGGAGCATCACCAAGTTCAACACGTACCAATCACTCTTTACAAGAGGACCATCACCGTTGTTATCATCTAAGCTTGTGGAAGAGGAAAATAGTAAATTCAACTCATTAAATGCACTTCCTCATCAATTTTAACAATCACATCATCATCATCCAAGTTAATCACAATAGGAGGCCTAATGACAATTTCCATAAAGGTTTCATGTTGTTGTTGTGGAAAAGGTGGAGATTCATCATGCTTTGCTTAAATTGGTGTTTGATCTTGATTTTTTTTATTCTCTTCATTTAATCTATGAGAAATAGCACAACATCTACACCTACACTCTTTAGCATTTCTATTTCTTTTTGCATGATTTTCAAGTTGTGATTGTGTAGGAGTGGGTTTATCAACCATAGGCTTCTTTTCTTCCCACAAGGGAGGAACAAAAGGAACTATGGGAAGTTTTTCAACCACTTTCTCTTTAGCTTTATAAATTCATTTGATCTTAGGAGGGACAATAGGACTTATTTGGTTATCTCTTGGTCTTTTGTAGGAAATAGGTGAAGGGTTTGTCATGGGTTGGTCTAGGTTACTTGGAAGGGCTTTTGGTTCAATCATGGTTTCATCAATGATAGGAGAATCAATCATGGGTTGAGGCATGTTGCTAAGGGATAATTTTGCTATGCACTTTTCCTTAAAATTTTGATAAGATTTGAAAAAGAAGTCTTCACGAGGCTTAATAGGTTCCATAAGTTCAACCCAAAAGAAATCCAATGAGAAATTCCCATGGGAAGACAAAGGATTAAAGCCACTATGGTGCACAGTAAAGATTTCATTTCCAAATAGAAATTTTAAGCATTTTGTTAGGGTTCAAGCAGATTGGAGCAATAAACATTAACAATTATATGCAGATTAAATAATCCAAAAATAACAATGAAGAATAACACAAAAGAGATCAACACAAAAATTTAACGTGGTTCACCCAATATGGGATACATCCACAAAAACTTAGCCACCCAATGATTTTATTATCCAATGCAAAACATATTATAATCTCATGAATGCCACACCACAACATACATTCCAACCGCTTATAACAAGCTTTTTGAAAGCTTCTAGAATTAGGATACGTTACGAGTATACAGTATTTGCATGATCAGTCGCCATATACCAACACATTTATGCACTACTGATAGGATGGCATCCATGGAGTGTAGCCATGGATAACCAAGCTTCACACGGAATTGGTTTGACAATGGGATGATGGAGAATGAGACATTCAATTGTTTCGGTCCAACTTTTAAAGGAAGAGTGATCAAACCTATCATAGGGCAAGCAAAACCATTATGCGTTTTGATCAATGCTTTTGATTGTTCATAAGAATCTTGATAGAGTTTGTGCACAAATAAGAATTCCTTGGTGATCACATTCTCTACACACACGGGATCAATTAATATCCCATTAGTAGGCTTGTCATTGATTATTTCGGCGATGTAAAGAGGACCGTTGGGTGCATGTCTAATTATGTCATTTTGTGAGAAAGCAATGTCAAGGGGCATTTTTTTTTTGGCGCTTACAAGGTTGAACATCAATGAATCTGACCATACATTCTAACTCTACCCCATTTATATTATCATTATTTGTATCTTCAAGTTTGTCAACATTCATCACAACATTCTTGGCATCGGTAACTTTCACAAAAGAGATATTATGATTTGGCATGGGGTTGGTAAAGATTTGTAAATTTTGGTTGGGTGGGGCAATGGACTTGTTCCCTTGATCATTAACACCACCAATATGGATGTGATTAGAATCAATGAGGTCTTGCACAATATGTTTAAGATGCTTACATTGTTTTGTATCATGTCCATTTTGTCAATGATAATGGCAAAAGGAATTTGAGTTAAAGTTTGGAGGTAAGGACTTAGTTGTATCAATGGATCTAACAGGAGGTAAGGTGACTAAGTTCTTACTCAAAAGTTGCAACATAATAGAGTGAAGCGTATCGGGTAAAGGGGTAAATTGTCTACTCTCCCTAAATGATATGGATTTTTCATTTTTATAGCAGGCACTTGGGAGTTAACATGTTAACTTGTTTGAGGTGTATTTATTTGTAAAAATCCCTTATTTTATTTCTTGAAAGGTTGGAAATTGTTATGGGGCACGGATTCAAATTTCTCTAAAGGGTTAGGCTTTTTTGCTTCATGGTGACTAACTGAATTCTGATAATCGCGGAAGGTCATGCACAAGTGTGTAAACGAGGGAAACTTCATCATCTCAAGTTTAGCTTGAATATTGGTATGCAAATTTGCAATGAACATTCTTTGAAGGTCAACATCAGGAATCTTAATGTTTATTTGTGAGTAAAGCAATTGGTATCATGCTATGAAATCAATGACCTTTTCACCTTTGTTTTGTTTACATTGCATTAAATTAGCTAAGGTCATCTTGGGAACCATGTACACTTGGAGATGGTTAAGGCATCAACAAGTTCATTGAATGAACTAATTGAGTTATTTGGTAAAGAACAAAACCACTCCAAGGCAATATCTTTCAAGGATCTAGGGAAAAGTTTAGCCAATAGTTTATCCTCAAAAATGAAGTCACTACATAAGGCTGTGTATGCCAAGACATGGTTACTAGGGTCGCCTTTTCCACCGTATTTCTCAAATCTAAGAATATATATGCCTTGTGGCATTTGTGCTCTCAATATCTCCAAGGACAAAGGGTTTCTTTTGACATATTGTGAAGGTTGGCCATTTTGACTTTGGTTCAATGTGGTCATTTGTTGTTGGAGGGATGAAACATTTGTAGGAGTTGGTTAAGGACGGAATCATTGGTTGTATTGTGAGATGGAGCTGAATAAGGTGGAGGTGTATATGTATTCGGAGGACAAGTGAATTATAAGTTTGTGAGGGGAGATGGGTTAGGAGATATGAGATTTGAATGCACAAAGCTAAAGGGATTCCCAATGGAAATACCTAAGGTGGTATTGGCATTGCTAGTGGGTTGTTTTGTTGTTGTAACAATTGGATTAGTGTATGTAGGAATAGAGGCCATAGTTGTGAAAGGGGGAGTTGGATTTCCACCTTGACTTTGAGTGTACCCCAAAGTTTGAGCACAACTAATTATCGTAGGAACATGTTTATCAATAATGTGAGCTAGGCTATGCACAATCTATATCATTTGTTCATTATCAAGCATTTTTCTCATGTTATCTATGACAAGAATTGCAGTACTAGCCATGTATTCAAAACTCATAAACTTTTGCAATTTCTCTAAATTTTCATGCATTTTTTTAGTTCTTCTTGAGGAACATTAGCAACCATTATGTCAATATCAGTCACATTGGTTGTGGGTAGGGTGGTCATGGGAAATGAAGTATCAAAGCTATGGTCCATAGTGGGTTGATTAGTATCAACACTATGAGTGAAAGTTGGAAAACTCAAGATCCACGATGAGTGTAGTAGCACAAGATGGCATGAGTCTCGAACTACGTCTCACTACAGTATTGGTAATAGGACACCAGGTTGTGAAGCTCATACAAGTTTCACCAAATCTAAGTGCACCTAAAATGGAGAATAGACACTAGATAAATGCAACCAAACACCCTAGAATATGAAGTGCAATGCAAGTATGTAAAAAGAGAGCAATTTCCATATTTTAAACAAGATAATTTATTGATTATGCTATGAAAAAACCTAAAAAATGATGTATTTTAATGCCAATTTTGATTTTCAAACAATGCACTTAATTTGACCAATTGAACTTAATGCAAATAATGACAAATTTTTCTGATTTTCTAAAACTAAAACCTAGATTTAACAGTAGATCAAAATGAAGAAAACAAAGACAAATCACTGCTCAGAATTTTGAAAAAGCACTTGTACAGGGATTGATTCACCCTAGGGCGAATCAATCTTAGCACAGGGGTTGCAAAAATTTAAATCTGAGTCTAAGGTTCAATGCTAGGGTTTCCTATTTTAGACTATAAATTATGGTTTAAGTGACTGATTTTTCTAGATTATGATGTCTAAATGTAAGTGAAATGAATGACAAATGATGAACAATATGACACTTTTTGAAATGCAATTTTGACTCTATTTGTGAATGTGAATGATTGAACATATGTACTAATATGCAAGTACTATGCAAAATTAATGTAATATGCATGCAATTTTTTGAATTTTTTAGATTTTAAAGGATGCAAACCTAAAACCCTAAATGACATGCAAAGTAATGCAATTTTAACAACCCTAAATGAAATGCAAACTAATGCAATGCAATGTAAACTAATGCAAATTCTAGATTTAGGGTTTGAATGGACTCCAAATTCAAAAAAATTGATGAACAATGTTGGATTCACCAAAATGAAATGGGGGAAAATGCGGGTGATAGATTTTGAATGGGCTTATGCACCTACACTTTCCTTGCTTATTTCATTAGGAAAAAGAGATCCCCTAGGGCAAGATTGACTTCCAACCCTTAGGTGAGTCAATCTTAATGGAGATATTGTTGTTTTTCTTATGACTTAGGATGGGTTAAATCAGCTTGAAATGCACTTTTGGGAGATAAATTAAAAATACCAAATGAATGCAATTATGTTGTAACACAGGAAACGTCTAATTTAAACCTTAATTTGACAGGATCCAGAAAGTTTTAGCAAATATGGGAAAGTTATGATTTTATGCACCTATCACAAAAAGTCTATGTTGAGTGTTCTCTTGGGACTCATTCGCCCAAGGGCGAATGGGTCTTGCTTCAAGGGTTCAAAATCTGATTTTATAGTTCTCTGCTCCTAGGTTTGCACTCTTGATTCCTCTAAGTTTCACAATCAAAAATTTAGAATTAAATTCTGAAAGTGAGTTTTCATGGCTTGACGACAATGTTGACAACTTTGACAATTTTTGCAATTTTGTACCTTTGATAGATCTTCAATCCTTCTTCAACCTAAGATCTGTAAAACACACCAGAGGAAAAATTGTCTATTTTTGGTGAATGCGGGTTTGCCTTGGTCAAACCCCATTTTGAGAATTAAGCCTCGAAATGAAATAATGAAACATGAAAGGAATGATGAATGAACAATTGTTATGCTGCAACTCACCAAACCCTTGATTGAAACCCTTGAAGGACTTAAACTTAACACATCTCTCCAAGGTCTTGATCTTACATGAAATGGCTTGATTAATAATGTGATCTTGATGCTTGAATCTTGACTTGAATGCTTGAAACCTACATCACAATGTTAGCTCCAAAAACATGCATGAATGCAAATAACTTTGACATGATGCTTGAGATCTTGAATGTTGTTGTAGATGCTTGATAAAATTGCTCTTGAACACCTTTGACAATAATCTTAGCTTTAGAAATAATCTCTTTCTTGCTCTAGGATTTGAATTGATAAAAAGACCTTGTATTTATAAGCAAATTTCTAATTTCCTAAAAATTGAACATTAGAAACCAACATTGAAACTTGAATTCGGATCATACAAAGGTTGCCAAAAAAATATTAAAATTTTGAATTAAGCAACTAAAGGGGCTTGGGTGAATGGGTCCTGACCTAAATTGTCAAGACCTATTCATTTTGGGGTGTTAAAAATGATAATTGCATTAATTAAATCATGATTCCCCTTTAAGAAATTGTAATTAATTAGGCTTGTAAATGCATGACTGGGCCAATTAAAGGCTTAATTAAGTCCAATTTATTAAGGGACCCAAACATAGTGTGAAAATGTAAAGGAGTGCATTTTTCAACACTACAAAATGTTTATGGGAAATGAAGTGTACTAGATCTAAGGAAAATTGTCATTTGACTGTTTAGAGGGGATACAACTTGTAGAACCCTTACTCATAAAAATTGACCTTGCACCAAGGAGTAAGATCATGTTATTCACAACATTTTTCTATTATTCTAGATTTCCAACAAGGGTAATGAGGAAGTTGTATCATTTCCTAGGATCCTTGAGGTCATGAAATGAAAGAAAACTTGTCTTAAATAATAGGTTCCCAACTCTTGGTTTTGTTGTTGACAGTTACTGGGAAATAGTTATATTAGACAAATAAATTGTCCTCATACTTTGAGGATGGTATTAACCTTATCGATAGTAAATTGAGGCAAAGAATACTAATAGTTACTCTCCAAGGACATAGGGTCAAACATAACCAAAAAAATCATCACTTGGTTTAGAATTTCCAATTCCCATCAAAGTATCACAACAGAAGCTAACTTCATTACAAAAAGAAGCAATGCTTAAAAACCTTAGTTTGTGATTGTTTGAGGACAAGCAATCTTGGGTAGGGTGGACTGTAATAAACCCTCCTCTATAGTCCCTTGCCTTATGAAATATAAAATAAAATACATATTATTTGTGTCGACTCCCATCTCTTTTGCCCAAGTCAAAGATATACATGTTGGCCAACTTAATCACATATATTAAAGTATGTATGTATAGGCAAGGAGGAATGAATGAACAACAGGGATTAGATAAATGTGTAAGACAGCAATTTTATTTACAATAGTAAAGGGTCAGCGATTAGGAGTTTAATATTTAGTATAAACAAATATTTATAGAAGTCAACCTCCCTCATAGTTATCACAGCCAACACAAGGTGATTGCAATTTATAATGGCAGTGCTCCAAACAAACGAGTCATCTAAACTAATAAGTGGGATGGAACAAAGAGATGCCTCCCTTTGTAAGGGATGTCCTCTATGTAGTCGCCTCCTTTGAGAGGGCTAATCGCACCCTCTTGGAGTATATAAATAGAAGCTAAAGTGAGAAGATATGAAAGGAGGGAACAAAGAAAATATCAATCTACTTACAGCAAAAAATAAGAATAGGTTCGAGTTGATCAATGAAGGAATGGCGTAGAATTTGGAAAGCAGATTCAACAATCACAAGAGATCTATTAGATTAAAATATTATTAACAGAAATATAATTGGGAAGTGAGTTATATAAATGTGTGTGTGTGTGTGTGTGTGTGTGTGTGTTATATACGATTATGCAATAATGATGCTTGCAACAATTATTGAGTCTTATAAGTAGTTACGGTTCTTTAATATGAATATGGATAGTAAATTAATACTTAGATTATATTCCTTTAAAATGAATAGATTACATATAATCAATCAGACGTAAGGTTGAAGGAAGCAAGTTAAGGAGATGCGGTTTACGAGCTCTCCCATGCTAAGTAGGCCACCTCAAGCATGGAATTGTCTTAGTTTGGACGTTCTTGTCACTTGGGGCCAAGAGGCGGGTTGTCTTAGTCTGGACATTGCGTGCTCTTGGGCTTAGATGGATTGAATGGTTTACATGCACCATTTTCAAGGCTTTCCTATCAAGCCAAACTATGACTAATTGTTAGGATGGATTTAAGGAGTTTCAATCATAAGAGGGATGGACGAGGCAACATGGATAAGGAAAGTACATACAAGTGTATCCACTAAGTAGGCCACCTCAAGGGTGGAATTGTCTTAGTTTGGACATTCTTTCCGCTTGGGGCCAAGGGGTGGGTTGTCTTAGTCTAGACGTTGTGCACCTTTGGGCTTAGATGGATAGCTTTAGGCAGACTTATCATGCTTCTCATCCAATTCCTATTATGATTAAACTTCCACTATGCATTATGGATATTGGTAGTTTATATAGTCTTGAAATAGCTAAGTATTTTTGCATAGTTTTAATAGTTAAGGCATTTATTATATATGTTTGATCATATGAATTATATTCCCAATATTATCTAACATGATTGCAAGACTTAAACCAAGATTTATCTTGCTTGAAGTATTTAAGTGGTAAGTTATAACCCTAACTTTTGATTCTAGAGCAAGATTTTGGGCAATCCCAGAAGGAGACATTACAAGAATCCATATGATTCCAACATCCACCTTAGAGAGCAAGGAAGGAGATTGTGATTTTGATTGTTTATGTCAACAATATAGTCATTACTCAAAGTTCTCGGAGGAAGATGGAAGCAATCAAGTGATCTAAAACAATCATTTGACATAACAAATCTCAAACTTCTACATTATTATTTTGATCTATAAGTGCGACAAAAGAAATATCAAATATTTGTAACTCAAATGAAGTATGCCCAAACAACACTTGAGAAATCCAAAATGATAAACTACAATGAATATCAACTTCAATGGAGGTAGGTTTAAAACTATCAAGAAATGATATGTCACCTTAGGTGAATGTAACTCCTTATCGTCAATTGATTATCTTATTTACCTAACCCCACACTAGGCCTAATATTAGCTAGTTATCAATTACCTTTTGAGATTCATGAAGGAACAAAAGGTATGTTACTAGAAAGCGACAAAGTGAGTGTCAAGATATGTTTGTGTTACAGTGGAACGGCTTAAATTAAAAAATAGAATAATCAATTTGCGTTGATCAAATACATATACACAAACCATGCATGAACTTTGTATAGAAAATTCACTTCAAAATTTGCATTATTTATGTAATCTAGTTTTATATAATGGGGAGTAAAAAATAAATCATTGTTGCTCACTCTTCCACAATATTTTAATACAAATGGAGCTATTTGCAAGTGTAATCAATGGGGAGTGAAGAATAAGTCATTGATGCTTACTCTTCCACAAGTAAAGAATAAGTCATTGTTGCTTACTCTTCCACAATATTTTAATACAACTGGAGCTATTTGCAAGGTAATATGATTACATCACATATTGACAAATATGGTTGTACCTAAAACATAACTTACAATTATATTTTACAACGATCATGGTGTGTTGAAACTTGTTTGCAATTCAATATTTCATGAGTACACAAAAACACATTGATGTTCAATGCCACTACATTTAAGAAAATGCTCAATAACTCCTCCAATATTATAATATCACAGTTGATATTACAGAATTGTGCTCTTGAGAAAATGATGTAATAAATGCAGAATTGATATCACAAGTAATATTACATCATAGGAATATAAGATATTTTTAAATAATAATATGTGATTATTGTTAATTAGACTAGTCGGTTATATGGTAGGTAGTTTATTTATCGACACTCCTTTGTAATTATCAATATCCTTGTATTGATTAATTCAATATTGTTTTACAGAATTCACCATTACTTTATACGGTTTGTAATAATTTTGAACTTATGCCATTATTATTGTGAATCTGTATTGCTCTTCTACAGCAAATATACAGATAGACCACCATTAGTTTAATTTTCATATATTAACTCAAGCATGATTCGTTTATTTCAACATAATTTCTTTTAAAGCAATTTAATTTCAGGTGATAGAATATAATTTATTTTTCATAAATTTTTGGTATGCTGTACCAAGGTTCTTGAAACAGTAGGATTTGAATCGCTTATTGTTGACCACAAATGTCCCCTGGTCAACATAAAGTAATGAGGGATTCAAATACTACTGTTTCAAGAATAATGGATATCAAAAGAGCCTAGAAAAGGTAAAGACTAATAAAAGATAAGAACAGTAATGATTTTTTTAAAACAGTCTTTGCTTTCAGGCATCTCCCCTGAGAAGGGTCTAGTTCAAAATCATGATATGATAATCACAATAGATCAATGGACCAATAAAAGCATTCTACCAATCAGCAATTACAACACCTAATTAGTAATTGCTGAAACTAATCCATATTGATTGTGCATAATATAAAAACAGTACCTCATAAATTGAAGGAATGAAAGATAACATCACTCCTATCTGTTCAAAAATATATCCATCAACCCTGACCTTTCTGAGTTGAAGAAAAGTGGTCTGCACTAGCAAACTTCTGAAGCTTGGGCTCCACTGGCATCACTTGTGATCAGTTGTAAGCTAATTTTCTTCGATTGGCTAGTCCTTCTCATCAATAAATCTGCACATGTTACCACATAATGCCTTGTGCATGTGTGGTACCAGGGATGCGATCCTGGAGCACTCTCATATATGAAGAATATCTTACTATCAAGACATATTACATTCATCTTACTGACTTGTAGAAGATACCAAAGCAATCTAGAAGTCCAAACTATTTGAAAAAACGAGTGACTAAAGGACCATCTTTCCTTTCATCTGTCATGACTTTCTGACCCCTGCAGTTAGTCTTTGGCTCAAGCAGACATGTCTTCCAATATGGTCAGTGTGATAGACTGTAAACATGATTCACCAGACCATCTTTGGGTCATTTATACACGAACCAGAAGCTCAAAATACCTAAATGCTAAGCCTTCAAGTCACTAGGCAGTAAATATGATTTAAGTATTTTATATGTTCTTGGACCTTTGAAAAGCTAATCTTGTGTAAAACAACATTTATGCATATCATAAAAATAAGGGACAAGGCATTTTCAACCAATCGTTGAAAAGCAAAGCTGAGCTCCTCGCTACATACAAATTGCTTGAAGCTCTACTGCGATGTTACAACACAACGTAAGTCAGTGATAAATCATTCTAATGAGATAAAGTATGCTACTTGACATGTCAAAAGTATCAGGAAGTTGATGGGAAAATAAATCTCTTGAACTTTTTTATTTCCTTTTCTGAAACAGGAAACTTCAACAGCTTGATCTTGATCGGAAGATGCCTTGGTGTTCTGATTCTAACAGCCCAGTTTGAACAAAAAGACTGACAGAAAAAGTTGAAGCCTATGAACAGTACTCTCACCAGAGAGCACAAATATATTGCATGCTGCAAAGCTGGGATTATTTCTCTCTAATAAGTAAGTCATTGGCTTCAAGACGCTATTTAAATTGGAGAAGCATCATCAAAAGTGTAAACAGGAATTTGCCACTCCTTAATATTCTTTTTTGGATCATCCGTGAGACTTAGGTCTGTGGGCTCTTCTTTAAATGTCTTGATTAATGTCCTGGCACCAGCCAAAACTAAACGCTCCAGCATGAAAAGGTGATAGTTATTTTGCACAACAGGCTCCAAAATATTAGTAAAATTTGAAGAATATGCAAGCTTGTACCTGAAACAAGAAATAAGATAAGAGACCTTCAGTTCAGTTTCACTTCATATGCCTAGCTAGTGAACTGAACCCATTAAATAAATACAGTAGCCTATAGATCAGGCATTTAGTGCATGCTGGCTTTGGATAACCTACTTCACAGAAAGAGGTAAGAAAAAACCAGCAGTTCTTTCATTTGATGCAATAAAAATAGTACGCCCTTCAGGAATCCATTTTGCAATTCGCCGAAGGATTGCTTCTGGATGAGTATCCCTGTCAAGATGAGGATGAAGTGTCCTATTCACACCAAGCCTGTCTTTCCTAATTTTAATCTTATCACCTCTCCGTACATGCATGGCATCATAATCTCCAAGGATATTTTTTATCTGCAGTCATAAACACAGCCTGAATAAACCAGATAATCACACGATAGACTCGGTCATCTAAGTCTGGACTGTGAAGGTAATCAGCCTAAATCTGGTTAACATCTCATTGATATTTATATTTTTGGGACATATTCTTTTGAGGAAATTCTTTTACATCTCATTTATATACACAAACTAATGAAAGAGCAATAATATTGGAACAAGCCATCTCCACATAACCATCCAATTCAAAGAACCCAATGACAAAATGCAATATGCATTTGCAACAAGATGAATATGTAACGACTTAAACTGTAACATAATTATTTCCTTAATATATTTTATAAATTAATTTTCTTCAACATCATTCGAAAGGTTCCAAAACAAAATCACTATGTATATTCAATATAAATAAAAACATATTTGAACAAAAAATTATTCTCAAAATTCTTAACCAAGTTCTACAATATCTATTAGTGCAAGCTAAGTCACCAGGTTCGAATTCGAATTCGAGTTCGGCAACATTGAAATTCGGATGAAGTTCGACAAGGAAAAAATTCGAAAAGTATAAAATTCGGATTAAATTCGCCTTATGTAATTTATTATATTTTTTTATAAATATAAGTAATATATCCATACAATTGTCTAAGTAGTCTAACATTGATAAATAGATTTGAATCATTACAAAAAGATGACACATTTATAAAATATAAACCATAAGAAACATGTGAAATCACAATTGTCAAAATGTTCTTTTGTCAAAAAGGTACAATAACAGTAAAGACTTTAGAACTTCAAAAAAGCTCAAAGTCATCAAGAGCACTTGGCTGAGATGCTAAATCGTCATCATCTGTATCACTACTCAATTCATCATTTGCAAAGTCAGGCTCATCTGCAATTGGCATTACTATGTCTTCAAGAATTTGTTGTGAGGAAGAGTCCTTTACTGATTTGTTCATGAGCAATTTTAAATTGCTGCGACATAGACAAGATCTCCCAACTTTCCAGACAACAATTTATTCCTCTTTTTGGAATGGATGTGGTCAAAGCAACTCCAGTTCCTCTCACAAGCTGATGAACTTGCTCCCTGACTCAAAACTCGAATAGCAAACTTTTGTAGCTCAGGTGTTTGTGCTCCATAGGTCATCCACCATGTATACACAGGTACATGTGCCATGTCATATTGGGCTGCTTCCATTCCAAACAACCCTTCTCCTCGCTTGTATACCCAAAATTGACTTCTGATTAGTGCTGAAATTGCTTGATTTGACTCATACTTTCCAACGGCTTCTAAAAGCCCTGCCATAATTTCAATGTCACCTTGTCTATCAATAGCAAATAACTTAGGCTCCAAAAAGCAAGCTGCTGCATGTAAAGGTGTGTGCATCATTTTCCATCTGTAATCAACTATCTCCCATATCTCCATATATTTTGCTTCTACATTATTTAGTGTTTTTTGAATAACTTCTTTACAACGGTCCATGATTTCATAAAGCATGCCAAGGCAAGGAGTGTCACCATCAACCATACGAAGCACGCAAACAATCCGTTCACATATAAGCAAAACTTTTGCTGCACTTTCCCAAAAATTGCTGTTTAGAATGATTTGCTCTAAGTTCTTCCCCTTAGGACCTTTAGAAAGCACTGAATGTTCCCACTCATTGGAACAAATAACAGCCCTCAAAGTTGTTTTTTCTTCAACCACTCTTTTCAAAGTGATATAAAATGAAGCAAATCTTGTTTCACAAGGCCTCAACAACTCCCTGGATGCATGCTACCTATAAAGACTCAATGTGAGACGATGATTCCGTATGAAATTTGCAATTGTTCTCCCTCTATGAATAGCTTCATGTACCCATGGGAATTTAGCCAAGTCATGAAGCAATAAATCGAGACAATGGGCTGCACATGGGCTCCAATATATTTGTGGGTACTTATCTGCAATCAACTTCCCAGCTCCCACACAATTTGTTGCACTATCAGTTACCACTTGACATTTTTCACCCCTACTTCAAGAATGGCTTCCTCTAATATTTGAAAAATATACTCGGAAGTTTTCTTGTGGTTCATGGTGTCAATCACTTTCAAGAACACAACACCTTCAGGACAAGCCACCAAAATATTAATCAATGGCCTTTGACATATATCTAACCATCCATCACTCAATATGGTGCACCCTGTTATCCTCCAAGAGGCTTTGACAGTAGCTAATTTCACAGTCACTCTATCTTTTGACATCTGCAAAAGAGTTGTCCTGATAGCCTCTGAACCTGGGGGTGTGTACCCTTTGCCGAACTCTGCAATTTTGTGAACTGCATTATGAAAATGTGGATTTCTTGCAACATTGAATGGAATGGCATTTGTGTAAAACAAATCAGCTACTGCATCATCCACCTCTTGTTTCTCTGCTGGTTTCCAAAAGCTGTTCAATGTTCCACTCTCCTTTGATACACTCACCGACTTGGGTAAACTAGAAGAGGAAGACATAACAGATGTGAATCTGGATATATCTTCTCCAATTCTCAGTTTCTTTTGTGCCTGCTTCATTTTTCCCACAATTGAAGTAGACTGCTCTTTCTCTAGAATAGATCTAATTTCTGGAGTAACACCTTTACATGCAATAACACCTCCCCCTGCACCCCCTGTAACACCAAGCAAGTGGTCCATAACCCTTGTTAAACTTCCAACAAGAGTATGCGGGCATAGATTACAACTGATGTTAACACCGTTGCGGGTCACATGCTTCCATGCCTCAGAGGTTGATTTGTTTGGAGCCATTAAATGAAAATCTGCATGTTTAAAAAGAAAAATAATATTTAGTATTTAAAACATTAACTGTTTAACAACTTAAAATAAATAAACTAATCACATAAAATTTAACTAACATTTATTATCAAAAATTTAAATTACATAACAATAGTCGGCTCATTGGTAAAAGAAGGCATACTGCCATACAGTATTTAGGAAAAGGCAAAACAAATTAAAAATGTATATGCACTTTTTAGTAAATTTATATTTGTATTTATTTTTAGTAAATAAATTTTATATTTTATTATAATATTATTTATATTTTCTAAATATAAATATATTTTCATTAAATAATACAGATTTAAAATATAAGTATATTTTCATTAAATAATACATTATAAATCTGTATTTTTTAATGTAAATATATTTATATGAAATACAGATTTATAATAGACATAAAAAAATGCATATCATATTTTCATATAAATATACTTTCATTAAATAATACAGATTTATAATATAAATAATAAAATACATATAATATAATAAAATATAATATTTTAATATATTATATGTATTTTATTATTTATATTATAAAACTGTAAATATAAAAAAAATATAAAAATATTATAAACTAACCCTAAAAACATTATACTAAAACAAACATATAATATAGATTTAAAACTATTGCAAAACAAAAATTTACGCAAAAAAGAAACACAAAGCAAAGAGCGGAAGCCTACCTAGAAACGGCGCGCACAACAGAGGAAATTGCTTGCAGCTGAGAGCAGAAATTCGTCAGAGAACTAGGAGCCAAGTGCTGACTGCGAGTGCCAGGAGTGTCACGCGCAAACGCACAGAGGAGCGTCGAAGAGGAGTCTCGCGGCTGAGCAATGACGGATGAAGGTCGCGGCAGGCGGAGAATACTCGTGCCTCACTTTCCAAACGCGAAAATGGCCGAAAATAAGTTGTTTTAATCAACCCTGATTTGTTGATCGTTGTTGTGTGTTTGATTATTGTAAAGGGCGTGATTTATTTAAAAAAACACGTCTAAATTGTAAAACGCGTCTAAAAAACCCTAAAAAAAAACTTTTAAAAAATGCTTTTAAGTCATAAATGTGCCGTACGAATTTCATCCGAACATAAACGAGTTTTTTTTTTTAAAATCAAATTCGCCAAAATTCGAACCTCAAGGATGAAATGCGGCGAACGAGGTGACTTAGAGTGCAAGTATTGTTTTATTGCTAGGAGACTGGTACTGGTACTGGTACAGGAGACTGGTACCGGTATTGGTACGGCTCTTTTTTGAAAATAGGAGACAGGTATTTGGAGACGCCATTTTTTTTTATATAAATAAAAAATTTTAAAAATAATAATTTATAGAAAATCTGAAAATATGATGACATTGAACTTTCAAAACAATAATTTAATCGCTCTTAGACGCATCAAATACATTATGCTTTAATTTTTAAAGTTTCAAAGTTAAAATTTTAAAAAAAAATTTAAAGCATTTTAGTGGGAGACATCATTTTCTGCAGCAGGAGACGGCAGGGTACTTGGGAAACTTCAGTGGAGTCTCCAGCCTCTTGGAGGTGTCTCTAGAGACAGTACTGGTCTTTGAGACGCATCTCCGTCTCCAGGACACTTCTTCCAGCAACTATGGTTTTAAGTGTAAACTTGGTTTATCATGCGCCATTGAAATGTCCATTTTTTGTAATCCATGGGGAGATTGCTTCTAAGCCCAATGAGTTACTGTGTTGTGGTATCCATGATATCCATGTTGATATACAGGCCCATGTTGAGGTGCCATTAGTATATGAGATATGAGACCGACCACTCCTTTTGTTTGGGGCCACCAAATATCATCTATATGCACTGAGAGGTATAGCCCTCATTTTATATGAAATTTTTAGTACAGATTAGACTCATTATTCTCTTCTTTATGGAAGGTAGTTTTGGTACCATACATACTGTGTGTTCTATTGTGTCCTGTTGCTTGTGCAGCGTCTTTAGTTTATTCAATCCTACACTATAATTCTAAATGGTATCAAACCCTGGTACAGATTCCTAAGATATTGATACTAGTTCTTGTAAGGTGCATGGAGGTTTGATGATCACTTTAAAGTTTAAGGTTGTCTCGGATGTTTTGCTTCTGAGTCAATGTTGTAACTTTTATTTTTGCTAAGGCTTGCATCTGGGGTTTTGAAGAAGTTCAGGGGGAATCCAACATTTTCTTTGCCTTTTGAAATTAGCCAGTATATTTGGTGCTGGTTATTGAAGCTTATGTGAAGACCTTGCAGTGCTAACAACAGACCTCAATCTTAATTTGAGACACGGCCAAATTAAATCCTTTCAACAGAACCATCATATTTTGAACATATGCCAAACCACTTTTGACTTTATTTCATTTCTTGTTTCCTTCAAAAAAATAGTAAGGATCTATTTTTAACAACTTGAAAAATTCTTCCATTTGGCCTAAAAAGACCCATCAAATTTTTCTCTCTTTTCTGAACTCAGAATTTCAAATTTGGAGGGAGTGCATGTCATAGGACATCTCTCTGGCAGAGCAGGAATAGAGTGCCACTAGTGCAGGAGAAACAGAGCGCAGTAAGTGGAATGGCACCAACCCACGGGCAATGCTGCTGCAATAAGCAATGCTCTGATGCAGGATCAGTGGCAGCAGGCCATTTAACACAGTTGTGCACCACTTTGGTGGTATTGCTGCCAGTAGTGCAATGGTTGGATGCTTGCCTTACAGGGGGAATGTCTTCTGTACAACCCTTCTACCTCATTTTCATATGGAGAGCCCACTCTACTTTGTGACATCAGCACTGAGGTGGCATTTGGCCAGCATAGGGCAGATTTGTGTGACACCCTAAATTTTGGCTTGCAGTTACTTTTAACTTTTACATAAATATGTGTTTAAATAGACATGAACGGATGATTTTACTTCAATTGATGTTTAGATAAAATTATAATGCAATGTAAATGTTTTCATTAAAGGATCAAAGAATTGTGATGATTGTTATTTTTGACTAATAATTATGATATCATGGCTATTAACAGACTAACCATTGTGATGGCTTTCAAGTTGAATGCAGAAACAATTTTGCCCTCCTAGATGGAGAGGGAGAGTATCACCAAAGAGAAGTGTATAGACATGGTAAACAAACATGTAACTGCCATATTGAGTCAAACACACACTTGCGTAGGTCTTGCCTCAAAATCCAAGTAAGTTGTTAAGTCTTTCCCTATGTTGTCGAAGAGTTAATCTTGTGCGGTTTTGTCGTAAGGTTATGTTGAATGCAAACTCGGTCTTTGGCCTAGTCTCAAGTATTGGTCGAGAGGTGACAATATTGTATCACCATCGTCTTTTCGGTTTACCTATTATGTGTAAAGGTTTATTTGATTATTATTTAAAAGTACTAAAATATTATATATATGCAAGCAAATAAATAAATAAATATATACATATAATATATAAAATAAAATATATCATTATTATTAATAAGGCATGCACGGCTGGTAAAGGCAGTTAGTTTTACCTCAAATGCATGTTAATGAAAATGAATAAAAGCTAACAGTATTAAACCTCACGTGGAGGCTTCATGCCATGATCGATGGCATTATTCTTGGCATATCACAAGGAATAAACTGCTTTCCCTTTATGGCAACAAACTGCCATATAATGGCAAATGGTGAAAGAAACTTACTACTTAGTTTTTATTGTCAAAAATAAGAAAGAGTAGAGTTTACAATGGGAGGAGGCATATGTATTGGAGGGGCATAAGTGTATTGAAGAAAGGTGATAGAAATTCTGGCAGTGCAGAAAGAAAGAAGAAAGTTTTGGAAAAAGTTTAGTGGTTGTTGGCTGTGCATAGAGGATTGAGCCTACAGAGGAATAGAGGCATATTCCAAGCATGTTATTATCTGATTTCTTCTCATTTTCCTGGTTATTATATCACATGAATGTTGAACTTTGATAGGAAAAGAAAATTTATACATTTAAATATTTGCCGGTGCATGAGAAAATGAACTAGCTGTGTTGATGTTATTAAGCAGCGTCAGGCTGCTACTTCCAGACCAGCACGACTTGTTGAAGGCAATTCAAATTATAGCCTAACGGCTATTTGAATTGTAAACATTATAATCAAATGAAGAGGCGCTTCATTAACTCACATTTATTGAGGCCAACATGAGGAGAGATGCGACTTCATCTTGGAGACACGTCTTTCATTAAAAGACATTTAATATTGTTATTATTATGGCCGACTCATTTAATTGTTATTTTATTCAATAAGGAGGCCGACCTACATGAAGAGACATATTGTTTTGTATAAATACAATGTGATGATTCACCATTTGATCATCAAGTTCATTCATCATAATTCGCATTCCTAGAGGAGTTCGCACTTGAGCAGCAGACCTTCAATTTGCAGCAGCAGATCGATCTCAAGGAGAAACATATCATTTGTGTTTTGCATCTAAGAGAGGTGCTCCTATTCATTGTATTAAATTGGCATTATATTGTGCCTGAGTTGTAAGCAGATTTTTGCTCTTATTCAATCAATATATAAGAGATATATTGGCTGGGTTTTTCTCCCTCAAGTTGGAGGGTTTTCCCAGGGTATCTTGTGGTGTTCATTGTCTCATGTGTTGCATTTTCTGATTACTTTCAGTCTGAATTATCTGATCATTAAAAACTAACATGGTATCAGAGCGGATTTGAAGAAGATCTGATCAGATTTGTCCATGCAATTCTAAGAGAGAATCAAAAGCAGACCTTGAGATGAACTTCATCATATTTGGTGCAAGCAGTATTCAGATAGTCTTAAAGACTTCTAAGGTTGTCAATCCTTAACATGTTAGAAGGCTACAGAGATAATGATTCGTCGAAATTGTAAGGAGCGAATATTTCTGAAGATATCAGCCTTTATCTTGGAATCTATCTTTCAAGAAATTCCTCTACTGCTAGCATTTGTCAGGTCTTACAAGAGACCTTCAGCCAAGCCGCACAGACTTGATAAGAAGTCGATTTCTACTTTGGCTAATGCGCTTGTGTTGAAAATGGAATTCTTTAGTACTTGGGGCAGCTGGGGTAATGGCACCCTTTGGCATTCCTTCTTGAGTGGAGAAAAGGATACTTAGAGCTGGGAGTCATTTGTGCAGCCACAGCCTGCTGATAAATCTATATCAGATTTCCAGTTCTTTACTTCAGCTTACGGTTGAGCGCCTGAAGGAGAGTATGTGGATGATCCCATATCTAATTGTCTTGCGTGCTGTATAAAAGATAGTTTGGAAATTACACTATTTCTGAGTTAAGATGGGCCTGTGAGAGGAGAAACATTTTTTTGTGCAATGTGAAGATTGTGGTGTACCAACAAAAAGAGATAAGTATTTTTGTTTGTACTCTTGAAATCATTTTTTTTATCTAGGCTGTAATTCAGTTTGTTGAGTTGTGCAAATCTGACATCGTTTATTTGAACATGCGTGTTTAAAGAGATCGTGGTTTCTCTTGAATAGTGATCACTGAGATAAGATCCTTTGGAGACACAAATTACTCCTTGCAAGCTGGTTCATGCAAATTATGAAGATCTTTGAGCGTGACTCTGAGATGAAAAGAGAATTGCAACTTCGTTGTGATTAGATGACCACATCGATAACATTCTCTTTGTGCATGAACTATGTTGGTGCCTTGAGAGGCCTGATTTTTGTTGTATATGCTGGCTGCATAATATATAATCTATTATTATTATTAATCCTTAAAACGCAGATTGGATGAAGAAGCGCGATGAATTAATTATCTGGGATTATTTAAGGAGATTTTGATGAGATAAGTACTTCATGTTCATGAACTTCTTATGTAGTTATTAATTCATACTATAACATTTGAGATAGTAAATCATGTATGCTTCATGATCAGGATCTACGGACTGAGTTGGTGGGTAGAGGGAGTTCACCTCGAGAAGTCTTCTTTGCAATCTCTGAAGCAGGGATCTAGAGGGAGTTTTGTAACTCACTAAGAAGAAGTAAAGATTACTGTATTGCAAGGCTAGGTGCCAAATCCTTAGAGGATCCCTTCAGCTGCTGAGATCAGAATTGCTCAAGACTGTCATCTGGATTTGACATTGGTAGCTCCACCAACCTATTCAGAATAGAGTGATCTGGGATGAGGTCGAGGAGGTCAATCCTGAACTCTCTACAGTTTCAGAGGTGTGCACTGAAAATAATATATATATATTCTCGAAGGCAAGCGTTGCAGGCAATCTTGGACGAAGAGGTCAGAAGGTTGTTGCAAGTACTTGAAGATTCAGAGGGAGCCTATTGAACCTGAAGAAGATGGTTGGGGTCTGCGATGATATCTTGGTGTAGCAGGAAGCAGTCTTCAGTGGCACTGAGAACAGTAGAGGCCGAGTATATTGTAGCTTGTGTGACATCTTGAGAAGCAATGTGGCTTCGGAAACTCCTTGTAGGATTGTTTGGAGTCCATAGCAGCAAAAATCATTTGGGGAAAAAATCGGCAAACCAAAAAATCAGGATTTTTTGAAAAATCATGAAAAAATCGGATTTGGAAAAAAAAATGTAAAACAAATGTAGAAAAATAGACAAAACCTACTTTTTTATTTAACATTTTCATAAAAATTTTGACAATCAAATTAACAACAGGGTAAAACATTTCTAAACTCTGCCCAAGCAAAAACAATTAGAGGCCA
This sequence comes from Sequoiadendron giganteum, assembly GCA_007115665.2. Lineage (NCBI taxonomy): Eukaryota > Viridiplantae > Streptophyta > Pinopsida > Cupressales > Cupressaceae > Sequoiadendron > Sequoiadendron giganteum. The sequence continues at coordinate 481,223,957 of CM021101.1, read as the reverse complement.
TAAAATAAATATTTGATACCGTTTCTATACATAAACTCCAGACTTTTAAATATTTGATATTGTTTCTAATGTTGCTAGATAAATATTTGATAACGGGTTCAGCTATGTTAACATTAGAGGCTTTAGAAACTCCAAACTTTTATCGACTCAGCTTAACACTATCTCATATCAATATTTTTACATAAACTATGCAATATGAATTCGGTAATAAAATACAATGCTTATGATGTTTCCCAGATTTATGCATATGCCCCACAATATGATAGATAAGAATATATAAAAGCAATGAATATATAAAAGAAATGAATAGAAAAGAACCTGTTTGACTTCGCATGAATATTTTGCAACAGTCGGGCGCAAAAAACTCCACCAATCTCTAGTCGCAGCACTTGCATAAACTTCCTGTGTCATGAAAACTCGAAGGTGGCTTTGATTTGTGAAAATAACGATTGGCGCGAACATATTAATAACAAAAAAACCCGCGTTTTCTGGGTTTCTTCACGCGTTTTAGGGTTCTGGATTTTCCACTTTTTTTTAACAATTTTTTTTACGTTTAAATCCCAATTTAAACAGGATTTTCAACGATTTTTTTGCAGGGTCAACGCAACCCAAAAAATCGGGATTTTTTGGAGGAAAAAATCGGGAACATTGCAAATTTTTTTAAAATCGCGATTTTTATGATTTTTTGTAGATTTATGCTTCTATGGACTTTGGACAATCAATGGAGCCTATTATCATTCATTGTGATAACCAGAGTTGTGTGAAGCTTTTTGTCAACCCTATGTTTCATGATAGAACTAAGCATGTTGAGATCAAATACCACTATATCAGAGATATGGTATTGAGGGAAGCAGTTCAGTTGAGGTATATCAGAATTGATGAGCAGACAGCAGGCATTCTCACCAAGCCTCTTGCCAGAGTAAAGTTTGTCTACTTCTGAGACAAGCTTGGTATTGTGGAGAATGAAGCCCTAGCTGAGAGGGAGTCTCAGCATCAATGAACTTCAGATTTGCTTTAATACATTTCTCTCTGTCAGAGAGATTTGAGGTGAAAGCCCTTGTTAATGCATTTCTCTCTATGAGAGAATTTCAAGGTGAAAGCCCTTGTTTCCACCCTCTAGGAGAGCCATGGTGGATGTCATGTGTGTGACGCCATGACAACATCACGTGAGAGAGTCCGTGATGATTTTCTTGTACTTGTGTTTTTTCACCCTCTGGGAGTAGCCATGGTGAATGTCACGATGAGGTGACGATATCATGATTGAGTGATGGGCACTTATGTACATTTGCCATACATGGGAGAGCCATGATGGTTGATATCACGATGAGGTGATATGCTCTTTTCCACACATGGGTGTAGCCATGGTGGTCGATATCACGATGAGGTGATATTTCTCCTTTCCACATATGGGAGTAGCCATTGCGGTTGACATCACAATGAGGTGATGTGTCTTATACAGCTGGAAGTATCCTCCCCAGCTGAGAGGGAGTGTTGATGTTATTAAGCAGTGTCGAGCTGCTACTTCCAGACTAGCACGACTTGTTGAAGGCAATTCAAATTATAGCCTAACGGCTATTTGAATTGTAAACATTATAATCAAATGAAGAGGTGCTTCATTAACTCACATTTATTGAGGCCGACATGAGGAGATGCGACTTCATCTTGGAGACATGTCTTTCATTACAAGACATTTAATATTGTTATTATTATGGCCGACTCATTTAATTGTTATTTTATTCAATAAGGAGGCCAACCTACATGAAGAGACATATTGTTTTGTATAAATACAATGTGATGATTAACCATTTGATCATCAAGTTCATTCATCATAATTCGCATTCCTAGAGGAGTTCGCACTTGAGCAGCAGACCTTCAATTTGCAGCAGCAGATCGATCTCAAGGAGAAACATATCATTTGTGTTTTGCATCTAAGAGAGGTGCTCCTAGTCATTGTATTAAATTGGCATTATATTGTGCCTGAGTTGTAAGCAGATTTCTGCTCTTATTCAATCAATATATAAGAGATATATTGGCTGGGTTTTTCTCCCTCAGGTTGGAGGGTTTTCCCAGGGTATCTTGTGGTGTTCATTGTCTCATGTGTTGCATTTTCTGATTACTTTCAGTCTGAATTATCTGATCATTAAAAACTAACAGCTGAGTATATTTACCTGTGATTAAATCATTTAAATCTTTCATTCATCTGCATTGGACAGCAGAGAAAATAATTATGAATACAAGAATTCTTATTATCATGCTAGTTTGCATTGTGTTCGATTGAGGGAATGAATTTTAAGTTCAGAAAGAAATAGTTGTATATGTTATTTTTGAATAAATTACCCTGCTGGTTTGAACTGAACAGAAATATTCTTATTTTCTCATGAATATAAATATCAGATCGATATATATATATATAAGATCATGTATAGACTATTTTGTGATACATTTATAAATATAAATGAAATTTTTTTGACAGGTTATTATGGTAGTGAGTAATCAGATTTTACTCAGAAGTTTTATTTATATGCCAAAGATTCCGTAAATATATACCTATTCTTGCAAAAAGAAATAGATATCATGCTATACCTTCATTGGTCTTATAAAATATTTTCTTGAACGAAGATGAAAGAGAAAATATAGGAAAACCAGAAATATTTAAAATGAAGTTATTTTGTTGATAGAGAATAAAACTCTTATTTGTTTGTGTTATGAGTTGTCAAGACCCTTCGGCAATAGACATAGAATCACGAGTTAGTGGAAGGTGTAATTTACTAAATGTAATATAACTTGTTAAAGAGTTAAAAAATCTTATGCTATGAAGATTAGGAGAGTAATACACTCGATATATTTGTAAAGACAAATGAACACATGGCAGTAGCCATGACCCATAAATTGCAAGTGCAAAGCAGAATTTGTTGTCAAAAGTATATCTCAATAACTTTAGTCATTTACCAAAAATGGAAAGAAAGATGTGTTTGGTCTTAAATCTTTAGGAAAAATTAGAAAGCAGTTAAATGAGTCAACTTAAATGAATCAACTGTGTGTTAAACCACAGGTTGAATGTTGTTTCCAAGTCGAGTTAGAGGTGTGTGAACATAGGACTACATTTCCTATGGAAGTGTCCGTTACTTCAAAACTTTGGCCAAAGTAATGCAAAAGTCTCTGCTTGCATTTAGTCAGTTCATAGTGTTCCAGATTTCATAATACAGTCAGATTGGTCATACTTAGAGGATTGTCTAAAGTTGTATGGTCGATTGAGTTATGTAGGACACAGCACTAGGACGCAGATGGCATGAACTTTGTTGGTTTCCTTTGTCTATACTTTTCGTGAAGGGTAGAGCCACTTCCAAATGGAAGGTGTGTGGGGGACCGTTGATCTGTGGTTGGAGGTAAAGCACTTGGGTGATGCTCTCTCTCATGTAGATGACTTTGTCAAAACTTGTGAGACAAAAATAGGATTCCAAATATGAAAGATTTTATAACACTTACTAGTGTATTTGTAAATGTGTTGCTTTAAATGCAATTCATATATGTAACATGAAAGAAAAAGATTACCAAAATTTCCTTATTGTGATTGTTGCATTTCAAATTCAAATGATTGTAGTGTCCATTTTATTATTGATAATGTATAACGAATGAAATATGAAAGTCAAAAATTTTATCATTAATTTTTTTGCATGAGGTTATTTACTTTCTTGTTATTTCACTAAGTTACCGGTTCGCTGGTTTGAGGCCCCTGGTTCGGGTTCGAAACGGACCAGGTTCGAAATTCGGGTTCGGTCCGTGATTGGTTCAGACAAAGTACAAATTTTGCACTTATCGATGCAAATACCCATACCCCATGGAGAAGTTGTCGAAGTCTCAGTCAAAGTCGTGATTTTCCTTAGTGTTGTCTGAATGCGGACGTGTGATCCTCTTTCCTTTATTCCCTGGTGATATGTTATGGCTTTCAAAACTCACGATAGGCTTGTAATGGGCTCCGCTGACTATCCAACCCCAGATATAAACGAGAATGACAAGTCTGCCAATATCTCCACTCAGAATGAAGTGGCTCACAATACTGAGGCTCTGATCCGCCAAGTGATGAACCCCGACTCTATGTCTAAACCCATACCCCGTGGAGAAGCTGTGGCATCGCTCCACCATTGTGATGCTTCGAGTCTCCCGCCTTTCACTTAGACTAAATAAAATAAATTTTCAATTAATTCTATAATATACTTCTTATTACTTATATATATACAATCATATTACTATATTTTTATTTTTATTTCATAATTTATATTAATGGATATGAGATACTTTTTTATTTTACTATATTTGTTTATTATGTATTAAAAAAAATAATTATGTATTTATTTTTTATATGTTTTTGTATTATCGAACCCAAAACGAACCCAATTCCAAAATTTTTTTTTGCTCGAACCCGCGAACCGGATTCTCGAACCTGAACCCGAACCCAAAACCGAACCGGTAACTTAGTTATTTCATTAAGTAATTCCAGTTATGAAGGTTGAGTACAATACAATTTGTGTGCAGTGAGGTTGATTTGCAACTGGTACATGGCAGTGTCTGTTTGGCCTAGAAAACTAAAAGTTAAAAACATTTTTTTAATTATTTATACCCACCCAGTCACCATTCAGATCAGCATAGAGTAAACTAGTGATTTCCTTGAGTAAACTTAGACAAATGGGGAGGCACCACTTGGCACATGCAGATACACCCTTACTTTTTTGAATATCTTAATATTTTAAATTTGGTCCTGAAGGGAAAAAATATATTTTGTTAACTTAATCTTCTGAAGTCCATAAATTTGGACATGCAGACCCCATTTTTGCTCTAGTTTGAAACAATAAAAATGTCTCTTCAAGGTTTGCATATTCTTCAAGATTTCTCAATGAATCCAGTCAAGATTTCTTGAAGAGATTTTGCTTGATTATTTCTTGTTTTGAGCACACCTTTGCAAGATGTCTCTTCAAACTTGCATATGTCACAAGCATGGACATCTTGCAAAGGTATACTCAAAACAAGAAATAGTCAAGCAAAATTTGCCAAAACAAGAAAATGGAAGAGTCAAATGAGAAACCGGCAAATCCTCCCCAAAAGAATCAAGCAAAAATGCCACAACTTCAAAACCGCTATCAAAATCTACAGCAACATACAGAGAAAGCCATAGAGCAATGGAAATTGACATTAGGAAGAACAAAGAAATGTCATCTCAAGCAACTCGGGCAACAAATTCTAATCTTTTTGAAATTCTTAAGGACATGGAAGAACACAAGACAAAAATCAAGGTAATGGAAGAAGCACAGAAAGAGAGCTCAAAAGCTATAGTTACTTTCTGAGCACAAGCCTCAACCTCAGAGTCTAAACCAAAGGATCACAAACAACCCATACATCAAGAGAGAAAAAGATTGGCAATGGCACCATAGGAACCTCATAGCATGGGAAAAAGGAAATAAAGATCAACACACAGAAGAAAACAAAACCAACTACAGTGGACACCATAGATCTAGACATGACAACAATAAGTGGAAAACTGTAGATTTGGACACATCAGTCTCAGGAAGAGGTGAGAAATAAGGAGCACCCTAGAAGAGAGAACATCTAATAATGCAGTTACTCTCTTGGAGTATAAGGGGGATTGGAGCTCCCAATAAAACTACAACTGCTTAGAAATCTGTTCATCTCAAATAATATTGATCTATACTGTTGTGAGAATCAACAAGAGCTTGAAAGATAGATTGAGCAAAATTTGAAGGAATATAAGGCAGCAAGCAAGCTCACTTCTGTGCCCACAACAAGGTATCAATACACCAAATACCCACAAAGGTATGTACCTATTTTCCACTCCAATATCATCTGGGGAACTGCCTCTTCCTTTCTATCATATGAACTTGGCCACCATTCCATAATAAACAATATATGCACTCCCCTAGAGGAAACTTAAGAATACCATATAAAGAAATTCTCAACGATTGGGCCTTTGCTCCACCAAACAAAAATTTCATCCTCGTGAGAGACTTCCAACACAATTAGATCAACCGACAAAAAGAAAGGGAGCAAAGGCTTCAATGTAAGAACATTTGAAGCACTAATGAAACATCTCGCAGTAGCTATCATGATTGGCATTGACTGCACCTGTAGAAGTAAAGGCATTAGCTTCATAGCTGAAAAGCTGAATTGAATCCTAGTCTTTGAGATGGATATGGCCCAAACTAGAAGTACAGGCAAAAGTCTTTACAACTACTCAAACCACTGGCACATTTTTCTCTCTATACAGTTAAAGCATCAAGCCTTCAAATCAACCCTTAGATTTGGAAGAATGTGGCTCACATGCCCGTCCTTTCATAACCCTGTTGAAAGATGGTGTTCAGTTCCAATCACCATGGGCATGGATTCAGGAGTGGAACAAGAAAGAATTTGGAAACATATTTGAAAAGTCCAAAATGGCACAGGATAAAAGAACAGATTTTGGAAACAGGTCTCATCGAGATGTTGAAGAAGAAGCTATTTTGCAATTAGCAGTAGCCAAAAACAGGTAAAATCGTTTTGGAGGCCAAGAGCAAAAACTCAATGGATCATAAAAGGAGACTCAAATACAGATTTCTTCAACAAATTAGTCATGAAAAGAAACAGCTGATCATATCTTTAGAAAATGTCCAACAAATAGAGGCTTTTGGGGATGGCTGCAAGATGAGTTCATTTTCCTTTCTATCACTCCTCTCTCTTGGAAAGGACCACTTTTAGGAGATTCTTGGATGATCTGGGACAGCTGCAAGGGTTATGGCATATAACTCAGTTGGAAGCAATCAGTTTTCTTCGAAGTTCAAGATGTCATGCCATCTTTCAGGAGGATACCTCCCCTCTCAGTATGGGGAAGTTCAAGCTTTTCAGACAAGAGTTAGCTTTGATTGTAAAAGCTAAGTTTGAGTGGTTTTGAAGAGATGTAAACTCTTTTCCCTTTGGGGTGCAAGCTCAGGTACTTTTCTTCCTTGCCAATATTGGGAGAGAAACTCCTCTTGTTAAGCATTATGCTCAAATGATATAACTTTCTATTCCTTGGAATTTTTAAATGAAGCACTTTTTTTAAACAAAAAAAAAATAATCATGAATAGACAACATATCACTGTTCAAGTAGAGATGGTGCTAGGAGATGAAAGCAACAAAATTAACTCACGGGGAATACTCAACATAAAATGAAAGATTTCAAATTTTAAACTCTTGGCAGATGATGATCGTGAGGAGGAAACAAAAGCCCAAAAATTTCCCTAAAACTCTATATTCCATAGAGTCTCAAGAAAAGGGGATGGGGGGACATGAGGGATGGGTTTCAAGGATGGGGCAACTGAGGGCCTAGATTTGGAGAGGGCAGGGGGGGGGCAATGAGGTGGTGGCAGAATGGCAGAGCTCCCAGCAAGGTTGAGGGGCAGTGCCCTTTGTGGGGTCCAAGGGCAGCACAAAATAAGGCCTTCAAAACCACACAAACCTTCATGGCACATGCCATTTTCACCATTTTATCAATTTATTTTTTGCAATACCAAGTTCTTACTAAATCTGAAACTTGGGAGTGATTTGAGATGAGGTTTAGATGCCTATTTTTAAGTTTTTTTGTGAGCACTTAGGGTTTGGGTGGAACCCTTAGACCATTATGGTTAGGGTTTGTGGCACACAGATCAAAATCATTTTTCGATTTTTTTAATGTTGAATCTTTCATTTTCCTGGCACGGGGGATGCCTATAAGTCAGGGGTCCCCTGGATGTCTTGAGGACATCCCAAAGTCCCCAAGCCATCCCCAAACTAGGGAGACATCTCGAAACATCCTTGGGTTAGCGACAGAGGTGGTGAGACAATGAGGAGACATTTCCCCCAAGTCCCCATGTCATGTCCTAGAAATGCAAGGAAGCTTCAAACGGGTACATTTCTTGTTCCTTTCATATTTTTAGCAATAGCTCTTGAATAGGATCTGTCTTCTACCTTGGGTAAGAATTTAGGTCGCCAATCTATTTTTTTTCTCCAAGGTTCCCTTTCACTCGTGTGTCCATTGTAGATCAGCATTCTCAAAATCAGACCCGCAAGCTGGCAATATTGCTGCTCTAATATCACTGAAATATCCCCAATGGGGATCTAACCTAAAATTCTGATTTTTATTTCTATTCAAACCCTAATTCTGATTACTGATTTTTATTTTCTGATTTCAAACAAAACAACACAGCGAACATACAAGTGCCCAAACATGACAAATAAACATGCCAAATGATGCTACCAATTGACATTCATATCAAACATGAAATCCACCATGAAAAACACAAGATAGGGCATCCAAATGCAACATAAAAGTCTAATTTTCTGTAGATAACCTCTGCTGTTACAAAACTGAATATTCTGGACTGATTTTACAAGGAGCTCAAGGGCTCATTGGCTCAAATATGCCAAACATATGCCCAAATTTCTGCTCTGCAAATCAGATCTGAAACTATGATTATACATACCAAATATATGCAAAATAGTCTTCAAATATCAAACCCTAGATGGGTGAAATTCCTCCTTGGAAAGTGCTTAGGGTTTGTTGCTCCAAATATGCCCCAAATAATGCAAAATCACCCTCCAAAGGTGGGCACTCAAGTCTGCTCTAAGTGGTGCTCCAAATTAGGGCAAAACCCTAATGCAATTTGCTCACAAAATGCCACAATGATGCTGCTTCAAATCTAATCTTCAAATCTGGTTATGCAATAATGCTCCAAACTTCCAATTGTCTCCAATGAAGGCAAATAGAACTCCGTTATGAGTCCTTCACAAGATGACCTAGGTTTTCGTCCAACTCACCGTATTCACAAGGGTTTTCATCCTTGGAATTAAAGCCCAACCAAAGTTGCAGCCAAAGAGAAGAATCTCTTAATTAAAAAATGATATGAATGGATGCCAAATGACGTGCACTTTACTTTCTTTTATAGCCTCCCAAAATAACCTTAACAAGGCCGACTTCCTTTATTTTATTTTATTTTTTATTTTTTTATTTATTTATTTATTTATTTATTTATTTTATATTTTATATTTTTATTTTTATTTTATTTCCCTCCAAACTTGATCGACCCCAAAAGAGTATTCTTATTTTATTTTTTATTTATTTATTTATTTAAAATATTATTATTATATTTAAATAAATATGAAAATTAGTGTTCAAAAACAATTTTCCCTACCCTTGCAAAATTTGAATTTCAAATCAAATTGGGGACATGATAGTGTAATGCTTCAGGAGAGGGTATTGGAGAAGTTTTGATGCAGAATAGACATCCTACTGAAAAGATAATTGATATTCATAATTGCATGATTACAAAAGGAGACAAAAGCTCCTTATAAAGAAAAATCAAGACGATGTTTCCAAAAAGAAACCATCGTTAACAGAAGCTAACTAAAGCGGAAAAACTGAAAGATACTAAAACAACTAAAGCATAATTAAAGTTACTAAAAACTAACAAGAGCTAAGATGACCATTAATATTACATTTAATATTTTAATACCCTCCCTTAATGGTCATTGTACAAACATAAACTGGAGAAGCATAACCACATCGCGATTACAAATCCTTTCCCACAAAACAACCAAATCAAGACACCGACACTCAAACTATGAGCTTCCTTTGCTTCCAGGTAGTATAACTTTTTCCATTGAAACTCTGCATACTTTCCAACATGACGTCAAACAAAGCAGTCATCCCTCTCGTTTTCCAAAACGAGGTAACACTGTGATCAGCTGGCACAAAACCCTGGACATCAACTAGCACAACTCCCACGATTTTCCAAAAATCATCTTAAAAAGAGGCTCATAACAATAAGAATTTTCAGAAAAACCTTCGAAAACTCTTAAAAGTAAAGATTTTTTCAGAAAAAATCCTCGAAAAACCTTAGCAACAAAAACTCTTTTAGCAAATTTTTTTCAAAAAAAAACTGTGCAGAAATTTGTATTTGTCCCATAAAAATCTGTCAAAACTAGCTCAAAAAAAATTTCAAGCGGCCATGAAACCACAAATTCCAGAAAATCATGTAGGTACAGAAACCCTAGGCAAACCAAACCTGGGATTTAAAAATCGCATCTCCAAGAATTAGCACAAAACCCTAGGTGATTACCCAAGTCATGGCTTAGAGAGGCAAAAAAACCTACCAAAACCTTTCACAAACTACAGAACTCGTGATTACCAAAGATGACACCCAAAAATGCAAAGAACTGGCGTGCAATAAAACACAGAGAAAGATCCATGAACCAGTAGAAAAAAAGTGACCAGAAAGAAGAGTTTGCAGACGCCAGTCGCGTGAAAGAGACCCACAAACTCAGACAAAAATACGTGCAAAGTCGCACGGCCACAAAGAAACCCTCCAAATTTCGATGCAAAAAAAAAAGACCCAGAACTTTGTTGATCACATAAACAGTAGGGACGCCCAGAAACCTTCACGAAAAACAGGAAAAACTTCACTGAAAATGCCAAGAGATCCCAACGCGAGCAGAAGTTGCATTCTTTTCTCCTTTAAAGAAAATCGCCCAAAAACGAAAATACAAAAAGCCCTAGCCGCACCTTTCAAAAATGTCAAAAAATGTAGAAGAAAAAAATTGTGTCGTGATTTTTTTAAAAAACCCTCAACACAAACAAAGGAGATCGCGATTGTCAACAACCCACGAACTTCCTTCAGAAACCCACGATTCCTTCAAGAAACATTCAGATGCAATTTTTGCAAATAAACCCTCACAAAAAAAACTTCTGCGATTTTTCTCTTTAAAAAAAATCTTTCAAAAATTTCTCCAAAAATCACCTTCAAAAAAACTTCGAATTTCAACAAAATCGGTTCACAAAACTTGATTTTTATTTTTTTAAATTGGCGAAAAAAACACATCAGAGAAATTTCTAACAAAACATTTATACAGATCATAACAGTCTCAAGTTTTTCCTCAATCAACATGATTTGAATGATAGACAGCAAAAATGGGTAAGCAAACTTCAAGCCTATGATTTTGACATTGAGTATGTGAAGGGAAAGAATAATGTGGTGGCTAATGCACTCTCTAGGAAGCCTTATTTATGCTCTACGTTTGATATATCTACTCATTGGAAGGCTGCCATAATAGCTGAATATGCCAAAGATCCCTTTGCTACTGACATTCTAGAGGAAAAGTTGCATGATGATAGATATAAGGTGGTTATAGACCTCATCCTCTACAAAGATCATGTGTATCTTGTATTGAAATCTAAGGCTAGGGAGAGGATTATGAGAGCTTGTCATGATACACAGCTTGCTAGTCATCCGGCTTTCTACAAGACATACAAGCAAGTAAAAGAGTTTTTTCCATGGAAGGGACTAAAAAATGATGTATTGCAAAATTTAGATAGTGTTTGATGTGCCAACAAAACAAGATTGAGCATGTCTTTCTAGTTGGTTTGTTGCAGCCCCTACCCATCCCAAATCAAAAATGGGAAAAAATCTCCATGGATTTCATTACAAGGTTGCCTAAGGTGCAAGGGAAGGACTATATTTATGTGGTGGTTTATAGGCTTACAAAATATGCTCATTTCCATGCCATTCCTTCAAAGTTTAAGGCTCTTCAAGTTGTTGATCTATTTTTTAGAGAGACATTTATACTTCATGGGTTGCCCAAGAACATTGTGAGTGACAGGGATAGCAGGTTTATCAACTTGTTTTGGCAAGAACTTTTTCGTTTGACTCACACGGAATTGACTCCAAACACTAGCTACCATCCACAAACAGATGGGCAAACTGAAATTGTGAACAAATGGATTGAAGGCTACCTAAGGAACTATGTTACAAGGCAGCAAATAGCTTGGATTAAATTGTTACATTTGGGGGAGTTTTGCTACAACACCATGCATCACATGTCTATAGGTATGTCACCTTTCAAAGCTCTTTATGGTTATGATGCTACCTCATTGATTGACTTGATTCTTACCGATAGTAGGGTCCCTAGAGCAAAAGATGTGGTGCAACAAAGTATCAACATCTTGCATTCTCTCAAAGAGAATTTACAGCATGCTCAAAACTAGCAAAAGATGTATGCAGATCAGCACAAAACAGAAAGTTTTTGAGCTTGGCAATATGGTTTATGTAATGTCCCCATTTTAGGGTTCTCTTGCTCTGCAATTGGAGATGTCTTTCTGGGTTTGTGTCCACATGATCAGAAAGATAATTTGAGGTTACCATTGAGCTCAGATGGCATAGAGGAGTTCCACAATGCTTTCAGATGTTATTTTCGTCTTCCGGTTTGGGCTCCAAGATTCTTAGAGGGAGTTTCTATTTATAGTAAGTCACTCGATCAGCTCCGTTTGTCATTGTTCTTCATTGGGGTCACTCCACCGCAGTTAGTTTTCGATTCTGACGCATTCCGATAGTTTTCGTAAAATGAGTATATTAATGGCTTTATTTTAATTAAATTACTAAGGTTGCCAAATATTAATTAAAATATTTAAAAAGGCCTTTAGTGTTATAGCTCTTTGGAACCAAAATGAAGTGTTTTAAATCTTGGATGATGTAAACAAGGATGTTGCGTGTCAAAATATCATTATTTTAATGAAAAGGTCATTTTCAAAGCTAAAATGGAGTTAAAATTAAAAAGTGAATTTTAAAATAGAAGCTTGTTGAGATTTTGGCAAGAAAAGTATAAAAGGAGGTTATGAGAGCTCATTTGGTTATGCGATGTTTATTCTATTTCTCTTTTCGAAACCCTTGTGGTTTAGGAGATCAAACCTAGTTCATCTCAAACTTTTGGAGGACGAAACCCCTCTTGGAGAATATCATCCACAGTGGTGAAAGATCCTCTCTAGGTGATAGTTGATAGATTCATTCAGAGTCTATGCTTGTGCTTCATTTGCATATTTGAAGTTATTCGATTAACATTCCTAGCAAGATTGAGGTTGGGTTTATTATTTAGTTCCAGGCGATGTTATAAATCCATTCTTTAGTTGACAGATGAAAAATGATGCAGGTGTGATTTCGGGTATCATTTCTTATTTTTCTTCTTAACTGGCAATGATATTAATATATTAGAACAAGAGTTTAGAAGCACATTGAAAATTCTGGTTTGTGTCGTACACCTAGTCTAAGCCGTACATATTCCTAGCCGTACACCAGGTTTGGGTTTGCATATGAAATTTGGAGTCATAAATTAATGTGGGCAATAGTTCAAGGCTAATATTAAAGCTAAACAAACATTCTCGAGCAATAAAAACACAGGTTTAATGCTGAGTAGAAATTATATGAACTAGCCATACTCCCTACAGGGTCGTACATGCTGAATGGAAGCCGTACCTCTTGTGTGGATGGGGATTATTGTTTGGAGCAGCTTTAGTTGTGGGTATTGGATTTATAGCTATTTCTTGGCTGGGTGAATGTTTTTGAAACATTAAAATAAAGAGATTCATACTTGGTTTTTCCGAGTTCTGTCGTACATATACCTTTACAAGTGCCAGCCATACAGCATTGTTGTTGCAGTTTTTGATTGGAGTCAGACATGATTATGGGCATTGTTTAATAAGTCTTTCCTTGTCTTGGCAATCATTCTTGAACATTTAAACTGGTGTTTAATGCCTTCATATTTTCTGGGAGTTATCCATACAGTCTTGGCCAGCCGTACTTGCACATCATACTCAATAAATTAACACGAGTTACTGGGCTGAATGATTTGGCTGTTGGTATCTTTTCAAATGGAGAAAGAATGCTAAGCTTTCATTTCTTGTAAGTGCTGGTTTCACATTAGTGATGATGCAGATGGAACTAACTGTACATGGGTTGCATTCATATGACAGTTTTTATGTGCTGCACTATTCTGAACCATGCCATTCTACATGCTCAGAAAATTGTCTTTACATGTCCTAAAATGCAAGCTTTGGGAGTTTCTTGTGCCAAAGTGTGCCCTTTGAGACCTGCAGATTTGTAAGACCCTAACTGGAGCTAAGTTGCAACTGTAGAATCACATTCTGAATGCAGATTTGTATTCCAGGTCAGAATATTATTTGAATGTAAATTGCTCATTACTGTAACACAGTCCAGACTGTCATTAATCTATAAGTCTGTTCATTGTCATTGTTCAGTCTGAATGTAATTGTTGTTGTAGCCTTTACCAGTATAAATCATTGTAACTCAGTCATTCAGCATTGTATGAGGGTGTGATTCTTATTATGAAATCCATCCATGCATTTGAACGTATCGTGTAATAATTTATGCAATGAAATGGTGTGAGTTTGAATGGAGGTGATACTAGCTGAGTTTATATCAATGTTATGCATTCATCAAACCATTGCCACCCTCAAAACAATTAGCTTGCAAACTTATATCTGAAATCAGCAAATACACTCAGTTCAATATCCAGCTAAACAGCTTGACAAAATGTCAATATGTCAAACTGGATAAACAAAAAATTACCAGTCAAACAGGGGGGGAATATTCCAGTTTACTTGAGGTTGCAGCCATATAGACAGTCTACCCTCAAGGAGAATGGTGTAGAAAAGCTGAAGCCGAGGTTTTATGAACCTTATCGGATCGTAAGGAAGATTGGGGAGGTTGCCTATGAGCTCGAGTTGCCACAGGACAGCAGAATTCACAATATTTTTCATGTATCATGTCTCAAAAGGGCAATTGGACATAAACAATTTTAGCTGGGAAATTGCTAGTAAATTGCTTGCATTAACAAGAAGAGAGATTACATTATATAGAGATTACAAAGCACTGAAGCTATTAAATGAACTGACCTACTGCAACTAACTACAACTGTAGACATTAAATGTCTACCTACCTGAATAACTAAACTAGGAAAATATCTAACCTACTCACTACAAAAGACATTTAAGATGTCTTAACTAAAAAGTTACATTAGACATTTAAGATGTCTTAACTAACAAGTTACATTATTGACCATTAACAGTATAAAGGAATATAATATTCTAACACCCTCCCTTAATGGTCAATCTATCAAAAACACCAAGTTGCCCCCTGAATTTGACAAATTTATCCGGGCTCAAAGACTTGGTGAGAATATCTACAATCTGATCCGCTATCAGAACATACTGCAGCCAAACTAATCCGTCTTCTACCAGCTTGCGGATGTAGTGACAATGGAGCTCAACATGCTTGGTACGCTCATGGAAGACTGGATTTTTGGCCAGTTTGAGCACCCCCTGATTATCAGTGTACAAGGGAGAAGGTCCTGCTTGTGACATGTGCATGTCAGAAAGCATCCTGCAAAGCCAAATTGCCTCACATGCTGCCTTAACGGTTCCTCGATATTCTACTTCAGTTGAGGAAAGAGCTGTTAGATTTAGGATCAGAAATGAAAGCAATCAGAAAATGCAACACATAAGACAATGAACACCACAGATACCCTGGGGAAACCCTCCAACCTAGGGGAGAAAAACCCATCCAATATATCTCTTATATATTGATTGAATAAAAGCAGAAATCTGCTTACAACTCGGGCACAGCACAATGCCTATTTGATACAATGAATAAGAGCACCTCTCTAAGATGCAATACACATATGAGTATAACTCTCCTTGAAGTTGATCTGCTGCTACAGACTGATGATCTACTAAAAGTGTGAATTCCTTCTAGACATGCGAATTATAATAACTTGCTTGTAGAATGAATGATCATCTTCTTGTATAAATACGCAAGGGAGAGAAGGATCATGACTCTTCATGGAAGGAGGTCGGCCCATCATAAGGGACGTGTCTTTTAATATCAAGAAGTCAGCGTCTGAGAAATCGTGTTTTTCCAAGAATGGCAACTTAAATAAATATTAACAATATTTAATATTTATTTTATTTCTTTAATATATGGTGCCTTTCATAGTGTAAATCAGATATATATATAAATTGAATAGCCATAAGGCTACATTCAATTTATTGTCTTCAAGTATATCGTGCCTGGAAGTATGACGACTGACGCTATAACATTAACACTCCCTCTCAGCTAGGGAGCAATACTTCCAACAGCACAAGACATATCACCTCATCGTGATGTCAATCACCATGGCTACACCTATGTGAGAAAAGAAGCATATCACCTCATCGTGATATCAACCATCATTGCTACACCCATGTATGGCATGTACAAGTGCTCATCACTCAACGTGATGTTGTCACCTCATTGTGACGTTCACCATGGCTCTCCTAGAGGGTGAAAACACAAGTACAAGAAAAATCATCACAGACTCTCTCACGTGATGTTGTCATGGAGTCACACACATGACATCCACCATGGCTCTCCCAGAGGGTGGAAACAAGGGCTTTCACCTCAAATCTATCTCAAAGAGAAATGCATTAACAAGGGCTTGCACCTCAAATCTCTCTCAAAGAGAAATGCATTAGAGAGGATCGTTGATACTGAGACTTCTTCTCAACTAGAGCTTGATTCTCCACCATACCAAGCTTATCTCGAAAGTATACAAACTTTATCCTAGAGAGAGGCTTGGTGAGAATGTCTATTGTCTGCTCATCAGTGTTGATATACCTCAACGGAATTGCTTTCCTCAATACCATATCTCTAATATAATGGTATTTGATCTCAACATGTTTAGTTTTGTCATGAAACACAAGATTGACAGAAAGCTTCACAGGACTCTGGTTATCACAATGAATGATAGTAGGCTCCATTGATTGTCCAAACAATCCAGCAAGGAGCTTTTGAAGCCACACTGCTTCTCCAGCTGCCACACAAGCTGCAATATACTCGGCCTCAGTTGTACTCAGTGCCATAGAAGGCTGCTTCCTGCTACACCAGGATATCATCATAGACCCCAAACTGAAGCAACATCCAGAAGTACTCTTTCGATCAGTAACACACCCTGCCCAATCAGAATCAGTAAAACCATGCAACTTCAAATCCACACCTGAAGAATATCTCAACCCATATCCAACTGTGCCACACAAGTATCTTAGGATATGTTTTGTTGCAACTAGATGTATTTGCCTTGGTTCACACATGAACTAACTGAGTGCACTCACTACATAGCAAATATCTGGTCTAGTATCAATAATCCAATCAACTACCTGTACATAGTAGGATCCACCAGATCTGAACTAGTTGCAGCCTCCTTTAACTTCTTGAAAAATGGGTTTTCATAGGTGTAGATATGGATTTACAATCCATCATACCAAATCTCTTCAAGATGACTATAGCATACTTCCCTTGACTCAGAATGATCTCATTAGGCCTCTGCCAACCTTCAAGGAAGTAATGCATGTATCCAAGATCCTTCATTTCAAATTTAAAAGATAACATCTTCTTGTATTTGATAATGAGGTGATCTTCTTCAGTAAGAAATAAATCATGAACATAAAGAACCAAGATCAACTAGATTACCATCTTCTTCAAGTTTCGTAGGCTCCCTCTGAATCTTCAAGTGCTTGCATCAATCTTTTGACCTCATCATCCAAGATTGCCTGCAACGCTTGCATTAGAGAAATGGTTTCCAGTGCACACCTTTGTAGAGATTCAGGGCTGTCCTCTTCGACCTTATCCCAGATCACTCTATTTTAAATAGGTTTGCGGAGCTACCAATGTTAAATCTAGGTTGACTGACTTGAGCAATTCTGATCTCAACTGCTGAAGAGGATCTTCAAGGATTTAGCATCAGGCCTTGCAACACTACAACCCTTACTTATTCTTGGCGAGTCAAAGAACTCCCTTTGAAGGTTAATTCTTCCTCTTTGAAGAGATGTCTTCAGCCATCCACTCAGTCTCATGGCTGCAAGCAATGCCTCCATTCTTCAACCTACAGGATGCATCAAGCTCTTCTTGAAAGCAATCTCTTACGCTTCTTGGTCCGTCCTGAAAGCATTAAGAGATTACTAATAGTTCATGGAACTCAACTATCTCGAAGAGAAATATCAATGCTAGAAGCATACATGATTGACTATCTCAATGTTATAGCATGAATTAATAACTACATAAAAAATTCATGAACATTATTCAACCATGAAATACTTATCTCATTGAAATCAAGATCTACTTAAGTAATCCCAAATAATTAATTCATCATTCATCTTCGTTGATTCTAACATGTCTTTCTTCCATCTTTACTGTTCTCGGAAGAGCTAATCTCAGCATAACAATAGACAATCTCTTTAAATATTCTGATTATGGTAACAATTGTTGTAGTTCATGCTATCCCGGTGATGCCTTTTGCACAGCTTGTTTCAATACATATATCGGCTCTTAGTTCATTAACTTTGGCCTCAGAAGGCTTCGATTTCCCCCGCAGTAGAGAATGGTGTCCGATGGATATTATGAAGGATTCGACACTTCTTATTTCAATGTCGACTTCACACTCCGACAACTAGCAATGGAACAAGTTACCAGGCTTGTAGGTCTTGATACTACCTAGCAGTTGTATATTGTGATTCTCCATGTAAGCTCCAACAAGGATATCCCCGTGCTCCTGAGATACTCGAGCAACATAAAAAGACATTGTAGACTTATCAAGAAATACCCGTCCAATGCCAATAATAATCTCGATCAGCATACAGGAGGAATATGATGCCAGTGCCGATAATAATTACGAACAACATAAATGCCCGATGTCAAGTCTTTTGATTCTTCCACACCTTTGAAATATAACGACATCATCTTTGTATATCCTCTAGCACATTAATAATGAAGTCTTTAGTGAGATGTATATGGAATCCCTTAATTCGATCATCATGATCAATCTTTCAAAGCCCCAAAATACTTAAGTTTGCTGCTCTCAACCAGGCACAGTTTCCTTCATGTTTGCCTTGTAAGATCAGGAAAAGACTTTCATGAACAGTAATGTCCCATGCGGCATTTTTTCCAAACCTCACATTTCACTCAAACTGCTTAACAATTCTGATCGGATCTTTTCCGAAACCCACTTTGATACCATGTTAGATTTCGGATCATAAATGAAAGCAATCAGAAAATGCAGCACATAAGACAATGAACACCACAGATACCTTGGGAAAACCCTCCAACCTGAGGGAGAAAAACCCAGCCAATATATCTCTTACATATTGATTGAATAAGAGCAGAAATCTGCTTACAACTCAGGCACAACACAATGCCGATTTGATACAATGAATAAGAGCACCTCTCTAAGATGCAATACACAAATGAGTATAGCTCTCCTTGAAGTCGATAAGCTGCTACAGACTAATGATCTATTGAAAAAGTGTGAATTCCTTCTAGACATGTGAATTATAATAACTTGCTTGTAGAATGAATGATCATCTTCTTGTATAAATATGCAAGGGAGAGAAGGATCATGACTCTTCATGGAAGGAGGTTGGCCCATCATAAGGGACGTGTCTTTTAATATCAAGAAGTTGGCCTCTATGAGAAATCGCATTTTTCCAAGAATGGCGACTTAAATAAATATTAACAATATTTAATATTTATTTTATTTCTTTAATATATGGTGCCTTTTCATAGTGTAAATCAAATATATATATATATATATATATAAATTGAATAGCCATAAGGCTACATTCAATTTATTGTCTTCAAGTAAATCGCGCCTGGAAGTATGATGACTGACGTTGTAATATTAACAAGAGCCACTGCATGTTGCTTCTTGTTGGTCCATGTTACAGCACCTGTACCCAAACTGAATACATATCCAGAAGTAGATTTGCGATCTTCTACTGGACCTGCCCAATCTGAATCTGTATAACCAATCAGCTTTGGATCCTTGCATTTGCCATACAAAATGCCATAATTTGAAGTGCCCTTAACATATCTCAGCACTCGCTTCGCTGCAATCCAATGATCAACTTTTGGAGCTGTCATGAAGAGAGAAATGTAGCTCACGGCAAAACTAATGTCAGGTCTAATGGCATTGAGATAGATGAGACTGCCCACTAGTTGCCTGAATGTTGTTTCATCGACCGGAGGTGAATCAGAGTTGGCTGACAACTTCAACCCCTTTTCCATAGGTGTGGAGACAAGTTTACAATCCTACATCCAAAACTTGTCAAGCAGACTTTTGGCTTATTTGGACTGAGAGATAAAAATCCTACCAATGGTCTGCCAAACCTCAATACCCAAACAATAATGGAGAAGCCCCAAATCTATCATGTCAAAAGCCTGACACAAATCCTATTTGATTGCTACAATCAAATGTGTTGAACTACCAGTAATGATCAAGTCATCAACATAGATAACAAAAAACAAAACATCATCACTAGAGTGCTTGACATACAGATTAGAGTCAGAAGGGCTGCGTTGAAAACCATGATCAATCAAGTACTGATCAATGTTGATGTACCATGCACAGGGAGCCTGTTTCACTCCATAGAGTGCTTTCACGAGCCTACATACCTGATGTTCTTTGCCGACAACCTTGAAACCAGGAGGTTGCGTCATGTAGAATTCTTCCTGCAGCTCACCGTTGAGGAAGGCACTCTTGACATCCATCTGATGAACTGTCCATCCAAATTGGGCTAATTGGGCTGCAATAGCGAGAAGAAGACGAATTGTGCTCATCTTGGCAGTAGGAGCAAAAGTCTCCTCATAATCAATGCCCTCCCATTGTGTGAATCAACTAATTTGGCCTTGTATTTATCCAAAGTGATATTTGCATGATACTTGACCTTATAAACCCATTTGCAACTGATAGGTTTCTTCCCAGGAGGAAGATCAGAAAGAACCCAAGTGTGATTCTTCAGAAGACTATGGTATTCGGTCTCCATAGCCTTTTCCCACTCTGGAATTCCTTTAGCCTTTGAATATGTCTGAGGCTCATAGATGTTGTGGATGTTGGCCATAAGAGCAAAATTGATTGTATTTTGCTGCTTGTGCTTTCTGCGAGCTGATCTACCCTCAATGAGTTCATCATCATGAAGATCTCTGATAGTCTTGAGCCACCACTTCTTCAAAGTCATCTTCTAGGATAGTCTAGAGCAAAGTCATCTGGATATGAATCCTGAGGAAAATCAGGTGGTGCTAGATCATGACTGGTAGACTCCTCATCTTCAAAGTCAGAATGCTCTGAAGCCCTCCCATCAGGGGAACCAAAAGGAAGACGAACACCCTCATCAGAAACCTTCATAAGTTGATTCTCAGGGCTGGTAGTAGGAACAAATGGACCAGTAGTCTCATCAATCACAACATCACGACTGAATATGAGACAATCCATCTCCACATCAATCAACCTATATGCCTTGTGATTATCGATGTAACCAGTAAACATAAATTTTTGGCTCTTGGAGTCCAACTTGGCATGCTTGGCTTCTAGAATCCATACATGAGCTGTAGAACCAAAGACTTTCAGATGGCCCACCTTAGGCTTATGTCCTAACCAAGCTTCTTCAGGAGTCATCTTCTAAACGGCCTATGTAGGTGACCAATTCAGGAGGTAGACTACAGTATAAACTGCTTCAGCCCGATATTTCTTAGGGACATTTTTGTACTACATCATAGAATGAGCCATTTCAGCAATGGTGCAATTCCTACATTCAACGACACCATTCTGCTAAGGAGTGTATGGTGTGGTGAGTTGGCGTTTAATGCCATGTGCAGCACAAAAAGTAGAGAAGTCAGCTAAACAAAACTCACCCCCATTATGTGACCTTAGAATGACAATCTAAGAACTTGATTCTTTCTCAACTAAGGCCTTATACTCTAAAATGTACTAAACACATCTGATTTATGTTTCAAAATATACACCCACATTTTTCTACTGAAATCATCAACAAATAATAAAAAGTACTTGGATCTAGTAACAGATGGAGTGTTCATCGGTCCACATACATCAGCGTGAACCAATTGAAGTACCTTGGAGGCTCACCAAGAATCACCATTTGAGAATGGTGTCCGATGTTGCTTCCTAGCTTGACAGGCTCCACAACTCCATGATTTTGAGTTTGGATCTCAGGTAGACCAGCAACCAAACCCTCCTGAGACAGTTGAGAGAGATAGTGCACATTCAAGTGCCCATAACGTTGATGCCAAAGTTTGTTGATGGAAGTACTCCTGGCTGCCAGAGCGTGCTCCTGAGAATCACCGGAATCAGCAAGTCTATATAGACCATGATCCTCAAGTCCCATAGCGATCGTAGTACGTGTCTCCTTGTCAACAATGTTGCAGGTGGACGAACTGAAAATAACATCCAACTGGGGAGAATGCTTCATGATCTGGCTGACGGAGAGAAGATTATGTTCCATGCCTGGAACATAGTAGACATCGAGAAATAGTAAATTTCTCCCTCCATAATGAATCTAAACATTGCCCTTAACAGCAATTGTGTACTCTTCGCCTCCTCCAAAGATCACTGAATTAGTGAATGGTTCATATTTGGTGAACCAATCTCGATGATAAGTAAAATGTCAAGAATCCATTAAATCAATATACCAGGCAAAAGATTGTACTGGATCTGTTGTTCTCTTGGCCATAAAAGCATAGAATGCAGATTCTTTTTGCTCAGAATGCTCTGCAACATTTGCCTTTTGTTGAGACCCTCCTTGCTTCTTTTGTTCAGAAGCCAACCGAATTCGACAATCATCCTTCATGTGACCATATTTATGGCAATAATTGCGCTGAACGTTCTTCTTCTTGCTGTCCTGAGAAGAACCAGAGTCCTTCGAATGAGAAGATTGAGCCTTCCCTTTGTTCTTAACAGAAGATTTGGCAGAGAATGCTTGCTCTGTGGAGGTGGAATTGGTACTGCTTCCAAACTGTTGTCGCCATCGATCCTGCTACAAGAGCTTGTTGCAAAGATCTTCAAATTTGAGATCAATATTGGTGGAGGTGATATTCAGCATCTCGATGAAATGCTCATATGAACATGGGAGACTCTTCAGAGTAATGACCACCATATCTTCTTCCTCCATTGTTCGACCAATAGCTTTCAGCTGGTCGCGGATCTCCTTTATCTTTGTCAAATGCTCCTGGAGAGAGGTTTTCTCGTCCATCATTATCGAAAAGAGCATGTTCTTAAGAAAGAATGCATGACTCTTAAGAAAGAATGCATGACTCTTATTTGACGTTTCATGGAGGTCCTTCAAGTACGTCCAGACCTCAGCAGTTGTTTTGCCTGATGGCACTTGTGGCAGTTGGTCGTCAGTTACTGAAAGCTTGATGAGCATGACAGCTTCCCGGTTGCGTTCATCCCATTTGTCCTGGTCCTTTCCGACTACAGTGGGATGCGGTGAGTTCCCCAAAACGACCTGATCAAGGCAACG
The DNA here is from genome assembly GCA_007115665.2 of Sequoiadendron giganteum. NCBI lineage: Eukaryota > Viridiplantae > Streptophyta > Pinopsida > Cupressales > Cupressaceae > Sequoiadendron > Sequoiadendron giganteum. Next base: position 481,200,766 of record CM021101.1, on the reverse strand, counting down.
ATATTCAAAGATTGTAAGCATGCGTTGCTTCCAGGTGTTGTAATTCTTCCCATTGAACTTTTGGCTGCTTTTGAGCATTATATTTGTCAAAGATGACATCACGTACCTTGAAGTCAAACTGGTGAAGGCACAAAACACATTGCACTGAAACAAGTTTTGCAAGACAAATTTTAAGGCAAAAATTGAAACCCTAGCACGGATTTCGAGGTATAAAACCAATGCAAAGTTTTTAAGACAAAACCCAGAAAATTTCGAGCAACACCCACTTGCACAAATTTTGAGGCACAAAAAACAAGGCACCCAAAAAAATCTAAGACCAACCCAGTTGAGCTTTCAAAAAACCCACAAGGAATCTGCAATCAGAAAAAAAAAAAAGACTTCAGATGAAGAAGATATGAGCAAAACCCTAGTCGGCTCTTCAGGAACCCACGATTTCCAGAGAAATGAAGAAAAAACACAAGTGTAGGAGCAGAAAATGCACATCCAACACGAACACGAGCTAGGGCACACACAAAACGTCCAAGATGAAGACAAAAACACGACCCAAAAATCTTCAAAAAACGCGTGCAAACAGAAGATGAAATCCACGGCCCGAAAAAAACCAGAAAAATCTTTTGAAAAATTTCTTGGAGAAAAAAATTTGAATTTTAAAAGGGCTCTGATACCATGAAACAATTTTAGCTTGTAAATTGCTTGCATTAACAAGAAGAGAGATTACAAAGCACTGAAGATATTAAATGAACTGACCTACTACAACTAACTACAACTATAGACATTAAATGTCTACCTACCTGAATAACTAAACTAGGAAAATATCTAACCTACTCACTACAGAAGACATTTAAGATGTCTTAACTAACAAGTTACATTATTGACCATTAACAGTATAAAGGAATATAATATTCTAATAGGACAATAGGTCACACCATCAATAGAACTACCCCCTCTTGATGATGAAGGCAAATTGATACTTGAACCCAAAACGGTATTGGATGTGAGGGAGAAAAGGTTGAGGAACAAGGTCATTTCGGAGTGCTTGGTGAAATGAAAGAATTTTCCAATCGAAGATGCAACGTAGGAAGGAGTGGAGATCTTCGAGCATCCAAATTTGATGTTGCTTGAGGGCAAGCTAAATCTAGGCGGGGAGGATTGTCATGTCCCCAAATTTTATTGGGCTCCAAATTCATAAGTTGGGCAAAAATAGTGTTTTTTAACACTAATCTAAATTTTAATATTATTAATAATATAATAATAATATTATGGTTTTTAAAATAATAATAATATTTACTCTTTGAATCTAGCCGACCCAATTGGGAAGGCATTGATGATTGCATATATATACTTGACGATTTTGTTTGAAAAACATGACCACAGTTTTGGATGACTTGTCTAGCCTCTTGCAAGGACGTAAACCTCTGCAAGGTCACACAAGGTTGTACACTCATCTCCCCTTGCAGCTGTGGATTCTTTCTTCCTACACTTAGCATGATTCATTCCTAATTCTTTGTGATCACCATTGCCAAGTCTGAGCTGAGGAGTAAAGCAAATAAGAGGCATAGTGGTGGAGCCCCTAGCTCATGCCACCCCTTTGAGAACTGTCAGTTATTCCACACGGCAACATCCTTGAGCGAATAAATAGACAATGGTATTGGCACCACTAAAAGGGCGACAAACATCAACTCATACCGTGATCCTCCTAAGTTGGGCGCACTTACTCACATTGCAGGTTCCATAGCGAATCGCATAGGGAAGTCAATTCCATGTTAATTGTGGGGCAGTCGAGAAGTAATAACATTTCATTCGCCTGTGCAAACGCATACCACCTACAAGAGCTGCTAGGATGTGTTAGTTTTAGGATTAGAAATTCAATAAGCAGAAATGCAGCACATAAGACAATGAACACAACAAGATACCCTGGGAAAACCCTCCTTCTTGAGGGAGAAAAACCCAACAAATATATCACTTATATATTGAAGTAATAAGAGCAGAAATCTGCTTACAACTCAGGCACAACACAATGTCGAGTTTGATACAATGAATAATAGCACTCTCCTAGATGCGAAGATACAAACTGAATATGTTTCTCCTTGAAATCGAAATGCTGTATCAAGATGATGATCTGCCACTCAAGTGCGAACATCTTCTAGGAATGTGAATATGATGAAATGAACTTGATGATCAAATGAGAGATCATCACCTTGTATTTATACAAAACAAAGTGACTCTTCATGAGGTTGGCCTCATTAAGAATTTACAATAATTAAATAGGTCGGCCACCATAAAGAAGTCGGCCCAAATAAATAATAAATATTATTTCTTTAGTGAAGCGCCCCTTCACTTATATCGATCAACAATAAATTTAATAGCTGATAGGCTATATTGAATTTATTCCTTCAAAGTCGTGGCTAGAAGGATGAGGCCCGAAGCTATTCTAACATCAACACTCCCTCTCAGCTAGGGAGGAATACTTCCAGCTGACCAATGTCATGAAATGGCATCCACAAAGGCTACACCCAAATGTGAAAGAAGCTTATCACGGATTCACTGAATCGTGATATCAACCATCATGGCTATTCACATGTATGGTAAAGCATATGTGCACAAGTGCCCATCACGGAATCACTCAACATGATGTCATCTCAACATGACGTTCACCATGCCTACATCTAGAGGGTGAATAAACACAAGTACAAGAAAATCATCACGGACTCTCGCACGTGATGTTGTCATGGAGTCACTCAACATGACGTCCACCGTGGCTACTCCCAGAGGGTGGAAACAAGGGATTACACCTCAAATTTCTCTCACAAAGAAAAATGCATTAGAGCAAATCATAGAAGATCACTGAAGCTGAGTCCCCCTCTCAGTTAGGGCTTTTTTCTCCACAATACCAAGCTTGTCTCGAAAATACACAAACTTTACTCTGGAGAAAGGCTTGGTGAGAATGTTTGTCGTCTGCTCATCAGTGCTAATATACTTCATCTAGATTGCTTTCCTCAATACCATATCTCTGATATAGTGGTATTTGATCTCAACATGTTTGGTTATGTCACGAAACACTGGATTGACAGAAAACTTCACACAGCTTTGATTATCACAATGAATGACAGTCGGCTCCAATGATTGTCCAAACAATCCTACAAGGAGCTTTCAAAGCTACATTGCTTCTCAAGTTGCCACACACGCTGCAATGTACTCGGCCTTTGCGGCGCTCAGTGCCACTGAAAATTGCTTCCTGCTACACCAGGAGATCATCGCAAACCCCAAACTGAAACAACACCCAGAGGTGCTCTTTTGATCAGCAACACACCCTGCCCAATCAGAATTAGTATAACCATGCAGCTTCAAGTCCACACCAGAAGAATATCTCAAGCCATACCCAACTGTGCCATGCAAGTATCTCAGGATATGCTTTGCTGCAACTAGGTGTATTTGCCTTGGTTCACACATGCACTAACTAAGTGCACTCACTGCATAGCAAATATCTGGTCCAGTATTGACTAGATACATCAATGATCCAATCAACTGCTTGTACATAGTAGGATCCACCAGATCTGAACTAGCTGCAACCTCCTTTAACTTTTGAAAATTGGTTTCCATAGGTGTAGACATGGATTTGCAATCCATCATACCAAATCTCTTCAAGATGTCTATTGTGTACTTCCCTTGACTTAGAATGATCTCAATAGGCTTATGCCATACTTCTAAACCAAGGAAGTAATGCATGACTTAAGATCCCTCATTTCAAATTCAGAAGCCAACTCCTTCTTGCATTTGATAATGAGGTGTTCTTCTCTAGTAAGAAATAGATCATCAACATAGAGAACCAAGATCAATGCTTTGCCATCAATTACCTTGAAGTACAGGTTTGAATCAGCATCATTCTTGGAGAAGCCCAAGCTCAACAGGTATCGATCAATCTTCTCATACCAAGCACGAGGAGCTTGCTTAAGGCCATACAAAGCCTTTTTTAATCTGCAAACATGAGACTCCTTCCCATGAACTTCAAAGCCATCAGGTTGCTCAATGTATACTTCTTCTTCAATTACAACATTTAGAAATGTTGTCTTCACATCTATCTGGTGTAACTTCCATCTTTTAGCTGTTGCAATGGCAATGATAGTCTTGATGGAGGTATAACAAGCAACTGGAGCAAAGTTTTCCTCATAGTCTATTCCCTCTTTCTGAGAGAATCCTCTAGCCACAAATCTAGCCTTGTACTTCTCAATGCTTCCATCAGCCGCATGCTTGATCTTGAAAAGCCACTTAGAAGATACAACAGATTTGCCTTTTGGTCTAGGTACAATGTCCCAAACATTGTTCTTGAGGATAGATTAATATTCTTCAGCCATAGCATTTCTCCATACTTGCGGACTTCTAGCTTCCTCAACACTGGAAGGTTCAAACTCAATGATTTGACTCATCAATGCAGCATAGTTTGAAAACTTGTGAGGTCTTTTGCTCTATCTAAATGTTCCTCTAGGGGCTGCAAACTTTTTTGCCTCCTGCATTGTTTGCCTAGCCCATAGAGATATCTTTCGACCTATGAAAATATCTCTTGGCCCATTAGTTGGTTCCAAAGGCTCAACTGAATCACCATCCTCTTCTGGTTTAGTAGACTCCCTTTGAATCTCCAAGTTCTTGCATCAACCTCCTAACCTCCTCGTCCAAGGTTGCCTCTGTTGGTTTGTCAGACTCCCTCTGAAGGTTAATTCCTCCTCTTCGAAGAAACTGATCACAATGACAACCTGAATAGGTTCTTCCTCTTCGAGAGATGTCTTCAGCCACCAACTCAGTCGCATGGCTGCAAGCTATGACTCCATGCTTGATCATTTCTCCAGTCGGCATGACTTCCTCACAGGATGCCTCAAGCTCTTCCTCTCTATGCGATCTCTCATCACCCTCTAGCTTCTCGATCCATCCTACAAGCATTATAGAGAGAGATTACTAAAAGTTCATAGAACTCAACTATCTCGAAGAGAAATATCAATGCTAGAAGCATATATGATCAATGTTATAGCATGAATTAATTACATAAGAAATTCATGAATATTATTCAAAAGTACAAACAAAAATGCTTATCTCTTTATTACAAACATCAAGCAGTGATGCCTTTCCAGTACATGATGAGTAGCCAACCGGCGAAGGTACTTCTCCAAGGCTATCCTCAGCTGCTCAATAGTTTCTTCCTTGAGCAGAGCATAAAGAAGTTTTTCACAGCATGAAGGATAGCACCAGTCATATCTATTAAAAAACCAAGATCACTTGCATGCAAATGAATACCTGTCACATGCAAAAGACATTCAGAACAAACAAGAAGTTATGTAAACCTCAAAGTGTAAAATGCATTATTAGAATCTCAGTTATTACAAAGAGATCAATCCTTATGAAAGATCAAGAAACCCTAAAAGGGAAACCCTAAATGAAACCCTAGTGTGCACACTTAATAATTAATAAATAATTATTAATGTGCCTAAGTTTAGCTTAAGCAACTAAAGGAATAAGTGACTTAATTAATTAACCAGTATAATATAATTAATTAAGCATATAACTTATTACTCTAACACCCCCCCTTAAGATGAACTTAGGAAAAAGCTAAAACACTAGAAGAAGATGCATGCAAGCAAAGATGGGTCCCGGCAACTAGGCCTGATCAGGTACTCATTTACAAATGCAAAAAAGAAGTAGAGGAGGAAAACCCAGTGGGACAAAACCCCCCTACAATGATATGACATGCTGCAAAGAAGCACTGGAAGAACGTTGTAGAGTAACACTGGAACCGCAATCTGGCAAGCAAAGAAAGATACTTTTGTCTACAAGAAACCATATCGGAATCATAATGATGCAACAGCAGACCCGATGCCACAGAACACTCGAAAACTCCAAACGGGAACAACCCTGGAATCTATGAAGCAGCAGTCAATTATTGAATGATGTATCACTGAAAACGAAGTGCAAAGATGCAAGATGCACTCTCCCAACTATCAAAATATCCAAGTGATCTCCAAAACACCCATCGGGCCAAATCTGGATTAATGAAAAACCTGGGACAGATACAGAAAAAAGTGCATGGGCAGCAACATAAAGCTCCTCAATACCTTTCCAACGCCGCAAAGATAGCGAAAATCGGAGATCGTGGCAAAGAGTTATGAGCTCGGAAGCATAAAATAAACATCTAACTTCAACCAGCAATAAATGTAGTAAAACAGGAAAATACTAAAAAATAAACTGCACCAAATGAAAGTGCTCGGAACCAGCTTTCCAGCGATATCTCGTTTGCTCGATTTCGATACCGTATGCCCAAGTTATGCCAAAAACAAAAAAACTGCTCTTTTAGGGAAAATTAGGGCTAGGAGGGGCAAAGAGAGTCGTACGGGCGATGACGTCATGTTGACGTCAGCACTTCACGACAAAAACTTTGACGGCCATCTGGCCGTCGCCACAAAAAATCAGCCCCCCTGCATAAAAAATTGACAGAGCCCCTGGTCACTGATATGACCAGGGGCCGGTTGCTGGAGATGGCCGGGGGCCGGGCGCTCATAGAACCGACAGTCGAGCTGCAGAAGCCCTCATGGCTGGCGGAGGGCGCCTATCGGAGCCCACGGGGGCTGGGCGGTGCAGGGTGGCGGAGCCACTGGCGGCGGCGACGCGTGGGTGGCGCCCACCTGGCGAGTGGGCGGTGTTGAACATTATAACTAGCAGCACAAATTTTTTTCGAAAAAACATGCGTTTTAAATTTTTTTTTCGAAAAACGTGCCTTGGGGAGCGTGCTGGGGAGGCCGTACGACCTCCCTGGCAAAAAAAATTTGCCTCCCAGACTAACTTCACCAAAAACGACGATTTGACAGGCGTTTCTAGGGTTTTGGGACGTTGCGAACGTGATGGCGACGTCTGTTTGAGCCCATAGTGTCCCAAAAAATTGGCTACCCCCAGATCTTGCAAAAAAGATGCTTGTGGAAACCCTTGCACTTCAAATTCACAGAGAGGCCATATCTTCAGATCACGAACAGGCAGCTACAGGTCTGGAGCTCTGATACCATATTAAAAAACCAAAATCACCTGCATGCAAATGAATACCTGTCACATGCAAAAGACATTCAGAACAAACAAGAAGTTCTGTAAACCTCAAAGTGTAAAATGCATTATTAGAATCTTAGTTATTACAAAGAGATCAATCCTTATGAAGGAGATCAAGAAACCCTAAAAAGGAAACCTTAAATGAAACCCTTGTGTGCACACTTAATAATTAATAAATAATTATTAATGTGTCTAAGTTTAGCTTAAGCAACTAAAGGAATAACTGACTTAATTAATTAACCAGTATGATATAATTAATTAAGCATATAACTTATTACTCTAACAATATCACCATGTACTGAAAAATATATTGAGAGCATCGCATCATCATAGCCACGAATTTGACCAGGCATCTTAAGAATGCATGCTAGAGTTATCTCCCTTCCTTCCTGTAGTTACGTCCTCCATATACAAGATCAAATTACTGACTTAGCGCTCAGAATTGCTGCCTCTTCAAAGTATGAATTCCACACACTTTATACAATTTATAGTGACCCGAAATCACACAGACAACACATGCAAGGCACAACATATGTTCAAGACAATGAAGTAAGCTATCAAATCTACAATAAGCACCACATATACTCAACTTCAGATGAAAATAGACGCTATAATCTTCACTCATGGCATCAAAAGATTTTAATCTTCAGAATTATGCGATGCAAACTGAAATCTGCAGACACCCTCAATAATGCTTGCGCCAGGAATTAAAAAAACGCTTCTTTTTTTAGTGTGACACCAGCACTCTATTCTCATTGGCGGCATCCTTCTAAGCTTCACCCAATAACAGATCTTCAGTATCCAAGAGTTCAACGCACATAACTATTCTCCATCGCCTGGCCTGTAGTATACAAGATTCCCAACTGTAAGAGTTTGCCGCACCAGCCACTCTGATCCAAATTCAACTTATGAATGTCGACCAAGGGCAAAATCATCTGTCAGAATCAATGATTCAATCTATTGCTCAGCCATCTCAAGGGCTACGTCCTTCATGGCCACCATAAAGACTGCTTAACAAATCTGATCAGATCTTCATATAAACCCGCTCTGATACCATGTTAGTTTTTAGGATCAGAAATGAAAGCAATCAGAAAATTCAACACATAAGACAATGAACACAACAAGATACCCTGAGAAAACCCTCCTTCTTAAGGGAGAAAAACCCAGCAAATATATCGCTTATATATTGAAGTAATAAGAGCAGAAATCTGCTTACAACTTCGACACAACACAATGCCGAATTTGATACAATGAATAATAGCACCTCTCCTAGATGCAAAGATACAAACTAAATATGTTTCTCCTTGAAATCCAAATGCAGTATCAAGATGATGATCTGCTGCTTAAGTGCGAACGTCTTCTAGGAATGCGAATATGATGAAATGAACTTGATGATGTGACTCTTCATGAGGTCGGCCTCATTAAGAATTTACAATAATTAAATAGGTTCGCCACCATAAAGAAGTCAGCCCAAATAAATAATAAATATTATTTCTTTAGTGAAGAGCTTTTTCACTTATATTGATCAACAATAAATTTAATAGCCGATAGGCTATATTGAATTTATTCCTTCAAAGTCGTGGCTGGAAGGATGAGGCCCGAAGCTGTTCTAACATTAACAGGATGACTATCATATAACTCCTTTGGGTGCAGATCTGCCCAAACCTTTATCGCCAAATCTGAGTATGATTTGTATCATCTGATTGCTACTATTCTATATTTCATTGTTACTGTAGCCAGTATCTGGGTGGACAATTTACTATTGACATTTGGCAAGGGGTATTATTTGTAAACTCGGCTAGCACCTATTTGAAATTCTGTGCTGATCATTGTTAAGAGTTGTGACTAGCTTACTCAGTGGGAACTTGTTACCGCTTACTACAATTTATATACATTGATATATGGTTGGAGTACAGTTCACCTGTGTGATTATAATTCTTGCTGTTGTGAGTTTTGATCTGTGTATGACATTCATTCAGACCCGTGCATAGACTCCTCTGTCCACTTCAACTGATTATTGGGTGGAACTGATATTGTGCATTTTGTATTGGTGTGTGAAATCTGAATTTGGCTTCTTACAGGCGCTGCCTTCAACCATTTAAAAATTGCTGTCCTTTATCATAATCCTTGCCTTCAAAAACATTAATCCTTGCTGTCTTTGATAGTGAATCGCTGCACTTCTTATCGCTTCCCTTAATCACATCTTCCATATATATAATTTTATGTTTACTTATTTTATATTTACATATTATATGTTTCTGAATTTATTATTAACATATTTATTTTATATATAGTATTATATGATAATTATAATTATAATAATATAAATTGTTAAATTTATATTTATATTTTTAATATTTATATTGTTAATTTTCTTTTTATTTATTTGCATTTCAACGCTTTATACTTTAGTGTTGCAATTTCGGGGACGTGACATAATGCTACCTAGAGACGATATCTATTAGTTTCATCCTATATTGACTACAATATTTGGGTTAGACGATGTTGAGACACTGACAAGGCATGAAAATTTGTTCAATGAAATGCCGCAAGATATTGTCTCATGCATCTCTTCAATCTTTTGTTCATTATAGGCAGTGTTTCCTAAGGAATTTGGTATGTTTCCACTAAGCTCATTTTCTTGTAGACTAATTTGTCAAAATTTGATGAGCATCCTCACTTCAAAAGGAATGTTCCTAACAATTGATTCTTATAGAGTACAGGTTGCTTTGGTTGTGTGAGATTTCAATATTGCTGATGGAATAGGACCTATGAGACCATTGTTTAGCAATTGCAAAATAGTCAACTGTTACAAATTTCGTATGGAGGAAGGGATATTGCGCACCAACTGATTACCATAGAGGTAGAGCCAATGTAGTTGGAAAAAAATGCCTATTTTAGGAGGAATAGGTCCATGGAGATCATTCTTTGACAAGTCCAAGTGCATTAAGGTTAGAGATTTTTGATAGAGAGAATCCAAATCTGATTCTTTATCTTTGGTACATCAACTGGACATTCTACGTAAGAAAAACTTTGAAGAGTGTAATTGTGGCTAGGAGAGTTCTGAAATCCAAATGAAGGACAAAGATTCTGATATGTATGGTAAGAAATAAAAGTCACCACTTCTACGCATAGACACTTTTCAAATCAAAGAGTAATTTTAAATGCATAAAATTACAAAAGAAGTTGATAAAAGAGGGACTAATACAATTATACAACCATTTTTTTATACAACCAAAAAACCCATGTTTGAATCTATAGGGGAGCAACTAACACTTGAATCGGTATATCCTCATTCAAGTAGATCAAACTAGTTTGAACTCACCCTGGCACCTTATCTTTTATCACATGCCAAACTATAATATATTGGCCTTGGCGGGGTTACTCAACACCGTGGGGCAAGGGCATTATAATTATCAGACCTTTGAGAAATTCTAGTGGCATCCCATTTCTATATCGGCATTTCACAGAGATCATAACGATATCAAGGAAATCAATGATCGTTGCTTTAAGAAGCCATCGACAAGCATTATGTTTCTTAATCAAATTTGTTAAATCTAAGGTTTGCAACTTTTTAGAAGGTTGTAACCTTATAATTTGTCGATGATAATAGACTTTTTTTGGCTATTAAATCTATGACAAGGTCTATATAACATGACAACAATCAGTTTATAATATTTATGAACATCGTTTCATGACATTTTAGTTGTGCAGTTCATAATTAGATGGATGTCTTTGTAGTGGAAATTGAAATCTATTTTCTATTCAATAGTGATGGTCCTTTCTAGAATACCTTACTATAATAAGAGGTTTTAATACTTTTATTGAAATTTACCAAGTTCCACAGGGACACATTCCCCCCGCCCTCCCCAAATTCTAGTTGTCTCTCCGACCAAGACGTTTTGGAGACTTGGGGACGGCTGAGAAACGCCCCCCCCCTCCCCCCCCCGGTCGTCCCCCCACTGCCGCCGGGACTTGGGAAACTCCAAGGAAACGGCGAGGACACCTGGACGTCTCGAAGACATCTCAAGGAATCCTAGCCATCCCTCGAGCGTCTCGAAGACGCCCAGGCATCCCCCGCACCGGGACGTCCAAAAAAACTTTTTTTTTTAAATTTCTTTCACTTTTATTGAAATCTAAGCCTTGGGCCAAACCCTAAAGGCTTGTGGGACCCTTCTAAAAGCCTATAAACTAAACAAAACACTCTCATTCTTCATTTTTTTGCTCACATATGCCATTTGGTGTTTTGCAACAGCTAGGTGAAGAGGAAAACCAAGGTGAAGAGTGAGTTTGAGGTGCTGCAAGTGCAAGAGGGGTGAGAAGAAGAAAGAAGAAGAGAAGGAGGAGGAGCATTCTACACCTACTTCCACAAGGACGCATCCCCCCCCAAAAAATGAGCCGTCTCGGAGACGGGGATGTTTTTGAGACACGGAGACGTCAGGTAAACATCCCCCCACCGTCTCCATCCCCCCCCACCATCCCCTAAACGTTTCCTTCAAAAGGGGTGCAAAAGGGGTCTTCTTCGCGTCTCGGAGTCTTCTCGGCATCTCCAAGTTTCCCGCGTCCCCCTATTATAATAATGAATTTTATTTTAATTTAAATAACAAAGCTTTATTATAGTTAAATTTAAAGTTTAAAATTTTAATATTATTATTTATTAGTTTATTTGTTATTATAAATATAATATATTATATTATTAAATTTTTAAGACTTAGTCTAAACTCTAAAGTCAAGTCTAATTTAAATTTTTTTGTTTCATTTTTCATTTCCTTACCCATGCGTGCGACTGCATCTAAAGACTGCCTGAGAGTGAGAAGTGAGAAGTGAGAAGCTGTGCGTGGATTCATCAGGGCGGCATTATTTACCACTACCAGGTATTTTCATTCTGCAAAATCGATTTAGGTTTCATTTTTTTTTTTTTTTTCCATTTCAAAAAAGCCAACGCACGGGCTAGGGCAACGGTTGTTCATTCACAGGAATGCCTCAAAGGGATGTCAGCTCATGGAATACGATGACTACATGAGCTGACATCCCTTTGAGGCATTCGTTCAACATATAAAATATTAACAAATAATTTAATAATTATTAATTTTAAAAAATATATATTTTCCAAAGCAAAAGGTGGAAGCAGAGGCAAGGCATGTGAACTATTTGACTGAATGCATCAAGGCTTCCACAGGCAAGGCATGTGAACTATTTGACTGAATGCATCAAGGGCCCTTGATGCATTCAATCAAACAGTTCACATGCCTTGCCTATGCTTCCACATTTTGGCTTTTGCAGACCACCCTTGATGCATTCAATCAAACAGTTCACATGATGTTGATGTTATAGCAATGGGAGATATCTTTCTTTCAAATTTAAAAATGATGGATAAATAATACCAAGGCAAGTCGGACTTGCTATATATAATAATTTTATGAAGAGTCACCTTGTTTCTTAAAAGAGGCCAACCCAAATGAAGAGTCACCTAGTTTTGTATAAATACAAGGTGATGATCATTCATTTGATCATAAAGATACTTGAGCAGCAGATCATCATCTTGTAGCAGCAGATCATCATTTTGTAGCAGCAGACCGATTTCAAGGAGAAACATATTCATTTGTATCTTTGCATCTAGGAGAGGTGCTATTATTCATTGTATCAAATTCGAAATTGTGTTGGGCCTGAGTTGTAAGCAGATTTCTGCTCTTATTCCTTCAATATATATGAGATATATTTGCTGGGTTTTTCTCCCTCGAGTAGGAGGGTTTTCCTAGGGTATCTTGTTGTGTTCATTGTCTTATGTGTTGCATTTTCTGATTGCTTTCATTTCTGATCCTAAATCTAACATGGTATCAAAGCGGGTCTAAGAAAAGATCTGATCAGATTTGTTTAAGCAGTCAAGTCAACTTTTCATCAAGGGCAGATCTTGAAGTATCACAGATCTAAGGTTCAAATTATTTCTGACCTAAGGGCAAATCTTTGAAGGTGAATTTGTGCCAAAAAAAAAAAAAAGATGGTAAGCGGTGTCAAGGTAGAAGATAGGCTTGATGGAGCTTCAAACTTCAACTCTTGGAAACCCAGGGTACTCATTGCATTAGAGGAGAATGATCTTCTTGATTTCGTGGAAAGTGATATGCCCGAGCCTTCCGATGATACTAAGAAAATCCAATGGACGAAAAATGGCACGAAGGCTAGAAAGATCATGATAGACTCTGTGATGAATCACCTAGTACCAATCATCTCCAAGTTGAAGACAGCTAAAGAAATGTTTGATACTCTAAAAGGATTGCATGAGATCAACAACACCAGTAGAGCCCTTGCTTTGAGACAACAAACTAACCATGTAAAAATGGCTAAAAATGATTCAGTCATCTCATTCTTTATGAAGATTGGTGATTTGAGAGATCAGTTGAACGCTATTGGGGATATAATTGCAGACAGAGATCTTGTTATGTTGGCACTAAATGGTCTTCCTCAATCTTGGGAACCCTTTATTTAGAGCATCAATGGGAGATCCAAGTTGCCCAAGTTTGATCGTCTCCGAGCTGATTGTATTCAAGAACAGTCCAAGTTGGCAGCAAGAGGAATTGGGCGAAACTATCATGATGTCGAAAATCAAGTTCTTGCTACACATACTTCTAGAGAAAGAGGCAAAGGAAGAAAGAGGAATAGAGACAAAGAATCAAATTCTGCCCCAGATCCGAAGAAAAAGAAGGATCTCTCTCACATTCAATGTTTCAGGTGTGACAAGTATGGTCACTTTGCTCAAGATTGCAAATTAAGGTCTACACAACATGTTTCTAATGCGGAAATTGACATAGGGACATCTCAGAAGGAGCCTAGCTCTAAAGTTGATTCATAAGGTTTCTTATTCTAAAGTCGATCAATTTCTTCGAAGAAGAGGAAATGACATTCAGAGGGAGTCAAATTCAGAGAATTCAAGGCATGAGTTGAGAGCTTTCCAGGAAAAGGATTAAGGTTCTGAGATAGGTCAATGGATGGGAGTTCACTTCTAGAGGATTTCTTTGAAATCTCTAAGGCAGGGATCAAGAGGGAGTTTTGTGACTCACTAAGAAGAAGTGAAGGTTGTAGTGTTGCAAGGCCAAGTGCAGAATCCTTGGAAGACCTCTTTAGTAGCTGAGAACAGAATTGCACAAGACAATTAATCTGGATTTGACATTGGTAGCTCTGCAAACCTATTTAGAATAGGGTGATCTGGGATGAGGTCGAGGAGGACAGTCCTGGACTCAAGCAAGTCAATAGTGTCGGAAGTGTGCATTGGAAACCGCTCCTCTAAGGCAAGCATTGCAGATAATCTTGGACGAGGAGGTCAGGAGGTTGATGCAAGTACTTGGAGCTCCAGAGGGAGTCACATCATCATGAAGATTTGTTGTAATGTATATTTCTCTGAGACGGAGAAATATGAGGTGAAAGCCCTTGTAGTGTATATTTCTCTGAGACAAAGAAATATGAGGTGAAAGCCCTTGTAGTGTATATTTCTCTAAGTTTCTCTGAGACGGAGAAATATGAAGTGAAAGTCCTTGTAGTGTATATTTCTCTGAGATGGAGAAATATGAGGTGCGAGCCTTTGTTCATCTTTGTGATTGAGATGAGATGTCATCTTGAAAGACTCCATGACAACATCACATTAAGAGACTCCGTGATGAACCCTTGTACTTGTGTTTCTTTCCACACATGGGAGTAGCCATGGTGGACGTCATGTTGAGAGACTCCATGACGACATCACGTTGAGAGACTCCGTAATGAACCTTTGTGTTTTCCACAAATGGGTGTAGCCATTGTGGGCATCATGTTGAGAGACTCCATGACGTGGATATCTAGAAAGATACCTCCCTAGCTAAGAGGGAGTGTTGATGTTATAGCAGTGGGAGATATCTTTCTCTCAAATTTAAAAATGATGGATAAATAATACCAAGGCAAGTCGGACTTGCTATATATAATAATTTTATGAAGAGTCACCTTGTTTCTTAAAAGAGGCCAACCCAAATGAAGAGTCACCTAGATTTGTATAAATACAAGGTGATGATCATTCACTTGATCATAAAGTTCATTCATCATAATTCACATTCCTAGAAGAAGCTCATACTTGAGCAGCAGATCATCATCTTGTAGCAGCAGATCATCATTTTGTAGCAGCAGACCGATTTCAAGGAGAAACATATTCATTTGTATCTTTGCATCTAGGAGAGGTGCTATTATTCATTGTATCAAATTCGGCATTGTGTTCGGCCTGAGTTGTAAGCAGATTTCTGCTCTTATTCCTTCAATAAATAAGAGATATATTTGCTGGGTTTTTCTCCCTCGAGTAGGAGGGTTTTCCCAGGGTATCTTGTTGTGTTCATTGTCTTATGTGTTGCATTTTCTGATTGCTTTCATTTCTGATCCTAAATCTAACACCTAATGCCTTGCCTGTGCTTCCACATTTTGCAGACCATAATGGCATAAATTTAAAATTGTGCATATCTTGCAATATTGCAATCCATGAGACCACATTTCTTTCAATTTTCAAGTTTCTAAGTTTTAGTTTATAGGTCTGATTTATTTTTTTTACATCGTAGGTCTGATTATTTTTTACTTTTTAACATTGTTTTTGCAGCATCATCATCATAATGAGTTCACACAACAGAAGTGATTATGAACTAGAAATTCAAAGTGAAAATGATCCTGACATTCAAATAGGAGGGGAGGGTGAAGTTGAACCACAACGTGGTTTAGCCTCAAATACTCAAACTACCACAAGTTCCATTGGCAGTAAAGATAATAGCTGCCCTTCAGAACTCCTTCAAGAATTTGCCAAGGGCCCCTTTGATCCAAAAAAACCTTTAAAACAATTTGCATCCAAGCTAGCAGCAAAGCCTGGGGCAACTAGGGGCACTAGAAAATGGAAGTGTCACATGTGTGAGCTTACATGGTTTGGCAGCATTACAAGAACTAATGCACACTTTCTTCTTATTCGAAGAAAAGGTGTAGATGTATGCAAAGTTGTGGCAGGTAACTTGCAGTACAAGGCTGAAATTTTAAATTAATGGGGTTGTAAAGAAGATGAAGTGCTTACATCTGCTACATTGCCACATAAGAGTATGGGTAATCAGATTTCAGCAGTGTCTACTTCTACTTTGCAGAGTCAAAGGCCACCAAATCTGTTCAGTTCAAGTGTAGCAAAGCCTAGGGGGAAACGTAAGATGGCATCTTCACAACCTTTAACAGATTTATTCAATATGCAAGCAAAGGATGAAGCAGTTGATGCCATTGGAAAATTCTTCTTTGCCAATGGCATTCCATTCCATGTGGCTTGCTCTCCTTATTATAGGGAAGTTGTGTCAAAGATAATAAGGGCAGAACAATCATATGTGCCACAAGGGGAGACTAAATTGAGGACAACAATCTTGGATCAAAACTATTCCAAGATTAATATTTTGATGGAGAAGATGAAGAGAACCTAGGTCACAAGTGGATGCAGCATAGTCATGGATGGGTGGATGGACATTAAGCATCGTCCACTCATCAATATCATTGTTACATCTATAGCGGGCCCTTATTTCCTTAGGGCTATTAATTGTTCAAGGCATAGCAAGGATGCCCACTATCAGTTTCAGATCCTCAAGGATGCTATAGAGGAGGTTAGGCCACAAAATGTGGTGCAAGTAGTGACAGATGCGGCCCATGTGTGCAAAGCTGCAGGGAGGTTGATTGAGGCAGCCTATAGACATATTTTTTGGACTCGTTGTTGTGTGCATGCTATGAATAATGCACTTAAGGACATGGGTAAAATCAGCTGGATCAAATCTATTGTCAATGATGCTAGAGATGTGCAGATGTTTATCTACAACCATCATCATTCACATGCACTTTTCAGGTCCTTCTCCAAGAAGGAATTCCTAAAGCCTGTAGAGACTCAGTATGCATCATACTGTATTCTCTTGGAGAGGATGCTTGAGTTGCAAGAGCCATTGCAAGTAATGGTAATGACGGCAGAATGGAACAGATGGCCTAAGTTGAAGACACAGCAGGGATTGAAGGTTAAAAAGGTGGTGAAGAATGATGTCTTTTGGGCTGATGCCAAATATATTGTCTCCATCATTGAGCCAATCTTCAAAGTTATTAGATTTGGGGATTCTAATGCACCTTCCCTTGGAGAGGTATATGAGTGCATTGACTCCATGCTTGATCAAATGAAGGCTAAAGTGCGAGAGGACCCCACAATGCAATTCTACACCGAGCATATTTATCCAATCATTTAGCGTAGATGGGAGAAGCTCAACACTCCCTTACACATGGCTGCCTATGCATTGAACCCAAAGTGGTACATGCCACGTCTCGGTAGAATGACACCTATAGAGGCTGTTGAGGTGAAGGAAGGGTTAATGAAGGCCATTGACAAAATGTATGATCCTATAGAGGCCAGCTTGCTTCGTACTGAGTGGACAAAATTTGCTACTCTTTGGGGATATTCAGAGGCAGCCAAAGTAGATTTGGAGACTATGTCACAGGAGGACCCCAAGTTGTGGTGGACTATGCATGGGCCTAGATGTTTGGTTACTACTCTAGCCATTCGTTTGCTGTCCCAGGTTTTTAGTTCTTCTGTTGCTGAGAGGAACTGGTCTACTTATAACTTCATCCACTCCATTAAGAGGAACAGGCTTACTTCTAGGAGGGCAAAGAAGCTTGTGGTTGTACATAGTGCCTTACGTCTCATTGATCGCAGCACAACTACATACAAGGAGAGTCCAATAGCCAAATGGGATGTAGAGCCAGAAGAGCCAGCATAGATAGATGAGGATGCTACACAGACAGGGCTGGTTGGTATTGGTTTAGATGAGCTTGAGCATTTAGGGTCCCCATCCGACAGTTCCAGTGATGAGGAGATTGGCATGGAGCTTGGAGTTGGAGATGATTAGATCATTAGAGGCATCAGGCCATTAGCTATAGTATTTACTATTTAGTATTTTGTTTTTGAAGTTTGAAGTTTGAAGAGTGTTGTGTTGATAACTTGATACTTGATTAACTTGATTGTAATTATGAATCCTGACTATAAAATTCAAATTACGAAACATCTAGTTCTCATTCCAATCACAATGTCTATTTAGTATTAAGTTACAAGTATATTTTCATTTTGATTTTCAATGTTCACTAGTTCAATGAAATCATATTATCATTGCAATGTGTTTAAAGTTTAAACTCTAAACTTTACTTATTCCTTAGGCTTTTACAATTATACATCTTTTTATAACTAAGTTTTCAAGTACTATATGTATTTCAGTGCAAAGCCCCCCCCCCGCCGCGCCCGCTGCCCCCAAACTTAGGCTCCCCACCGCCGCACCCCCAAAACGCATCCCCTGCCATCCCCCCGTCCCCGTCCCGAAACTCTGTGGAACTATGATTCTACACCAGCTTTGACGGATTTTTCAAGCACAAGGTAGGTTTTTATGACTATTTTTTCAAGTTTTTTTTTTTTGTTTTCTTTTCTAAATTTTTAGATTCATTTTGAAATTTTAGTTTGATGTTGAATGTTACAATGGGCATTGAAATGAACAAATGAATATGCATTTGCAGCCATGTCTATGAAATTATGGCTGCAAATGCATATTCATATTTTCATTTCAAGGCTCTTTGTTCTTTTTTCATCTTTCCATCAAGATTGAACATCAAATTTTAAATTAGTTAAACTAGGCTGAAACTAGGCACTTACAGAATTTATTTGTTTATTGCAGTGTCACAATAAGCTCTCATGACATGAGTGAGGATTAGGTTCATTCTCATAATGTTCTTGATATTGAATATGCTCCTGAGGCTAATGGGAGTGACCATGGGGTTGAGCTTGAAGCCCAAACTAATTCCATGGCAAGTGAAGCAAGTACTTTGGAGTGCCCTTTTGGAGTGCCCTTCTGCAGTACTGGCAAAGTATGCTATGGGTCCTTTTGATCGAAAATCCCCTCTCAAACAGTTTGCAACAAAATTACTAAATAGGAAAGGGGCAACATCTGGTGGTACAAGGAGGTGGAAGTGCAACTTTTGTGGTGTAGAGTGGTTTGGGAGCATCACTAGAGTTAATGCACACCTTCTTTTCATTAGAGGAAAAGGTGTGGAGATATGTTCTTTTTTGGCAAAACCGGAAAACATCAAATACGAAGTTGAAATAAATAAGTTATGGGGTGTTCTTGATGATACTATACCTATGCCTACTACTTTGCTTCATAGGACACATCTTCAGCATAGCCAGCCACAAAGTTCCAACCATACTTTGCAAACGAGAGTAGGAGGGACACCAAGTTCTTCTTCTAGTGCCTATGCAAGAGAGGGGAGGGGGAAACGGAAATTGCAAAGTCAAACTCAAAGTAACCCCATAGCAGATTTGTTTAATGCGCAACTCAAGGATGACATAAATGATGCCATTGGCAAGATCTTCTTTGCCAATGACATCCCATTTCAAGTTGCCCGATCTCCTTATTATAAGGAGATGATATCGATGGTGGCAAAGGGAGGACCATCATATGTGCCACCGAGTGAGACAAAATTGAGGACCATGATCTTGGATAAGAACTATTCCAAGATCAATTTGTTGATGGAGAAGATGGAGGAGTGTTGGGTTAAGCCAAGATGCAGCATAGTCATGGATGGGTGGATGGACATTAGCCATCATCCACTCACTAATATCATGGTTACACGTACTGAGGACCCATATTTTCTTAAGGCGGTTGATTGTTCAAGGCATCGCAAAGATGCTGATTTTTAGTTTGAGGTCCTCAAGGAGGCTATTGAGGAGGTTGGGCCACAAAATGTCGTCCAAGTAGTGACAGATGTAGCACATGTGTGCAAATCTGCGGGGAGACTTGTTGAGGCAACTTATAGGCACATTTGGTGGACTTCATGTTGTGTGCATGCCATGAACAATGCACTAAAGGACGTGGGGAAGATTGGTTGGATTAGAGCAGTAGTAAATGATGTTAGAACACAACAATCTACTAAGAGGGAGGGCGAATCAATAGATACTAAATTTTTAACCTTTCTAAACTTTTGAGCAAACTGACTTCAAGTCACTTAATGTGCAGATTGAATTAGGGATCACAAAATATAAACAAGCACACAAACAAACATCACATAACACACAATATACATGGAAAACCCAAGATGGGAAAAACCATGGTGAGAAAATGCTGCTAGAAGCTACTGTCCTAATCCAACCTCACAAATATGCTTTTTGTTACAACTTTTAAGGGCACCAACCCTAAGGAGACTCCAATCCCCTACACTGAGCACCAACTCAATTTATCTAAAGGCACCAACCTATCAAATTTATAATCTAAGTGATTATTACAATTTGTTCATTAAGAACACAATTCACTATTACAACTGCTCAACTATATGTTGCTACTTCAGCAACTCATTCCTCTGCTTTGCACCCCACTAACTTGGCTTTGTTCTTCTTCTTTTCTAGTGCATTCTCGATCTGCCTCAATGCACCACCATAACCCTTCTACAACTCACTATCTCTTTTCAGTGTATTCTCTGTTCACCTTAGGAGCTCAAAATCACTTCTGCACTATACTCTTCTCTTGCCTACACACACACTACACACTTAGACAATCTTCTCATCAAATCTTTTGTGTAGTTTCTAACTGATGAAAATTGCCTCGGGATTCTCTATCACCACCAAATCTTTTGTTAGGGTTCGGAATATCTTTTCCTCTATCATGCAGATGTATTGAGCCACACAACATTAAATCCTGGTGCAAAGTATTTTCCTTCATTCTCTCTCTGCCAAACCCTAAGATCAAATATGCAATCAATGCATCCTTCTAATCATTCAATCTGATCTTGATCCTTGTCTTTGTAGCCATCTGTGCTGCCACTTTGTGCATCAAATCTCATTAGAACTATCGTTGATGTAGGTACATCATTTAATTCTTTCTCCCATGTCGGTTTGTAGGCAAAAACCTTGTTTACACGAAGTTAGCCATTTGCGATTACCTCATTCAAATCTAGGTCGTCGATCAACTAACTTCGTGCCACGATCCTCTATTCTACATTCACCATCGCAACTTTAAAATGTGACCGTCCAATAAACGGTCTTTAAACCTTCTCCGTTGATCTCATCACCTTTGGCACTACTGTCATCACGTATCACTACCTTACTTAAGACATCCGCATCTATTTTCGCAATGTGAAGAAATGTAGCGATCACCGTCCGATAGCTTCCCTTGAATCTTTGTTGTTCATCGCATATTGCTACTTTGCTACAAGCATAACAATTTCTTTCCGCGATGTAGCAATCATTGTTGGATCACCTGTTCTTTAATTTGTGCCGACCCCTGCTATCCCGCTAGCACTGACAGCGGGCCCACTGAATCTCTACGGGCTGGCAGGCTAATGCCATGTGTCCTCCTCTTGACGTCATACTCCACTAGCCATCAACGCTCATCGCTCATCACTCGTCACTGAAAACTTTGTGTCTCTAGGATGTCTAAGCGCGATGCAATAACATTCGGACACCTGTTCCTACTAACATCACAATCCACTATCATCGCTCATCGCCAAATCTCCAACCGCTTCACTTCACAACAGCGATGTGAAGCGACCGAGCAATATTATGCCACAAGGCCGCTGGACCCACCGAAGTCTATTCTCCTTCATCGTGCATCGTCCGATCAAAACCTTGATGATCGCCACTATTCCCCTCTTCCCCACGAGGCTTAGCCAAGACCCACCACAAACACAGCGGGCTGGTGGGCACCGTCTGATCAACTTGATCGCGGCCATTGATTGACTTCCATCGCTCATCGCTGAACTTCAAGCCAACATTTAAGTGCTTTCCGCGATACATGAGATCTAGTGATAACCGTCGGATCTACTAACTTTGAGCACGCACTGTTTGATCTCCAGAAGAACATATCGACGACACCAACCGGATGACTAGGTGAAAGGGTCAATCACCGAACAAACTTAAAGGACATAAGTTATAACTTGTGTGACCTACAACCTCCAACAAGAAGTCAACAGTAAAATAGAAAGATTGTTAAGACGCCATGACTGCAAACACCTAGGGTTTAACTGATAAACCCTAATTTTGTCCGACAGCATAAATAATCCTTTTATGAGCTCATCCTTCATCCCTTGGACTTGCAGAACACATTTCTGAGATGCTCTCAGAAAACCCATGTCAAATCAGGACTTAGATTTTGCTCTTGAGGAATGGAAGAATTCACTGTAACATCGTGACAAAGTTGCACAACAACAATGCAACATTTTGAGCAGCTTTTGCAACCTACATTCCATCTTCCAAAACTAGATTCTCAACACACCATCTTTCTCAGACATCAATGACAACATTTTGACATCAATACCGGCACTCCCTTCATGCAGGATCAGTTTCATCTCATACCTGATCCCCTTTTGACATCAATGACAACAATATGTCAACAATCTCCCCCTTTGTCATTGATGGCAAAACTAAATGCTCATACCAAATGGTCTGATACCAATTGGAATATGTAACATTAGAGCTCTATACCAAATTGAACTTTCTAAGCAATTCACTCACCTTGTTCCTCTTTGCACACATTTCTCATTTCTCCCCATTTCTATCTTGAGCATTTGCATCTCTTTTCTCCCCCTTTGACATTAATGGCAAAGGGAAGACTCCCCCTTACACTATACTCCCCTTTTGACAAGCAATTCAAGGAGAAAGTGGGAATCTTTGATTATGCAACCATCAAGTCGTTAGAAATTTGTAAAACCAATGTTACATGAGTTGATCTTAACCAATTCTAGGGATGAATGAAGAACTCTTGCCCTATCACTAGTGTCTAGCGATATGATGTGGGAGCAATGACTCCCAACTTCTACCTCAGTTATTCAAATTGTTCCTTTGGAAGAGGCTTGGTGAAAATGTCAACTATTTGTTCTTTGGTTGGAACATACTCCATGCTAACCTCTTTGTCTACAACCTTCTCTCTTATGAAGTGATACTTAATGGATATATGCTTTGTTCTAGAGTGCATCACTGGATTCTTTGAAATATTTATGGCACTTGAATTAGCACAAAGAATTGAGATGGGTTATTTGTACTCTACCTTGATGTCCTTAAGTGTTTGCTTCATCCAGAGGACTTGAGTACAACATGTTGCTGCAACATACTCTGCTTCTGCAGTGGAAAGAGTGACTAATTCTTGCTTTTTGCTCATCCAAGAAACTAACTTGTTTCATAAAACGAATGCTCCACCACTGGTGCTTTTTCTGTCATCTACACTTGCCCAATCAGCATTTGTATATGTTGTTAAAGAGAAATCCTTGCTCTTAGGGTACCATAACCCATAGTCAGCAGTGCTTTTGATATATCTAAAGATTCTCTTTACTGCATTGACATGTGACTCTTTTGGTGCAGCCTGAAACCTTGCAACTAAACATACTGCTTGCATAATGTCTGGTCTTGATGCAGTTAAGTATAGCAAGCTTCCAATCATTGACCTATACATTGTCTGATTTGCCTCAAGTGATTCATCTGATATACTTTGAATCCCTTGTAAATTGAAAATGCAAGAAACATTCTGATAGCTTCTAATCTTGCCACAGGTGCAAATGTTTCTTCAAAATCAATGCCTTCAACTTGTACATACCCCTTGCACACTAATCTTGCCTTATTTCTTACTACAACCCCATCTTCATTCAGCTTGTTTCTAAATACCCATTTTGTGCCAATGACATTTTTGCTTGGGGGGCTAGGAACCGATTCCCATGTTTTATTCTTCTCAATCTAATTTAACTCTTCCTCCATGGCCTTTATCCAACTCCCATCCTTACTAGCTTCAGAGAAGCTTTTTGGCTCAATCTATGATAGGAGAGCAAAATTTACTTGTTCCTTATTCTTGCAAGTTTTCTTCTAGTAAGAACTCCCTCATTTTTATCACCAATTATTTGATCTATTGGATGGTCCTTTTGCACATACTTTGCAGGTGCTCTTTCAATCTCTGGTTCACATACTTCTTTCTCATTTTCTTCATCACCAACAACATCTTCATCTTTTGATTAAATTTCAAGGTTGTTTTTGCTAGGCTTAATCTGATTTATATCCTCATCAATCTTGACATTGATGTTTTCCACCATCTTGTGCAACCTCTTGTTATAGCACTTGTAAGCCTTACTTTGAGTGAAATATCCTAAAAATATACCTTCATCACACCTCGAATCAAAACTCCCCAAATTCTCATCTTCTCTCTTAATGTAGCATTTGCTACCAAAGACTTTGAAATACTTGACAGACGTAGGTCTGCCATACCATAGTTCATATGGAGTCTTGTCGTTGTTTGCTCTTAGAAGAGCTCTATTCTGAATATATATTGCAGTGTGAACTACTTCCTTCGAAAAAGTATTTGTCAATTTGGCCTCACTCAACATTGCTCGACCCATGTCTTTAACTATTATGTTTCTTCTCTCTACAACTCCATTTTTTTGTGGAATTTTTGGTGCAGCATATTGCCTCTTAATTCCATGGTCTTCACAGTACCTATTGAAGTCACTTGATGTGAATTCTCCTCCTCTATCTGATCTTAAGCACTTGATTCTCCTACCGGTTTCCTTCTCAACCAGCTTCTTGAATATCTTGAATTTTTCAAATGCCTTAGCCTTCTCTTTTAGAAACGTTACCCATGCCATTCTAATATGATCATCAATTAGCAGCATGAAATACTTTTCACCTTGCAGCCCTCTTGTCCTCATGGGACCACACAAATCAGTATGAATTATTTGCAAGGGTTTTGTAGTCGAATAATCCTTTGTTGGAAACTTGACCCTTGTTTGCTTTCCTTTTACCAGCCCTAAACCAGATTTCTCTTTGTTTGCAAGTTTTTGTGTGCTCAATAATTCATCAAGAATCTTTGACCCACCTTTTAGCTTCAACCCTTTTTCAATTTGTTGTTGGGCTTTCTCCAAATCCTTTCTTAAAGCAACTACTTCTGCTTCAAGCTTCATGCATATGTCTATCCCAGATCCTACTTTGGATTTCATTACCTCTTCCATTCTTTTGGTTTCCTCTACTTGAAGTTTCAGATTTACTACCATCTGATTAGACTCCTCAAGCTCTTTAGATAGCTTCTTATTCGCCTTCTTCAGTTCTTCAGCTTCATCTCTTAGAATGTCAAGATCTTCCAGGGCAGAAATAAGTTCTCCCTCCAGATCTATTTCAGCTTCTTCTTCAACAAGATTCTTACCCATACCATGCTTCTACTTCATTGATTCTCGAGCCATGAGAAGAAATTCTTCCTTTTCTTCTTCCATCACAAGAGCACAATCAAGATCATCATCTAAACTATCATTAGCATCAGATGAGTCACTCCCTTCTTGAATGTACAAGATTTTCTTCTTCTTTCCAAAACTCTTCTTCCTAGGATAGTAAGTTTTCTTTTCTTGTGGTCTTCTTCTTGTTCAAGATTGTCCTTCTTGTAGGGGCACTTACAAGCAAAATGTCCTACTTTACCATAGTTGA
This sequence comes from Sequoiadendron giganteum, assembly GCA_007115665.2. Lineage (NCBI taxonomy): Eukaryota > Viridiplantae > Streptophyta > Pinopsida > Cupressales > Cupressaceae > Sequoiadendron > Sequoiadendron giganteum. The sequence continues at coordinate 481,175,205 of CM021101.1, read as the reverse complement.
AGTATTTCAAAGGTAACTTTCCTTTGTACTTGCCTGATCCTCTCCTTAATCTTCTGATGAAGTTTCCTTCTTCCTCATCAGTCTCTCCTTGTTCAGATGTGGTGGTTTCAGCTTTTTCTTTCTTAGGTGCTGCATCCTTTGCTTTGTTAGCAACTTTAAAAGCAGCTTCTTTTCTGGATGGCTCTCCATCTCCCATCCTCATCTCATAAGCAGTGAATATGCCATGCAGCTCATTAAGAGTGAGTTTGTCTATTTTTCTTCCTTCCTCTATTGTTGAGATCTTAGAGTCATCCTTGTATGTCATTGACCTAAGAACTTTTAGTACAACGACCTCTTCCTTTACTTCTTCTCCATAACCTCTAATGGAGTTCACTATATCATTAACTCTCTGAAGATAGTCTGCAGTATTCTCTTCTTCTGTCATCTTTAGACTTTCAAAACTGGCCCTCGATACTTGAATCTTAGCCAGTTTTACCTTGTCATCTCCTTCGTAGATCTTCTTCAATGTATCCTAGACATCTTGTACATTTTTACCATACATAACCTTGCTATGCACAGATCTTGACAAGCTGTTTGTAATAGCAAACCATGCCTTTTCATTGTTCTCATAATCTCTTCATCAACAAACTCCAAAAGGTATAATCTATTCCATCAAACCGGGGTGGCTTGTTTGTGGAAGAACTCTTTTGATTGGCCATTGTGTTCACAACTCCAAGAACCTACCCGAGCTGATTAAACTTCTCCTAAGTAACCTAGGGCTCTGATACCAATTGTTAGAACACAACAATCTACTGAGAGGAGCGGTGAATCAGTAGATACTAAATTTTTTAACCTTTATAAACTTTTGAGTAGACAGACTTCAAGTCACTTAGCATGCAGATTGAATTAGGGATCACAAAATATAAACAAGCACACGAACAAACATCACATAACACACAATATACGTGGAAAACCCAAGATGGGAAAAACCACGGTGAGAAAATGCTGCTAGGAGCTACTGTCCTAATCCAGCCTCACAAATATGCTTTCTATTACAAATTTTAAGGGCACCAACCCTAAGGAGACTCCAATCCCCTACACTGAGCACCAACTCAATTTATCTGATGGCACCAACCTATCAGATTTACAATCTAAGTGATTATTACAATTTGTTCATTAAGAACACAATTCACTATTACAACTGCTCAACTATATGTTGCTACTTCAGCAACTCATTCCTCTGCTTTGCACCCCACTAACTTGGCTTTGTTCTTCTTCTTTTCTAGTGCATTCTCGGTCCGCCTCAATGCACCACCATAACCCTTATGCAACTCACTCTCTCTTTTCAGTGTATTCTCTGTTCACCTTAGGAGCTTAGAATCACTTCTGCACTATACTCTTCTCCTATCTACACACACACTACACACTTAGACAATCTTCTCATCAAATCTTTTGTGTAGTTGCTAATTGATGAAAATTGCCTCGGGATTCTCTATCACCGCCAGATCTTTTGTTAGGGTTCGAAATATCTTTTCCTCTATCATGCAAATGTATTGAGCCGCACAACATTAAATTTTGGTGCAGAGTATATTCCTTCATTCTCTCTCTGCCAAACCCTAAGATCGGATATGCAATCAATGCATCCTTCTGATCATTCGATTTGATCTTGATCCTTGTCTCTGTAGCCATCTGTGTCGCCGCTCTATCCATCAAATCTCATTACAACTATCGTTGATGCAGGTAGATCATTTAATTCTTTCTCCCATGTCGGTTTGCAAGCAAAAACCCTATTTACACACAGTTAGCCGTTTGTGATTACCTCGTTCAAATCTGGGTTGTCGGTCAACTGACTTCGCACCATGATCCTATGTTCTACATTCACCGTCGCAACTTTAAAACGTGACCGTCCGATAAACGGTCTTTAAACCTTCTTCATTGATCTCATCACCTTTGGCACTACTGTCATCATGTATGGCTACCGTACTTAAGACATCCGCATCCATTTTCGCAATGTGAAGAAATGCAACGATCACCATCTAATCACTTCCCTTGAATCTTTGTCATTCATCACATATTGTTGCTTTGCTATGACCATAACCATTTCTTTCAACGATGTAGCGATCACCGTTGGATAACCTGTTGTTTAATCTGCGTCATCCCTCGCTATTCCGCTAGCACTAACAATGGGCCCACTAAATCTTCGCGAGCTAGTGGGCTAATTCAATGTGTCCTCCTCTTGACATCATACTCCACTAACCTTCAACACTCATCGCTCATTGCTGAAAACTTTGTGTCTCTAGGATGTGTAAGCGCATTGCACTAACACTTAGCAATGCAATAACATTCGGAAACCTGTTCCTACTGACATAACAATCCACTATCATCGCTCATCGCCCAAATCTCCAACCGCTTCGCTTCACAACAGCAATGTGAAGCGACCGAGCAATATTACGCCATCTGTCTGTTGGACCCATAGAAGTTTGTTCTCCTTCATCATGCATCGTCTGATCAAAACCTTGATGATTGCCACCGTTCCCCACTCCCCCACAAGGCTTAGTCAGGACCCACCACAAACACAGTGGGCTAGCTAGCACCATCCGATCAACTTGATCGCGGCCGTTGATTGACTTCCATCGCTCATCGATGAACATCAAGCCAACATCTACGTGCTTTCCACAATACATGAGATCTAGCGATAACTATCGTATCTACTAATTTTGAGCGTGCACCATTTGATCTCCAAAAGAACATATTGGCAACACCAACCGGATGACTAGGTGAAAGGACCGATCACCAAACGAACTTAAAGGACATAAGTTATAACTTGTTGGAGCTGCAAACTCCAACAAGCAGTCAACAGTAAAATAGAAAGACTGTTAAGACACCATGACTGCAAACACCTAGGGTTTAACTCATAAACCCTAATTTGGTCCGAGGACATAAATAATTCTTTTCTAAGCTCATCCTTCATTCCTTGGGACCTGCAGAACACATTTCTGAGATGCTCTCAGAAAACTCATGTCTAATCTAGACTTAGATTTTGCTCTTGAGCACTAGAAGAATTCACTGCAACATCATGACAAAGTTGCATGACAACAATGCAACATTTTGAGCAGCTTTTGCAACCTACATTCCATCTTCCAGAACCAGATTCTCAACACACCATCTTTCTCAGACATCAATGACAACATTTTGACATCAATACCGACACTCCATGCAGGATCAGTTACATCTCATACCTGATCCCCTTTTGACATCAATGACAACATTTTGAGATCAATATCGACACTCCATGCAGGATCAGTTCCATCTCATACCTGATCCCCTTTTGACATCAATGACAACAATATGCCAACAAATGATGCGAGAGATGTGTAGATGTTTATCTGCAACCACCACACATCACATGCACTCTTCAGGACCTTCGCTAAGAAGGAGTTCCTGAAACCTACTGATACGAGATATGCTTCCTATTTCATTCTCTTGGAGAGAATGATTGAGTTGCAAGAGGTAGTGCAACTCATGGTTATGATAGCAAATTGGAATAGGTGGGCGGAGTCTAAGACAGAGCAGGGGAGGAGGGTGAAGGATACGGTGAAGAGTGATGTGTTTTGGGGTGATGCAAAATATATTGTCGCCATCATTAAACCAATTTTCCAAGTTATCAAGTATGGGGATGCGGATGCACCTAATCTTGGAGAGGTGTATGAATGCATCGATTCTATGCTTGATCAGATGAGGGTTGTGCGGGAGAGGGAACCCACGTTAGCATTCTACCACGAGCACATTCAACGAATCATTCATAGGAGATGGGAGAAGCTCAACACTCCCTGGCACATGGCAGCCTATGCATTGAATCCTAAATGGTACTTGACTAGGCCTGGTAGAGTGACACCGATACAGGATGTGGAGGTGAAGGCAGGGTTCTTCTGGGGCATTGAGAGGATGTATGATGTTGTAGATGCCAACACGATTCACACTAAGTGGACCAAATTTGCCACTCTTAGGGGTTATTCAGATGCGGCCAAGATGCATATGGCAACTATGGTGCAGGAGGACCCAATTTTGTGGTGGACTTGCCATGGATCGGGATCTTTCACTACCACTCTAACCATCCAATTGTTATCTCAGGTTTCTAGTTCTTCAGTTGTTGAGAGGAACTGGTCTACATATGGCTTCATCCACTCTCTTAAGAGGAATAGACTTACCTCTAGGAGAGCAGAGAAACTTGTGGTTGTACATAGTGCTTTGTGTCTCATTGACCGCAAAACACTTGTCTACAAAGAGAGCCCAACAGCATGATGGGATCTAGAGCCAGAGGAGCCAAGATAGATTGATGAGGATGCTTCAGTTTTGACTTCAAATGCAAGGCTAGTTGGTGTTAGTTTGGTAGAGCTTGACCACGAGGATTCCAGTAGTTTGAGTGATGAAGAGTTTGGGGATGATTAGAGGCCTTCCTTCACTACATTTTTGCATTTTGTACTTATTTTGATATCAATGTATCATGCTACTCAATTAATCATCTTTATGATATGATATTATAATGTGACATGTCATATTTTCGATATAATAGAAATCTCAAATTCGACAATTTCATTTGTCAAATTTTAATATTTTATTTACTTTTAGTAATGTTGAAGTTATATTGCAGCTTCAAGTTCATCCTTCCAGCCTAATCAATGATATAAAATTGCATATAGCCTTTGGCTATTTATTTTATTGTTATAATTAAAAGTGAAGGGGTGCTTCACTTGGGAATTATATATCTCTCTTTGGGCCAACCCTCCTTGAAGTTTGCACCCTTTAAATTATAATTATATTTCTCCTTGGGCCGACTTCTTGTATTTATTATGAAAATGTATTCTTCTATTGGCGGCCGACCTCCCTTGATGTATTCTACCTTGTGTATATATACAAGGTCATTTCCCATTCATTATTATCTTACTCACAAGAATAATTCACACCTATTGAGGAGAAGTTCGCACTTGTCAAGGAGTTCACCATTTCCAGCAGATCAATTGATTGCAAGAGGCAGATTGACATTAAGGAGAGGCTATCTATTTGTGTATTCACACCTAAGTGAGGGCAATTCATTGCTGCATTAATTCGGCCTTTTGTGGCCAAGTTTGTAAGCAGATTTCTGCTCCTTCTATTATAATATAAGAGAGATATCTTTGCTGGGTTTTTCTCCCTCAAGTGGAGGGTTTTTCCAAGGTATATGTTGTGTCTATGTGTTGTATTTTGAATTAAATTCTGCTTATTTCATTTCTGGTCTGAAAACTAACATGGTATGAGAGCGGGTTTAAGCAAGATCGTGATCAGATTTGTTTAAGCAGCGATATCTTCATCTCATTCAGAGGCGTCTATCTTACTGTCAAGATGGTAAACGGGCTTAAGGTCGAAGACAAACTTGAGGGCGCTTCTAACTTCGAATCTTGGAAGTTTAGAGTTATGCTCGCTTTGAAAGAAAACGAGTTAGCAGAGTTCGTAGAGGACGATGTTCCCGAACCTACTATTGAAGATGAAAAGCCTCAGTGGAAGAAGAATTGCACTAAGGCGAAAAAGATGTTGGTTGATTCCATGAAAGATCACATTGTGCCGATCATCTCCAAGTTGAAGACAGCAAGAGATATGCTCAAGACTTTGGAGGAGATGTGTGAAATCAACAACATGAGTCGAGCTCTTGCATTAAAGCAACAGCTTCATCACATCAAGATGGCGAAAGGAGATTCCATCATCTCTTACTTCATGAAGATCACTGAGTTGAGAGATCAGCTCTCTACTATTGAGCATGTTGTTGACAACAAGGATTTGACTATGTTGGCCCTTAATGGTCTTCCTCCATCTTGGGAGTCATACATTCAAGGAATCAGTGCGAGATCAAAACTTCCTAAGTTTGATCGATTAAGGGCAGATTGTATTCAAGAAGAATCAAGGTTGGCTGCGAGAGGCATTGGTCAAAGCTCTATGAATGAAGATATTCATGTTCTTGCCACTCATTCCTCAAAGAAGAAAGGAAAGAAAGGATACTTCAAGAGGAAGAGAGATAATGGATCAGATGGTTCCCATGCATTTAAGAAGAAGAAGGACCTATCTTGCATTCAATGTTTTAAATGTGACAAGTTTGGTCATTATGCTAAGGAGTGTCCTTCCCGACCTGAGCAACAGGCTTCATTTGCAAATGTGGGTGAGATCCCTTCGTAGACAGATTCAAATGAATTTCTATTCATTTCTACGTTATCAAGCAATGTTCCCACAGATTGCAACACTTGATTGATTGATAGTGGCGCCTCTCGTCACATTACTGGTTTTAGAGAACATCTTACTAACTTGGTGGAGAGAGATTCTAGTGTTCAAGTCATCATTGGTGATGATGCAAGTTATTATGTGAAAGGCGTTGGGACCTCCTCTCTTCACTTGGATTGAGGGATTACCTTAGAGTTGAGTGATGTTCTATTTGTTTCGAGTATCAAGCGGAACCTAGTTTCTATTTCAGCCTTGGAGGACAAGGGTTATCAAGTTGCATTCTCCAAAGGAAAAGTTCTTGCATGGCCAAAGAACTCAAGTATCAAGACTGCCCAAGTGATTGGAGTTCGACATGAGTATCTCTACAGAATTTGCACTCGTCCACTTCAAGCCTTGTTGCATGATTCTTCAAGCTCATGTGAACTTTGGCATAGAAGACTTGCTCACATTCACTTTCGAGCACTACCAATCATGGAGAAGATGGTCACAGAACTTCCCAAGTTCAACCAAAAGCATGAAGGCACTTGCAAGGGTTGCGCATTGGGTAAGAATACCAAAGGTACATTTCATAGCAGTGAAAGTAGATCAAAATGTATTCTTGATCTTATTCATTATGATTTATGTGGTCCAATGTCTGTTGCTTCTTTGAGTGGTTTCTTGTATTATGTTATTTTTATTGATGACTACTCTAGAAAGACTTGGATTTATTTACTAAAGACTAAAGAATCTGAGGAGGTACTTGAAAGATTCAAGAAATTTAAAGCTCGGGTAGAGAACTTATCCGGGAAGAGGATCAAAGTTCTAAGATTCGACAATGGAGGAGAATACATCTCCAGCAGTTTTCACAACTTTTGTGTTGAGGCAGGAACTAAGAGGCAGTTTTGTGTTCCATACAATCCACAACAAAACAGTGTTGCAAAAAGGAAGAACAGATCGATTGTTGAAGCAGCTAGAGCTATGATTCATGATCAAGATCTACAAACCTTCCTTTGGGCTGAAGCATCTAGGACAGTTGTGTATGTTCAGAATAGAAGCCCTCACCGAATCTTGAAGAACATAACTCCCAAAGAAGCATTCACAGGGGTGAAGCCGAAAGTAAGTCATTTAAAGATCTTTGGTTGTCCAGTATATGTTCATATATCTAAAGACAAGAGGACAAAGCTGGAACCGTTTGGCAAGAAGGGAATATTTGTGGGCTACAATGAGTCTTCAAAAGCCTACAGAGTTTACAATCTAGGTCAGAAATTGATTGAGAACAACAGGGATGTTACATTTGAAGAAGATGTTGCATTCAAGAGGTCTAAGGGCATCCACATGGAGATAGACAATGATGACCAAGAGTCTCCTCAAGATATGTAAGTTGACCATATTCTTGAGATTTAGAGGGAGACTATTGATCCTAAAGAAGATGATCCAGTTGAGCCTTTGGAACCTACTGATGGGCCTACCGACATTGTGATTAGTCGTAAGAGACCTCTTTGGGCTAGGCAAACAATGCAGGAGGCAGAAAGGTTTGCAGCCCCGAGAGGAACTTTCAAAGAAAGAAAGAGACCTCACAAGTTTTTAAGCTATGTTGCCTTGATGAGTCAAATCATTGAGTCTAAGCCTACTAGTGTTGAGGAAGCTTCTAGTCAGCAACAATGGAAAGATGCTATGGTTGAGGAGTATCAACCCATCCTCAAGAATGATGTTTGGGACATTGTACCTAGACCTGAAGGTAAATATGTTGTATGTTCTAAGTGGCTCTTCAAGATCAAGCATGCGGCTGATGGGAGCATCGAGAAGTACAAGGCAAGATTTGTGGCTAGAGAATTCTCTCAGAAAGAGGGAGTTGACTATGAGGAAACCTTTGCTCCAGTTGCTCGTTATACATCCATCAAGACCATCATTGCTATTGCAGCATCTAGAGGATGGAAGATACACCAGATGGACGTGAAGACAGCATTTCTAAATGGTGTGATCGAGGAAGAGGTATACATTGAGCAACCTGAGGGCTTTGAGGTTCATGGGAGAGAGTCTCATGTTTGTAGATTAAAGAAGGCTTTGTATGGCCTTAAGCAGGCTCCTCGTGCTTGGTACGAAAGAATTGATCAATATTTGATGAGTTTAGGTTTTTCTAAGAATGATGTTGATTCTAACCTTTACTTCAAAGTGATTAATGGTGAAGCATTGATCTTAGTTCTATATGTTGATGATCTAATTCTTACTGGAGAAGAACACCTTATTTTCAAATGCAAGAAGGAGCTAGCTTCTGAATTTGAAATGAAGGATCTTGGACTCGTGCACTACTTTCTTGGCTTAGAAGCATGGTAGAAACCTGATGGAATAATTATGAGTCAAGGAAAGTATACAATTGACATCTTGAAGAGATTTGGTATGATGGATTGCAAATCCATGTCTACACCTATGGAAACCAATTTTCAGAAACTTAAGAAGGCTACAGCTAGTTTAGATCTGGTGGATCCTACTATGTACAGGCAGTTGATTGGATCTTTGATGTATCTAGTCAATACTAGACCAGATATTTGCTATGCAGTGAGTGCACTTAGTCAATTCATGTGTGAACTAAGGCAAATACATCTAGTTGCAGCGAAGCATGTTTTGAGATACTTGCGTGGCACAGTTGGATATGGCTTGAGATATTCTTTTGGTGTAGATTTGAATTTGCATGGATATACTGATTCCAATTGGGTAGGGTGTGTCACTGATCGGAAGAGCACCTCTGGATGTTGTTTCAGTTTGGGATCTGCAATGATTTCCTAGTGTAGTAGGAAGCAGTCTTCAATGGCACTGAGCACTGCAGAGGCCGAGTATATTGCAGCTTGTGTGGCAACTAGAGAAGCAGTGTGGCTTTGGAAGCTCCTTGCAGGATTGTTTGGACAATCATTGGAGCCAACTGTCATTCATTGTGATAATCAAAGTTGTGTGAAGCTTTCTGTCAACCCAGTGTTTCATGACAGAACTAAACATGTTGAGATCAAATACCACTATATTAGAGATATGGTATTGAAGAAAGCAATCCAGTTGAAGTATATCAGCACTGATGAGCAGACGGCAGACATTCTCACCAAACCTCTTGCCAGAGTAAAGTTTGTGTACTTCTGAGACAAGCTTGGTATTGTGGAGAATGAAGCCCTAGCTGAGAAGGAGTCTCAATATCAGTGATCTTCAGATTTGCTTTAATGCATTTCTCTCTGTTAGAGAGATTTGAGGTGCAAGCCCTTGATAATGCATTTCTCTCTATGAGAGAATTTCAAGGTGAAAGCCCTTGTTTCCACCCTCTGGGAGAACCATGGTGGATGTCATGTGTATGACGCCATGACAACATCACGTGAGAGAGTCCATGATGATTTTCTTGTACTAGTGTTTTTCACCCTCTGGGAGAGCCATGGTGAATGTCACAGTGAGGTGACAATATCACGTTTAAGTGATGGGCACTTATGTACATTTGCCATACATGGGAGAGCCATGATGGTTAATATCATGATGAGGTGATATGTTCCTTTGCCATACATGGGAGAGCCATGATGGATAATATCATGATGAGATGATATGATTCTTTTTCACATATGGAAGTGCCATAGTGGTTGACATCACAATGAGGTGATGTGTCTTCTACAGCTGGAAGTATTTCTCCCTAGCTAAGAGGGAGTGTTGAAGTTATGTTGCAGCTTCAGTTCATCCTTCCAGCCTAATCGATGATATAAAATTGCACATAGCCTTTGGCTATTTATTTTATTGTTATAATTAAAAGTGAAGGGGCGCTTCACTTGGGAATTATATATCTCTCTTTGGGCCGACCCTCCTTTAAGTTTGCACCATTTAAATTATAATTATATTTCTCCTTGGGCCGACTTCTTGTATTTATTATGAAAATGTATTCTTCTATTGGAGGCCGACCTCCCTTGATGTATTCTACCTTGTGTATATATACAAGGTCATTTCCCATTCATTATTATCTTACTCACAAGAAGAATTCACACCTATTGAGGAGAAGTTCGCACTTGTCAAGGAGTTCGCCATTTCCAGCAGATCAATTGATTGCAAGAGGCAGATCGACATTAAGGAGAGGCTATCTATTTGTGTATTCGCACCTAAGTGAGGGTGATTCATTGCTGCATTAATTCGGCCTTTTGTGGCCAAGTTTGTAAGCAGATTTCTGCTCCTTCTATTATAATATAAGAGAGATATCTTTGCTGGGTTTTTCTCCCTCAAGTGGAGGGTTTTCCCAGGGTATATGCTGTGTCTATGTGTTGTATTTTGAATTAAATTCTGCTTATTTCATTTCTGGTCTGAAAACTAACAAGTAATAGTATTCAAGTATTTAAGATGTTAGTATTTGCAATTTTGCTATTTTACTAATTTGCCAAAGTTTAATTTAAAATGTTATTCACTACTAAAGAACATACATTTCCTAGTCATTGAGCTTTGGCTGCAAACATTGATGTGGTGCAAGGAAGCCCCTCCATAAAGTAATGCCTTTGCGTGGCTAGAGGCTCTTAACAAAACATTGACCTATGACAATTTGATCAAGAGAGCTTTCCATGGGCCTTCCAGATGCAGCTTATTTTGATATGTGAAGGAGTTAGCGGTTCATTTACTGCTGCATTATAACTTTCCTTCTGAGATATGGAATAGAATTCTTAATCTAATGGGGCTGACATGGGTTATGCATGCCTCACTATGGATGCTCATCTATAGCTGGGTAGTTGGCTCTAAAAATTTGAGTAGTCTCTGAAATATGGCAGCCATGAGCAGCTTATTGGGAATTGGGTTGGAGTGTAATGCTCATATATTCAGAGATCAGGCCTTGTCTAGATAGAGGTACTATTATCATATCGGTTTGGCAATCAAAACTATGCTCTGCCCCTGTTAAGGAAAGACAAATGCCCCTTTTCCCTTATAGACAAAGGTATTTTCAAGGGTTGGAATATTGAAGTGACAACCCCTACTCAAGCATTAAAAAACTCTAACACTGGACAGAATAATGGGATTCCAAATGATCTTAAATTGAATGGGGAGAGAAAATGAAATTTGATGGGGCTTCTAGGGTAATCCAGGTTGTGCTGGTGCAGATCTTTTGCTCAAAAGCTCAAGTGGACATTTTGCATATGGTGGGTCTCTCTTCTTGCATGTTAGAACAAATAATGAAGCCGAATGGGAAGTGCTTGTAGCAAGTATGGCAGTGGCAGCTTCCCGAGGAATTGAAAATCTTATTGTTGAATCTCCATGCGGATGATGCTTTGTCAATTGGCACCAAATTTGTGTCTATATGAGATCAACATTCTAGGCATAAAATAAACATAGTTGTAAATTTTAGGGTGGACCAAGAGCCCTTTACCTCTATAGTCATCAATCCTATTCCTAGGTTGGCATTGAACATCAACTTAGATATATGCCTCCCTAATGTTTTGCAACTTTGGAGACCCTTTGGTCTCACTCCCCTTAGCAGTGGAGTACATATACACCATCGACAATGGCTCCCCTTGTAGTGCTGCAAGGGCTGCAGTATTTGTGAAGCTTCAATGCCACTGATTGGCATGTGCAAAGTGTCTACCCTGTAGGCAATCCCTGTGACTATGATGATCTATTTGTGGCTCGTGGGAGGTAATTGCATTAATATTCAATAGTGTGGCTGCATGTGTTTGGAGAGTTATTTCTTAGTGTGCAAAAGCAAATGGTGATTGCATTTGTGCAGGGATGGCTTCAAGAGTCTTGGCACTTGGCATTGTTGCTAGTGTGGTGTTTTCTACCTCTCCTTTGCATGGTGGCTATAATGGGAAGTTGTAACAGCACAAAGAAGAGTAGAGATGCCAAGCATAAAGGCAAAATGTCAGACTGACATCACATAGCTGCACTAGGGTTTGTGAAAGGATTATTGATAGAGATGGATCTGGGATGAAAAGGAAAACCTAAATGGAAGGCTTTCATAAAAGGTGATTTCATCAGAAATTTGGCTACAGTGGTTGCTTCAACATTTCCTTCTAGGCCCATTTGGAGACATGAAGCTAGCAAAAGACATGGAAGTAGGCAGTTTTATAGAGCCAAAAGATATGAAGAAGATGGAAGGAACAGAGTCTGTCAATTCTTCTATTACCACGGGTGTAGGGCATGTGGTCCCAGATGAAATGTGGCATAAGCTATGCCTGCTTAAGACCTCTTCCAATAATGTAAGGTAGGTTCTGGCTGGTATGTATGTAGCTCACAATCAGGGACAACTAGAAGTATCCAGTGACTACACAATTCCTGTATTTTGTGGAGGCTCTATTCACCAAGCAAGTCATAGAAGGGAGCTAAGCAAAGGAGTACATTTCCCTTCCTTGACTAGTACTTATCAGGAACTGGAGGAATCGGGTGGTGAACCATGGAAGGAGGGCTGAGTTGGAGGATTGCTGAATTATGAAGGTGATGGTAATGCAGGCAAGGAGCAAAGGGGAATCTGCTGATTTAGCAGTTGCAGTTAGGTTATTTGTTGTTGTTCATGGGACTTCTGTGGTGTTTTCGGTGAGGAATTGATTTTTGTTTAGGGTTTGCTCTCTGTCTGCTAGTATGTTTTGGTACTCTCTGTTATGTATGTTTTTCAACCAGTGAGGATGCTTATTGTAATACTCTTTATGTATACGCTATTTTCTCCAAGGGCATGGACCCCAACAGATCACCCAACTAATCAACATGTATATATGTATGTTTGTTTATCACATATTAATGAGTAAATGCAATACAATTCATACGGTAATCAAATGCAAAGGAAATTAATTTCATAAAACTGGTTGGATTCTGGAGTTAAACCTGCTTAGCAGCATTTCGTAGAGGTTTTGAAGCCATTGAAGGCAAAAAAGAGTATGGCAATTTTACTGCACTATGGTTGTTGCGATCTTTACACTCTACAAACCTAACCAAATATGTCATAATAACAACCATCAGTACATTTGAAAATTGGCAAGATAAACAAAAAATCATACAGCTAAAAACTTAAATAAAATGGAACAATAACAAATGTATATATGTTCAAAATAAAATAAAAGACATTCAGACTAAAACTGAAACCTTGGTCAGTTTATTGAGTGCACTAGCTTGTACCATGAAAGGGGGCTTGCAGTGCGATTGATAATTAAAGCATCTCTGTAGAAACTGCTATCTCTGACTTGGCCACGGTCAATGCCCTGCACATGAACGAATCCTGCATCTCCTGATTTACTAGCAAGAGAAATTGCCTGATTCCATTCTTCTGAATTGTCAAGAATGGTGGGAACTGTCTTGGATATCAAATCAAGATCATACAATGAATCCATTGTGCAGGAGTTCGCAGCCCATCTAGAAGCCAACATATATGAGTTCGGTTATGAACTACAAAGAAAAATTATTTCATAGCATATTTTCTTAATTGAAATATTCTTATTGTTTTAAAAGTACAGTATGCATGAATTAAAATCAAACTCTAAGACCAAAACCAGCAAGGGTTGACTAATCCTAAAATAGGCAAATATTTATTTCCTATGAATTTAGAAGATGATAATCAACAGTTATATTTCAATCTTGCGATACAAATTCACAGACTTCACTCTACCATTTGAGTTTCTTTACAAACCTTTCTTCAGTGCTCACATTTGCGTTGTGAAGGATCCCTTTGTCATTGTGTATGCGATTAATACACATTCGAGAGGGCATCACAAAGGTCCTGAAAAATTAAAAACCATAAATTGAAATTTATAAAGTCCATAAAAGAAACAAATAGAAGATATGAGAAGCTTATCAAATAAAGCCTGCTATGCTAATAGCAAAATTGTAGATCCTCCTTATTGGATGAAGAACAATTCATTTTAAAGTATGTCTATAAAGGCCCTTGCCACAAGCTCTCATGTGTACATTACGCCTACCATCACCAAAACCTTTGAAGACATTGTAAATGTAAATTTGACACTACAAACCCTTAGGGTTATGCTTGTAACTGCCTATTTTATGACTGAATCAAACTTGCAATAATATGTTGTGGCATGAGAAATATGTGTTTGTCCTCAGACTTAATTTGGTGCTTGTGATTTGTTAATTTTCCCATTGAATGTTGGTTACAGACCCCTTAACTAAACAAACAGAAATAGAATTTAATCCGGCAGAAATAATTATAATAGTCAGGCTAATACGGATTATAACAGTCAGACTAATAGGGGAACATTTCATAGTAACTACCGTTCTTTTTGCCTTTCAGTGGTTATCCATAGATGGTGAAAGACATTGTTAATAGTAGAAACCACGGGAAGTTGAAAACTTAAGCTATCAGTTACAGCAGCCTTTTTCGGCAGAGGTGAGTGTGTGTGTGTGTTGTGGGGGGGCGAAGTGGGGGCGGAATTCAAAGATCGATAGGTTTCCCTTGTGAGCTACCTGACTCTTTGAGTGTTCGAAACTCTTGTTTGGAAAGCCAGTGGATCCGTTAGAATGATCCTTAGTACTATTGTAATTAGTATTTACTCTTTACTGTACTTTCTGCATGATTTCAAAGTAAATTAAATAGGTCCTACATGATCGATAAGAATCATACAATGTATCGACTGCCCCCAATAATTGAATTAGCAAATTTAGGCACAGAGAGAGTAATCAGAAAGCAACATTGTCTTACAAATCTAATGCAATTCTACCTGATGGACTAGCAGGGTCTAAACGAACAACAAAGTAAAAACTCGAAAAGGGAAAAACAATTACAGTATAACAATATAGTGAAAAAGTTTACCTTTTTAGTAACATCGCTTCTTCGAGAGCACACCTAAGGCTTGATTCCTGATGACCCAATCCCTCGCAAGCTGCACAGTGCTTTCCTGGGCAATCTATCTTGTCTCCCCAGTATAAATACCTAGTGGGTTTATTGCTCACTCTTAACCTACTTGAACTAACATGCAGAATTTCCGATCTCGTGTCTCCAGCCGAGGACCCGAAACCTGAAAGTGAAGATGAGATAGAGAGAGCAATAATGCCAATGGCAAGGAATGCTGTCAGCAACAGCAAGTGCGAGTACATATGTCCAGGAGACGAAGCTGTCGGCCGACTCTGTGATGTTGAATCATCCTTTACATCAAATACAGTATCAGGCGCCTTAGATGCCCTGTGCAATGCCATTGGACTGCAAGATCTTCTAGAGAGATTAGTCTACAAAAGTAATGTTTTC
This sequence comes from Sequoiadendron giganteum, assembly GCA_007115665.2. Taxonomy (NCBI): domain Eukaryota; kingdom Viridiplantae; phylum Streptophyta; class Pinopsida; order Cupressales; family Cupressaceae; genus Sequoiadendron; species Sequoiadendron giganteum. The sequence goes on along the minus strand of CM021101.1, from coordinate 481,159,823 downwards.
ATTCGTTTTGATTGAAGTTTGAATTTTACTGTCAAGCAGTGTCCCAGATGCATTTTTATGTGACATCTAACACCGAAAGAAGAACGAGGCTGCCAAAGCCCCTCAGCACTCGATTCACTTTGCTGTTGCTCCAAACTGCTAGAATATTAAGCGTAAATAGGAGATTTTTTCCAATAAACACCAACTTCTTCTTACAGTTGGCAGAGAGATCTGTATACATGTAGGAATATTTTTAATTAACGCCGAGTTCATCTTATAATTGGCAGAAAGATCTATTACAAATATGGGATACGACCTGCCGACAATATACTGAAAAAAAAGCAGGACTTTTAAATCACGTCACTAGGGGAGAAGACCCACTATCTCCTAGGACTAACTTGCGCAATCGTAGAATTCAAACCGTACGTCGAATTGAAAAAAAAAATCATGGATTCGAAAAAAAAAAATTATGGATTTTTTTTGGCTCACGAGTTAAATACTTATATCTAAGGTTTTGGGTTCTGGGCAATTCGGTAGAGTGTGGAGCGTTGGATATGCGCACAGAGGTCAAAGAGACACCTTTTAGAGGTGTCGTCCGGTTGTCGCCACCTAATGTCCCAGTATCCACCCGCTATAATTTCAAAAAAAAAATTATGGATTTTTTTTGGCTCACGAGTTAAATACTTATATCTAAGGTTTTGGCTTCTGGGCAATTCGGTAGAGTGTGGGAGCGTTGGATATGCGCACGGAGGTCAAAAAGACACCTTTTAGAGGTGTCGTCCGGTTGTCGCCACCTAATGTCCCAATATCCACCCGCTATAATTTCAATCAATTATAATTGTTTTATGCCTCAAATCCACTCAAAAACATTCACTTTAACATTTCATAAGCAACCATTGGTGTTTTTGTAATTATTTATTCAATCAAATAAAAAAATTTAATGGATCAAAGTGAATTTTTTTTGGGGGGTTAAATGAGCATGGAGGTGGCAGTTATTCAATGGGAGGCGGTAACTAGGTCTTCTCCCCTATAGACTTAATTTGTGGTGCTATGTTCTTAATGGTTAAATTTTAGGTTTTTGTTTTCATATTAACATCAACTCCTCCATTCTATTTGTGAGGGAAAATACTTTTTTTAATTTAACTAATAGTGGAATAAATATTAGTAATTTAATTTGTAGATTCAATAGGTATGTTGATAGTTTTTTATAATAATTAAATGTTCGGAGATAGTTGATTTTTTCACAATCAAATCTTTAAGTATATAGAAGATGATATAAAATTTATATATTTTTTAAATTGATTTTGTAGATTGAAAATTGTTATAGTAATTCTATATGTTTTGCAATAAAGGTATGAGAATTTTGTATGTAATCTATAATTACACTAAGTTAATTGAATCTCTTATTCACTTTTATATAGTCTATATAGAAATTGAAAGGAAAATTCTAGTAATAATATACATTTCCATATAACTTTTGTGACAGAAAAATATGCAAAACAACCATTCAAAATCTACAATGCAAAAGAATAACAAATATACCACAAGATGACATTAGATGTACCTTAGAAAAACCCTCTTCGAGGAAAAAACTAACCTCCAAAAACACTCTCTCACTCAATGTATCTCGTGAGCAAGATTACAATACATTTGTAAAGTCTATTTGTAATCTTCTAAAGCATCAAGCACCCTAGTTGCATTCATCTATCTTAACAAGCAAATGAGAACCATGTAGCTACACATTCCAAACCATGCCTCCACATATGCAACCTACAAGAGATGATCAATCCAATCTTAGCCAGCAATTCAAAGGTTACACAAGCCAACCTAAACAACTACTCATGTGTTCACTTTTATAGAAACAAACTTGCACACAATCACTAAATGGTATTACATGAAACGTGAGCTTACAAAACTATGAACCCCACATTAAATTTTTGGCACTAAGTTTTTTCCACTATAGCACCCACATTAAATATTTATCTCCGTGTTACATACAACATACAAGTGGCCCCAAAAATGTCTAACCCATGAGGTGTCTGTTGTGTAGTCTCACAACATGCCCCAAGACTCTAAGGTTTGGGGACCCCAAGTGAAAACTAATGCTTATGGCAGGTGTTGGCTAGTTTGGAAGTGAAAAGCAAAGAGAAATCTTTCAAAAAGAGTACTTCGTAATTCAAGTGTTTCAAGCATCGGGTACTGGGAACCAGGAATGTTAGAGGTGTAAAAGGTAATGCGAGTGTTAAGCAGAGTGTTTTGGTTCGATAGTTGAGGTCCGGTAAAGATGGAAGTTTCGATAAAACCAAAGTCTAGGAAAATCATGGGTAAAGTTGGATACTGGGTATCGGGTACCGAGTAATAATGTAAAACAAACTTTTAAATTTCAAAGCTTATCTAAAAGGTCTGATGGTCTGGTGATTCGATATAAGAGGATGTTTATGCAAGAATTTGTGTTTCTTTAAAGCATGTTATTTATGGTGCACTTGCATGATAACGAATGAATAATGGTTTTATTTACGTGAGATTTATTTCTTATAAATGTTTTTTTAAGGGACTTAATAGTTGGAATTTTTGATTGTAGGAGAAGCAAATTGTGATGCAAAGTTCGATTATGAATGGTCAAGCAAATTTGAATCACAGATAGAGTCATAATTAGAACAAGTTGCATTCTTCAAGGAATTATATGTAGAGGGGCCTGAATCCACCAGAATCTCAGTAATTCATATTTGGTGATGGAAAGTGCCAACCTTCAAGGAAGCTCATTCTCGAGAGTAGAAAGCCCGAGGTAGAATATAAGTGTAGGAACAAAATGATGAAGTGATCATTCTGAATGTATGGAAAGGTTCCTACACACCATCCTGATTCAAGTTATTATCGTGGCAATAATAAAAGATAAAAATAAAACCCGAAGGACTTCAACATGCAAATGGAGGTTGACTTTCATTGACTTCGTTTGCAATTCTCTTGTCAATCACTATATTCCATGTGCCTTGATGTGATTCGTCCCTCGGATTTCCTCTCGTGTATTTGCCTTATCCTACCTATGTCTTATTTCTATAAAAGGCTAGGGGATATCTTTTTTAAGTTAAGTTCAGAATTTGTGTGGATGTTGAAAGAACCAAAACTTCTCTAAGTTTTTTTCTTTTTCCTTGTTTTCTGAATCATTTTGAACTAAAAACTTGTATGCACATAAAATTTAATCAATATCAAAGCCAATTTGATAGCTACCTATCTCATGAATCTTTGTAGCTAGTTTTGTTAGTTTAGTCGAACAAGATTGTATGTTGCGCCATTTAAGGGTGCATACGGAACCTACTCAGTGTTCAAACTAAAACCCCCTTCTTTAAAAGATTGCACCATTTTATGCCTAGTTGTGAAGCAATTTGGTGAAGTATAAAGTGATTTGCTTTGATTTGATTATATCTTGGGGCATGCGTGGAGAATAACTGAGAGAAATTTTAATTTTTTAGTATCTTGATGCTTTATTTTAGATTAGATGTTTAAATTTCTAAAAATGTTTCAAAAAATAGATGAATGGATGGAAATTTATTGAAAATCTTTTGTTTTCTATGAATTTTCTAAATGCTTAAAGCTAAATCTACTTAAGTGATAGCAAAATTATCGAATGTTCATGAAATTTTACTACAAAACTTTTGATTTCATGATATTATTTTATGATCGAACTAGAAATCTTATGCTTAATGCTCATGATTCTTAATGAAACTGGAAATAATAGTAAAACCAAAGATAACCATATACCCCTTGAGATTAACAACATTATCACATCATACCCTAAAGTAAACCTAGTATGGTCAAGACTTGACTACCGGAGACTTGGGATTGAGCTAAGTCAACCTTTTCCAATTACATGAACACACCCTAAGGTTGTCCTAGTTAATTCTTTCAAGAAGATAGGTTGTTTGTGGTTTGCCTGTGAGGACTTTATCTGCACTATTGCTACGAGTGACATCATCGTCAACAAGAACTAGCGCTAGAAGGAAGGCACGCTATGTTTTTCTTTACATTTTATTGTTCTCCATATTTTTATCTTTGTGTTTTGTTTAAGGATTTGTATTGGTTCTGAATATAAGGGTAGCTTGTAAGGCGAAATTCTAAGGCAAGCTAGTGTTTCAAAAATGGAACTTAAAAAAATCCAAAAAATTCTTAATCAGAGATTACATCCTTTGAGATTGTTCACCTTTGGTAGAGTCACCGAGTGTCGAATTCATGATACAACTGATCACAGTGAACTCGATTGTGAATTTTCTTTAACTAGGGTAAGTTTGGCTACACATAAGGTGATTTCATTAATGAAAGAAGTTTTAACTACTAATTGAAAGGGACTATTAACAAGAAATGTGTTGAACTCCGAAAAAGATTGCAACCCTAGTGGAACTAAAATTGTTAAAAGATTAACTGATATATCAAAACGATTTAATAATTGTAATTGTTATGAAGAAAATCTTAAGGTTTTGTAGGAAGGTAGGCAAGAATATCGAGACTCGGAAATACTACACTGAAAACAAGAAAATGGCATTGATGAGTCATCATTCTTTTCATACGTGGAGAATGTAAGTGAAGAGAAGGAGAGGGAAAATCGAGCAGGAGACGTGTGTTTTTCATTCCAAACTGAAAGTTCACAAGCTAAAAATAGAAATTTTCTTGATTTTATGCTAAATACAGAGTATCAAGTTTTTACTTTTTCTCTCTCTAATAACAATATAAATTGTGATATCGTTTGTGCTAACAAAGTTCAAAGTGAAGACAAGGCTGATGACAAAAATATTTGGAGAAGAAAATCAAGAAATGGACACAATTGTTCATGGAACTGAGCAGAATGAAGAGGAAAACCATGAATCAGGGCTAGAAGAAGGTAGAGTATTAACGAACCAGAGAAGGTGTGTGAGAACGACCTTTAATGAGGTTATTTTCATACATATGAGCCAATTTATTGGTAAGTATGCCTTTGAATTTATGTTTGTTAAACATAGTAAATATGAAAAAATTCATTGTTATAGTAGGAAATTTGAGGTTTATTTCAATGAATTTAAAGATAATCCTGTTGTAATTTGTACCAAAATAACAATGGAAATCGTCATTGAACTTAAAATAAATTATTTTGTTAGGGTTAGTCGCTTGTTAGACTAGAATTTTGGTTAGTTAGGGTTAATTTTCTTTTTGTAGGGTTTGTTTTCTTTTTCAATTTTTTTTCTTTTCTTTCTTTTTCTATTTGGCCCTTCTACATTGGCAAATTTTGCTTAACTTATCATACACATGAGAGCCAATTCAAACATTTGTAATATTGTGTTGTGAAATGAAAAATGATAAAACCACACACAGTAAATACACGCTTTTAAATGTATGAAAAAGCTATATATACGTGTGTATATATCACATATATACATGGAAGTATCAAAATTCTTGTTGTAAAAGATCGAAAAAGAAGAAAAAAAAAAGAGGGAGTTGAGTTGTAGACAAAAGTAGCCATTCATTTGATCTGTGATGCCTCGCCCATCAAAGTTAAGTATCCTACGTAGGCAATTTCTCGATGAATTTCAAAGTCAAGAGTATGGAGGTCAATCAAGAACAGCCGAAGTGGAACCGCTTCCCTGTGTTCCAGGAACTAAGGAATGTCATCCATGGAAGGAATTCCAATGGTCGAATGTGCGAAAGAAAGAATAGTATCCAGATTCTCCAAATATTTAGGTTGCACTATCATATTTGCAATTGAGCAAACATCTTCAACAGGAAGCCCAATATCCAGGAGCGAGGCTACAAAGCGAGAAGCCAAATCAGAATGAAACCAGTAGTAAGCTTTGGATTCCACATATTGTTCCCCAAGGACTAAGCACAAGTTTGGCACAATAAAACTGGTAGTTCGAATGAAGAAAACCTTTTCAAGCCTCTGAGTCATGATGCAACCTGAGAAAACATTCTGGTGGCGAGAGCAAGTCAAACAAATTGGATTATTCATGACCTAGAAGCAAGCAAGAACTAGCAGAACAGAGAAATGCAAAGTAAAAAGAAAAGAAAAGTAGAAGTGTGAAATATTTGAGAGAAATATTGAATTTATAGAAAATCATGAGGAAGTTATGGTACATAATTGCCTAGATCTAAATCTTGAAAATTGTAAGCAAGGTGGCAATCGGAGGAGTTTCTCTAGAGCGGAATGTTAAATCAAATTATTTTTTACACACAATTGGTGACAATTTGCTTCAAATTTTCCTTGTACAGAGATTGTGAATCAAGCAAGCTAAAGATTTTGAAATTAATGGTGGTCATTTCATTGCGTTCTTATTAAGCCGTATCAATCATGAAGGTGCTTATGTGTGCAAAGCGAAAAGGAAAATGATGTTGGTAAGGCAACACATGCCATCACTTAGGAATTTTGAGAGGGACGATACGTGCGCGTTCAGGTGTGTAAATTTAATGTAGAATAATGTGGTCATTTTAATGTCATCATGATATTTTTGATCCATTAATGTGGTGTAGCACCGTCACATCGGAAGTGCTAGCTGAGTATTTAGTAGTTGTCATAAAATTTGATTGGAAGGGTGGTAACTAATGGTTCTAAATTTAGATTTAAATTTAGTGATTAAGTTATTTTCTACTAAATTTTAATTTATGCATATTTTTTGACATATTGCAAGTTGTAGTTAGCTAGGATTTGGCATAAAAGTGGTAAGGTTTATCTGGAAATATGCACCAATAGGGAATTATTTAATCAGTTTTGGGGAAGTAGTGAAATGATGAAGGGATTTGCATTGAATGAAAAATCAAAAGGTAACCTTCGTTGCCACTGTAATTCCCAACCTAATAGCAGGCTTCATTGCTTGCAAGTTGAAAATGAGCTATCAATGAAATATCTAAAAAAAATGTGTATCAACTCTTTAGGCTATCCAAATATCTCTATTGGGGCTATAGATGTCTAGTTGGCAGTAGAGCTATGTTTGGGGCAATTACAGAGATAACCTTGTCAAGGCTATGGACGCTTGACTGGCAACAAGGCTCTATCCCTGGTTGGCTTTGGAGGATTACCAAATTATGTAGTTTAATGTCAATGAACTGATTTTTTTCACTGAGTTCCAAAAATTGGAAATAATCAGAGCACACACAGATATTTCTGGAAGAATTTTTACTATTTTTATGCCAGAATCTAGGTAAAGGTAAAGTGTTATTTTTTAAAATATGTATAAATTATAAGTTATGATTGGTGATTTAATCCCAAGTTTTGGTTTAAATTTGGTTTTATTGATTGCATGTTGTTGTGTGGTCTCACAACACACCCCAAGACTCTAAGTCTTGGGGACCCCAAGTGAAAACTAAAGCTTATGGCAGGTGTTGGCTAGTTTGGAAGATCACCAGAAGTGAAAAGCAAAGAGAAATCGTTTAAAAAGAGTACTTTGTAATTCAAGTGTTTCGGGTACCAAGTACCGGGAATGTTAGAGGTGTAAAAGGTAATGCAAGTGTTAAGTAGAGTGTTCCAGTCCGGTAGTTGAGGTCCAGTAAAGATGGAAGTTTTGGTAAAATTGAAGTCCGAGAAAATCATGGGTAAAGTTGAATACCGGGTGTCGAGTAACAACGCAAAACAAAGTTTTAAATTTTAAAGCTTATCTAAAAGGTCTGATAGTTCAGTGATCCGATATAAGAGGATGTTTATGCAAGGATTTTTGTTTCTTGAAAGTATGTTATTTATGGTGCACTTTCATGATAATGAATGAATAATGGTTTTATTTACATGAGATTTAAAAAGGGACTTAATACTTGGAATTTGTGATTGTAGGAGAAACAAATTGTGATGCAAACTTTGGGTATGGATGGTCAGGAAAATTTGAATCCCGGATAGAGTCATAACCATATTGGGCTACATACTTCAAGGAATTATATGTAGAGGGGCTTGAATCCACCGGAATACCAGAATCCCAGTAATTCACATTTGGTGATGGAAAGAGCCAACCTTTGAGGAAGCTCATTCCTGAGAGTAGAAAGCCCAAGGTAGAATATAAGTGTAGGAACAAGATGATGAAGTGATCATTCTAAATGTATGGGAAGGTTCGTACACACTATCCTGATTCAAGTTATTATCTTGGAGATAATGAAAGATATAAAAAAAAAAAAAACCTAAAGGACTTCAATGTGCAGATGGAGGTTGACTTCCATTGACTTCATTTGTAACTCTCTTGCCAATCACAATATTCCATGTGTCTTGATGTGATTCATCCCTTGGATTTCCTCTCATGTATTTGTCTTATCCTACCTATGTCTTATTTCTATAAAAGGCCAGGTAATATCTTTTTTAAGTTAAGTTCAGAATTTATGGATGTCGAAAGAGCCAAAATTTCTCTAAGTTTTGTTCTTTTTTCTTATTTTTTAAATCATTCCGAACTTAAAAATTGTATGCACATAGACTTTAATCAATATTGAAGCCAATTTGATAGCTACCTATCTCATGAATCTTTGTAGTTGGTTTTGTTAGTTTAGATGAACAATACTGTATGTTGCACCATTTAAGGGTGCATATGGAACCTACTTGGTATCCAAACTAAAACCCCCTTCTTTAAAATTTTGCACTATTTTATGCCTAGCTGTGAAGCAATCTGGTGAAGTATAAAGTAGTTTGCTTTGATTTGATTATATCTTGGGGCATGCATAGAGAATAATCGAGAGAAATTTTAATTTTCAGTATTTTGATGCTTTATTTTAGATTAGATGTTTAAATTTCTAAAAATGTTCCAAAAAATAGATGAATGGATGGAAATTTATTGAAAATATTTCATTTTCCATGAATTTGTTGAATGCTTAAAGCTAAATCTACTTAAGTGATAGCAAAATTTTCAGATGTTCATGAAATTTTATTGCAAATATTTTGATTTTATGATATTATTTTATGATTGAACTGGAAATCTTATGCTTAATGTTCATGATTCTTAATGAAATTGGAAATAATAGTAAAACCAGAGATAACCATATACCCCTTTAGATTAACAACATTATCACATCATACCCTAAAGTAAACCTAGTATGGTCAAGACTTGACTACCGAAGACTTGGGATTGAGCTAAGTCAACCTTTTCTAATTACATGAAAACACCCTAAGGTTGCCCTGGTTAAGTCTTTCAAGAAGATAGGTTCTTTGTGGTTTTCCTGTGAGGACTTTATCTACATTTTTGTTGTGAGTGACATCATCGTCAACAATATCCACGTCTCTAAGATGCACAAAACATTAAATATATTTTACAATGTCATTCTTATTAAGAAAGGTGTACAACACACCCTTCCCAACATTCTCCCACTTGTTGTATGCATTGCATAAGGGGAAAAAGTAAGCTCAATCATCAAAGGAACAACTCCTATGGCCAACATGTACCATCCAAACATCCAAGTCATCCATGTGCTACATAAAAATACCTACAACATCAACCAAGGTGACTACTATCTCAAACAAAAGCCCTCTTACGCTCCATAATGTCTATATACAAAAGATAAGATCCTATTAAAAATAGATGCCACATTAATTATCGTATAGAAGCATGAACCATGTTTCAACTTGATATCTAAACACAAAAACCAAATATAATTATAAAAAATAGGGCTAAGTAGCTAACAAGAACTCATCGACGTAGTTGGAACAGTAACCAAAACTAGTTGCTAACACATCCAACTAACCATACCTTCAAACCAAGGTATACTCGCCATAATAGGTAAACATTATGTTAACATATCTTATGTATCACACAATAAACACCCAACATGGCACAAAAATATATAGATCATTAACAATAGCATTGCTTAGAGAGAAAATTTATGTTATGGTTCACGTTTTGTTGTTCCAAGATTTTTCATGGCAGTTTCCTATTGGTCCCACATGTTATGTCACATTTTTTAGGCTTTAGTCCACATGCTTTGTAGTTCTTTTTTCTTTGAACTCTTCCAATATTTTTTGGCGACTTTCAACCAAATGGTCCCTTTGGTGAGGGTCCCGGGGAGGCCCCCCCAATCCCCCCAAAAGTTATGGTCTAGGAATTGTTAAGGGTGTTTATGCCTCCTTTTTTGAAGGGGAAGACCTTATCTCATTTATGGATAAAGTGATTGGTCTAAGTTCCCCTCTTCGTAGCATGTGCTCCACCCCCCAGGTATCTTGTTTGGTTGAGGTGTTATTATTGATATGTATGACAATATTCTAAATGTGATGCTAGTGGAAATGGACAACTACTTGATTAGTAAGTCCCTTTCTTTTAGACCTAATGTTGACCAAGTTAGGAAATGGTAAATTTTGAATTGGAAACTCAAAGGAATTGTCACCATAAGTGTCATGGTTGACACCTATTTTTATTTAAATTTATGAATAAGGAAGATATGGTGAAAATCCTAATAGGGGGCCTTTGGGCTTTAGACAAAAAATTCAATAATTTTGTCTCCTTATGTAAATGGAAACTGAGATTTGACCCAACTAAGGATTTGGGAGTTGTTTCCCCCACCTAGGTTTGTATGTTGGTTTATCTCCAAAATTTTGAAACTACAATATGTTTCAAAGCATTTCCAACTCGTTTGGTCACTTGTTGGTGGTTGATAAGGTTACCCTTCAAAAATCCAAATTGGTTTTTGTTAGAATGTTTGTTAATGTTTCTTCAAACAGAATCCTCCCCACCAAAATTACCCTAAAATCAAGACTTGGGAGTTGGATGTAACCTATTGTGTACGAGAATGCAAGAATTTTTTGTCAAAATTGTAACAAGTTTGTTCATTTATTAATAATTGTAAAAAACAATATTATCAAAAGAACAAAGCTATTGAGATGCCCTTTATGGTTATGGATGTAGAACATGTTATGGCTACCCTTGAAAATTATTTGTATACTTTGTTTGCTTCCTCCTATTTCCTCTAGCTCAGTGGATGAGTTGGGAAATTTGGTGATCCTTCCCTCCCCTCCTTTGGAGGGGTTATCCCCTAAGCTGCTTGTGGAGCCAAAATCCCCCTCCTCGTGTGGATCCTATGGTGGTCTTGGCACAAAAAACCCCAAATATACCTCTAGATGAGCCCCTTTTTTTTGAGATTGTCAAAGAAAGTGCTAAATCTATAGTGGTAGACCTAGAATTGGAGGAATGGGAAATGGTGGAGGAAACAAAGCATAAGATTCAGAAGGATTTTGATGCTCAAATTCAGGGTAGTGATAGGGGTAAGAATCTACATATATTTGAAGAAAAGGGATATTGAAGAAGGCTTGAGGACTCTTTGTCCCTCTTTGGCTTTAGCGTTGATATTATGCCTTATCCCTCTAGCACAATCTTCAACTCATCCCAAGATGAGGAATGGACCCCAATTAATGGAAAGCAAAAGAGAAAGAAAAAACCTAATGTGGGAGGCAATCTCAAACAAGGTAGACCTTCCCAAAGAGAAATGAGATCCAAAGAAATACCTATGGGTAAACAAAGGACCCTAGAAATTGTTTTTGGGTCAAAAATATAGAAGAAATGAGAAGGCCTCCAAAGGGAATGTTCCCCTTTGAGATCCATAGTTACCTGTCTAACTAAGGACTACTACTTTTCTTAACTATTCTTGTGAAGATTGTCTCTTGGTATATTAGAGGGTTGAACAACCCACACAAATAGAATTTGATCAAAAGATGCATTTTAGAGCATAAAATTGATATTGTTCTCATTCAAGAGGTTAAAATGATAGAACTTGCTTTCTCCCAAATTGTTAAGAATATTTGGCCCTTTGTAGATTTATGTGTTAGTCCTATTGAGGGAGATTTAGGGGGTATCACCACCCTTTGGAACCCTTTGAGATTAAAGGGAATGAAGTTAGATCAAAGTAACAACAACCTTATTATTTATTTTTTTGACCTAGCCAAAGATATGCAATGGATTCTTGTAAATATTTATGCTTCTAACTCTATTCCACTACAAGCCTATTATTAGGTACTTACTCATTTCCTTGGTCAATTTGTAGGAGAGGGGAAATGTTAATCAACTTCTTCATTCCCAAGCATGTTCTTAGCAATATCTTCTTCTTGCCTACTCTCTCCCTCATTAGGATTTACTAAATAATCAACCAGTGGTTTAACACCAACTGGTACTAGATGGCTTGTTACAACATGCATTGAATATTGAGTTGGCATTGCCTCCTCATGAATAGATTGATCAAATTCTACTTCTCTTGGCATTTTCTCAATAGGTTTCTTCTTGAAATATGAGCCATCTTTAAAACAATCAAACATCCTCTCCATCCTCTTGATAGGATTAGTAATGTCAATGAAAGGAATTTTATAAGATGGATTATTTATTATTCTTTCCTCTTTAGATTGTACCATGAATTTCTATTGTCGTTTTATTTCCTTTACATCTTCATCTATTCAGAGATCTCTAATAACATCATTTGAAGCATGGAATTGGTGGTAAATTTGAGATCTTCCTCTTTCTAATCTCATTTTATTAATGTAACCCTCAAGATTACAATTCCTAGTAGGGCCCACCTTCGTTCTATAGCACTACAACATTTTTGGTAAAACATCTTACCCTTCCTTAGCAGTTACAATAAATTGGGAGAATTGCATCCCATCTTTATTAGTCTAAAATAGAATTTATCAGACTCATTAAGTTGCCACATTATTTTCATAAAAGAGATTCTATTTGTCACAAACCTTGGGAGACAATGTGGTTGGACAGGGGTACCATATATCCCGAATATTATATAGTTAGAATGCAAGTACTATTCTCCCTAATTATGATAAATTCCCTTTGTTGGAGTAAACTACAGGGGCCTGAGAAACTTGATAACCTTTTCTGAAATTCTTTCTTTAGGCTCGGGGCCAAGGTTATTCAACACATCTTACATAAAAGCAATCTCAAAAACTAAATAGTTTATAGAGGAGCAATGGGAGTCCCAAATATAAGTCCACATTTGGACTGGTATCCTATTTCCTTCTTCATTATGTATCTTCAAATTCAAGGGTCCAATCCATATCTTTTCCCCACTGTAAAGGATCATATGCATCAATAAAGAATACCACTTGAAATATAAACCAACCTTTGGGTCTTTTAGGTCGATTAGTTGCTTATACATTTCCTCTACAATGAAGGCAACATATTTAAAACATTTGTTAACATCCTTATGTTAGATGTCTATAGCTAGCATCATCATATAAATGGGAATTTTTGATTTTATAGCCCTCCCCCAAAACTTAACATAGAGAAAAATAAGTATTGAAAAAATAATCCTCAAAGTTGTGAAAGTCAAAGGGCTCAACTTCATCTTTGGCAAATCTAACCAATTTCCTACCAGGACCCCTTTTCCTATATTGTGGGAGCCATAAGACCCTAAAACTATGTTTTTCCTTATCTCGTTCTCTCTTGAGAGCACCAAAATATATGCTCACACTGGTCAAGACATTTAGATCAAAAGTTTCAACAATTATCTGCCTATAAATTTCCAACAAAGGAGATCCTTTCATGCTTTTGATTACCCTATACTTCTCATCATAACCTTGAGCTAGGGCTCTAATCAAATCCACATCGATAAATACGTTGGGAACAACCAATTTTCCCAAATCTTGAGTTAACTAATTGGACACCAGCCTGTTGAACTTACTCCTTTTATACACATATTCAAATGAAGTCCACCCATGTTGAGGGATGATTACTCCCTTATTTGTGATTCTTGGTCCAATAGTTTTTCGATTAAAACCCTATCCCTTGAGCATTCTTTGCTCTCTTTTTTGACTCAAGAAATTGTTTCATTAGGTCATCTTCCATGAATCTCTTAGTTCCCTTCAATTTTACACTTAACTCACTCATTTTAGGGTTTTCTAGTTTTTGAACTATCTAGGTTTTTTAGTACACAATCATTGAGTTTCCTAGGGTCTTAATTTCCTTAAAATATTAAAGAAAAAAATCTGAAAAACCTTTTCTTTATAATCCCTTCGATAATTCACAAACAATTTTATGAATGCAATTGGACAGAGTACTTACCCATGAAAGTGCCTAAAAAACCTAGCTCTCTTTTGCATGCAATTCTCTCTTTGAGAGGTCAAATCTTTAGAATTCTCAAATATGCCTTCACTTATGATGACAAAAAAACTTCTTTGTTTTATCATCTCCTAATAGCAATAGTCGGGCCTTAATTGTTGGAATAATGATTCACACAAATGAAACTAAACTTTGGCAAGTAGTCATTTGAATTTGAATTTTAGCCATTGATCTGAGTTCTTTAAAGTAAGATCAATGGTTAGCACAAACCCAAAGTTCACTGCATAATTCATTTGAATTACCTTTTGAGAAAATGCAATGTGAAGAAACTTTGTGTTGAATCTTGGATTTGACATGTTCTCATCCTTCTTTAGTCACCTCCTAACACATTTTGGTTATGCATTGTACATATGAAAATGTGTTGTATAGAAAATGTGTGTTGCAATCAGGACATGACACATGTCTTCGCCTTAGTTGTTACCATTGAGTGCATTTCCCTTATGCAATGAGGATTAGAAATCATGCTCCGAAGGAACTATTTTCTAAAAGGAACAGGCACCAAGTGTCTATTTGATGACATCAACTACTCAACATCTTTTAGACATGTGCTAATAAGTTAAAAATGTGTTGCAAAGAAGTCAAGTGCTACACCCTAGAACAAACATGTGTACCACTTTTTATGTACTACCACTCAGAGCATTTTCTTTATTCTCCAAGAACATCAAATTGTGCTCTAAAGAAATCTCATGTTGAAATTTGGGGTTGACACCTGTCTTCCTTTTATTCATTATGGCTTGGCACATTTTGGTTGTGCATCGAAGTTATGAAAATGCATTGTAAAGAAGCAACATGCTAGAATGATAAAACGACACATATTCTCTTCCTCTAAAGGATGTTTGACACATTTCCCTTATGCACTTGGTTTATGAAATTTTGCTTTGAAGGAGTCGAATGTTGCTCTTAGGACTTGACAAGTGTTAGGCACTTATTGAACCCTTCCCAATGCAGTTTGCTAATGAAATGAAAGATTTTAATAACGTCCATGAGGCCACAAAAGCCTATGGGACCCAGGAACAACACAAGACCGCCACCAAAAAGGGGAGACCTTAAACAGTTTAAGTTCTTTGCTCAAGGTCAGCCCTACAGCGGTGAATTTTGATGATGTAGTTTGCCAATTTGACCAACCTTTCCTCCTCAAACAAGGTATTTAAATTATCAACTTTTAAGGTGTCCGCATAGCTGGCCCGAATATCTTTATACACTGAGCACTCCATAACAAAGTGCCATTTTGTCTCCACCAATCCCATATTGCAAAATCGACATATTCTTTTTTCCTACTTTTCTTTAGGAACCATCCATCTGCCCGTTTCACATCTAAGACGATGTGAGCTAGTCTGAAGCTGAGCTATCAACATCTTTTCTCTCCATTTAATATTTTCTCCTATATAGGCCTTTTCTTCATGGTCCCCCTTGGGATTAAATTATTTGATACAGTAATCTTTCTTTCATCATGATTATTTTGTCCATATAGCATTTTTGAGTTTTTGCTTCACATATTTTTTTATTTCTTCATTTGTACTTGGACAACTTGCATTTTCACACCCACTTTTCCATCCATTTTTTGTTTTGTTTCATCCAAGTATTCTTTCTTCTATCCAACTTTTCTTCTACAATCAATTTAGGCCAGTGATGGTTCTCCATATTTTGCACCTTTTGCAGGTAACTTAGTAACCTAATCATCACAAAAGCCTCCAAGGGGAAGGTGCATGTCTCCGCTAATAAAATATCATAAGGTATTGTGGTTTTGAGTTTAAGGATGCTAACAATTAGATGCTTTTGAAATCTTTCCACTTGCCTCCATTTTTGATCTGACATGCTGTTGCCCCAAATTTCACACCCATATAGAACCACCGGGGTCACAAGTAAGCCAAACAATGTCCTCTTGGTTTTCCAATCCCATAATTCAGCATTTCTACATCTATTTTGTAGAGAGTAAAGCAATTTCCAACCCCCTTGGATCCTTTTTTCTCCTAGTTTCCCAGTTGAGCTTGTGGTGAAAGTTTAGCCCCAGGTATTTGTATTCATCAACAATTTCCAATGGATTGCATTCGAAGATAAAGCTAAATTGTTATTTTTTCCTTCATAAAGAGAAGATCATTATTTTAGTTTTACTAGTGTTCACTTGCATCCCGACTTCTTGACAAAACGATTCAAGAGCTTTCAAATGTTTTTTGAGTTCATGTGCTGACTTAGCAATCAAAATGAGATCATCGGCATACAAGAGCAATTTTATAACATAATTGACCAATTGAATACCTTCCCCACCAACATTGTCTAACCACTCTTCTAGCTTGTCAATGTAAAGCCCAAATAGCGTTGGGGAAAGCGAGCACCCTTGCTTGACTCCAATGTCGTTGCCAAAGCACTTAGGCATACCTTCGTTTGTTCTGATTTTAGCTCTGACCTGCTCATACAGCCTATGAACAACTGCCCTAAGCACCTTCGGAACTCCTAGTTTCTCCATTCTAATCCACAACTTGTCTCGTGGTAGAGTGTCAAAGGCTTTTTTTAAGTCTACAAAGCAGCAAAAGGCCTCCTCCCCTTACACGTTCCATATTAATTCAATCAAAAATCTAAGAGTAATACCATGATCAATAGTGGAATGCTTCGGTCTAAAACTAGCCTGACCCTCTACTCTTTTGCCCTCTTTCTCAGCCCAACAACTAATTTTGCGCTCAATCATGTTTTTGAAAAGTTTTCCCAGAAGCGGATTAATCATAGTGCGGTAATTTGATGGGTTATTTATGTCCCCGCTTTTGTATAAGGGAATAACAACACTAGGTATCCACCCTTCCGAAAAGCCCTCTTGGATAACCCTGTTGAAGATGCCCTTGATGTAAAGTGCAAGGACCTCAATGCCCCATTTTAAGGATTCTGCTTGCAACCCATCAATATCATGCGCTTTTCCCCCAACCAACCTTTTTATGCCTTGATTGATGTCTTCGATGGTGAAAAGTTTAGTGGTAGCCTTAATTGTAGTAGGTCTATGTTTATCTTGTTCCCGCTCATACAATACCTTTTCATATTCCAGCCATTAAGAGCTTGTGATATTGTTTTCCACTTGTTTTCTTTTTTGTTGTAGCTCCTTCCAAAATTTCTTGGGGTTGTTCTTTCCAAGAGCAATCAGCTCTAGCCTTCTAGTGCTCACATATTTTTCTTTTTTATTTCGTATCATCTTTTCGTATTCTTTCTTGTTTTCTGTGGTCCTTCCACCCTCACGAAGTTTTCTTTTTGTTATCTTGCACCCTTCATCGAACTATGGGTTTGATGGGAAAGTAGTTGTACTTTCCTTCTTAGGCCTAGCCCTCTTACACTCATCTAAAGCCTTGTGAACAATGGGGATCAGCATGCCCTTGTTTATAGTGTGCTGGTTACATTTCTTTTGTAATCCCTAAAAAGCCTTTTGAGGGCAGCCTTGAAGACCTCTTGATTTTCACGGTTCACGATGATTCTACCTTGCGAAGGCACTTTCTTTTTGTTGATATGAATCTACCTTCCCTGGTGGACGTCAATGTGGGTGTCAAGATTTACATATATTGGATTATGGTTTGATTTCAGCTCTAGAGGACACTTTCCAATCACTAGATCCTTTATCTTTGACACGTAAACATGTGAGAAAATGACATAATCAACCACACTTTGCCCATTGTATGTTTTGTAGGTGATGTTGCCGGAGTTTGGCCATGTTCTCATACCGCTGCAAATGACCAAGTTGAATAAACTGCATAGTCCCAATAATTCAGCCCCGAAGTGCGTGACATTGTGCTTACTATCTTGGGAATTCCTTTCCCACATATGCTGGCCCTCTTCCTCCAACCATAGCGGATCACATTTCTCCTTGTCTTTGCTTTTCAAGTTGAGAGCTTGTATGTTTTTTGTTCTTGCATTAAAATCCCCTATTAAAATAACCTCTCCCATGCCACTATAGACTGAAATGTCTTTTTTTAGAGTAGGAAAAGGGTCCTCATGATCAAGGTTCCTTTTCTTGTAAGATTTGGAGCCTTTTGGAGTGAGGTAGCATGTTGCCACTCTTATGACAGTTCGATTTTCTGTTATTTTAAACCATACATATTATTTGTTTGGGTCTTCTTTCTCGATTTGAATGCTATTGTACCATGATTCTTTGATTAGGACTGCAACTCCACCATGTCCTTTGCCACTATCAATTCTCTCATTCCAAATGGAAGATTTTTTATATCCTTCAAAATCTGAGATCTTACAGCCATTGTGCTCATGAGTCTTCGTAAGAATGATGATGTCCTTTCCAACTGCAATGGGCCCTAAACCAGGTCCTCTTCTCCAGGGGTAACCTCTACAGTTCCAACTTACCATTGACAACTGATCTTGGGGGGCCCCGAGTTCCTATTTTTGGTGTGTAATTTTGTCACTGACTTGAGCTTTCCCTTTTTGTAACCAAGCCCATTTTCCTTCATTCCTTATTGCCTTTACTTTTTCCCACTCTTTATGCCTTTCTTCTTGTTGTACTATTGTTAAGTCTTCATCAAGGTATATTTGCGTACCTTTAAGGAACTTCTTGTTCCTTAATAGCCTATTCTTGTCTTCAATGTTCGCCAAAGTGACCCTTACATTCCTACTCTTGCCATCTTTCACCCATTTTCCAAATTTTTTTGTTTGTTGAATGACTCCTATCCATTGTAACTTGTCCTTGAAAAAATCTTTTGCTAGCTCTTTTGTGGTTTCTTTCTCCCCATAGTCCTTTAGCCCTTTAATAATGACATTCACAGTTCTGATATTCCCATCATTCTCTTCTCTTATTTGCCTTCAAACTTGCTTTTCTATGAGGTCCCTGTTTGTGTCTGAGGGACCCTTCACTATATGAGCCCAACTTTTGGCCTCCTCTAATTGGTCCTTTAGTTGGTTTTCTTTTATCTTCACTTTGTTCAAAACAGATTTTATCTCTTTTATCTGCATGTTGCTTCTTTCATCTACCTCCCTTGATATGCTTTTGACTGTTGCGCCACTTTGTGCTAGAACTTGCCTTATAGAAATCAATTCTTGCTCTCCTTTTGACATGGAGATTTGAAGTTTATTTCTTTCTTCTTTGAGAAACTTGTTCTCCCTTTATAATTTCCAATTGACATCCATGATCTCCTTAATTTTACTATCTTCATATAGCCCCCTTGCCTCTAATGATTGGAGCCTCTTTTTCATGGCCATTAGCTCATTGACATACAATTTAGAGGACCACAATAGTGGTGTTGTAGTGGGACTATATGAATCGGAAGGTTTACCCTCACCCCCTCCTACCTTGTCTGCTGAAAATTTTACCTCTTTGGATTGGTTCACGACTGAGATTGAGTGAGATGTTGGGTACACTTTCTCATTATCTAGAGATTCCACTTTTTGAGCTTGTTGGGTTTCAATAGTGTTTGATAAACATTTATGCTCTAGCCTTGGAAGAATTACAACAAATTTCCCTCTCTTTGCAAACTTTACCTTTCGAATTTATCTACGCTTTAAAATCCCTCTGTATTGTTTTGCATTTACATACACACACCCCTCCCCTGCATTTGACTTGCTATCTTGTGGATAGCCCATCACGCATGATCCCCATGTGCTAAACAGAGTTGTCATTGAGGACTCCCCTGGGAGGTGTGCAGGTGATTTAAAAGGGATTTGAGAGCTCCCCAAATCTAAAAATTCGAACATATTCCCTTGAATCTATGCATCACCATTTATGCTTTCACATGACTTAATAGCTACTGTGTCACCTTCCCCTACCTCATTTCCTATTATCTATTTTGATATGTTGCTAGACAACATTGGCAAAATAAGCTTGTTTGATTCTCCCAATATATCAGTATGTTTTGGAATGCTAATAGCATTAGCTGACCCAAAACCTATGTGTCGGCGTTGAGAAAATACAACACCACAAACCCCGAAGATCACCTGTATGCAAATAACCTATCACAAAAGAAGAGATGGAGACAAACAAGCAAGGGTTCTCTCAAAACTGAAAATGTATATATCAGAGAGAATGAGAGAATGAATTGATATGAAATACAATGGGATCAATCCTTATAAAAATAAGATCATGCAAACCCTAATAAAACCCTAATAGGAAAAACCCTAATAGAAGCCCTAATAGGATAACATTTAATAATTAATATAATTATTAAATGTCACTTTATGCAAACTAACGTGAAATCTTAAGAAGGGAATAAAGGTAACTTAATCAACATAATTAAGTTAAGACCTTTACTCTAACACTATGCACATTACCCCTGAGGTTGCCATATCCCTCCCATTTTCAGTGTGCTCAATCATTAGAAATAGTTATAGTTTGGCGTGTGAACTTGGAAAAAGGCTACCCTTTTTGTTTTATAAAAGTTTGTGCTTGATAAAACAAATATTCAGTTTTGAAAGCCAAACGAGAAAAAAAGGCAAAGAAACTGAAAAAGATAGATGTGGGGCACACCTGTTCTTGCTATAGCACTGCCTTTAGAAGAATCTTTGCTTTTGTCTCTTGCTTAAAAAGCCCTGGGCCCACGTGTTCGCGCCCTTTTCTTAGCCTTTGTTCCTGAAAATACTTGAAATCTTCTTCAAACCCTTATCATTTTTGCTAAAGACTCCCAAGTCCTTGTCGGCGCGAGTCCCCTACAAGCCAGCCTAGCCCATGGTGAGCTAGCTCAGTCCGCCATAGTCTACAACCCTTGTCCACAATAGTGCTAAGAAAAAACCTGCAAATGCTTACCCTGACTGAAGAGATCATGATAGTACACGTAGATAAGTAAAATGTGATGCAAAGGAAACTTACATGGAAATTGGAATGTGACACTTGTCTTTATCTCAATAGAGTAATTCTAGTGCATTCTTTTTATGCATTAGGTGAATGAATATGTGTTACAAATAAAATGTATGCTATTACAGGAATACGACACATGTCCATATCTTATGTACACCACCGAATGCATTCTCCTTATGCGCCAAAGATATGAAAATGCATTGCAAATAATATTTGTGCTACACTTAGGGCATGATAAGTGTCCCATGTAAGGGCCATAACTAATTGAGACGTGGAAATAAGCTATTTTTACAGATGTGCTAGGACTAAGGGGTTGGTAACATCAAAAGGGATTTGGTAACATAATGATGGAAAATAATTCATTAAGAAATTATAAAGCACTAGAATTGATCGATAAGGTTAATAACAAATTAGAACAAATATCAGGACATGACGGGTTTTTCTAGGGTTTTAGCATGAGAAAGAAACTATTTTAGTAAACCCTAACAAAGGAAAACAATATTTGAAAATTGGGACTTAGGGGAAAAAATTGAGAACCATAAAAACTAAAAATGTACTACCATGTAGTACCATTGAAATTAATGCATTCAATGCATTTATTGCCACTACATTCTAGAGTTTACAACTATTTCCAAAACATATATATTAGACTACAAGAATCAGGTAGCCCCCTACAAACTACAATGCACCTGGTAAATTTTTTTCATGTGATTAGTGACATGCCCTCCAGTACCACAAGGACAAGGGGAGACTAGATCTCATGACCCCTTGACTACAACAAGATGCTTTATCCAATCGATCCAGAGCCCCCACCCCTTTCTAAAATAAAATTGCTCTCTAACAATATATATATATATATATATATATATCATATTTATCGATGTACATATATATATATTATTCATCTTTTACCATAATATGATTGTATATGTATATGCATATATATATATAAATGTACATATGTATTATTTTGTGAAAATAAAAACCAAGTACTCTTCTTGGAGTGATATAAATCGAATATCTATATGAGCATATATATAATTTTATTTTCTCAAATGTGTGTGTATACATATACACATAGATGTACTTATTCACACATTTATATTTAATATTTTTTGCAAACATATAATAGTCATGCAAGCTCTACTTATGATGGAGATCCTATCAAATATAAAACCACATTAACAAGGAGGAATATAATAAAATAAGTCAATAATACTAAAGGTACCATATTTACTTAATGAGACATAAAATAACAATATGATGTTATGATGTAAGGTCCTACCATTCTTATGACACAATAAAATACCGGATCAACATATACAACAAGACACAAATATTGTGAGTGTGTGTGTAGGTTCTTTGATTCATGATGTCTCATCATTCTCCTTGATCTACTTACCTTTCTTCAATGATACTCTCCCTCCTTGTCTGAGAGGGGAAACTCGTTTCCTACATCCACCTCATATAACAAACAAGGTAGTTAGTCCATTAACCATAAAATCTATTACATAATTTAAACATTCCCTAAACAATCATCATGAAGGTAATAAATCACATCTATTTATTTTAATCATTATCAAAATTTATATTCTCTTTTTGCATATCATGAACAAAATAAACTATATCAATATAATTATCCTTAAATAACAATTTTGATAACATAAGTTAAAATACATATCAAGGTATTTGGATTAAAGTTAGTTAAAATGACATAAATATACTAGTCCAAAAATGGGGTGTGACGCCTTTACCAATGATTTACTTACATTATTCTTGAATTTATTTTAGGCACAAGTTTGATTTTTCAGAAGTTTTAAATATTTTAAATTTCTTGGTGAAACTTATATGAATAGAAAAAAAAAACTATTAAGGTGGAATAATGGAGGAGAAAATTTTTATATATAATTTGATTCCTTTTGTATATATGCAATTATTAGAAGGAAAAAAATAACTCAAAAATACCATAGTAAAATGACATTGTAGAGAGCATGAATAAAACATTAACAAATAGATCTAGAAGAATTCTAGTAGTGTTTAGTTAGATCAATATTTTTGGGTTGAGACTATAAGTATCACATGTTATTTTGTTAATAGATTTTCATGTTTTTATGTGGTTGATTAAGAAACCCTTTGTTTCACACATTAGGGTTTTTGGATATGATGATTTTATTTGTGTTTATAAAAAAATGAATTAATTTATATTTCAAAGCTAAAAAATATATTTTCAATAGTTTTGGTTAAAATGTTAAGGTTTATAAGCTTTTAAATCCTCTAATATTAAAAATGATATGGTCAAGAGATCTATCTTCTAAGGAAATTAGAGTTAATTTTGATTAAGTGCAATCAAAAGAAGATGAAAATAAATTCATGCCTTTTTTAAAACAAATAGAGAAGCAAGGAGAAGCATACAATTAAGAACAATGGGTTGTCGAAAAGAATATATAAGGGGAAGAAGGTTTACATTTAGAGAGTTTAGAGGAAGAAAAAAAAGAACCTCTTACTACACCCTTGAGGAGGTGTACGTAGAAATTTAAACTAGTTGATAGGTATAGGCCAACAAATTTTGTTGCGCATTTACTTTAGTTTGTATTAAAAATGAACCTAAATTTGTGAAGGAATATTTTACTTTGAAGGGGCATAAGTGTCATTTGGAGGATATGAATGATGAGATGATGGACTTAGAGAGATGTGAGAATTGGGATCTAGTGAGTGACCCAAGAGAAGGAATTCCTTTGGTTGTAAATGGGTATTTAAGAAGAAATTTGGAGTAGATGGATAGTTGGAAATGTACAAGACAAAACTAGTGGCATAAGTGTACTCCCAAGTTGAGGGAGTTAATATTGTTTAATTTTATTTACTATTGTAAAATAAATTCTATTAGTTCCTAATTTCTATTGTTGGTTCTTATGATTTAGAATTAGATTAAATGGATGTAAAAAATACTTACTTGCATGTATTTTGAGGAATAAATATACATGAAAATTCTATCAATTTTTTGATAAAAGGGAGAGAGAATTTGGTTTAGAAATTCAAACATTCATTGCATGGTCTAAATTAGTCACTAGGCATATTATATATTAAAATTATGATGCTTTTAATTGCACCTTAGGTTTGTTAGGAGTGAATTTGATTGATGTGTTTATTTTAAATTTATTGATCATTAATTACAAATTATTATCATCTATGTTGATGGCATGCTATTCATTAAAAAAAAGGGGGATGATTATGGAGCCAAAAAATTAGTCATGTAGTGCATTTGACATAAAATATTTAGGAATTAAAAGGTATATATATCATGCTCATACAAATCATATTTATGTTAAATATAAGTTTGTTTTTTATAAGATTATGAGTGTAGAATCATAACATATAAGGTTGAAACATTGTTTAATGTTGTGAATTCTCTCACTAAGGTAGTGAGAACAAATAAATTTAGTTGATGTAGAGAAGCCATGGGCCTTACCTCTTCTATAACTTGATATTTTTAGCTCCCCTTTATATCTTGCAATATAAATATCTAGTGAGATAATATTAGGATAAGGGGTTCCATTCATATCGTGATCTTAAGTTTTGATTAGTTGTGTTTAATTATGTAGGTGATAAATAATGTATGATCTCTAGAATTTTAGGAGTGGGAAAATGAGATGCTCATGTGTGGGTGGGGATATTGTTTATCTAATATTTATTATTTAAGTTATTTTCAATTTTATGTAAGAAGACACTGAAAATAGAAGTTACATTGAAATGGTTAAAATTGGGAGCTACACATCTTCCCAATTTGGTGGATATGACACAAACATTGAATGCTCTCATAGAGTGCCTAGGATTGGGACTTTGGATGATTTGGTCATTTGTTAAAATATATGGCATATATGATCTGCATATTATGGGTGTAATATGTGTAATAGGTGTAAGAAGAGTTACATATTACTTTGAGATGCTTGACCGTGACCATAGAGGCATTAAATTTTTTCCATGTATAATGGTTTTAACATGTGTTTTTGAATACTTCTTGATGGTTTCTTGTTTCTAATTTTCCAAATATGTTGGAGCCATGGAATAGTGTGTAGTAGAGTTATTTTATAGTTACTCTTATGGTGTTAAATGATAGCTAAAGAGATAAGGGGATTGCATTATTTTATATTATTTGGAATAATATGATCTTAGGTTTATTTGGGTGAAGCTTTATCCCATAAGAATTTATCTACATACATCTATTGTCTATATGGTTTAAATTTTATGAGCTTTCTTGTTTTTGTTATTTTAATAATATAAATTTATTAGCTTAATCACATCATAATTAGAATAATTCTCTACATTATTAATATTTTTATTTTATGATTTATCCTACTATTTTAATAGCTTTGCATTCACACACTCACAAGGGTTTTTTATCGAGATCTTTGAAAAAATTATAAGTTCTTTTTATATTCAAGGGTTTATGCTTAAGTAGTTTTAGAATCTTCATCATATTTGTATTTCAAATTTTTAGGAAGTTGGATTCATATGTATATATTTTTTTATAAAATATTTAAGTGATGTATAGATTCTATGCATAAAAATATAATTTATTACAATGGAAGAAAACTATATTTGTAAATATTAAAACTTTAGAATTTTGTGTACCACCCAACTTGTGAGAATTTTGGAATTTTAGGGAATAGATTTGAATGAAATAAGATTTTTTTTAAATATATTTTTTGAATGCATTAATTTAATAATAAATTTTAAAGATGAAACTTATAATTCCTCAGGCATATGTCCTTGTATGTTTATCTAATTTTTCTTTAATTCTATTATTTTACTTTTGGTGATATCTTGCATGCCATCAACACACTTTATGAATGATATTTTGTATTGACATCTAGTGTTTGACTATGTATTATGGGATGCATACATTATGAATTTATATATTTGGAATACTACAATTTTTTAGCTTTACTATTTTTTCTATATCAATTTTATGTGATTTATTTATATCATCTAGTTTAACATTTTGATTGTGACAATTATTGATTTCTACATTGTGTTCTAGATCATCTGGCTTAGGGTGATTTTTAGTTGTTGTGCTTATTATTATTTCATTAAATATTATATCATGTTAGAAATTTTATGCTATTCTTTAGCTATTCTTATATTTTGTAGCTATGCTTGATGTTTGACACGAGGTGCAAGTATAGGTTTCCATAATGTTAGTTAATTAGAGATGGTCATATCAGATAAAATATATTTACTTAAATTTTTGCTCGTTCAATTCAAGTTATGAGTTGAATCTTGTGAATCCTTGTATAAATTAGATTCATACTAATAGAAATTCTAGAATTGGTGTGTTTTGAATAAGTTTATGAAGTGAGAGGTTTCTTTGCATGTGTTTATTTTACCGTATTTGCATTGTGTTTAAGTTAGTTTTCAGAATGTGTATTTTTTACGTTTTTAGAACATTTTTCATGCATATTTTGAAAGGTTTATTATTTAATTCCTTACTAAAAAAGGTTTTATGTTGAAATGGTGGGAAAGGGAAACCTTTTTGGTTTGTGGCCTTAGGGTTTGACACCTTTCCCAAATTTCATGTGAAGAGGGGGATGGGGTTATGGATAGGATGTGATATGATATGATAATGGATATGCAAGGATGGAATGAGGGTTTGATGGATTTGGACAAGGTATGAGATTGAATTACAACCTAAAAGGTGAGTCAACCAACCCTTAACCAAATTTGAAAACTAACCTAATAATGAAATGCAAAAATCTAACTAACCTAATGATGCAGAATAATGCTTTGATACTAATACAAAAAGTTTGAAATGTCACAAAGGAGATCAAATAGCAGAAGCAAAAAGGGGAGGACACTATGCACCTATGGTATAAATTTCAGCCTGATTTGTTGGGGCGTTGATGTCGGGGGCACCATTGTCTTTCTAGAAAATTTTTAGATCTATTTTTGTAGTCCTTTGATGTCGAATTTTTACCTTTTGTTGTCCATCTGTAGACTTGTCGAATCTTTGTTAGATATTTTTGTAATTGACTTTTTGTGAGTTGTTATGGACTAGGATTTCACATGCAACAATTAATAAAGTGTCTTCAAAATTCCTTTGATCCTCTTCAACCTAAGATCTGCACACTCACAAAGAGAGGAAATGTTGGACTATTTTAGGGCCTTACCTCAGTCAAACCCTATGTAAGTGTTTCCACTTTCACAATGGCAATGCCAATGATGAGAATGATAATTGAAAGGAAGGAATGATGAACAAACAAAATGTTGTAACTCACCACCCTTCAATGGATTCCTTGAAGGATTGATGTCATACATATCACCTCAAGGATCTTGGATCTTTCTTGCTTGATTTACTTGAATGATTGAATACTTGAATGCTTTGGAGACCCACAACAAAGATTAGCTTTCACAAAATAATGAACACACATGAATTCACATACACTTTGACATGATGTTGGATCTTGAATTTTTATGATAAATCTCTAATGGCTACTCTTGACTTGTTGAATAATGCTCTTGATCACAATAATTGCTCTTAATATTCACTTTTTGCTAGATAATTTCACTTGTTAATGTTCAAATGATGCAATAACTACGTATTTATATGCTATTATTCTAATTTCTTGGAAACTAAATCCTGATAGATGACTTTAAATATTTGAGTTTCAAATAATAAAATGTCAACACCGACATATTTGAATCTAGAGCCAAAATAGGGGGATAGACACCCTAGGCACCAATGTCCCAACCCTATTTTTGAGGGTTTAAAGTATCAGGGACAAAGTATTAAATGAGAGAATTTGTTTTATGCTTGCAAATTATCATAAAATGTTTAAAATAAGTTGTGGAATGCATAATTTTAAAAATTAGGAGCTTAATTAGGTCCAATAAATTAAAGGGGAGCAAAACATAGTGTGAAATTATCAAGGGTGGAAATTTACGATACTACATTTAGCTCCCACTTTAGTGAAAGTATGAACTTACGCTCAGACTCACACTAAAGTAGAAAAGTACATGTCAAGATGCGTTCAATTATACAAATGTTGAAAAAATGGGATGACTAAGGATCAAGGAGGGTGATCAAGCCCCCAAGATCTAAGATCCCATGGCAAACCAACATAGGCACAAAGGAACACACACATATGATATGCAACAAGACAACATACACAACATACATATCAAAAAACACAAAGCATGCACAATGAAAACACATGGAACAATGGGACATAGAGATAATAATGAAATAAAACAAACATGATGTAAAAACGATGAAGATACATAAAAAGGAACATAGAATAATAGAAGGTTAGTCCTAAAAGATTCGAGTCGGCAAGGAAAAGAGTCCTCAATCTTAAATTGTCTAAAATACCAAATTTCATCCATCAAATAAATATTAGCTCCCATGAGGATTGAAATCATACACATCACTCATGAAACACATGGCTCTAATAACAAGCAAGTTGTATTATGTTAGGTAGCCATGTTAAAAGGCATTCGTGACACACAATAGAAGATTCTGATATTTGCTAGGTGAATCACAAACAAGAAGGCACATGGGCTAGTGAGGACCGTGTTTCACTAGGTGAGCCCCCAAAGCTAGGTAGCAAAATGAGGAACACACACTAGGTCTACAAGGTGTTCCAATAACCATACCAAGAGTTATACTTCCCGATCCTTGATAAGGTGCTACAAAATGATCAAAATGTTGTGCCAATGCTACACCAAATTTAGCCCCTATGAACAAAGTGAAGAGAAATAAGCTAAACATGATTGGAAACTTGTATTATGCCAAGTTCTATGAAATAAAAAGGTTTCAACATGGCTAGAAAGTTGTATTATTCTAGGTTCCACGAAATAAAAAGGTTTGACATCTCAGGGGACTAATACAAAATTAAAAAAACCAAAACCTCAAGGGATGTTGTAACAATGCCACCACAAAAGGTAACAATAAAAATAAATCAAAGGAGCTTTGCATAATACATTAAAGGTCACACCTTAGGGAATATCATACTTGACATCACCATCAAGAGAGGACTAGCCATAGAATAAAAAGATTCACATCTTAGGAAATACTAAACATAGCATTACCACTAAGAGGAATATCACATGTTAAGAAAAGTAACACTCTTATGGGACATCAAGCCTAATATCACCACAAAGGAGAAACTAACATAAATCAAGAAAACTACACTTTGATTAATAAGGTCACACTTCCTAGGAGATGTATTCTATCATCACTAAGAAGGGACTATTCCACATGCAAACAATGAGCGGGGGACTATATGCCCCCCCTTAAAATATTAGTGTACTTGCTACACTAACATTTTAAGGAGATAAAAAAGGGATCCCTTGCTAGAAGGAATGCACCTAAGACAAGGATACCTAACCCCTTGCCCCCAGGTATAGGAACAAAGATGATCCAAAATGGATGATAATATGTTGCTCCTTGTGAAATGAAATATGATTACATAAAGCCAAGTTTATACCCTCATTAATGGTAGTGAGTAATGTGTGATACTAAAAATACCACATGATAAGGAGTAGTAACTAATGTTATTGATTAAGTGAAAGGATTTTTGATGTTTTTGTTATTTTTTAAGGATAATAGCCAAGATGTCTTGTTGTTTCTTGCGTGTTAGGCTCTATAGGAACATGAATACCTTGTTTTTTCACTCCAAATCCATTTCCATTATAGCCAAATTATTTCAAGAGTTGGTACCCTCTTCCATAAAGTGCTTTCATTTTTTCAGGGAAGGTGGTTTCTCATAATCACTTTCATCATATGTAGATGTGTAATCCATGTTTTCCTCATTACTAGAAGTTGTGAATTCTTGTGCCTTGGATGTTCACCACTGTAAGTTCTTTCTCTTTTTCCTTCACTTTTTATGCAATCATGTATTCCCCCATGAATTTAGGAGTGAAACCTAATGATCCCCAATCATCATCTAACAACTTTATCATAGATGGAAGGCTCTCGTCTTTATCCTCAACTTGCAAAGGTTATAATTTTGTAGTTGGTGTCAATGTTCTAAGAGGATCCTTCACCCCTGTTTCAGTTTATAAACAATTTTCAGACTTTGGATCAACTTTTATCATGTAAACCTTATTAGTTGTATATGTATTTCATTGAATGATGAAGCATGTAAGGCACTCCTTTCATCTCATGAATCCATGGTCTACCCAAGAGAAGATTATATGACAAATCATGGGGCATTGTGATGAGACCAAGTATTAGATAGATATAGTTTTTCCATTACATAGACAATACTTTTTAAGTTTCCTGTTATGCTTTCATGAATAAGATATATGTGAAGATTCTTGTCAGATTGTGAATTCTAGTTATCTGTAATGAAGATACTTCAGTTTATCATTATGTTAAATTAATTCAAGGAGTTTAGATTTTAGTTTATTTTTTTGATACAGTAACTTGAGAAAGGGCCACTCAAGGTAACTGTTCTCCACTTTAATTTTTGTTGTTATATTAGATGCTTTCATTATTACAGTCATCTTAATCAGATTCTTCATTTCATGTATGTGAATGAGATTGTGAATGATATATTATCTTATGCTTCATATTTTGGTTTGTCTCAATGCATTGTCCTCTAGAGAGAGTCAAAGTTAGTAGTATTGAGTTAATTAAAGAGTTCGGGTTTTAATAGTGAACTAGTCATAGTCTTAAGCTATAAGTACTCATAGCAATAGTTCCAAATTTTATCATTTTTCCTATTTTATAGTTTATTCTTTACTTCCTTTTTTATATGTGTCAACCACCTATACTAGATGATATAGGTAGTATAGAATCTCTAGATGCACATATAGTGCCAACCTCACCACAAGCTTACGTTAGCCCTAGTTGATAATTAAATGGAGCCTTTGCAAGGGTTTAGTAGTATGTTCAGTTAAGAGCCACCTCTAAATTGTGTGTCTAACACCAAGTTTATTGAGCATTAGTTGGTCCTTACACATCACATGGATGGGAGTTTACAACACAACCTTTCCAACTTTTACAGATAATGTTATCACACCAAGCAATTGCTTACCCACATTATCAAAACCATGTATGGAAAAATTATCTAGTTGAATATTAGTTTTATTTTCTTCAATTTTGTCCAAAATATTCACACTACAAACATTAAGTCCTGAACCATTGTCAATAAGGGTACATCTAATCCCAACCCTATTAATAATAGTCACTATCATCAAAGAATCAATTTGTTTTTACTTTTCCAAAGGAGGTAATTCACTTTCATGAAATACAATATCCATATTAGGTAAATTCATCTTCTCAATCAAAGCCGCCACATCATTTGGTTGCACACTAGGAGAGATAACAATGTTTTTCAAAGCCTTTGGAAGCATGTCATGGTAAGCAAACAATGTTTGAATCAAATACCACAAGGATATCTTAGCAGGAGTGTTACGAAGTTGCTCAACAAGATCGAATTCTTTGCCACTACAATGTGGGAAGTTAGGTGTAGGTGGGAGATATGGTTGACGAAATGGGATGGAAGTTGGTGTTTTTTTTGGTTGCTTATTGTTTCTAGTGTTATATATGTGAGCTATAGTAGGATAAATTGGTTGTTGATTACTAGTAAGTTATTTTGCAAAGTTTAAGATAACACCTAGAGGTTTAGGAGGTCGTATAATGAGAGGTGGCTTAGGAGGTCCAATAATTAGGGGACTTTGAGGAGGTCCAATAATTAGAGGACTCTCAAGGTGTCAACAAGGAGTTTGAGGAGGTCCAATAATCAAAGGAGACCTAATAGTCACGTGTGTGTTCATAACCTCAATGGATTTGACTTCTTTTTGATGATCTTCTTTTGAGGGGGAACCTAAGGTGACCTTAACATCTTAATCTAAGCAAGACATATTACTATATTTTAGAAGAAATATATCAAAGATGCCATCTTCTTGTGTCATAATATCTTCCCAAGTTGGAGAAGCATTGGGAGAGGCATAAACAAGATTCTTATGACACTCATTGATTGGATCTTCTAACACCGAGATACCTTCATCACAAGTAGGGGAGGTATCAAAAGAAGGATAACTATGATTGTCATGATTGTCCATGATTGCATCCTCTTTTCCAAAAATATATTCCCAAGTAGGAGGGGTAGGGGGGAGAAACAAACAATATTCTCATGATGCTCAATGCTTGGATCTTCTAACACCAAGATACCTTCTTCACAAGAAGGTGAGGTATCGGGAGAAGAAAAGCTATATTTTTGTGAGTGTTAATGATTGTATCTTCTTGCACCAAAAAATTCTCACAAGTGGGAGAGATATTAGGAGATGAATGAATATTAGGAAACTTTATATTAACAAATGTGTCAAAGATTTCATTCTCTTATGCCAAGATACTCTCACAACTAGGAGAGATTTTGGGAGAATGACTAACATTCATATCAATGATTTCATTTTGCTTCCTTAGATTGTGTTCATAAGTAGGGAGATTAAAATCATACAAGCCATGCATTACCCTATGAAAACCACCTTTGAAAAGGAAACATGTTGTTACTTTCCCTATACATGAAATGATCAAACTTAGGCAGTACTATAAACAAAATTAAGAAAAAGACACCATATTTGGACAGAGGACACTGAGAGAATTTTGTTACAAAAATCTAGGCTAAAAAAAGTAGGATAGAGGCACCTAGGGCACCTATGTCCTATATAGGGTGTTTGGAAATTCAAATTTTGATTGTTTAAGGTTTTTGATTTTGTGTTTAAATAGGTGTAACAATGAATATTTTCCATTTTTTGTAATTTTATGAATTTTAACTTAAGAGTGAAAATGTGAAACAATGTTGAAAGCAAAATAACAATTTTAAGATGCATAAACAAAATTTAGACAACAAAATCCTATAGAAAACACTGACATAAATCTCAGAGAAATTTTAGGCAGAAAAAGTAGGACATAGGTGCTTAGGGTGCCTATGTCCTAGGTAGGGTTTTGGGAAATTAAAATTTTGAATATGCTTGCTACTATTTAATGTTCTTAGATATGTGTACAAATAGCTTTGATAGTGAATATTTTTGGAAAAATTCGCTATTTTTATGACTATGGAATTGAAAAATGCAAGTATGCAACAATGCGAAAAATGTTTGAACAAGAGATGACACTTTGAAATGAAATTTTTAGATCTAAGATGCAATAATTGGCTGATTTGAAGATGCAATTTTTGGAGAATGATGATTTGATGCAACTTTGAAACTAAATTATGCAAAATTTCACTTTTTTGACTTAAGTAAAGGATGTAATTTGAATGCAATGAACAATTTGAGATTTTAACAAACTAATGAATGCAATTCCAATGTAGATCTGATATAAATATGATTGAGATAAACCCTAATGCAACCTATGTATGCAATTATTTGAATTTTTATGACTTTTTATGATTGAAAAATGAAACCCTAAGCGAGAAATGCAATATAATGCAATGCAAAACCTAGATCTAGGGTGAAATGCCTCAAATTTTAGAAGGTATATAATGTTAAAACGTCAAGTTCACGAAAATGAAATAGTGGGAAAGGGAAGCCTTTTTGGTTTGTGGCCTTAGGGTTTGACACCTTTCCTAATTTCATGTGAGAGGGGGATGGGGTTATGGATAGAATGTGATATGATATGATAATGGATGTGCAAGGATCGAATCAGGGTTTGATGGATTTGGACAAGGTATGAGGTTGACTTACAACCTAAAAGGTGAGTCAACCAACCCTTAACCAAATCTAAAAATGACCTAATAATGAAATGCAAAGATATAACTAACCTAATTATGAAAAATACTATTTTGATGCTAATACAAAAAATCTAAAATGTCACAAAGGAAATCGAATGACAGAAACAAAAAGGGGAGGACACTATGTACCTATAGTATAAATTTCAGATTTTTTTTTAGGACGTTGGTGTCGGGGGTGCCACTATCTTCCTAGGGATTTTTTTGATCTATTTTCACAGTCCTCAAATGTCAAATTTTTACTTTCATTTCTCATCTACAGACTTGTCAGATCTTTGCCAAATATTTTTGTAACTGACTTTTTGTGAGTTGTTAAGGACTTGGGTTTTGAATGCAATAATGAATAAAGTGTCTTCAAACTTCCTTTGATCCTCTTCAACTTGAGATCTGTACACTCATAAAGAGAGGAAATGTTGGTCCATTTTAGGGGATTACCTCAGTCAAACCTCGTGTAAGTGTTTCCACTTCCACAATGGTAATGCCAATGATATGAATGGAAAATGTTGCAACTCACCACCCTTCAATGGCTTCCTTGAAGGACTAAAGTCGTATGCATCACCTCAAGGATCTTGGATCTTGCTTGCTTGATTTTCTTGAATGATTGAATACTTGAATACTTTGGAGACCTAAAACAAATATTATCCTTCACAAAGCAATGAACACACATGAATTCACATACACTTTGAAATGATGTTGAATCTTGAATTGTTGCGATAAATCTCTAATGGCTACTTTTGACTTGTCGGATAGTGCTCTTAATTACAATTCTTTCTCTTAATGCTCACTTGTTAATGTTCAAATGATGCAATAACTAGGTATTTATATGCTATTATCAAAATTAAATCCTGGTAGTCGACTTTAAATATTTAAATTTCAAATAATAAAATGTTGACACTAACATATTTGAATTTGGAGCCAAAATAGGGGGCATAGGCACCCTAGGCACTAGTGTCCTAGCCCTATTTTTCGGGGGTTTAAAGGGTTTGGGACAAAGTATTAAATAAGAGCATTTTTTTTATGCTTGCAAATTGTCAAAAAAAAAAAGAAAAAGATGTGGAATGCATAATTTTGGAATTAGGAGCTTAATTAGGTCCAATAACTTAAAGGGGAGTAAACCATAGTGTGAAATTGTTAAGGGTGATAATTTATGATGCTACATATGCATTATTTACTACATGTGAAAAATCAAAGGAGTTTAATTTATTTGTGGAAATAAAATGTGTTAGATATTTAGAATTAGAATGTTATTCAAAATTTAGTTAATTGAAATATAATATATATATATACATATATTTGATTGGTAAATAGATGCTAAGAGACAACACCCATTATATTAATTATTAAAAAGTTTACATTGAAGTTTCACTAGCATCCCATCCCATACATTGATATTTCAGTGCATATCATCCCATCTAGCCCTACCCATATAGTAACTATGACACCTACTAGCCAAAACATCTACAACACTTCTTAGCTCGATTACATACAACTATTGTAGTGACACCCATGGTCACAAAATTGGGGCATACAAACACTAAGACTTCATTTAAATAGAATTACAAACAAAATCAAAATTTGTCACAGACCCAAAATCGATACCACCTTTGAGGACTAGTATTCATCATCACCAACATCCTGCAACTCCACACAACAACCCAAGGCTAATCATCTTCTTCCTCATGCATCTTCCTCACAACTAACACACATGCAACCACCAAACACTCGTTGCCATAGGCATGATGAGCCAGAGTGTTTGCTTTGGCTTCTAGGTCTCTATAGTCTTCTTTCACCCATTCCTTGCCTTCACCCAACTCCCAGTCAATGTCATCCACCTCATCTTCCAGATCCACTCCCACCTCATCCATAAACTTCTTTATCTAGCCGGTCCCAACAACCCAAGCAATTCTTGCCACCCTCATTAGAAAAGTGATGCCTCGATCCATATCACCCCAACATTTTTCCAAGGTTTCTGGTTCTAGTGTGGTGATGACCAAAAGTTTCTTTACCTCGAACCCACGACCTAGAGTCATATAGTAATTTTGGGGTAGTAGAATTATTATGTTGGGATTCACATTGTTGAGGGCTTCGTCAATTTCATCCAAAAAGGCATGTTAGAATACCTTTTGGCACAACAATTTTTCCTTCTTGCTCACTCCCATATACAAAAGAATGGCCAAAAACATTGTAGTGATGTCGGAGTTGACCCTGAAATGATGGAAGGTGATAAGAAATTCCTTCCCTAGCACCCTCTTTACTACCGCTAGAATCAATGGGTGCCCTGATGCCATGATGGACTTCAACCTTTTATTTGTAATCTCCTCACAAAAGGACATCTGCTACTTTGTGGAGCCAAGGAAGATAGATGTTTCCATCATTTTTCCTAGACACACTTCACACTTCACACTTGGAAATAGGATGAATAATTACCCACAACCTCGTCTATTTGAAGAGGCTAGCCATACATTTCCATTATGGTCACTTATTCACTCTTGCTTGATAAGATGTCCAATGTGATTTTTTAGATATGCAAGCATCTTGAAGTGATTACTATTTGGTACTTCTAGCTAGCCACCATATGCCACCACAAGCACAATAGGTCAAAACCACCCTTTATTCCCATCATCCAACTGCCAATCGTACCTACCGAATTCCAAAGAGTGAGATCACATTTAACAAGTTTGGATACACACTTTTTCGAGTGAATGAGTACGTGCAAACAACATGGATCGTTGGGTATGGTAGCACCCACTCCAAAGCTATGCAAAGATCTACGTGTCAACATTATCCTAATATCACCACCTTAGTTACCACACTAACCACCAACACATCCACACTCTGAGTACGTGGCTCAAGTTTAGAGGCCCAACTAGACCACTAGCATAAAGCTTACAATCATTTATGGATCACTCCCCACATGTCTCAATGTGCTTGAAGCTTGTGCAACATTGATGACCCTTGTCCCATCCAACATCCCACCTTTTCCACCCTAGCATTCATCTTAATTTTGTGGCCTTAGCTAGCCCGTTAGCCACATCATTACCTTCTTTTTATATGTGGTTGACCTTGTATGAATCTAATTTATCCAATAACTCTTTTATGTATCAAATCCAATGCTTCAACTTCCAATTTGGTGTGCTATTGAGACAGATAAAATTGATCATAATGAGGGAGTCCCCTTCTAGATGGATGTGATTAGCCCCAATCTCCAACCCCGATTGGAGGCCAATCAAAGCAACTCTAAACTCTACCTCATTATTAGTACAAGTCATGAGATAGATGGATTTGTCAACAATTATTTTTCCGTGGTTGTCCCTTGTAACACATCCAACCCCACTTGACCCAAGATTTCCCTTTGAAGCCCCATCAAAATTTATTTTAACCCACCCATCCTCTAGGGCCTCCCACTTCACATCCTTGCTCCTTTTCAGTGCAATATCATTTATACCCATCTTGCACAAAGGGAGGGGTTTCAAACCCGTGAATGTCTTTATTATCTTGCCATCCCAGTTCAAGAAGACCCTTTGCTTAGTTGACTTAGACTGAGATACCTCATTGACTAGTTCTATGATCACACCTTCAATTTTAGCACAAAGTCTCTCACATTCCATACCCTTGTCTTGAAAAATCTACCTGTTACGCTCCTTCCAAACCTCCCATATGATGGTGGAGGGGGTGACCACCAAAATACTATAGAAAGTTGATTTTTTGGAGTAGAGTGACCACATATTGAACCAGTCCACTAGATTTGAGGGGCAAGGCACTATAATTTTAACTTGTTCATGACGTATTTACAACACTTGTAAGCATAAGGGCGAGTCAACAAAATGTGGTGAGTAGTCTCGCTGTTGTTGTTACATAGCACACACCACCCCGGTCCTTGAATCCTAAAGGTTGCAAGTTTTTCATCAGTGAGAATCCTCTTCTAGACTGCCAACCAAGTGAAAACACCAACCTTTGGAAGGCAACTTTTACCCCAAATGAGCTTGCATGACCAATTTCGCTTGGCAATCACAATTTCCTTTACTCTTTACCCAAAATTGACTTTGTATGACCCGGTGCTAGAGCCACACCATCTAATGATATCCTTCTGGTTGGACAAGGAAAAAGTTACGTTTTTCAATATTTCTGCTAGAGCCACTTTCTATGCCTGGGGGGCATTAATATCTTGAAGGGAGTGCCACTCCTACTGCCTTGTACCATTCTGCCAAGTTATTTTTCCATAGTTACATACCTTGTTGCCCCACACTCTGATTGTCTCTGCTTTGATGTCTTCCAAATCGAGTTGATCAAAAATTGGCACCAATCCACCCCATGAGTCATTCTAAAATGATGCGCTTTGACTATTTATAATTTCCCATGTTACATGTTTGGAAACGATATCTTTGCATTCCAAAATGTAATTCCATATCGTAGATCCCCTGGGGGGATCCATAGTAGTTACGATACACATTGGATAGTCTGAATCCAATACTTCCTTCTTAATATCTTGACCCATTTTTTATCCCCTTTTGCATACATGTCTGAAGCAAGTTTAACCCCCATGGCCAAGTTCATTATTGTTAGTTGCTTAAGGCCTACCCCACCCGCCTCCATGGGGGAACATACTTTATCCCAACTACCATTAGAAATTTATGTTGTTCCCCAGATCCACTCCAAAATAACTTCTTGAACATCTAATTGAGGTTATCCTCCACCATTTTAGGGATTTTTAAATAGGCTATTGAGTATAGCGGGATGGCTGATAGTACTACCTTGACGATCAAGAGCCTATCAATAGAGGATAACCATTTCCCCTTCTAGGTTCCCAAGTTATTCTTATAGCTATTGTCTAGGTTTTCCCAATAAATTTTCTTGTTGATCCCCACAAATAATGGCATTCCTAGGAACCGATTAGGGAAATTTTCCACCCTCGAACCTAGAATCCTTGCCATATCTCTTTGAAGGCTCGATTGAGTATTGAGGAAGAAAACCTCTGACTTCCTCCAATTGATGCTTTTCCCAGACACCAATCAATATTCATCAAGTTAGTTCTATTGGATGTTGCTGATATGTGGTTGCCATTGATGTCAACACTATTGGCATTTATGCATTAGAGGCTGTATATGTCGAGGATATTGAGAAAATTGTAATAAAATAAGTTGCAGGTTATCTGTGAAGCAGCGAAGTTCAGTATGTTGGATAATTTAGTATGTTGATAATCAGAAGTTGTGGATTAAAGGGTTTTTTGACAAGCCTATCTAGTTTATCCACTGAAAGTTTTAGAGGTTCACATAAAGATTTGATCGAGTTATGAGTATCTGTGTTCAGACAGTTATTTTGTTACTGTAGCTGGTGTTTTTGGAAGAAGATAATGTGATTCTAGTAATCTGAGTTGATGTGAATGATTCTATGGTGATTCATGATGCTTGTGGATGTTTCTAGATCATGATCTATTTGTGTTGTTGGTTCACATTGATCGGTGTGCTCGCGATTGAATATTTTCCTTTGCATGTTCATGTTTTTCATGTTCATGGTCAACAAGGTGATTGTAGCGTGTTGTGGATCTTCGAGGAATAATCTTGAAAGTGTTTCGTGTTCGCGAATGTTATTTTGGGTCCCTACTATGTTGTGGATGACTTTGGTTGATTCGCATTGATAATTATTTATGTTTTGGGCTGGCAATTTGTATTCACTTTATATTTTATCGAAGCCGACATGTAGATGATGTTATTCTTGGTTGCAGATATATATGAGCGATTGTTTATATCATTTTATGTATCAGTTAAGTGAAGTGTAGGAAGTGTCAGTGCTATGTGTGAATACTATTTTAATCATTTGAAGGCAAAAGTTAAGTGTGAAGAAGAGTGAGCAAATTTTATGTGCTTAATCGAAACTATAATAAGGAATTACCAGATGCTATTTTCTTAGTTCAAAATATTCAGATGGATTTAATCTAAATGTAATTATAAGATAGTGTGTCTTCCTTTGGGTAGTAAGCCTTTTTGTATTTGAGTAGTGAGCTCTAGGCAGTGTGCCTGAATGCAAGTGCATTCCCCAGTTACTATACTTTTAACAGAGTATAAACTTGTGGATTAACCTCCACCGTGGTTTTTCCCCTAACAAGGTTTCCACACAAAAATCTTGGTGTTATGTGTGTTTTTGATGTGGTGATGGTTTTTTCTTTCATGTTTAATTATCAGATCCAAGAATAAGTTTAATAAGTATAATTTTTGTGACAAATGATTCACCCCCCCTCTCAGTTGTATGCCCTTGTGTTGCAAATAATTGGTATCGGAGTAGGTTCCTTGGAATAAGTTTAATAGCTTGAGGTGATTCGGGATGGCGACATATAAGAAGGATAGTCTGAGATTTGATGGAAAAAATTATTCTCTGTGGAAGACTCGAATGGAGTGTCATTTGAGATGCATTGGTGAACCTTATTAGAACATTACAAAGAATAGATATATCATCCCACATAATGGTCCTTCTACTATAGGTGAAATCAAAGATGTCGAGTATAATATCAGGGTTAAGGAAGCATTGTTGAGTGCTCTGACTGATTCTAAGATGACAAATGTAATGTATTTGAAGACTGCTTATGATATCTAGAAAAAGTTGGAAACTTTGTATGAAGGTGATACTCATGTGAAGATGGCCAAGCTACAGGGTTTGAAAGGAAAATATGAAACATTGAAAATGGGTGAAGATGAAAACATCACTGCTTTTATGCAGAGAGTGAATGAACTTGTGTGTATTATCATATGTGCTGGTGGAACATTGGATGAATCAAATATTGTTGCTAAAGTGTTAAGATCCTTACCTACTACATACAAACAAAAAGCTGCTGCTATTGAGGAGATCTGGACTGTGACAAATATAACTAGAGACATGTTGATTGGTAAGCTTGTTGCTTTTGAGTTAAGTGATTTGGTGATGCTCTTCCTAAGATAGAATCTGCATTCAAAGCTACTACCTCTGGAAAAGATAAGCATAGATATGATCTAGGAGAAAGTTCCTCTAGAAGCTTGTCTAGGTATGAGCAATAAATAAAAGAGATTGAAAAAGAAGAGAGAAAATTAGATGAGCTTGAAGCACTTCTTGTCAAGAGAGTACCTAGAGGAGAAGGTAAGTATAAAGGGAAATTTCCTCTTAAATGTTTTTCATGCAATAAGATATGTCATTTTTCCTCAAGGTGTCTAGAAAGAGTTCCTAATCCGAGATCTAACAAGCCTAGATTCCAAAGAAAATGTTATTATGCTGCTGATGAAGGTGTGATAGATGATGAATCTGATAAAGGGAATGTAAGTGAAGATTAGTTTGTGTTTATTGATATCAAGGAAAGTGATCTAGTGCCTATTGAATCTAGTAGTTGCAAGAATGAGGAGAAAGCTCTAGTTGCCAAAATTGAAGAAAAAGATGAATGGGTGATTGACAATGGATGCTCTCATCACATGACAAGTGATAAAAGTAAATTTTTGTCTTGAAAAGTATGATGGTGGTGTTGTAAGATTTGGTGATGATACAATTGGTGTAATCCATGGAAGAGGATCCATTTCTCTTAATGGTAAGAATAATACTGATGATGTCTTATATGTTGAAGGTTTGAAGCATAATCTTTTAAGTGTTGGACAAATGGTTGAAAAGGGATACAATCTTCAATTCAAGGATGGAAAATGAAAACTATTGGGGAGTTTTGGAAATATGATTGCATCAAGTACAAAAATAAAAGGTAATATCTTTCACCTGAGTGATGCTAGTAAAAGTTGTTTGATTGCTCAAGTTGTTGAAAGTTGGTTGTGGCATAGGAGATTGTGTCATGTGAACTTTGACAATATAATCAAGATAAGTTCTACTTAGGCTATGAGAGATCTTCCTAAGTTGGTAAAGCCTACTAATACCTTATGAAAGGAATGCCAGTTGGGAAAGCAAACTAGAGTTTCATTTTAGAGAAAACAACAATGTTCAAATGAAGTATTGGAGCTTGTGCATACTGATCTATGTGGTCCTTCTAGAGTCAGAAGTTTATAGGGAGACAAGTATTTCATGTTACTCATTTATGATTATTCTAGATTGATGTGGGTTGCCTTCTTAAAGGAAAAATTTGAAGCTTTAGAGAAATTCAAGATTTTTAAAGCTAAGGTTGAGACAAAGATAGGTCTGAAGATTAGATGTCTGAGATCAGATAGAGGTGGTGAATTCACTTCCGGTGATTTTAATTCCTTTTGTGAAGAACATGGGATAAAGAGACAATTATCTACCCCGTGAACCCCTCAACAAAATGGAGTTGTGGAAAGGAAGAACAAGATAGTTCTAGATGCTGCTAGGACTTTGATGCTGGAAAGAAATGTCCCACAAATCTACTAGAGA
The DNA here is from genome assembly GCA_007115665.2 of Sequoiadendron giganteum. Classification (NCBI taxonomy): domain Eukaryota; kingdom Viridiplantae; phylum Streptophyta; class Pinopsida; order Cupressales; family Cupressaceae; genus Sequoiadendron; species Sequoiadendron giganteum. The sequence continues at coordinate 481,117,971 of CM021101.1, read as the reverse complement.
GAAGTTGTGAGTACTACTGTTTATACTCTCAATCGGGTATATATCAAAGGTGATACTGGTAAGACCCCTTATGAGCTATGGTTTGTTCATAAGCCTACTGTTAGATACTTCAAAATCTTTGGAAGCAAGTGTTATATCAAAAGAGATGAAGATATAGGAAAGTTTGATGCTAGAAGTGATGAAGGAATCTTTCTTGGTTATTCTACTAAAAGTAAAGCCTATTGGTGCTTCAATAGGAGATTAAGGAAATTAGTTGAAAGTGATAATGTAAAGGTTGATGAAGACATAGTTAGACTATACAAAACCTATGGATATGATTCAAATGATCAAAATGTTAGTTCTGATCAGACTCAAAATCAAGTCCAGATCATTCTAGTGAATCAGAAAAGCCAAGAGGAAGGTACTAATGAAAGTGCATAAGTGAGATCACAAGAACCTGAAGTTCAAGAACAACCTAAGAATCCAAGGTATGTAAGATTGAATCATTCAAAAGATTAGATTATAGGTGACAAGAACAAAGGTGTTCAAACTAGGAGAAGAATCGCAAAAGAATACTATTTGATATCAAAGACTGAGCCAAATAGTGTAAATGAAGCATGCAAAGATGAACATTGGATGGAAGCAATGAAAGAAGAACTGTTGTAAATTAAGAAGAATGATACATGGACTCTTGTTCCTAGACCTAAGGACAAAAATGTAACTAGAACTAAATGGGTCTTTCAAAACAAACTAAATTAGCAAGGTGAAGTTAGAAACAAAGCAAGACTAGTGTGTAAAGGATATTCTCAGATGGAAGGAATTGACTTTGAAGAAAAAATTTCCCCTATTGCTAGGATTGAAGTTGTGAGACTATTTATTGCTTATGTTGCTTACAAAAACTTCAAGGCTTATCAAATGGATGTCAAGTCAACATTTCTAAATGGTGAACTAAATGAAGAAGTATATATTGAGCAACCTGATGGATTTCAAATGACTAATCAGGGAGACATGGTTTTCCGATTGAAGAAAGCATTGTATGGACTTAAGCAAGCCCCAAGAGCATGGTATGCCAGATTAGATAAGTATTTGTTGAAGCTTGGATTCAACAAAGGTTTTGTTGATAGTAATTTGTATTTTAAGATTGATCATGATAAAGATTTGATTGTTGAAGTCTTTGTTGATGATATCATCTTTGGAGGAGATGATAGTTTGTGCATGCAGTTTGCTAAAGAGATGCAAAGTGAGTTTGAGATGTCTATGATTGGAGAAATGAAATTATTTTTGGGATTACAAATTGATTAGTTAGATAAAGGGATCTTTATATCCCAGTCCAATTATGTGAAAGAGTTGCTAAAGAAGTTTGGTATGGAAGATTCAAAGCTAGTTGGTACACCTATGGTGACCGGATGTAAGTTGATAAAAGATGATGATTCTCCTAAAGAAAATTAGACTAGAAACAGATCTATGATTGGTGGATTGTTGTATTTGACTCAAACTAGACATGATATCATGAATGTCCTATGAATTGTTGCAAGATTTCAAGTTGATCCTAAGGAATCTCATGTGACAGCTATGAAGAAGATTTTCAGATACTTGAAAGGGACAGTTGATTTTGGCCTATGGTATCCTAAAGAAGATTATTTTACTTTGAGTGCTTTCACTGATGCTAATTGGGTAGGAGATGTGAATGACAGAAAGATTACTAGTGGTGGTGCATTTTTCTTGGGAAAGAAGCTGATTTCATGGTTAAGTAAGAAGCAACATGTCATTTCCTTATCTACTACAGAGGCATAATACATTGCTGATGCTAACAATTGTACTCAAGTAATATGGATGAAGCATATGCTTAAATATATCAAAGTTGTGTATGATGAACCTATTGCTATATTCTGTGATAATTCAAGTGCAATTAACATTTCTAAGAATCTATTGTTGCATTAAAAAACCAAGCATATATCTATCAAGTTTCACTTTTTGAGAGACAAGGCGAGCGACAAGGAAGTCAGATTGGAGTATGTGCTTACTAAGGAGAAAATTGAAGATATCTTTACCAAGCCCTTACCTAAGGATAATTTTGAGCATCTCAAAGGGAAGCTAGGGGTGATTACCCCTTCTAATCAAAATTAAGATGCATTGACTTGAATCAGTTTGTGCATTTCATAATCATATCTTGATTTAGATTGATGTTATGGTGGCTATTACTCAGGGGGAGTAGTCAGATGTTCAGATATGTGGTTAAGAGCTTGTGTGGAGAAAGGTACACATTACCTTTGTTATTGATGTCAAAGGGGGAGAAGAGTCATGTGAAAAACTGTAAATTATCCGAGGAGAAGAGCCAAAACCTAAGGGGGAGAAAGTGCTAAGAGAAAGTTGTGTTGATGGTATTTTTTTCACATCATGTGTTACCATCAATTCCAAAAGGGGAAATTGTTGGATGCTTCTAATATGTGGTTGTCATTGATGTCAACACTATCAAAATTTATGCATTAGAGGCTGTATATGTCGAGGATATTAAGAAAATTGTAATAAAATAAGTTACAGGTTGTTTGTGAAGCAGTGAAGTTCAGTATGTTGGATAGTTTAGTATGTTGATGATTAGAAGTTTCAGATTAAAGGGTTTTTTGACAAGCCTATTTAGTTTAGCCATCTAAAGTTTTAAAGGTTCGCATAAATATTTGATCGAGTTATGACTATATGTGTTTTGACAATTATTCTGTTATTGTAGTTGGTGTTTCTGGAAGAAGATAATATGATTCTAGTAATCTGAGTTGATGTGAATGCTTCTATGGTGGTTCATGATGCTTGTGGATGTTTCTAGATTGTTATCTATCTATGTTGTTGGTTTGAATTGATCGGTGTGCTTGTGATTGAATATTTTCCTTTGTGTGTTCATGTTTTTCATGTTCATGGCCAACAGGGTGATTGTAGCGTGTTATGGATCTTCAAGGAATAATCTTTGAAAGTGTTTCATGTTTGAGAATGTTATTTTGGGTCCCTAATATGTTGTGGATGAATTTGGTTGATTCACATTGATAATTATTTATGTTTTGGGCTGACAGTTTGTATTCACTTTATATTTTATTGAAGCCAACATGTAGATGATGTTATTCTTGGTTGTAGATATATATGAACGATTGTTTATATCATTTGATGTATCAGAAAAGTGAAGTGTGTGAAGTGTGAGTGCTATATGCAAATAATGTTCTAATCATTCAAAGGCAGAAGTTAAGTGTGAAGAAGAGTGAGCAGAGTTTATGTGCTTAACCAGAACTATAATCAGGCATTAGCAGATGCTATTTTCTCAGTTCAAAATCTTCAAATGGATTTAATCTGAATGTAGCTATAAGACAGTGTGTCTTCCTTTGGGAAAGAATCCTTTTTGTATTTGAGCAATGAGCTCTAGGCAGTGTGCCTGAATGCAAGTGCATTCCCCATTTACTATACTTTTAACAGAGTATAAAATTTTGGATTAACCTCCATCATGGTTTTTCCCCTAACAGGGTTTCCATGCAAAAATCTTGGTGTTATGTGTTTTTCTGATGTGGTGATGGTTTTTGATTTCATGTTTAATTATCAAATATGAGAATAAGTTTCATAAGTATAATCTTTGTGACAACTGATTCACCCCCCCTCTCAGTTGTCTGCCCTTGTGTTGCCAACAAGTTCTTGATGGTTCTACCTTCCTTTCTACTGGCATCACCAAAGAGAATGGTGTCATCAATAAATTTTTGATGTGTAGTTGTGTCAAATTTGTTAGCTACCGATACCCCCAACCATTTTCCAACACTCCTCAAAGAATTGATACCTCTACCCAAAGCTTATGCCATGATGATGAAAAGAAAATGAGATAGTGGGTCACCCTATCTTAGACCCCTTAAAGAAGAACATAAACCATGGGATGCACCATTTACCAGGACTAACAATTTGTCCATAGAAATTTAGCATCTAACCCAGTTGATCCAATCCTCTTTAAATCCAAATTTCCTCAGCACTTATGCTAGAAATTGTATGTCTACAAAATCATATGCTTTTAGTATATCCATTTTGAGGACCATACAAGCTTCCCTTTCCTTTCTAGTCGAGTGTAGGGTATCATGTGCTATGATAATGCCTTCAACTATTGACCTCCCAAGAGTTAATTGAAATATATTAGTAATTAGTTGCTTGAAAAAAATAACTAAAACCAAGTGTTTTAAGTGAAAATATTTTATAAATATCTTTAAAAAATGACTATTTTTTAAAAGAGCTTATTCAAACGTGAATATAGGGAGAAGTTAAAAAGGGGTTTAGGGAATTTTAAACAAAAGAAAAAAGGGAAGAAATTTAAGAACTTTAGATTAATTTTTTAAAAGGAATAAAAACTCTCTTATCTCCTCTTATGTGAAGAAACATATGTTTGGGAAAATAATTTCTCGAGGTTGGTATTGCTTGGAATACAAAAGGATATTGTTAAGGAGGTGCTCTTACTTCTAAAAGAGATTTCATACATTATTTTAGCTTGATCTTTGAAAGGTATTTTACTTGTGAATAATTTTATTTTAATGGTTTTAAAAATAAGGGGAAAATGGCTCCTGCTTCAGCTCCCCTCCATTGGATCCCTACAATAGCTAGTAGTGACTTGTTAGTGCCTTCCTAGATATCTTTCCCCTCAACAATGACTCCCACACCTGGTGGGTCAACCATTAAATTTACTTCTACTTAGTGCCTCTCTACAATGGGTTCCTGCAACTCTTTGATGCCTCCTTGTAAATCTCACCCATTAGTTGTGACCATAAATATATCAGGTCTCACTTCTATGACTATTGTTTTGGTTGTTGCATGTGGATCTAGAAAATCTACCAAGGATTCATGTAAATGGACTATAAAATGCAAAGCTCCTTTGAATGATGAAGAATACACTACACTTGGAACCCTCAATGCTAGCATTAAAGGCTCTTTTAGCTCAAAGGTATGTGAAGATATATTTGTGCCTCCTTTTTTTTCTACCAATGATCTACCTTCCAATTCCTTTTATGAGTTAAGAGGACCCAAGTCCAAAGGATTTAAGCCTCCTAAATGTGAAAATATAACCCCTTTTTGTGGAATTTGGGGATGAAGTGTTGTTGTCACATGAAATCACACCCTATTGAATATAGGTTCAACATTATAATGACACAATGGAAATGACCTCAAGGTGTGGTACCTTGCAAGATGAGGTCAAGTCTCTGGAGAAGGATGACTTTCTCTTCTAACCTAAGTGCAAATGTGTTGGTCTAACCTAGCACATGGAATCCTACCACTAACCCTACTCTAACAACACATGAGGGAAAAGGGAAAGCAGTGCATAAAAGGGAAAGAGGAGGTGATACACCAAGATAGAAATGTTTCTTCCTAACCAAGGCTACACATAGAATGAATGAAAATGGTATAGGGCTTACACAATTCTATGTTTTACTAGATTCTAGGGGAAAACATGAAGGTTAGGGTTTAACAAGATGTTGAAAGGAAAGGAAGACATTAAAAAACAACACCTACAAACCATTTTTAACACATCATATATATATATAAATGATTAAAAAATCACATATGTGAAGGTAAGATAGATTGCACAACATATTTGAAAGATAGAAGAGGTAAAACCAATGATTTTCATTAAGAAAAAGGCATAGAAGCCAATTTTATAGTTACAACATGCAAGAGTTGCAATGTATGCCAAATAAAACCCTAGGGAGAGCCCAAAAGAAGAACCAATAAGAACAAGGTTACCCTTTATACAAGAAAGGAACTTGAAAAAATCGCGCCCAAGAAGAATGACCAACACTCAAAGCCCACTCCCTTGCATCGATGGCTCTTGGAAATGGGTATAGAATGACAAAGAACTCTCATGCAAATTGTGATCTAGGCATGATTATTGACATAAGCAAAAATTTCATACAATAAATGAGCATGTGAACCACTAATATTTTCCAAAAACATTCATAAGGCACACCCCCACTACCCTAAAAATTAGGATTGGACATTTGAGAAGAGTTTTTGAGCATTAATGGCAATTACAACTTGAAAAATTCCTTCTAGAGTATTGTCAAAACTTTGAGCCTAAAAGAACTACTTTGTTGAACATTAAATGGTTTGGAGCCCCAAAAAATAACTTTCATCAAACATAAAGCATCAAGCCTACCAAGGAATTCTTGTTGGAAGGTCGAAGAGAAGAACACCATGATCATGAAAAATCAAAGAGAAACCCCATCGGATGTCAAACATTAGGCCTATCACATACCACATAAGATGAATACCAAAAATGTGATCCTTGAAAGACCACTTTTCAGAAATCATACGTTTGTTCTGATGTTTGTTGGAAGAATGGAAGGGAGAATACCAAAATATTTGAAGGTTGGTGGGAAGATTGGAAGAGTACCGGAGAAAGAGAAATGTCATGAGTCAAAATTCAGAGAGAAGGCTTACACTTTATCACAAAATACGATAAAGAATAAGAGAAAGACCCTATGCCCAATGTATGAAGGTAAGAAATTAGAGATTGAGGGTTAGAAGGAAACCTTATGTATCATTGTAAAGATAATACAAAAGTTAAGTGGAAGGCCTAATCACCAAAAGTCAAAAATGATATATCAAGGATTGGGGATCGGGATGAAGGATTAATGCTTAATATGTAAAGATGGTAAGAGGTAAGGAGGAAGGCCAATCCTCAAAGTTTGAAATATTCTTTGGGACTTTGGTGATCAGAGGGAAGACTTGAGGATTATGGAAGGGGAGGGATAAGAGTTAAGAATTAAGGCCGATGGTTGAAACCTTAAAAAATTAGGCAAGTGATGGAAAGAAGGAGTTCAAGAATGATAGAGAAGGTACGCAAGTATGAAGACAAGTGAAACCATGCAAGTCCAAATAGTTTTCCAAATTTGATATTTTTCAAGGTATAATTTATGCAAGATGGCCCATATTGAATCTCTCAAATTGATTTTCATTGATAGGTCATATAAGGTGGCATGAAATGTCAATAATTGCATGAAGATAAATTTTCCTCTTTAGATGATTTAATTTTCCATTTCAATCATTTATGGCCTTCCATTCTAGATTTGAACATCTGGATAAAGAAAATCTAGCACCCCTTTATTACAATATGTTCTGATTTTTCTCCAAGAGCTCAAGGATTTTCATTGAGATTTTTTAGTCCACCAAAGATAGGAACTCAATTCTATTTTAGCATCATTAATCTTGGAGTTAGTACTACGTCTTTATTGAACTTTGGAATCCAAACTTTAATCCTTCTTCTAAATCCTTCAATATTATGTTGATCTAGTTCGTCTTCCAAATATTTCACTTCAATTTTGGTTCAACTCTTGCTTCAAATCTATTGGTAACTCTTTAGGTTCTTTCTTAGTTGTAGATAAGAATACTAATTTTTTTTATTATACTACTTTTTCTTGAATATTAGTGTAAATGTATCTCTCCAAGGAATCTCCTACTGAATAATTCTTAATGTTGTTAGTCGATCTTGGCCACAATTATTGGATTAAGAAGGAATTCCCTTCCAGTGTAGGAGATATTTTGAAAGAATTCATGTTGTTACAACATGCCACATCAAAAGTAAATCAATTAAACAAGATTCTTGGTATAAATATACCCTCTAAAATATCTCTCTACTAGGATAGAAAGAAACTACTTCAACTCCAACGGTGGATTCTTCAACAACATATGTTGAGAAGAATGTTTTTCCTCCACAAGGTCAAAACTTAATCATGTATGGGGATTTTGAGAAAGTTGAGGATCAAAAGAATCATATGGAGTTCAAGAATTTGGGTATTCCTTCAACTCATCCTTCAAATTTTGAGATAGATTTTGTGGACAACCAATGGACCATTGTGCAAAAACATAAAAAATCCTCTCTCAAATGGAATTAGCATCCCACCATATGCTATCTTGTTCACTTTGAATGGGATTAGATTGAAGCCTTTATGGAATTTTTGGTCTATTTGTTGCCAGTTGCTTTTTCCTAGCCCTTCCTTTGTATTTTTCTCTATATTTAATAATAAATTGTTTAGGTGGTCCTCTAAATATTGCTTAAAAAAAGGAAAAATTATTTCAAATGAATTTATTCATTGTGCATGTCCCTAATAGGTGGATGCATATGGATTATTGAATAGGTTTTATTTTGAAATTGAATTCATAATATTATTTGTTGGATAAATTTCTTATTGTCATTTTTATTTATTTTTTAAAAACACAAAAATGCATTTGAGTTATGTCATTTTTTCTTAGATTTATATGTGAATTGAAAAGTGTGTATACCATTATTTTATGCTTGAAAGGGCATTCTTGAACTTTTATTATTTGAATTTTTTAAAATTTAAAAAATTCAAGGTATCATAGGAATCCATTAATGGTGAATTTGGGAACCTTGCATGGTTTTGTTTTTTTAAAAATAAAAATATGAATTTAAACCATTTTAGATCATTTTATGTGCAAAATTCATATGTAATTATGATTGCACATCATTTACCCTAGTTCCATGATTAATTTTATTGATTTGTATGTCATGAATAATTTATATTTGTATATGTTGGGAACTAAGGATTGAGGTATAGAGTAAAGGAGTGACCTCTCACCAGTCACTAGGGTTTAAATTAAGCATGTGGAAAAACTCAAGTGAGAGCTTAATAAATTGACAATAAAATGAGTATCAAATTAAACACAAACACATAATCAAGATTAACCTATACCATGTATTGAATGCCTAAAGAGGATTCATGGCTTGAATGTTATTCCTTTTTCTTACTATTTTTGTATATTTTACCTCATTTTTATGCCTTGTATGGTTGAGACACCAAACCTTAGGTCAATATATGTTTTAGGTGTGATGAGAATCCTTACCTTAAAAGGACAAATTGAGAAAACCCTTAAGACCTTAAATATATCATGTTACCTCTTTGGTTCACCTAGTTTATTATGGGTGAATTTCATTGGCCTAAGTTAACCAATTTACTAGGGAAAACCCTATTGGTTGAAATCACCTATTTTGGGTGACCCTAGGACATCAAGTACTTCCCATTTTTTTTGGAAATGTTAATCAAATTTATTCCCCTCAATATGTCTTTCCTTCCTATCATGTTGTTTTTGAGAAATTTTTGGTGCCTTACAACCTTTGTGTTGGATTTCATGTCTTTCAATGCAAACAACTAGTTAATAGTTTTATTGGTTGAGACCTTGTATCTCCTTTTATATCTACATCTTGAGGAGGTAATCCTACTATTTGGATGTCATTCCCACATCCTGTTGTAATTGAATTGATTTATATTAGGATGTATAATGAAGTGATGTGTCACTCTCACTCTCATCCTTATGTTCATGAGTGGACATGATCATGGGCTAATGTCTAATTTCAAACATAGAGGAAACTTAATCCTCTCATATGATCATTATGAAAAAAATTATTGAACATGGTTAGGGAACCTTGTCAAGAAACCCAATATTGCATCTTCAATTATTAACTATTACTAATAATATTCAGACAATATGAATGATTCAAATTAGTTTATTTTTTATATCATATAGGAGTATTGAATTATAATATTTTTTAATTACATGCCTTTCAACCTTCTTTCTATTTTGATATGAAAATGCTCAACAAAATATCTCCAATTCTTTCCCTTCCTCTTCATGCATTTCTCGTGTGATGATAGTTCAATCATCTTCCCAAATAGTTCAACCACCACCCTAAATCCATCATTTAATTTACCCATTGGTTCATTGGATGTATCTTATATTTTTTAGAGATTTCCAACCCAATGGGAAAAAAGACTTGGAAAACTTCCATTGTTAGCTCCTATTTCCCTAAGAACCAAGTTCTTTTATCACATTTTCCTTCACATTTTGATCAAGGTTTTTGACCCCATTAGGAGCTCAACATATTTAGTTCCATGTCAGGGGTTATGGTTTGATTGGGAACTGACACTCTTGATTCTATGCTGAGGTTTTAGCTCTATCGGGAACCCAATACTTACCATTTTAAATGTTGTTGAGGTTTCAACCCAAATGGGAATCTACAACATAGCTTTCTTTGTTCTTGTTGAGGGTTCTAAGGAAACCCAACACCAAGAACCATTTTAGGGGTTTTGAAGGAACTTGGTACAAACACTCCTCTTTGTCAAAGGTTCCAACTTGATTGTAACCAAATCTCATTACCTTTGTTGGGGTTCTGAATGGACCTACAAAATAGTGCAATATTGGGGCTCTTTTCTTCTTAGGAGCTTCAAAAACATTGAAATTTAATTCTTGTTGAGACTTTGAAAGAGAAAAAATTGGAACTTACAAAATGGTAGGAAATTCATCAAAGCATATTTAGGAACTAGAAACTTGCAACATAAAGCTTAAATTGGTTCCTGGTGGTGGTATAACCTCTAATAAACTATAACTTCACACAAGTATTTATCCCATTACCTCCATATTTGACTTGGAGATACCCTTTTCACTCCTCTACAAGGTGTACTATTAACTTAGCCAAAAAATCAACCCAATTTTTTTTTTCTCAACAACTCACCAAAACCAACAACAACACAATAAAATTAAGGAAAAACTGAAAAAAACAAAACAAGAAATATTTTTGGTTGATACAAGATTTATCATAAACTAAAATGCTCCTACATCATACAAATTGGGTAAGTGAAAAGTTCCATGAGTTTGTAACTCACGAACATTTTGTCAAGTTCAAAACTGGAATTTTATACTTAGCTCATTCTACAACATTCATCCAAGAGAATTAATTTATAACTCTATGCTTCCAATGCACCAAATATTCCATGTATTCCTTCCCCCTTATTCTTTTGACTTCTCATGAATCAACCACTCTTCAAATTTTCTCAAATTATTTTTTAAGCAACAAATGCACATCCATCCTTGTGCATCTTATAAATCTAAGGGTATATACTCTTGGATAATTATCCCCCCTTCATAATATTTATATAGATTAACAACATAAAAATAAGTGATATATTTACACCTATTAGAAGGTCGATTTCATAAGTATTGGATGAAAATGCCTTAGACACGGGCCTATCTTCTTCCATTTCAACTTATTATATGTTCCTTGAGGAACCTTTCTTTCCTCAGATGTGCCAAAACTAAATCATCCACCCAAATTATTACTCCCTTCTGTGTGTATCATCACTCCTTATATTTGGTGGCAATTTTTTCTCCAAATTTCCTTTAAATTCTTTAGGAAATTCATGACTATACTAAAAGAAAATAGTCTACTACAACACTCTTTCTTGTCAAGTCTCCACTATCTCTTATTTCATCCACACCTTAGGCTATAACTATACATATTATGAAATGGAATATTTCATACACTCCTATTGATGGAATTAATGAAAGAAAAATCTGCCTAGGACAATATCAAATCCCACTAATTAGATTTGTCACTTACTAAACATCACAAAAAATTACCTAAGCTTCTATTCAAAACCTTAGTTTGACCATCAATCTAAGGATGGTAGGATAAATTAAAACCCCAATTGTGTTCCCAAATCCTTCCATAAGTTGTGCTGAAATTCCCAGCAATACTTTTTGGCAAGCTATGCAACCTAACTACCTCTTTGAAAAACAACATAGCTATGTGGGATACATCATTAATCTTCTAATATGGAATGAAATGAACTATTTTAGGAAATCTATCAACAATAAAAAGTATTGAAGTATTACCTCTTTGCACATTCAAGGAAATCCCAAGAAAAAATTCATGCAAATATGTTCCCATGGTATTTTTGGTATAGGTAATGGCTGATATAGTCTTGTAGTCTACCTTGTCCCCTTGGCATGTTGGAAAATATTGCACCTTTGTACCATCTTCTTCAAATTTTCATTCATTCTAGGCCAATAATATCCTTCATTCAATAGTGCTGATTTTTTGTCCACACCAAAATCTCCACTTAGACCTCCATTGTTTTTCCCCATTTTTAAATTATCCCTCATTGAACCTTGAGGTATGCTTAATCTTTTCCCTCTTAAAAAAAATTCTTGAATAAAATATTCTAACCATGGAGTTTAATATTTTTCCATTGGATTATTACACATTACTCATGCTTCCTTAAAATTTACATCTTTATATAATTCTTTCATAGAATCAAATCCAACCACATTCATATGCAACTCTTTCAACAGTAAATATTTTATATTCAAATCATCAACTACCTAGTTCAAAATTCAACTTCTATGTTTTAAAAAAATGAATAACTCTATAAATATTCTATCCACTTCATATTATTCTAGTAGATTACAAATAATGATGGGCAATATACAACAAAAACTCCTTAGGTAGCAAATAGCATCTCCACTGTTTTCAATTCTTATATAATTACATAAAATTATTGGTCATATACATAATATTTCCTCTTGGATTCATTCAATTTCTCACTGAAATATGTTATAGGTTTTCCTTCTTGAATCAATACACCTTTGATTGTTGTTCCACTTGCAACATAGTCAATTGAAAAAAATTCCCAAAATTTGGAAGTGCCAACACTAGTTGTTTGGTCACTTTCTCCTTCAATAGCTAAAAAACTCTTTCTATTGTAACTATCCAAACAATTTTTTATCTTTTACCTTTCATTGTCTACATAATTGGAGCATAAATTACACTAATTTTTTTGATAATAGTTCTATAAAAACTTGCCAACCCATAAAAAATATTTACTTCAAATGTACTTTCAATGAAGGCCAATCAAATATGAATTTGACCTTTTATGAGTCCATAGATTCAATTCTTCTTCAAATACAACGAACTCTAAGTATACTAAATCCTTCATGAAACTATTCTTCTTCAAATTCACAAGTAATTTTTCTTTTTTCAACCTTTGCAAAAATTCCCTAAGATGCATCAAATTCTCTTCTTTTGTTTTTTTAAAATTAGAATGTCATCTAAATATATAATTACATCCTTATCAAGAAAAGGATTTAAAACTTCATTCATCAATCTCATGAAAGTGTTGGGAGCATTAGTTAATCTAAACAACATTACTAAGCATTCGCACAATCCATATTTTATTTTAAAGGTTATCTTCCATTCATCCCCCTCTCTTATTCTTATTTTATGGTATCCACTCTTCAATTAATTTTTTGTGAAGTACTTGGATACACTCAAGAAATCCATCATATCCTCCACTTATGGCAATGTAAATATATATTTTATTGTTATCTCATTAATGGCCCTTGGATATATACACATTTTCCACTCTCCATCTTTCTTGGGTGTCAATACTACTGGAATGATAAATGGATTGAGACTTTTAATAATCAACCCCTTATCCAAAAACTCTTGTACTTGCCTATTTATCTCCCCATTCACCATAGGTTTCATTATATATGGTTCTTTATTTCACAAAATTACAACATGTATTAAATCCATGCAATGACTTATACTCATCAAGGGTGGAAATCTATCTAGTAAATATTTCATCATTTTTTCGAGTATTCCTCTATAATTTCTTAAATTTTCATGGTAAAATCCTCTTTTTTCTCTACTATCCTAACCTCAGTAGGTTTAAGAATGAAAGAAAAACATGCCTTCTCCTTCGTCAACTCTTTCAAAAATGATTTCCTAGTCATCAAACAAACTTTGGGTTTTTTCTACCTCCTCATCCTTATCCTTCATGGGATTTAATATAGAATCCTTCCCATTCTTATTTATCTTATAAAAAATTGTCTTATTATGTAATGTCCCTTGCTGGAAAACATAATAAATAATGCAATCCAAAATATTAAATCACTTAGATCTTGTAATTTACACCAAAGAATGAAATCAGGTATAAATTTATCTTCTCTGATTTATGCAAATATGATTTAAGAAAATAGGCAACTGATATATGATGTTTTATTAATATTTTGAATATGAGAATTACATCATATTTTCTATTACTAACTTATGTTTACAACAAGCTACAACTATAGCAAAATACAAGAAAAACCCGATGATGCAAACCAAAATAAGCACCCAAAATGATGTCGAATGCAACACAACCAACCAATCCAAACTCTGAAAATAAAAGCAGAAATATTACATTCAAATATGTCTTTGGAAACAAGGTGTTTTCTGCTAACAATAGTAAACCAAATTGATATAATAAACTACACCTAAAACACTCCAAAATGTATGAACATACCTTGTAAACACACAAAAACTACACACACAACACTCCTGAGATGAAACCAACAATACCCAACTGGTCAAAGCTGATCCAAACCCCTGAAATGAATGAAATATTCTTACTCCGCTAACATGCAAAGACATGCAATGACCTGCAACAACAAATATGCTCCAAAACCACCAAAAATCAATTCTAACACACACAAAACACTAAAAATGTCAAATCTCCAAATTCCTTCTGCTCTGTTGCAACCTCTAGATGAGATTGCCTTTGGAGACCTATAAAAACACTGCTTGCAAGTCTCTATCTCCCTGGTTTATCAGCCTAGAAGATCACTCCTTCAATGGTTTCTCAGCCTCTGAAGAAGAAAGCATAAGCTTGTAAAATGCATAAAAATCCTTCTACATGCAAAATGACCAATATTTTAAGACTCTTGATCATTTGGAAACTTCAATCAAATATTAGATTCACGTCCAAATATTCCTCCCCAATTTTAGGCACTTACAAAAGTCATAAAATGCATTATAACACCTCTAAATTTAACATTTTATATTATACCACTTACAAGGCATCTTTTGACAACTCAAAATGCATTTTTTGAGGCACCTACATCAGGTTAAAGTGATTTTTTCCAAAACTCATGACCCATCTTTGTTGGAACCACTAAAAAATTAATATTTATTTGTCCTTTAGATAAAAAAATCCACTAGGACAATATAAGTATTAAATAATATTATATTACAATGTTGTCCTGATACCTTTGACTTACTATTTCTGGATAAAGGAAACTTACTATTTTTAGTACGTTCTATTTTTGGAAAAAGGGACATGACATATTACCATAAATGTATTGCCTAAATTTTATTTCTATGGTCTACCCAATAGAATGTGGCATGCATCCATTAGCATTATATCACACAATATTTCATCATTGTACCTTCCTATATGAAAAATCACCAAGCCTTGTACACTTACCAATAATTGGTATCCCTTTTTCAACCAAGAAACCTTGTAGGGATTGGATGTTTCATCCTCTTCTATTGCAAATTATCCACCATTTCCTCTAACACTAGATTGTTAGTGCTTCCACTATCTATGAAAACTTTGCAACATTTGCCTCCAAATTTACATCTAGTTTTCAATAGAATTCTTCTTTGTGTTGATTCTTTCTTCTCCTTTTTAGGTTTCAATAAAATTCTCCTCAAGCTTAAGGGTTCTCAATCCTTTGGATCTTCTCAATTCTTGGGTAAAACTACACTCTCATCTTCTTCTTGGGCCACATGAATTCTAGCCTCTTTTTGTTTTCTATTATTGGATTGTATCCGAGGACATTCAAATTCCCCATGCCTAGTTTCTCCACATTGATAACAAGTATCATTAAACCCTCTTCCTCCACCTCTTCCAAAATTTCCTCTTCCTCTTGGGTAGTCACCCTTGCCTCTGGGATAACCTCCTCTTCCTTCAATTTCGTAAGAGTAGGAACTTGTCTAGGAGGTTTTGGCTTCTTCTGATTTTCCTTGGTAACCTCTTACGATTGTCCCCTTCCATGTGATAACCTTCCTCTACCTTGGGAGTTACTTTGTTGTTTCTTAGGAAATTTTTCTTCTACCTTCAAATTATACTTGTAGGCTTCTTTTACAGTCTATAATTTTACCCTGCTAATCTCACCTTAAATAGATAATTATAGACCATTCATATACCTTGAAACATTCTCTATATTATCATCAACATTTGTTTCCCTAATACTCAACCAATATAATTCTTATATGTATTCTCTTACACTAGATTCTTTATGTTTTAGGTTCTACAACATTCTCAATGGACTTAGGTTATACTATGCTAGCAAGAATTCAACCTTCAACTTGGTCACCAATATACCCCATGAATTAATATTTTCTTTACCTCTCTTTGTATCTCTTCCTACAAGTGCTCCTTTTGCAAGGTGTGCACCCTTGGTCTCCTTGTGTTGTTCAACATCAAATTGGGTTCGTGACATGGCCTAACTACCTCCTGTGGATTCATTAACTTTGGTGGTTGTATCAAGCACTAATATGTTGATATTTTGGTGCAATGACAACCATTTATGCAACAATTGGTATTGAAGCCTGGTTCATGGGTTTGAACCCCTCACTTATACTAGGGGGATTGTTACAAGGTGTGTTCCCTTGGTCTCCTTGTGTTGTGCAACACAGTACTCGGGTTTGTGACATGGCTTAACTGCCTCCCTAGATTCATTAACTCTAATGGTTGTATCGGGCATTAACAGGTCAATATATTGGTACAACAAAAACCATTTGTGCAATAGCTCCCACCATAGGGATGCATGTCCTTTTAATTTAGTATAAGAACAATTTTTTTTTTCATCTCCAATTATCTCAATATTGAAATGCTTCTCCATTTCAAATATCCAGTCTATAATTTTTTAGGGTTTAAAATTCCATTATAGTTGGGTGGATCAATCCTTAGTTTACTACTGGTTTTGGATATTTCTCTCAATAATATTTACTCTATTTGGTCTACTTCATTTTCCTCATTTGTTTCATCTCCTCCTACCACTTCTTCTTCATCTTCATTGACATCTTCAACATATACCCCTCTTATTTAGATTGGTTCTATTACATATAACCTTGTTATAATTCCTCTAAACATCTCCACAATTTCCATATCACTAGCTTGTTGTGGTCCTCCTCTTTGGCCACATCCTCTATGCACCATGTTTTATGAATCCTCTATATTTACAAGTTACCTTGTTCTCTCACTCACCCACAACAAAAATATGCATGATTCCTTCTCTCAACATGATCACAATGACTAGCTCTAATACCACTTAATGGATTCATGGTTAGGGAGCCTTTTCATACAATTCAATCATGTAGATTTGATGATCATCTGTTATAAATAATGCTCAAATAATAAGAACAATTTAAACTAATTTAATGTTTGCAACATACCGGGGTACTAAATTACAAACAAATTAATTACACACCTTTTTTCCTTCTTATTTTTATTATTTCTTAAAAGTCCCAAAAAATTATCTCTAAATAGTTATCTTTTCCCTCTATATATTCCCTATGTGATGGCAGTTCAATCATTGCCCTAAATCCATCATTTTGTTTCCTTGTCGGTTCACTAGACATCTTTGATCTTTGTCAAATCTTTCCAACCCAATGGGAACCAAGAACTAGCCACCTTCCATTGGTGGTTCCTACTTCCCTAAGAATTTTCTTTTATCACATTTTACTTTACCTTCTGATGGGGGATTTTTATCCTATTAGGAACTCAACATCTTTAGTTCCATGTTGAGGTTCCAACCCATTTTGGAACCAATTCCATTGGTTTTGTGTCAGGGTTCTAGTTCTATTGGGAACTTGATACTTAGTATTTTAAAAACTATTGAGGATTCCATCTTGAATGTAAACCTACACCTTCAAATTCCTTTGTTCTTGTCAATAGTTTTGAGGGAACCCAAAACCAAGCACCATTTTGGGTGTTTAAGGGAACTTGGTGCCAATGCACCTTTTTCACAGGATCCAACTTGATTGAGAACTAAATGTTGTTAACTTTGTTAAGGGATTTGAAGGGACCTAGAACCAATACCATATTGGAATCCTATCTTCTTAGGAGCTTTGAAAATATTTAAATTTAATTATTTTTGAGACCTTTAAAGAGATGAAAGTTTCCAACACTTATGGTATGAAATGGAACTGATTAGAGCATAGTTAGAAACTAAGAACTTGCACCATGAAACTTCATTGATTATTGGTGGTGGTATAACCTTTAGTCAGCAATAAAATCACCTCCATATTTGACCTAGAGATACCCTTTTCTCTCCTCTACAATGTGTAATCTTGACTTAGCCAAAAAATCAACCCAAAATTATCTCTTGCAATAATTCACCAAAACTAATAGCAACACAATAAAATTAAGAAAAAGCTGAAAATAAAAACAAGAAATATTTTTGTTTGATATAGGATTTCTCATGAAATCAAATGCTCCTACATCAAATTTTCACACAAAATGGTTTATTCTTCCATAATTATTTACATTCTTGGTGCATTAGTGTTATGTACCTTGAATGTCATCATGTTTTATCTTGACATCTTGGTGTATGTGTTGAAATGCATAAGACAACTGAGAAGGGGGGGAGGGTAAATCAGTTTTCACCAATCTTATTCCTAAATCTCAAACAATTATCAACTCCACATTCACTTTTAATATTTTATCAAGTATGAGCATGAAATTAAAATAACATAAAGCAATATCAACACAAGAGACACTAGATTTATGTGGAAAACCCAATGAGGGAAAAACCACGATGAGGATTAACTCACAATATAATAGTCATGCAAAACTAGATACAGAGGCTCACTGGCCAAGATAGGACTCACTATCTAGATATAAGGCTCACTACCTACAAATAGGACTCACTATCCAGAAGGGAGGCTCATTGCCTATAGATAAATATAGATAACAAAAAATCCACCACAATAGGTTCCACACATTCATAGCCTTGATTAGAGAATTGCAGACACCATCAACTCACTGCTTTCAGGAGTCAAACACATTAAACTACTGTTGCCTTGATTCACTTTCACACAATCTACTTCTCGCACTTGTTTTGAACTTGTCACATTTTCTTGCAATTCACAACATCTTGACTTGTATTTATACCATCTTCGATCTTAGAAACTTTCTCCAAGGTCAGCTACACATTCTTCATTTTACAAATTCAAATTAGGTCAGTGAATCAAAATTATTGTCGTGGATAAGAATGAGAGTGGACCAAATACATACTTAACTAGGACCCAAAACAACATCTTGGATTAATCACACACTTCCTTAATTGATACTTATCCTTCGTGTAATGTGTGAACACAAGGTCAACCAAACCTAATGAAAACACCAATGAACTTTGAAGTGCACACATCCACAACAAGATGAAAACATGTGGACCACATAAAATGATTCACCATATACTGGAACACCTCTTAGAAGCCTTCAAATTCATCTACAATAGCTATAACAATTTCCATATACCAAACACTTTCCATCAGTCCAACCAGACTATGCATACACACATAGTAGCTTTGGAATAAGCCTTCCAGAGCACCAAAACATGAACACTTTTGCTAGAACATAGATAAAATCATTATTAACATTCTTCCAGATCTACAAGATCTGAGATAAACCATCAGAGGACTACAAAGTAAAAACAATTCTCCCAACCACATACAAACAATTTTACCAGACTAGTTCACAAATCGGTGAACACAACTTTCACTCTTCATCAAACCAAAAGCTATAACTCAAGACATATTACCCAAAGATACCCATAAAAAACACTACAAATTTGCACTAGCATAGGATCAGCACAAAAGAAATGTAGTGCACATTACTGGAGCACATTCAAAACACACACACAACTCTATCTTCACTATTTATTATTTTTCTCAAAATAACTTGATAACTCATCATATCAACACACTTGCAACATCATAAAGATAGCTCCATGTACTCACAAAATCTCTACAATATCTCAACCATACATGTACCACCTGTAATCACTTGATTCCTTTCTCTGCAACACCCTGAACTATGTTGACATCAATGAAAACATTAATGACAACACTACCATACTCATTCATACTTGCAAAAATCTCCCCCTTTGTCATTGATGGCAACACATGATGTGAAAAACCATCAAAGACAACATACACACTCTCCTTTTTTTTTTAGATTAGACAACCTACCCAACATTTCTACACTCTCTTCTCCTTGCAAAATTCTCTCTTTCTCTCTCTCTCTTTCAACTTTTTCAAATATAGGTAGGATTTTTCACATGATTCTCTCTCCCCCTTTGACATCAATGGAAAATAACTTTTTTTTCATGATTCTTTAGCCATATAAAATTCTGATCACTCCCCCTTAGGAGTGCACCCACATCTCATACTACAACAATGATACTTTCTACTCCCCTCGAGGAGTAGACCTCAATCATTAGTCTAGACAAATGAAGAATCTATAGATCCACTGGATTGATGCATCTCCATGTGCACCTAGTTCAAAGGAGGGGAAATAACCACCAAATTCTCCCTGAGATAATCAAAGGTATCCTTAGGAAGAGCCTTAGAAAATATATCTACAATCTGATCCTTTGTAGACACATATTCAAGCCTGACTTCATTCTCCAACACCTTCTCTCTTAAGAAATGATATCTGATATATATATGCTTTGTCCTTGAATGCATTACTAGATTATTTGAAATATTTATTGCACTTGTATTATCACAGAAGATAGGGATAGGATCATCATTCATCACACCTATATCCTTCAATGCTTGCTTCATCCAAAGTACCTATGTAGAACAAGATGTTGCTACAATATACTCAGCCTCTATAGTGGATAAGGAGACTAAATCCTATTTCTTGCTTAGCCAAGAATCCAATCTTCCTCCAAGAAAGAATGCACCACCACTTGTACTCTTCCAACCATCTACACACCCAACCCAATCTGCATCAGTGTAGGCATTTAAAGTGAAGTCAGTATCCTTAGGATACCACAGGCCATAATCTAGAGTTCCCTTTAGATATCTGAATATCCTCTTCATAGTTGTAACATGTGTTTCTTTAGGTTTTGCTTGAAATTTGGCAACCAAACATACTGCATGCATGATATGTGGTCTAGTAGCAATAAGATATAATAGTCCACTAGTCATAGATTTGTACATGGTTTGATCAACTTTAGGAGAATCATCATCCTTACTTAGTTTACATCCAGTCATCATAGGGGTATAGACCGGTTTGGAATAATCCATTCCAAACTTCTTCAACAATTCTTTAACATACTTTGATTGTGAAATGAATATGCCCTTATCAATTTGATTCACTTGGAGTCCAAGGAAGAAATTCAACTCACCAATCATAATCTCAAACTCTTTTTGCACCTCTTTTGCAAATTTCTTGCACATACCCTCATTTCCTCCAAAGATAATATCATGAACATACAAAAATACTATCAACATTCTATTTTCTTCAAATTTGAAATATAGATTACTGTCTACAGAGCCTTTGTTGAACCTTTGTTGTGTCAAATATCTGTCTAACCTTGCATACCATCCTCTAGGAGCCTATTTAAGTCCATATAGTGCCTTTTTCAACTTGCAGACCATGTCTGGTTTATCTGATAACTGAAATCCTTCTAGTTGTTCCATGTACACCTCTTCTTCCAATTATGCATTTAGGAATGTAGACTTAATATCCATTTGGTATACTTTGAAATCTTTGTGAGCAGAAAATGCCAAAAACATCCAAATGGCCTCCATTCTTGCCACCAAAGAAAATTTCTCCTCAAAGTTTATTCCTTCAACCTGTGAATAACCTTTGCACACAAGAACTGCTTTTTTTCTTACTATTTCACCATCTTCATTCAACTTATTCTTGAATACCCATTTTGTATGAATTATATTCTTGTTTATAGGTCTAGGAACCAATTCCCATATCCGATTTTTCTCTATCTGTTGCAATTCCTCTTTCATTGCTCTGACCCAATTCTCATATTTGCATGCTTCACATACTATTTTAGGTTCTATCTTAGAAAGTAGACACAAATTTACCTCAGTTTCTACCACTTTACTTCTTGTTGTTATGCCTTTGCCTTTGTCTCCAATTATTTGTTCTTTCAGATGATTTTTCTGCACATGCTTGGGAGTCTTAGGAGCAGGTTCCAGAGTTTCTTCTTCTTCTTCAATCTATTATTTTTCTTCCTCATTCTCTTCTTTTACTTGTCCATAGATAGGTTCATTTGGTTCAAATTCACTTATTTCAACTGGTCGATGCATATCTTCATCAACTTTCACATTTTCACTTTCAACTATCTTCCTTAGTATTTTATTGTAGCATCTATATGCTTTGCTATTAGTTAAATATACAAGGAAAATACCTTCATCACATCTTGCATCAAAATTTCCAAGGTTCCCATAATCTCTTCTAATATAACATCTACTTACAAAAACCGTAAATTACTTAAGAATAGGAATCTTTCCAGTCCATAATTCATAAGGGGTCTTTGTGCTGTTGCCTCTAATATGAACTCTGTTAAGAATATAAACAACAATGTGGATTGCTTCTCTCCAATATGCATTAGGTATATTTTCATCTTTTATCATAGTCCTTTTAGCCTCTTGAATAGTTTAGTTCTTCCTCTCTACAACTCCATTTTGTTGAGGATTTCTAGGAGAAGAAAAATGTCTCTTTATACCATGCTCTTCACAAAATGTATAAAACTCACTGTTGGCCTCCTACAATGATTCAATAACTAAGCCTTTACATCCATGATTCAGAGATTGGACATCTAGCCTAAATAGTCATTTTAACCATCATGAAGGTGCATTTAAATTTTTAACCCAAGGACATGAACTTGAAATGGGTCAACACAGTATGTGCACTAGGAACTTAAAGTAGTCATCTTCATTCTACAACTAAGAAAGATTCAATACTGAAAGTAAATTGCATGGAAAGGAACAAAGTAGATGTTGAACATCACTCAAAAATTAAGCTAAGCTAAACATGCATGACATGAATGAAAATCTAAGCAACAAACAAGAAGCTAATCTATCTGCTTTGGCTATAGGAACAGACATAATGGAATTCTAGTGGCTTCAGGAACAATTAGTGCCAAATTTTTAACTAAGTACTAAACATGAACTAATAAGTAATCTAGCTAAACTAAAGGATGGATTACTCACCAAGTGACCCCCCTTGGATGAGTATCCTCTAAAACTAATATAAACTCAAATGCTTAACTCAAAATTTCATCTTATTCATTGAGAAATGCAAATACAAAAGAGTAGCTTGTCTGGAAATGCTATATTATCAGATCGTACAACATCAATAACTCAACAACCCCCGAAGAAGGAGGATTTGAACCTTATTTATACTATCAACTAAACAAGGTAGTCAACTCCCACTAATTGAGAGGATGCCATTTAGGGAAAACATAGAAAAGAATGGAAGGGCGGTTACACGTGCAGGGAATCCGGTCAGACATGCATATCCAAACGCAGACTCAACACTGCAGTAACACCTGCATCTGTTCAATCATTATGAAAGACCAATATAAGGTGGTTACATGCGGCTGACATGGGGAATCTTCTGCCGTCATCCTTTAGTTGACCCTCGAACGATTCCTCTGCATGACCAGCTGGCGGTTGCATTTCTCAATTTAGTATCCTCAAGTATGTTTGCATGGCAGTGTTAGTACACATAATAATTGCACATCTATAACCACCTTAAAGAACATTAATTAACCACATGCAAAATTAATATAGATAGTCCACATAATAGGCTAATGTCATTAAAACTAGCAGAAATAGAATTAAGACCAATGTCTATGGTTTGAGGGAAACTCTATAAAAATATCAACATTTAATGTCAAATTCCATGTCAACTTCAACAAATAAACTATAGATTCTACCCAAATTTGGACCAAAAACTAGGCTCATAACTCACTGGAAGTGAATTCTCCACCTCTATCAAACCTTAAACATTTGATTCTCAGGTTTACTTCATTCTCTACCCTTTCCTTGAACATTTTGAATCTATCTAGACCTTGAGCTTTCTATCTAAGAAAAGTAACCCATGTCATTCTAGAATAATCATCAATCAAAAGCATAAAATACCTATCACCATTAAGACTTCTTGTTCTTGTGGGAACATAGAGGTATGTATGAATCAATTCCAACATTCTGGTAGATGATTGTTCTTTTCCTTTAAAACTACATCTTGTTTGTTTTCCCAATTGGCAACTTCTACAAACAGTATTGGTAGGCTTTGTAATTTTAGGCAGATCCCTGGAAACTTCTCTTGAACTGATCCTAATAAGATTATCAAAGTTTACATGTCTCATCCTCCAGTGTCATAGCCAATTTTCACTAACTTAAGACACAAAACACTGACCATCACCACTCTTGAGCTGATAAATGTTTCATGTGTTCTTCTTCCTGCAGCTACCACAGTTCTAGACCCTTTTCTGATCTCACAGGTATTATCCTGAAAAAAAGTTTAAATCCTTTGCTACACATTTGTCCAACACTCAAAATATTATGTCTTAAGCCCTTAACATAATAAACATCATCAATACTGTGTTTTCCATCAAAACTAATTGTTCCTTTTCCAACAATCTTTGCACCAAAATCATCTCCAAACATGACTAATCCTCCATCATAATTTTCAAGTTTAGTGAACTTACTTTTGTCTCTAGTCATATCATTTGAACACCCACTCTCAATTACCTAATAATATTCGTCTTGTCTAGCATGAAAGGTAGTAACTAGGGTACCTTCCATCTCATCCTTCTTGTTCTCCAAACCACATTCCCTTGCACATCTTTCATGATTAGTAGACACAAATTTATTTTCCAAGGCTAGAAACATGCATTCATCTTTATCATCCTCAAAATTAGATTCATCATAAAAAATTCTAGCATCTTCTCTAACATAATACAATTTCTTAAACTTTTTGTCCCTTTTGTCTTTATTATCTTTGTTCTTTTTGTGTATGGCTCTATTTGGACATCTTGAAGCATAGTGAACAATATTTCCACAATTGAAACATTTAAAGGGTAACATACCTTTGTACTTACCAGTACCTTTCTTCAATTTCCTTGTAAAGTTTTCTTCCAACTCTTCTAAAATTTCACTATTCGGATCATCTTCTGTCTTAGTGGCTTTGAAAACTATTTCTATTTTCTCCTTTTTCTTTTCCAAACTTCCTCATTTCAAATGCAGTCAAGGTGCCAAATAGCTATTCTTTAGTGAATTTATTTGGATCATACACTTCCTCAATAGCTGAGATCTTGTCACTATAACTCTCTAGTAGGGTCATCAAAATATTTTCTATTATATCTTCATCTATCAGAGTACCACCTTGATTTTTGACTTTATTTGCTGCAATATCAACCCTCTAAAAGTAGCTTGTAATGTCTTCACCTTCTTCCATTTTAAATTTCTCATATCTGTGCTTTGTTGTTAGCTTCTTTGATAATTTGAATCTATCATTTCCTTCATAGATATCTTTCAAGTTTTCCCATACTTCATAAGCAGTGCCTAATGAAATAAATTTTATCTTCTTTGTCTTAGATAAAGCATTATAGACAACATACCTTGCTTTTTAATTTTCCTCATAGGTAGAAATCTCATTTGCAGATGGACCACTAGCTAGCTCAACATATTTTGTCTCAACAACTTTCCAAGTCTTGAAGCCAAGAGAGATTAGGTAACCTCTCATCTGCACTTTCTAGTCACTGTATTCAGCTCCATCAAACATAGGGATTGACAACTTGTGCACCATCAGATCTACCTCAATCGGTTAAGCTCTTCTCTGAGGAACATGGTTAATCTATTACCAATTGTTGAAATGCACAAGACAAATGAGAGGGGGGTGAATCAGTTGTAACCAATCTTATTCCTAAATCTCAAACAATTATCAAATCCACATTCACTTTTAATCTGTTATCAAGTATGAGTATGAAATACAAATAATAAAAATCAATATCAACACAAGAGACACTAGATTTACGTGGAAAACAAAATGAGGGAAAAACTACAATGAGGATTAACTCACAATATGATGCTCATGAAAAACTAGATACAAAGGCTCACTGCCAGAGGGATCATTGCCCAAGATAGGACTCATTGTCTAGATATAAGGCTCACTACCTATAGATAGGAATCACTATCCAGAAGGGAGGCTCACTTCCTACAGATAAAGATAGATAACAAAAAATCCACCACAATAGGTTCCACACATTCGTAGCCTTGATCAAAGAATTGCAGACACCATAAGCTCACTACTTTCAGGAGTCAAACACATTAAAGTACTGTTGCCTTGATTCACTTTCACACACTCTACTTCTTGCACTTGTCACACATCCTTGTAATTCATAACATCTTGACTTGTATTTATACCATCTTTGATCTTAGAAACTTTCTCCAAGGTCGGCTACACATTCTTCATTTTACAAATTCAAATTAGGTCGATGAATCAACATTCCCGTGATGGATAAGAATGAGAGTGGACCAAATACATACTTAACCAGGACTGAAAATAATATCTTGGATCAATCACACACTTCCTTAGTTAATACTTATCCTTCGTGTAATGTGTGAACACTAGGTCAACCAACCTAATGAAAACACAAATGAAATTGGAAGTGCATGCATCCACAACAAGATGAAAATGTGTGGACCACATGACATGCTTCACCATACACTAGAATACCTCTTAGAAGCCTTCAAATTCATTCGCAGCAGCTGTAACAACTTCCATATACATAACACTTTACATCAGTCCAACTGGATTGTGTAGACACACATAGTAGCTCTAGAACAAGCCTTTCGAAGAACCAAACCATGAACACTTTTGTGTTGAAAATGAAGGTAAAATTGTAGTAAAAATGTACCTTAAAATTTATAAATCCTGTGTAACTATAGATTCAATTTTAGTATTCTTTGTCACAATCTCTTGTGTATGATTGATCTTGAATTAGATCAATTTTAATGTTGTAGAAAGTAGACAAAAGATTGTAGAAGAAATATAAGAGAGAATAGAAAGGACACATCATGTACATGGAGAAACCCTTTCGGGAAAAAACCTCCACCAGAATTAGTCTTGCTTGTATTTTTCAACCTTTGATTAAGATTATAATAACACATTCAATTCTCCTTGATATGCTTCCTTTGTTCTTCAACAAATCTTCTTCACAACCTGCAATATTTTCTCACAAAACCCTCTCATACAATTGTTGCAATAATAGACAATATTCTTACTTACAAACTCATCAGAGTTATCAAATATATAATCATAAAGCCTCTTGAGAAAATCCATGCCTAGGGTTGCCAAGTTGAGTTCTCATATGCATGCACAAGTCAAACAAGAGTCTCCCTCAAAGTTGGCACCCAACGCTAAAGTGTTAACCTCATAGTTGTCAAAAATATCTCCTTCAAGCTCATCCTCAAAGTAGGCACCCAAATTGGGTCCCACTTAACTAAACATTATAAATATCTTTTCCATGCAATAGTTGTAATGCAAAGATGCCAACTTGGGCACCCAAGGTGGGCCCAAGTTAATCTTTGTTAACTGAAACACATCTGTCACCGATTCATGCAAAACAATATGCATGCATGATCCTCCATTTGTTAATTGAATGTATCCACTCATTATCTATCCATGCAACTCAAGTTACTAAAGTTAACTAACATGCAACTGAAACATAACTGAACTGAACTTTGTAAACATCAATCCCTATTTTATAGGAACTCAACATGCATAAATCAAAATCCCTATTTTGTAGGAACCTAGTATGCATTTATGAAGTGTACTCAATTCACCAACCAGTTAACTGAACCAAAGTGGCCCACCTCCCATGTAGGTGCCCATGTGCTCCTATTTTGTAGGAGCTCTCCCAAGGCATCCCCACATGCTCCTATTATTTAAGAATAACTATAAATGTAAAATTAAATGTTTATTTCATTCCAAATTAATCTCTTCCTAATCCTAGTGTTGTGCAACACATTCCAAGGACTTAGGAGATACATGAAATATGTTTAGAATGAAATTAAATGGCATCCTATTCCCAACATTCTCCCACTTGACATTATACATTATAATTATTCTAAACAAGGAATCATTATTATAGATCAACTACAGGACTCAAGATCAATGGCCTTCCTGCACCAACAAATCAATCCATACCAACTTCAAATGCAACCTACATAATCATGAAACTCCAAGCAAATGATTAATACTCAAAACCAAGAGAAATTATCTGTAGGAGCTGATTTCGTAAGATAATCTACAACATTAATTAAAGTGTCAACTTTCTCAATTAATACCTTCCCACTCTCAACCATTTCTCGGACAAAGTGATATTGAACATCAACATGCTTAGTACGAGCATGATACATAGGATTTTTGGCTAAACAAATAGCACTCTGACTATCACATTCAAGTCTAATTTTCTTGCAATTAAAACCAATACCTTTCCCAAGTCTCTGTAACCAAATTGCCTCTTTGGAGGCATGTGAAACCACCGAGTGTGTTGAACTCACATCCAAACAAGGTGTAGGTTTCTCGGTCTTTACTGTTGAAAAATATTTTCTTACAAGTAACCATTCCAACATATATCTCTTACCATAAGAGAACTCAAGCCTCACCTATTTCTCCAAGTATCCAAGAGGACTAGTAACCAACCAATCCATACCGAAATCCAAATGCAACATAGCACTATCAAGAAGTAATCAAGCAAATGATTAATGTACCCAATACATAAGAGAACTACAAAAGATCAATGTAAAATCTCCAATCATGAATCAAAAACATAAACATGACAACATGATCTAACCATCTCCTCCAAGGAGATCACATGCATCATAACATACATAAACATCCTAGTCTCAAGAGAACAAGTACCATGCAAAAATCTAAACTCGTATCAAGAGTATACCATGACATAATAGCAACCACTCTAAACCAAGAAAAAACATATCCCCAATCACATGAATATAACCTTACCAATGATGCACCCACGCCACTGCTAACAACTCCCACTAAACCATGGTACAAGCTACACATAGCATCATGAATACCATCCTCTTCATGAAGATCACCCTTTAACATCAAGAAAAGGGCCATCACTAACATTTTTACATGAAATGATCAATGCATGATTACCGTCATCCGAGGATTCCTTTGTAGAAGAATCAAAACTCTTTTTCTTGTTCTTACAATCCTTCTTCACATGTCTCGATTTCCCACAGTTCCAACACTTTACCTTACTCTGTCCTTCTGACTTACCCTTACCTTCCTTGTCTCCCTTAGGTTCCTTTTTCTCAGGCCTACCTTTTACAAACTAGGCATCTTGGATTTCCATTTTAGACTTCCTCCTCATCTTCTTTTATAGGAGAGTAGGAATTATATTGTCCATCTTCGGGTCTGCACCACTACCACTGATAGCAACAATTAGATTTTCCCAAGACTCTGGTAAAGAAAAAAGTAACAAAATATATTTATCTTCATCTTCTAGCTTTACATCTATAGATACTAACTTGCTTAGAATCAAATTAAAATCATTCAAATGATTTACAACAAAATCACCATCTTTCATCTTTAAAGAATATAACTATCTTTTCAGATACAACTTATTAGTAAGACTTTTGGTTTGATAGATATAACCTATCCTCTTCCACAAATCAAATGCAGTCTTTTCATCTGAAACATTCAAGAGAACAACATTAGCAAGACATAATTTTATGGTTCCTCTTGCCTTCTTATCAATCTTATCCCAATCCTCATCTGACATAGATGAAGGTGTCTTTGTCCTATTACCTACAACTAACCACTGATCTTTGTCTTCAAGGATATCTTCCATTTTTAGTTTCCACATCTCATACCCAGATCCATTGAACCTTTCAATATCTAAACGAGAAGTATAACCCATTGCAACACACTAATTTTACAAATCAGCAATTGACACAATATTAAAAGCTCCCACTACAGCCAAAAAACCTTCAAAATTTTCAAAGAAAGGCATCCCAAACTCTACCCAACCATTAGCTCTGATACAAAATGTTGAAAATGAAGGTAAAATTGTAGTAAAAATGTAGCTTAAAATTTGTAAATCCTGTGTAATTGTAGATTCAATTTTAGTATTCTTTGTCACAATCTCTTGTGTATGATTAATCTTGAATTAGATCAATTTTAATGTTGTAGAAAGTAGACAGAAGATTGTAGAAGAAATATAAGAGAGAATAGAAAAGACACAACATGTACGTGGAGAAACCCTTTGGGGAAAAAACTCCACCATAATTGGTCTTGCTTGTATTATTTAACCTTTGATTAAGATTACAACAACGCTAATTCAATTCTCCTTGATATTCTTCCTTTTTTCTTCAAAAAATATTCTTCACAACCTACAATATTTTCTCACAAAACTCTCTCATACAATTGCTGCAATAATAGACAATATTCTTGCTTACAAACTCATAAGAGTTATCAAATATATAATCACAAAGCCTCTTGAGAAAATCCACGCCTAGGGTTGCCAAGTTGAGTTCTCATATGCATGCACAAGTCAAACAAGAGTCTCCCTCAAAGTTGGCGCCCAACACTAAAGTGTTAACCTCGTAGTTGTTAAAAATATCTTCTGCAAGCTCATCCTCAAAGTAGGCACCCAAATTGGGTCCCACTTAACTGAACATTATAAATATCTTTTCATGCAATAGTTTTAACTCAAAGATGCCAACTTGGGTGCCCAAGGTGGGCCCAAGTTAATATTTGTTAACTGAAACACATATGTCACCAATTCATGCAAAACAATATGCATGCATGATCCTCCATCTATTAACTGAATGTATCCACCTATTATCTGTCCATGCAACTCAAGTCATTAAAGTTAACTAACATGCAACTGAAGATAATTGAACTGAACTGAACTGAACTTCATAAACATCAATCCCTATTTTATAGGAACTCAACATGCATAAATCAAAATCTCTATTTTGTAGGAACCTAGGATACATTTATGAAGTGTACTCAATTCACCAACCAGTTAACTGAACCAAGGTGGATCCCACCTCCCATGTAGGTGCCCATGTGATCCTATTTTTTAGGAGCTCTCCCAAGGTGTCCCCACATGCTTCTATTATTTAGGAATAAATACAAATATAAAATTAAATGTTTATTTAATTCCAAATTAATCTCTTCCTAATCCTAGTGTTGTGCAACACATTCCAAGGACTTAAGAGATACATGAAATATGTTTAGAATGCAATTAAATGCCATCCTATTCCCAAAATTTTTCCAAAACATAGATAAAATCATTATTAACCTTCTTTGAGATCCGTAAGATCTGAGACAAACCATCAGAGGACTATGGAGCAGGAATATTTCTCCTAGCCCATAGACAAACAATTCTGCCAGGCTAGTTCACAAACCGGTGAACACAACTTTCACTCTTCATCAACCCAAAAGCTATAACTCAAGATATATCACCCAAAGATTCCTGTAAACAACACTATAGATCCACACTAGCATAGGATCAAAATAGAATAAATGTAGAGCACATTACCAGAGCACATTCATAACACACACACAACTCTATCTTCACTGTTTACTAATTTTCTCAAAAGCACTTGATAACTCATCATATCAAGACACTTGCAACATCATAAAGATAGCTCCATATACTCACAAAATCTCTACAATATCTCGACCATACATGTACCACCTGAAATCACTTGATTCCTTTCTCTACAACACCATGAAGTGTGTTGACATCAATGACAACATTAATGACATTACCACTATACTCATTCATACTTGCAACAATATGTTGGTGTTATTATGCCATGAAATTGTTTCAATTGCATTGTAAATAAATTTTCAAGAATTTTTCCCTCTGATATCTTGGGAAAAGGTTGGGGCATTGCAAAATCCTATGTTTCTTGTTTAGTAAGAAAGGATTTTAAACTATGGAAAACCTAGAAAAATATATAAAAAATAATCAAAGAGAAATTGGATTTGAGGGAGATTGATTTTGCATAACTTTAGAAACATGCTATGTTTTTTGAATAGATATAGAAATTAAAAATAAAAATAAAAACCCTAGGATGATCATTATTGAATTTGAAAACTTAGCATTAAAATTAGAAGCCTAGAAGAATGTCATGGGTTTAGGATATTTATAATTTTTTAGTGTTATGAAAACTTGTAATTGTTTTAGTAAAAAGATGCAATTTTTTATTTTTTTGGGAAATTTAATTCTTGAATTTATGTAATCTTGTTTTCAATTATATCTAGAATTGCCTACATTATTTAAAAAAATTAAAGTTAAACAACCAAATATGTAAACCTTCTATTACAATTATGGTAATTAGTTTTGAAAAATTCCTAAAAAGGGAATGTACCATAATTGGATGGCCTATACCACATTTACAGTCATGTCCTCCATAGTTTTGGAGTCCCAAATTTTATATTTAAGATTAGTGTGATTTGTAAAATGTGTTTTCAATGATTTTGACTATCCTTAAATAATGTATATTTTGTATGTTATAATGTAAGTCTAAATTTATAAGATGAAATTCTTAATTGTTCTATGTGGTCTCCCGATATGATTTGGTATTTTGTAACTTTTTAGTGAGTTGTGACTAGTATGGTAAACTATGTGGTTAGTGTTTATGCACAATGGGAACACAATCTCACTTCTAAAACACCTAATTATTTTGGGTATCTTAATGAGTTATGAGGTACAAGAACTTGGGTATCTATATCCTTCTTATGGATGGTAAATCATAATAAAATATTTTATTTATGTTCTAATAGCTAAGAATTTATTATTCCTTAAGATATATTTGGCTAGATGATTGAGCTTATTCTTCTTGCTAGATTCATGTTGCACCACAATAGGCCCTACTGATCTCATTAGAAGAAGATTTATAATTTTATTATAATGGATCCATCACCTTCCATGACTAGATTTAGATGACTCTATGAATAAAGATCTATATGGCCTATTCTTCTAGCATGCATGCTAATACTACCTATTTAAGTATCATGTGTTGCGGGTGATATAGTTTATATTCATTCTTATGTGATGTAGTTTCTTAACTACATAGTTTTGATTATATGGGAAAAACAGGTTTTGAAGGGACCCAAAACCATTTATAACTTTAGGTACAAAATACTGCTCAAAAGATAATAAACTAAGACATCAACAACAACCCACAACCCAAAACACCAATGATTACAAAATTCTGCTCAAAATATATAACACTAAACTATCAACAACAACCAATAACACCAAAATAACAAAAAAATAGGAAAGAAACTGAGACCCAACAATAGAAAAGCATACATAAATCAAACAACAAGACACTACTTCATACTGCTTAAGGTGTTGGCCACCTCAAGCTCCAGGTTCCTATGCAGCCCAATCATGTCCAACATTTCTTTTTTCTCAGCTTCAAAGCAATTCTTCTAGTCAACCAACCCTCTAGCAGCAGGGCCTTTACCATCGTCTTTCACACCTTTTTTCCCTTTACCTTTAGCCAATTATTCCTTCTCCATTAACTTAGAAAATACAATTGGTCCTCTCTAAGTTCACTGATTTTATGAAATAGGACCTCCAATGAGTCTGCACTATTCTTCACTAAAATGTGACAGGCATGAAGAAGTTTCTTTATATCCGCATTGGTGTCCAATACCTTGGATTCTAAACCCACCAAATGTTGCTAAGAAAGGGACTTGAAATAAGTGAACAAACACTCAAGATAAAATTTTTGTCAATCAAAATATCTAAGACCGAACCTTTCGAAATATTTTACAAATTCTCCTTCAATCCCCTTATTTTGATGTTAACCCTATTGAATTATTGGAGAGTCCATTTTTCTAATTTGAAAGTTCTAGTAGCCCTCACCCTCTCCATGTAAAGTAACTCAAACATAAAGGTGACATCATCATTAAGATAGGAGAAGCCCTCCAATAGGTGATTAACCTTAAGAGGCTCTTCTTTCACTTATTTTTGCTCAACATCCTCCTCTTCTTGAACCTTTTTCACCCCCTCAGGTTCCACATTAGGAGAGTCTCAAATCGAGGAATCATCAATTTCCACCGCCTTCTCCTCCCGAGCCTTCTCCTTGCAGAGCTCTGTGGAATCCTTAACCATCTCTTTTAAAGCCTGATTCTTCATCTTGGCAATGTGCTTAGAAACTCTTTTGGGCTTATCCTTGGCCTCCATTGTCATCAAATTCTCTTGAAGCCCTTCCTCCTTACCACCCACCTCAGTATCAACCTGGACAATGTCTATAGCTTCATCCTTGGGTGCGAAATCCCCAAATCACACCTCCATGTCATCACCATCAGATTGGGACTCTGACTCATGCAAAATAAGATGCTTGGCTACCCATTTTCCTTTAGGGTTAACCTTCTTCCTCTTTTTCGAGGGAGCAACTACAGGGGATGGGGTCCCTTCCTTACCATCTTCATTCCACTCCTCATCCTCAACCACGTTGGTATCTGAGTTAGAAGAGCCAAAATCCTCACTAATACACTTCTCCTTGCCCTTAATTGAAGAGGTAGGGACAAGGGCTTTTACATGCTCCATAATTAACATAATAAGGCCCTCATGTAGGACCAGTGCCCTCCTATTTTTTAAATCCGCATACACAGAGACCTCCATGGAGGAAAAAAGAAAGAACAAGAAGGAAATAAACAACCCATGCCTAAAATGGTTTAAAGAGTAAAATGATGGCCAAGAATAGTAGTGAACCTGCCTTCCAGAGTCACATACTGCATTATTACTTCCACAATATTTGCCCAAATCTTTTTGAGAGACTTCCGCTCATAGCCCCAAGCCTCCATCTTGATGAGTTTTTTCTGTTTGTCATCTTTGAAAAATTGAGCCATTGCCTCCTCGTTACTCTTCTTGTCCTTGAAGAATTTATGACCAACCATAGGCAACCCAGTTGCAATAGCAATTAGCGCCTCATTGATATCAACAACCAAGCCCTTAATCTAGAGTTTGCGATTGTGCCAACATGAAACAAACTTCATCGAAGCATTTAGATCATGTCCATGCAATAGTTCCAAGAATGGCGTAAAATTCCCATGTTGAAGAATCTTCCAAATTTTCTTCGTTTTTCTCAGGCTCATACAAGAATGCGGCTCAATTCTACTTTTGTCGCCTCCCATATTCAAAAGAACCAACAATAGAAAACCCTGGCAAGTAGAGTTTGACTAAAATCCAACAAGCCGAACAATGCGCACAAAGCGTGTGAGTCGAGAATTGGTACTAATGGTTAAATAGCGCCACCTCATAAACTTAGCCAAAACCATCATTTCTCATTAAGATCCTAGCTACCTTAGGAAGGAGAGAGCCTTTCTCCCACACTTTATATTCATTAAGCCTGGCAGCTTCATTGGCAAAAAAATCTACCAATAAATTACCTTCTTGATATATGTGAGAAACACAGGTTTCTTCACAAGAACTCAACATAATTATAGAATCCTTTATTAATTGATCAACATTCCAACTCAGCTTATGGGTGCCACGTAGATAATTGATGATGTTTAGCGAGTATCCTTCCACCCATAGTTTAGAGTAACCCCTGTCCATAATGAACTTAATAGTTATGAACATAGCCTCCACCTCAGCACAATGATTAGTCTGATTTCGCTTAACTACATAGTTATTAAATATATGTTAGCATTGTTAAAATACATCTAGGAATGTTGTACCATGATATTATAATTTATATAGCTTCATGTATTGTGTTATATGTGTCTTGGACTACGTTATTTAAATTCTATATGCTTCTTTATGATTGTGCTTATATGTTTTAGTGTGTTGAATATTCTTGGTTGTGTTGGTATATTGTATTATGATATTCTTGGAGTTGTTGGCATGTGCTATGAAAGTGAAATTCTTTGGTTAAATTATACATCTTATAGTTTTAGTTGTATGACTATGTCTGGAAAAGAGAAAATAATTTTAGAATACAATAATCAAACTTGTTTTTATACTTCATGCTATTAAATTATTCATTTGTACAATTCAAACCAAAATTATGGCTGGATAGGATTGGGTTTCTTTGATATATGGTTTCAATATACCTTCCCCATATGCAATAGGATTTTGAAGAGAGTTTATTATAGTTTGGATTAGTGAATTCACATGTTTTTTGTTCCATTATATTGGATCACTTGTATATGCAGTATATTATTAAATTTCCCTATGTACTTAATGTATATTAATGAGGGTTGTAGTTATGACCCATTATACTATTGGCTATTACACATGTTGGATGATTGTATTGTTATTATTGATCTATATATTTATGTACTTATTCAAGGTTATAGTGTTAATGAATTATCAATTTATATCATCTTATTGTATGTGTAAAGTTATAGTATGAGATATGATTGTGTTTATCAGTTAAATAATAAAAAATGTATTCTCTTTGGGGTAAATTATAAAATGATACACTTGAGGTTGAATTATACCACCTAGGGGATTGATTGAGGTAATTTACCAAAAATAAAAACTCACTTATTTTTTCTATCCAACTTCAAATATCCATAATATGTGGTTAGAGGCATTTCTAGAAGATCTCCAAGTAAATCAAGGCTCATGGTATCAAGGTTAGAAACCCCTAAAATTTGTAAGGTCATATAACCAAAAGACACCATTGATCCTCACTACACAACTATTGAATAGGATAATTTTTGTAAGACTATTTAGCACAAGTGTTTTTGTATAGGTGTTGAGTAGGAATACCCATCTTAAATGTTCTCTTCTCTATTATTACAAAGCTTATAGTTTAAATTTTTCAAGTTCCTTCTCCAAATCTTCCTTAAGAAATTTACTCAACTAGAAATAGATCACCATTCATTCTAATGAGGAATCTCCTACCACTTTGTTTTTATTTACTTGTTCATTTCCTAGCAACTATATAAGTTTAGTTTAATTTGGAATTTTTAAAATTTTATTGTGTCTAGTATTTATTATTAGAATAAAATTCCAATTTATTACTAAATTAAATGAGTGCATCAAAAGAAAGAGCCTAGTTGTTACTTAATATTATTTTAAATACAAAATAATGAAATAAATTGGTTGCAATAGCTCTTCCTACCATTTATTTATTTGAAAAAAACCCAAACTAATTTGTCTATCAATGTAGGACTTCAAGAGTTCTTGTATTAGCACATCCCTTTTCTGAATAATTCTAAGCCTAATGTCTTCTTCTCTCTATATTTTTTCTTTGGATCGTAACCTCTTCTAGACCACACTCCTCACAAGGATACTATGCCCTTTTATCCTATTACACTTCATAAGATATTCCCTAATGTGTAACATTCCTCATTTTTGGTTCCTTTGGATGCTTGGTTTTGATCATGTTATTCTCTTTCATAGTGACAGGACATGGATTATTATTTTGTGGTTTAAATTTAAATATTGATTATAATGCATTTGTGTACAATGTGTGATTTTGATGTCATCGGTTAGTTGTTTAAATGACATTTTTATTATTATCATTAGTACTATTGTCTAATAATGCTACTAAGATTTTTCAGATGAGATTATGTTGAGATAGGTACAAGTATTAGTGAAGGTGAATTAGTGAAGGTGAATTAGATCTTGGCACTAAAGTGGTTTGATATGATCCAATTGTGTGGGCATTAAATAAATAGATAATAAAATGAAGATAATTTACTAATTTAAAATAAATAAAGGCATTGAATTAATTATTTGATGCTTGAAAATCATTTTATTTTAATTATTTAATTATATAATCTCTAATAATTTTTAGAAAATAAATATAGCGATTTAATAATTTTAAAATAAATATTTATATTTATTTTATTTTGGGAAAATAAAGAAAAAATATTTCTTATATTTAGCTATGTGAATTTCTAATATTAGAACATTTAGAATTTTTTTTTAATTTTAATATTTTATTAATAGATATGTGTATGAATGAAATTTTTGATTAAAATAGGATTTAACTATATTGAAATAAATGTGTTTTAACAAATTTTATTCTCATATTTAGAAGAGAGGAAAATAAATAAACCTATTATTAGGATTGTGCATTTAAGAAAAATGAATTTGTAGTTTCATAAATCAGTATTGAATTCGTATATGAAAAAAATATAAGATAGTTATAGGTTGATTATTAGAGAATTGGGTTATTTTTTTTTGAAATTTCATTCAATAATTGTGTGTGGAATTCTTCATCAATAATATTAATATTCGTAAAGGATTAAATGTATGATTACTGTTTATGGACTTATTTATAAAACACTTCAAATATGATTAATAAAAGAATCTTAGGATCTTGTTTGTTAAAGAGATGATTAATTGATTGAACATTTGTTTCTTGTGCAATAAAAAATTGATAGACAAATTGTAGGTCTATTGGAATCTAGGTGTTCTATTCAATTTTAAAAGGAATTGATATTCAAGAATGCCCTAGAATGATTTGAAACTACATTAAATTATTTTGATAAAACATCAATTTGAAAATTGAGTTTAGAAGAGAAAAGTTATGGTTTCTTACATAGGAAGGAACATAAAAAACCTAGAGATGAGACAATAAATTTACTTTTTATTTATTTATAAATTATCTAAAAATAATTTTAGATGAATTATAAATACATAAGAAATTTTTATTATAATTTCAATTGGGAATTTGATTTCTATTTGAAACCTTATGTTTATGTTAGGAAAACATGAAAGAAGATAACCTAAGAAAGAGAGTTTTCTCAATCAATAAGTTTGATGCAATTTGATCCTAATGCATGATTACATAATTTTATGCGATTGTAATTTAATTTTCATTTTTTTTTAGAAAGTTCACTCTTTATTTTATGTCAAATTGAGTGAATTTGGAATTGGGATAAAAAGAAAAGTGAAACTATTGTCATGAAGAAATAGTCATTGTTACCAGATTTTCACTTATAGCTCAATTAGGTAGAGCTTGTTGATTTAAAACTAGAGAAAAGGTACATTTTATTATCTTTCCTACATTACATTCAATTGTATAAACAAAAAAATCAGAAAAGATTACAAGATTATTGTAACAGATCATTGCATTTATACAAGTGCATGTAATAGAGAAAATATTTACACAAATCTCTCTAAAAAGTAATCTTTATTGAATATAAGAGTGTTCATTGTCTCACACAAGCCGTGAGACTGACTTACTAATTCAATGCAAATTTAGGAAACAATATATACATGAATAAGTAATAAAGAAATATGCATATAAGGAGGGAAACCAGTCATTGCCTAAGAATGATTGGTTCTAGATCTGTTGCCTTGCGTCATCTTGTCTTGCTACTGCCCCAAGCTATTTATGTCCTTCCTAGCTCTGTACCGCTCCTAGTCCTGCATCTAGAAAAATCAATGGTATTAGAGCAATGCTCTAAGCAATGAAAAGTTTCAAACCATACATGAACATACACTTATACATATATAAATTGATCTTCCAAATGCATTAAGTAAGCAATGCATACTTTAGGTGTCTAAGAGAACCATTGAAGTCATCAAACACTTCCAAAATATGCCATTTCTCTCTAACTTGTTTGCTTCATGTGCAAATACAGGTCAAATTTTCTTGTTATTTCATCTATTTACAATATGAGTGGGGAAAATGTGACTCCCACAAGGGTTTAGCTCAGCTCATATTTTATCATAAGCAATATTAAGGAAAATTAATCAAGTTATTTTTGCAATTAGTGAATAGGCATACCTCTATAGCTTCACAAGCAATTATTGCTCATTGACAACAAGAGGTGTTTCAAGGATTCATTAAGAGAACAGTTATAAGTAACAAGTAAAATTCCAAAGCAAGATACCATATCAATGTATGGTTCCAAGAGAAATGCATATTAAAGAACAATGACATTGATACAACATGATGCTTTAAGGACAGTCACTTTGGAAAGGACAATGATGACACTATTTTGAATAACTTATAAGAGTCATGACATTAGAAGCAACATTATGGAGCAAGTGGACTGAAGCCATAAACATAAAAGTTGACAGAGGTTTCATTCCATGACATTGACCTATAAGTGTCATAAGGCCTAATTATAGTCGTGAGAATAATAGGAAGCATTCAAGACAACAAGGGATCAAGGTTTCATACTGTTCTAAAGCAAGGAGTATGATTGATTTTTTAAATTTATGCCACTATCATAAACTTGAGCAAAAAGATGATCCTAAAACAATGCAGTGATGTTGGTAGAATACCTTTATCTTGTGGAGCCACTTTGACATGCATTACCACAACAATAACAGTCATTATTCATGCATTAAAGACAAGAATGGGAATTAAGGAGTGCAGTGTGCAATGTCTAATAAAGATTAATGAAATATTGGTACTGCTGCTACATGAAAAGGTACAATTAAGAATGCCATGACAATACCTTCAAGTACAAATCCTTTGAAAAGCATGATCAAATAATTGAAGAGGGCCAAAGGAACAATAAGGGTAGTATATAGTAGATCATTTGGAAAAGATGAGTAGAGTCTCTGAATTATGCTTGAATTGTGCAATGGTTTTATATATTTTTACAGATTGAGATAGCTCATGATTCAACTAGATTTAAGTTCATATTATAATCTTGCACGATTTTATTAGAGCAAGGAGATACCTTTGTATTTTGAAATCAACAAAGGAAAAATAATATAGGTATATCAAAGCCATGACCTATGACCATTTTGCTAAATTTCAAAATTTTGTTGTGGGAGAAGAACCGAGCCAGTTATAGAATATTTATCATCATTTTCAGAGTATACAAAAGAAGATAATGCATAGAAAGCCAGAATAAGAGAATGAAAATGAGTAGATTTTTGAAAACTCGCGACCTGGGGTTTTTTCCAAGTAGCAACAAAAGAGCAAGGAGCCTCCAATGATAGGTTTTTAGAAAAATCATAAACCTTTGGTCATGAGACACGTAGCAGGAAACTCTTATAGGTTTAATACATGTATTGGAAAGTGCTTGTAGCTTTTAAACCCACGACCAAGGTTTTTGTGCATTTTTGTTAAAATACAAAAGAGTAAACAAAATGCAGATTTTCACAAAAACCAGGATGGTTGAGAGAAATCATGAAGTCCCGAGGAGGAGAAACCCTCGACATACAAAGATGAGTTCTTGTGCTACATGCAGCTACAACCATGGAAGGAAAGGAAATAAAATTATGAAAAAACTTTTAGAATACATATCCATAGGAGAAATCTTCCTGAAACTTCTGAAGGATGAAGCAT
Source organism: Sequoiadendron giganteum (assembly GCA_007115665.2). NCBI lineage: Eukaryota > Viridiplantae > Streptophyta > Pinopsida > Cupressales > Cupressaceae > Sequoiadendron > Sequoiadendron giganteum. The sequence continues at coordinate 481,077,035 of CM021101.1, read as the reverse complement.
GGTGGCATGGCTGGCAGACAATTTGAAATTTACAGAAAAATAATTTAAAATGGGTGAAGATGTATAGTGAGGCCGCGACTATGAGGGAACTGAAAATCCCTTGAGACCTCCAAACCCTACAAAGTTTCCATGGTGGCACTCTCCCAACAATCAATAGGAATCACATGAAAATGAAAATTTATGCTTATACCAAGCTTGTACCTGTTACTTTGCACAAAAATCTGTTGTTTAAAGCCCCTATATTCTCACATAGAGATCCATATCGAAACCCATGGTGATGACTGAGTTATCTTAGAAGTTTCTTACAAATGAAATGATGTTTCATTTTGTTTTGATTTTGTTTTTAGTGTTTTACCCTCAAATGCATCGATGGAAACTTGGCATTTTTGCCTAAAGTGTTTAAAATAAAATAAAATAAAGGCAAGCTTTTAAATCGTGGGTATGCCTTAGTATTTTTATAACTTGCATATGGTAAATAAGGCTTTTAGACTTATTCATTTTCCTTTTATTTTTACATTAAAGCTTTGAATGTAAAGCATTGTTACTAAGTAATATATTATAAATTACTTAGTCAATATTGCTATTAAAGAAAAATGCAAAGATAGTGCCTTAAAAATAAGGTAAATATTTGAATTTGTCAACGTGTGCCAAGGATGTAGGAGTGATTCATCACCTTGTTGGAACATTTGGAGTGCATATAGGCTTTTTGACCAAGTTAGGAGCCTTTTGAGGATAGTTTGGAGTGTCATCATGTTGGACTTGGTCCAATTTGACTTTTTCAGCATGTTGGAGTCATTTTGGGTAAAATATGGTGGCTAGATTTTCGGCCTTATTGTTGCATCCAACCCAAGAAGTTTAAAAATTCTATTTTCTTGGGGTTTGGTTTGGAGGTTTTACATATACACATTTGTAACTCTTTTTGAGTAGTTCTTACTTGGTACTTTTCTATTTTGTTACTTTTGGAGTCCTTTGTAGAAAAGAGACTATGTTTTGTAGCTCATTAACAGGCATGTATAGAGGTTGAAGCACCTTCTTGATTAATAAGATAATCTTTTTTACCTTCTCATTTGATGTATTATTGTGAAATATTTTGAAATAGTTGGTGAAATCTTATGGTGAAGCTATTTTCCCTTTGATTTTGTCCTATTTTTCTTTTCCTTTATGCAATTTGTATGAACTATTGCAGGTTATAACTTGTGTTAAGCTAGCTCAAGGTAGAGTCTAAGTTGTGAAGACTATTATTCTACTTCCTTCTGGATGTTTTCCTTGACATTTTTAGCCTAGTTATGAAGCATTGATGCAATAACATATGAAGCTTTGAGTTGTGTAAGCTTTTGATTAATTGTTGATCACTCTTGTGTGTAAAAACAATAGTATTGTGCTTGAGATTATTTTGGTGAATCACCTATAGAGTTAAGTTTTATTTCAAGTACTCTTTCTTACCCTTTTCCTAATAAGTGAGTAGTTTTAGGTGATAACCAATAGGAAGTTATCCTTCTCTGGAGGTTCTTTTCCATTATAGGTGACCCATAGCCTGGAAAAGTCCCCATGTTCCTCTAGAATGCTAAGTTTTGCAACTTAGCTAGGGTGTAATTCTAGGAGACAACAACCATATTATCATGCAAAAATTTACTATTCAAAAAGAATGTTAGTCCTAATCCTAAGCTAAATGCTAATTATAAATCCAAAATCCATCAATCCACATACCCACAAGTCTAAAATCCCACTTATCAAATTCATAATTCAAATCCCAATCCTCACCCTCATCATGTAAATCTACACCACTCCATCCTAAATCCAATCCAAAACCTAGAATCCACCACATCTTTGTAGCTATGCTTTACCATAAGAGTTATGATGGCACTCTATCAAGATGTTTAAAGTTGGACAAGGCCAACCCAACTATCAAAGAGCATTAAAACCTATTTATCTTCCTTACATATTATCTACCTTGTAAAGGGTTTTAGGTCCCTACAAAACCTTCTTATAATTGTTTTCTGGTCCCATCAAAACTTGTTTAACGCTAACCAAAACTATCAAAGAGCATCATCACAATTGTGCATCAAATACTAGTGCAGTGATCCTATAAAATCAACTTCATAAGGCGGGATATTATTAGTATGTCATGAATAAAGCATCCAAGTTAGTTACATCAGAAAAACCATGTACATGATACCTAAATTCCAAAATTCTAAAAAATTACAAAATCAACAAAACTCCAAAAAATAGAAAGAAGAAAGAAATAAAAAAATGGTAAAGAGAAATAAATCCATCTAATGGTGAAAAATACTTCTTGTGGCACCTTGGACAAGTACCATGATGAAAACCCATTCATAGGCATAATGTGTAAGTCAGCTAGCTATGTGAACCTTGAAATTGGGGGCAAGTTGTCTCATCCATTCCACCAAATTAAACCTATACATCCTATCATGTCATTCCATCATACCCATCCACCACATCCATTTAGTCATACCTCATCTATATTCCATACTCACCTTGATCTTAACAATGATTAGGGGCACATAATGTATACTTTGGGGAAAACTCTTTATATATCCATCCTTTGGTCATGTCCGTTCCTAAAATTGCAGATTACAAACCCTAAGAGGATGCAAAGATCTATGGTTAGGCTTGCAATGTTTTGGCCAACAAATGGAGTTAACTAATATGGTTTAGGAGTCCCTGCACTTTAGGTTCTGCTAGACCTAGGCGGGTGTACCTTTGATAATAAGGCAGATTAAGGGTTGTATACAATTTCAACTATGGAAATATATTTCATAATGGCATATAAATGGGAAATAAATGCAAAACTATACAAATATTTCTACTGCTAATGTTTGAGATTTGAGGGTGTGAATAAGGTTTTTATAAAGTATTATTGTGAAATGAGTGTGATTAGTGCCTAGTCCTATTGGGTAAATGGAGTTGAGATGTGTATGGTATGTGGATCCTCCTTCTATGTTTAACTCTAATTGTTTGGCACTTTTAAAAGTTTATACCTTGTATAAACGTGCAAGGTTGTCAATTATCAGGCTCTTCTTACAAATCCTAGTGATATCTCCCCAGGTTACTGTGACTTTCAAAAGGATTTTAATTTTTTTTTAAAGGAAACCAGTTAAGATGATTAATTCAAAAGGATTTTAATTCTGGGTGGAAACCAATTAGAAAGAATCTCTTAAAAGGAATTTTAATTCTCTTCTTATAGAAACCAATCAAGAAAATCACATAAAGGCAACAAATGTTTCCTAGCAAATTAAGTATATGCTTGATATAATCAATTTGAATAACAAGAGTAGATCACTTTGGAGACAACAAGATAACATATATGAATTGATATTAACAAACAATTGAACATTGGAAATTTGGCCACCAGATTAAATTTTCTCCTCCATTATATTGCCTCAAAAGATAATACAATTCATCTCAAAATTCTTTTATGCATTCTATTCTATAAGTATGGCTAGGTGAAAAATGATGTTGATGATGATTCAAAACTCGATCTTGGGTTCCCTTATATACGAGAAGAAACAAGAATCAGATCATTACATATAAGGTAGTGTCTCTTCATTTACATTTTATTGATCACAAACTAAACCCTAACAAATGCAATTAAAAAAGATAAATAATGAAGTCCACATCATACGTCATACACTATAATCCATTAATCTCCATAAGGCACTCGTGATCACTTAAGATCTATTCAAGGTCTATTCTCCATGATAGTGTACCTATTGTTGAGTGACTTTGATGAAATTTTCAATCCTTATGTTGCTCGAGCAATGAACATGTTGAATTTAGAAAGATGCTTGATTTATTTTGTGTTGGCATATGTATTGACATTATTGATTATGTCTTTCATAACAAACTCTAGAGTGAAGATTTGTTGCAATTGTGAATGTGTATTTTCCAACACCATTGATTCATCATTTACTTTGTCAAGGGCCATTGGTAATAGCTGAGCTAGTTCATTCTTCCAAATGATCTATTCTTTTAGCTCTTCTTCATCATCAAAGAAATCAAACAAAGCCATGTCTAGGGGATGGTCAAAATCACCAAGCTCTTGTGTCAACATAGTATGAAATTTGTCATACATATCAATCAATTCATCATAAACTTTATTCACCTGATTGTCAACACTTTCCTTGGCTATTAATTCTTCCTTATTTTCCATCATTCTAAGATGTAGCCTTTTGTACTCTTGGTAAGCAACATGTTTTTTTCTGTGAACTTCCCATACCTTGTCAATGTTCTCAAACATTTTTTTAAACCTATTATTTATCAATTTAGAGACAATATTGAACTTGAATTTTTTTTATCTCCACTTCCAATTTATCAATTTTCTTCTAGAACCTCTCAGCCCTATGCCTCCAATAGGTAGTTTTAGTTATGGCTACTAATACCAAGATTATTATTATCTTCTAATGGTGAGTATGCACTTGAGGAAAATGGTAGTTTATCTTTATAGTTGGCTATCTACTATCTCAGATTCTCATTTTCAATCATATATATTTAATTATCTCTCACTGGCCTCTCAATTTGGGATTTAGTGAACCTAACAACATTAGCATTGAAATCTGTAGTCTCCAAAGGATTAGTATCTTCAACTCGTCATACAAGGAGATGGCCAAATGCCTTATCATGATCATCAATAACTATAGGTCTCTTTTTTGGTGGGTACAAGGTCCACATCAACAAAGTTGCATTACTCGAATTGAAACCTGATCTAGTATATACTTTATCTACTTGTTCTGTGCTCAGCTATAAGGTTTTATTCTGATGCCTTCAAAAGTTGTCAAACACAATATTTGAGTTGATGTCGCATCTAGGGAGTAGCATGATCCCCACCTCTTCTAGCAATTCCCTTCCCTTTTCTAGGGTAATATCTTTCGATTCTTTATTAGTGTTTTCCTGTAATTCTTTTAGAGCTTTTGCTTCCTTTTCAGGTGTGACATATTTAATATTTTACCTAACCAGTTTGCCTTTATAATCATAGATAAATGTCTTAAATTCAATGGTTTTAACAAAAGAATCATCAAAGATAAATTTTTGGCTGCCACAGTGTCTCACATCATCTAAAAGCTCATTTTATGATTCCATCACAACAATGTTTCTTTTCGTTGGGGGTTCATAGTTTCCAATCACGGGTTTAACCAGTTGCACACCTTCATCACCACTCGCCACTTCTTCTCGCTTTGCAATAGATGTTTCAATAGAGAAACTAATATTCAGTGTAGGCTGTGAAGATAGTTGACATAGTGGGGTTTCATTTTTAGTTTGTATTTCCCCAATATCATCATTTTTCTTCTTTGTGAACACCCAAGGAGGCACATCCCTGGTTAACTCTGCTTCATGTGAAATGAGTGCATCCAATCTCTTTATAGGATCTTCAATTTCCAAAAAGGCTCCTTCATACAAGGGATTATTACATGTCTTCCAAGCTTCTGCTATCACCACTCTATGATACAAGCTTCTCTTTCTAGCTACATTATTTTCATCAACATTTCTTATTAAATCATCTTCCACAAAAAGTATGTGATGACGCCCTTTCAGTTTTTTCTTGTTTTGACATCATTTATAAAATGTTTAGGGTCAAACTTCTCCCTTGTATTTCCTTCAGGAAAATTGTAGTTTTCTAACTTCTTGTCAATTAACTCATAGCCCTTTTGTGAGACCACAATAAAATCTCCAAAACACAATGTCCTGGGCATCAATGATTGCTTGTTGTGAATTTTAGGGTGCATGAAATATGAGTAAGCTAATTTCCTCATGATCTCTAAATATGCAAACCTGTTTGGATAAGTTTTTGGTAGCAGAAATGGTGCCCCTTCATATCCATATACTACAATATTCATACAATTATCATAGGCATACCAATCACCCTAATTTTGATTGACCTTCCCTCTTTCATCCTTATCCTTTGGCCTGAGGAATCTTTGTATCCCTAGTGATAGGCTATATTCACATGGGTGACCCAAGATTTTGTATATAGGTTTCACAAAATACTCTTCAAAGTATAGATAGTGTGATCTTACACACCTACTATCCTAAATTGTTGTCCACATTTGGACTAGTTTGATATCTCCATTATCATCTATGCATCTTATTCTTAAGTGTTCTCTCCACATTCCCATACTTTTTCCCTCATACAAAATGAGATGCATGAATAATGAATAGTGCATGAATATGATACCTCCACTTTTATTTTTGATAGAAACAAGAAAATTGTGGATATCATTGGTTAGGTATTCGGCATGATCAAGGGGCCAGGGATCCTGAATTTTCACATCAACTATTAAGACCATTGGTGCGAAGTCCATGAATATGTGGGCGTCCAAGCCAAGCACTTGGAAAATAGAGTAATATGTGTATTGGAAGTACTCTTCAAATAAGTTCATAGAATATGGAGGGTTTTCCTCTCATGAAAACACCTTGAGATGATTTCCCTCATACTAGGGCCTGTGTAATGGCAGTATCTACCTTTTGTAACTAGTACTAAGGTTGTGGTATTCATTTAGGAGGTCCCTAATTCTAAATTTCATGTCGGTACTAGTGTCTGATTGGAACACCATAGAAATATAATTCTTGGTAATAGGGATGAAAGAAGATCCATTTTCCAATTGAATCATGTGAGTCTAAGTATTATATCTATTGGCCAGTGCCTTAATCAATTCTATATTGATAAAAACATTTAGTATTACAAACTTTCCTAAATTGAGTCTCCATGGGTTAGAGATTGATTGGTATCTGTGCATCTTCCTATAGTGGTATATAAAAAATTCATATCCCCTTGTTGGGGTCCATGTATCACCCACTTGCTTGTTTTTATCCTCCAATTTCTCAGCCTGAGGGTTTAATTGTGCATTCCTCCTGGACCTCTGTCCAGAGCCAGGACACTGATTAATAAAGTCCTAATTTAGATGTCTTTCTTCTAATTTTTGTCTTTTGTTATTAGGGTTTTTTAGACACACTTTACATAATATGAATTTTGTATAAGAAACCCTACTTCTATGCTTCTATAATTGAATCGATTTGTAGATATTAAAATTTTTAGCCCAGGCTTTGGGTACTTACTTGGAAAGTAAATTCCCTTTCTGGTCTTTTTGTTTTCATCCACCACTATACTCCATTTCCTTTCTCTTTTTTTGCTTAATGATTTCCATGTATTTAAAAAATTATATTTATAATGCCTTCAACTTTGGTTCATTAATATTGTTTGATGGAAATTTCATGTCATCGAGTGAGTAACTAATTGTTTTGAATATAAGCCATTGATTTTTTATCATCATCACCAATTTTTCTCTTTGTCATGTCACTGTCTTGTCAACGCTTTCACTTCATTGGGATGACAATATTTTGATCTCACTGATATTTCCCTTTTCCCGTAATATCCTTCTTACTGGTATATCCTCTTTCTTCCCTTCAATATTTTGAAGAGACTCCATATGACTTCATCTTGATATTACATTATCCTTTCAAACCCTTCTTTGAAAGTATGTGATTTGATACTCTCTTATCTTTTCAATGTATTCATAGGTTTATCAAATCATATTTTATTCTGTTGAGCCCTCCTTCCAAGGCAATAAGTGTTATCACTTTATCAAAGGGACCTGTGTCCTCATCCTTTTGATGTGCATTTTTCCCTTCAATGGAATCCTTATTTTATTCATTCACTTGTCTACTTTTGTGGCTATCAAAGGGACCGATGTTTGGTTCTTATCTATATAGATCCCTTTCCTCAATATCTTTTCAATTGATACATTCCTTTTCCTTTTCTAGTTTTTGGAGGGACTAAGAACCACTTTACTCCAATATTCTGGAGTCCTCTGGAACCCATTTTGTTGTTCTTATGTTCCCTTTTTTAATAAATGCTATCATTTTATCGAAGAGACAAATTTCCTTGTCTCATCGATGTATACCTCTCTCTTTGATGAACCTCACCACTTACGTGAGAAAAAAGTGACTCTTAAATCACTTATCTCGATATTCCATAATCTCTTTGATTCTCCAAGTATGTAAGTCAAGCATTGTTCCTTCAAATATTCATTGTCACTTCAATACATTGATGAGCCATGTCTGGGAGATGTTTTTTGTTTCCTGTAATATGAGGTGTATTATCTCTAAAATTCATGCTAGAGTAGTTAAAATATTTATGCCCCTCGGTGGTCTATGTCTTGGGTTATCAAAGAGACCTCAAAATATTACCCTTCGATATGGAAAGGTATCTTCAATAAGATTTTAGTTGGATTATCAAAGGGAAACTAAGACAAGTTCTCTCGATATGATATTCTTTCCTCAATAATGTTCATACTATCTTGCTTTGTCTTTCCTTCGAAGGGACCTTAGAATGACTTTCGTCGATAGAGTGTAGTCTCATCAAAATGACTGTCATCTTATATGGGTAGGATGATGAAGGTAATGTTGTTAAGGTGATGACTATAGGGAAAATAACTAGAGAATTTTGAATGATAAAGTTTTAAATGACATGCTAGGTGATGGGATATTTGGCAAAAAAATGGATGTTTTGTGGGAAATTTAAGGCTAATTTTGTATTCCTAACAATGAATCTCGTTAGGGATGAATGACTATGAGGTCATTGCAGTAATCCAAAATTACTCTCTGGGATGCATACCAAGGGTGGGGGTTGTGAAAAAATAAAAAATAAAAATCCTAATCTACTGTGCATGGAAAGTAATAATGTTAAGAAAATAAGTACTTCAAGAATTTCCCATGCACTGGCAACTCCTACTCTTCACTGATCATATTTTGCAAGTAGTATGAGTCTTCACCATATTTAGTAGTGATGATAAATGGGCCCAATCATAGTGCTTCAAATTTCCCATGCTTCCCTTTATCCTGTCTTCTGGAATTCCACATAAGGACCATGCCATCCACCTTAAATTTTCTATCTTTTTCCCTTTTGTCAAATAGGTACCTAATCTATGATTGAATCTGTGTATTTTGTTCTTGTGCTTGAGATCTAGATTCATCCAATTCAACCAATTGTTCTATCCTCTTTTCCATAGGCTCGGGGATGTCTACATTTTCTTGCAGGATGAACTTGTAAATTGGGAAGAGGTTATGTATTGGGAGCCTAGCTTGGGCTCCATACACCAGCTCAAATGGAGATTTTCTAGTGGCCTTCTTTACAGTAATCCTATCTTCCCATAGAGCCAATTTTATTTTTGAACTCCATTCCTTCTTGTTGTTATCCAACATCCTCTTGATTATTTTTATAATACTTTTGTTACTAGATTCTACCTGCCCATTTTCCTGGGGATGATATGGTGAAGCATATGAAATTATTATGCCATAAGAGCTACAAAATATCTTGAATTCATTCGATCTAAAGCACATACCATTATTTGTGATGAGCCTTATGGGAACCTCAAATCTAGTGATGATGTTCTCTAATATGAAGTTAATAACCACCTTGCTAGTGGCTTGTTTTGTTGGGAATGTTTCTATCCATTTTGTAAAATAATCATTGACCACCAAGATCCATCTATGTCTACCACTAGACCTATCTATAATATCTCCAATAAATTTGATTCCCCATTGATGAAAAGGGGCTTCAATTTTCATAGGTCACAATGGTAGGGCTCCCTGATAATTTGGTTTTCCAAAAAACCTTCGGCACTCTTCACACTTCCTTACATATATGTGGGTGTCGTTGAAGACTTTAGGCTAGTAGTAGCCCTTTCTCAATATCTTATGGGTAGTGTTTTTTTTTATTATAAGTTTCCTCCACACACACCTTTATGCATTTCTTTTAAGATATACTCTTCTTTTGTCTCATCCAAGCATAGCAATAAGATACCATCCTTATTCTTCTAATATAGGTCTCCATTCACAAAAAACATATTTTAACTCCTAGAGTTTTAAGGTCCTTTTTTGGTTGTCATTTAGGCCTTCAGGAGACTTCATATGTTTATGATAGTACACTATATTTGTGTACCAGGGTGTGTGCTCAATGCTTGATACCCACTTTTCTTCTCCTTCCACATTGCAAACCTATGTTGCTTCCAAATTTGATTCGGCCATCATTTTTTCTAATCCTTGCCCCTTCACTAGTTTGGTATTTTGAATACCAGTGTTAAACTATTGGATATAGTTTATCCATCTACACCTCCTCCCAGTGACTTCTATTTGGGAGAAAACATCCTTAAATGTAGTGTTTGGTACATATGCAATCAATTCTTCCCCTAATAGGTAAGGCCTGAATTCCTCTACTACCTTTACCAGTGCGTAGGCTCGTTTCTTAGTGATATCATATTTCAATTTCTCCCCTTGAAGTGATTTACTAAAGAATGAGATAGGTTGATCATACCCTTCTTTATTCTTTTGTAACATCACAATTTCCATTGCATGAAATGATGCAAAGGAGAAGGTCTAAAATGGTTTATCAAATTATGGAGACTTCAATACAGGTGCTTCCTTAATTTATCTCTTAATTGACACAAATGCATCAATGGATTCTTCTGTCTAGTCAACCTTTGAGACTTTCTTCAACATATTTTAGATTGGCTTTACAATCTCTACAAAATTTGAAATAAATCTCCTAAAAAAATTAATTTGTGTAAAGAAAGATTGGATGGCCTTTATAGTCTTTGGAATGGGGATATTATCAATAGATTCCACTCATTCTGGATCAATCCTTACTCCATCCTTTAAGACTATATGTCCCAACAATTTTCCTTTTGTGACGACAAAATGACATTTCTTTGGATTCAAAGATATGCCATATTCCAATGCTCTGATGAAAATATTTTTTAGGTGTGCACAGTGGTCTTCCACCCTTTTAGAATATGCTATCAGATCATCTTGATAGACCAACATTATAGCATTGATTAGGTCAGAAAATGCTACATCCATAGCCCTTTGAAATGTTTCTCCAACATTAGTGAGGCCAAAAGGGAATTCTCACATAAACATATATGCCACAAGGTGTGGTGAAGGTAGTTTTATATATTTTTGACTCCTTAACCTTTACTTGGTTATATCTTGAGAAGCCATCCATAATAGACAACAAATCACAACTTTTCACCCTTTGTAGCATTACCTCCATGTTTGGAGGAAGATAATTGTCTTTGAGTGACGAGATATTCAAATTTCTAAAATCCACACGCAACCTTATATCTCCATTTTTCTTCCTTACAAGTACCAAATTTGACACTTAAGAAGAGTGTCTAATTGGTTTGATAATACCACCATCTTTGAGTTTCATGAGATATTCTTGCATCTTAGGTGCTAATGTGGGATTTATGGGCCTTTGCTTCTCTCTAAATGGTTTAGCATCAAGCTACAATGGTTTCATGCTAGAAGATGTCTTCTTTGTATGCTTTGAAATCATCATACAACTAAGAAAACACATGCTTATATTTTCTGAGCAAGGCTATAAGCATCTCTCTGACCTTATGACTAATCCTTTTCCAATGTACACCCTTTTAGGAACCATGTCTGTCCCAAGATTGATTTTTTCAATATCTTCATGTTTGATAGGTGTAGGCTTCAAATTAAATCTATCATACCCATCAAATACTCTCTCTAGGGCTACAAGGCCTTTCAGTATTTTTGTTTGTCTTAAGCTGCACCACCTGTTGCCCAAAGACAATTTATTTACCATCTACTTCCTCCACAAATGCATTGAAATTTATTTCTTGAGATTTATACTGATCTATACAATGAAGAAAATTAATCAAGTTCTCATCATCGTTGAACACTTTTCAATTATAGATGTTTTTGATAAGGTAAGCAATATTTATAGGGTGCTATACCCTTAACACATCGAGCCACATGGGCCAAAAAGATCAAGTCCAAATAACATAAAAAATTGCCAAAAAATAGAACATCGACCATGGACTAACAACAAATAGCAAAAACACAGACAAAAAAAAAACTAACTGGCATTATCCTAGTTCTTTGATAGGAGGTCCACAACATCATCCCCGACCCATTCTTGATCCTCATCAACATTCTTCCCTTCCAGCTCATCTTTAATTACCACAAACAAAGTGCTCATGACAAAGTGGACTAGCTTCACAGTAAATTGAGTCAAGTCCCTGAATCTCTTGTCCAATTTTTCCATTCTCTACTTTAGCACACAACGCTCCTCCCCATCATCAACAACCTTCATATCCTTAGTATGTTCAACATCTAGCAAGTGCAAGGAATAGGAGGCTGAGTTCTCTTTTTGCTCTTTACTGTTATTAGAAATGGTGTGGGGCCCTTTTGCATACTCCTCCTCTTCCTCCTCAGACATCTCGTCCTCCTTGTAATCTTTACTATCCGACCGCTCCTCCTGCAAGTCCAAAACCACATGTCTTTTTTTATTATTTTTGGCTAATCTCCTAGACCTTCGAATTATGGTCTCTCCTCAAGTAACAACCGTCACCTCCACCACTGTGTCACCATTAGAGTCCTTCCCCACAACATTTTTACCTTTTCTCTCATCTTTAATTTTCTTCTTCGGTGTTGGTTTGTAAGCAGTTTTGGCCGGGGTTGCCTTTAGTTCACACAGACTGGCCACAAAACTTGTTTGGGCATTTCCCATGTTCCCCTTGATTTTTTTGGCAGCAGGCTTGGGCTTAGGATTATCAGTAGCACCCAGGCGGGGTTTCAAAATGGGACCTTTGGTCTCGATCTCGACAAGGGAGATGCTTGCAACAACGAGAGGTTCAATTTCCTCCACACGAACAAAAAATATGGGCTTAGGTGGGCATAAAGCTAGATGGAAATGATAGAGTCTCATAATGAGCCCTTGGTGGAGAGGTAGAGGAGGGGTATCATTTGGGTTAAGGCTAGCAATTTTCTTGCATTTTTCCATAGAGCTTTCTAAATCCATAAGCAGGAAAAAAGGAAAAATTAATAGAACTTTGTGCCTAAGGTGATTCAACAGAGGGAAATGGTAGAAAAAGTAGGTTTTGTATCTACCTTCGAGCGTCATGTATTTCATGAGGGCCATACAAACTTGGTCCCAACGCTGTGAAAGGGCCTTCCGCTCAAAACCTGATTGGTTATGAATCGACTCTTCATTCCCCACAAAAAATTCTTTCATTTTGTCATTATCCTGGGTCTTGGTATGTTTCAAATACTTTTCCCCAGTGCTCTGCAACTCGGTTGCCTACACAATCACATCTTCACTAACCTAAAAATAAATCCTGCCTAGAGTCAGTCTCAGGTCCTTCCAGGAATTGGAAAAATGCGCAGACAAGTTAGGGTCGTGACCCACAAGAATCTCCATCAGGGGAGCTAAGCCACCTTCGACACAAATATGCCACACCAATGGGTTTTTGTGGAATTCACCGTAATTGTTAGGCTCTATCCACACACAATCACCACCCATAATGTCTTTTTGCACAAGAAAAATACCAGAGAACTTGTAAAAGAAAAAGGTTAAAGATACTAGTTAAACAAAGGGTTTTCCACACATAATGGATATTCAACTGAATAAAGCAATGTTGGTTAATCAAGGTAGTGTGGAGGACACATGCATGAATAGGAAAATCACTTAACTTAATCTTGGCTGTATCATAAATGGAGATCTTGAAGTGATTGCGGCTAGGTAAGTAGGACATGATGGAGAAGTGAGATTTATTAGCCACGTTGTCCTTGCACAAAAAGCTAGGCAGGATGGCTACAGGGCCAAATTTAGTAATACCAAGGAGATCGAGTTTGGGATACAGAGATAAAATAGCAGGAATGAAAGAGCCAAAAGGGAGCTTTCCCTCATAATGAGTCATCACATCAAAGTTTAAATCCACAAGCTCACAAAAGAAATAATAGTATAACACAATCCCCATAAGGAGATAGCGTAAGGTACGACCCTGCAAATTCTTAATCATGAAGTACACGCCATAATTCCTTATAATGCCATCTTTATTAAAAAGGAGATTAGCCTAAAAATTCAATTTTTTCCACTTGTAGGCCACCTCAGCTTTTATGCCCGTCCACCTAGTCCAAAGTACAAACATGTGGACACCCCATAAGACCCCCAAAATCATAAAATTGGTAATCATCATAACAAATAAGGGTTTTGTTCTTTCAAGATTAGGTCTTGAATTCTTGGTGGTAAATTCCCCAAATTGTGCCAACATTTAGAGCTATTCAAAAAGGTGCCAAAGTTAGCTAAGGCATCAGCCACTTGATTTCCCTCACAATAAATGTGGGTAATTTTCCTTAATCTTAGCTTAGACATAAAGAGCCTTATATCCAATAAAATATCCTTCGTACTCCATCCAAGGAATCTACCAAAGTTAACAACATAAATAATGGATTTAGAATAACCTTCAATGTGAAGGTTCTCTATCCCTAGAGAAACAACAATTTGAAGGCCCTTGAGCAGTGCACGAACTTTCACAATCATAAAAGATTGGAAACCAATCCCTCAAGCATAACCTGCCATAATATTGCCTCTGGAATCTCTGATCACACCTCCTACACTAGCTTTGCCCAGGTTGCCTTTTGCAGCCCCGTCAAAGTTGAGTTTAAACCATCCTCTATCCAATGGCTCCCAGATAGTGTTACTCCTAGCTAGAGATTTGGAGTTGTCAAAGGAGCTTGCTTTCAAATTCTGATGCCAAGCCTTAGCCATTTTAATTTCACTTTCAGTGGGTCCCTTATCCGAAAGTTTCCCATTGAAGAGGGCGATGTTTTCCTCAATAAGGTGGGAACCTATACCAAAGACCTCCTTAGGACTCATCTCAGTATTCCTAAAAATCCAGTTGTTCCTCTCTTTCCATAAACACCAATAGATAATGGGAGGGACCTAGTTCCAAATTTCTTCGGGCAAGGGGTGCGTATAAGGACCACACCAGCCCAAAATAAAGGATTTAATATCCTTACACATGGCCCAATGTATACCCAATCTTCTAATAGCCATTCCCCACACTTCAACAAAAAACATGCAGTGTAACAGTAAGTGGTCAACAGATTCATCACAACATTTGCATAAGAAACATCTATTGGGGATAAAAAATCCTCTTTTCCTTAAATTGTCCTGAGTAAGGATCTTGTTGTGACAAGCGGTCCACCAAAAGAAATTGACTTTCAAGATCATATGGTGGTTCTAGACCTTCTTCCAAAGGTTAATAGCAACACCTTGATCCGTCAACAAATTGTACACCAATTTGATAAATAGATCACCCTGTTTGTCATAAGTCTAGAAAAATTCATCACCCAAGAAGGATGAGGGAAGTATAGTAAAAGAAAGTAAATCCTATAGAGACTTAGCAAGGCGGAAAAGATCTTGGGAAAAGGGGTAGAAAAGGGCCAAATCCTTCCACACTCTAGCCCTAGGAGTCCCAAGAACATAGTGTAATGATGGATTTTCTGCAAGATAGAGTTGTTAGTGTCTAATGCATGCAATATTAAATAATCCAATCAAAGCAATGAAACGCATTGAAGAAAAACAAGAAAAGAAAAGGAAACTGGAACAATCTCACCCAATATTTTCTCCTCCATGGCTGATTTCCATTGCACCTCCTTAGCTTGCTGTGATGAAGAATGTACCCTCAGATTTGATGAGCAAATTCTATAATGCCTAGTCCTAAACAAAACTTTGAAGGATTTCCTAAGTATTGTTGCAAAGAGAAACTTAATTCTAGATGCAAAAAATGAAAATGATAATATTAAAATGCAAGAGATATTAATAAGAGATAATAATAAGAGACTAATAAGAGATGATCGAAAATGAGGACAAGATTGTCATTTTATAGAAAATGCAATCTTGGACGGACGGATGAGATGAGAGATTGGGAAAATACCCTAGAATCAAAGGTCAAGATTCAAAATGGAAAATCTCAATTAGGGTTAGGGTAAAAATCCCTAAATGTGTGGACAAGATTTAATTTAGGAAATTAAATCAATGATGGAGAATAAATGTGACGGTGAGATGAAAATAGCAAAAATCAAAAGATGAAAATATGAGATTTTTAGAAAATCAGTAATTTTAGCTATTACTTGATTTGTAGAAGAATATTTCCATTTTGAATTAAAATTAATTCAAAATAGGGATTTTGTGAGATAATAAGTAATTGATTTTGAAATTAATTACTAAAAGAAGAATCAGTTAACCATGTGAGACATTTTTAAATAAATTGTTTTATTTAAAAAGATGGAAGTGTCACATAAATAAATTAAATAATTAGGAAAAATTATTTAATTTAGAAGAGGTAGTTAATTAATTAAATAAATTAATAAATCTATTTAATTAAAAGAGGATTTAGGGATTAGTGACATATTAAATAAATATATTAAAATATATTTATTTAATAATCAAGAGGACATTGATTATAAAGATTAATTAAGTAAATTGAGAACTTTATTTAATTGTGAGAAGACTTAATAATTAGTGACACATTAAATAAATAAATAAGATTTATTTATTTAATAATCATGAAGAATAGAAGATCATGAATTAATTAAATAATTATGCATTATTCAATTAATAGTTGAAGGTGGGTTAGAAACATAATTAAAATGTCATAATTATGCTAGGACGAAAGGTGGCAAAATATTGCTTGTAGGCCTTGGTCATTTTTATGTGTCTACATTTGCCCCTCTTTGTCATAATGCAGTTTATCGCATTATGGAAAAGAAAAGAAGTCCAAAATATGCCCCAATGAAGGTACGAAGTGCCTATGCCCCCTCGGAAATTTTTTTCGAATTTCAACCCAGGGTCAGAAAAATTTGGAAAGTGTTCTGATTAAACAATTTAATGACAAGAGACACAAGGGCATGATCAGATTTGGCAGTGAAGGATGCTAAGCTAGCCAGAATGCCAGAGAAAGACGGTCAAATGAGCCTCCAGTACAAATGTACTAGGTCAAAACCCTAATTTGTAGCCTATAAATAGGTTGAAAAAGCAAAAACCAAGTGTCATTTGCTCATTTGCTATATAAATTTTTCAGAGATTAGAGCCTAAAATGACGATGGTGATTCCTACGACAGACCACCATGGATACTGCATGCGGAACTTCCGACGACCTAAGGGTGTAGAGGCACCAGTAAGTACCCCATCCCACCTGTAAATTTTCAATTTTTATGCATTAATGACTGCTTGTGGGGGGTTAAACAAATGCATTGCGATGCAAGTACCATTGCGTAAGCTGCAAGTGACTTCGCATTCAATGCATATCTTTGTGTTGCGACGCAAGTGCTCTAGGTAGTTAGGCTTTTATGTCAAAGCACACATTTGATAGGGGGAATGACGCAAAAGTCAAAATGTGATGCAAGCGTGACTTTTCGCGATGCGACTGCAATGTTGCGACACAATTGACATGTCAAATGACGTAATTGCCACATTGCGACAAAATTAGTTTTTTGAGTGACGTAAACATTGTGAGACTACGCAATTGCTAGATAGAACATTGCATTTACCATATTATGACGCAACTGCTAGGTGAAAAGACGCAAGTGATGAACCGTGACGCATTTGTAGTTAACGCGACGTAATTGTTGTTGACCAAAGTTGACCAGTGTTGAGTTTGTGCACACTTTAGTTTTAGATGTATTTTGATTCCCCAAGAGTAATAATATGTCAATAATGTTGACCCATGGGTGCTAACTCATGTTTCTGCATGTGCAGAGGTGATTAGTGCCGATACACACACGCGAGTTTAGACTTGCGATGTATGCCTTTGGGGATCATCTGAGTGACAAGGAGAGACAACGTCTATTGATACTTGGGTTGTATTACATCACTTTCATGCCCATTATTCAGGTGAATAGGTGTTTGCTGATAGCACTATGCAAGAGGTGGCATTCAGAGACATGCTCCTTTCACTTGCCTACAGAAGAGGTGACGGTTACCTTAGAGGATGTCTACCGTATTCTCCACATCCCCATCAGTGGAGAGAGAGTTGTATATGACCCGCACCAAGGGTGATAGGCCCTATTAGAGATGTATGAGGATGCCAGAGGTGCCGGGATGGGTATTGATGGTTATGAGATTGGATGGGATGCTGTAGCCAACCAGTTTCCATGGTGGGATGCCATGCTCATGACATTGATTACTGGAGTGTTGATTCTGGATCGTCATGGCCCTAGATTTTTGATCGGATGGGGGGAGGTACTAGTTTGTATGCGGGGTCAGAGGAAATTTTTTGCTTGGGGCCACTGCTTGTTAGCCATGTTATACCATCAGTTACATGAGGTAGTCTACCATCAGGGTTAGAGTATCAACTGCTCATTTTTTGGCCACCAGTACAAATGTAGCAGTTGTGCGATGGGATACCATATTTCTATATGTATGCAAGTTCAATCAGTCAGACTCGTGTGGGGGATACCAATTATTGGCGACATCAGATTGACACTATGATCAATTTTGTCTGAAGGCCTTACAAAGATTGCAGTCAGTGGCCAGATAAGGATGGCCATCTATCTTTGTGCAGACAGTTTAGACACCTGATCGATCACACAGTGCAGAGTTAGCATATCATAGAGATGTACTTGCCCTAGTAGGTACTATGACAGTTCGGGGAGCAATAGGATGTGCTAGTAGGCACGGTCTTTTAGAGAGACCATATGGGGGCCACCTATAGCAGTGGCAGTGGCTGAGTAGTAGATAGATGGTCTTGTTGTAGTTTAGTGGATGTGAAGGGATGGCCTAGTAGATGTAGGTACATCTGTCGAGTTCGACACCTGGTGGTAGATTCACAGGCCTATCCCATTGACAGATCCAGATGGTCCATCACCTATAGATTGGAGATCAGTTATCCCACGGGTATGGAGGAGAGGCCGGGGTGGCAGGGATGGAGGTAGATATGGTAGAGGGGCTAGGGGGAGAGATGGAGGTAGGGGAGACAAAGGCAGAGATGGAGGCAGGGGGATAGAGGCAGAGGAGACGGGAATGATGGGGGTGGCAGGGGAGGAGGGGATGGGAGGTGTTTCAGGAGGAGGAGGGATGACAAAGGGCAGAGGCAACCCAAGAGAGTTAGGAGGAGAGTGGGTGGTGCACCATTGTCACCCATTCGAGAGGAGGGTGAGGAGAGAGAGCTTCCAGCCGAGCATGAGGCAGGGGAGGAGCTCAGAGGGGGTGAGGAAGAGGCGAAGGTGAGGGTTAAGGAGGTGGAGATGCCTGTAGAGGAGGATCCATTTATTAGAGGATAACCTCTTGATGTTGATGTGGAGGAGATCCAGGCAGAGGAGGAGAGGGATGAGGAGAGAGATGATGAGGAGGATGAGACAGATTGGAGACTGCAGGAGTGGATGATCACCGAGGATGAGGAGGGTGACAGGTCACTGATTTTGCCTGCAGATGCCACTATTGATCAAAGGATCACATATCTTTAGAGCAGACTTGATGCGGCCTTGTTTCAAAACAAGGCATTGGCAATAGAGTTAGAGGTAACCAAAGTAGAAGGAGATCATAACATTATTCAATGGCAGGAGTTAGATCGGTGGGTGACAAAGTTTGTAGAGTTGTGTGCAGGACTGACAGGGGACATGGCTAGGGAGCTGGCCAGGATGGTAGAGAGCAGGGGGTGGTATAAGTTGTTATATGAGTAGGTTGTTCCACCAAAGAGATGGGACCTAGGTTTGTCCCGATCCTACAGAAGGATAGGTAGTGGCATCCAAACACACAATAGCAATAGGTCACATAGTGGTAGTCATACTAGTGCTGGGGGGTCGACTTCGTTAGGGCAGTCATCAGGTCATAGGTCACATAGCTCCCATAGGAATTCATCAGGCCATAGCCATAGGTTAGAGCATGGGCACAAATCAATGTCATCAGGGCACTAGGTAGAGTAGAGCCAGCCTCTTGTTACTGATCCCTCAAGATCTCAAAGTCAGACTCAGGACACCACTCCCATCTAGGTCACCTTTCATGTGGTTGGTCAACTACAACTACCTTGCAGTTCACCTCCACAAGGTGGAGGAGGGACATCATAGGACTTGTTTTTTTTAGACATTTTCATATTTTGATATTTGAGCCTGCGAGCTCCATTTTTGGGATATCATATGACCCTATCCTGTAACATTACATTTTTGAGATTATATATATGCGATGCAGTTTTTGATGTGGCCTATATGATTTTATGTGTTACGGTGGTTTTTAGATGCTATGTGATGCTTTTATGATGCTACGAGATGTATGGATGCTATGCTTATGTTTTATGAATGCAATTATGGATGTGGTCATGTATGTATGCATTGTGTAATGTGATGATGATGTGATACTTATATGTTAATGCAAATTTTATTTATGATGCCTATATGTTGATGCAAATTATGGTTTTATGGATGGACGTAAATGATATCATTATGCAATGTGAATTATGATATTTGATTTATGCAGATGAGAAATGTGAATATGAGATGCTCGTATGATTATGTATGCAAATTTTTTTTTTGTATGTCACAGGATATCATCAGAAAATGAGAGAAGAGAAGACATAGATGGATGTTAGTGTGAAGAGAGAGATGCATGTTAGTGCAGAACCGAAAATCCTTCAAAGCTTTGCTATAGTGCTATCCTAGTTGCTGCTCTTTAATCATCATTGGGCGAAAATGTCATGATGGCCAACAAACACTATGATATGACGTAGATCAATAGTGTGCAGGGTTGAATCATCACGTAGATCAACAGTCGCATACAAGAATGATCATGACTCATACAAGGAACACAATTGCCCCTAGTCATTTTGTCATGACCAACTGCCAGAAAAACCAGACCAATCATGAGACGTCGCTGCTTCTCTAAATCTCGATGTTTAGGACATCCTTGAGAAACTGGCCATATGATAGTCAAAACAGATAGGAAAACCATCTTGCTAAGTCATTGCTTCTCTAAATCCTGAAATCAGGACATCCTTGAGAAAATATTAGCAAGGTGATTATAAAAGACAAGGATGATCATCGTGATATGTCGTGGCTCCTATGATAGAAGGAACTAATATCATGATAACCATCAAAAAGACATATAAAGTTTACCAAGTGTTTGACAAGTGTTTTAATGTCAAGTGTTGCCAAATGTTGAGTGATATCAACTTTAGGAAGGACACATCCTGTATGACATTGATATCCAGGAGATCAATTCTTGGAGTTAGGAGAATCCATCAAAATGCTAGATGATGATGATGATGATGCTTAGGAAGGACACATCCAAAAGCATAAAGAAATGACGAGAGTTTCTTTTTAGAAGGACACATCTGAAGAAGAAACCAAAATTCCCAGATTGATAGATTCTGAGTACATGCCATTACTGACATGCTAATTTGACTCAGAATGTTGATGAAACAAATTTGTTGATAGATTGCTTGCTCGGGATTGATGGAAGATTTGCTTGATTTGAAGATAGTTTGACGTGTGTGAAAGTGTAGTGCCATGAACCCTAATGGAATGACCTAGTGCATCCTCGGGGGCTCATCGATTGATGGCCTTGCCTATGTCGCACACTCAAAGACCTTGTAGTTTGACATGACCAATGACCTTGTCCAAAGGATAGAAGTTTGAATCATGATTTTATTTTGACAAACCTAGAAAGACTGACCAAATGTCTCGGGGATTCAAAGATGAATCTTGCCTATGTAGAAAATGCGTAGAGACAACGTAGTTTAGACATGGACAAAAGATTGATTGACGTGACTAATTGAATTGAACAAATAGACGTTGAATTTGACTCTATTTTTTGGATTTTCTCAAGACATTTTCAAATTTTTAGATCTTTTTTCAGGACATTTTCAAATTTTTAGATCTTTTTTAAGACTTTTTTAGATTTTTAGGACTTTTTTCAAGAATTTTTATGAATGCAACATCATGTGCGGCACCCACTATAGTTATATGAGAAAGGTCTTGCCCCCAAACAGATCGGGGATTACCCGAGTCCAATGATATGGAGATAGGCAGACAAAAGGGAAAAGGCAAGGATATGCAAGGGATGATGTTAACCAAATGCTAACCATGGCCAGAATCGAAAGGACTTAGGACGAAGGTTGTGAATGTGTCAGGCTCTCGTGATTATGAAAAGTGGATAAAGGTCGATGAGAGTAACAGTAGATGGTGAAGCAATGATCAACTACACATGGCGCCTGTTTGCTAGGTTTTCACCATGGTACTTATCCAAAGTGCCTATTTGCAGGTTTTCACTATTGGACGAATTTATTTATTTTACTATTTTTGCCATTTTTTGATTTTTTTGGTGTCGAAAAGACACCTGTTTGCCAGGTTTTCATCAAGGGACGATTTTTTCTCTATTTTTCATTTTTTTTTGTATTTTTAGGCTTTTTAGCCAAGCTCTCTGATGCTATGTATAGAAATTTCATAGATCTAGGCTGGTGATGGGTTTCTTCAACTGTTCTCCATCAGGTGTAGCCAACTGATAAGCTCCAGAACTAAATGCTACAGTAATAATATAGGGACCGAGCCAATTGGCCTCAAACTTGCCAGGATTTTCACGGTCCGCTTGATTTCTTGGGTTCTACATAAGGACCAAGTCATCAATTTCAAATTCTCACCATGAATCTCTTGTTATAGCTTCGAAAAAGACAATTTTGATATGCCTGCAAATGATTTAAGGCATTTTTTCATCTTTCTTGTAACATTTATAGCTCATGTAGGCGAGACTATCTGTACTCTTCATCATCAATCATTCCTTTCAAGGAGACTCGGAGAGAAGGAATTTTGACTTGGATGGGCAATATGGCCTCAAATCCGTAAATAGGGAAAATGGAGTGGCTCCAGCGGGGGTACGAATGCTGGTACGATAGGCCCATAAAGCAGGATTAAGTTGTAGGTGCCAATCTCGGCCAGCGTTGTTGATGGTCTTCTTAAGAATGTGAAGAATTGTTTTATTTGATGCTTCAGCTTGGCCATTACCTTGTGGGTAATATGGGGTGGAGAAATGATGTTGGATGTGGAATCACTCACAAAGTTCATGAATGTCTTGATTTTTGAATGGAATCCCGTTATCTGTGATGATGGACTATGGGACACCATACTGGTAGATGATGTAATTTAGGATGAACTTGGATATTTGCTTACCAGTGATGTAACTGAGAGGGACAACTTCAATCCACTTAGTAAAGTAATCAATGGCGGTGATTATGAATTTATGGCCATTAGAGGAGGATGGATGGATCTTGCCCACAAGGTCAAGTCCCCATTGTGTGAAAGGTCATGGAGAAGTGATTGGTATTAGATCCTGTGTAGGTGTGTGAATTATGTCACTATGCACCTAGCATTTATGACATGTTCTGACAAACTAAAGAGCATCTTTTTCTAATGTCGGCCAATAGTATACCAGTCTGGTGAATTTTTGAACTAATGTTGCACCACTCGAATGAGATCCGCATATACCCTCATGTACTTCTCATAAATTTTTTTGGGCTTCATCAGTGTCGAGACAATGAAGAAGGGTGTTATCAAAGCCATGAGGGTATAGGGTGTCACTAATGATGGTGTGTCTAGCTGCTTTTCAGATAAAGGACTTTCTTTGGTTGTTGGAAAGGTTGAGTGGGAGGGTTTGGGACTTAGGATAGTCATAGATGTCCTAGTACCAAGGTGAACTGGTACCAACAATTTCGCAAACTATTTCTAACTCTGGGATATCATATGTAGGCATCAATAGCTGTTCCACTAAGAACTCAAATTGTGACACACTTTTAGGGATGTCTAAGAGAGATCCAATAGTAGCCATTGCATCGGCTGCCTTATTTTGTGTCCTTGGGATTTGTTCAAAAGCAATCATTTTGAAATATGTCATGAAACTATCCACTATTCACTTGTAGGGAAGCAACTTCTCATATTTTGTTTCATAATCATCATTCACTTGGTTGATGACTAACTGAGAATCCCTGAATACGAGCAATGTCTGAATTTTCCATTTAATTGCTATCTTGAGACCTGTGACCAATGCTTCATATTTTGCAATGTTATTAGTACAAGGGAAGGCGATCCAGAATGATTTAGGAATTGAATCCCCTTGTGGTGTGATGAACAAGATACTAGCTCCTGAGCCGTGACCAGTGTGGGACCCATTAAAATATAGCTTCCATGGTAAGGCTAGTTCCGCATGAAAGATAGAATCATCAGGAAAATCAGTTATTAGTGGATGAGTGGCTTGGATCGGTGCATCTGCAAGTTGATCTGTTATTACTTGACCTTTTATTTCCTTGCGCTCAACATATTGTATGTCATACTCGCTCAATATCATGACCCACTTCGCCAAACGACCTGTCAATGCCGCCCGACTTAGGAGATACTTTAGTGGATCAATCTTGGCTACCGGGTGTGTTTGGTGGCTCAACATGTAATGTCTTAGTTTCTGCACCGCAAAGATAATTGCAAGGCATGCATGTTCAATGGTTGTATAGTTCAACTCATATCATATCAGTGTGCGACTAATGTAGTACATGACTCTTTCTTTTTCCTCACTATCATTTTGTGCCAATAATGGCCCTAGTGCATTTGTAGTTGCAGAGACATACATGATCAATGGCTTGCCTTCAATGGGTGGCATCAGGACTTGTGGTGTTAATAGATATTCCTTAATTTGTTCAAAGGCTGTGTGGCATTTGTCTATCCATACAAAGGGAATACTTTTGCGTAACAGATATTGAAATGGTTGACACTTGTCTGCCAACTGTGCGATGAAGCATCAGATGGACTATAGTCTACCCTGAAGTGTTCTCAACTCGTTGATTCCTTTTGGTGGAGGCATTTCTATAATTGCTTTCACTTTTGCGGGATCAACCTCAATGCCTCATTGTGAAACTATGTATCCCAATAGCTTTCCTGAAGTGACTCCAAAGACACATTTCTTTGGGTTCAAACGAACCTTGTAATCCTCTAGTTGTCTAAATTTTTTTTTAGGACTTTGAGATGATCTTTCCATGTCAAAGATTTTTCCAAAAGGTCATCCACATAATCTTCCATTAGGATATGCATCATGTCATGAAAGATTGTTGTCATAGCTCTTTGGTATGTGGCGCATACATTATTTAAGCCAAAAGGCATGACATTCCAACAGTATGTTCCCCTTGGGAAAGTGAATGCCATTTTGTGCTAATCCTCTGTTGCAATTTAGATTTGGTTATACCCTGAGAAATCGTCCATGAGAGATAGCATCTCGTACCCTACTATGAGATCAACAATCATGTCTATATTTGGTAATGGGAAATCATCCTTTGGGGAAGCCTTATTCAAATCTCTGAAATCCGTGCAGATACAGATTTATCCATTCGGCTTTGTGACATGGACAATGTTGGATATCCAGTTAGCATAATCTATTGATCTTATAAATCGATCATCCAGTAACTTCTTTAGTTCAACCTTTACCAGTAGTGCAATCTGTGGATGCATTTTTCACAACTTTTTATTGACTAGCTTGATATTTGGGATTAACGAAAGATGGTGTAGTACCAATTCTAGATTTAGCCCTAGCATGTCAGCATATGACCATGTGAAGTTAACGTTCCTTTCTGTGAAGAATTGTTGGAACTCAGGTTTTTCTTCATCTGTTAATGATGCGGCTAGGAGAATCATTTTGGGATTCTCTTGTGTGGCTATGTTTACTTCAATGGTGTCTTCAATGAGCATTGCCAATTTTTCCTGTGTTATGGGAAGAAAGTCCAATCTTCTATCCTTAGGCGCCTCAGAGAGGTTTTCACCTTCAGATATGTCCTTTATTTTTACTATTTTGTTGTTAGAAGGTGCCTTGTGGTTTTCACCTAAAGACATTTTTTTTTTTGTCTTATTCTTTGTATTTTTGCAACTAGAGGATTACACAGTCTCCCCGAAGTAAGCTGCACAATCTAGGTTAATGGAAAATCCCGTTTTGTGATCACCCCATGGAATGCCTTCTCGAAACCCCATGAATTCTGCTATTGCCTCATCATTCTGAAAAAAATCCATCACTGGTGGATCTTGTTGGTCCCAGTCAATCAGTTGTGGGTAAACAAGGGGAATCCCATCGTCAGTATTGGTAAAAGATGGGGAAGATGTGGAAAGTGTGCAAATTGATGCCTCAAGTGTGAAGGAAAAGTTGTCAATTTCAACTTCCGTGTCAGATTCAATGGAAGGACCATACTCTAATTCCGATGAGTTGAACTCAAAGTCATAATTGGGTACAAAAGTATCAACACCATGACTACTGGATGGCCTTTTAGAGGTATGGACAGTGGTCTTAGATAAGTTAGGCTCATGGGTGGGCTCAGGAATGGGGTGGGATAATTCGGGTGTTGCTGATGACATCTTATGTTCTTCTGGATTCCAAGGAATGCTTACCCATTCCTTATTTTTGGAATGTCGGCCAATAGGGTCAATGTTATATTCTTGTCAAAATCATTCTTCAAAGGGGAGTTGACCAGGATCCAGGAATAGTTCATCAATATCATAGTCACTTAGGGTTTTCTCAGATCCCCATTCCCATTCATTTGAGTCAGTTTTGGTAAGGGATTCTTCGCATGTCTCGACACTTTCTATAACCGTTACACCCTCACTTGAAAGTTCATAGGTACATCGATCATCAGTTCTGAGTTGGTCAAACCCTAGCCCTATGTACCTCGGTCTTGCATTTATGATAACAGGTTCCCTCCTTCCATTGTTGGCCTTTCCAAAACCACTTGTGCCGTCAAAACCTAGTGCCTTGCATATATCATAGCCTTTTCTATAGAGATGGATTGGTAGTGAAGGTAACACTTCTAGGTCTTTGTAGATCCAACTAGCTATGTCGATAATGAATTCATTACCCATATCGCCCCACAGTGTGAAAACACTTTTTGGTGGAACCTTGAAAGTTGTTTGGGCTTGACTGTAAAACATGGTCTACCATAGACTTTAGGTGGCTTAGGTATTGTGTTGATACAGTAAGCCGTATTCATTTTGAATTCTCCACAGCCAAGGTCCTGGATCTGAAAGTATTTACTTGGTATGGAGGCTGAGGAAGATGGTGTGGTAGAAGTTGATGGAATGGATGATTTGGTGAGTGCAGATGGGTCAATATATTTAAAAGAGGTGGAAGTTGAGGCTTCTCGATTGATGGGTACTTGGTGCTCAGTAGTGGCTCATAGATTGGTACAATATTGAAATGGATTGGGGTCTCCTGGGATAGTTATTTCAGTACCATCAAAAGGGAATTTAAGGCATTGGTGGTATGTGGAAGGAATGGCCTTTAGAGCATGAATATAGGGGTGACCAAGTAAGATATTGTAATGTATGTCATGATCCAGGACTTGGCATGTTGTATCTATGATAATTGGTCCTACCTAGAGTGGAATTGTAATGATGCCTTTAGAAGCGCATTCTTCATCATCGTATGCCTTGATGACAATTCTCTTGTTAGCATCTACACATGCATCAAAGAAGCCAAGAGCTTTAACCAATTTTAAAGAGCAGATGTTCAATCCTGCTCTTCCATCTACTAAGACTCGTCTAACCTTATTTTTGTGGACAAAAACCTCAATATGAAGGGCATCATTATGAGATGGTTTGGGTGAGGAATAGTCACTGTCCAAGAAGGTAATGTGATGAGGAAAATTCAGATATCCGACCATAGTTTCAAAATGGTTGACATCAATGTTGGTTGGGACAGATGACTCTTGCAAGAATTTATCCAAGATGACCTTATGTGCGGGTGAGATACAAAGCAATTCGAGAATGGATATTTGAGCGGGTGTTTTATTCAATTTCTCAATAAGGTTGAACTTTGGTTTAGGATTTAATTGTTTGACAGATGGAATAGGTATGGTGATTTTAGGCTGATGTGCAGAAGGACCTGGGATAGTGACCTTGCCTTTACACATGGTGACATTTCATTTTGGGGCCTTTTTAATGGTAATTGTATTAATACACTTATCTTCATCAACAACGCAAAGATTGTTAATAATGGTACCTCCGGGATAATTGTAGGCAGGACAAACGTTATTGTAGACAGGACAGATGTGATTGGCTTGATTATTGTTATTCTTCGTGCCAGATGAAGAGGGTTTACTATGATCCTGTAGTGGGTTCTTGTGGATAGTATGATCCACATTAGATGTAAATGATTGACTGCCTAACTCAATGGTGTGGTTCTTAATAAGGTCTTGTACCATATTTCACAACTGATGACAAGAGGAAGTTTTGTGTCCTTTGACATGGTGATAATCACAAAATGTGCTATCATCCCACCATGATGGCTTGAACTGACTAGGGTCATACAATTTAGGTTCTTCCAATGTTATGACTCTATTTTGGAGAAGTTTCTTCAAGACAATTTCGATAGGTTCACCCTTAGGGATGTATGTGCATTTTTGGAATTGTCATGGTTGACGTAGCTACCTTTGATTAGCTTGAGAAGGATTGCTTTGAATAGCATTGGCAGTTGGTGTTGGTGTAGTTATAGGTGCATTTTGATTTTGTACTCCTTTGATGGTGAGTACATGACCTGTTGCATTTATGATTTTTGGATCGACCACACTGTCATTGGTAACATGTTTGTTCTTAACCCAGTATTTGGTTTTGTCATTGGAGCTACTTGGGTTATTATTTGTTGTGGTGTTGATGGTTTTTCCACCATATTTTAATTATCCTTTGGCGATCAAGGCTTTCTCAAGTTGAACACCCTTTTCAACAAGGTCAACAAAGGTGGTGCAACAATGGACTTGTAAGCCATACCTTAGCGGCCCTAGGAGAGTTTGTACAAACATGGTGACTTTCTCCTTTTAAGGTATTTCTTATCTACCTCATCCAATTTATCTCATTTTGATTAAACTTAAAAAACAAACTCAATATATTATGGTATACACTCTGTAGTATAAATATTCACAACAACCATTACAATAGTAAAATAAAGAATTTAGTTACCAAAGATGTATTGAAAGAGTGCAGGTGATAGGATGTTCAATTGCGAGAGGAGGTTGGAGTGTGACAAGAAGACAAAATGTGATGAGAGGATGAAATACTACAGTAGAGAGATGAGAAGTGAATGGAATGCAACATGAAGCTTTACATAATGAAACACAAAATTATCTAAAATGGGAAATACGGTGATTAAACTGCAACAGAAACACACTCATTGCTACTCAAATCACAATTACATTCCACAAAGAATTCATTGTAATTATTTTAGTACCAAGCTTCTCGAGAGGGGCCCTTCCTCTAGTCTAGAGGGTCAGTAGCCATTTTAGTGGGTATTGTCATTTCCCATTTCTTCACTCCAGTATTGGTTTTAGTACAGGCATTTATGGTTCAGTGTTCACTAGCTTTTGATGACACGAAGATATATGGAGTTTGGAGAGAGTTATGGATATTTAAGTGATTTAAGTTAATTATTTAACTTAACGCTTTATTATAAAGTCAAATTGAATTTATAAATATTATATCACTTAAATATATCATAAAGTGATTGAAAATTAAATCACTTAAGTATAAAGTGCGCTCAACTTGGAAAAGGCAATTATTTAATTGCTTAGCTATTGAAAAGTTATTAAATACATTTTAATGTATTTTATTTGAGAGCCAAGTCATACTTTCTTGATACTCATTCCTTTTTGGGGATATAAGGCAAAAGGGGCAATTCAACCTCATAAAATGATGTTTATTTGAAATTGCTACTTTAATCTTCTTTGTGCATTTGTCTGAGACAAGGGTTACCGTGAATATCTTCCATTAGAGAAATGAGAGATCTTCAGTGTTTTGTAGACTTGAGGTTGTGAAAGACCAGCTGAATCTTTGCTATAGGGATGGCTTCAATTCATAAGTCAATTTGAGCTTCACTAGAGTTCTATGTTCAATTTCTTTCCATTTTTCATTAAGGAAGGGTCTACAGTGGTTGAGGCACCTTCTTTCAACAGATTTGGCATATGAGGAGCAAGTCATACATCTTCCTTGGCTGGCTATACCATTTCAAGCCTAAGGCATGGGCATCTGGGGTTGAGGCATTTGAAATAGAAGGATAAAACACTTTCTTCTGGAGCCTTCTATCCTTTCCATCTTGGTCACCTAGTATTCTTCAGTCATTTGCTATAGTTTCTGACAGGGAGAAACCAACATTAGGAGGTAGGAATTGGATTTCTTCAGTTTTTAGGGTTCTTGACTGGCAAGCTCAAAAATTTATTATTTAAATAATTTAGAGGTTTTTGGGTATGTTTTTTGTATGTAATCCCTTTGTTGCAGTTGTTTAATACTTAATACAATTGCAGTTTCTCAAATTTTAGTTTTATCAACATTTTATGCTTGGCGCACTTCCCAAAAATGGTCTCAAAACTCATGAAAAATAAGCAAAACACTTAAACGGACAATTTTAGTTCAGAAGTTGAGGTTGAGCTAGCTAATCTCATCATAGTGGTATCAAAGCACTAATCCTGCTAGCTTGGAGGGTTAGCAGCTTCTATGCGGTCACATCAAAATAGGTTTGACAGGTACTACTCATGCAGGGGTCCTAGATATCAGACAAGTAATTTTGATGAATAGGGGGAAGAATTGGACTTTGATAATATGGTTGATAAGAATGATGATGGTCATCTTAATGATGAAGATAGAGAGGCCAGAGATGTACCGAGAGGCCTTGTTGTAGGTTAGGAACAGGTGGCGAACATCCTCCAGCAGCTAAGTACCAATGTCCAGAATTTGAGTATTCAAAGAAGGCTGAACCGTGATCCGGATCAGGAAGGTAGTGTACATGGAGATAGAGAGAGGACAATTACTCCAACACGCACCTATGACAGGCCTACTCGGCCAACATTTTTCAAAAATGATCCTGTTGAGGAGAATGCGGCTGAGGGAGGTGATGTGAATTTTGTAGATAATGTCTTGACACAACATGATGAGTGGGATGCTTTGCCCCAAAGAGTTAAGGATCACCTTAACTTCGACAGATTTCTAAGCCAAAAAAGAGACCATGGTAGGAACATGGCAAATAGGAGGCCTGAAAATAGGTATAATGATCTAAGGCAGGCTACCAACAAACTTACCTTAACTAATTTTGATGGCAGTGGAAAAGTCACAGCTTGAGCATGGGTGAGAAAACTAGAAACCTTTTTGACACTACGTCCAATGGTAGAAGAGGATGCCATAAGATTTGTAGCACTTCACCTGGATGGCATGGCACATGACTAGAGGCACCATGGCATGGTCACACTCCATCATGATAGGATCGCTTCTTACCAGGAGTTCACTAATAGATTGGTTGAGAGGTTTGACAGGCGTGATCCAAAATTTCACTTTAGAGACCTTGCTCAGTTGAAGCAGTTGGGTAGCTTGGAGTCTTATATTGGTGAGTTTGAGAAGCTCTCAATCATGGTTACCGGAATCTTAGAGAGGAGACTTGTCATTCTTTTTGTAGAAGGTCTCCATGAGCCAATGAAAGGTTGGATCAAGGCATTCAATCCACCTACCTTGTACGAAGCTATGAGAAAATCTTGTAGCATGGAACTTACAACCTCACGTGGTAAGTTCACTTCAAATGTAGAAGCATCTTCATCCTATAGTGATAGAAAATCAAAATCTAAGAATTTAGAAAATGTTGATGATAAAAGGAAGTTTGCAGCTCCTTTGGATCGAGAGACAATCAATGATTTACATAGGAAGAATCTTTGATTTTATTGCAAGGGCCCATATGATATTACTCATGACTGGCCCCTCAAGCCTGAAGGTCAAAATAAACAAATGGAGTCATTTTATGAGGGTGATGACTTTGCTGATTTAACGGACCAGCAAGCTAGTATGGCGGATGGGAGCATGCGTTCTATCATTCTTGTCAGTGAGGAAAGTGAGAAGATAGAACATGAAATTTTAGAGGATTATGATTCTGCTTCTTTTTCCAGGATGCCAGGGGTGTTTGATTGGGATCAAAACAGTTATGAGGCTCAGTTTGTAAATAATCCTCTTTTTGAGGCAGATGTTTCATTGTCTCATGATAATCTGCTCTTTGAGGTGGATGATGATTCTACTCTTGAACTTGATTTAGGGGTGAGCATTGATCATATTATCGGAAATTCCATCAGTGCATTGGGATTTCAAACAGGGCTCATTGAGGAGTCTGCTTGCTAAGGTTCTCCATCTTTGAGAAAATGGGATAAAAGTCTCTCCTGCATCCTCTTGGGTAAGTCTGCATAAGGAGGCAATGTCGATATCCATGTCAATGTTATAGGCATAGTTTTCAACAAAATTGTTTTCCAATTCATCCCATGTTTTGATTCCTTTAGGCAATAGCGAGAACCATTCCAGTGCGTGACTCGCGAGACTTCTAGAAAAAAGTCTCATGAGATAAGTTTGCTCATATGCAATGTCCATGCAACTAGTGGTGAATTCTCTTATGTGTTCAATAGGGTTTATTTTGCCTTTGTATTTAGGAAAATGATGTACCACATATCCATGAGGAAAGGGTGGCATATACAAGGTTGTGTCGAATGGATATGGACACAAGTCATGTGACATGTAATAATTTTTGTTGGATTGTTGCAAGGTCTCCACTTGCGTTTGAAGAGCAGCGAGTTGGAGTGTGAGTGCTTCCACAATTGGGTTGTTGGTAGCATCACACATGTTGGTGATAGGGATGGCTTGAGTGCCCACCTGTTGTGATGAGATGTGTTGATTTGGAATTGGTTGTCGGTGGGCAAAATGAGTGTTTTGATTGTGCGGTTGTTGGAAATGATTGTTTTGATGAGGGATGTGTTGCTATGTATGAACTTGAGAGGCATAAGTGGGGATATGAGACCCTACCATGTTGGATTGAATTTGAGGGCCTTGTTGATTTTGAGCATGTTGATGCCCAAATGGAGTGAAAGATTGGGTGCCTTGATTGCCTTGCCCAAATAAGAAATTTTAGTCATGAGGGATGTTGGTGTTTTGGCTTACAGGAATGTTGGTATTAACCTGTGAGGAATTAGGTTGGGTGCTTTGAATGAAAACTCTTCATTTATTTCTCCCAAAAGGGTTGGATGAGTTGGTTGCAATAACATTTGAAGAACCTAATAACAGGTTTGCTGATGTACCCATGGAACTAGATGAAGTTCCAAAGAGATTTGAGGTGGTTGCACCTATTGTTTGTGAAGGGATGGTGGATGTTTTTTGGGGGATGGATTGTGATGTGGTGTTGGTTTGGGTAGATGATCCCCCAATTGATGTTGTGTTGGTTGTGGTGGTAGTATGACCAAGGGAGGTAGCATTGATGGTGTTGATGATATTTTGTGAAGAAGCTCCCATGGAAGGATTGTGTGATGGGGGATTGGGGGATGTTGCTCTAATAGTGTTGAGGTCAAATCCCTTTGGTACCTTAGCCCCTTGGTCAAGGAGCATAGCTAGGAATCTGGAGGAGTCATTTAAGACTACTTCTTCCACAAAAGCAACCACTTTTGGGTGTTGGGCAGCAACTAATATATCTTCTTCAAAGACTTCCCCATTTGAGTTTTTGTGGATGAATTGTTCAAAAAGATCTTGTGGAGAGGGTGGGATGTTCATGTCACTAAAAGGATTGATATTGGAATTTCCCATGTTATAAGAAGGATTGTTCATGTCATTAGGGAAGGAATCCATGGCAGTTGTGAAAACAAGAAAGTTGGTGTCTTGTCCAAAGGAATCCATGAGTCTTTTCTTTTTCTGTAATCTAGTTTCAACCATAGAAGTTTTGCTCGACTTTGGGATGATGGGGGAGAATGATCTAAATATGACACTATGCTTTTGGGTTTTCTGTAATTTTAGGAATGTTTATGAGATGCAAATGAGACCAAAGATTTATGAATGCAAATGGTGTGACACTAAAATGAAGATGCTAAATGGTATGCAACTAAAGGGAGCCTAAGATGTACTCACTATTGAGAAATCTAAGGAGATGACTACTTGAGAAAACCAAGTGTTGGCAATGCTTCAGGTTTGGAAAATCAATGGACCATAAAAGGACAAAGTGAAGTTTCCACACTAGACTATTGAGTGGGAAAGAATTCACAAACGATTTGACTAAATGACAAAGGATGATTGGGTCCAATGATAACCTACTATTGAATGAATTTTTTTGACAATGGATGTTAAGAGTCTACTCCTAAAATCTGCAAAGATAAGTGTCCAAGGAGATGGTAGAGTTAACAATGCAAGATGGTAGAGTTAACAATGCAACTAATGGAATGGAAATGGGACCCTATTGTGATCCTAAAAAAAAATGGTACCTATAATGCAATGTTTTAGGGAATTTGAGCAAATCAGTGTTTAGTTTAAATAGTAACAATGAAGGAAGACTTGATGTAATTCTAGAAAAGACAAATTTTTGATTTCAATTTTGACAGTGGGAAGATGGATGTGAAGTTTTTGCAAAT